>JAZHEH010001197.1:3447500-4917500 GCA_036589455.1 Ateles fusciceps
TTTTTATTTCCTTTTCTTGCCTGATTGCTCTGGCTAGAACTTCCAGTACTATGTTGAATAGGAGTGGTGAGAGAGGGCACCCTTGTCTAGTGCCATTTTCAAAGGGAATGTTTCCAGGTTTTGCCCATTCAGTATGATATTGGCTGTGGGTTTGTCATAGATAGCTTTTATTATTTTGAGATACATTCCATCAATATCTAGTTTATTGAGAGTTTTTAGCATAAAGGGCTGTTGAATTTTGTGGAAGGCCTTCTCTGCATCTATGGAGATAATCATGTGGTTTTTGTCTTTGGTTCTGTTTATGTGATGGATTACATTTATAGATGTTAAACCAGCCTTGAATCCCCGTGATGAAGCCTACTTGATCATGATGAATAAGCTTTTTGATGTGCTGTTGTATTCGGTTTGTGCATTTTGGGGATCCCCCACACTTTTATGGGTATTACTTTCAGGAACTCCTCCATATTTTCATGGTAAAGAGCTAAGAAACATCTCCTTATGGTTCTGGAAAGAGGAGGAGTAGGGTAATCATTGTTCAGAAAGACAGAGCATTCTCCATAACAAAATTCTACTCTCCAAGGAAGACCCTATCTCTTATAACAGAGCATTTTCTCAGCTGGGCTAAGCACACTGCTCTTACTTCAGCTCCCTTGAGTCTTTGCATGTCACCTAAGGGTGGAAAAATGTTATGGCATTATCAATGTACTTATGAAGGTCACAGCACAGAGACATATGCCTAAAACTTTAATAACTAAGATAAAATGGACCAATTCATTGACAGATACAAACTATAAAAACTCATGCAAAGAAAAATAGATAATCTAAATAGGTCTATATTTCCTAAAGAAATTAAATCAATAATTAATAACTTTTCAGAAAAAGAAAGCACCAAGCTCAGATGGTGTTACAGGTGCATTGTACTGAACACTTAAAGAAGAAATGATACCAGTTCTTTACAATATCTTTCCGAAAATAGAAGTAGAGAGAACACTTCCTAATTCATTCTGTGAAGCTAGCATTACAACAATAATAAAACTAGTGGAAAATTTATGTCCATGTAAAAAGCTGCATTTGAATGCTTATAGAAACATAATTACACTAAACTGGAAAAAGCCAAGATATCATTCAATAAGCCAATTGATAAATAATGTACATACATACAACATAATATTATTTAGTAATAAAAATAAATGAGCTATCAAGTCATGAAAATACATGAAAAATCTTAAATGCATATTACTAAGTGAAACAAATCAGTATAAAAGTCTACATAATGTATGATTTTATTTTGTGGTGTTATGAAAAAAACAAAACAATGGAAATCATACAAAGATCAATATTTGCTAGGATTTTTTTGAGGAGGGAGGGGATGTTGTAAAGGTAAAGCACAGGGAATATTTCAGGGTAGTGAATTTAGTCTGTATAATATTTGTAATAATAAATATATGACACTGTGCTTTTGTCAAAATCTATAGGACCTTACAGCTATAGAGTAATACTTAATGTATGGACATTAAAAAATAATTTAAGACGTTAAGGGATGGAATATAGAATGTGACAAAACAATCTCAATCTAATTAGAGAGGTTAAGGGCAAAATGTGCTGAGATAAGTAGCTTTGGAAATGTGTGGAGTTTATAAGATTAATGGCAAAACTATGTCTAACCATTATATTCTAGTGGATAAAATTGTTCCCATAGGGGTATGGGTTAATAATTCTGATACCACCACACATACATATTGGAATTAAACAATTATGTAAATGGATGGTGGATGTTGGGAGCCACATTTCCCACTTTTGGAATGTGAGGTTGTAGATGAGTAAGCAAAGGAGGCTAGAATGAGACAGGTTGGTAACAGATTAGAGTGTGAGAAGTCAGTATGAACTGATGCTTAGCTTAATATAGATACATATGGTATTGTAGGTGTATTCATTTGCTAGGGCTGCTATAACAAGATGCCACAGACTAAGTGGCTTAAATGTTAGAAATTACTTTACTAATAGTTCTGGAGGAGAGAAGTTCAAGATCAAAGTTTCTGCCTGCTTGGTGTCTTCTGATACACCATTTCTTGGCTTGCAGATGTCTGCCTTCTTGCTATGTCCTCACATAGTCTTTCTCTCTGTATGTATGAACCTCTGGTATCTCCTCCTCTTATAAGGACACTAGTCAGATTGTATTACAATCCACCCTAATGACCTCATTTAAGGCCCTATCTCCAAATATGGTAAAATGCTGAGGTATTGGGGATTAAGACTTAGGCATTTGAATTTTGGAGGGGCATAATTTAGCTCACTGTAGGCTTAATAATCGTATTTCAAAGAAATCCACATCCTAATCCTCATAAAATTTTAAATACATTATTTTATGTGAAAAAGGGATTTTGCAAATGTGGTTAAGAATTTTGAGTTGAGAACATTATCCCAGATTATTCAGGCAAACCCAATGTAATCACATGAGTTCTTACAAGAGGGAGACAGAAGGGTCAGAGTCAGAGAAGGAGGTGTGACAATGGAATCAGAGGTCAGTGCAATGTGGAGCCATGAGCCAAGAACATGTGCCAAGGAACTTACAGCCTCTATAACACAAAATGGCAAAACAAAACAAAACAGAAACAAAAACAAATATCTGCCCTAGAGCATCTGGAAGGATGACAGCCAAGCTAACTCGTTTTAGAATTCTGGCTTCCAGATCTAGAGAGATAATACATTTTTGGTGTTTAGATTTGTGGCAGTGTGTTACAGAAGCAACAAGAAACTAATACAGATGCTTACATGTAGAAATATTTGTAGATATGTATGTACACATGGGTTAGTATACAAATATATATTTCCTTGCTCTGTCAGCTCACAGGGACTAGAATTAATGGCACTCGAGTTACCATGAACATCTCTAGTACTCAGATCTTCATTTTTAATGCCATTCTCCAATAAAAGGATCCAGGAATTATTGGAGAAATGAATAATTCTAGGACTGGAGGTGGAAATATATGAGATGAGCCTGGAACTTCTTATTGTGCCAGAAAGTAAGGAAAAGAAGTCAAAATATGGCTCTTCACTGATGATACGATTCTATATTTATGAAACTCTAAAGATTCTGCCAAAAGGCTACTAGAATTGATTAATGATTTTAGCCATTTTTCAGGATACAAAATCAATGTACAAAAATCAGTAGCATTTCTATACACCAATAACATCTAGACTGAGTCAAGTCAGGAACACAAGCCCATGTGTAATAGCCACAAAGAAAATGAAATATCTAAGAATACAGCTAACTGAGGTGGTAAAAGTTCTCTAAAATGAGAACTAAATAATATTGCTGAAAGAAATCAGAGACAACACAAATAAATGGAAAAAACATTCCATGCTCATAGTTTGGAAGAATCAATATAATTAAAATGGTCACACTACCTAAAGCACTTTACAGATTCAATGCTAGTCCTTTTAAACTATCAATCATTCTTCACAGAATTAGAAAAAACTATTCTAAAATTTATATGAAACCAAAAAATAGCCTAGATAGCCAATGCAATCCCAAGCGAAAAGAATAAAGCCAAAGGCTTCATACTATCATACTACAAACTACACTACAAGCCTACAGTAACCAAAACAGCATGGTACTGGTACAAAAACAGACACATAGACAAATGCAACAGAATAGAAAACTCAGATATGAAGCCACACACCTACAACCATCTGATCGTCAACAAGGCCAACAAATACAAGCAATGGGGAAAGGACTCCTTATTAAGTAAATGGTTCTGGCATAATGGCTAGCCATATGCAGAAGAATGAAACTGGACCCTTACCTTTCAGCATGTACAAAAATTAACTCAGGATGGATCAAAGATTTAAATATAAGACCTCAAAGAATTAAAATCCCAGAATAAAACCTAAGAAATATTCTCCTCAACATCAGTCTTGCCAAAGAATTTTTGGCTAAGTTCCTAAAAGTAATTACAATAAAAACAAAAATTGACAAGTGGGACCTAATTTAACTAAAGAGCTTCTGCACAGCAAAAGAAACTATCAACAGAGTAAACAGACAATCTACAAAATGGGACATAATATTTGCAAATTATGTATCTGCAAACATTTAATATCCAGAATCTGTAAGGACTTTGGAAAAACCAACAAGCAAAAACCAAATAACCCCACTAAAAATGGGCAAAAATATATGAAGAGACACTTCTCAAAAGACAATATAAAAGTGGCCAAGAAACATAAAAAAATGCTCATCATCACTAACTGTTACAGAAATGCAAATCAAAACCACAATGAGATACCATCTCACACCAGTCAGAATGGCTATTATGAAAAAGTCAAAAAACAGTAGATGCTGATTAGACTGCAGAGAAAAGGTGAGAATGTAAATTAGTTCAGCTACTGTGGAAAGCAGGTTGGAGATTTCTCAAAGAACATAAAACAGAGCTATCACTTGACCCAGCAATCCCATTACTGGGTATATATACCCCCCCAAAAAAATAGATAGTTATACCCAAAAGACAAATGCACTCATGTGTTCATTGCCATGCTATTCACAATAGCAAACACATGTGTGTTAGGGTTCTCTAAAGGGACAGAACTAATAGGATGTACATATATATGACGGGGAGTTTATTAGGAGAATTGACTCACACTATCATAAGGTGAAGTCTCACAACAGGCCATCTGCAAGTCAAGGAGCAAGGAAGCCAGTCCAAGTCCCCAAACCTCAAAAGTAAGGAAGCCAATAGTATATCCTTCAGTCTGTGGCCAAGGCATGAGAGCCCCTGGCAAATAACTGGTGTAAGTTCAAGATTTTAAAAGCTAAAGAACTTGGAGACTGATGTTTGAGGGCAAGAAGCATCCAGCAAGGGAGAAGGATGAAGGCTGGAAGATTCATCAAGTCTCCTCATTCCACTTTCTTCTGCCTGCTTTATTCTAGCCACAGTGGCAGCTCATTAGATTGTGCCCACCAGATTGAGGTGGGCATTAACATTAACTCAAATGTTAATCTCCTTTGGCAACACCCTCACAGACACCCCCAGGAACAATACTTTGCATCCTTCAATTCAATCAAGTTGACACTCAACATTAGCCATCACAACATGGAATCAACCTACGTACTCATTAGTGATGGATTGGATAAACAAAATGTGGTAGATGTACACCATGGAATACTACACACCATAAACAAATGAGATCATGTCCTTTGCAGCATAATGGATGGAGCTGGAGGCCAATAATCCTAGGCAAATTAAGGAACAGAAAACCAAATAGTAAATATTCTCACTTATAAGTGGGAGCTAAACATTGAGCACACATGGACACAAACATGAGAATGATAGACACTGGAGACACTACTATGGGGGTATAGAGAAAAGGGGACATGAATTGAAAAGTTACCTATTGGGCACAATGCTCACTACCTGGGTGCAATGTAACAAACCTGAACATGGACCACCTGTACCTAAAATAAAAGTTGAAATTAAAAAAAAAAAAAAAGAAATGCTCAAAAAGAAAGGAAAAAAAGCAAAATAAAAATTCTTGGGAGAATATCAAAGAGACACAGTAGCTGAAACAAATTGAGCAAAAAAATACTGGATTGAGGTCCAGAGTATAGAGTAAATATACAGACTCTGTGCTAATATAAATGATTCAATAAGTAAATAGATGAATTAGGGGAACAGACAGCTCCTGTAGAGGAGAAGTCCAAGTAATTTATATAGCTAGTCCATCCTCAAAGAGGCAGAGCATAACTTCCCATTATTTTAGCACGGACATACATAGTCACTCCCTGACAAAAAGTATAGTATGAAAACGGGGGACAGTAACTTTACAAGGGATAAATTCGACAAAGACTACTTTAGCTAGGTGTTCAAGGTTAGTATCAAGGGTGACAAATTATGTGATTATATTTACTCTTGATAAGATCAGACAAAAATTGCACTTGACCAGCGTGGTCTTCCTTCTGAAACCTCATAATTACTATTTAATTATGAGACAAACATCAGATAAATTTCAGTAGAGAGGCATCCTACAAAATGCCTGATCACTACTCCTTAAAACTGTTAAGTTCATTCAAAACAAGGTAAGTTTAGAAAGCTGACACAGCCACAAGCCTAAAGAGATATAATGAGCATAGTGTTGTGTCCTTGATGGGATCCTAGAACAGAAAAAGGACATTAGGTAAAAATTAAGAAAATCTGAGTAAAGTATGGACTTTAGGCAGTAAAAACGAAGAATAAATGACTGTTACATATGAACAAGTCTTAGAGAACTAATGTTCAGCAAAAGAAGACAGATAAAGAGAGAACATACATGTGAAACTTAAAAAGTAGCAAAGCTAATCTCATGATAACAGTCAAAATAGGGGTTACCTTTGGAAGGGAGTATATCTGGAAAGGAGCAAAATTGTGCATGCTAGGGTAATGAAACTGATCTATTTCTTATCTGGGTGGTAGACACATGAATATTACATTCATAAGCATGTATCAAAATATACACTAATACAGTTAATTTTTCCATCAGCAAAAATATAAAAATAAAAATAAATCACAGATTTGAAAAAGCTTTGCTTGCTGTGGAAAGAAGAGCTAATTTCCATAATTCAAATCATACATATACATATACATATATATATAAACAACTGTATTGAAATATTACTTAAATACCTTATAAGTCACTCATTAAGTATTCAATGATGTGTGATCATTGCCACAGTCAATTTTAGAACATTTTCATAACCTCGAAAAGAAACCTCCTTTAACAATTATCCCTCTAATTACTTAATTATCCTGCACTCTCCAGCCCTAAGTAACCACTCAATTTCTGTCTTAGTAGATTTCCCTGTTCTGGACACTTCATATGAATGAAATCATAGATATGTGGTCTTTTGTGACTGGCTTCTGTAGCATAGCATAATGTTTTTAAGGTTCATAAGGTTCGTACATGTTGTAGCTTCTTTCATTTTTATGGCCAAAAAATATTTTATTTGAAGTCTATACCACATTTTATTGGTTGATGGACATCTGTATTGTTTTAATCTTTTAGCTATTAAGAAAATGATTCTATAAACATTTGTGTACAATTTTTTTGCATGGACATACGTTTTCATTTTTTCTTGGGTATACACCTAGGAATGGAACTGCTGGATTATATGTTAACTCTATGTTTAATCATCTGAGGAACTACCAGCCTGCTTTCCAAGGTGGTTGTACCATTTACATTACCACTTGCAGTGAAAAAGTTACTGATTTCTCTACAACCTCACCACCATTTGTTGTTAAATGACTTTTGGAGTCTAGTCATCTTAGTAGGTGTCAGTCATATCTCACTGTGATTTTGATTTGCATTTTGCTCATGACTAATGATATGGAGCATCTTTTCATGTGCTTATGGGCTGTTTGTATATCTTTCTTGGGGGAAATATCTACCATATCTTTTGACCATCTTGAAATTGATTTATTTGCCTCTTTATTATTGAGACACAAGATTTCTTGATATATTTTGGATACAGTCCCTTTTCAGGCACATGATTTGCAAATATTTTCTCCCATTTTGTGGGCTGTCTTGTACTTTTTAAAGTGTGTCTTTGAAGCACAAAAACGTTTAATTTTGTTAAAGTCCAAGTTATTTTTTTCTTTTGTTGCTTTTGGTTATTGTGTTATATCCAGAAATCCTTTGCTGAATCCAAAGTCATGAAGATTTACTAATATGGTTTTTTCTTAGAATTTTACAGTTTAGTTCTCACATCTAGTTCTTCGATCCATTTTGAGCTAATTTTTGTACATGGTTTGAGGTAAGGGTACCAGTTAATTCATTTGTATGTGGCTAAGTTGTCCCAGCACCATTTGTTGAAAAGATACCATTGGATTGTCTCAGCGTCTTTGCCAAAAATCAGTTGACCATAGATGTTTGAGTTTATTTCTGGACTTTCAATTTTATTCGGTTGATCTATATGTCTGTCCTAATGCAGCTACCACAGTCTTGATTACTGTGGCTTTCTAGTAAGTTTTGAAATTTAAAAGATTGTGAATCTTTCTACTTTTTTTTTCAAATTTATTTCAGCTATTATCAGTCCCTTGCAATTCCATAAAAGTTTTACAATTAGTTTGTTAATTTCTACAAAGAAGTCACCTCGTATTCTGATGGTGATTACACTGAATCTCCAGATGAGTTTAGGGAGTTTTACTACCTTAAAATAGTCTGATTTATGAATACATGGCATTTCCCCAATTAGTTAGATCTTCCTTAATTTCTTTCAACAATGTTTAGTAGTTTTTAGAGTATTCATTTTACATTTCCTTTGTTAAATTTATTCCTAAATATATTATTATTTTTGATGCTATTGGAAGTAGAATTGTTTTTCAAATTTCACTTTCAGATTGTTCTTTGCAAGGGTACAGAAATACAATTAATATTCATATATTGATCTTATACCCTGCTAACTTGGTGAACTTGCTAATTTGTTCTAATACTTTTTCAGTGGATCTTTAGGATTTACTTATATGGCACAGGTCATATGCAATTAGAATAGGTTTACGTTTTCTTTACAATCTGGATGACTTTTTATTTTTTTGAGATCATCTTTCTTACTACAGCATAGGAATTTACAGCTATAAATTTTCCTCTAAACACTGTTTTACTGCATCCCATAAATGTTTGTATGTTGTACCTTGGTTTTCATTCATCTCAAAGGATTTTCTGATTTTGCTTTTTATTTCTCCTTTGGACGCATTGATTATGTTGGTGTGTGTTGTCTAATTTACACATATTTGTGAGTTTCAATTTTTCTGCTATTGATTTATAAATTTTTTCCATTGTATTTAGAGAAAATGCTTTGTATTCTGTCTGTCCTATGAAATGTATTGAGGTTTCTTTTATGACTTAGCATATTGTCTTTCCTAGAGAATATTTTATGTGCTCTTGAGAAGAATGTATATTCTGTTGCTATGAGTGGAGTGTTCTATGTTGCCTGTTAGGTATAGTTGGTTCAACTTCATTAATTCTTCTTCCCAGTTAAATATACTATTAGGCCCCACTAGTTAATTTTTTTTATTTCAGTTATTGGACTTTTCAACTCCATAATTTACATTTGACTCTTTTTGATAATTTAAATCTTTTTTATGTTTCTCTTTTTGATGCAACATTTTTATCATACCTTCATTTACTTCTTTAATCATGGTTTCATTTTTATAATGGCAAGCTTAAAGTCTTTTTTTTTTTTTTAATAAATTCCGCACCTTGTTCTGTTATAGACAGTATTTGTTGCCTACTTTGTTTTCAGTGCACGAGTGATATGGTTTGGCTCAGTGTCCCCACCCAAATCTCATGTTGAATTGTAATCCCCATATGGAGGTGATTGGATCATGGAAGCAGTTTCTAATGATTTAGCACCATCCCCCTAGTGCTGTTTTGAGAGTGAGTTCTCAAGAGATCTAGATGTTCAAAAGTATGTGGCTCCTTCCCTTTCGCTTTCTCTCTCTGTCCTGCTCCACCATGGTAAGATATGCTTGCTTCCCCTTTGCCCTTCCACTGTGATTTGAAGTTTCCTGAAGTTTCTAAAACTCTGCAAAACTGTGAGTCAATTAAACCTCTTTTCTTCATAAATTACCCAGTCTCAGGTATTTCTTTATAGCAGTGTAAGAACAGACTAATACAGTGAGTGATACTTTTCTGCTCTATGTACATCTCATAATTTTCTATTGGAAACTGGAAAATTTAGATAACATATCATAGCCACTCTGAGTACTGGACCCCTTTTCTGAGGCTTATTACTGTTATTTGTTTTTTTAATTTTTAATTTTGGTGATTGGATTATTTTTGTGTGATCTATTTACCCTGCATATGTTTGGTCTCTGATGTATTCCTCAGAGAGAGACAAAACTTTGACTATGCCCACAGTCACTATGGGATGACAGTTGTTTTGGTAGACAGTTGTTTCTCTTTCCCCTGAGCACAATGAGTTGTTGAAATTTACTAATTACTGGCAATTGTGCTATTATTTATAACAGTGTCTTGGAGTAACAAATTTCTCTAAAAATTTACCCAATCAAATATTGACCTCTTTGAAGAAATAATATCTGAGATCAGTGTATTTTTGTTCTGACTTCATAAGAGCTTCTCCCAGATGTCTTGTTTTCTGGTTTTTACTTGCAAACTTGCTGGTTTACAGTTTAGCCTGTATCTTGAATATCCTCCTAATATAATTTTTACCACAAACTCCATTGTTCCTAAGAACACCTTTATGCTTACTCTTTAGCCTCTGTTACAAATGAAGTCAGTTCTTTTGGGAAGAGTTGGCCTATTTCTCTATGGGCAAAACATGTGACCCCGGGCTTTGGAGCTGGGGTAGGAACAACAGCAATCTTCTGAGTGAGACCTTCACTCTAGAAGCTAATTGCTTGCCTCTTCTGGTGCAGTTGCTTTAATATTCACAGCATGCAACTTTCAGGTTAGAGTCTCTATTCCACTAGTGGAGGCTGGGCAGAAGGGAGTCCTCACCTCTCAGTCGCACTCTACAGAGACTTAACCTCAACAACAGATAGCTGGAACAAGATAAGAAATATTGATGTCCTCCTGGACCTCCTGGGAGGAAATTCCTTCAACTGGCTGCTATCAGAATAGGGAACCTTATGTTCTTTGCTACAAGAGTCTGTACGAAAGGCTGTGCTTTGCTGAGCTGGGATGAGGAACAGCGAGAGTAGTCTAGACCAAGTTTCACAGACTCTTGCCTTTCTTAATATATTTTCATAGATGTGCTTGAATAGATGCTTCTTCATTTGTTGTTTACCTTTAGCATTATTTCCAGAGGCTCTAAAGTATTGTTTTCTGTTTCGTTATTTTTTTACCAGTTTCACTGGGAATGGGATCAGCAGAGTTTCTCATGTGGTCATGGTGATTTGATCTCAGGCAATGTCTTTTATTACATGGAAAATTGTCCACAGTCATCTTCCACTTTTCATATTTCCTCAGTGTGTAGCATTCCTGACTGTTCTGTGGGGGAGTCTGTGTACATGTAATTGCTTTCCTCTCTTCTTTTAGTGATATTAACTTCTCTGGTAATCAATAGGAATCAGAATTTGGAGTATAATAAGAGCTGGGGGATATATATATGTGTATATATATATCCAAATAATGGAATATTATATTTGTTTATTACTGTCTAATTTATGTTATGCTACCTTATTTGTTTTTTAACTAGAAATGCACTTGTTTGGAAAAAAAGATTAGGCCTATATTAGTATCTCTGAAGGAGAGTCTCTGAGAAAGCAGAAGAAGAATATGAGCAGGCAGAGTATTTTAAATTAATCATAAAGACTATAAAATATGGGATTAATAGATTAACGTGTCTCATATCTTTCTCATTATTTTGTTAAAACAAAATACATAGTGTTAAATGTAGTTTTAATATTTCACTGTTTAAATGGCAACAGCATTCAAACTGCTTCTGCAATGTTTACTGTAGCAGATTCCACATTGGGAACAAATGTCCTACTAGATCAAATTCAGAAGCAATGTTTGGTTCAATGATAATGGCTTCTGTTGGTAACTTCAACAGTTTATGAAATGCTGGCATATAAATAATAGTTTTAAATTTATTTTCTCTTGATTATTTTGTAAAGTATATAAAACCAAGAGTTCACCCAGCTGCGCAGTAAATGGCAGAACCTGGACTCAAACTCTACCTACTGCATTTGATAATCTTCAAGACACACATGTTATTAACAAATATGTACCTACATCCTAACAGGATCTTTTTACCCTGCTGCTGGCTCATGCCTTTTGTGATTGGGTTTGGAGTCTAAAAGTTGTGGGTCTCCTAAGACAATAAAAGATACCATAGTTTCTAATTCCAAATGCCTAATCTCTGGTCTTATTGGAACTGTCCTTCTCCAACCACCACTTTCTACTTCCACTATAGCAGTTGCCTTTCCTAAGCTTTCTCAGCATTCTGAGTTTACTTCTGTTAACAGCACTTATTACCTAACTATAAACGTTTCTTCTGACTAAAATTCACACAGTGCAGCACATACCAGATAGTCAAAGAAAATTGTTGGGTAAAGAAATGACTATTCATGTAAATTGGTATTGCTCTATCTACTTTTAATTAGTTTATTTTTCCAGTTACTTGATTTTTATTTTCACCCTGTTTAGCCTATTGGTCATTGTTACGTTCCTTTTTAATCCTTTCTCTAAACCATCATCATTTATATGCTTCTTTGCTTACTAGAGTATTCCTAGGGTAACTGGAGAAAGTAGGTAAAATATAATACCAACAAAAAAAGGAAACAGAAGATTCTCCAGTGTAATTTGCAAATTAAAAAGCCTCATCAAATTTCTAAAAGAAATGTGATGCCAATGTTATTGTACTTTAGGGGATCAATAAATATTTGCTAAATGAGTGAACAAAAGGGAAAACACTAAATATTCACAATGATGAGGAAAAATGGGCAGGTACAGAATCCAAAGTGATTGTGTACCAACACCAGATGAAGCAGAAAGAGAAGGTAACTATTACTAGAGGTTACATAATTATCTGAAGACTTGTTTTGCAGATCTGGGTAACTGAGAAAACAAGTAAAATTTAAAGAGTCCTCTAATAGTTAATATTGAAAATGGGAAACTTTTTAAAATTAAAATGTTATTTATAGGTTTTAGAATTTGTTTACATGTATCAAAATTTTATATTTATAGATTACAAACTGCATATTACATATTATATAACATGTTACACAATTGACATGGTTTGGCTTTGTGTCCCCCTACTCAATCTCATCTTGAATCGTAATCCCGAGATTCCCATGTGTCCTGGGAGGGACATGGTGAGAGGTCATTGGGTCATGGAGGAAGTTTTCCCCATGCTGTTCTCATGATAGTGAGTTCTCAAGAGATCTGATAGATTTATAAGCTTCTGGCATACCCTTTGCTGGCACTCATTCTCTCTCCTGCCACCCTTTGAAGAGGTGCCTTCTGCCATGATAGTAAGTTTCCTGAGGCCTACCTGGCCATGCAGAATGGAGTTAATTAAATCTCTTTTCTTTATAAATTTCCCAGTCTTGGGTATTTCTTCATAGCAGTGTGACAATGAACTAATACAGTAAATTGATACCAGGAATAGGATGCTGCTAAAAGGATGCTCCAAAATGTGGAAGCAACTTTGGAACTGGGTAACAGGTAGAAATTGAAACATTTTGGAGGGCTCAGAAGAAGACAGGAAAACGTGGGAAATTTTTGAACTTCCTAGAGATTTGGAGGGCTCAGAAGAAAATAGAAAGATGTGGTAAAGTTTGGAACTTTCTAAATAATTGTTGAATGGCTTTGACCAAAATTCTGATAGTGATATGGACAATGAAGTCCAGACTGGTCTTTGATGGATATGAGGAACTCATTGGGAACAGAAATAAAGGTGACTCTTGCTATGCTTTATCAAAGAGACTGGTAGCATTTTGCCCCTGCCTTAGAGATCTGTGGAACTTTGAACTTGAGAGAGATGATTTAGGGTATCTGGTGGAAAAAAATTTCTAAGCAGTAAAGTGTTTAGAGGTGACAGCATAAAAGTTTGGAAAATTTGCAGCCTGATGATGCAATAGAAAAGAAAAACTCATTTTTAGGGGGATAAATTCAAGCCCACTGCAGAAATTTGCATAAATAATGAGAGATCAAATGTTAATTGTCAACACAATGGGAAAAATATTTCCAGGGCATGTCAGAGACCTCACAGCAGCTCCTCACATCACAGGCCTGGAGGCCTAGGAAAGAAAAAGCTTTTGTAGGGTAGGTCCAGGGCCCCGCTTCTGTGTGTAGCCTCAACATTTGGTGCCCAGCCACTCCAGCCATGGCTAAAAGGAGCAAAGGTACAGCTTAGGCCACTGCTTCAGAAGGTACAAGCCCCGAGCCTTGGCCGCTTTCACGTGGTGTTTGCCAAAAACAAGAATTGAGGTTTGGGAACCTCTGCTTAGATTTCAGAGGCTGTAGGGAAATGCCTGGATGTCCAGGCAGAGGTATACTGCAAGGGCAGAGCCCTCATGAAGAACCTCTATTATGGCAGTGCAGAGGAAAAGGTGGGATTGGTAGCCCCACACAATGTCCCTACTGGGGCACTAGCTAATGGAGCTGTGAGGAGAGGACCACTGTCCCCCAGTCCCCAAATGGTAGCTCCACTGACAGCTTGCACCATGTGCCTGGAAAAGCCACAGGCACTCAATGCCAGCCCCTGAAAGCAACCAGGAGGCCAGGAGTGGGGCTGTTCCCTGCAAAGCCAAAGGAGCAGAGCTGCCCAAGGCTGTGGGAGCCCACCTCTTGTATCAGCATGACCTGGATATGAGACATGGAGCCAAAAGACATCATTTTGGAACTTTAAGATATAATGACTACCCTACGGGATTTTGAACTTCCAAGGGGCCTGTAGCCCTTTTGTTTTGGCCAATTTCTCCCATTTGGAAAGGGTGTATCTACCCAATGCCTGTGCCCCCATTGTATCTAGGAAGTAACTAACTTGCTTTTGATTTTACAGACTCATGGGCAGAAGGGACTTGCTTTGACTCAGATGAGACTTTGGACTGTGGACTTTTGAGTTAATGCTGAAATGAGTTAAGACTTTGGGAGACTTTTGGGAAGGCATGATTGTGTTTTGCAATATAAGGACATGAGATTTGGGAGGGGCTGGGGCAGAATGATATGGTTAGGCTCTATGTCCCCACCCAAATTTCATCTTGACTTGTGGCTCTCATAATCCCCATGTGTTGAAGGCAGAACAGGTGGAGATAATGAATCATGGGAGTGGTGTCTCACATTCTATTCTTCTTAAAGTGAGTGAGTCTCATGAAATCTGATGGTTTTATAAGCATCTGACATTTCTCCTGCTTGAACTACTCTGTCCTGCCACCCTGTGAAGAAGGTGCCTGCTTCTCCTTTGCCTTCCTCCATGATTGTAAATTTCCTGATGCTTCCCCAGCCTTGTGGAACTTTGAGTCAATTAAATTTCTGTTCTTTATAAATTACCCAGTCTCAGGTATTTCTTCACAGCAGTGCGAGAATGGACTAATACAATAATCTAATAGCATAATGCTATTAAAATAATTTTTGTAAATCAGTATTTATATGCAAAGAAAAATTGCAATATATTTTTATTAAGTAGTTTATACAAAAAAAGCCTTCTGTGTTTATTAGAAAAAGTAAATATGTACATATACATGTATGCATAGAAAACTCTCTGGAAAGGTAGGCAGTTAGGTTAAAGTAGACGTTTTATGTTTTTTTGGTATCTTTTTAAAGTTGCATATTTAAAAATGAAATAATAAATCTATTTTAAATTTTGAAAAACAAAATGAAACAGTCTGGCTATTCTCAATAATTTGTGTTGTGCTTTTAATGCTGCCTGCTGCTAATATTCAATGATATTAAATGATACCTGGAGCTTACACAGGGAGGAAGAATGGCTGGCAAGAGACACAGAAAATGAGAATTGATTTAGAAAAAAAGGAACTTTTCCAGAAATATTTAAAAGTCATAATTAGGTTCCAAGGGAAGGCTATCTCTTCCTCCTTAAAAATTTCTCTTTATTAACATTGCCTGGCATAAGAGGAGTTTGAGAATGTGGGGTCCCTGAGGTTGCAGAAAAATGAAAAAGTGCTATATCCCAGGGGTGAGAGTAGGGGAAAGAAAGATGAGAAGGTGATCAATTAGTCTAAAATGGTACTCATTGGCATCTCTCAAATAAAGTACTACATAATCTACTCACCTGGTTTTTAAGTTTTAAAGCAAAGTAGAATCAGTTATTTTGAAATTGGCTTAAATCAGCTCCTTGATATTTCTTCCATGTCTTTCAACAGATTAAACAAACATAAAAATAGATAATCTATTTTTAATATATTTCACCCCAATATAACCAGTTGTTGCACAATATGGTGATTATGAACTGCTAAAATTCATTAATTACATTTTGAAAACATTAAATAGTTAAAGTCAATTTGAATCTTTTAGTCCTCAAATTAGTACATTTTTAAACAGGGAAAGATTATCTTGGGGGGTGGGTTACAACTCAATGGAGAACTCTCTAATTTTTATGGTGTTATTGTTGACAAATGTAAAATGATATAATGAATAAAAAACAGAAATAAAAAATTTAAAATATAGAGTTTAAATTTTTCCTCTAAATCATTAATTCTGTAAAGGTGTTACTGTATTATGCTAAAAGAACCAATACATTTAAGAATAAAGTCAAATTGATGTCAGAGTTAATGAATAATAAATAATATAGTATATAGTTTTCAAGTGGTCATATTAATAATAGATAATGAAGGAGAATGTCAACATCCAAGAGATTAATTGAACTGACTGAAATTTTGGTGGCAGCTGATTTATGGGTTTATAGTTTGACCTCCTTGATTGTGTATGAGGCAATTTTCTTGAAAACCTAAGACCCTAATTGGGTATGTATTAGTCCATTCTCACACTGCTATAAGAAATACTCGAGACTGGGTAATTTAAAAAGGAAAAGAGGTTTAATGGACTCACTGTTCCACATGGCTGATAGGCCTCACAATCATGGTGTAATACAAAGAGGGAGCAAAGGCATGTCATACATGGTGGCAGGCAAGAGAACATGTGCAGGGGGAACTGCCCTTTATAAAACCATCAGATCTCATGAGACATTCACTATCACCAGAACAGCATGAAAAACCTGCCCTTATGACTCAATTATCTCCCACTGGGTCCCTCCTATGAAATGTGAGGATTATGGGAGGTACAATTCAAGATGAGATTTGGTTGGGGACACAGTCAAACCATATTAGTGTAGTTGCTTTCAGACAAACCTTAGGAACTAGCTTATAGTTGTTTACAAAAAGCATGCTTTCTTTGATTTAGAAATCCCAAAGGGAGAAAGACAATAAACACGCAATTGAATCATTTTCTGCTTTTAGCAACATAAAATATTGTTATTAAAATAAATAGTAACTGTCACTGTTTACTTTCTAATGCTTGTATACATATCTTAATCATCATATTATTCAGAAACTTGTTAAACAAATTCAGACTTCTGACTATAATCAGGTATTTCCATCACCAAACTTTATCTGCTTCCCATCTTTTTAATTTCAGATTTCATCTCATTTATTCTGAACTTTGAATTAGTCAAAATTATTCAGTCTCTATCTCTGATTTTTAATTCCATAGCTCACACTTTAAATCTTATTTATGACTCTTTAGAGAAAATTAAGTTGCTTTTCTAATATTCCTATTATTTATATTAAAATGTTGGATAACTATAAACTGTAAGTGTATACTAGTGTTATTGTCATTCTTTTATTTTTTCAAGAAAAAATGATGTTTTAAATTAAAGATGGAAGTAATATGGACTAATGGAAGTGATAGAAATCATTGCTACCATTCATTCATCTTGATATGACTCACATTTAGTGGGAAATACATGATTAACATCAAAACTTCAGTAATCCAGCATGTTAAAACAATTTTAAATATGGCTTTAATTTTTGTGGATTGAATGAAGAAACAACCATAGAGAAAAAGCTTTCCTGGTAAATAACATGTTTTTTTGATGTGTAATGACTACATATATTAGTATTGGAGTGAGATGTACCTGAACTATTTTTCAAAACTGTATTAATTTTTAATCACACAAGTGACTTCTGCATACATTTTTATGATAAGAATTAAAATACAATAGATGAATTGAAATCTAAATCTTTCTTCACCTCCAATCCCAGTTACTTTACAGAAATAACCATTGTCAAGTTAGATATATTGCCCCAGAGTTTTTCTAGACTTTTATATAGATACATCCTATAAATATATTATAGCTGTTAGTAGATATAAATTGAGTTCCATGGAAAACATATATTTTTTACTGATATTTTGTTCACTCAACTATGTGTTAGGAATTTCCCATAGCTAGCAATGAACATGAAAGTTTGTTTTCATTCATATGCTATAAGAATCAGTACAATAATAGTGAAATAAATATCCTTGTGTTACCTTCATTAAACAAACATAGTAGTAAAATTGCTAACTCTCGGTGTATTTGTATTTTTTGTGTTTATAGAGCACTTATGTATGTACTTAGCTGTCTTCTGAATGTGAGGTAGGCTGTTATTTCTCCATTTTACATACAGGGAAACTAAGACATAGGGAGATTAAATATTTTTAATAAAAATATGAAAACTGAGGCATGAGAGATTAAGGAATCGGCTGAAGATTACACGGCTGTAGATTACACAGAGATAAAGTGACAGAACAGGGATTTGAACCCAGAGTATGCCTGCACACCTTACCATGTTGCTATACCATCTCTATAACAGATACTTCCAAACTGAACAAGTAACAAAGCAGATTTGCACCATTTCTAGCGAGAGGGACAATAGGCAGGACTTGTTTTCTGAGTATTCATCACAACTCCACTGATCAAAATAGGACACATTAAAGAAATCAACCAAAACCAGCTAAAATCAAGATGGCAATGAAAGCAAGCTCCAGTTGCCCTCACTGCTCATTATATGCTAATTGTTAAATATTAGCATGCTAAAAGACACTCCCACCAGTGGCATGATAGTTTACAAATGCTATGACAACACCCATAAGTTACCTTATATGGTTTAAAAGGGGAAAAAATCCTCAGTTCCAGGAACTCCCCACCCCTTTTCTAGAAAATGTGTGAATAACCCACCCCTTAGTTAGCATATTGTTAAGAGTTGTTATAAATCTATTTAGCCAGGAATCCTTGAGAGCTACTCTGTCTATGAGGTAGCCCTGCTCTTGGGGCAGCCATTTTCCTGTACACTGTTGCTCTAATAAACTTGCTTTGCTTTGTCTTCACTCTGTCAGCTCACTCTTAAATTTGTTTATGTCTGAAGCTAAGAATCCTATCTGGCTGAGCCCCAATTTTGAGATTTGGCTGCATCATTAGCACTGTATTTGAGTTCCTATTACACTTCACCTTTACCAATACTTGATATTATGAAATATTTAAATACTTGCCAATTTGATGAACAAAATGTGTCTTTTTAATTTTAATTTGCAATTTCACAGATTTCTGTTAATGTTGAACATCATTTTATAGTTTATCAGACATTTGTATTTCCTTTTGATGTGAATTATTTTTCATATCTTAAAACTGAAGATTAGAGGCAAAGGTGAATTGAAATCCATACTTTGGATCTATCTTTTGCTACACACGCGCACACACACACACACACACACACACACACACACACACCTCTCTCTCTCTCTCTACTCTCTCTAAGGAGTTGATATGTGTTTCTATATGTGTAAAGTTAATATCTACAAAATACATGAAATACACAGTTAATATGTGCACATGTGCAATACAAAAAATGATTTGAAAATGTACAGTATGGACTTGGTGCTTATGAACAATACATTTTGTTCTGATTATGTCTGCTTGTCCCATCTGGGTTCACTGTCTATTTTTCTGTCTCCTGCTTGAAAGAACGACCTCTATGGACTGCATCACACTGGCTGCTTTGCCCTTTGGCTTCTAGTTTTCTGTGTCAATGGAAAAAACTGCAGAAGATCAGAAGGCAGTAGGAGAGACAAGCTTGGTATTTATCTCTTTTCTTCACTGTTGTCTCACTGTGGTGCTGGCAGTGGTTAACCACACCACAGCCACAGTTCCTGTAAGGTAGGTGTCTTGCAGGGGTACAGCTCTCACTGGATTAAGCTTCCCATTGTCCTACCTCCTGAATGTTTCCTAACCCTTGTTGGTCCCATCACTCTGCCCACTCTTCTGCAAGTAGTCTTTTCATTGAAATCTCCTTAGTTAAATGATTTGGAGTATCTCATCTGTTTCCTGCCATGACACTGCCTGGTATAACTTCTAATTAGAGTACTAATGACATCCTAATATAAGAGTAGCTACGAAAATATCTTTCCTGATTTTGATCTAAATCCTCTTTAAAAAATCAGATTGTACATAATCTACTTATTTATTCCACATCAAGAAGATTCACGTCAGTCAGGACTGCCTTGAGCACTTGCACATCTCATAGCTGTGATTCTTTCTAGTGAGAGTAAAATTTGAAGTTCAAGTTCATGTTTAGATAATTTCACCATTTTGTGTAGTTTAGGCTGATGTCCCAAATATTATATTTATTTTTTACTTTGTAAAATTTTGAAAATATACAAAAGTACATGGAATAATATAATGAACCCACATATACCCATAAGTCAGTTTTAATAATTATCAACACATGGCCAATCTCATTTTATATATAGCTCCATCCACTTGCTACCTTCCATATTATTTTGAAGAAATCTTATATATTTTGTCAGGTATTTCTAAAAGGTCAGGAATCTTTTAAATATATCTAGCCATTTACCATTGTTACAAACAAAAATAGTAATGATTTATTTATGTCATCAAAATATATCATGTTCAAAATTTCAATTGTCTTATTTTTAATAGTTTGAATCAAGATTTTCATACGGTTCCCATGTTTCAATTGATGATCATGTATTTTAATTCTGTTTTCATCCATAGTTTTCTCATTCATTTCTCTTTTCTCCCATGCAAGTTTTTGTTCGAAGAATTTCTCATCATTTGAAATTTGCTGTTTGTATCTCCATAGTGTTATGCAATATGTCTCTCTAAACTGTGTTTCCTGTTAAACTGGTAGTTAGAAGGTGGTAGGCTTTGTCAGATGCAGGTTAGTTTTTGCTTGTTTTTTAAAGAACCATTTCACAGGTGGTGGTGGTTTATTCTTCCATCAGGAAACACCTAATCTCTAGTTGCCTCTCTTTAGTTGGTGTTAGTAGCCATTGGTTCTCAAAGTGTGGTTCCATTTGTTGTTGCAAAATAGTAAGAGCTATATTCTATTATTTCTACTTCATTTATTGGCTGACATACTTCTGTTAAAAAAGAACTCAGATGCAAAACTCTTCATCTGTTATTTGGTACCGTTCATGTTGGAAAGGCAAGAAAAACAGCTCAGTTTTTCAATTACTATTTTCAAAATGTTCAGTTGGTTTATTATACCCTCCAGTAGTGACTAATTAATGTATTTTAATATTATTATGAATTCATGTATTAAAAATATTGATGTGCTTCAGTTATTCTTATTGACAGTTAAATTGCTTTATCTTTGGCTAGTAGGAGCTTCTTCAAGTTGGTTATATGTTTGACTGATATAATTCTAATAACCTTTGACAGCTTTCTTGCTATCTGATGTTCTAAACTCATCTTACACCTTCCTGGCCCTAGATTGGAAATCAATTCCTTCTCCAAGGATCCCTATTTCATTTATTTATTTATCTAACTGATAAATGGTTTTTCAAGATCAGAATCTGGGCATTAGCGGTATTACCATTATTTTGCTAATTGCTTCTTTCAGTTAGGTGAATTCAGTGAAAAAAATAAGGCATAAAATACATCATGAGTTCTCATTTATACCTTCAATTCAAATGCATCTCAAAGTCAACATTTGAGTTACTTTTCTACTGAACCAAATGCAGGTCTCAAGTAACTAAGAATAAGAATTAGAGCATCATGTAATTTTATTTGTTTGATGGTCCAAAAATGTGTATAGCTATACAATGTTATATTACACTTTTCTTTATTGCCCTTCACTGATACTGTTTTTTTACAAATTGAAGGTTCATGGCAACCCTGTGTCTAGCAAGTTTATCAGTGCCATTTTCCCAATATCACGTGTTTACTTCGTGTCTCTGTGTTCATTTTGATAATTCTCACTATAATTCAAACTTTCTCGTTATCATTTTATAGATCATGGTGATCTGTGATCAGTGATCTTTGATGTTACTACTGCAATTGTTTTGGGGTACAAAGAATCGCACCCATATAAGATGGCAAACTTTAAAAAATAACTATTTTACTTTCAGTGAAACATGTGCAGGTTAGTTCTAAAGATAAATTGCATGTTGTAGGGGTTTGGTGCACATATTGTTTCATCACCCAGGTAAAAATTGTAGTACCCTATTGGTACTTTTTCAGTCCTCAACCTCCTCCCACTCTCCACTCTTAAGTAGGCCCCAGTGTCTATTGTGCCTTCTTTGTGTCCATGTGTACTCAATGTTATCTCTTACTTATACGTGAGAACATGCAGTATTTTTTTTTTCTATCTCTGCCTTAGTTTGCATAGGATAATGCCCTGTAGCTCAATCCAGGAGGCCAGAAAACCAAAAGCAAGCACAGCATCTCATTCTATTTTATGGCTGCATAGTATTCCATGCTATATATGTATTACATTTTCTTTATCCAATCTACCATTATGGGGCATCTAAGTTGATTCCATGTCTTCACTGTTGTGAATAGTGCTGCAATGAACATATGCATTCATATGTCTTTATGGTAGAACAATTTATATTTCTTTGGGTATATTCCTAATATTGGGATTGCTGGGTCAAATGGTAGTTCTGTTTTAAGTTTTTTGAGAAATTTTCTCCAAAGTAGCTGAACTAATTTACATTCCCACCGGCAGTGTATATGTCTTCCCTTTCTCTGCAGTGTTGCCATCATCTGTTATTTTTTGACTTTTTAATTACAGCCATTCTGTCATTTCCCCATCTCTCTCCCTCTCTTCAGGCCTCTCTATTCACTAGGACACAATCATATTAAAATTAGGCCAAGCAATAACCCTACAATGACTTCTAAGTCTTCAAGTGAAAGAAAAAGTTGCACATCTCTCACTTTAAATCAAAAGCTATAAATGGTTAAGCTTAGTGAGGAAGATATGTCAAAAGCTGAGACAATCCAAAAGGTAGGCCTCTTGTACCAGTTAGCTAAGTTGTGAATGAAAGGAAAATTTGTCAAAAGAGATTAAAAGTGCTACTCCAGTGAACACATACATGATAAGAAAATGAAACAGCTTTATTGCTGATATGAAGGAAGTTTTAGTGTTCTGGATAGATTAAACCAGTCACACATTCTCTTAAGCCAAAACTTAATCCAGACTAAGACCCTAGCTTTCGCCAATCCTATGAAGGCTGAGAGAGGGGAGGAAGTTACAGAAGAAAAGTCTGAAGCTACTGGAGGTTAGTTCACAAATTTTAAGGAAAAAAGCTGTTTCCATAATATGAACATGAGAGGTGCAGTAGCAAGTGCTGATTGATGTTATCCAGATGATCTAGCTAAGATAATGAGAAAGATGGCTTCACTAAATAACAGATTTTCAATATAGACAAAACAGTCTTCTATTGGAAGAAGAAGCCAGGTAGGATTATCTTAGAGAGGAGAAGTCAACTCCTGTCTTGAAATCTTCAAAAGACAGTTTGACTCTCTTGTTAGGAGCTAATGCACCTGGTGACTTCAAATTGAAGCCAATACTCATTTACCATTCTGAGAGTCCTACGGCTCTTAATAATTATGATAAATTGACTCTGTCTGTGCTCTGTAAATGAAATAACAAAGCCTGTATAACAGCACTTTTCTTTATAACATGGTTTATTGAATATTTTAAGCCCACTGTTGAGATCTCCTGCTCAGAATACAACAGATTTCTTTCAAAATATTACTGCTCATTGACAATGCAATTAGTCACCAAAGAGCTCTGATGGAGATGTACAAAGAGATTAATGTTGTTTTCATGCCTGATAACACAATATCTATCCTGCAGTCCTTGGATCAGAGTGATTTTGACTTTCAAATATTATTATTTAAGAAATATATCTTGTAAGTATCTAGCTGCCATATATAAGAATTTGGGAAATCTGGGTCAAGTAAATTGAAGTACTTCCTCAGAGGAAGAATTAACTGCAGATGCAGTACAGATAGCAAAAGAAATAGAATTAGATGTGGAGGCTGAATATATGACTGATTTACTGAAATTTTATAAAACTTTAATTGATGAGAAGTTAATTCATGTCATTGTTTCTGGTGGATGAACAAAGAAAGTGGTTTTTTGAGATGGAATCTACTCCTGGTAAAAATGCTGTGAACATTATTGAAATAACAGCAAAAGATTAAGATTGTTAAATAAACGTAGTTGATAAAGTAGTGACAGGGTTTTAGAGGACTGAATTTTGAAAGAAGTTCTACTGTGAGTAAAATGCTATCAAACAGCATCACATGCTACAGAGAAATGTTTTGTGAGAAGAAAAGTCAATTGATGTGCTGACTTCATTGTTATCTTATTTCAAGAAATTGCCTCACAGCCAGGTATGGTGGCTCATGCCTGTAATTAAAAGTGCTACTCCAGCAAACACGCATATGCCAAAGCATGAGGATTTCTCGAGGCCAGGAGTTTGAGACCAGCCTGGGCAACACAATGAAACTTGGTCTCTACAAAAAATAATATATAAAAATTAGCTAGTTATCATGGCACATGCCTGTAGTACTAGCTAACTGGGAGGCTGAAGCAGGAGGATCACCTGAGTCCAGGAGTTCAAGGCTGTAGTGAGCTATGATCCTGTCATTGCACTCCAATATGAGAGACAGAGCAAGACCATGTCTAAAAAGAAACAAAGAAATTGCCACAGTCACTCAGCCTTCAGCAACCACCACTCGGATCAGTCAGCAACCGTCAATATGGAGACAAGACCCCAACCAGCAAAAATATTATCACTTGCTGAATGCTGAAATAATTGTCAGTATTTTTTAGCAATGAAATATTTTTTCTCTTTTTTTTTTGCATTTTTTTAAGAAAGAAAAGAAAAAGAGAGAAAGAAGGAAGAAAAGAGAATGAAAGAAAGAGAAAAAGAAGAAAAAGAGGGAGAGAGAACGGGAATCTTGCTCTATTGCCCAGGCTAGAATGCAGTCTAGAAATGGATATTAAAAAGCTCTTTTATACTAATAATTGTGTTATACAATGGAGACAGGAAGGAATAAGGGAAGAAAATAACAAACAAACAAACAACAAATATTTCATTTAAACCTATGAAATGCTATGCAATTGCTGGGGGAGTGATTTACTCCCAACCATTTGCTCACTTTTAGAATAAATGTGATGTGTTACTGAAAAAAAAATGTATGTTTTGTGGATTTGGAGTAGAGAGTTCTGTAAATGTTTATTAAGTTTACTTGTTTGAGGTCTAAGTTCAAGTCCCGGGTATCCTTGTTAACCTTCTGTCTCATTAATCTGTCCAGTATTGACAATGTAATGTTAAAGTCTCCCACTATTATTGTGTGGGAGTCCAAGTCGTTTTGTAAGTCACCAAGAAGTTGCCCTATGTATCTGGGTGCTCCTATATTGGGTGCACATAGACTTAGGATCATTACCTCTTCCCGTTACATTGATCCCTCTACCATTTTACAATGTCCTTCTTATCTCTTTTGGTTTCTATTACTTTAAAGTCTATTTTATCAGAGATGAGAATTGCAACTCCCGCTTTTTTTTTTGTTTGTTTGCTCTCCATTTGGTTGGCAAATCTTCCTCCATGCCTTTGTTTTGAGTCTCTGTATATCCTTGCATGTGTGATGGGTCTGGATGCAGCTTATCGATGGGTTTTTTGGAATGGCTGATACTGGTTGTTCCTTTCTGTATATAGTGCCTCTTTCAGAAGCTCTTGTAAAGCAGGCCTGGTGGTAATGAAATCTCTGAGTACTTGCTTGTTCATAAAAAATTGTATTTTTCCTTCACTTATGAAACTTAGTTTGGCTGCATATGAAATTCTGGGTTGAAAGTTCTTTTCTTTAAGGATGTTGAATATTGGCCCCCACTCTCTTCTGGCTTGTAGGGTTTCTGCTGAGAGATCTGCTGTGAGTCTGATAGGCTTCCCCTTGTGGGTAACCTGACCTTACTCTCTGGCTGCCCGTAGTATTTTCTCCTTTGTTTCAACCCTGATGAATCTAATGATTATGTGCCTTGGGGTTGCTCTTTTTGAGGAATATCTTTGTGGTGTTCTCTGTATTACCTGGAGTTGGGTATTGTCTTGCCTTGCTAGGTTAGGAAAGTTTTCCTGGATATCCTGAAAAATATTTTCCAGCTTGGATTCATTTTCTTCGTCACATTCAGGTACACCTATCAAATGTAGATTAGGTCTTTTCACATAGTCCCATATTTCTTGGAGACTTTGCTCATTCCTTTTTACCCTTTTTTCTCTAATCTTGTCTTCTCGTTTTATTTCGTTAAGTTGGTCTTCGACCTCTGAAATCCTTTCTTCTGCTTGATCAATTCGACTGTTAAAACTTGTGCATACTTCTCGAAGTTCTCGTATTGTGTTTTACAGCTCCATTAATTCACTTATATTCCTTTCTAAATTGTCCATTCTCGTTAACATTTCGTCAAACCTTTTTTCAAGGTTCTTAGTCTCCTTGCATTGGGCTAGAACATGTTCTTTAGCTCACAGAAGTTTCTCATTATCCACCTTCTGAAGCGTGATTCTATTGATTCCTCACATTCGTTCTCAATCAGGCCTTTTTCAATTGGTGATGAGACACTGCAATCCTCTGTAGGAGGAAAGGCATTTTGATTTCGGGTGTTTTCAGCCTTTATGCACTGGTTTCTTCCCATCTTTGTGGATTTATCCACCTGTCGTCTGTGTAATTGCTGACTTTCAGATTAGATCTCTGAATGGACGTCCAGCTTGTTGGTGGTAAAGTTTTTTCTGTTTCTTAGTTTTCCTTCGTCGGACGCCCCTCCCCCACAGAGCTGGACCTTCCCAGGTTCAGCTGTACTTGCTGTGAAACTCTCAATCCTCAGCAGTTCCAACTGCTGTTTTTGTGTGTGTGTGTGGGGGGGGGGGACCAGCCTTCCCCTGCGGCGACCCACTACGCCGGCTGAAACAGTGGCGCTAAGATTCGTGGCGCTTTTCTGCCCAGGAATCTCCCGGTCTGGTTCCCCCACTTCAGTCCGCTTTTCAATCAGCTGAATAGGAGACTCCGCCTTCCCCGGAGCTCCAAACGCCAACCAAAGGGCACTCAGTCCCGTATACTCCGGACTAAGAACCGCAGCGCGGGGGGCGCCTGCAAAACAGCCGCGCCGGCCAAAAGGGTCGCGCTGGCGACCCGTGGGGCTCCTCCACCAAGAATCTCTTGGTCCGTGGGCAATAAAAATTCGTCTGAAAGTGTGGCGTCCACTCACTCTCTGCACTTTCAATGGGAGCTACAATCCTGAGCTGCTGCTAATCGGCCATCTTGGATCTCTCTCGCAATGAAATATTTTTAAATCAAGGCATGTACATTTTTAAGACATAATGCTATAACACACTTAATATAATCAAGTATTGTATAATTATAACTTTTGTATGCTCTGGGAAACGAAAACATTTGCATGACTAGCTTTATTGCAATGTCTGTCTTATTGCAGTGCTGGAGTGGAACTCACCATATTGCTGAGGCATACCTGTATATAACAATTTAAGAGTACCAGTAATAGACTGGGTGCAGTGGCCCATGCCTGTAATCCCAGCACTTTAGGGGGCCGAGATGGGCAAATCACATGAGGTCAGGGGTTCAAGACTAGCCTGGTCAATATGGTGAAACCCTGTCTCTACTAAAAATGAGAAAAATGAGCCTGGAATGGTGGCTCACGCCTCTAATCCCAGCTACTTAGAAGGCTGAGATAGGAGAATCGCTTGAACCTGGGAGGCAGAGGTTGCAGTGAGCCAAAATTGTGCCACTGTACACCAGTATGGGTGACAGAGTGCAATGCCATCCAAAAAATAAATAAATAAATAAATAAGCATATCTGTAGTAGCACTACCACCAGCAATGTTTACTTAAAATAGCAGAATTATGAGTATTATTATTTGCACTTCCTTTTGTATTAGGTTATATCTGAGTCAAATTATTATGCTTTGAAGCCACTGGGAATTGTGCCTCTCTGTGTGGTTGTGCCATAAATAGTATTTTCATTTGGGTTCAGTTGTTTCCATATTTCTCCGAAGCCTTCTCTAACATTGCCAATGTCCAAAATCCTTGTTTTTTCTCAACTCTCACAGGTTTTACACAATACCACTTACTTTGATAATGTACTTGATTATGTAGCAAATTAATATATATTGAACACAGTTCAGTTATTGACACTTACAGAGTGGGCTAAATCAGAAACCTGGAAGTAATTCTGGAATCTTCAATCCCTCCCCATCATTTTTTTCCCCAATGCTTTCCTACCTCTCTACTGAGAAATTCCATCAGTTTCTCCCTATTTGCACTACTTCTACCAAAGCAGTCTACATTTCTCTTGTTGTTGCTGGACTTCCTTTCTAACTAGACCCCCTTTCCTAAATCTTGACTTGTATACATCTATACCCCATATAACAACTTCAATAATCTTTCTAAAAGGCAAATTACCTCATTTAAATCTGTCAATGGCTTTCTATTGCTCTTAGAGCAAAATCCAAACTCATCAACATGGCTTATAAGACCGGTACATTCTATTCCCAGGCTTATTTTAAGATTCCCCCCCACTCCCTCCATCCCATATTCCTTGTACTGCATGCTTCAGTCACCCCCGATTTCCTTGAAGCTCCTCTTGTGAGCATGTTCTATCTCTCCTCAGGATCTTTAGTCTGTTAGTCTTCTCTCTGCCAGGAAATGTGGTCTCCCTTCTGGCTCCCTTGTCCTGGATAACACTTCTCTCAGGTCTCAGCCTAGACATCACTCACTCACAGACAACTTCCCTAGGTCACCAACTCTGAACTAGCCATCCTTCCTTTGCTTTTCTATACCATAGTGTATTTTCTTTGTCATGCAACATAGGACCGCATGACACACAACCATATTGCTCTTGATTGCCTATTTACTGTCTCCAGAGAGGAAACTCGAGAGCAACGGCTATATCCATTTCATTATATTTCTATTGCCTAGCACAACCCCAAGCACAAAATAGACATATAGTAAGCACCTATCTAAAAAAAGAATGAAATAAAGAAAAGAAGGAAGGAAAGAAAACAGGGTAGAACAAGGGAAAGGTAGGTAGGAAAGAAGGGATTACCCATTTCATGTAAACTGTGAACTCTTTACAGCAGGCAGGATCTATGCCTCATAGGGACTTCATCAAAGTAACTCATAGACTCTCTCAATTGATTGATAACACCCCTGGTACACTCCAGCCTTAAGGCCTTTGTAGATGTTCTCAATGCTGGAAACTTCTCCTTTCAGATATCCACAAGGCTATATATCCAAGGATATCTTGGATTTCACTGAAAGTTTTTTTTTTTTTTCTACATTTCACTCAAAGTTTGCCTATTTTTAGACTTGCATTGCTACCCATTCCTAGCATGCCCTGTCATCTTTCTTCTGTTTCTTACATAGCACTGATTAGCCCCTAAAATACTGTATTTATTTTCTATTGCTGCATAGCAACTTATCACACATTTAGCAAGTTAAAATACTACCTATTTATTAGCATACATTCTGAGGCTCTGAAGTTCAGCATGGTATGGTTGAGTGTTTTGTTTAGTGTTTCACAGAGCCAAAATCAAGGGATTGACAGGGCTAAATTTTTGACTAGAGGCTCTAGGAAACCACCTGTTTTGGGATTCATTTGAGTTGTTGGCAAATTCAGTTTCTTGCAGTTGCAGAAGTGATGTCCCCCATTTTCTTGCTGGCTGTCAACCTGAGGCTATTCTTTGCTCCTAGAGGATCCTTCAGATTCTTACCATGTGGTCTTCCTCCATCTTCAGAGTCAGAGAATATTCCTCACATTGAATTTTTGTCATACTTTGGATCTCTGATTCTGTGTTTCTGAAGGGGTCATGTGATTAGATCAGGTTGACCCAGATAATCTCCCTATCTTAAGTTCAACACATTTAGGATCTAAAATACATTAAAAATTATTTTCCCAGATAAGGTAAAATAATCACAGGAGTGATATATTTCATCGCATTCACAAGTGCTATCTCAACTCAAGGGCAGAGGCTCACACAGGGCAAAGGTCACTAGTTAACATCTTAGAATACTTTCTAATACAAATACGATACAGTTCCCTTGTTTATTTTTGTTTAGTGCCGGTCTCCCTTCATTATACTAAAAGCTTAATGAGACCTGAGATTTTTATGTGTTTTGTCACTGATGTGTTTCAGTGGTGCTCAGAATGGTGTCTGAACTATCACAGATGCTTAATAAATATTTCCTGAATGAGCGAATGTCCCAGATGCCTGATACAAAATTTTTGCCATAAAATTTGAAGGTATTTTGGAAAATTGTTGAAATGAAGAAATGAAGTTTTATTATCTAAGGGGATATGAGTTAAACTCATGTATTTTTATAATTCACTATATCTTAATCAATTCTTTGTGTGATGGTTTCTATTTATGCTTCCCCATTGTCACCTTGAACATGAAGCAGAGATAACCCTCGTTGACAAGGAAACAATTCACAGCAGCTTTCATAAAATATCAGTGTCATGTTTTACCTTCTTTGATCATTCTTTTAGACCTTGAAAATCCAAGAGATGTTGGCATGCTTTCTGTCTCTCTCTTTCTCTTTTTTTCTCTGCCTACCATAAGGACACTAGTAAGAAGTGATTTAGCATGGCATTTATTCAGCTTAGTTGTTTAGACTTGAACTCTAGTTGGCCTAATGAAGGAATTAGTTATGCATGGAGGGTGAAAGATCAAATTTATATTTAGTACTCTAGGATAAAATAAAAACTGAACTTATAATACAAGGTACTATTAGAATGAAAGGAATATATTAAGACATGCTGTTCTGGTAAAATAACACTTTCTACAAAAGGAATGGAATATATTAAGAATCACATACCTAAATATAAAGCAGTTACATAGCATTATAGAAACAAGATTTTCAAGAATGTGAATCAATTTCTCTGTCACATGCTTGGGTCTTTTTTACTCACAATTACTTTGAATTGTGATTTTGAATGGCACAAATGGAGTGACTTTCTAAAGTCATGTTGAGAATCAGTGATCTTAGATGCATTTAAACCTATGCATGTATATTTTTGAAACATGAGTTATGACTATATGATGATAGAGACTTAGTGGCTATATCACAACATTTAAATTTATTTGGTTTTGATTAAACTAAGCACATAAAGAGCAACAATAGTGCTTTTAAAATTCTAGAAACCCATTCTTCTATTCAGACGAAGTATAACAGCAATGTACTTGGAAGATGTGTGAGAAAATATGTGAGGGTGGCAATATTCATTAAAAATCTAAATTTACTTAGTCTTTGATACAGCACATTTAAAATATTCTCTTATAAAAATTCAGGTGTATGTGACTAAAGGTAAACAGTAAGGCAAGAATGTACACTGTACCATAATATGTAATAGAGAAAAAAATAAAACATATTAAAATGCAATACATTAAAGAATTAGATATGTAAATTGAGGGGAGAGATAAAACAAAATACAACTCAACAGTCTAAATTTTGACAGTAAAACTATACATACTGAAATAGAATTTTACCCACGTTCCTTGTTAAGAAAAATAAATAAATTTCAAGAGAAAACCATGTATAGTCCCATTTTTATAAAAACAAAGGTAACTGTACACATAAAGTTGTTTTTGCATAGGAACAAAATTTCAAGTAATACATACTAAATATGCACCTAAGCACAAAAAAAGGGGATAAGTATTTCTACTTTTTACTTTATGCATTTCTATATTACTGAATACATTTTGAGTAGGCATAATCTATGCTTCCAGCCACAAAGAATTAATGGCTATAGGATTTGCCCTTCTAGAAACAAGAGAAATAGATGAAATACTGACACATGTTCTTTAAACATTAAAAAGGAGAGAGCAAATGACTGATTATTGAACAAAGGGAAACAAATGAGGTTATGCCTGTAACTTGCCCCTAGCTTACTGCCTAGAGTTTCAACACTGCAGTTTAAAGTTGGGGAACCTGGGAAGAGTTCTGCAGACTTACTGAACTGAGAAAACAAAGATAGGTGTTTAGGGAGGCAAAGGTTGCTGTGCCAGAATACCCCAAGATGAAGCCGCATAGAGAGATCAGAATAATTGTAGGTAAAAAACTGGAGAGAACTACACTACAATCGATGGTGTATCATTATTAAACTGCTAAAAACCAGTGATAGGGAAAAATTACAAACATTTCAAAAGCAGCCAAAGGCAAAATCATATTACCTCTCAAGCACAGTTTAAAGACTAGATCAATAACTACAAAAGCACAACAAAAAGGTATATCTAATAAGACATTCATGGAGATAAATGGAATTTAAAATGTGTCAATGCAAAAAACATAGGAGAAAGGAAACAAAACCAAATAGAACAAATAGAAAACATGTAAGATATTACATTTTAATTGCATAAGTATATTACATTACATGTAAATGGTACAGAAATTCTAATTAAAAGGCAGAGAGGGTGGGGTTGGAGAAAAAAGCAAGTCCCAACTATAAACTGTATAGAAGAGCACCATTTTAAATATAAAGATACATAAGTTGATAGTAAAAAGATAGAAAAGATTTACCACATTACTATTAATCAAAGGAAAGCTGAAATATTTATATTGATATTAGACAAACTAAATTTTGGAGAAAGGAATCAAAATGAGGGATAAAAAGAGATACTACGTAAGGACCTCAATTTACCAACAAGACATAAAATGTTTAAGTATGTATGTACCCACTGACAGATCTTCAAAATTCATACAGAAACATCTCATACAGTAGAATTGAGCAAGAAATAGGAAATTCCATAGTAATAAGTAGAGGTTTCAACTCCTTTGTCTGTAAGTTATAGCATAAACAAACAGAAAATCTGTACAGTTATTGGACGACTCAAACAGCTGGACAAAATTGATATTTGTGGAACACTTTACTCAATAGCAGCATAATACACATTCATTTGAAATGCATATGGGATACCATAAGGTCTACATGATAGACCATAGTTTGGGTCATAAAACAAATCTGAACAAATTTAAAAGGATTAAAAGAAAATATATCCTTTGATGACAATGGAATTAGACTAAAAAATCAACAACATAAAGATGTCCATCAAATCCTCCAATATTTGGAAATTAAACAACATACTTCTGAATGAATCAATCAAAGAAGAAATCACAGAGGAAAGGATACATTGAAGTGATTGAAAGTATAACTGTGGTAGCCATGAGAGTGTGCCTCTTGGAACAGCTTTTAAGAGAAAACTATTGAGAACTGTGAAGAATCTGAGTTTTTGCTTTGCTTTCAACTTAACAAGTTAGTTAAACAAGTTGTTAATTTAACAAGCTGTGTTAAACTTAAGAAACCTAACACAGTTTCTTAAATGCTAGATTAGAGGCAGTACTTTATTACCCATGGCTTAGCAAACAGCATGAGAATCAGCATATTTACATCAGTTCCCCTTGTTCTCAAGTCCCATGAGTATATCAGTAATTGCTGCGCATAGACTGGATTATTCTTACCCAATATGAAACTCTTCTAATTTCTTTGATGAGTAATGTTTACTCTGGGACTCCCTATCAGCTTTGCTATGATATTCTCAGAATTTTCATTGAGTCTGAGGTTTTTCCTATCCAATTCTTCTTTCTTCCTCACTCTTTTCATTTTTCTCCATCATATTCTGAAGGTTCTCCACACGTGCTCCTGTTCCCCTCTCCTCTTTATCACTCACAGATGTTTTTCCCAAGAAAGTTCTTGGGTATCAAATTCTGTATTGACATCGGCTTCTTAGGGAATCTAAATTGACACAGGAAATACTGGTAAAGGTCTGAGAAAACATGCAACAGATTGAGTTTTGCGATTGGATCACCCACTCTCTAGCTGGAATGTGGTGCATAAATAATCTCCAATGAAAGGTGATGCCTTCATTCTTAAGAATTTAGTGGTGGTGACCATGGAAAATGCCCTCAGCCAGCATCATCACCTGGGAGCCTGTGGAATGTCTGATACATAGTCAAGGAATCTAACATATCATAACATGTAAATACATGATTAATTTCATACTGAAGGAGGTGTTAGATTCAGATTAATTTTTAAAATGTAACATGCAACGCCATCCAGAAAAAATTTGTCCGATGGAACATTAAAATGGTCTCTGGAGTCATGAATGAGGCACAAGTTCCAAGGCAATATTCTGTAATGATGAGGTGCCATCCTTTAGTTCGTAATACATGTACTACATCAGAGACTCCTATGGCTCTGTGTTCCCAGTAGGAATGATTTATAGGTCTAGAAACCATGGGATTGAAGCAAGAGGAACTTCACTTATTACTTCCAATGACCCATTTGGAAGGCTTTGTGTCTTACATTGAAGCAACTCTAGGATCTTCTTGGTTAAAGGTCCTCGTCTGCAAAGAGGATGTCCTCTTGATAGGGGAAATAGCATGGATACGTTTCAACTATAAGTCACAGATACTGCCTTGCCACTTTTGCCTCCTTGTTTCTAGGAACCAAATTTCAAGAAGTCAGCATACTGACAGGGGTGATTAACCCTGATTAGTAGAAGTAAGGCTGCTTTTACAGTGGGGAACAAGGGGGAAATACATGTGAAACCAACGTGATCCACTGAGGTCCCTTTTGGTACTCATTGCCCAGTTGTAAATGTGAGTGAACACATACAGTGATGCCACCCTAAAAAGCTGATGATTATCTTGTAAATTAGAGCCCTCAGGAGTGGGGGTTAGGGTAAGCTACTGTTAGGTAGATGGAATGCCCTGGTGAGTAAGCTATAAAGATTGGCAGAAGTTGGAGTGGATAAGCTACTAAGATCTTCAGAAGTGATGGCTAAGGGTTGACGGAACTTTGAATAGATAGTGGAGAAAAGACCGTGAACCTCTTGTGACCCAGTGACTGAATGGAGTGTTGGAGACTGTAGTTTGTCCGACTTTCCCTTTTTTGTTTCCTCTCAGAGAGAAAGAGCCATAGAATTTGTAGAGAAGTTGCTTGCTGAAAATAAATGAAGAAATGGATTATTGTGGCAGAAAGAATGGGCTGTGGCAGCCATGGGAGTTTGCTAGTTAGATTCTCCCACAAGAGAAAACTTCCTGAGGAGTGTGATTAAGCAACATTTTAGGAATCTCTGGCAGCATTAATTCGCAGACTTTGCTCTTCTTGTGCTGTTCCTTGGCTATTATTGAACATGGTGGGGATATAGTTAGACCATCTTGCTTAATGAAAGCTCCTCTAATAGGCGTTATTTTCACTAGGGCTCTTCAGCAGCCTTGCTGAGATTACTACAGAGCTCTACTGCAGTTTTATGTTCTTTCTAACCAACTTTTCTTCCTTCCTTCTCTCCTTTCACAGATGCCACACATGCATTTTAGTCTGAAATTTTGCTAGGTCTTATGTTTCCTCTGAAACATATCCTCCCTTCAATAAATCTCTTGAACATGTAACCTTATTTTTAAAACTGCTTTTGGAGAACCTGAGATAATTCAACTTATCAAAATCTGTGGTATGCAGATAAAGCCACTCTTAGAGGAAAACTCACAGCACTATATACCTATGTTATAAAAGAAAAATGATCTAAAATAAATTATTTAAACCTCTATATTAAGAAACTAGAAACAAGCAGACTCATCATAGTAAGAAGAAAGAAATAAATCATAAAAACTCCAAAAATTAATAAAAGGGGAAACATAAAAAACAATATAAGAAAGTCAGTGGAACCAAAAGCTTTGTAAAGACCAATAAAATTGATAAGCTGCTAGTCAGGAAGAAAAAGAACACAATTACCAACATATGGAATGAAGGAAAAAACATCAATGCAGATCCTAAAAAACACTTAAACATAATCTAAGCAATACATGGTAATAAAATCAACAAATTAGATGTGATGGAATAATTATTGAAATGCACAAACTATGAAAGCTTACTCAAAAAAAAAATTCAATCTGAGTAACTGCATATCTAGTAAAGAAACTTAATTACTTATTCAAAATCTTCCTACAAAAAGCGTATGGCCCAGATGGCTTTGTTTGTGAATTCTATCAAATATTTAGGAAAAAATAACATATATTGATACAGATTTCCTCAGGAAATAAAATACCTGGGAACTATTTTCACTTAATTTTATGAGGACAGCATTGCCCTGATACAAAATTAGAAAAAGACATTATAGAAGGAGGAAACTCCACGCCATTATCCTTCATAAGAATAGAAAAAAAATTCCTTAACACAAGTGTATTTAGCTAATTGAATCCATCAATATATAACAAAGATAATACATTATGACCAAATGAGGTTTTTCCCAGGAGTATAAGATTGGTTTAATATTCTAAAATCAACTATAACTCATGATATCAACAGACCACATGATCATCTTAATAGGTGAAGAAAACTTATTTGACAAAATTCAACATCTGTTACTGACGAAAACTCTTAGAACACTAGGAATATAAGGGAATTTTCTCAACTTGATAAAAGGTATCTATGGAAAGTCTCTATCTAATTACATTCTTAATGGTGAAACACTGAATAGTTTCTTCTAAAGATTAAGAACAAAGTATGGCTGTCTATTCTCGTCACTTCTTTTCAGCATTGTACTGGAGGTTCTGGCCAGTGTAATAAAGCAAGAAAAATACATGAAGAAAATAATTGCAAAGGAAGAACTAAAAACTGTCTTTGTTTTCAGTAACTTTCTATTTTTTATAACCAAAAATGTCAATAAAATGTGGGGATGGTGGGTAAAATTGAACTATGCCAAAGTTTGCTGCCTCTGTCTTGTTTTCCGTCAACAGGTACTTTGAAATAGCTATTTTTAAAGACAAACTGCAGTGCAGATACAACTAATTTCACAGAAGATAATAATACAAACGTGAATTTTTTCAAACGAGGCAACATCAAGCTGTCTGCAGGTATAAAAATATTATCCTTTGTGCAGGAGGTGAGTTTTATGGAAAATAAAAACACATATATCCTGCAAAGTCAGACAGTCATGAAAATACTATAATTAATTTGAAAAATAGCCTGATCACTAAGCATGGAGGAAATTACATATAAAAATGTGAAATGAACCAGTATAGTACTATTTCCTTCTCTCAGTTATCCAAATAATTTAAACATTAGTTTTAGTAGATAACGTTTTTTTTAAATCTCAGAAATGGAATCTAACTGCCATATTTCATAAATTTTATTTTTATAAATAAAAAAGAGAGGAAATACAAACATAGCCATGACTGGTTCATAATTCAGCTTTTAAATGTAGATTGTGCAAAATCACAGTGAAATAATGGGCAAATATAGATGATGACTATTAAATCACAGAGGTAATTTCTGGCTTTTTAAGCTTCAATTCTCAGATTGGCTTTATAATAACTGTGGTTTATAAGTTCTGTTCTACAAAATTATAATAGAAATAAGGCAGCTGTTATAGTCTTCAATACAAAATTATGTATTTTGACACCAAGTATTTGCTATCTGAGAATTTTATTATGAACAGTCCAGAAAAATGTTGCCTTAACAAACTGGCAAGTAAAATTGCTGTGAAAATATTTTATATCCTAAGCATTGTAAAGAAATTTTATCCTAATCCTTACCTGACAACTAGTAAATAGCCTGCAGTTTTTTAGTATAATTTTTTGCATTCAGACTCTCACTGCCCATGTTCTAGAGAGTGAGTTAGCTACAACTACACAGTTCTTTCCTACTATTTTGAGGAAGGGAATTTAAATATTCTTTTTCTCATCATTTTAGTTGGGACAACCTCTGTCTGGGTACCTATCCACATTTATCCAATAACCTCCATAAAATTGTGAAATAAACAAGACAGGAAAATCAGGATATTTTCCAGATTGATCTCTGTCATTAACTCACTTTTTGTCTATGAATATTTCAGTCTGGATGGGGGCCTCAGTTATCAGTAGATTGTAAATAATGATAGTTACCCCATATAACTCAGGTATTAAGGATATGAAAATTATTTAATCTATTTAAACATATCATTAAATGGGCAAATTTGTCATTTAAACTTGATTGACAACATCTGCAGTTTGACAATATCTGTAGCTTCTATGTCCTATGTCAGGAAATTTATCTTAACCCTATAGAAAGAGTACAGTTCTTAGAACTGTGAAATCTTACTAGCTGTGAAATCTCACGTGGGTTACTCAAACTTGTCAAGTAAATCGGCAAAATAAAATTAATGTCCTTTTGTGGAGTTTTGGGTATTAGAGTTAACATATAATGTACCTAGTGCATATGCTTAATGTAGGTGCAGTTATTATTAGATATACAATCGTCTATCACATGTACTGCAGGAAGGCATTTCAGAGCTGGAAATGGGATGGAAATATCTACATCATCACTTCATACCACTCTGAACTTGGGGTGAAGTATGGAGGCAGCATGTGTGAGAATTTTACCTCTGCATGGTAATGTCTGGAGAATGTGTACAAGTCAACTCCTCTATTTCTGCATCTGTAAAGGCATATAATAATACCATCTTCCAAGGGTTTTGAAGGGAGGATAGTCAGATATAGATATTGCTATCTATTTATCTATGTTACCTAGCACTATTTGGGACACAGCAAATGATTGATTAATATGTAATTGTTTTACTTAGTAATTACTGGCAGTATGAATTGTTTTTTTTTTTTTGTTTTTTTTTTGCAACTTGTGTATGACACTAGCCCACATACATTCATTCTTTCTCTTTCCTACAAAATATCTCTGACATGCTCCATAGTTCTTCTTGTTATTTTTAGTCACAAGAACAAACCTCATCTCAGCAATTTAAATGCCTGTTCTGGTGTAATAAGCAAAACATTAAAGTCTTTCAACTGAAAGTTTCACTTATTTCCCTGCTCAGGCCTTGGAGCCTGCAGTGATGGCAAGGGAGCTAGTTTCTTCTTGTTTTTTTTTTCCCCCCTCTTTCATCCTAGTTTTATAGTTGTCCCCTGTCTACTAGACAGCATTTTTTATCCCACTAGGATTGAGCTCAAGGAAAGAAAGCATGAGGAGAGAAAGCACCATACTGCGTGGCCCTTGGCTGTTTCTTTGGGGGCTGATGCACAGTTGCTGAATCTTTTTCTCATGAGTGCAATATTTAAAACTTTTTATTTTTTAGAGATCTTTCATTGGTGTTCCTGGTCCAGAGAAATGTCTCTCTTATAATGGCCATTTTTTGCTCTCCCTACACTGCTGTTGTTCTGACTTTCCAGTCCACACAGATGATCCTTATTGGGATTCCTTTGTTCTCTGGAAAAGTAATCCTCTTGAGCAGAAGTCCTTTTATTTTACAGTGGCCTCGGGCTTGTGTTTTCCAAATGATTAGCTTGGCCCAAGAGAAAATTCATGCTTCCTTGCTCAATTTTTTGTTAAGGTACTGTTTCCTTCTACTTTTTTGTTTTCCTTGCTGACTTCAGGCCAAAATTCCATTGGACATTCATCAGGCTATTAGAGTGATACCTGTGAAGCCCCTCTGGCAGTTAATGTTTATGTTCCCCCTGCAGGGAATGGTTGAGGGTGGAAGATACATGCATCACACCAACAACTATCCCCAAACTACTTTCTCTTGGACTCCTTACTTTCCAGGCTCTTCTTACCTTAGCTTGTAGTGAGAGGGAAGCATTTAGCTTTTGAAGGACTCTCTCCAAAGGTGGTCTCTTCCTTCCTCTTAAACAAAGAGGGAGGTGATCTAAAGTTGCCAGGGCCAGTTTCACAACTGAGTAGCATGTTTTGCATGTAATCTCTCACACTCAGATATAAAAAATATTTGGTGTCAATTGTATTGTTCTTAAACTTTGCTATCTCAGCATAAGGCAGAGTAATCTCATTTAAACATTTGTTAGAGATATTGACTATCACAACTGAAAATTGGTCACCTCATGCCCGGCCGTATCATAGTCTTTTATTTAAAAGACATACAATGCCAACATCTAGAAAATATAAAAAGCATTAAAGAGTAATTTAAAACTTTACAGTTTGGTTTCACCAAAAAACTTCTGAAGTTGGAATTGCGTTGTGCTATCACATCATTATTAACTAGCATACTTACAGTTATGAGAGAATAGAATTCACAGATCAACTAAATACTTTAGTGTTTATGAATGAATGGTACATGGGATGAAGAGTTAGAAGAAACAGATAAATCTGACTGTCTTTAATTAATTCAGAGTCTGAAGTTGCATGATGAGTCCATAAAACTTTCAATGACAGAAAGGTCTCTCTTTTATTATATAGAATTAGTTTAAAAAATTATCTGTAACAATGTTAAAAAGTCTTTTCTGCCATAAAAACACATTGCAAATTTTTCCCTAATGTAGAAATGATTGTAGAAACATTGTACTGACTTATATAAAATATATTTCTCAAAGGATGAATTTATTTAGAAAACTGACTGGCCAATCAAGCAACCAACCAGATCTTTCATATCTTTTTTGGTCTATAAACAGTTGAACATATTCTATGTTCCAAGTACTACCAAAGTGGACAAAGAAGACATGATACCTACACTCATGTAGCTCACGATTTAGCCAAGGATGGTAAAAGCAAACTTGATCAAATGATTGCTAGAAGTCCCAAAGATACTGCTGAGCGTAGCAACAGAGGTGCAGAAGCCTGAATTTTATTATGGCTATATACTAGAACCTGGGATAAGGGAAAGGGGTCATTCTTGGAAATGAGTAAGTCTGAATGGCTGAGATGAGACTAGATCATGTAGTCTTTTAGGTAGTTTAGACCTTATCCTAGGGACAATAGTAAGTAAATTAAGAATTTTAAGTTAGGTAATAACCTTATATGTCTTGACTTTCTTTAAAGATTATAAATCCCTTGATGGCAGTTTTCTGTGCTTTCAATGATGTCAACATTTAGTCCAGTGTTTTACATAGTAGCGGGTTAAATATGCTCATTACTAATGAGGAGAAAGACTTGTTCCTGGAACATTAGTTTTATGAGAGCACATAACAAAGTAATCCCCTAAGAGCTACTGATTATCAGGTTAAAGAGAAGATAACATATACTTTTAAAAACATTTAAGTAGGCTGGGCATGGTAATTTATGCCTTGAATCCCAACACTTGGGGAGGCTGAGGCAGGAGGATTGCTTGAGGCCTGAAGGTTGAAATCAGCCTGGGCAATATAGTGAGACTCTGTCTCTAGAAAAAAAGAAAAAATATATTAGCAGGGCATGGTGGCACACACCTGTAATCCTAGCTACTCAAGAGGCTGAGGTGGGAGGATTGCTTGAGCCCAGGAATTTGAGGCCTCAGTGCACTTCAGCCTGGGCAACCTTGACTCAAAAAAAAAAAAAAAAAAAAAAAAGAGAAAGTTTAAGTGTTTAAGTGTTATTTTCTCTTTATATAAGACTGATAAAAATTTAAATAGCATGAATGAAAAATTAAGATTTCATTAAAGACGATTGTTACCAAAATACCAGGGGTTCAATGCAGGTCCTGCTATTCGCTGCACAGAAAGCTAATCACTGAAACAACCAGTATTGCCAGGGAAAAAGGCTTATTTGGGTGCTACAGCCAAGGAGATGGGAGACCAGTCTCAAATTCATATCTCTGTCTGACTAAAATTAGGGGTTTTTGTAGCAAAAATGTAACTACATGCAGAAAAAGAGGAATTAAGGGGTGGTAAGGAAGAAGAATTGGTCAACAGAAAGCAGGTGATTGAATAAACAATCATGTGGGGTAAGGGGTTTGGCTCTTTATTTTCTAGATGCATTGATCTGGTAAGTTTCAGCTCCTTGATACTATCTGGGCAGCCTGATGGTTAGTTTCCAGAGAAGCGAACTCAGATGAGACAACTGTAAATTTCTCAAGTTTAAAGACTGGGAGGGTCACTTTTTATGTTTTTTCAAAAGGAACCATAAACATCAATTCTATGGGAAAATTGAGCAGGTTTCATGGTCGAACTTAAATTTTTATTGTCTACTTCAACATATCTACTTGCTATGCAACCTTGGGCCTCACCTTTCCATGCATGAAGCAACATTATAAAACTTAGCAAAATGAATGTGGTAAAATATCTGATTTAATAAATAATAGTGAGATTCCATACACATATGATTTTTAAATATTTCTGTTTCATGACTTAAAAAAGTTTTTGTATTTATAGTGAAATTTATTAGAATAATTGAAAAAAGTCATCTGTTCTCTTTATTACAAAATAAGAAATACTAACTCATAGCTTTTTTCTAAAAGTTGATGTTAGTTTATTTTATTCATGGTCAGTAAGTAGTAAAGTGTTGAATAAACCAATGTACAAATAATCTGTGGAAGATAAAAAATGAATTTAGCTCCTGGGGGTAAGGGAGAAGGGTGGAAGGTTATATGGAAAGATTGTGCTCTGAATAAAAGCTCTTAGTTGGCAAAAATACTCACTGATTTAAGTGGCTAAACTCAGAGTTCCTTTGGAAATGTTAATAGCAGTATGTTGAAATTTTGTTTTCAGAACATTTAGTAGAGAAAATTTTAAAGTACTTCCTGTAATTAACAAATTTTATATGCTAATACTTTAACATTATCAGTGAAAATCAAGGTAAAATATAGATTATATGTGTATTTCTTCCAAAATTAAAATAACCATTAAATACAGTTTTATGTTTAAGAAAAAAAGAGATATTCCAAATTACTCTCCCACTTACAATGCATAGTTACATAAAAAAATCTAATCCTATCTTATTCTAAACAAAAGCCTCAGAAAAATATTCTTAGTAAATATAAACACATACAGGATTCATTTATCATTTAGCTCTGTGACCGCCCAAGAGATGCCATCATGACCATCATTAGGAGATGCCTTCCACAACTTCTTCTCATTAAATGTTGGGGATGAAGACTGAAAGATAATATAGGAGTAGTGATGGATGAAGGCAGAAATAATGGAAGAAAAACAAATGCAATATGTAGCTGGAATACACATTCCCATTGTTCCCTCCTTAGAAATTCATGCTCATTCTTAGATGTCAGCTCAAGATAATCTCCTCAGAGAAGTCTTCCCTAAACCCCTGTTGTGGATTAAAATTTGTCCCCCCCCAAAAAGATATGTTGAAGTCCTAGCCCGTCATGAAAGAGATTTGGAGACAGAATGACACACAAATAAGAAGGCCATATGACAACACAGGAAGAGATCAGAGTGACAGAGTTACATGCCAAGGAATGTCAAGGATTGCTGGCAACCACCAGAAGCTAGAAAGAGGCAGAGAAGGATTTTTCCTCAGAGCCTTCACAGGGAGTATGGTCCTGCCACCACCTGGATTTCAGACTTTTGGTTTTCAGAACTGTGAGAGAATAAATTTCTGCTGTTTTCAGTATGTGGATGCTCATTATGGCAGCCCTAGGAAGCTAATTTACGCCAGACTAGATCTATTTCATTGTTATAAACCTCCATGAGATTTTGTTCCTCTTCCTTAAAGCCATTTCAAAATTAAGATGAATGCATTAATGTGTAATTTAAATGTCTTCTTGCTTGCTAGAATGTAAGAAGAATACTCTGTGAACAGGAACCAGGCAGGTTTTGTTTATTCTCTGTATCCTCAGTACTACTACATTCCCTGGAATAAATAGGTACTCATAAACATTTGTTAAATGCAGAAATAAATTTCTACTCTGTTTCTTCTTAAATACTGATACATAGTAACTCCATGTAATACTGAAATCAAATCTGTCAGTTCCTATGTCACTTGGAAATCTTTTGGCTGCATGGAATAGAAAACAAACTCAAAAAGCTAAAATAAACAAATGAAGTGAATATACATTGGCTTTACATCTCAAAAATACAGTGGTACAACTAGCTCTGGATGAAACTTTACTCAGCTGTTTAAACAATATCACTAACATCTGGATTCTCTCTCTCTGATCTGCCTTCACTTATGCCAGCTTTGTACTTAGGAACTACATGGTGATTCCCCCTGCTGGCCAAAAAACAACTAAAGCTTCACCAAAAAACTGCTAGAACTGATGAACAAATTCAGTAAAATTGCAGAATACAATACCAACAAACAAAAATCAGTTGCTTTCTATATATAAATAATTAACCATCTGAAAAAAATATTAAGAAAACAATTCCGTTTAAAATGGCAACAAAAATGTAAATACTTGGGTGTAAATTTGACCAAGAATGTAAAAGACCTGTACACTAAAAACTATAAAATACTGATGAAAGAAACTGAAGAAAACACAAATAAACCGAAAGATAACCCTTGTTCGTGAACTGGAAGAATTCACAATGTGAAAATGTCCATACTACCCAAAGCAATTCACAGATTAAATGTAATTCCTATAATAATATCAATGTTATTTTTCAAAGAAATGGAAAAAAATTCTCAAGTTTACCTGGAACCACAAAATACATCAAACAGGCAAAAAAGTGTTGAGCAGAAAACCCCAAAACCATAGGTATCACACTTTCTGATATCAAAACATAAAGCAATTGTTATTTAAAATCTATGCTATTTGTATAAAACAGACACATCAACCAAAGCAACAGAAAGAAAACTCAAAAACAAACCCCTGCATTTTTAGTCCATTGTTGTTTCACACACAATGGAAAAAGAGAGTTTCTTCAATAAATGGTGTTGGGAAAACTGAATATTGACATGAAAAAAGTAAAATTAGACTCTTATGTACAAAAGTCAACTCAATATGGGTTAAAGACTCAAATATAAGACCTCAGAATGTAGGCGGGGTGCGGTGGCTCACGCCTGTAATCCCAGAGCTTTGGGAGGCCGAGGTGGGTGGATCACGAGGTCAAGAGATCGAGACCATCCTGGTCAACATGGTGAAACCTTGCCTCTACTAAAAATACAAAAAAATTAGCTGGGTGTGGTGGCGCGCACCTGTAGTCCCAGCTACTCAGGAGGCTGAGGCAGGAGAATTGCTTGAACCGGGCGGCGGAGTTTGCAGTGAGCTGAGGTCACGCCACTGCACTCCAGCCTGGTGCCTGGTGACAGAGTGGGACTCTGTCTCAAAAAAAAAAAAAAAAAAAAAAAAAACCTCAGATTGTAAAACTACTGGAAGAAAACGTAGGGCAAAAGCTCCACAACATTGACCTACACAATAATTTTTGAGATATGATCCCAAAAGCAAAGATAACAAAAACAAAAATAGACGAATTGAATGATTTCAAACTAAAAATCTTCTGCACAGTGAAGGAAACAATTAACAAAATGAAGAGACAGCCCACAGCATGGGAGAAAATATTTGCAAACCATACATATAATAAAGGGTTACTATCCAAAATATAAAAGGAAAAACTTGAATAACTCAATAGCAAGAAAGCAACTCAAAAAATGATCAAAGCTCAAACAGGTATTTCTCAAAAGAAGCATACAAATGGTGAAGAAGTACATGAAAAACTGCTCAGCATTACTAATCATTAGGGAAATGCAAAATAAAACCACAGTGAGGTATCACTAGGATAAGTGTTAGAGAGGATGTAGAGAAAAGGGAACTCCTGCACAGTATTGGTGGGAATGTAAATTAGCATAGCCATGTTGGAAAATAGTATGGAGGACTGAAAAAACTAAAAACAGAGCTATCATATGATCCAGCAATTCCATTTTTGGGTATGTATCCAAAGGAACTGACATCAGTATGTCAGGGCGATATATGCACTCCCATGTTCATTGCAGCATTATTCAAAATAGACAAGATATGAAATGAACCCAAGTGCCCATCAACAGATGAATGGATAAGAAAATGTGATATATATATTTTTTGTGTGTGTTGATATTATATTCTGCAATACAATATATATGTGTATATATGTATGTGTATATATGTATTACACATGTATATATATGTATTACACATGTATATACACATATATATTGTATTGCAGAATACAATATCAACACAATATATATGTAGGTGTATATATATATATAATATATATTGTATTGCAGAATACAATATCAACATACAAAAATCAGTCACTTTCTATATATGTATATGTGTGTGTATATATATGTTGTATTCACACACACACAATGGAATATGATATATATATATATACACACACACACTATATACATACACACACACACATACAAAATGAAATACTATCCTATACTATATACTATATTACACACACACACACACACACACAGACACACACACGCAATGGAATAATATTCAGCCTTAAAAAGGTGGGAAATCTTGTCATTTGTGAAATACACCCTCCCAAGACTAAACCAGGAAGAAGTCAAATCCCTGAACAGACCAATAACAAGATCTGAAATTGAGGCAGTAATTAATAGCCTACCAACAAAAAAAGCCCAGATTCAGACGGGTTCACAGCTGAATTCTACCAGAGGTACAAAGAGGAGCTGGTACCATTCCTTCTGAAACTATTCCAAACAATAGAAAAAGAGGGACTCCTTCCTAACACATTTTATGAGGTCAGCATCATCCTGATACCAAAACCTGGCAGAGATAAAAAAAAAAAATCTAGGCCAATATTCCTGATGAACCTCGATGCAAAAATCCTCAATAAAATACTGGCAAACTGAATCCAGCAGCACATCAAAAAGCTTATCCATCATGATCAAGTCTGCTTCATCCCTGGGATGCAAGGCTGATTCAACATAAGCAAATCAATAAACATAAACCATCACATAAACAGAACCAATGACAAACCCACAGCTATTCATGACAAACGCACAGCCAATATCATACTGAATGGGCAAAAACTGGAAGCATTGAAAATCAGCACCAGTCTGGGCACGGTGGCTCACACTTATAATCCCAGCACTTTGGAAGGCCAAGAGGGGTGGATCACAAGGTCAGGAGGCTGGCCAAGATGGTGAAACCCTGTCTCTACTAAAAATACAAAACTTAACTAGGCATTGTGGCAGGCACCTGCAATCCCAGTTATGGGGAGGCTGAGGCAGGAGAATCACTTGAACCTGGAGGGTGGCAATTGCAGTGAGCCGAGATAGCACCACTGCACTCCAGCCTGGGTGACAGAGAGGGACTTTGTAGCCAAAAAAAGAAAACCTGCGCAAGACAAGGATGTCCTCTCTCACAACTCCTATTCAACATAGTATTGGAAGTTCTGGCCAGGGCAATCAGGCAAGACAAAGAAATAAAGGACATTCAATTTGGAAAAGAGAAAATCCAATTGTCTCTGTTTGCAGATAACGTGATTGCATATTTAGAAACCCCATCGTCTCAGCCCAAAATCTCCTTAAGATGATAAGCAACTTCAGCAAAGTCTCAGGATATAAAATCAATGTGCCAAAATCACAAGCATTCCTATACAACAATAACAGACAAACAGCCAAATCATGAGTGAACTCTCGTTCACAATTGCTACAAAGAGAATAAAATACCTAGGAATACAACTTACAAGGGATGTGAAGAACATTTTCAAGGAGAACTACAAACCACTGCTCAAGGAAAATGAGAGAGAACACAAACAAATAGAAAAACACTCCATGCTTATGGACAGAAAGAATCAATATCGTGAAAAAGGTCATACCGCCCAAAGTAATTTGTAGATTCAATGCTATCCCTATCAAACTATGGTTGACTTTCACCACAGAATTGGAAAAAAACTACTTTAAATTTCATAGGGAACCAAAAAGAACCCACAGAGCCAAGATAAGCAAAAAGAACAAAGCTGGAGGCATCACACTACCTGACTTCCAACTATACTACAAGGCTTCAGTAACCAAAATAGCATGATGCTGGTACCAAGAAATGATATATAGACCAATGGAACTGAACAGAAGCCTCAGAAATAACACCTCACATCTACAACCATCTGATCTTTGACAAACCTGAAAAACCAAGCAATGGGGAAATGGTGTTGGGAAAACTGGCTAGCCATATGCAGAAAGCTGAAACTAAATCCCTTCCTTATACTTTATGCAAAAATTAACTCAAGATGCAATAAAAACTTAAACGTATAACTTAAATCATAATAACCCTAGAAGAAAACCTAAACAATATCATTCAGGACATAGGCTTGGGCAAAGACTTCATGACTGAAACACAAAAAGTGATGGCAACAAAAGCCAAAATAGACAAATGAGACTGAAGTAAACTAAAGAGCTTCTGCACAGCAAAAGAAACTTTAATCAGAGTGAACTGGCAACCTACAGAATGGGAAAAAAAATTTGCAATCTATCTATCTGACAAAGGGCTAATATCCGGAATCTACAAAGAACTTAAAAAAAATTTACAAGAAAAAAACTAACAACCCCATCAAAAAGTGGGCAAAGGATATGAATAGACACTTCTCAAAAGAAGACAATTATGCAGCCAACAAACATATGAAAAAATGCTCATCATCACTGGTCATTAGAGAAATGCAAATCAAAACCACAATGACATACCATATTACACCAGTGGGAATGGTGATCATTAAAAAGTCAGGAAACAACAGATGCTGGAGAGGATGTGGAGAAATAGGAATGCTTTTACACTGTTAGTAAAAATTAGTTCAACCATTGTGGAAGACAGTGTGGCAATTTCTCAATGATCTAGAACTAGAAATACCATTTTACCCAGCAATCCCATTACTGGGTATATACCCAAAGGTTTATAAATCATTCTACTATAAAGACACATGCACACAGATGTTTATTGCACACTGTTCACAATAGCAAAGATTTGGAACCAACCCAACTGCCCATCAGTAATAGATTAGATAAAGAAAATGTGGCACATATACACCATGGAATGCTATGCAGCCATAAACAAGAATGAGTTCGTGTATTTGGAGGGACATGGATGAAGCTGGAAACCATCATTCTCAGCAAACTAACACAAGAACAGAAAACCAAACACCATATGTTCTCTCTCAGAAGTGGGAGTTGAACAATGAAAACACATGGACACAGGGAGGGGAGCATCACACACCGGGGCCTGTTGGGGGTGGGGGTTGAGGGAAGGATGGCATTAGGAGAAATTCCTAATGTAGATGATGGGTTACAGGTCCAGCAAAGCATCATGGCACATGTATACCTATGTATCAAATGTGCACATTCTGCACATGTACCCTAGAACTTAAAGAATAATAATTAAATAAAGGAAAATATGGGTAAATCTGGAGGACATTACATTAAGTAAAATAAGCCAGTCACAAAAAGACAAATACCACATGATCTAACTTATATGTGAAATCTAATAAAGTTGAACCATAGAAATAGAGTAGATTGGTGGTTACTGGAGCCTGAGTTAGGGGAGTGTGGTGGGAAGAAAGGGAATGAGACTTGTTGATCAAAGGGTACAATGTTTTAGATAGAAAGGAGAAAAAGGTTTTGAGATCTATTGCATAGCAGGGTGATAATAGTCAATAACAGTGTATCGTATATTTTAAAACAACCAAGAGTAAATTTCAAATGTATCATCATGAAAAAAAAGATAGGTGAGCTGATGGCTATTTTAATTAGCCTGATTTTACCATTCCACATTGTAGACAAAACATCACATTCTACCTCCATATCTAAGGCATCTGCAAGCCTCACACACTTAAATCTTATCTAAAAGGACAAAGATAAATGATCATAGCTATGCACCTAATAGGATTTTTTTTTTCTCTTTATTGGTCCAAAATTGGACAAGTCTGCATTCATGAACAAATCAGATGGCTTAATTCAAAGGCTGCAGATGGGATTCATTTTACCCCCAACTACATGGACTTGGGTGGAGTAAACTCCTTATGGAAAATCTGAGTAATGTTGGTGGGAAATAAGAGGAGTGGATACTGAAGTGACAACCAATGAATGTCTACATTTGTTACAATGAAATATCCTCAGGTTGAAAATATTTGACTTACTCATGAGAAATCTTGTACAATAGAGTAAACTAGGTAAATTAGCTTTAAAATGCATGAACATATTTGAATCAATGAATGTCAAGTCAGTTTTCTAGATATAGTTTTAGGATGCCTATTGAATAAATTTAAACTATCATTCTTATTACATTTTACATGTGTATAAAGAGCAGAATGATGTAATTTTTATTCCTAATATTTATTCACCTGTCTTAGCCTGCTTAGAATAAAATCATGAACTTAGAAGAAGACAAATCATGATTATAGTTATAAGAGAATTCAGACTCAAATTTAATACATATTCTTCAAATGACTCATAAACATAATTCCATCATTTAAATTAAATGTACAAATATTATGGATATTAAAGTTACGGAGAAAATGTTAATAAACCTGAGAAGTAAAGCATAATCTGCATTTTCTATATGTATACTACAGTGCATTGCTTAACAATGGTAAGGATACTTCTAGTAGGACAGTTAGCCTATTAAATGGGTTATTTGACTCAGATATGAACCTGGGAAAATTTTGATTTATACAAAGATTATTGTAGACAGTTATCTTAGGCCCATGATGCACATTGATATACAAAACTATAATAATAGTAGATAACATTTGGTGACTACTTACAAATATATACAAAATATAAATTCAGCTTGAGTGCCAGTGACACACAGAATGTTACAATCTACTCAGAAATGTACATCAATTTATTCTTTATTATGTGGAATCACTTTCTGCATGTCCATTAAAAAGAAGTGGACAGGCTGAATGTATATGCATATGCAACATTCTTTTAGGAGGAGAAAGAAATATTAATTTAGCAGGCTTGAGTACTCTTGTCTCTGAAGAGAGTTTCTCTATAGTGGGGAACTGATAGACTTTCCTACAATCTGAGTGAAATATTTTTCAAGAACATCCAATGATCTATTACTTTATGCTCACTAAAAAGATTTTTCAGATTCATTTTCTGAATGTCTGATTTATAGGAAAAGTTTGCCTTGGCTAATGGGCTAAGGTATTGATGCACACTCTAATTGAAATTAACAAACTGGCATTCTGGTTTTTAAACAGTGTCTTGTGAGTTTGACAAATTTGTCTTATCAGTTCAGGGGAGAAATAATGAAACTGAACTCTTGGAGCAATCCACGTGGGACCAAACATGGTACCACGATGGCCGCTCCAGTGTGTGGCCCCTAATCATCCCTTGCCTCCTTCTTCAGCTGCATGTATTGGGATAATTAATGTAAGAAAGGGTAACAGAAGTATAATGGTCATTTTATAAAGAAAATGAAAGCAGACTTAACACTTTATAAATAAGCTTAAACAAAAAGTGTTCAGGATTCCTAGTCAAGACACTTCACTAGAGCTAGATAAATAAAGCAGAATCACTACCGCACATCTATGAGGGAATTAACTGTAATGGGTCTTATCTGAAAACATGTACAGTAAATCCTCACTTACTATTGTCCATAGGTGATTGGCAACTATGACTTGAAACAAAACGATATTTAATTAAACCAATTTTACTGTAGGCTAATTGATATAAACAAGAGTTAAGTTTCTACTGCATATTTATAGTCACAGAAAACATCACTATACTTCTAAATAAAGATTCGAAACACTTATCATATTAAACATTGAAATAAATGTGAGCTATACATACATTTAAGAAAGATTAATCAAAACAAGTAGCATAATTATTTACCTAATTTTTGGTGAATCTGGAATGAGGGAAGTTGTAGTGGTGATGAGTTAAGCCAAGGAATAAATGTTTGCAAAGCAAAAATTGTTAGAGCACCCCCCTTACCACCACGCAGTTAAAAAACAATCATAAAAATGGTGGGCTTGCTGAGCTCTTTTGTTCCGCATCATTTATTGCAATGCATTTGTATGAATATCTTATACTTTATGAATTATTATTTTGCAATCATCTGTATTCATTCATTGATTTTCCAGCCCAATTTTTCCAGTTCAGGGTCACTTTAGGGTACAATGCAGTAGCCAGCCCTGGATAAGATGGTGCTGTTTCATTGTGGGGCACACACATACACACCTATCCTCACGCCAACTGACACAATATACGTATGCCAATTCACCTAATGTGCACGGCTTTGGGATGCAGGAGCAAACCAGAGGACCTGAAAACAGCCCACACAGACATGAGGAGAATGTGCAAACTCAAAACAGACAGTAGTCCCAGAAGGAATTGATTATTTTTCTCATCCACATTACAACAAAATGTTATGGAGGACCTGTCGTATATTGCAATTCATTTTTAGTCTAAACTCAAGGCTTTGTGTTCATTTCTCACAAATTAACATTTATTTACATTTCAAGGAGGAAAAAAGTACACTATTTTTAGTAAGGTTTCTCAGATGTTTTTACTTTCTTCTCAATGTGTACTCCAACTTAGATGAAAAAAAGTTAAGGCTTTGGAAGATTTTTTCCTTAACATTTAATTCACTCAAACAGCCATGGCAAGGCAACACAGCCAAATCACTTAGAGGAAAACAGAAATGCCAGTTCTACTGCTCCAATTTTAACTACTAAAAACAGCACATTTTGTAGTACACTACAGGACTGTTTTATTTTCTCTGTACATTCCTCCATGTATTCCGCAATTATGTACCAGGATATAATGATGAACAAGATGCCCAAGTCTGTCCTCATGGAGTTTACAGTCTAATAGGGAAGAAAGGCAATTATAGACCCAATTACCATAAGGAACCATAAGGACTTATTATGTGTCACATAGAACTTCTATCAGTTAGTTCCATTAGTTTAAGCAGCAACTCTCAACTGCTTTTCTGCCACACACCCCCAAAGAGGCGATATTTCTGGTATCTCACTAGAAACATATCCTTGACTATTGCCACCTACTTGGCAATAGTCAAGGATATGTTCAACTATCATCAAGGCTACAAACTCAGTTCTTTTTCTTTCCATCAGAAAAAGTTTATTGGAACCTAAGTGAGAGAGAACAATATAATATAGACGAACTTTAATTAGCTTGGAAGGGAGTAAAAGTAGCTTGAAAGTAAATCATTGCGAAATTGACCTACTTGCCGCAAACTCCAAAGCTTTGGGATGACATACCAAAGTCTCAGGACCACTTATATACTCAACACTCAACAACCGTATACATGACATTTATTCAGTCTTTCGAAAGGGTTTTTGAGACACAACTGATTTCAGATAAAATATTTATGATAAATATGATGAAAAGGTTGATAATTTTTTTTATACATGAAGAGTTCATGAACTTCCCAAAGAAAATGGACAAATGGCATGAGAAGGTCATGTGTCAGTAAATCCAATGACTAATAAATACATGAACAAATAGTAAGCCCCAATTGCAAGTAGAGCAAATGAAAATAACTAGATAATTAGAACTTTTAATATATATCAAATAAGGAAACAGTAAAAAGAAAATCACTGCCTATTACTAAGGCTGCTATAGTTGAATTGGTACTTTTGGACTTTTGGGAAGAAGATACTATTTATTGCTTTTAAGAATATTTAATTGCAAAACAAAGAATGCACAACATAATGCCATAGGAGAAAGAGTAAAAATAAATGATTTACTTCATTAAATGGTTAGGTCAAGAATCCTTATATTAACCTTTGAACAGTGTCAACAGATAGCCTTCCAAATGGATCTATAAAGAGGCTCCCATTATGCTAGGAACACAGGGTGAGAAAGAAAACAGTGATGAGGAGGAGTGTCATGAGCCTCCTGAGGCTCACCACCCATCAACTCATGAAAATGATGGGCAATTTGGGATGCTTTCCTTGGCTGACTTCAATGCAAGGGCAGCAATGTTTAAGAAATCAAGGCACTATAGAGGTAAAAAAAAAAGGATAAAGTGGAGGAAAGAAAAAGCTTGCTGCATGATGCATTAGACCATGGAGGAGGAGAGAACTGGTTCGGAAGTAGAATACCTGTGGTCAACCCCCCGCAGAAATCTCCCCTTCACTAGGATCTTAGATAATAATGATAGATTGGAAATGTTTGAGAAAGGTACCTTCCTGTTAAGTTCACACTGCTTGGTGCACAGGATGCAATATCAAATTGGAGTTTCTAATTACTCTTCACCTAGAGAAATGGGAAAAACCTCTACTCTCCCCCTGCTAGGTGGCAAAGTGTCCCACTCAACAAAGTGTGTGAAAAGATTAGCATCCATACTTACTCCTCCCCATTTTGGAATCAATAAAGGAATTTTTTTTCCTTTTTAAACTGTGATTTTTAAATTTCTTTGCCTTCTTCTCTTCCTCTTTCCTTTCCTCCTTCCTCCCTTCCCTTCTCCCTTACTCCCTGTCTTCCTTCCTCTCCTTCCCTCCCTCCTGGATTCCTTTTCTACCTACATTTGTCTTTTAGTTATGAAAAAGGAAAACAATAGTTCTCTTCTCCCACCCATACTTAGCCTCTGGAAGCCTAGAAAGAATGGGGGAAAAAAGGAGTCTATGAAGATTTCTCTAACTACAGAGAAAGTGTGTGTGTGGAAAGCATAAGTGAGGAATATGTGAGGCGGGGCGGGGGAGGAGACAGAAAGAAGAATAATGTGCTATAGAGCTGGAGAGAATGCATGAAAGACAGAAGGGAGTCGTGTGAGATACTCTCTGGACACTCTGTATAAGTTGAGACTATATATAGCAGGAGAATAGTAGCAAAAATATGTAGCAAGTTTATAGAGTAAAGCTTTAAATTCATTTAATGTGCTCAAGCACAAATTAGTTAAATTGAGTTTGCGATACTCAACTTTCATGCTTTTAGGTCTCTGCATGGTTATCATCTATCACTGTAATCTGAGGTTATAATGTGTATGTGCATGCTTGCTTGAAAAGGGGATCATTCCCTGCCTGTCCCCCCTTATAGTTGATAGTAGCTACTGGAGACACCTCTCAGGAGGAAGGAGAACAAACATTTTTTAAAGGAAGGTGTCCAAGCTAAGAAGCATAGTGTCTGAAATGAAATATGTCAAGATGTTGCCTGTAGTTATACATGGGAAGGAATCCTGGACAGTCTTTCTTTTTTTTCCTATCTTTTCTTTTACTCTTTTTTCTCATTCAAAAAATTTTAATAGTCTTTATTTTCTGTAGTTTATCCAACTTAAAAAAAATTCTCTAGCAGAGCACCATTGGTTTACATGTTGCAAATCTCTTTAACTTTTAGCTTAATAGATACTAATATCTGTGTTCAATTTATTGCAATGTATCATTTTGATTGGGGTATATGATAAGTACTTGGGACAAGGGAGCAGCAGTATTTTAACAGCTTTTTTAAAAATCATTGTTAATATTCCTTGACACTACACCAAAACTTGACCATTAATAATTCTTAAAGGTTAGTTGTGATGTGTTATCTGAAAAAATATCAAAGAATTTTGCTTAATTTGTTATGTACTTGATTACATTAAAGTCCATTGATCAGTTTTGCCATTTGAATGGATGTTTTCCTCAACCAGGATTTTATAACATCCATGCATCGTAGAGATCCAAATCTTGACACATTTCATTATAACATATTTTTAAAATCTTGTTTTTCCTATTATCACTTATTCATCACAAAATTTATTAACTATTGCAAAATTGAAATGTCATTGTGGCAGATGCAAGGTTTCCAAAATTTGAATTTTCTCTTGAAAGCAAAATTTTGTCATTGACAACATATAGTTACTTTTCTTACAATAAGAAGCTCAACTTTATGTTAAAAAGGATGTCTGATAATACTCTAGGCTGAACAATTACAATGTGTCTGCAAATTGGTCTTACAAGTAAGAAAGGTGTTCCATACAATGTAAAGTTTGTTCAACTTGCAACTCAGTCACCCAAGTGTTTCTTCTTAAGACAGCGGTCCTTTTCTACAATACAGCAGGAACACTTTACGCAAACTTCCCATTTTACTGCACATAATATTAAAAGTATATGCCCTTGAGATTTGCAATGCAATATAATGAACTTTTAAATTCTACTTAAGTGGCATTTAAGTAGAAGTGAATCTAGGAGTTTTTACTGTGAATGCATATCTGTGATTACTGGTACAGTTGGGTGCCACTGCCTTGAATCATGCTAAGGTGCCAGCAGTCTTACCTTGTTTTTGCACGATCTGTGCAAATGTCAACACAATAAAAAAGACTAACATTTTTGAATTTTGATCTTATAAACTACCTGAATGGGTGATATTTTTAAAAAGTGAAGAATGTAGACATATTTAAACCCTGTCTCCTCCAATCTAAAACTTATTTGCCCCTCTTTTCTAGAGAGGAACACTACCCTAAATGAGTATGCATTCTTACCATAATGCATGTAAACTTTTTCTGCAAATACATATATTGATCCACAATATGTACCATTTTAGGTGGTTTCAAGCATTATCTAAATTATATTTATATATTATATTTTATTATGTTATACGTATTTTTATGCAAACTATTTTATTCCTCTCTCTAATATGCCCTAATATACATGTTGGTACATGTAGATACATCTTACTTATTTTGAAGAGTGTGCAATATTCCATTACATAAATATTTAAATTTTTATGTACAAATAAATATATATGTAACAGTGATCTAGTTCATTTCACCTATCAATAGACCCTTGGGTAGTTTCCGAGATTTTGTCATCACAAACACACATAGGCATATCTCAGCAGGTACAGATGTGAGAGTTTCTTATAGGTATTTACTTAAAAGAGGTACTGGGCTATACTGATTAGTTAACAAAAAAAGAAAGAAAAGTAATATATGAGGGTAAATTTAATCAGTTATTGATAATATAAATTTATATATTTATAGGTTGGTTACATTGTGGAATAAGCCTTTCTGGTTTTAACTGGGAAGCAAGTAAACTATACTAAACTATTTGTAATATCCCTTATATGAGAAAATACATTTCAATTTAAAGAAGATGAAATTAATAAAACAGTGTTATGAAATGTAGTGTGCTTTTAAATTGAGAATTGTTAATGTTTTTTATTTCTTTCTCCAGAATTTAGTAATAATATAGTAACAGAATAACTTTTAGAAATAATGTTAACATATGGCACATTCATCTCTAAAATCCTCTACTCAGCAAAGATAAGCTCAGATAGACTCCCATTTCCTAATATGCAAGAGAATCAAAGGAAATAGAAGGGAACCATTTTTCACTAAAACCTATAATCATTGTTCCAATTTCTGAGGTCTGAGGGTAATGTAAAAATGTTGGATAATGGAGATTCATTTACATGACTTAAAGAAAATAAATTACTCTCCCATAAATTCTGGGTAATTTGTCTTTTTCAAGCTATCTAGTAATGAATTTCTATTTGTTTACAGATCAGGTAGGAATACCTTTTTCACAAATGGTGAGGGCAACTTGCCATATTTTATCTGTCTTTATTTATCCAAAGTGTGTGTGGATCTAGAATTTTTATTTCTTTTTTGAGTTTAAAGCAGATAGATAAGTATGAAATTCCATATTTACTGACCGAAAAGGCATATTCATTCCTAAGGGCTAATTTCAATTAGTTACAAGTGTACTATCACTACAGTGGTAAAGAAAGATCTAAGTGGAATTATCAATTTGTGAGAAAAACCTGAAAAGCTGAATTGGATATAAGCTAATAAAAAAATCTTAACTGCTTCCTATTAACAGAATATTCTTGTTGAAAATTCTCATTCATTAGAGGAAAAAGACTTTTCATGCTCTTATTTTCCTAAACAAAAAGCTGATAAATTATTAGTTCTGTGTATTTTATTTATTCTTCATAAAAGTTATATACTGCCTGCGGAAGCTTTTTAGAGCCAATTAAGTTCATCATTCTTTTAATACACCATTCAGAAATTTTTAAGACTCAATTTAGAGTAATTAGCTATGACAACTTTCAAAATGTCTAATACATATATTTATTATTAGTTTCTAATAGGTGGTCTAAAACTATATTAACTTTACAAAGCTATTTATGGTTGCATTTTTCAAGACTCATTTAAAACGAAGAGCTGAGTTGGAAAAGTAAATGTAATGAAGATTACTGATGATTTAAATAAAAATCTCACAGGATAAAGTTGAAGGACTTAAGGACAAATGTGACTTTTTAAACATTTGTTACACTGAGTAGTCAAGGAATTTATTCTTGACTTCAAATAGACATTTTTTTTCCTGCTGAATTGCATTATAATTTTAGATTTTAAAAAATGAAGCAAAGACTACTATGTAAATAGTATTAAGCTCTTGTCTAACTATGTTATTAAAATTTATATGTTAAGTTCCAAGACATTAGGTTTACAAGCAAAACCATAGAATGAGAACATATATAAACAGAAGAGTCACTTAGCATCCACAGTAATTCCTCCAGGCCCTCCAAACTCTTCCTTGCCATAAGCTAACAACAACAAGAAAAGGTAACTATCAAAACTACTACATAAAGCAGCTATGTAAATTATAAAACATAAATCCTGGTTTTGTTTTGTAGTAATATAAAAATCAGAAATAGTTTACAAGATCAGAAATAAAATCACAGAAAAGATATGAGTACATTTTCCTTGAAAATTTCACTCGTACAACAATCAAGTAATGTGTCCTCTTCCCTACCGTTTTAATCACCTGTGTCTCTGTATTTCACAATTTATTTTGGAATTTTTCCAATGCAATGATATATTCATAATAATTAAAATGACAAAAGCATATGTATTGTGATTTGTTGCTATGGAGAAATTGGCATTTTTACATCTGGCATATATTAGCTATTTATTTCTGTCTATCAGTTTTTGCTGTGAGAGGTGGTAGTGGATGATGGTTCAAAATATAAACTCTGGAGCATGTGATTTGACTCTGAGACCCACATTTACAGCCAATGTAACCTATTAAGTTATTTATTCATCTAAATATTTCTCCTTATCTGTAGAATGGAAATAATATTAGTATCTATGGCCTATTTTTTTCTGGGGATAAAATGTATTAACATATGTAAAATGCTTAGAAAAGTGTCTGGCACATAGTAAACAATATAAAAGTGTTTGCCATTGTTATATGTTTGTTTAAATATGGTCTATAAGATAAATTTTAAAAAGAAAACCTAATCTCACAGAAGGATACAGGCCGGGGCGCAGTGGCTCATGCCTGTAATACCAGCACTTTGGGAGGCCAAAGTGGGCAGATCACTTGAGGTCAGGAGTTTGAGACCAGCCTGGTCAACATGGCAAAATCCCACCTATACTAAAAATATAATAATTAGCCAGGTAGCCAGGTGTGGTGGTACTGCCTGTAGTCCCAGATACTTGGGAGGCTGAGGCAGTAGAATTATATGAACCTTGGAGGCATAGGCTGCAGTGAGCCAAGGTCACGCCACTGCACTGTTCCTGGGTGATACAGTCAGATTCTGTCTCAAAAGAAAAAGGATACAGAGAGTGACAACAAAAAGTTGTCACTTGTTTTGATCTTTACTTCAAAGAATAATGAAGTAAAGGATCTTTGACTGTAAGGGAAACAGGTGGCTATGACCCAGTGGGGTACTAATATTAATCACTCTGCGTTGGTCACCAGAGTAACTTCAGCTAATGTGGATTTAGAAGTCTCACTCACAGAAACCTGAGCGTGTTTTAGGAACTTAGAGACAATCAGGCATAACAACAGGCCTTATTTCTGATCAGCTCCTCCTCCTCCATAAGTTTTACCAAATAGGTTCCTCTGTGAGGAAGTTTTCTGTTTTGAGGGCAACACTGACTTTGTCTGTCCAATACTCAGATTTGATATTTGAAGGCTCACATGTGTCTTACATCTGATTTGTCCACAAGTATGTCACATTCTCAATACAGGTCTACCAAAACAAAAATCATACTTTTGTTTTCCCACTTGCTTTTTAGTTTTTCTTCTTGCATAATTGGTTCAGAATTTGAGAGGAAAAGTGGAAGGATAAAATTTATTAAGCCTTCTTGGATCTTAAGTCAGATTCTTGTCTACTCTTCCATAAAAACATCAAAAAACAAGGAAGTGTAATTTCTAGACAGCGGTTTTCACAATAATTTTTCAAATATTATGTGTTTTCCAGCTAATTGCTGGAGACAGCCTTCAAGATTTTACTATACATAAGAATAACAGAAAAAACTCACAATTTACAAATTTTAATGGACACCTAAGGGAGAGGCAGATGCCATTAATTATAAGAAGTGGAAATTCAAGCATATAGATGGAAGTGGGAACCTGACATTTATTCGAAATCATTATCTACCCAGATTAAGTAAAAGCATTCTTTAGGCACATGTATGAGTACTTCACGTGCCTAGTAGAGCCAATGATTATATTGTAGAATGACATTGGAAAGATGATATAAAGTTTTATATATATGCATAAAACTTTGCTTGAAGAAACCAGAAGTAGTTTCTGCTTCTGATTTATGCTGAGAAGAACAGATAAGTTTGCTTAATTAACACCAGCTGAGAATAGGCTGATAATATATGGGAAACAAACTAATGTATAATCTCAAGATATTTCAAGGTGAGAGAATTTGAAAACATAGCAATATTTTATGTATATAAGTCTAAAAACCACTCACTCATTTTGCCATTAGGACTATTTAAATCAGTTTTTTAGTTTTATACTTTTTTCATCAAATATAATTGTGAGTAGAAATTGGTAAGTTAAACATATTTGCTTCTACAATTGAATTCTTCATTTTTATAGAAAATAAAACTTCAAAGAATGAATGGTGTATTATAATCTCACCCACCTAGGTTATTTAAATCTGACCTACTGAGGGCTTACACTTATTGGTAGTTACTGTGTGCAAGACATTGATTGGTCTAAACATTTTACCTCATTTAATCCTGACAATAATTCTTACAGTTTCTAATGTCATCCATATTTTTCAGATAAGGTGATTTTTTTAAAAAAATTTATTTTAGAGAAGCTAAGTGACAGGCAAAGTCCACACCATGTTTATGCAGTGAAGTTGAGTTTTGGTGACCAGAAGTATAACTAAGCCCTGCTCTAAAACTCTTTGAGGAAGGCTTAACTACTGCATCTATCAGAAACAGGTTATCAGTAGCCACCTCAGGAGGCATAGAGATTATAATCCTGATGAAAGGAAAAGTTATACCAATACAATGATAGATTTTGGATACACCTTGAAGGAAAAAAATCCCAAGAATGGGAGATATTAACATGGCCTAAAATCAAGCAAAGCCTAATGAGATTAGATATCATAACATGAAAAAAAAATTCATGCAAAATTAACCACATAATGTTACACTTATGGGTTGTGTGTGTGTGTGTGTGTGTGTGTGTGTGTGTGTGTGTGTATTTGTTTTGCTTTACAAGTAAAAGACCATATCATGGAAGCCAGGACTTTCAGAATGACAGAGTGGTGAGCTTGGCAGACTCCCCCACCAACCCAGAAAGTAATCATTTAGCTGAATAAAATGATTAAAAAGAAACTAATTATTTAAAGTTGCTGGAAATGGTCATTGTCATAAAAGCATCAAGAAAATAGGGAAACAATCATCTAAGAAAATCAATAAGTCACTGCAGGGACAGCAAGAGTCTGTAGCACTTGAGCCACAATTTACTCTTCTGTCCCATCCCCGTCTATGGAATCTTTTCTCTGGGTCACTACTATGGGAGAGTAAAGCCAAGAAGATAGTGCTTTTTCTCCCACCAGCTCTAAATTTAGGGCTATGTGAGGGGGCAGACCACAGATATTTCTTATCACCCTAGCCCAGCCCCATGTAGTAGAAACACGATTCTAGACATAAAACAGCAGCATATTATATGATTTCGTTGATATGAAATGTCCCAAATGGGCAAAACCTTACAGGGGGTAAAAAACAAAACAAAACAACAACAAAACAACAACAACAAAAAAACATATAAGTGATTGCCAGGAACTGGTGGGAAGGCAGAGTAGAATGTTACTGCTTACAACTATGGGGTGATAAGAAATGTTCTGGAATTAAATAGTGGGGTTAGTTGTACAACCTTGAGAATGTACCACAGACTATTGAAATATACAATTTGAATGAGTGGCTTATGGCATGTGCATTTTAACTCATAAAAAAGGAAAACAAAACAACAATAAGTGAAGGCACCATAGTATTTTTCTCATTAATTCTGCTAATTAACATCATCTCTAGTATCTCAGAAAATAAAAACAAACATAAACTCCTTAAACTGTGATTGCAGCCTTTAAATCACATACAAATCCAACAATAAAGCATAAAAGTCTAACTAGCCAAGAGAGCTTAGACATAGCCTTTAACCAGTAAGTGACCTATGTTGACCCAGGGTGATGTAGAAGTAGACAGGCTAAAAGTTAAAAGCAAAGGAAAAAAAATGTAAGGAGAAACCTCAGAGGCTACCCACTACATGATAACATCAAGAACTGATTTCTCATCAGTAACAACAAAAGCCAGAAGAAAATTGGATTCTGGGCTGGGCATGGTGGCTCACACCTATAATCCCAGCACTTTGGGAGGCCAAGGTGGGCAGATAACGAGGTCAAGAGTTCAAGACCAGCCTGGTCAACCTGGTAAAACCCTGTCTATACTAAAAATACAAAAAATTAGCTGGGCATTAGCAGGTAATCCCAGCTACTTGGTAGGCTGAGGCACAAGAATTGCTTGTACTTGGGAGGTGGAGGCTGCAGTGAGCTGAGATCATACCATTGCACTGTAGCCTGGGCGATAAGAGTGAAACCCTGTCTCAAAAAAAAGGGAAAACAAAAACAAAAAAACACAGAGTCATTTAAATTTCAGTTGGCCAATTATAAAATTTTTCTTCTAAGTATTTGCTTTTGGGCAATCTTCATGGATAAAGAAAAAGCTCATCATTACTGGTTATTAGAGAAATGCAAATCAAAACCACAATGAGATACCATCTCATGCCAGATAGAATGACAATCATTAAAAAGTCAGGAAACAACAGATGCTAGAGAGGATGTGGAAAAATAGGAACACTTTTACACTGTTGGTGGGAGTGTAAATTAGTTCAACCACTGTGGAAAACAGTATGGCAATTCCTCAAGGATCTAGAACCAGAAATACCATTTGACCCAGCAATCCCATTACTGGGTATATACCCAAAGGATTATAAATCATCCTAGTATGAAGACACATGCACACATATGTTTATTGCAGCACTATCCACAATAGCAAAGACTTGGAGCCAACCCAAATGCCCATCAATGATAGACTGGATGAAGAAAATGTGTGTATCACATGGCGATGGGGATGATTTACTGGCTCGGGTCTCTGTTTCTCTTCTTATAAATCCACCATTCTCACTCCTGGATAACCCACTAATTCATTAACCCAGTAATCCACTAATCCATGAATAGATTAACCCATTCACAAAGGCAGAACCCTCATGACTCAATCATGTCCTAAAGGCTCCACCCCTCAAAACTGCCACATTAAAGATTAAATTTCAACATAAATTTTAGAGAGGACAAGTATTCAAATCATATACTGTATCAAAATCTTTCCTCTTCCTACTATATTCTTCAATACCAGAAGATAGATTACATTCTGGAACTCAGAGATAATCTAATTTTAAAAAGATTCTTAACTTATATTGATACAATTAATTAAATAATTGGCCATGATATCTGTGAAAGTCTAAGTTTCACAGTTATTTAGGAGGAGGATTCTGTATGAAACATAGATTTTTCTCTGGAATACAGTTTCTTCAAGCATGTAGTTACTTACTACTTATTAGTATGGTGCCAACTATACACAGTGGCCCATGAGCCATCTGAAAATACAGGCTAATTATAAAGCACTACATAAATAAATGTACTACATCATTTTTCTACTAATATCACTAAAGAAACTTCTGGAAATATATATTGTATTAATTGGCATCCAAAATTAGATTTATATGAATCATTCCTAAGGCAGTAGTACTCTGTACTTAGAAGGACATTACACAGAATTTTATGGAGTTACAAACTTATAAGGAATTTCAGAAAAATAAAACAAAATTAATGTTAACACTCCACAAACTGCATTTTATATTCTGACATATTCAATTTTTGTATTTTATATACCCAACCACATTTTTCTTTATTTTACTTTCTTTCAGAAAATTGGAATTCTATTCTCATACTTTTAAATATTTAGCACATCTTTAGCATTTTCTTATGTCATTAAATAATTCTCAAAAGCATCATTTTAATGACTGTATAATATTCAAGTATATGAAATGGATTATATTACATTAAACAGAGATTTTCATAAATTTTAATCTTAATAAAGGAGCCATGTTACTTTTCTTCCTCTTGTTCCAATTTTACTATGTATGTCCCATAAATGCACTCTCATAAGGATTTTCTTTAAGGTTCCCCAGATATCTAAAGATTAACTTTGATTGCAACATTTATGATCTCTGATGTGACCTCAGAGGTTCCTTATTTTTCACTGCATACAATTCAATGTCCTTGGGTAGAGCTTGTTTTCAAGGCCCTGCTGTGTGTTAGCCAAACTGGACTGTTCTCTGTTCCATATTTATGGTTTGCTCTATGTTCTCATGCATTCAGGCTTTTGTTCATATGCTTGGGTCAAACCACTTAGGATTTTTTTCTTGATTTCTCATGTGTAAATTATTTCCCTTTTCATGGATCACCTCATGGTTTATTCTGACAATGAAATTTTCCTCTGCCAATCAACCAGGAGAATCTATTTCTCTCTCAGCTGTCACAGCTCTGTACCCATGTGCATTTTTCTTATGACACTCATTACTTCTAATCATGGGCTATTTGAAGGAACTGTGTATCAAACAGCTAATACATGGGATTCAAAGGGGCCCAGTACACACAGCTATCTCTTTTCTACCTGTGTTTTGAACCAAATGACAAATAAGAGTCTAACAGATGAATCAAACAGCCCCTTAATTACTAATAAAGCAAAAATGTGATTTCTAGTACTACTTACCTTGTCATCAACAATGCTGCCTTCGTACAATTTGTGGTGTACAAGAAGATAATCCATTCAGCGCTTTGTATACACTGATTCCCAAGTGGAAAAGGAAGAAAGGAACTTGACTTTGAATACCCGGTTTCTCTTTAAAATTCACTTTCAGGTTATTTATCTCACATTCTTTGGAAAGGCTTGAGAAGAAAGCAATAGTATTTAGTGATAGTCCTTCCTCATGAAAACTCAGACACTCCTCAACAACACTACTTAGCTTTCTTGACTCTTAATTGATTGGATTCAATCATTGAGCCCTGGTCGCTCAGAGGTGTGCACAGGTGTGTCTCTCCTCTTTTGGGGAGGTGATCAGCGCTCTATTGGAAAGTCCTGCTTCTACCTTCCTGATGCTGCTTCTCAAACCTCACAGCTTTGTGGATTTCCTGTAGAGGTCAATATTTTGTAGCAGAAGACAGGAATATGCATGGTGAGCTATTTTAAAAGATTCCAGGGCCACTGTGTATTCAAGACTGAAACTTCTCTCCCTATTCTATTACCACCCCAAAGGATGTCCAGGCATTTTGCCTCCTGGAGAGTTAGACTCTTCAGTTCCACATCTGGTGGTAAAATTCAGTGGAATGTGTACAGTTCCTTATAGGCTCTGATACGCTTCACTTTTAAAGCATTTACAGGTCACACACTTTCACTCACGATGTTTAAAAATGAAGCACAAATTGCCAATGCCTAATGAAGTATTCTAAGGAAAATAAATGTTGTCAGAACCCATTACTTAATGTTGGCATTATCGAGACACAGTGACTCTTGAGGGAAGAAGGGCCAGACAGGGAAAACCTTGATATCTACTTCTCCAGAGTCCCAGTCAATCTAAGCCAGTTGTCTTGAGCTCATGACCTGCAAATAAACAATTGGGAGAACTCTCTCGGCGTGAGAGATGATCATTTCTGGGAACAAACATTCACCTGTGCCTATTACCTTCTTTCATAGTGGGATTTGATTGACTTCTTGCAGTTTTTAAAATGTGCAAGGCTGGCAGCAGCTACAGGCAGAAGTTCACTTTATTTTGAGCTGTATTTTTAATCCATCACATTCAGATCCCTTTAATTTCCATTTCTCCTCTGAGCCTCAGGGATGTATTATGTGCGAACCACCTCTCTACACTTTTGCAAGTGACGTTGTTAATCCTTTGCCTCCAACATGTGATCCCCAAACTCTATGAATTTTTCAGGCCTTGCCTGGAATAGCAAGAGCAGTTAGGAGTCAATTAATTATCCAAGTGACAGAAAATGATAACTTGGATTCAGGTAGCAGTGTTGGAAGGGGGTGAAATGATCAGAATCTGGGTGCATTTTAGAGATAGAACAGCCAGGATTTGATTATAGATTGGCTAGGTGTTGTGGAAAGAAAGGGAATGGTAATCGAGGATTCTCATTTATTTATTTATGTTAACCTGAGCTACTGGAGGAATGGAGTTGCCACCTACAAAATGGAGGATCATCTAAAACTCACCCAAGAATGCTGTTAAGTATTTAAACCACTGTCTTCCTGGTCTTACCCTTCAGATCTGCCCAAAGTTTCTACAGTCACTTTATATATCTGTTCCTATCTTTGAAGAGTTGTTTCCCAATTACTCACACTGTGGCTTCTCTATCAGGGATTCTACCACAACAATTCTTAGCAGCATCTAGATGTAGGATCCCTCTATAGTGGCAGTGGGGTGGGGGTTCTTAACTGTTTTTCCATCACCCTTTTGTGAAGTCTGGTGTAACCTGATTGCCTTTTGTTAGAACAATGCTTTCAAATATAAAGGGAACCAATAATATTTTTAAAAAAACAGTTATCAAACAATCGTTTAAATTTGTGTCAGTTATATATGTGTTTCTTTATTAATGTATTAAATAAAAAGATCTAACATTTAGCCCAACATAAATGATATTTTTATATCTTGGCTACAGGGTAGTGTGATATAAAAATATGCATCATTTATATCAGTAACAAATCGATAAGATAACTGGGTCATATGATAACTTGGATCTGCAAATACCATTGCTGTTTGTTGCCTATGGTGATCATTAAAAGAAATGCAAAATTTCAGTTCTCCAGATGAAATTAATGAAAACTCAATGTATTTTTTAAAATTATACTTTAAGTTTTGGGGTACATGTGCAGAACATGCAGGTTTGTTACATAGGTATACACATGCCATGGTGGTTTGCTGCATCCATAATCCCGTCATCTACATTAGGTATTTCTCCTAATGCTATCCCCCTCACCCTCTGCCTCCCCTAGGCCCCCCCCCCCCAACAGGCCCCAGTGTGTGATGTTCCCCTTCCTGTGTCCATGTGTTCTCATTGTTCGACACCCACTTATGAGTGAGAACATGCAGTGTTTGGTTTTCTGTTCTTTTGTCAGTTTGCTGAGAATGATGGATCCAGCTTTATGTATGTCCCTGCAAAGTACATGAACTCATCCTTTTTTATGGCTGCATAGTATTCCATGCTGTATATGTGCCACATTTTCTTTATCCAGTCTATGATTGATGGGCATATGCAGCCAACAAACATATGAAAAAATGCTCATCATCACTGCTCGTTAAAGAAATGCAAATCAAAACCACATTGAGATACCATCTCATGCCAGTTAGAATGGCAATCATTAAAAGAGGAGACAACAGATGCTGAAGAGGATGTGGAGAACTAGGAATGCTTTTACACTGTTGGTGAGAGGGTAAATTAGTTCAATCATTATGGATGACAGTGTGGTGATTCTTCAAGGATCTAGAACCAGAAATACCATTTGGCCCAGCAATCCCATTACTGGGTACATACCCAAAGGATTATACATCATTCTATTATAAAGACACATGCACATGTATGTTTATTGTGGCACTGTTCAAAATAGCAAATACTTGGACTGTGCAATGTATTTTTATTGTCATCCAAGTTCACAGACCTCCTTTGAGGGTGAAGGAACTAACCTGAAAATGTGTTCTCTTATAGAACATGTTTGAAGTTTGGAATGAGGTGAATGTAGGAAGGAGGGGGAAAGTAGGTTCACTCTCAACTCCCAACACCTATTATATGTAAGGCACTATGCCTTGATTTTTAATGTACATCAGCCCAATTAGTTGTCAAAACAACGTTACATGTTAGATAATATTTCTATTTCATAGACTGTGAACTGGAAAATAGAGAGTCAGAGTGATTTGCTCAAGTTCCTGTAACTAGGAGTTTCCAACTTGGGACATAAATTCATGCCTGCTCCATTCCAAAGTATATACAGTTTCATCTAGGAATAAATATGATATTTCAGCATGTGGGTAGAAAACATATCACCCTCACTAGTCTGTAAACTCCTTCAAGCGTTCAAGTTAGTCTTCTCAGCATCCATTACCAGTTTTGCAGTCTCCTGTGTTGCCTTAATCCTGTTATATTTTGATTTGTAATTACTAATAATTGAATACCTTTAAAAGACAAAACAAATGTCAAAATATGTTTAAATGTCACTATTTTTATCATCTCTACAGAAAGCAACGCAGGAGTTAATGGAGGTGACTACAGGGGAATCTGATCCAGAGAGATCCTGGTTAAACTTACAGTGTGTCAGCTATGGAATAATATCATGACGTAAATGCTTTGCTGGAGTGCCTCACCATGTCAGTGGATGTATTCTTGCTTAAGAATTACATACATGGGCTGTACAGGGAACTTCATCCAAATCTGTAAATTGGTAGTAATCATACCGAGAATAAACAGGCTAATTAATATTAACTATCATGAAAACACAACTGCTTGCTCAATGATCCTGATTGCATAGTTCAATTAGTAAAACACAGGCTTAGAAATTTCTTTAACTGAGAGAAGTAATGGTTGTTAACAGTAAATCTTCTCTTTTCCATTAAAGGCCTCTAAGCATATTAATTGCATCTTCAGACCATTTATTGATCTTAGTGCCTTGCAGTTTGCAGAAATGAAAATCTCTTGGGTTGTTTAAGGATTCCTTGAAATTTAATACATGCAGTGATTTGGGAATAGAGAGTTTCCATTGGCCAGTTTTAATTAAAAAATACAATAAAAATACAATACAATGAAAAACAAAACTCTAGGTTGGCCAAATTACTTTCTGTTTAGTGGGGAAAAAATCCAGATAAATCAGACTTTCTTGCATTTCCGTTACTAATGAGAAAGTAGAAGCCAAGAAAATAAATCTTTTTTTTTTTTTTTTTTTGCTGAAACGGCAATTTGTTAGAACTAGAAGTTTTATTTCTTATTGATTAGGTAATAGATATAAAGAGACCAATTAGTCTTGAGTGTCCCGACTTGAAGAATGATGACACAAGACAGAGGGATTTTGAGTTATTCCATGAGTTTACATATAAAGGATATGTAGGCTCTGTTCTGTTTTTTGTTTGTTTTTTACCACAGACATTCTTCAATAATAGAAGCAATTATAATAGTAAGTACCAGCATTTCCAATTTAATTAAAAAATACAGCATTAGAAACTACAGCATTGAAAAACTATTTTATTTGAATACTTTTAATTTCTGAAGCTTGATGCTTGAGCTCATTTGAAAAAGATAGCACATTGGATTACTGACAAGGGTCTAGAACCTAAAATATTAAAAACAAGCAGCAGGATTTCCAAGTACATCTCTGTGTCAGCAATGGTCCCCAGGCTGCAGTAATATTTACACATACAGTGTGGGAATTATTCCTGAACTCTTCCTAATGTGACATTTGGGGGAACATCTTTCTATTTTTTACTAATCGGCAGAGTACGTGACAGAGACCAAAAAAGTATTAGTCAGTCTTATTTTTATTTTGCTGCCGTGTGATTAAATAGCTTGCCACAAAACTATCTTTGGCATTGCAGGAAGAGTTCTGACTCCACTCGATGGTTTGATGGGACTTCAGTGAAGCCAAATAACTAATCCTGCTATGTACTTTGTTTTCCGCTAAAATCCCATTTTACTACTATGGGAAATAGGCGAAGCCAACTGCGGGCTTCAGGAGTTATAAGCCAAGGAAACTGATCTCAGGGTTTGTTTTTTGTTTTTTTTTCCTCAGAAATCATGTAGTGTCAATTTACCTAAGCACGTTCAGGCTAATGGAGCGTTAACAAAAGGACATAGAAACCAGATGCTTCCAATTGGGCAAAGTTTCTTGCTCAGGCAGCAAATATCTTCTTGGCCTAGATAAATTTGCTTAAACCCTTTGAGCCCCATCTTCTACAAGTGCAAAATGGGGAGAATAAGACTAACCCTATGGATTTGTGGTGAAGAAAAGTAATCATAGGCGCAAACCATCTGACTGAATATCTAACACACAGAAGGTAATCAAGAAAGGAGAGCAGTGTGGTAGCATTGGCACAATATAAAAAGACCTGACATAGACTTTTTAAACCCTATTTTGACTTTTTATTTATATTTTTTGAATTTTTTTGTTTCCATAGGTTTTTGGGGGAACAGGTAATATTTGATTGTAAGTTCTTTAGTGTGATTTGTGAGATTTGTGCCCCCACCACCCAAACAGTATACACTGAACCTAATTTGTAATCTTTCATCCCTCACTCTTTTCCCACCATTTCCCTGTGAGTCCCCAAAGTCCATTGTGTCATTCTTATGCCTTTGCATCCTCACAGCTTAGCTTCCACTTATGAGTGAGAACATATGATGTTTGGTTTTCCATTCCTGAGTTTCTTCTCTTAGAATAATAGTCTCCAATCCCATCCAGGTTGCTGCGAATGAATTAATTCATTCCTTTTTATGGCTAAGTAGTATTTCATTGTATATATATACCACAGTTTCTTTATCCACTCGTTGATTGATGGGCATTTGGATTGGTTCCACATGTTTGCAATTGCAAATTGTGCCGCTATAAACATGCGTCTTCAAGTATGTTTTTCACATAATGACTTATTTTATTCTGGGTAGATACCCAGTAGTGGGATTGCTAAATCAAATGGTAGTCCTACTTTTAGTTCTTTAAGGAATGTCCACCCTGTTTTCCGTAGTGGTTTTTCTAGTTTACTTCCAACCAGCAGTGTAGAAGTGTTCTCTTTCTACTGCATCCACACCAACATTTATTATTTTTTGAATTTTTGATTATGGCCGTTCTTGCAGGAGTTAGGTGGTATCGCATGATAGTTTTGATTTGTATTTCCCTGATCATTAGTGTTGTTGAACACTTTTTCATATGTTTATTGGCCATTTGTATATCTTCTTTTAATAATTGTCTATTCATGTTCTTAGCCCACTCTTTTATGGGATTTTTTTTTCTTGCTAATTTGTTTGAGTTCGTTGTAGGTTCTAAATATGAGTCCTTTGCCAAATGTATAGATTGTGAAGATTTTCTGCCACTCTGTATGTAGTCTGTTTACCTCTACAAGGAAAACTACAAAAAAAAAACTGCTGAAAGGAATCATAGATGACACGAACAAATGGAAACACATCCCATGACCATACTGACAAAAGCAATCTACAAATTCAATATGATTCCCATTAAAATACCACCATCATTTGCAGAACTAGAAAAAAAAATCCTAAAATTCATATGGAACCAAAAAAGATCCTGCATAGCCAAAGGAAGACTAAGCAAAAAGAACAAATCTGGAGGCATCACACTACCTGATTTCAAACTATACTATAAGGCCATAGTCACAAAAACAGCATGGTACTGGTATAAAAATAGGCACATAGACCAATGGAACAGAATAGGGAACCCAGAATAAACACTTACAGCCAACTGATCTTCAACAAAGCAAACGAAACTATAAAGTATGGAAAGGACACCCTATTCAATAAATGGTGCTGGGAAAACTTGAAAGCCTCATGTCCCACATGAGGAAGTTTCATTCTCCCGAATGAAACTGGATCCTCAGCTCTCACCTCATAAAATATCAACTCAAAATGGATTAAGGACTTAAATCTAGGACCCAAAACTATAAAAATTTTATAAAGATAACATTAGAAAACTCTTCTAGATATTGGCTTAGGCAAGGATTTCATGACCAAGAAGTTAAAAGCAAATGCAATAAAAACAAAGATAAATAGGTGGGACTTAATTAAACTAAAGAGCTTTTACATGACAAAATGAACAGTCAGCAGAGTAAACTGACATAGACTTTAACTTTAGATATGTTTGATAAACAGAGTAGAGTGAGAGCTTGGGGTTTGGGGTAAATCCCAAAGCTGAAAGGCCAACTCTGAAAGTCTGGGACAGTAATGTAATGCAAAAGGCTGATTTCTAAGCACAATGTTAATTTGCTTATTTGTGATAAGGTCTCTACAATATGGACATCTACTATATGCAATGCTGATATTCTCTACCCTTTCTAAAAATCATTATTCACACAAATTATATGGGGATACAATGATTTTCCAACTCTACCTACTATTTCACTGTCATTCTGCCTCTGTGTGAAGAGAAGCAAAGGTTGTGTTTCACTCAATAGTTAAATGAATTGTGCATTTCTCAAGAGTCTAAAGGACACTCAGATATTACCTCATGGATGCTTTACAGAAGTGAAACATAGAAAGTGACAGTTCGAAAACTAAGCAAAGATGGACAGGCCCACTGAAACATGGTAATTGACATTTATTTTGCATAAGTTTTATTTTCAGAGTGAATCTATTTCAAGGGCTTACTCTTCCAGCTAGGATCCCAGACGGGCAAATCCATTTTTAACTCCTCTCAGACTTAACCAGATCAGTCTTCAAGTCCTTCTGGCAATCAGCACATGTCTCCCTTGATCTATGTAAAATCAAGAGGCAAGGTGTTCTTTCTGGATGTAATTGAACAGTTAGTCTTGATAATCACTTAACCTTTAGCTCTGAGCTACTAACACCTTTATCTCATACTTTACTGTGGTTAGAGCGCACTCTCACCCATAACAGAGGGTTTTCCACAATTGGCCAGGCACTATCTGCTTCAGAATCATTTAGACAGCTCGTTAAAAATACTGATGCTGAAGTTTATTCTAGATCTAAAGATTTGGGGGAGGGTCCCGGGACCTTTATAAGATTCAGTATTGCTAGGGATGGTGATGGAAAGCCTCCCAGAATCCTTTCCTCCCCTCTTCTGGCAAGAGGAGCTCAGAAACCAACTGGGAGCTTACTATGTCAAGAGGCTGGGAGTAGGATTTTTGTGGAACAAGTACCATGATGTTTCCATGTAGGCTTGGCTTTCCATCTTAAGAGACATGTCCCATGTGACACATGCAGTAAATGAATTCAGATGTCTCCATCTTCACTCTTTAGCAGACAAACCAGAAAACACAACTAGACAGAAGAAAGAGAGAGGAAGAGCTCACATCTGGTCTAGCTCAGTTCATAGGGGTGGGATATAGAACCGGGTTTAGAAACCCAAACTCCAGCTAGTGTTAAAAATGGACATTTGCTACAGCAATGATTTTCAAATTTTAAAAAAATCTCAGTACCCCTTTACACTGTTAAAAGTTACTGAGTATTCTAAGAAGCTTTAGTTTATGTTTAACTTATCAGTTTTACTGTATTAGAAATTTAATTGAGAAAGTTTAAAAGATTAATTAAAAAATTACAAGTTAACATAATTAGCATATTTTTATTTGAAAAATTACATTTATCTAAATAAGGTAAATTGTGAGAAGAGATTATTTTACACTTTTATAAATATATTTAATGTCTGGCTTAATGTGAGACAATTCTTATATCTACTTTTGCAGTTGATCTGTTGAAATTTGTTATTTTATTTGAAGTATATAAAAAAAGTAGCCTCATATGGACATATAGTTCAAAACAGAATATTTTAATAGAGTTTTCACACAATTGTAGATTTTATTCTTTGATGCTTTACCAAAAGTCAACAAGTATTAGTTTTTAAAAACTTAATTATAATATATTATGACAATCCATATTAATAAACTTTTTGTTCTGTTACATTAAAACCCATTGCAACCTTGAATCAATCTGTTATCCACATATAATTTTATAACTTCACACATCATTATTTGGAAAATACTAGTTCAGTTTAATCTAGAGATCTTCCGAAAGTTTACAGTTTCATTTAACAATATGAAAAAGAAATGCTGTATTAGTTTCTTATGGTTACCATAAAATATCACAAACTGAGTGAGCTTATTGTCTACAGGTCTGGAGGCTAACAGGTAGAAATCAAGATGTCAGTGGGCCATGTTCCCCTTGGAAACCTGTAGAGGAATCCATTCTTGTGTCTTCCTATCTTCTGGTTGTTTGCTGGCAATTTTTAATGTTCTTTGTCTTGCAGATGCATCACTCAAATTCTTAGTGTTTACACGGTGTCCTCGAAAAGGCTGTGTGTCTTTCGAAAAGGCTGTGTGTCTTCACTTATTCTTCCCCTCTATTTATGACTGTTCTGTGTCCAAATTTTCCCTTTTTAAAGAACATCAATTGTATTGAATTAGGGCCTAGATCATTCAACCGTAATGATCTCATTATTGATCTCATTTCAACATGATTATCTCTGTAAAGACCCAACTTCCAAATAAGGTCACATTCCAAGGTAGGGGCATTAGAACTTCAACATATTCTTTTTGGAAGGAACAAAATTCAACCCATGGCAATTGTAATCATTAATATCACCACTGAACTCATTCAAAGAAGTCTTTATTGGGCCAGGCACGGTGGCTTACGCCTATAATCCCAGCACTTTGGGAGGCCCAGGCGGGTGGATCACGAGGTCAAGAGATCGAGACCATCCTGGTCAACATGGTGAAACCCCGTCTCTACTAAAAATACAAAAATTAGCTGGGTGTGGTGGCACACACCTGTAGTCCCAGCTACTCGGGAGGCTGAGGCAGGAGAATTGCTTGAACCCAGGAGGTGGAGGTTGCAGTGAGCTGAGATTGTGCCATTGCACTCCAGCCTGGGTAACAAGAGTGAAACTCTGTCTCAGAAAAAAAAAAAACAAAACAAAAAGAAGTCTTTATTATGAAGAGATCAAAATCACAGTGATGGATACAAGTTTTACAAAATTCTAATTTTTGCTTGACAGCTTGAAATGTATCATTGGCAATAAGTACTATTAGTTATTTTATTTGAAGGAACAGACTCACTTTATTTTTAAGAAAATGCCTGCCAAATACCTTAGTTTCAGTAGCCAGTTTGTCTGTCAGTGGTTCTTTCAAATAAAGATGGTGCTTCATTAAAAAGGAGCTAGTTTAGCTTCCAACTCAGTAACTTTTCCCTTTGACATTTTGAATGAGGAGTCAGTCTCTTGGTTAAAAACTTATGTGTGCTTTTTCAAGCCTGACTATAGGCAACTATAAAACTTTGCCTGGCACACCTCACTGGGAAGAGCTGCCTTTTCCACACCATGGTTGGTGTATGGTCAGGACATTGCAGTTTCTGAAAGCAGTTGCTGTAATGGACTCAGCCGTTTGATTTGTCATACTCTTTCTGTATTCACATTCCTAACTCCAGGACTTTCATATTATAGGCTTTATCTAAGGCTTCGGTAGAGGTCTTCTTCATGAACCCACTTTATACTGGGAGGAGTTAGAAAACGTGAAGACACTTTTCCTCAGTCTGACACAGTACCCAGTACTTTTCCACTCCCAGCTCTTCCCTTCACCCTCTCCTACCTCACCTCAGGATCCATAAAATTGTCAGAGCTTTCGGCTACAGGCTCCCTTAATAGTGAGACAACCCCCATGTCCCTGCTAATCTACCTGACCCTCCAAGAGTGCGCCATTCTGGTGGGGGAAAATAGAAAGGGCGAATTGGCTTTTTCCTTATTTCAGCCTCTTGCTTATATCACCACAGTAACTGATTACAACCTTTGCTCTTTCATTTTTGGTTTGTTGCTTAAATTAGCTACTTTGTCACATGAAGCCTCAACTCTCAGCTCAGCTGAGCTCTGGAGCTTTTGCTTGCAACAACTCTCATACTTTGGAATGTAGCAGAAGTTGTTTATGTGTATTTCTCATTTAGTCATACAGAATATTCAAAAGCCAGGCAGTCACAGGCTGAGTTTAATAATACTGTCATGTTTTTTTTTTACTACAAAATCAAGGACATCCTTAATTGAACCTGGCATTTTTTTTTCTCTTTTGCTTTGGAAATGAAAAATGAATGGTGGTAAAGTTACAACTACTGGTACAATTTTCTTGCCACTGCCTTGATATGTTCTAACTCACCAGGAGTTTTACAAAGCATTGTTTCTGTATCATCAGTGCAAATGTCAACACAGTGCAAAAGGCAAACCACATTTTAGTGTTATTCTAAAAATGATTTTGCCCTTGAGGACCCTCTGAAAGAGTTTCAGGGTTGCCCCAAGTAGCTATGCATCATACTTAGAGAAATGCTGTGTAAAGGTATTCTCTTAGGTAAATATCCTCCCTTGTGGTAACCTGGCAGGATGGCATTACAGAAGCTCATAAGGGTTGTAAGGATTTGGTAACTCAGAATCTCAGGGATCTTTCCATCTCAAAGATCTGGTAGTTTGTCAGACTAAGTTAAGTATGCATGCATTCTGAAATCTCAACTGTAAAAGGTAGGTATATTCAAGTGTATTTAGCAAGATTCCTGAACCAAAGAGGGTCTGCTACAGAGTTGCTTTCCTGAGGCCAAAGCCAAAATAAGAGAAGGGATTATCCTTCCTTTTACTTGTGAACCAAATTCTATAAGGAGAGAGCACAGCATTTGCTGTAAGAGAGACCAGCTAATATCTGATACTGGCAAGGTTAGAGATGTCAGTTTTCTTAGAGATATCTGTAATATCTTTCAGGGATCTCAAATGACAACTGAGGATTTTCATTTGAAGTGCTTCCTCTGCAAAATATTTGGAAACCTGCGTTTTTAGTAATATTTTGAAAATAGTTTTGACCTTGAGGGCCCTCTTAAAGGGTTTTTGGGAACCCCCCAAGTATCTGTATACCACACTTTGAGAAGCCTGTGCAACAGTAACTAATGATGTACAAGAATTGTGTACAATATAAATTTGACAAAGAAGGGAGGGATTTTTGACCTTGTATTAATACTTATAAAATAAAAATATAGTCATTCCACTCTCCTGCTTGTGATATCCCAGGAGTGTTCAAAATGATAATCATGCCTAGCTGAGAACACAATGCAAAGCCCTAATTATTATTTTGGTTTCATCTCTAACCCTGTTCTAACCCTGATTATTGTTTTGGTTCATCTCTTGTAGGTTCCCACCCTAGCTTCCCAACCTCCAGCCACCCAAAGTGAGAACAGTCACATTCTCTAGCATTTCCCCATCACCACCTACCCTGTCCTTCTGCCTGTAACTGCTGCTTCTACCTTCCCCGATCCCTTCCCCTGGCCAGCTCTCAGTCATCCTTCAGAACCCAGCTCCTGTCTACTGAAAGTCTTTTCTGTGTAGTATCTGACATTTAGATTTTGTAGACATTTTAGCATTCCAGCTATTTGTGACCCTAAAAGCCAAAGCATCATATTTCATCTATATTAGTCACTCACTCAATCCCTGCATTCAATCCATTCTCATATTTCCATATCTCAGGTCCAGGCTCAGGAATGGGACAACATTTAGACAAGGATTGAAGTTCAATGACATTGTGAAGGAGTTTGTTTTGTACATTGTTTGATAGTTTCAAAAAGGGGAAATTTAATGTTAAAACATTTAGGCTATGAAATATTCATGGCCTTTAACAGTTGCCTCCAGTCATCCTGATTTATAACCTAATCTTGCCACCTTTACTGTGTCTTAATTGTTTACTTATTTGTTTATTCCACTGGGTTTTTGGCAGCAAGGCTTTCCTCTCAATCTCCCCCCAACCTAGGAATAATTCACACTCCCTACTTTCTGTCCTATCCTCTGCCCCATTTATAAATTTATCATAGCAGCTGTTACATATGGAGATTTTTTTAATTTATATGTTTCAAAATTTGGCTTCTAGAACACAAACCAGTTGATCATTTGGACCAGTATTAATTGGTCCTGTGTTCCCAGTTCCTGACATTTTGTCACATGTGTTGAATGTTGACTTACATGAATTGACTTCCTGCCACTCTAATGTCATCACCTCCAAAGTGTCTTTTTCCACTTCATACTCAAGTAGCTCCTCAAAGTGCAATTTTTTATACTTGCGTTCCTGTAGGACAACTTCTGTCTTTGCTTCTTGGACACATACACACACATTTTCAAACCAATAATTCTATGCTTTTAGAATATCTTGTCTTCTGCTTTTCTCATCACAGATAACTTTCTATACTATCATATTAGTCATTTAGTTAACTGAAAATATATGCATTCATTGCCTACTATCAGGCCTGTGATAAAGACCCACTTGAACTGGCATTCTGCCTTGCTATTTTCTAAAGGATAGGCTCTGTTAGGCCCAGGGTAGCTCCAGTTATCATGGCCTTAAGGAAGATGGTAAGTTGAATGGCACTACTGAAATCTAAAATAAATATATAACTGCATCCTCGTGGAGCATAGAGACTACTGAAGGCTTATTTTGTAAGATCAGGAACAAGACAAGTATGCTTACTCTCACTACTTCTATTTAATATAGTACTGGAAGTTCTATCCAGAGGAATTAGGCAAGAAAAAAAGAAATAAAAAGAATCCAAATCAGAAAAAGAAGAAGTAAATTTATTTCTGTTTGCAGATGACATGATCCTATGTGTAGAAATCCCTAAAGACTTTATTAAACAAGTGCTAAAAGTAATAATCAGATTCAGTAAAGTTTCAGGATAAAAAAAGACCAAGATAAAAATTTATTGTGGACTTCCACCAAGATGGCCGAATAGGAACAGCTCTGGAATACAGTTCCCAGTGAGAGAGATGCAGAAGGCAAGTGAGCTCTGCATTTCCAACAGAGGTACCAGATTCATCTCAAAGGGACTGGTTGGACAGTGAGTGTAGCCCAAGGAGGGAAAATGAAGGCAGGGTGGGCCGCTGCCTCAACTGGGAAATATGATGAGCCAGAGGGCACTCTCTCCAACCCAACGGAGGTCATCTGGGATGTTTCCAGCCACTCCAGAGCTCCAGTTCTGATGCTTCCCTTCTCCCACGGTCTTTGCAGCCCACAGACCAGGAGATCCCTGCATGCTGACAGGTGTACCATGAGTTTCCAGGGCAAATCTGGGTGACTGATTCAGCCAGTGCTGTGAGTTCCCAGCACAAATCTGAGCAGCCATTTTGACTGGCGTCTGGAGTGCCTGTGAGACAGAGTCACCCATATCCCTGAGAGAAAGGAGGCTGAAGGCGGGGAGCCAGGTGATCTGGCTCCACGGGTCTCACCCCCCACAGAGACCAGCAAACTGAATCTCACTGGCTTGGGATTTTAACAGCCAGGAGAGCAGTTTGAGCATGACCCTGGATGGCTGAGCTACGTGGAGGAGGAGCGTCTGCCATTACCTAGGCAGCTCTAACCTTACCTGTGTAAACAAAAGCACAAAGAAGTTTACACAGCAGCTGAGGGGAGTCTGCGGCAGCTCAACAACACCTCTGCAGGGAGATTATGACTAGACTCCCTTCTTGCTGGGCAGTGCATCTCTGAAAAAAGGCAGCAGCCTATCAGGGACCTATAAATAAAGCCACACCTTCCTGAAACAGAGCACCTGGGAAAAGGAGAAGCTGTGAGTTCCACTGAAGCAGACTTAAACATCCCTTCCCAGCAGCTCTGAAGGGAGCAGCAGAGCTCACAGCATAGCATTGAGCTCTGAGAAGGGACTGACTGCCTCCTTAAGTGGCTCCATGACCCCTCTATATCTGAAGAGTCACCTTATACGGGAGAGCTCTGGCTGACATCTGGTAGGCCCTTCTGGGAGGAAGCTACCAGTGGAAGGAACAGGCAGCAATGCTTGTTGTTCTGCACCCCTGACGGGTGATTCCCAGGCAAGCAGAGTCTAGAGTGGACCTCCAGTAGTCCTGCAGCAGAAAGGCCTGACTGTCAGAAGGATAACTAAAAAACAGAAAGAAATGGCCCCAACATCAACAAAAAGGACATCCATTCAGAGACCCCACCCAAAAGTCACCAACTTCAAAGACTAAAATTAGATAAATCCATGAAGATGGGAAGAAACTAGCACAAAAAGGATGAAAATACCCAAAACTAGAACCCCTCTCCTCCTCCAAGTAATCACAACTCCTCACCAGCAAGGGAACAAACTGGATGGAGAACAAGTTTGATGAACTGACAGAAGCAGGCTTCAGAAGGTGGGTAATCACAAACTTCTCTGAGCTAAACAAACATGTTCTAACCCAATGCAAAGAAACTAAGAACCTTGAAAAAAGGTTAGACAAAATGCTAACTAGAATAACAAGCTTAGAGAAGAACATAAATGACTTGATGGAGCTGAGAAACACAGCACTAGAACTTCACGAAGCATACATAAGTTTCAAGAGCCAAATTGATCAAGCAGAAGAAAGGATATGAGAGATTGAAGATCAACTCAATGAAATAAAATGAGAAGGCAAGATTAGAGAAAAAGAGAGAAAAGAAATGAACAAAGCCTCCAAGAAATATGGGATTATGTGAAAATATCTCATCTCTGTTTGGTTGGTGTACCTGAATGTAATGGAGAGAATGAATCCAAGCTGGAAAACACTCTTCAGGATATTAACCAGGAAAACTTCCCCAACCTAGCAAGGCAGGCCAACATTCAAGTACAGAAAATACAGAGAACACCACAAAGATATTCCTCAAGAAGAGCAACCCCGAGGCACATAATTGTCAGATTCACCAGGGTTGAAAAGAAGAAAAATGCTAAGGGCAGCCAGAGAGAAAGGTCCAGTCACCCACAGAGGGAAGCCCATCAGACTCACAGTGGATCTCTCTGCAGAAACCCTACAAGCCAGAAGACAGTGGGGGCCAATATTCAACATCCTTAAACAAAAGAACTTTCAACCAAGAATTTCATATCCAGCCAAATTAAGCTTCATAAGTGAAGGAGAAATATAATTCTTTATGGACAAGCAATTGCTGAGAGATTTTTGTCACCACCAACCTGCCTTACAAGAGCTCCTGAAGGAAGCACTAAACATGGAAAGGAACAACCAGTACCACCCACTGGAAAAACATACCAAATGATAAAGACCATCGACACAATGAAGCAACTGCATCAAACGACAGGCAAAACAACCAGTTAGTATCAAATGGCAGGATCAAATTCACACATAATAATATTAAACTTAAATGTAAATGGGCTAAATGCCCCAATCAAAAGACACAGAGTGGCAAATTGGATAAAACATTAAGACCTATTGGTGGGCTGTATTCAGGAGACCCATCTCATGTGCAAGGACACACATAGGCTCAAAATAAAGGGATGGAGGAAGATTTACAAAGCAAATGGAGAGGAAAAAAAAAAAAAAAGCAGGGGTTGCAATGCTAGTCTCTGATAAAACGGACTTTAAACCAACAAAGATCAAAAGAGACAAAGAAGGGCATTACATAATAATAAAAGGATCAATGCAACAAGCAGAGCTAACTATCCTAAATATATATGCACCCCATACAGGAGCACACAGATACATAAAGCAAGTCCTTAATGACCTACAAAGACTTAGACTCCCACACAATAATAGTGGGAGATTTAACACTCCACTGTCAATATTAGAAAGATCAACAAGACAGAAAATTAACAAGGATATCCAGGACTTGAACTCAGATCTGGACGAAGCGGACCTAATATACATCTATGGAGCTCTCCACCCCAAATCTGCAGAATATACATTCTTCTCAACACTAGATCGCACTTACTCTAAAATTCACCATATAATTGGAAGTAAATCACTCCTCAGCAAATGCAAAAGAATGGAAATCATAACAACCAGTCTCTCAGACAACAGTGCAATCAAATTAGAACTCAGGATGAAGAAACTCACACAAAAGTGCACATCTACATGGAAACTGAACAACCTGCTTCTGAATGACTACTGGATAAATAATGAAATGAAGGCAGAAATAAAGATTTTCTTTGAAACAATGAGAACGAAGACGCAATGTACCAGAATCTCTGAGACACACTTAAAGTAGTGTCTAGAGGGGAAATTTATAGCGCTAAATGCCCACTTGAGAAGTGAGGAAAGATCTAAAATCCACACCCCATCGTCAAAATTAAAAGAACTAGAGGAGCAAGATCAAAAAAAAAAAAAAAAATCCAAAGCTAGCAGAAGACAAGAAATAAGTAAAATCAGAACATAACTAAAGGAGATAGAGACACAAAGAACCCTTCAAAAAAATCAATAAATCAAGCAGCTGTTTTTTTGAAAAGATCAACAAAATAGCTAGACCACTGGTCAGACTAATAACAAAGAAAAGAGAGAAGAATTGAATAGATGCAATAAAAAACAATAAAGGGGATATCAACACTGATTCCACAGAAATAGAAACTACCATTAGAGTTTATTATGAACAACTCTATGCACATAAACCAGTAAATCTAGGAGAAACAGATACATTCCTGGACACTTGCACCCTCCCAAGACTAAACCAGGAGGAAGAAGTTGAATCCCTGAATAGACTAATAACAAGGTCTGAAGTTGAGGCAGCAATTAATAGCCTACCAACCAAGAAAAGTCCAGGTCCAGATGGGTTCACAAACAGACATACAAAGAGGAGCTGGTATCATTACTTCTGGAACTATTCCAAACAATACAAAAAGAAGGAATACTCCCTAAGTCATTTTATGACCAACATCATCCTGATACCAAACGCTGGCAGAGACACAACTAAAAAAGAAATTTTCAGGCCAATATCCATGATGAACATCAATGCAAAAATCTTCAATAAAATACTGGCAAACTGAATGCAACAGAACATCAAAAAGCTTATCCATCATGATCAAGTAGCCTTCATCCCTGGGATGCAAGCCTCATTCAACATATGCAAATCTATAAACATAATCCATCACATAAACAGAACCCAGGACAAAAACCGCATGATTATCTCAATAGATGCAGAGAAGGCCTTCAACAAAATTCAACAGCCCTTTATGCTAAAAATTCTCAATAAACTAGGTATCGATGGAACGTGTCTCAAAATAATAAAAGCTATCTAGGACAAACCCACAGCCAATATCGTACTGAATAGGCAAAAACTGGAAGCATTCCCTTTGAAAACTGGCATTAGACAAGGGTACACTCTCTTACCATTCCTACTCAACATAGCATTGGAAGTTCTAGCAACAGCATGGCAAGAAAAGGAAAGGAAGGGTATTCAATTTGGAAAGAGGAGGACAAATTGTCTCTATTTGCAGATGACATGATTGTATATTTAGAAGACCCCATCACCTCAGTCCTAAATCTCCTTAAGATGATAAGCAACTTCAGCAAAGTCTCAGGATACAAAATCAATGTGCAAAAATCACAAGCATTCCTATACACCACTAACACACAGAGAGCCAAATCACGAGCAAAATCCCATTCACAATTTTACAAAGAGAATAAAATACCTAGGAATATAACTAACAAAGGATGTAAAGGATCTCTTTAAGGAGAACTACAAACCACTGCTCAATGAAATGAGAGAGGACACAAACAGATGGAGAAACATTCCATGCTCATGGTTAGGAAGAATCAATATCATGAAAATGGACATACTGCCCAAAGTAATTTATAGATTTAACACAATCCCCATCAAGCTACCGATGCCATTCTTCACAGAACTCAAAAAAACCACCTTACACTTCATATGGAACCAAAAGAGAGCCCACGTAGCCAAGTCAATTCTAAGCAAAAAGAACAAAGCTGGAGGCATCACGCTACCTGATTTCAAACTATACTACAAGGCTACAGTAAGCAAAAGAGTGGTACTAGTACTAAAACAGAGATACAGACCAATGGAACAGAACAGAGGCCTCAGAGGCAATGCCACACATCTACAACGAACTGATCTTTGACAAACCTGTTAAAAACAAGCAATGGGGAAAGGATTCCCCTGTTTAATAAATGGTGTTGGTAAAACTGGCTAGTCATGTGCAGAAAGCAGAAACTGGACCCCTTCCTGACACCTTACACTAAAATTAACTTCAGATGGAGTAAAGACTTAAACATAAGACCTAACACCATGAAAACCTTAGAAGAAAACCTAGGCAAAACCATCAAGGACATAGGCATAGGCAAGGACTTCATGACTGAAACACCAAAAGCATTGGCAACAAAAGCCAAAATAGACAAATGGGATCTAATTAAACTCCAGAGCTTCTGCACAGCAAAAGAAAATAATCATTAGAGTGAACCGGCAACTAACAGAATGGGAAAAAATTTTTGCAATCTACCCATCTGACAAAGGACTTATATCCAAAATCTATAAAGAACTGAAACAGATTTACAAGAAAAACACGAACAAACCCGTTCAAAAGTGGGCAAAGGATATGAACAGACACTTTTCAAAAGAAGACATATATGAGGCCAAGAAACATATGAAAAAATGCTCATCATCACTGGTCATTAGAGAAATGCAAATCAAAACTATGTTGCGATACTATCCCACGCCAGTTAGAATGGCGATCATTAAAAAAGCTGGAGATAACAGATGATGGAGAGGATATGGAGAAATAGGAATGCTTTTACCCTGTTGGTGGGAGTGTAAGTTAGTTCAACCATTGTGGAAGACAGTGTGGCAATTCCTCAAGGATCTGGAAATAGAAATTCCATTTGACCCAGCAATCCCATTACTGGGTATATATCCAAAGGATTATAAATCGTTCTGTTGTAAGACACATGCACATGTACTTTCATTGCAGCACTGTTTACAATAGCCAAGACTTGGAACCAACCCAAATGCCCATCAATGTTAGACTGGATAAGAAAATATGGCACATATATGTCATGGAATACTATGCAGCCATAAAAAAGGATTAGTTCGTGTCCTTTGAAGGGACATCGATGAATCTGGAAACCATCATTCTCAGCAAACTGACACAGGAACAGAGAATCAAGCACTGCATGTTCTCACTTGTAAGTGGGTGTTGAACAATAAGAACACATGGACACAGAGAGGGGAACATCATACACTGGGGTCTGTTGTGGGGTGGGGTGCTAGGGGAGTGATATCAGGGTGTGGGCAAGTTGGGAAGGGATAACATTAGGAGAAATACCTAATGTAGGTGAAGGGGGGAATGGAGACAGCAAACCACCATGGTATAAGTATACCTATGTAACAATCCTGCAAGATCTGCAAATGTACCCCAGAACTTAAAGTATAATTTTAAAAAATTTATTGCATTTGTATACACTAATAATGTATCATCTGAAAGGAATTTCTGTGTAAAATTGTATCATTTTCCTTATATCTCAATATAATGGTAGTAATTATTAGCACTAAGTTTAAGACATCCAAGATAAAACAATCACAGTATATTTATGATAATAGTTTGTGTAAAATAATAATTGTACTTTATCATGTAAAAGTTAATTTTAAAGTCAAAGATAGCAATGACTATAAAATTATGTCAAAATTAATATATAATTTTACCTTAAGTTAGCCTTCTTTATGTTTTTTGTTTCTTTCATATTTATTTTTTGTCTCCTACATTCTAGATTTTGTTCTAGCAATGAAACACTTTCTTATCCTCCAGGAATTCACAATGTTGTTGGCTAAATGTACATATATATTAAAAAAGTCATATTTTATTGTGCTGTAATCACTGTATCATTTATTTACATATTCATTCAGAATATATTGTTTGAGGCTATACTATAAGACAGATACTGTGTGGGCACATAATATTAATGAATTATGACTTCTGTACTTAGAAGTTGTAGGATTTTTAAATATTTGTTAAACCTTTTCATTCTTTTTATGAATAGCTTCAAAAATAATTTAAAATTTACTGAAATGGTGAAGTCTTAGTAAATAAGTACTAATGAGTTTAAAAGATGTATGATATCTTTCATTAAGATAAATTTTATCTCCTTATACATTCTATAAGGGAGAAAATGGTCTCCTTGAGGAATTATTCAATTATAGTTTCTAAAAGGGGACAAAAATAGCATTGTGTAAGAATCAGAGAAAAAGAATTTATTCTGGTTTTAAGTAGATCCCTTGAAATGTGAAAAATGGTGATTTACTTGTATTATTGAAATGGACTTCAGAAGAGTTAGCTAGCTTAGTATTTGCAGAAATATTTATATTACTTAACTTGCCAATAAAGATTATAGTTTACCATGCCCTTAGTGTGAAAGTATTTGAGATGGTACAAAAAGACTTAAACATGACTTCAAATCAGAAGGAGAATATAGTGCCTGAGAATGACTATGAAACTGTTTTTTCCTTGTAGAAAAAATAAAAAGAAGACTAGTATCTTTCTGATGTATATACTTATTTGTTCCATCAAGGGCATCCTGTTAGGAAAATAATGGTTATTATTTTTCTCCCAGTGAGAAAAACAGCTTTAGGATAAAGAAGTGAAAATTGTCTTGATAACTCCGAATCAAAGAGAATTGCCTTTACCTGAAATATTCAAGACTCAGAATTGGAAGCTTCGAAGATCTAACACCAGCGTTAGAGGAGAAACTACTCTGATGAAGCGGGAGGCATCTGAGCTTAAAACTAGGGGAGCTATCTAATGGCATTCCCTATTACAGACAAAGAAAACATAGTAAGTCATGCATTGTGTGGAATATTTTATTTAATTTTTTAAAATCTAAAAAATAGTTTCAAGTTGACAATCCTTATATATATTTATGGGGTATAATGTGATGTTTACATACATGTATATATTGTGAAATGATCAAATCAGGCTAATTCACATACACATCAGCTCACCTACTTACTGTTTGCTTGTGGTGAGAACATTTAAAATCCCATCAACCTTAAACCAGAAGAAAATTCTGTCATGTGTGACACGCGGATGAATCTAGAAGACATTATGCTAAGTGTTGTAAGTCAGACATGGAAAGATAAATACTGCATGATCTCACTTTCATGGGTAATCTAAAAAAATAGAACTTATAGAAGTAGGCAGTAAAATGGTTATTACCAGAGTCTGGGAGAAGGTGTGGGCCAAGAAAGGGAAATGTTGGTCAAAGGGTACAAATTTCATTTAGATAAAGGAGATAGGTTCTGGTGGATCTACCGCACAGCATAGTGACTGTGGTTCATAGTAATACAATTTTTACAATTAGATACATTATTACAAAGGTATAACTACTCTTAAATTTCAAAGCTCTGAGATTTGGGAGGGTGCCACAATCAGGAAAATGATTTCCCAGAAACATAAGCAAATAGAACAGTACTTCCAAGTAGACAATGAGCATTCTGGAATAGTGTTTTTATTTTAAATGAGCATTATAAATCTGAGTTTCAATATTTCTATTTTTACAGATAGTAGATTTATGCACTAAAATTTGTAATTTGTATATGTGATAAGAAAGGTTAGTGATCAAAAAGGAAGATAAAAGTTTTGTAGTTTTCTTTAAGCACTTTGACCTATTTAATTTCAAAATTCAAAGACTAGAGTTGCTTTTTAATGCTTTTGATTCATGCATAGTATTGTATTTATTTCTGCCTTCTTGGCTGCTCCAATTCCATTGCCTCTGGGTATATTAACTGAAGAGATTAAAAACACAAATTATCATAACTAATAAAAGCTTCCATAGGCAATATAAGAGAAAAAAACTATTTCTATGGGCACACGCTTCATACTGACCATGCTAATTACTACTCTCATCAAAATTGTGTTTTCCTTAGGCATATATTCTGTAAAAGAAGAAAATAGAATTTTCAACATTTTTGGCTCTTTGACTTAACCCATTACTTAATTATTCATAGCCATCATAATAGCTTACGTATTTTTTTCTTTTTTAAGCCATGCTAACAGCTTATATATTCTTTCTCCAATTGTTTGAATCAGGATTCAATAAGTCATATTTTCTGATTGGTTGATAATGCTTCTCTAGACTTTCCCACAGTTCGGATTGTGCAGATTATATCCTTGTGAAATTGTTAATCATATTGCTCTGTGTTTAATATTTTCTGTCAATTGAAATTAGCTGTAAGTGTACAGTGTTTGCAAAGACTACAGTAGTGTACAGTAGTATTCTAGCCTTTCATAGTTTCTCACTACTCACACACCAACTAACCTAGAGCAACTTCTGGTCCTGCAAACTCCATTCATGGTAAGTACCCTATATAGTTGTACCACTCTTAATTTTTTATGCTGTACTTTTACTGAAAATTTTCTATGTTTAGATATGTTTAAATTTGCAAATACTTACCATAGTGTTACAATTGCCTTCAGTATTCAGTAGAGTAACATGCTGTACAGGTTAGTAGCCTAGGAGCAATAGCAAATATTCTATAGCCTAGGTGTGTAGTAGCCCATATCATCTAGGTTACCATAAATACCCTCTAGGATGTTTCCACAATGTCACCTAATGACACACTTCTCAGAATATACCTTTATTGTTAAGTGATGTGTGATTATATTTGATTTACCCAGTAATATTATTTCTATGGAAAACACAGGATAAGAGCTTAGTACTTTCCCTTTATCTGCCAATATTCAAAATAATTAATTGGTTTTGATTTTCATAGTTCTCCAAAGGTGACCAATTATATTTCTTTCCTACTATTATGAACTTATGGATTTAATCATAATCAGTTTCTCAATCCATGGTAATTATTATCATTATCGAAGCTAAAAGTATCCCTTTTGTGGCCAGTGTGTACCAGTTTAACTAAGCCCTAAATCCTATTGATATCACATTAGTAGTCATTGAGAACTTCCTTGCTATCTGCTATAACGAGATGTTTCAGAGTTATACATTGCCAACTCTAGATTTGGAATCAGCCATTTCTGTAATGATCTTTGTTTCCTTTTAGTGGAAAGTAGCATTTAGAGACCACAACCTGGGTGGTAATGAGGTCCTCTTTTCTACTGGTTTCACCATTGTTTTCAAATTATTTTCAGAGAGTGAAGTCAAAAAATATATACAGCCCAAAATATAAAAAAATCAGTATAAATAAATATGAATAAAAATATATGTATATATCATTATGAATTCTATTGATACATCCATTTCAAATTTGAATTCAGGACTACAGGGTTTTGATGTGTTTGTTGTTGTTGTTGTTTAACCTAATGTCTTTTGTGTAAAATTCTTCTTCTTCCAATACCAAAAATCAAGAATCATGATTTAACACCACACTGGGAATTATAGAACTAGAATATCACATAATTACTCAATTACTTTATTCCACAACTCACAAATAACTGTTTCATAATAACAATACCAACATGCCAACTACCAACACTATTGCCAATAATGTAATAAGTGAAAAAAGAGTAAGGTTTTGTTTTTGTTTTTACAGTTATTTTTGTCCTTAAATTATACCCTACCAGGCAGTGAAATTACTGTGCTTTAAGGTCACTTATAGCGGTTCTTTTCTATGTGGTTATACCACCAATTAGATACAGATTTAGTTTCATTTATTTCATTTTATTTGCTGTTTGTAAGGATTGTTTTACATTTTAATTTTATTTTGTAAGGCCCAAATTTAATCCTCACAGTTTTCTTCTTTGGCAGGAGGCAAGTTTTAGTGACTATTTCACAGGTAAAGAAATCAAACACCGCATGTTCTCACTCATAGGCGGGTGTTGAACAATGCGAACACATGGACACAGGGAGGGGAGTATCATACACTGGGGTCTGTCGGGGGGAAAAAGGGGAGGGATAGTGGGGGGGGGTGGGGAGTTGGGGAGGGATAGCATGGGGGAGAAATGCCAGATATAGGTGATGGGGAGGAAGGCAGCAAATCACACAGCCATGTGTGTACCTATGCAACAATCTTCCATGTTCTTCACATGTACCCCCAAACCTAAAATGCAATAAAAAAAATAAAATTAAATTAAATTAAAAAAAAAAAGAAATTGTTGTTCAGAGAATTCTACTGAATCATATATGTCAAAAAGCTAGAATTTGAATCTACATTTCTGCAGAAGTATAATTTTTAACTGTATGACTAAATAAATATGTTGTAGGTCTAAACTGTCTAGTTTATAGTCAATAAGTGAGTTTCTGATTTTGGGTAATAATTGTTAAATGTTTAAGTAAAGAAAAAGTGAATTTTTGCTTCTACTCATGTTTCAATATTTCTGTAAAATTTGCAGATAGTGTATAGTTATTGTTCTGATTTTGGATTTATAGCAGACATGTTATGTAAGACAATCTTTGCTATCACTTCATTTGTATATAAAATTGTACCAACATCCACTCTTTTACTTATTTAGCAACTATTCATTGAGTTTCTACTATGCTGGAAAATGTGCTGGTACGGGTGAGAGGACAACAAATAAGATACTTCCTATCTCAAGGAAATTGCACTCTAGATGGGAAGATGGAAAATGCTAAACAAGCAATTGCAATATAGTATGATATGTGTCATGCTAGGGTAGCTGACAGGTACCATAGGTACCAGTAGGCACAGCAAAGCACCTGGTACTGATGTAGGATTTTTCTTTTGGTCACTTTGCAAGCTGAGGACCCCCAGGCAGAAATGCCCTGCCTGGACCTAGCTCGACCATTCTGGCATGCCCCAGCTCACCCATGTTATAGCTTGTACCCATGTTCAGCAGTTCCCAAGCTCTTGTACCATGCCCAAGAAGAATGAGAATACACTGGACATTGAACAGTGAGGAGGGCAAAGAATAATTTTATTGAATGATGAAAACAGATTTAGGCAGAGAGAGTACACGGGGTTGGTACCCAAAGGCAAGAAAGTTTCCCTCTGTGGCTGGGTTCAGGGCCTTTAATTGACTCAGAATGAGGAGTGCATGCTGATTGGTTTATAAGTATGCAAAAAAAGGTTAAATTAAAGACACAACTCAAAGGTGGGCATGACAGTAAAAAAACCAATTAGGAAAGGGTAGGCATATGTAAAATAGATGAAGAATAAGAGCCAATTAGAGGAAAGTGTGCCAGACAGGAAGACAAGTTCTCAACCCTTTGGGAGGATTTAACTTGTGGCTTGGCTTTCAGGCTTTAAACAGTCTTTGGCTTGGAAGTGGGGGATTCACCAGGGTCCCACTCCTATCTGTGTAGGTATTTGGCTACCTCATGTTGCCATCAGTACTGCTGTGGGAAGGTACAAATACGTATCCTCAGAAAGTGTTTTTCTTGGTTGAGTGCTGAAGGAACAGTTTAAATAAACCACATTAGATATGAGAGAAATAAGATTTTCAATATGAAAGAGTATAGAGGATTAATAAATTAAAATATTAATATTATTATTTTGAAAAATGTGTGTTTCTTTCTGTGATGCCTTTTTCCCTGAAGCCTTTCCAACATTAAAAGCAGACTTCAAAAAATTAAAATAAAATAAGAAAAAATCTTCACGTGTTAATGTTCTTAAAAATGGACTTTGCAAACTTATTAGAACCAAAGTTGAATTATTTTAAAGAAAGTAATTAAGTGTTCTATTTTATTTCTGAGAGACATAGAAAAAAGAATAAAGCAACATTTATGTATAAAGCACAAAGTAATGTTTAGGAATTATTTAGCTAATTTCATCATTTCAGACCAGGCTGAACAGACTATATTGATAAAATTTACTCTGTAATACCATACCTTTCATGGTGTCATTGTGTAAGAATGTTACATTTGTCTTATGGTTTTCTTTTCATTCTGTACATTTCCTGGAATTTTACTGAAGTCCTTACTGAAAGTCTAAAATCATAATGGTTTGTTGCCATAAGTATGTGGATATGAAAGCCAACATGTCTGAATAATTTATAAAACCTGTGTTTCAGCAAAGTAACATTTGTTCATATGCTTGTGTATATGTAAATCCTAAAATTATATGTTAATGGGCTCTAACATATTGTGCTTTAGACATTTTGAATTAATGTAAATAAATGTATTCTTTTAAAAAAAAGACTAGATTTATTGCTTAACCCAAGAAAAACGGAGTCAATTCTTTTCTTTACTTTGAGTTTCATTATGTACTTTTTGGTAAGTTCATAGCAGGGAGTATCTTGAAAGTAATTCTGAATTGCAAGAGGCAGGCACTTGAGAGAGAGAAAAATACTTTGGAATGCTAAGGACTTTTCTTTACCTGTCAAGTGTAAAGCCTGGTTGAATCAGGGCATTGAATTCCATCTCTTAAACCACAGGGAACAGAAAGATGTATAATGACAGAAAATAGTTTTCTGTTACACAGTGAGAAGATTTAGGATCCTTCTTAATCGAGATGGAGCCTGAAGAACATTGGTGAGGGCAAAAAGAACATTTAGGTCAGTGTAGATTTCTGCATTTGCCCTCTGGCCTCTTCTTCAGAATGAGGACCTTGAAAAAGGAGGGGCAATGGAAGTCCTGTATAGGTTTGGAGTTCTGAACTCTGAGGAGAGACAATATTGCAGCCTGCCTGAATGCCAGCAGAGTAGAAGGGCAATGTAGAGAAGGTAAGAGATGAAATGCCACCCCAAGTCTTTCAGCCTCTGTGTGACATAATGGAGATCAAAAAGTTCCAGTGTGCCAAAGCAGGATGCAGAAGGGATCTGGGAATTAAGAACCACCATGCTTCTTGGGGGATTCCTTTCTCTGTTTAGATGATTGGTAATCAGAGATGAGAGAGGGGATGAATCAGCAGGATAGGCCATTCATGCTGGCCTTGCCCCAGTGACCACGATACTTTGTTCATGCAGAGAAAGTGGAGAAGTACTTTAGAACAGTCATCAGCAGAGAAAGCCAAGGGCAACACCATGGCAAGGAGAGACAAATCTATTAGCAGAACCCAGCAACAGAGGATTGTATTGGGGCCAGACACCCCTTTCCAAATGTGAGAAAAACATATATCTTTCTGGTGACAAGAGAAAGAGGAAGGCCGTAGCTGAGATTATGGAAATGTTCTTAAACTTGTGTTGCAAAACATGTTTTTTGAATTGGCAAGATTATGTTTTCTGCTAACCGATATGTGTCAGAACTCATGAACCAACTTAATTTCAGTTGGAGAGAAATTACAAACATTTCATTTGTTACACTAAAAATCACAAGATCTGCAAATCTGGAAAACGAAATTTGATTTCTTAGAAAAGGCTACAGCCTGCACAGTGGCCATTCTCTAGGCTGGAAAACTCCAGCAAAGACCGGAGACAGGCATTTTGAAGAAGAGGTAAAGGCTTTATGCTGGATGGGATGGCTAAATATACATATGCAGCATGTTACAGGAGAAGCTATGAATATTCATAAAGATGGTCCTGACACATACATATTAACAAACATGCATATAATATGCGACCCACATTCACCTTGGGGTGGGGACTTAACATTTAAATGTATTACAATTAGGTCCTATATGTCAAAATGTCTTTTCAGGATACAAAGGCATTCAAGTGCTCAGCCTCAGTAAACTGGCTAGAACCAATCCATGGTTGGTGGTTTTCTTATCAGTAAAATGTTTCTGAAATCAGTCTCTTGTCCAACCAAAGCTATAGCTAAGTTTGGTGGAACAGGCATTTGGTTACTTGGTGTCTGTGAGCTGGATGCGTTGTAATTGTTTTAATATTGCTTATTTCTTGACCAGTGCTTGTTTAGCTAAGAGAGAAAAAGGAAAACCTATGACAGTGTTTTTAAGATCTATGGTAAAATTCTCTATAAAGTCTATAGAGAATAGAACATCATTTATTTTCTAAGTATAGGAGTGTATGGCTTAATCCTTGCCTGGCATGATCTTAAGTTTTGTTTATGATTTGGTATATTATTGACACAAAGAGTCAGGTATGTCAGTCTTGAGCTCACTATTTTAACATTAATGCTGGTCAAGTGTTGTGTCTAAATTGCAAAAAGAAAGGGGTATAATGAAGTGTGTGTGAACTCCTGTCTTGTTATGAATGGAAACTCCGTTTTTAAGGTTTTTCTGGGGTCTCCTTTGCCAAGAGCAAGTCCATTCAGTTGGTGAAGGGCTTAGGATTTTACTTTTAGTTTACACATTTTTTCCAAGCATGTGATTAGAAACTTTACACCTGCAAATATAAACACCATGGACGTAATTCCAAGGAAGGTTTATTCACAGAACTGCAACTTGTTCTGACTGAAGCAATGAGTTTGAGAGTTTGGTGTGGAAAGCGAATTGAAGTACAGATGGAGGGAATGGCCAAATGTGGCTGGAAACATCAACTGGGGAAAACATTTATCCTGTGTTAAAGAGTTTCGTAGCTGTTTAGTGAAGAAACTTTGATAGATTTAGGCAGAAAAATATGATAATAAGGTTTGTTTTAAAGGTATGATCAGTTTAAATGTAGTATGGAGAATATATTGGGGAGAGTTGACAGTAGAAAACCCTGCTATCAAAGGAGAATGTTGCATGATCAGAAGAGACTGATGGAGGCAGGCAAGAAGATTTCAGAGTGTAAATCAAGAATCAAGAGGGTTCAGTGATACTTCACCACCTCTCCTGACATATCGTCAAAGGTGTATCTCTGGTGTCATGCTTGGGCAATTGCTTGATAATGACACCTTTCACTGGAACCCAGGAAACAGAAGAGACTGATGAGATTAGATTTTGAAATGTTGCTTTTCGAGGTCCTTGTGGTGTTTATAAAGAGAAACCTTTATACGAGCTAAAGTGAGTGTCCTAGAATAGAGACAGAACTTTGTAATTCTGTCTGTAAATGATCATTAAAATCTTGTCAATGGTTATGATCACCCACTGAGACTGTGTATGTGTTGTCTGGAGTGTGGCAGAAAAAAATTAACAGTGGCAAGGAAAAGGATGTAGAGCAAAAAAAATAAAATAAAATAAAATAAAAAGTCATTTCTGAAGCAGGGAAAAATAATTAAGACACAAATGGAAAATTTACCTTGGATTTAGTAGTAATACCACCTTTGGCTATGAAGAGGGAGAGAAAAATGGAAGAAGCCACAGAGGGACATGAGGCTGTGGCAGGTCAGTGTAGTTGGCAGAAAGTACAAACTCTGGAGTCACACAGGGTGGGCTCTGAGTCTTACTAGCTGCGTGGTCTGGAGCATGTTTCTCAGCCTTTCTATGGCTTAGTTTCTTCTTGTTTAAAAAGGGTATTTATTTTATGCCCTGTGCAATTATTATGTATCATTAAAATTAAAAAACCAAAAGGGAGTGTGTGTGTGTGTGTGTGTGTGTGTGTGTGTGTGTGTATGTGTAGTAATATAACCAATCTCATGGAGTTGTGAGGATTACATGAGTTGACCCCAAGTTAATACTCCACTCATGTCAGCTATTACTGTGAAGAGGGATTTTGTTTAATGTAGGATTCTGAGTTTGTTGAATTTCCAGTGGGAAGGTGATAACAACTGCGGCGCCACACTTCCCTTCAGTCCTCTGGAGGTGTCTTTGTTTCCTTCATGAGGTCCTTTCCTCATAAAGAACTCTTTAGCTTGGCAAACAAGTCTGTGTGATAGGATTCTAATGGACTTTCCATCTTTATCTCACTATTTATCATCTTAAACTATAAGGTCCAAGTATATTGAATATCTTTTATTTGTAGAATACCTTGGCTTTCTGCACATGCTATTTAAATTACCTGAAATATTCCCCTGACCATACCTTTCCCACACTTAGAAATAAGTTCTGCAATCTTTCATCCCCAGCCTCATTTGATATCTCCCACACATCATTTTTTTTTTTTTGGCATTCTATACACCTTCGCTTTAATATTTATCTGTGAATTGTAATTTTCAGTGTGTGTATTGTTTATTAAATTATAAGATCTCTCTGGGATCTTGCAAAGGAATAGAAACTGTAAGATCCAAGAAGGATCTTATAATTTAATGAAGAATACCCAGGGTGGTATTTGTTTTATATATAATTTATTCCAGACCTCCTTAGGATGAACCTCTCTCTCTCTCTCTCTCTCTCTCTCTCTCTCTCTCTCTCCCTTTCCGTTTTAACTGATAGAATTATCCCTTGTTTTGGCTAATGGCACCACCGGTAATCCTAACATCAAATCAGAAACTACTGTCTTCTGTTTTTTTTTCATCATGAAGTTTTACTAATTCTGTCTTCCATCCATTCCCTTCAGTCCCACTGTTATTGTTCCAGTTCAGACCTTCACCATTAAGTACTGGAAACATAGCACTGATCATTAAACAATTCTCTTTCTTTCTAGCTTTGCTCTTTGAAGCTTCCAAAACTTTAAACCTAATATATTGCTACACTGTTTAGAACTTTCCTGCTTCAATATCTCCATCACCTACAGCCTACTTATCTGGTATTAAGAAAGGAAGACCCTTGTTATTTCTTCTTTGTTTGCTTTATGTCTTGCCATGCTCCCCAGCCCACGGCTCTCTGTTCTGGTCCTGCTAAACCAAGACTTGGAACATTTTTTGTAAAGAACCAGATAATAAATATTTTTAGTCTTGTGGCCACAAAGTCATTGTCACAAATGTTCAACTTTGCAATTATAGCAAAAAAAAGCAGCCTTAGACAATACAGAAAAAAAATGGGCATAGCTGTATTCCCATAAATCTTTATAAACATTAAACTTTGAATTTCATAAAATGTTCATGTCCCATTAAATATTACTCTTCTTTTCATTTTCCCATTAACCATTAGGAAATATAAAATGCATTCTTAGTTCACAAGCTGTATAAAAACAAGTGGAGAGCTAGATTTGCCTTGTGGGCTGTGCTTTGCTCATCTTTGCTCTAAACCATTTTAAGATCTCTGAACATGACATGAGGTTTCAGGCACACGTTTTCTTTGCCTGATATGGCCCTGTTGTTTAGACTGGAGAGCTCCTACATAAGTGGGGCTTAAAAGAGAAGTTGAGCATTAGTGTCATCTCCTGGGGTGTTCCCTGATTATTTCACTCAAACTGAGGAGACGTTTATCACATCTTCTTTCATGTTTTCAAATTTTCTTGTAGCTACTTCTACTATAATAATTTTCATGCTATCTTGGCACTATTTGTTCAACTGTGTGTCTCCACCATTCATTTGGGGTATGGATTATGTCTGATCTGGCTCCTTGATACCTAAAATCACCAAACATTTTTGTTTTACGAGTCACCAAGGAAAAGGAGAGCTGGGAAGACGTAAGTTCTGCTTTGTAGATAGTCATCTTATGAGCAAAAAAATTTCAAGATGTAGAGTGGGTGGTGGCAACTTTATAGGTTTCTGAGTTGCAAACTAAAACTGTGAATGGTGCCCACTGGAGTTGGGCAATATTGTGTATCTGAACCAACTGTAGAGAGAAATTAAAGTAAATGAGTATCTGGGACCTATTAACAGGAAGAGTAAAAAAGTATAAAGATTGGATCTGAGTCTAAGAAGTATCCTGCATTTAACTGTAAGACTGTCACCAGAGTCCGTTTAGTCTTTCCAAGGCAAAAAGCCCCTCTACCCACCACGGCAATGTGGAAAGCTTTAAGCGGGTGGGCCATGATAGAGGAAAACAAAGTATGAAAAAGATGGACAATCACTGGGCTGATATCCACCTCTTTTGAAGATCAGATTTTGTAAAACTAGTCCATTTGATTGTTATAGTAATGGGAAAATTAGAATCTGGCATTGAGTTAAACAATTCTTACACATATCAGTAGTGATTTTTGCTAATAACCAATAGAGCAAATCAGAGTTTCAAAGCTGACTACAAGTACAGAATAGTAGAGAACTACTTGGTAGGACTTTAATCAACACTTATTTTTATTAATTATTATTGCTAGTTCTAAAATAAAATTATCTAATGGCCAATATAGTTAAATTATTGGAAAAGATGATAAAATACATCTATTTTATTATGAATATAGAAAATGAATGCAAAAAGTGTAACTAATATTTGTGTAGCATGGTATACTGTATATCTCATTGAATAATCATACAATTTTTATTAATTAATCCAATGTGAATAACAGTTATATTTTGAAATATCTAAACTAAAATATTCTTGCTCCATTAACATTACAGAGCTGGACAGACTCATGCGAGTTCTCATTTGTTACATTTTATTTGTGAGTGTAAAAGAGACATTTTGGATAGGAATAAAAAGGAAACCAAATGAGAGATAAAATTGTGACTGGATGATTGGTATCTAAAATAAAATGTACTACAATGTACATTAAAATACACACTTTTTTTAAACTACAAGAAAAATTTATTTGGAAGTTGAAATAAAAGCAAACATTCAATTCTTCGAATTAAACAATTTGTGGCTCTTATGTCTTTCCTTTTTTTGCATTTTATATTTCATCAAAAACTTAAATTGTGAGTAATAGTCCATCTTCTCTTTTGTAAACATAATATTAAAATATTGTAGAAGGACTTCTGTCAAAGATGTTATCCCAAAAGTAATTATAATAACTGAAGGAATAAAAATATAAACCATGAAAAATTACACCAAGACTGAACCCAGAGCATGATGCCTTCCAAACTTTATAGATGCTGAGAACCTCCTTTACATATATTGTAGAGAAATAGTTTTGCACAAAAATCAAGATCACAAATTTTATTTTTAATAAAGAGTTATAGAAACAGAGAAAATAGCAAAGGATCTGTAACAGATTTACTACCATCCCCTAAGTTTGGACAGCAAGAGTTAGAAGCAAGGATAAACCATAAAAAAGATTAGGACCTCCTCATTTTAAACATCACTTGACAATGTAAGTCAGGAGCATATAAATATATATGTTGTCTAGATAGCTATCTATTCATCTATCTGTCTATCCATCTATCTATCTAGTTATCTAGCTATCTATGTATGCTACCAGGGGCAAACTTGCCCACATTTAATACATATTTTACAGAAAACAGGGCTTCTCTTTTATGTGAAGGCTTACTATTGATGGATGGGGGAAATTGAAACAAGAAAGAAAGAAATCATATCCACCATTCCAAATGGAATAAAAAATTTAACTATGTGAAGATTAATGTGAAGACTAGAGATTGGAGGTTGGTCATTATTACAATGGCATTGAAGTGTGCAGAAAAATTCAAGCAAAACAAACAGTAAGAACTAATACTACGTATGGTTTTTGAAACTTAAATATGCAATAGAAATTCAACAATAAATGCAATTTGTTGGATCTAGAGTTAAATTTTCAAGGTGCTAAGTTGGAAAAGTCATTACTTATATAATGCATTGAGTTAATTATAAAGTGAAGTTGATGAGGAGACAAAGGTCCAGAGACTTTCTGTGTGACTTTTATTTATTTTTAGAAACAGACACAATCATAGCCCACTGTAATCTCTAAGTCCTGGGCTCAAGCAATCTTCCAGCTCAGCCTCCTGAGTAGCTGGGACTACAGGCACACACCACCACACCCAGCTACTTTTTAAATATTTTTAGAGATGGGGTTTCAATATGTTTCCCAGCCTGATCTTGAACTCCTGGACTTAAGTAATGTTCCTGCCTCAGTCTCCCTGGTAGTTGGGATTATAGGCGTAAACCATCACACCTAGCCTCTGTGTAACTTTTTAATGAAGATGTTTGTTTCTCAATGTATAATTTGGAGTATAATGTATATAATTATGTGTGAAATTTTGCAGACTGTCAGGCAGATTGCCACATAAAAATTTGTTTGTAAATATAGGTGTGCATCATCCTGCACGTGTACCCCAGAACTAAAAGTAAAAACTACAAAAACTGTGTAAATATTTTTAGAAGAGTTAGGTGTCAGGTATTGTTCTATAACTCATGAAAGGTAGGGACTGCCTACAGTCATCCTGAGCTATGACTGCTAAGAGCTACAGGTATGTACTATCTCATTTCTGCTGGCACCTTTACAGTGGAGATCCACAAATGTACGCAATTATTCTAGTCAAAATCCATAGATTATCTTTGCCTTGTGGGAAAAAAAAAGTAATGTTTAGGCAGTTTTTCTAAGTTGTCTGTGCCTATCAAACAGTAACAGATCTATCCTTGTTGAATTAATAGGGTCTGACAATTTGAATTTTGTCAGAATCCAGTACAATATAGTTGGCATGGTGCCTTTACCCAAAATAGGCTTGTCAAAGAACTCCAGGAACAAAATATAAAATCTGTTATGCACTGAATGTTTGAGTTCTCTCAAAATGAATATGTTGAAATTCTAACCCTCATTGTGATGACATTAGAAAGTGGAATCTTCCAGATGTAATTAGGTCATAAGAAGGGAGCCCTCATGGATGGGATTAGTATCTTTATGAAAGGGAATTCTGAGAGTTCTCTAGGGGCTGTTTTCACCACGTGAGGAGACAATTTGAAGATGGCAGTTTGAAACTTAGAAAAGGTCCCTCAATGGAAACAGAATTGGCCATGATGGCACCCTAATCTCATATTTCCAGTCTTCAAAACTGAGAAATTAATTTCTGTTGTTTATAAGCCACCCATTGTATGATATTATAGCATCCTAAACTAAGATTAAAAAAATCAATAGCTACCAATGGTGTTAATTTCTAGTTGTTGTAATTCTGTGACAGTTTCCAAACTCATTGGGTTTATTAAGGAAGTAACCATAGGAAAGATGATTTATTATTTTGTGGGCAAATGATGAATGAGATCAGCATTGAAGCCATACATATCTGTAAAACTTACTGTTATATGAAAACAATAGATTCTTCCCCATGAGGTTAAAAAAAAAAAAACTACCAAAATCTGAACGAAACTTGTAGTGAAGACAGTAATGGGTTTAATGGCGATTTAATAAATGTTCTGCCACAAAAACTTTCTTTTCCACTTTTCAGAAGGCTAACAGTAATTTTGAAAAGAATGTTTTGCCACAAAAACTGTCATTCTAAATTAAAATAATATATTTCCAAATAATAAGATCATGGATGCTGATTCTACTCTTCAGAGAAAAAGTAAATCACCATTATAAATAAGAATCTATTATTTTCTTTTTGGTAATTAATATGTTAACTGTAAGGCATATATTCATTATTTTATGAGTATTATTACCTCATATGAAGTAATTCATAAACCAAAATAGATTTTATTTTATATGGTGAAGATAGCTTTTGAAACTGTGATTAACTTTGAGGCAAGGAAATAATAGCAATTTGTAAGTTATCTCTGCCTTCAGAGAGATTGATCCCAATCAACAGAGAAACAAAACTACTCCAAGAAATTCAGCAGAAAAATTATTTACAGCCAAATGAAATCATTATTTTGAAGGACATAAATGAAGAAACTCAGATAAGGAGGAAGAAATCTTGTCTTTTATTTGGTTTTTCTTTTGGACAGATTAACTTTTGGTTGAGGAAATACATCTGTCACATTTAGGCACATTTGCTTGAGTTTCCACAACTAATTTCCATAAAAATAAAATTTCACTCATGTAACTGAAGAAACAGATATATACACACAATAAATGTCATTCCCTTAATTTCAGTATTATTTATATTGTAATGGGTAATACAAAATATGTAAAACACATAAAAATACTATATAAATCATAAAGTCATTTATACTGCTTGCCTGAATCCCTTACATGCATATCTCTTTTAGGATATAAAAAGATCATTTGGAAAATCAAGATAAAGTCTTTGCTGAACAAATTATACAATCAGTCACCTCATAATATTTCATATTTATATGGCCTCCTACTATTTATGAAGTACTTCCCTATATATTATATCATCATGGTTTTAACCAGTATCTTTCCTAAAATTAAATCTGTGTACTAAAAATTATCCAGATTCCACAGGTAGAAGGGATAGGAAAGAGAAAGCAAATGAAAGATGCTGACATGAATGAATCAAAATAGATGAAGTCTTAGAAGGCAACATAGATGATTTCAAGGAGGGTGTCTGATTGGTGGAACCTAGTTCATATGCCTGTGCCCTAGCTGCAAGGGAGGTTGGGGAAAGCATGCATCTCACATTTTGTTTCTATAGTGTTAGGTATCTCTTTTTTCTGCTAAGGATTATACAATTCGAATTTGTCTAAACCTAGGAAGTAGTTCAGAGGCTGAAGGTGAAATTGTTAGTGCCTTGCTTTCATTTGAACTTTACCATTTTGGCAGGCTCTGGATAACTTGGACATCCAACTTCCAGAGTCTTTGCTTGAAGGCTATTTCGAAAGTCAGTGAAGAAACTTGTCTCAGTCACAGGGCTGGCTAGAAGCACTGAGAGAGCTAAGCACCCAGAAGAAGTCCTCAACCAGTGATTGATGGGAGCTCCCTCTCTTCCCTCTCTCCTTGGGTGGGATAATTATGAGATAATGTGTTTTAGACCATTTCCCAGAATTCTCAAGTGAGGTTAAATTCTAATCTCTCACTGTGGCAGCTGGCTTGATAACATACTCTTAATTGGCTGCCTTCCCTTCTCTAAGCCAATTCCCCCTCTCCTGGCAATGTCTCCTTTACTTCTCAAATAATCACCTTGCATTGGAATATTTTTTTTGGTGTCAGCTTTGGGGGGAATTCAAACAGACAGATGCTGAGCAGCTGAAAAGAATAACACATGTCTGCTCCTCCTCATGATATAAGTATCTGTTTCTCTGCTTCAATAGCAGATTTCTGTGCATATTTCTTTAAAGACCTGTCTTCATGATATAATATTTGTCTAACTTGGTCCTTTGGTTAGGCCCCCCAAGATCCAGTACCGCATACTTGTGACTTTGTAATTTCAGTGTTCATTGTGGAGGCTGTGTGTATTAGGGGCTTGTAAATATCTGCCAGTACACCACACACGAACAAACTCTGAAGAATGGTTACATGTTTACCTAAACATGACGGTTCATGAAAGGAGTTACGGGAAAAATGTTCACCATATTACTGTTTTCTGAAATCCTGATTGAAGCGATTGTGATTTTCTCTGTATTTTTCCAATCTGTTCAATTTTATTTTTGGCCTGATTAGTTTGTAGATGTAGGCATGTGATCAGCATTAATTTGTGTGTGTGAGGGTTATACAAAGAACAATGCGCTACTGTGTTTTTCTTTTCTTTTTAAACTATCCTTGAAATCAGAGAGAACTATCTCCAATATCTGTCTTCAGTATGGCAACAATATTAAGCAGACCTTACACCTGATGGCAAACCTTGTCTCTCTTACATGATACCTGAATGTTTTTGAAAGATCCAGGGGGGATATGTATCTTACCAGTGACTCACCTCAAACATATTATTCTAGCCCATGAGTTTGGTCCCAGTGTTTTCTATAGAGGTGTCCTTTTGACAATTTTATTTCTGAGTTTTTATGCTGAATTTAAAGCCAGTGAAATATGCCAGCTCAGGGCTTCTCAAATCAGAGAATCTCTGTTTTCTAGAGAATAAGTTTGGCACACAAGCGCCAACACTACCCACGTTTGAGAACTGTGCCAGAACGTAGGCTCCAAGAAAATGCCTATGCAAAGCCTTTACTTTCCCTGAATAAAAACATTTTTGAAAGTGTATCAGTTTGAAGGTCAAATATCCTGATTTATCTTTTACTGCTTATTTTCTTTTTTACTTTTTATTTTATTTTATTTATTTGTTTATTTAAATAGCATTATGGGTAAAAGCGCTTTTTGGTTACATGGATGCTTATTTCTTTTGCTGTGCAGAAGCTTTTTAGTAACAGTTTAATGAGGTTCCATTTATTTATTTTTGCTTGTGTTGCATTTGCTTTTGGGGTCTTACTCATAAATATTGAGAAAATGACTATAGCACCCAAGGCAGTTTACAGATTCAGTAAAATTCTTATCAACATACCAATGTCATATTTCACTGAATTAGTAAAGAAACAATCCTCAAATTCATGTGTAACCATAAAAGAGCCTATATAGCCAAAGCAATTCTAAGCAAATAAAACAAATTTGGAAGCATCACATTACCCAACGTCACATTATACTACAAGGCTATAGTAACCAACACAGCATAGTACTGGTATAAGAGTAGATATATCTACCAATGGAATGGAATAGACAACCCAGAAGTAAGTAAAAAATGTTTGGCTTTACAAACAGCTGATCTTCAACAAAGCAAACAAAGACATAAAATGGGGAAAGGACTCCCTATGCGAGAAATAGCCACATGCAGACGAATGAAACTGGATTTCCTTCTCTCACCATGTACAAAAATTAACTCAAGATGAAATAAAGGCTTAGATCTAAAACATGAAACGATAAAAATTCTAGAAGAAAACCTTAGAAAAACTCTTCTAGCTGACTATTTTCATAATTATTTTCCCCCTCCTCTCTCTTAAAACAATGAATGGCAAGTGTGCAGATAACAGAATGTGTTAAAGGCAGTGAGCAAGTGTCTGTTAATAGTGAAGGAAGCAACAATCAGTTCTTCAGGCACTCAGACACAGAGTAATTTGCCAAAACAATGAAAGAAAATTATGCTTTTCTGTGTTCCAAGTCAGAGATCATTGCTAGTTTGAATAGTGGAAAGTGAAAATCTGAATACCTGGAGGGGGCAGTAAGTGTATCTGCAGGATAATCAATTGTCCCTGAAATAAGTAAATAAATGGCGAAAACTTCAACTTTATTGCAACTACGAGTTTTAAAAGTGTTGTGTAATTTTAAAAAATTCCTACCTTGAGTTAATGTTTGAACATGGACATATTTCATTAGTATTTTTTTAAGTTGGTGACCATATTTTAATAAAACTTTTTTTTTAAATTTTAGAATCACTATATTTTAGAAAAGTTCTAAGGCTTCATTAGTCTTCTATTGCTTCTGTAACAAATTACCAAAAAATTCGTGGCTTAAAAAGACATAAATTTATTATTTTATAGTTCTGGAGATTAAAAATTCAAAATGAATTTCACTGGACTAAAATCAAAGTGTCAGTAGGATTATGTTCCTCTGGAAGCTATAGAGGTGAATCCATTTCCTTTTCTAGTTTCTGGAGGTTGCCAAGATTTCTTTCATTCACAGTCTCCTTCCTCCATCTTCAAAACCAGCAATGATGAGTTGGATCTTCACATCAATCTATCCATCTGTCTGATTCTAACTGTTCTGCCTCCATCTTTCACTTGCAAGTTTCCTTGTAATTACTCAGAGTCTACCTGGGTAATCCAGGATATTCTTTCCAGCTCAAGGCCAGCTAATTAGCAACCTTAATTATGTCTACAACTTTAATTCTTCCTTTCCATAGAATATAACATATTCATAGATTCTAGGGTTTAGGAGATGAACATCTTTGGGGACCATTATTATGCCTACTACAAGATGATTTATTTAAAAAGAAAAAAATAGCAAAATGACACAAACTGAAACTAAGTGAAAAGGATATAACAAAGACATAAGTTGATAGAGATATCAAATGGATACAGAAATTAAGCCAACTCAAAAATGCACATGAATGAGGTCCTTTACACCTCCTTTTAGGTCCACATCAGTAGTTCTGAAACTCTGGGTCTAAATCTTACTTTCAAATACTATAATTTTTGGTGGCATTTCTGAGGGGATTTAAAGAATCAAAACAAGACTAATTATGTAACCAATAATTATATCACAATTACTTCCCCAGTATGACTCTATCTTCTATTTTTATTAAAGCAATCATGGTTAGAACACTATATAGTCCTTAACCACAGCCATTGCTTATATAGAAATGTTTATTGCTCAGACCTTATTCCATAAATGAGACAAAGGTCTTCATGCTCTTTAAACGAAGTACCAGCTTAATTTTTCTTTAGGTTTCTCTTACCTTGTTGCAGCAAGATGAAACCCACTTGATACTCCATTGAACAATTTGCTCAGTATAACATTCTAGTTGGTAAACATTTCTGTGACAGCTGGTATACTCAATTGAAACAAATAAACAAAATTTAAATTCTAGTCAAAATATGAGGTCACACAGTTAAATCAATGGCTCAAAACAAACTGGTTCCAAGCTATCATCAAATCCAAAAGAGATACATACTTAGTTTGAATCTGATATATAACATAATTCATAATTCATAGCATATATAAGGTAAGACCAGATTAAATTCTTAGTAGAAGGAAAACTATTCCCGAAAATAGCTAATATTTCTATTGTGCTTACTGTGTCTCTGATACACCTAGCACTATTTTCAGTGCCTTTGTGTACTTTAACTGACTTAAACTGCCCAATTAAATGGGTTCTAAGTTTACACTCATTTTACAAATGAAGAAGTTAAGGTGCACAAGGCTAATTGATGTCTCCAAGATCCCACATTTCTATTAAGTAATTAGCAATGATTTATTGATAAGATCCTATTATTACAAATATATAGCGATCTTAGATTTAAATCCGGATACTCATTATTACAAATAAATACCAATCTGAGATTTGAATCCAGGTAGTCTGGCTTTGGCTATCATCTTAACCACAAAATAATGTTGCTTTTAAGAACTTAAAAAAAATAAAAAATCCCACCATCCTCACTAAAGAAGAAAATGTGCCAGGCTTTTAGTGACACTGCTTTGCATAATGCAGTCTATGAGATATTGCTACCAATGTGGAAGATTGGAGTAGAATGAAATCTTACTTATTGAAGGAGACATCATCTAGAAAACTTTGCCTGAAATGTTCTTCTTCTTTCTCTTCCCACCTCGTTATTGATTAACTCCTAATGTAGATCTTGGACAAGAATCACTTCATTATGAAAATTTTGTATTCTTTCCTGTCCTCACATTTAAATTACATTTTTGTATTAATGGAGGTAATAAAATGGTATTCTTTTCCTTGGTAGCCCTTATTTTAGTTTGTAATTAATTTCTATAATTATTGATTAATTTGTATGTCTTCACTGGTTGTAACATTCATGAAAGAAAAAACTGTGCCAACTCTTTGCTTCCATTGTACTGGCAGACTTACCATGGTACCTGTCACATAACAGTAGATAATTCATAAGCATTTGTGTAGTTAATGAATGAAATTTGAGTCTCACTGTATTTGTTTTTCATTTCATTTTTTTATTAGAAGCAATTTTATATGTCAACGAATAGAACAGGACTAAGGAGTTTGGTTGCAAAATCATTTGAAAATATTTTACTCTTTCTGAAATTCTGTATTTATTACATTGAGAAAAACATATTTTTTACATAGACACAAGATGAAAATTGTATCTAGCCTATGACAACCCACTGTCCCTTGCACATGGCCTCAAACCTCTTTCTTCTCACTGGATTCTACTTTCTTATCTAAGTCAAAATCCAGTTAAATCCAAACTTTTGCCTCTACCATACCTTGACCAGCAGAGTCAACCAATGGTGAAGAAAAACACAATCATGGTAACTGGTAATACATTAAATCTATAACCTCTGAGTGGCTCCTTAATACTGCCTGGCAATTAAACCATAGTTCTTTTTATTGTTCACTTGTTTCTTTATTGACACATAATAATTGTACACATGTATGGGGTACAATGTGATGTTTTGATAAGTGAGTTCGTCAAATAATAATCAAATCCTTAAAAATTGTGTAAAATAAACATTTCAGTAGGAAAAACCCCTCCATTCACCCGTACTCTTCTAACACTATTTTTCCTTTTTATTTGAACATTGAACACTGCTGCCCTTAAGGCAGGGGGGGGAAGAGGGGGGGCCCGTCACTTTCAATTGAGATTCTCCTTCTGATTTTAGTGAGAAGAAAACTCTACAAGGCCATACTACCACCTCACCCACCTTCCTGTGTTTAGACTTACACAGTTGGCCTTCTCTCCTGCTGCCAAGGATGAGCTGTCCATACTTCTCTACTAGATCCCATTCTCTCATGATTCTTCAAGCTCAGTCTTTCAGCAATTCTCCCTTCTCTCCTGCAGCTTTAATTATTTCACCTATACTTTCCATACCCCCTTTCTACTTTATGTTTATTGAGCAATCATCACCATCTAACAGACTATATATTTTATTGATTTGATTTTTGTTTGTTCCCCCTCTCCCCTACCACCCAAAAATTGAGTTTCTCAGTGACAGGGATACTTTATATTTTATTCACTGCTCTATCCCAATGCCTAAAATAATGCCTAGCACAAAACAGGTATTCAGTAAGTGCTTGTTGAATGAATGACTAAAGTGAGGAAACAATACTTTATGTACTCCTTTACAACTTTTAAGGTATTTTTTATATGCATTCCTTCATTTGATCATGATCAATCTGTAACTGTAAAATAAATGGTGTTATTATTCCACATTATAAAATTAGTAGCTGTAGTTTAGAGAGTTCCATGGCTAACATGCTGCCAAACTAGCGTTAGACTCCTGGTCTTCTGCTTTCCTAATTTATTGTAGTTGCTGTCATTCACTCAATCACCAATTTTTTATTGAGTATTTGCTCTGTACCATGTGCTGTACTATGTGTTTGGGATATAGAGATGACTAAGGTCTTTACCTTCAAGGAACCCAGAGTCTAATAAAGCTTACCAGACACTCAGGTCCTAGGATGAAAGTCTGAATGGGAGCAGGATAGGTGAGGCAGTAAGAACACATGGAAAAAAGTGGCCAGTTCTCCGTGGTGGGATCGAGAAAAACTTACAGGTCACCTTTGTTTTGCATTGTGAAATTAATGACAGATTAATCTCATAGGCAGAGAGCAGAATAAAATTCTAGGCACAGTTATAAATTAGAGTAAATACATCATGATTCTGCTCATTTTGCTAATAGTAACTTTAAAAATAATGGACTGTAATGAATTCAGTCCCTTTGGTTTGGCAGAGTATAACATATTTTTAAAGGATGGTAAGGAAAAAGACTAACTCTGTAATGAATGGGTTAGGAATTATATTAGAAAAATGTTCATATGGGGATATAACTAGTACTCATTTTTTTAAAAAAATCAAAAAACTTTTATTTGAATTAACAGGTGGATAGGATCTGAGAAAGGACTGGTGGGTAGGTTTTGAGAGAGTAGCCCAAGGAGAAGGCATAAGATATGCTGATCTCTGAGGGTGTATTGATTTGAGTACAAATGAGAATCAATTTGCTATTAATTTGTCAAAATCTGGCTTTAGCTGGGAGGGTGTAGTTCTGATTGTTTTAAGGCTCCACTGCACAAATGGCTGCACAGCTCATCCTGAAACCCCGTGGGTGGAAATATCCACTTCCAGATGCATCAAATGTTTAACTCTTTCTTAGCAAAGAACGTTTTTGTATTTGATCCCCGATGATAAATGCTTGCGTGTGCTTTGGAGGTATGGTTAGAGTTAGGCAGAAGGTTAGAATGTAGAAAAAATTCTAGGCAAGAGAATTTTAAAAGGGGCTGAAAACATCAAGAAAATGATAATTTGAAGTTTTAGAGGATAACAAAAGTAGATTAAAATTTCAATGTATGTAGAATTCAAAACCGAATTATTTTCTCAATATTTCTTTTTTAGATTTAATGTTTTTTTTTTTATCAAAGTAATACATGCTTGCTGTGTGTGTGTGTGTGTGTGTGTGTGTGTGTGTGTGTGTGTGTGTGTGGTTAGTTTCAATAAGCTTATTTAGAAAAACAGCAATTTACCTTGATCCTTCTCACTGCTGATTCTGGCTCTCTGGAGTCAATCGCTGTCAACTCTTTAAACTGTTTCTTTTATTTTCTTCCATATTTTTAAATAACATATTGTTATTTCTCTATTTTTTAATCTCAGACATATTTTATTGACTCTTACTCTGAAAGAGGAGTAATGAATCCCCTTATCACCACACCCTCTGTTTCCATACAACTTGTTCTTTTCCATTTCCCAAATATAGTTGTGCAATTTGGGGTTAAGTCAATACTGCAGTTATTTACATTATTAAGACTCTGAAAGGGCATTTTATGTGTGTGTTCATGATAGTCATTTGTATATACTTACATCAATATTTGTTGCAGTTATTTACATTATTGGAACTCTGAGAGGGCATTTTATGTGTGTATTCAAGATAGTCGTTTATATACACGTATAACAATATTTGTGTTTACTTTGGATTTCAAATATGATTCAATTTCTTAGTGTTAACAATTTTTTAATGTTTTACTGTAAGGTTTTAAGTTCAGCTTACAAATTTTATCCTTCTATCCATAATCTATTAGTATTGATAGTCATGTGTAAAGGGGTCTGATATTAATGTTTGGTCTCATTTACAAAATTAGTTCATTAAAATTATTTGAATAAATTTAAGTTTTGTTTTCTATTTAATATTTTTAAAGTATTTTATTTTGATGACTAATATACCAAGCCAAGAACGTAAACAGTCTTAATAAATTCAACAAAGTAAACTTACAGCTATGGTGATTCTCCATTTACTTTAAACATCCCAAAATGGTTGATGTATTTTCAAAAATTCTCTCATAGTTTCCAACAAGGCAGAACCAAATACTCCAGAATGTTAGGACTAATCTGTTGAATTCACTAATTGGTTAGCATGCCAAATTCTTAAATACCTAATTACAACAAAGATATTAAAGTGTTCACTACGGGATATATTTAATGTACTATTTTATACTTTAGTTAGAGTAAGATGCACTAAGGAAATAATTATCTCTTTCTAAAATAATTGGGATTCTCACCTCAGTAGATGGTGCTGGCCTAGGCCAAAGTATAGAATTATATTTTTTATAGTTAAAGCCTTAAAAAAAGTTATTACTCATTACTTAATTTTCAAGTTTGATTTGAGTTTGAATCCTTTCTTCTCTAAATGATCAGGCTATTTCCAATTCTGAATTATTTTCATATTTTTCAAGTTTGGTAGGGTCCAGACAGCTACAGGTATGTGAATATCACCCCATTTCATTTTGTATATTTCTCATATCACAATGTCGCTTTACATGTCATTGGCATTGTACATGACAATGACTAAATATTACTCCACCAGAGCAGCCAAATGATGTTCTTCCATTATTACATTTCCTATCTTAAACATCTTATATTTCATTGTTTTTTATTTGTTCTTCTTTTTTCTCCCATGCTAATTTATGGATTCTAAGCCATGCTCTGTCTTTTTTTCATGTTAACATGTCTGAAATCCTAACTCCAAAAACAAGAGATTAAAAACGCCTTGATCAATTTATTGTGTTTGTATATCCTCTTTATATATAGCCAGGGTGATATAAATATATGTTTATAAAAGTCTAAATTTTGATAATTATGAAATAAAATGTTAGTCATGTTTAATTGATAAATCATCTTTTTTCCAAGTAGTACATAATATGAGGGCACATCTTAGAATCTGATATCTTAGATTTGATAAAATACACTGTCATTTATTTATTTTAAAAGTCTCTGAAAAAAGTGTAGAAGTTATTTCAGTATTTCCAGGCATGTCGTATCATATCTAGGCATTTCTATGACCCTGTTACTGTTTGGTCTGGCCGTTCCCCACGTCTGCTGGCGGCTGTTGTAAAACTTCTCTCCGCCATTATTCCTGGAACTGCCTTCTCTCTCCTGTCTTGAATTCTCTATTTCTAGGATCTCATGTCTCCTTCTTCTTTTATTTCCTCATCTGGGAAAGCTCATCATTTGGATCTTGAATTTCTATAAAATGTTTTAATCTAGCTTCATACTAGATATTATTGCTTTGATAGTTTCCTCATCTGTATTCTCCATATAAGAAACTTTTATGTTTTTTTAAGGAGCATTTGTCATTTAGATGCTGCCCATCCTACATTAATTCTCTCTTTTAAAAAAAAAATATTTTTTCCTGTATTTTATTCTTTGTCTTCTTTTTCTCTTTTCATAATGCTTTTCTCAAATATATCTTCCAAACCTTCAATTGAATCTTTAATTTCTGGTATTCCATGTTTGATTTCCAAGAGTTCTTTCCTGTTTTTCAAATATTCTTCAAAAAATTTTTATTCTTTTTCAATTATCTTATCTCTTGCAACATGGCAAATTTATTTTCTAGAAGCTATCTTTTTTTTTTTTAACCTATATTGTTCCTGTTTCTTCCAAGTTCCATTTTATGTTTATTTGTTTTGCTTTTCTTCATATTAGGTGTCTCCTTCAAATATCTAGTGGTCCTTTGTTCTCTGTTCAGATTTAAGAGTGAGGTACTTAGAATTTGATTGGGAGCTCTGTACACTTGGATAGGATTTGCTAAGTGGCGGCTCCATAGTTAGATGGATCACCAGGTGTGAACGTAGTCCTTCTGTGGGGACACTCAAAGGTCAGGATCCTGGATGAGCCAATTTGTTAGACAGTAATCCTTCAACCTCTGTTGGGTTATAAGCCCACATCAATGATCAATGAGCTGAATGAGGAAAGGAACTGGGGAGAGAGCTCAGTTAAACTCCTTTTCATGATCGCACCTTGCCTCACCCTGGCCCTACCTCTGGGTCTACGTCCAGAAGCTCTCAGTGCAGCGTTTCCTGTCTAAAAAAGGACTCTGTCTTTAACCTAAATTCTGGATTGGGAGTGGGGTGGGAAATGATATGGCTTGAAGTTATGAGTGCAGTCCTGGTTTTTCTGTTGGGGTATCTACATAGAGGAGAAAGGTATAAAATATACCTCAGTTGGAGAATAGATATTTGAAAGACAAATTTAACCTACAGAAAAGGAAGATCAAATCATATGTATCTTGTTTCATTTCCTCTTCATTCACCCAACAAGTAGTTATTTAGTATTTACTTTGCATCTGCAGTAGACAACACAAATACTATGATCATCAATAAGCCAGTCACAGTTCCTGTTGTCATGGTGCTTAGAGACAAGTCAAGTAAAGAACATTAAAGAAATCATTGCATAATTAATTAATGAATTACTCTTGCACTAAGTGCTTTGGAGTAAAGACAGTGCTGTGAGAGGTTATAAAAAAGGGAGAATAATGTGTTCTGATGCACGAGGAGAGAGAGAGAGAGAGAGAGAGAGAGAGAGAGAGAAATGTGACTGAGAATTAACTAAACAAAGTTGAGGAGTGAGGTGACATGTGGAAGGGGAAATATCCGAGGCAGAAGGAGTAGGATGCTTACAGACTCTGTAGTCCAAAGGCTGGATGAAAGTGGGCTTGCTTAGGAATGAAAAGGACACCTGCATGGCTGGACGACAGTGAGCCAACAGGAAAGAAGTGCAAGAGGAGAGGGTGAGATGAGTGGGGCAGCATACTCAGGTCCTGCAAAGCCATACCAAAGATTTGGGGAGGGACTCAATCCAGTTTGGGTGTTTTTTTTTTTTAAAGATTTTTTAAAGATTTGCCGATGGAAAATTCACTGAAGGGAGAACATTTAACTGCTGTGAGGGTGTAAAATTATATAATCATTCTGATAAATGATTTAGCAAAATGTATCTAGAGCTTTTAAAAATTCATAGCCCTTGGTCTGTTCTACAATTCTATCTAAAAAGGTAAAAAAAGAAAAAGATAAAATTTTAAATACATACATAGTCAAGTTATTTATAAAAATTAACAGTTAGAAACAATTCAAAACTAAAATTGCGATAGCAACAACTACTTGACTATTCACTGTTGATCTAGCTATTTAGGTATAATAACTTTTAAATTTCCTAATATTTTTATGAGACAGGTAATATTATGTTTCTATCTAACAGAGAAGGCGACTGAGGGATTAAGTACCTTTTCCAAGGTCACAGAAAAGTGATGAGTGAGAGCCCTGTGTTTCCACTCTAGGGCATCTGAATCCAGATCTTGTGTTCATGACCACTACAAGAAATTACTGACAACCAGTTAAGCAGCTAGCAGATCACAGGATGGAATATTCTGCAAACATTGAAATGACACTCTCAAACCACATTTAATGACTTTGACAAAATGTTTATAAGGCAATAATGAATAAGAATATATCAAGACACAAAACTGGCTATGTATGCTTGTGATTTTGTAAAATAAAGGTATATACATGTGTGGTGGGATTGTTAATCTCTATTAGGCTGTAATTCTTTTCAGTCTTTCTTTTCTATCTATATCATAGAATTCTCTCATTCCTACTCCAAGGAGCCTTCCTCCAAGCCTGTTTCACACTATAGGCATGGATCACCCACATCTGAAACAACTCTAACGACTATAAATCTCAAAGACAGAAGTTGCAAGCTACTGATGTGCTGCATAAAAATATTCACAGGCTTGCCTGAGGAACAGGTTTTTCTACTCCCTGAAAGATGTGTAACTGTGGAAGAGAGAGAAGAAGGCTGAGAGAACAAGCAGATGGGAGGAAGGAACTGAGAGACCTCAATTCTTGGAGAAGGAAACAGACCTTCCTTTGCAAGTATCAGGGAAGTGTAGACAGTGACTCAATGCAAAGAGTCCTCTTGGTGCTAATCAGAGAGTTTTACCAACTACTAGCTTAGTGCCCCAGATCATCTGCCTCCATCCAACTGGTTTCCACAGGCAATTCACTAACTGATAGTTCTGGAAATGTGTAGGGGAATTAGATGTCCAGTGAGGCAGTGATGGCTGGAGGAGTAATTTGGGCGGAGACAGCAGCTAATTAATATACCTCTTGTGTTACAGAGGCATAGAAACAATGGAGAGGAAATACGGCAACATGTCAACCACGTTCATATTTAGGTGGTGATTATATGTGACTTTATTTCCTTCTTCAAACTGAATTGTATTTTCAAAGTATTCTGTGATATATCACATATATAATCAGAAAATGGTTGAAATAAAGAACATTTACAATCTTCATTGGAAGGTGTGCCTGATATATGGCAACTCCATCTTCATGCTGGGTTTGACCAAGAGGGTACCTGCAGCTGTACCAAGAGTTCTTTTTGAAAGTCCATCTTGGTTCAGCCCAATTAATAAATAAACTCAAAGGGCGAGAGTTCTTCATTGTAATGCACAGTTATAATAATTTTAGCTTGATCATCCAAAGGCATAGTTCAGAAAGAGAACAGTCTGAAGAATACTAGCTTCAAAAAAGAATGAAATTAGAAATGTTTGTCTATGATATCCTCTGCACTGCTGGTGTAAATTTTGGGCTACAATCTCCTCTGAGTACTTTCTTCCAGAGAAGTTATCTCAGTTGAACTTATACTTATTTGTATGAATAATGCCTACTTACTTCAGTAAAGTATAAACTCCACAGGAGTAGAATTTCCAATAGTTTATTTCTTACCACTGAAAATCCAATACAGAGACCATATTTGTATATATATTTTTTCATAGATGGTGCTCAATAAACATTTCATTCATTTTACTTAAAGAAAATCTTATCTACAGGAAAAGAGAGGTTTTCCCCCAAGGTATTTTTAGATCAACAAAGGTCAAAATGAGTCTCGAAACTTCTGATTTGTGACTATGTTCCATGTAGAGACGCTACAAGGCAAGACACTAATTAATTCTCTGTGTTATAGGCCAAGGAAGCTTCCTGTGGCACTTGCCACCTAAAAATAGTCTTAAAAGATAAAAAGAAGTTAGCCAATTAAAGTGGAATGAATTTCAGGGTGTTTAAAGCCTTGTAGGGAGATTGAGATGTGGAGGCCGATCATGGAAAAAATATGACCATGATGTGGCAGTAGCAAACACAAGCTTTATGGGTGACACTTTCATAGGTTTGGATGCAGGTATGTCCCTTCCAGCAGGAATGTGTTCCCAGTCAAGGGCGTAGGGGTTGCTACTCAGAAAAGAAGGGCAGGGAAACTTCCAGTAGACAGTCAGAGGAGAGAGTGTGAAAGGAGATTTACCTGTCTAGGTGACGTCAACTCAGTAGCGCAGTGAGGAATTTTTGGGTCAGAGATCTCTGAAGGGCAACAGCAGGCAGGGATCCTCATGGCCCAGGCCTTCTCATATTTACCTCCAGCAGATGTGGGGTGGGGTTTGGGTTTGGGTTGGGGAAGGGTCAGGCAAGCTCAATGTGGCTAAAAATGTGCTTGTTCAAGCTGTTTATAAAAATAATGGGATATACAGTCTCCTCTGAGAACCTTCCTACAGAGTAGTCCCCTTTATCCTGGGAGGAACATTTCAAGACCTGCAGTGGATGCCTGAAACTAGACAGTGCCAAATCTCATATATACTATGTTTTCACTATATGTACATACCTACGATGTTTAACTAAGGACTTATCACATACTGTGGCCATAACTTTTCAGGTTGGAGTGTGACAGCAAAACCAACACGAATTTCTTTTTCCATCTTCACAATTTCATGGAGAGAAGTTTCGTTCTTACTGTAGATCTTAGCAGTCTCAGCATATGATTTTTTTTCCTTTCCTTATTAAGTTGAGAACTTTCACCTTTTCACTTAAAGGAAGCACTTTATGGTTTTTATTTGGCATATCTGATTTACCAGCATCATTACTGTTTCTCTCTGGGGCCATTATTAAATAAATAAGAGCTACTTGAACACAAACACTGTGGTACCACCAGGGTCGATCTGATAACCCAGACGGTTACTAAATGACTCACGGGCAGGGAGCATACACAGTACGGATCTGATGGACACAGGGATGGCTCATGTCCTGGGCGGGACACAGCATGGAGCTAGATTTCATCACGCTACTCAGAATAGTGAGTAATTTAACACTTGTGATTTATTTATTTCTGGAGTTTTCCATGTAATATTTTCAGACTTTTGTTTACTAAGGATAACTTAAACCACAGAAAGTAAAGCGGCAGATATGAGGAAATGACTTTACAAAACTTTGAGTTTGGTACGGACTGGGCTTTAAGCTAACAGAATTCCACCTGCTGTAAAGAACTAAAAATTTAGAGGCCAATACACCAAGGTCATCTTTGAGTCGTCTCTTTAGGAAGCACAGTGGGCTTGGGGGAGATCAGCAGTTGGAGCTACTGGAAGAAATGGAGTAGTGGCAGCAGAGCAAGACAGGATTCTGCATGGAGGAGCCTTCTGTGCCATTCTGAGAGTTTGAACTCCAGGCTACAAAAAATATAGGAGCCATTAAAGAATGTAATAGTTCCCAACCATTTACGCTTTTTACTAAGGTCCTCATGTGACTGAAATAGTTGAAAAATGCTGTTCTAGAGCCTTGCTATCAAAATGTGGTTCATGGATCAGCAGGATTGACACTCCCTGGGAGCTTAAGATAAATGTACGATATCAGATCCTACTCTAGCCCTGCATTTTAAACCAAATCCCTGGTGATTCCTGGCTACATTATACAGACCTAGAGTAAATGACCATAGATTTACCTCTACACTTCAAATATAGAATTATTCAGAAGAAATTATCTCTTAATCATTGTTAGTTTCTTCAAAATTATATATAAATAATATGTAAGTGGTAGAGTAGCTTTACAGGACTTGTGATGAAAAACAACAGTATCTGGCTCTGCAAAGGCAATCTTTGGTGGAGTACTTACTTCATAACCATAGATACTATTTGTATACTTCTGTCATTACTGTTTTTAATATTGGGCACATTTCTACCAAGTTTTCACTATAAAAGATGAGTATTTACCACTCTTTCACCTCTACTTCCCACCCCAGGTAATAAAAATTATTTTGTATCTGTCCTAATTTGAATTACAATTTTTGTTTAAATCAATATTCAATGTTTAGATTGGTATGACTATAAAAATCCTACTTACAACTGTGGTTGAGATTTCATTTTTTTCTTTTACTTTTTATCCTTCTAAAGTGTTCTTTTTTAACAAAACACTTTTTATTCATATACTATCCTCTGTCATAGGTATAAAATTTCTCAAACAAATCAGGTATTGTATTAATTAAAAACTTCTCCTCCTCCTCTTCCTTGTCCCGTTTTTCTTCCCTGTCCTTCTCCTCTTTCTTGTCTGTCATCTGATGTGTTCCTGAAGGAGCTGGGAGTTCCCTGGGCCTCTTCCACAGCTTCCACCCTGAAGAATCCTCGACAATCACCTTGGGCCATTCTGCCATTCTCTCTTACATTGGATTCATTTCTTGAATCCCATGTCTTCCTTTTGTCTGCTTATGCCATCTTTTTGGTGGACCATGCTATCCTATGGACGTTTGAGCAATGAATTTCTGATATCTCACGTCCTTGCTTTACCTGAACATTTCATTGGTGGTTTAGCTGATTACGAATTTTAGGTTAAAAATGACTATTTTTCCCTCAAAAGTTTGAAGACATTTTCCTATTGTCTTCTTATTTCCATTATTATTGAGAAATCCGATTGGTTTTTATTATTGATCCTTCACATAAAACCAGTTATCTCCTACCCTTTTCCCAGCTTTTAGAATCTTCTCTTCATACTCACTCAGATCCTGCAATTGCACTGTCATGTTTTGTTGCTATAGATCTATTTTCATCTGTATTATTGGATACTTGGTGGACCCAGTATTATTTATCTAGGTCTGCTGTAACAAAGTACCACAAATTGAGTGTCTTAAACAACAGAAATTTATTGTCTCAGAGCCCTGGAGGCTATAAGTCTGAGATTACATTTGACAGTTAGTTGCTTCTGAGAACTGTGAGGGAGAATCTATTCCATGCCTCTCACCTAACTTCTGGAGGTTTGCTGGCAATGTTGGGCATTCCTTGGCATGTCGATGCTATATCCCATCTCTGCCTGCATCACCATATGGCCTTCTCACTGTATGCCTCTAGGGCTGTGTTCAAATTTCTCCTTTTTGTAATGACACCACCAGTCTATTGCCTGGTGAGGATAAATGACCTCATATTTAGTTGATTATATCTGCAAAGATGATAGTTCCAAGCAAGATTATATTCTGAAGTACTGGGAGTTAGGACTTCAACTCAATTTAACATATAACAACACATTTGAATTAGAAATGTAATTATTTTAGTACTTAGAATTTCTTTGAGTTGACTCTGAAAATTTTCCTGTTTTTGGTGTTCTCTCTAAACACCTGCCATTTTGATCATAAACCCTGTGAAATGAACTTTTAAATCTATTAACTTATTTCTTCCTTTTAATCTCTTGCTTTTAAAAATTTACCTTTTAATATTTTAATTTAATGTTTAATATTTCCTGTCATATACAAACCCACAATACCCCACCCACCCATATCTATGTCTATGTGCACAATTTCTAAGGGCTTTTCTATATTCTCTTAATATGTTACTTTTTATACCATCGTGCTTTTGTTTCAAGATCATACTATATTGCCTTTCCGTCTAATGACATTAATGATATTATTGGATGTTTTATTCACCTGCCATTGTTTATTTACTCACTTCCTTTCTGTTTTTTTGTTTGGTTATCTGTTTTTGTATCTTAGAAGTGGGGCATAACTAGCTGAATTGATGCACTTTGAGTGTACTTAGGGCTTGTCAGTTAGTGCACTTTAATCTTGGATAGTTTGAATGGGTGCAGTGGGATCATTTTTTCCCATGAACCTCCAAGGACTATGTATTTATGCTCTGCAGCAAACTCTACAGATTTCTTATGTTGAGGCAAAGAACTAGATGCTTGAATTCTGGGCCTCCAATGAAGAAAGGAAGAGAAGGTGTAATATTTTATATATTTTTTTGTTTTAAATCCTTCAGTCCCAGATGGTTAAGGCACTCTAAGTCACAGGATGACATAAGAGGTCAGCACATAGTACAGGTCATAAAGACTTTGCTGATAAAACAGGTTGCAGTAAGAAGCCAAGAAGCCAGTCAAGGCTGGGCACAGTGGCTCATGCCTGTAATCCCAGCAGGCACAGGAGGCCGAAGCAAGCGGATCATCTGAGGTTGGGATTTTGAGAACAGCCTGACCAACATGAAGAAACTCTGTCTCTACTAAAATTGCAAAGTTAGCTGGGCGTGGTGGTGCATGCCTGTAATCCCAGCTACTCTGGAGGCTGAGGCAGGAGAATCACTTGAATCCAGGAGGCAGAGGTTGCAGTGAGCCGAGATTGTGCCATTGCATTCCAGCCTGGGCAACAAGAGTGAAACTCCTTCTCAAAAAAAAAAAAAAAAAAAAAAAGAAGCCAGCCAAAACCTACCAAAACCACAATTACAATAAGAGTGATCTCTGGTCATCCTCACTGCTATACTCCCAATAGTGCTGTGACGGGGAGGCCTGAATAATCCACCCCAGGTTGAGCATATAATCAAGAAATAACCATAAAGAGAAAAGGGAAACAGCAACCCTTGAGGCTGTTCTGTCTATGGAGTAGTCGTTCTTTTATTCTTCTACTTTATTAATAAATTTATTTTCACTTGAAAAAAAAAATAAATTATTCAGTCCTCTTCTGTACCTGGTGTTTCCTTGTGGTAATGAGTTTCCAAAAATGGCCCTGCCCCACAATGAACCCACATCTCCAGGTAGTCACATTTTTGTGTGCTCCCCCTCGTCTTAAATCTGTGCTGGCCTTGTGAGTGTCTTCTGACCAATATAATGTGGCAGAAGTGATGCTGCATGACTTCCAACTCTGTCATAGACTCTTTGTAACTTCCACCTGGATCTCTTGGAATGCTTGCTTTATTATAAGAAGCCAGCATCCCTGGAAGAGTTTCCGTTTCTCTGAGACTGCCAAGCTATGATGGGCCAAACCAGCCATATGGAGAGTCAGTGTGAAGAGAGTAACACCTGGTCAGTCTCTAGCTATTCCAGCCATCCCAGCTGAGGTTCCAGGAATGTGAGCAAAGAACTCGTTTTGGATATCCAAATCATTCAAGTCTTCGGAGATTCCAGGCCAGACAACAGATATTTGACTGGAACTGTGTTAGAGAGACCCAGTAAGATATGCTCAATTGAGCCTAGTCAGCTCAGAGCCATGAGGTATAATAGTAGATGGTTATACCACTATGTTTGGAGGAGTGATTTGTTACGCAGCAATAGATTAGATAAACATCTCTGATCCACAAGACCTCCGTTTCTTTCCTTTTCAAAGAATAAACCTTCAATTTTTGGTTGGGGCAGTCTCCTAGTTTACAGAGCAAGAATGGGACCTACGGGTCTAATTCCTCTTTAAAATGGCATTTGAACAATCCGCCGCTTTTCAACCATATTTCTACCTTCAAAGCCATCAGCTTCTGAACCCTTTGGATGTTCTGTAGTTAAATTCTATTGCTGCACAACTGCTACCAATGAAGTTCGAATTCATCTCAAGTTTCTGAGCAGTTATTCCAACCCATCTGCTTGCCAGCTTCCAGAATTCTGTTTCAGTCAATTCCTTTGCTGTTAATTTTGTCTTAGTGGTCTTATAGTTTTTAAGGGATTAATTTATTTTGTATCTTTAACCAGAACATCTCAAGAAACCATTTTCTTAAAGGACCTTACTCAGAATAGAACATTGTAAACAAAATAAATAGATTACTTACTTACAAATAGGTAAGTCTGAAGGCTCACTTTATAAAATACGAGACATCAGTTCCAACCACTAAAGTTCTCTAAAGAACCAGCCTGAGGTCCTTTTTTAAGTGCATGTTACAAAAGACAATACACAGGCAGGCAAAGGATGTTCTTAAAAGCACCCTTTTCAGGGATTCTCAATAAAGATTGCTTAGACTTAGAAGATTTCAGAGGGGTGCAATATGGATCCTCCTTCTCTCAATGCCTCCCCATTCCACAGGAACTGTCCTGCTACAGTGCAGTTCTGTAATTCACATATACTTGAAGTCCTTTGCAAAAATAATTTGCCAGATGACAGCTTATTATGGAAGTATTTTTTCTGTCATAAGCAACAAAAATAACAATTCCCAACTTCTTTCAAGATGAGTCACGTTTTTTGAGACCATAGCCAAGTATTCTTAAACTTTAAAAATATCTTATTTTGCTTATAGAAAGCAATATGGCTGTCCACAGATGGTTCAAAAGAGCAAGGGAACTTAGAGGGAGGTATGAGGACAGAATTAGGAAGCAACATCAACTTATTAGAATTTCCTTTGATTTTTATGTCTGAAAATGTAGCTTCAGTTTATGAAAACCCTTAACATGATTTAATAAAAAAAACCCTCAGACAAACCTTTACTTCTAAATGCGGTGTAACGTGGTTATCATGAGGCCTTAATTTCAAGTTAATTATCATAATATGCTGGTAGGGTTCATAAAACCCTCTAGAATCCCTTGGGAATGAAAGCATTACATTCTGCTGCCCCCTGGCAGACATTTTGTTTACTGAATGTTGTGAGCTGCCCTAAGAAATATGAAAACTGGATAGAGGCAGCTCTATTTTTCTCTACAGAAGATAAAATATCCTTTCAGTGTTTGTTGTTTGATGAACAAATATTAGCACTGGGATGAAATTTGTTTGAATTAGAAGGTTGCTAAAGCAGAACGAGCCTGTCTGTATTCCTGGCTTCAATTTCTCTATAAGTGGGAATAGTTAACATTAAATGAAATGTTAAAAGCAGATAAATGTTATAAATAAACAATTAGAGAGAAATGCTATAGCCACTGTTGTAGGCACATTGTCAGGAAATCAACCCATTAATCACAAAACTCAATACAGTGAAGCTGATGTCTATGTACGTTCTCAAAGGTCCAGGATGACGAGCACCTTCCAACTACAAGCATCAGTTGTACACACCTGTTAGAAGGGAAGAGGGAAAAAACATTGAGCTGCAGGGGGGGAATATAAACATCACCCCTTCCATTACTTTGCCTATGTTAAATTTCTGTAAGAGCATTTACAAAATCACTAGTCTTCTGAGAACCCTCCACATGTGAATGAAGAAGTCCTGTAGATAATTAACAAAATGAGGGCAAAATAAAATATAAAGTGTTAACATTTTTGTTTCCACTCACTGTTTCTGAGAATAAAAGAAGCAATGAACTACATTAATGGTGACACAATGGAGATTTTTTTAAATTGCCTAGTTAACTGACATGTTTGTGGGGAGTATCTGTTGAAGAAGTCAAGTGGGAAATAACCTGATTTTGGCTGCATCTCACCCCTGTCAGGATGGTTTTGGAGCTGGGAAAGTGAGGTAAGTGGATCACAGAGGGATGCCAGATTTCAACAGCAACCGGTGACTGTTGTTACCTTCTCTGGTCCACCAGGATTTTAACTGATTTTCAAATAGGATAGAGTAGTTTTGATGCAGGGCAGGAGAGCTCCAAAATTGAGACATAGCCCAGGAAATAATTCAAGCATAAGTCGGTGATGTTAGACAGCAACTTTTATTAAAGCGGCAGTGTACAACAGCAGCAGAGGTACTGTTCTTTGCGAAGCAGGGATACCCCATAGGCAGTGTACCCATTCTTCACTCATATTTATAACCACTTTAATTACATGCAAATTAAGGGATGAATTATTCCAAAATTTCCAGAAAAGGGGTGGTAACTTCCATGTCTTTGCCATGGAAAGGAGTAGTAACTTCCAGGTGTTACCTTGGCAATGATAAACTGACATGGCACTGGCGTCAAGAGATCTTTGGGATGTTGCTTTTCTGGCTGAAACCTCTGTGGCCAGGACCGAGTTCTTGTCCTATGTCCAGGAAAAATGAGGCATGCAGAAAAGTGGAAGGTGAACAAGATAGATAGGAGCTTCATTGAGTGTTAAAATAGCTCAGAGAAGACCTGCAGTTGGTAGCTCCTCTCCATAGGCAGATTATTCCATCAAGTGTTCAGCTCTTAGCAGATAAGAGGTCCTGGAGAGGGTAACTCCTCTCTGCAACTTGTCTTCTTGATGTCTGCAACTCTCAGCAGAGAGGAGGCCATGGAGAGTGTGGCGCCTCTCTTCCAGCAGGTCATCCCATGGCCTCTGCAGCTATCAGCTGAGAGGGTAGCTCCTCTCTGCACCTGGCCCTTCCATCCTCTGCCCTGCTCTGGCTGAACCCAGGACCTCAGAGGGGGAAATTGTGGGCTTGCTGGTCCATAGGCAGCCATGGGTGGGCCCAGGAAAAAGCATCATGAGCCTCCCTCCAGTGTGCAGGACTGCCAGCCCAGTCCCCCAGGCTTCAGGCCTGGCCCGGTCTGAAGGTGGGGTTTACAGGAGCCTGTCTGCCTTCTGTGGCCATCCATGGCACTCAGGCTGCTGGCACCAAGAGGCACCTGTAGGCCAGTGCCCAGCCACCCTCAGCCTCCCATCAGCTTCCCCTTCCACACTCCGGGGGAGCCCAAAGTTGGGAGTGGGCAGAGGCAGCAGGTGGCTGGCATGTCAGCACTGCCCGAGGATGTGCACACACAGCTGGGCTGTGACAGTGCCTGGGTTTGGCCCCAACCCTCAAGATTGGAGCAGGTTCCAGGAGTTGCGAGAGGCCAGGCAGTGAGAACAGGTACCTCCTAGACTGCATGGGCAAAGGGGGCCTTCCCAGGCCCCCCAAGAGTGCAGAGATGCCTGGGTCTTCAGCCCTGTTTTGGGTGGCTGCAACTGCACCCTTGGGGGGCAAGGCTCCTGCCTGCTCTGTGGAGTGGAAGGCCCAGATTCACAGCCACAATTTGGGCTGCTGAAGCTTTACCTAGGAGGGCAGGGCTCCTCCCTATTCCCAATTCCCAAGACCACAGGGATGCCCAGGTTGGAGCCATAGCTTGGACAGCTGCAGTTGCACCGGGGGAGCTTCTGCCCCACCATCTTGGAAGGGGCAGGGCTCCTGCTTGCCCCTGGCTCCCACCTGCTTAATAGAGCATGGTGTCTGGCTGTGCACTCTCTCAGCCTGGGGTGGGGGCTCCAGGTACTTACTGGGCCTGAGCTGGCATTCAGGGCAGGGGTGATGTTGCTGTGAGCTCCCGTTCTGGTCCTTGTGCTCAGGGGTGGACTGGAGTTCCCCCTTGCCTGGTGCATGACTCAGCCTGACCCATTGCAGCAGCCCCCAGCCCCCAGCCCCCAAGGTGGCAACCTGCACTGGAGTGGGGCTATCTGCCTCCTCCTTGTGCTCTCCCAGCAGTGGCCAGCATGTTGGCAAAAGCCACATCAGATGGTGGGAATGTCTTAGTGAAAGGTGTTTTCACCTCTTCCCTGTTTCAGCTAGTCTTCAATCTGGTTCAGAGTGTGAGCTCTGCCTCCAGAGTCAAGTCCTGCCTCCTACCTCCGCTTTTTTTTTTTTTCAACTTTTAAAGTCAGGGTTACATGTACAGGATGTGCAGGTAAATGTGTGGCATGGGGGGTTTGATCATCCTATTTCCTAAGTATTAAGCTCAGTATCCATTAGCTATTCCTCCTGATGCTCTCACTACCCCCACCACACATCCTCTGACAGGCCCCAGTGTGTGCTGTTCCCCACAATGTATATATGTGTTCTCATCATCCAGTTCCCACTTATAAGTGATAACATTTTTTTTGTTTGTTTTCTGTTCCTGCATTAGTTTGCTGAGGATAATGGTTTCCAACTCCATCCATCTCCCTGCAAAGGAGGTGATCTCATTCCTTTTCATGGCTGCATAGTTTTCTATAATGTATATGTACCACATTTTCTTTATCTAGTTTATCATTGATGGATATTTGGATTGATTCCATGTCTTCACTATTGTGAATAATGCTGCCATGAACATACATATGCATGTATCCTTATAACAGAATGATTTATATTCCTTTGGATATGTATATTCAGTAATGGAATTGCTGAGTCAAATGGTATTTCTGCCTCTAGGTCTTGAGGAATCACCTACTGTCTTCCACAATGGTTGAACTAATTTACAGTCACACCGACAGCATAAAGGTTCCTTTTTCTCTGCAACTTCTCTAGCATCTGTTGTTTATTGACTTTTTAATAATCGCCATTCTGATTGGTGTGAGATAGTATCTCATTGTGGTTTTGATTTGCATTTCTCTAACAATCAGTGATGTTGAGTGTTTTTTCATATGTTTGTTGGCCACAAAAATGTCTTCTTTTGAGAAGTGTCTGCTCCTGTCCTTTGTCCACTTTTTAATGGGGTTATTTACTTTTTTCCTGTAAATTTGTTTAAATTATTTGTAGACTCTGGATATTAGAGCTTTGTTAGATGGATAAATTGCAAAAATTTTCTCCCATTCTATAGGCTGTCTGTTCATTCTGATGATAGTTTCTTTTGCTGTGCAGCAGCTCTTTAGTTGAATTAGAACCCTTTTTGTAAATTTTTGCTTTTGTTGCAATTGCTTTTGGCATTTTCATCGTGAAATTTTCAGCCATCTGTGTGTCCTGAATGGTATTGCCTAGATTTTCTTCAAGGGTTTTTATAGCCTTGGGTTTTACATTTATGTCTTTAATTCATATTGAGTTAATTTTCATACATGGAATAAGGAAAGGGTCCAATTTCAATTTTCTGCTTATGGCTAACCATTTTTCCAGCAACATTTATTAAATAGGGAATCCTTTCTCTGTTACTTGCTTTTGTCAGTTTTGTCAAAGATGAGATGGTTGTATGTGTGCAGTCTTATTGCTGAGTTCTCTATTCCATTCCATTGGTCTGTATGTCTGTTTTTGTACTAGTACCATGCTGTTTTGGTTACTATAGTCTTGTGTAGTTCAAAGTTGGGTAGCATGATGCCTCCAGCTTTGTTCTTTTTGCTTAGGATTGTCTTGGCTATTCAGGCTCTTTTTTGGTTCCATATGGATTTTAAAATAGTTTTTTCTAATTCTGTGATGAATGTCAATAGTAGTTTAATGGGAATAGCACTGAATGTATAAATTGCTTTGGGCAGTGTGGCCATTTTCACAATTGATTCTTCCTATCCATGAGCATGAAATGATTCTCCATTTGTTTGTGTCCTCTCCGATTTATTTTAGCAGCAGTTTGTAGTTCTTGAAGAGGTCCTTCACTTCCCTTGTTAGCTGTATTTCTACGTATTTTATTCTCAAACCTCTTTCCTTTATAAATTACCCAGTCTTGGGTATGTCTTTCTCAGCAGTGTAACAATGGATTATTACAAAAAGATACACAATATAACCAGAAAAAAATTAACAAAATGACAGAAATAAGTCCTCACCTATGAATAATAAAACTGAATGTAAACAGATTAAACTTTCCATTTAGAAGATATAGAGAAAATCTAACTGAATGTGAAAACTGTAAAAATACATGAAAATTAAATAGGATGCTTTTGAACATGCTGAACATTGGGTCAAAGGGCAGTTAAGGTGAAAATTTTAAAAAATTATTGAAACAAATGAAAATGGAAACTCAACATCCCAAAACCTATGGGTAAAAGCAAAAACAGCCCTAAAGGTAAGTCTATAGGAATAAATTTTTATGTTAAAAAAAAGATAGAAAGATTTCCAAGATACAACCTAATAATTCACCTCAAGAAACTATAGAATCAAGAACAAAACCCAAAATTAGTATAAAAAAGTAAAAAAGATTAGCATAGACCTAATGAAATGGAGGCTCAGAAAAATACAAAGATCAACAAAATGAAAACTTATTTTTTGAGAAGATAAACAAAATCAATAAACCACAATATGGACTAACAACAAGACAGGCTAAGAAAGAAGACTCAAATAAATAAAATCAGAAATGAAAGAGGAGATACTACAATTAATATCACATAAATATAAAGAATCATTAGAGACTATGTTAAACCATTATACTCAAGTTGAAAATGGATAAGCTGAAATGCATACAAATTACAAAATTTAAACTAAAAATAAATAGAGCTGAGGCAGGAGGATGGTTTCAGCCCAGGAGTTTAAGGTTGCAGTGAGCTATGATGGTGCCACTGCACTCCAGCCTCAGTGGCAAAGTGAAACCCCATCTTAAAAAAAAGAAAAAAAAAAAAAAGTAGACAGAACAGATCACTAAAAAGAAACAAAGCTGAATCAGTAATAAAAAGTATCCTAAACTGAGGAGGAAGGACTCCCCCTAGCTCATTCTATGAGGCCAGCATCATCCTGATACCAAAATCTGGCAGAGATAAAACAAAAAAAAAAAAAAAAAAAAAGGAGAAAACTTCAGTCCAATATCGTTGATGAATATTATTGCAAAAATCCTCAGTAAAATGCTGGCAAGCCAAATCCAGCAGCATATCTAAAACCTTGTCCACCACAATCAAGTAGGCTTTATCCCTGAGATGCAAGGTTGGTTCAACATATGCAAATCAATACATGTGATTCATCACATAAACAGAACTAAACATCAAAACCACATGATTATCTCAATACATGCAGAAAAGGCTTTTGATAAAATTCAATAACCCTTTTATGTCAAAAATTCTTAGTAAACTGGGCACTGAAAGAACATATCTCAAAATAATAAGAGCCATCTATGACAAACCCATAGCTAACATCCTGCTGAATGGGGGAAAGCTGGAAACATTCTCCTTGAAAACTGGTATAAGACGAAGATGCCCTCTTTCATCACTCCTATTCAACATAGTTTTGGAAGTTCTGGCAAGGGCAATCAGGCAATGAGCTCAGCTATGAGCTGAATTCTGCCAAGAGCCATGTGAGTGCACCTTTTGAAAGGGAATCCTTCAGATTAACAGCAGACTGAATGCTGCTTGAAACAACAGTGGTGGATAGGAAAGGTTGTATGGAATGTTTGTCAGGTTCCTATAGGCAAATGACAGAGCAGATTATTATAATTTTGGAGGAAAGCTTTGCCATCCTCTATGAATTACAACCTTCCAATTGAGAAACATTTTTGGTTTGCTAAAGGGCTTTAGCAGAGACTGAACACTTGACCACAGGCTACGAAGTTACCATGCAATCTGTGCTACCCATCACAAACTGATGTTGTTTGACCCATCAAGCCATAAATTTAAGCATGCACAGCAGAATTCCATTATCAAATGAAAGGGGAACATACTAGATTAGGCTCAGGTAGGTACCAAAGGCACAGAGGCACATGAGGAAGATTCAGAGGTCCATGGCCTCTTTTTCTATTACATTGCCTTATTTCTTTCAAACTTCTTAACCTGTAATCTTATAGGGAGTTCCCTATGACAAACTGATTATGAAAAAAAAGAAACTGGGCATAGTTTAACAAATGGCTTTGCAAAATATACAGGCACATCCCAAAGGTGAATGGCTGTAGCACTATAGCTCCACTCTAGGATGGTCCTGAAAAGCAGTGATAAAGGGAAGCCATCCAGTGGACAGAAATTAGAGCTGTTCATTTTTCCTAAAGAATGAGATGGCCAGAGTTACGGTTCTATACCTATTTCTGGACTGCAGCTAAAGGGTTGGCTGAATAGTCTGGAACTTGGAAAGAACACAATTGAAAAACTGGTTACAAAGAAGTCTAGGAAAGATATGTTAATAGTCCTCATGAATGGGCCCTTGGTGTAAAGATGTTTGCATCCTATGTGAATGCTTACCCAAGAGTAATCTCAGCAGAAAGTGATTTTAATAATCAGGCAGAAAAATGACTTACTATGTATATGTCAGTAATGCTCCATCCTCAGCCTTTCCTGTTGCTGCCCTTTGGGTTTAGCAAAGAAGAGGCCATGGTGACAGGAAGGGAGGGTAAACATGGGCTCAGCAACAAAACCTTTAAATCACTAAGACCAGTCTGGCTATAGTCCTATAGTTGTGGCTTAATACCCAAACTGCTCCCAAATTGCTTTCTTTATTGGCAGTATTTCTGACAAAACTACCATCTATGGATTTACATAATGCCTTATCCATCACTATGACATTAACACAGCATTGCTTATAATCAAGGAAATCACTTTGCAGCAAATGAATTGGAGCAATGTGTCCATACTCATGGACTTCACTGATGTATCATGTGACACCATTGTCCTGAAAATGCTGACTTGTTAGGATGCAGGAATGGCCTTTTAAGAGTTTGATTGTGGCACCAGCTCAGGTACGATAACTTGGAGCTGGCAATGTCTTCCAGGATATGGCCTATGTACTAAATCAGAATCTAGTATTTGGTGCTCTTCTCCAATAACCAGGATTCACAGGCCCAGACATCATGGGATAGAAATTAAAGTGTCTCTTTACAATATTATTCCTGTAAGTCCACTAGCAAAACGTTTGCTTCTTATTCCCATAACTTTAGACTCTGCTTGTTAACATTTAATTATAACAGGAGGAAGGCTTCTACTAGGGGATATAATTCCATTGAATTGGAAGCTGCGATGGCCACCTAAGTTATGTGTCTCATGCCATTGAATCATCAAACAAACAAGGACAAGACTGTACTGGGTGGGTTATATTTCACTATCAATAAGAAATTGGTTGCTACTATACAATTAGGGTAAGGAGGGGTATGTTTGGAATACAGAAATGATGCCTGTGTATTTTTCTTTGTTGTTGTTTTTTTCTTGTTTTGTTTTGGTTTACTATGTATTACATGCAAAAACTGCTGAGTGTGGAACCCACATTTATTTATTTTGCATTTATTGAATAAATAATAAATGGAATTTGGAGTCAGAAGTTACTCAGCACAGAGGAATACGTCAGAATTTGTTCTTCTAAAATTTCAATTCTTAATTCTCCCTTGTAACTAGCAATATATTCCCAGAGTAATAAGGTGAAATGGTCCAGGAGCTGTTTCTCTTTACCATGGTTGTTTTAATTCTGTACACATCCTTCCACATTTTTTTACCCTTTTTTGCTGCCCTCAATGCTCCTTTTCTTTATCTCTACCTTAGCAGTGTGTTGCTGAACAAATTGCTTCAGGCTTTTAAAGGGAATAGACAAGATTGCTTTTTGTCATTATTGACTTTGGGATTTATGAGGAGGCTGCTCACAAAGTGTGGGGAGAAATCATCCACTACCCATATGTTGCTGGCACTGATAATATGTAAAATCTATGGAACAATTCTGTGCAGTCCAACTTGCATAATCATTAAGAACACTTTATATGAAGTTCAGAGGTTTTTCTTATGTCCCTGGACATTTTTCTTACCAATTATTTAACCTCCAAAGTAGTTACCATCATCTACCTTTCATTATCTTAAAAAATATTTTAAAATACTGTGACAGGAATAATTAAATGAATATAATGAGGGTGACTTGGAAAGTGTGAATTCAATTCAGTTTTAAAAAAATTTATACCAGCTTGGATTAGGTAGTAATTGGCCTATAAGGAAATAAGAGTATTTGTCTTTTTGTGTATGAAAAAGAGAGATTTTATTGACTTAATTCTTAAGTTATGAGTGGTATTCCACCATTTATACCTAATAGTATCTCTTAAAGGAAATCCAGCCTAAGTTCTATAGGCACAAAAACTTCAATGCCCTTTTTTTTTTTTTTTTTTGAGACAGAGTCTTGCTATGTCACCAGGTGCCAGGCTGGAGTGCAAGACAGACTACTGAATTTCAGAGAACTAAAATGAAAACCCGGTAAGTCACACAATTGGTAAGATGGACCTAGAATCCAGGTTTGTTCCATTCACATCCATGCCTCTGATTCCTAGTCACATTAATACCCAGGGTGGTGGGGAGGGGGTGGAATTACTTTTTTTAATACCTCAGTTTGATTGTTTCTCAGGTTCTTGCACCTTGAGTGATTGCTGGCACATCTACCATTTCAGAAGTTGAACAGAGTGACTGTGGGCATGAGATTAGTGAGAGATGGTGAGGAGTCTTGCTGAGAAACGGATGGAGCCTGAAGAGGTTGGGGCTGGGGTTGTCCATTCCAGTGTATACCTAGTTCAAGAAACACATTCCTTTTATTTTGGGGGAAAGAAAAAAAAAACTTATGTAGTGGCCACTAAGCTAGTTTCCAAAACATGTAAGTCATTCTCGGCTCCTTGGTCATACCTGAATTTACTATTTGTGTGAATTTGCCATGAGAAGTTGGTGTCTTTTGAATCTACAACAATGCCACCCAGTTCCAAAGAAAGTAAGCATTCAAGTAGATGATTTTCAAGTAGATGGAGTAAGTTCTACCCAAAGAGATCAATGAGATAGGAAAAGACACGAGACTAACAGATTGTCTATGAAATTTAGTAACATTCTATACTTGATTTAAGCAGAAAATACTGATTATTTTACCTTACAAGTAATTTTGCAATATAACACCTAACCAAATCACATTTTTGTAACCTAATTGATTGAATAGAGAAACAAAACTTAAATAGCAACCTCATTGTTTGGACCCCTCTGGAAATGGTTATAATGGTATACATAGAGGTATTGTAGCATAGCAGCTCAAGAACTCAATCTCAAGAGTCAAATGGATAATGGTTTAAATGTAGGTGCCATTGTTCACCACCTATGTGGCTGTGAGTAAGTTATTTACCTTTCTAAGCTTCATTTTCCTCATCTGTTAAATGGCAATAATAATTGCAACTACCTCTTAAGGTTGATGTGACAATTACTTTATATTCACTTTTGTGGCTAATGGAACATTTTACTGGCAAGTGATAAGAATATATTTATTCTCTTTGTGACCACAAAACCAAGACCAGATACCATAAATGTGTATATCACAGGGTGGGAATGGAGTAACAGGACGGGGCATTCCAACAAGAGGGGATTGAGAGAGATGGTGAGGAAATGATTAATGTAATGTGCCTAGTGGAATAGGTTGAATCAAGTGAAGCCCTAAACAGGGGAAAGACAGGAGAAATTGGAGAAGTTCAGAGACCAGATCAAACACTAGGTGTAGACTGAAGTTATTGCAGGTCTATAGGAGATTATGAGCTGGAAGGATAGGAGATTATGCTCAGCAGATTAGTGTTGTGAATATACTTTCTGAGGAGAGACAGTTGTGGTTAATGACAAAGCTCAAATTGTGTTCATGATGAACAGAAAGAAATAAGAAGAGAATTGGAATGAATTGTGAAGGTCAAAGAACCATGAAGCCAGGGTAGCAAATGGGTGATTTACACATTCATAGAAGTCCCCAGAATGATGGTAGAAGTTGGCTTGGAAAATGAACAGCAGGTGGGAAAAGGATGTGGGGGGTCAGGTAAGGCACATCCAAGGAGGATGAGTTATTTCAGGAATTTCATACGGCATTTAGGAGCCAGATAGCAACTCACACTTCCTGACCTGAGGTATCTGGGCTTTTTGAGAAAGAGTCCAAACTTGAAAGAGCTTGGAGGGGAAGGGCAGTATTTGGAGAGGAAAAGTAAGTTTAAGATAGAACTAGAATCTGAGGGGCATGGGGGTTTAAGATTCTTACTGAGTTGCACATTAGAATTACCTGCTGGGGCTTTAAAAAATCATCCATGTCTGAGTGCTTCCTAAAACCAACTGTGTCTAGTATCTCGGATGAGGTCCTGTCAACCATATATTGCAAAAGTTCAGAATAATGGAACAGTTGGGTGAAACATTGCTTAGGTCAAAATAAGTGAGCTGGGAAGAAAAGTGGAACATTAGGGAATGAATCTAGAAAGATGGAGATGACAAAAGGACTGACATTTGAGGCTGTGATGGGGACAAGAGGCATGGGAGTAATTGCCCTCTGAATGTGGGATGGGGCTTTGAGCTGCTCACGCATTTCAGGGGTCTCTACACAGCTCCCTGGAAGAGTTTCATTGCCCCCACTGTGTGGGCAGCAAGAGAAAAAGGCAGCAAATGCTGTGAGGAAATGCTTGGGATAAAAGGTCAGAAATATATACTGACCTTTATGTCCTTTCTGCTTCTTTCTTTAAGCCCTTGAAGTCAATGGAACTTCTTTCTCTCTCCCAAATTCTCATTCAAAAGCTCCGAAGTCAATGGAACTTTGTTGCCTCGTGAAATATAAGTAACTTACTCAGTAATGGTCATCACTGATGGTGGACCCTGCATCGGCTTACACTATTTTCTTTTGCTCTGCACTCAGCGACAAAGCCCAGCCCCTTCAGCAGTTTTCTCAGAATCTCTTCTCACAAGCACTAATCAAGGTTCAAAAGCACTGCATTTAGGTTTAAGCGTGATCTGGGTGGTGAATGGAGTTCTCAGAGAAAGATGATGCATACAGAGCCATGGACATGCTCCAAACTTGGAGATAAATGACCTCAATTCTGAGTCTTAGATATCCCATACTCTTTCTCTTGGCAGTGGCCATCAACTGTTTTGTAAATTTATATAATTGCATAGGTTGCTGTATAGTTCACTTCCCTTAACATTCCACCTTGGCTATACAATTCTTATGCCCTGAATAATCATAAAAGTACGTCTAAACCTTTTATTTTCACAAATGTGTGAGTGTATGAATATATATATTTTTAAATTTTAACCCTACCTTGACCCTCAAGAGTAATTCTATTCTAATAAGACCTAATAGGTACATGGTTAAAGTGCTCACATGGCTCCATCTTTTTAGATTATAACCAGGGTTCCATATTGGCAGCCAGTTGGAGAACATGGTGTCTGATCAGGCCCCATGGATTGTTCTGGGAACCTTTAAACCAATAGTGGTGAGCATACTTATGCTAGGATCTTGTTTATTAGGGATTCATCCTCAGGGGCTTAAGGCACACTCTCAGTAAAACCTGTTCCCTAAATCAAAAATGGGGATTAAAATTTCATCCTAAAGTGGTGTTGCCTCCCTTTATCCTTCTGAATTCATTTCACGGATGGAAAAATATTGGGGGCTCCTTGAGTGTCTTTAATGTTTGTGTTTCCCAGTAAAATGTGCCCATAGTAGTTTGTTTCAACTAAGACTTAAAGTTTCCAAACTCAACAGTTCTGTGTTATGGTTTTATTTGGTTAGAACACATGCATGGAGGGCTCCACTCTCATGAGCTCATTATTTCTTCAAGGCCTCATCTCCATCGTGTGGAGGGTCATGACTTCAAGGTGTGAATTTTGAGGGCACACAAATATTCAGTCCATTGCATAGAGGAAAAGCATTCTTGGCACAAGGACCAACAGACACAAAGGCCCTGAGTTGGGAGAATTTCTCATATGTGTAAGGAACAGTAAAGAAGCCAATATGTCTGTAGTGACATGAAAAATGGGACCATATTAGGAGTTGAAGTCAGAGATGTGACTAGAAAGGTTTGGTGGTCGCATAATGGATATGTGGGAATCAGACTGCAGAGGACCTTGTAGGCCATTGTCAGATGCTCGGAGCAAGAGTGGATTGCACCAAGCAGAGGAGTAACACCATTGGATTGAAAGTCACCAGGCTGCCTTGTTGACAATAGCCTGTAGGGGAGTCAGGGCAGAGCAGAGCAATCAGTTAGGAGGCTATTGCAATAATCCAGGAAGGAGATTTTAGTGTATTAAACTGGTGGTGGTAGTCAGGGTGGCTAAGTGTTAATCAGGGTGGCTAAGTGTTAACTAGATATTTTAAATAAAGAGTTGAGAGATGTATCAGATACCGGGTGTAAGACATGGGAAGGAATCTAAGGGTTTACTTACAACTGAAGGGGTAGAATTGTCTGGGACTGAAAGAACAAAACTGAAAGAGGAATAAGTTTGCTGAGGAAGATGAGGTGCCTGGTTTTAAACACATGTTAAGTTTGAAATGTATTAAACATCCAAGTGGATATCTTGAAAAGATAATTGGATATATGAATATGGGGTTTAAGGAAGGGATTTTAACTGAAGTTAAAATTTTAGAAGGTTTCAGCATATATTTCATTTAAAACCATGAGACTGAAATGAATATAGATTAAAAAGGCGTAGTTGAATAATTCAGTAGGTAAATCCATCCCCTTAAGAGTAAACTACATCGCTGGCCAGAGGCAAGAAGTTTTGCTCTAGAACCCTAAAAACCCATCAGAATAAACTAATCTAATTTCAGAATCTTTTCCGCAGTCCTGCAGTTCTGCAGGAATGGTGGGTTACCAACAGATCTGTCAGCATGGAGCTGCGTCAAGCCCAGATCCATCTATTCTCAGACACGTTCAGCTCCTCCTCCAGTATGAGACCAGGAATATACCTGCATGTCCACATAGAGTCCCCAAGGTCTCTACTTACAATTTTTGTAATGCTAACTGTTTCAATGAAAGTATCAAAGCACAAATACAAATCACTAAATTCATATGGAGAAAAAGAACATTTTTCCACCAAAGCATCAAAATCTGTGGAGACATAATTTATATGGTTATCCAGAATAGTTATGGTCTCTGACTGAAACAACTGCATTTAAATTACATTGCATTTAAGATATTTTTAAAGAAAAAGGTGTTGCAATTGATTTATTTGTGCAAAACAAAAAGGCCCATGGCGGTGGTTTTATAATATAATAAGACAGTTTGTCTCATGGATGTATTTAAGAAATTCTTAGAGGGCTGAAGTTTGTAAGTTGTCAAGACTAGACTGTCACTAGTTTTCAGAGTCCTATTATATCAATTTATACACCTGTGAATAAGTACGCATATACAAATACACACAAACATTTCTAAGGAGTAGATTGAAGTGCATCTTTAGAATTAAGACTTTTTAAGTTGTACCTATGGCTAGTGATAAAGAAATAATATTTAGAATTCATGTAAGCTATTCCTTCTTTTATACCATATATATATATAAACTTTCCCTTGGGTAAATCTAGTAGGAAAGCCTTTGAAATTTTTAAAAATTGCATATTTATAAAATGCTTTAATTTGAAAATTGATTAGGAGTGGATAATAGCTGCACAAACTTGATAGGTGGAAAAATTCTCAGGATACTTATAAAGCAACTTTTACAGACAGAACATGTAGGAAATCTGAACTAAGAGCACCACAGAAAGAAGTCCACTGGTCACTTCAGAAAGCATATTAAATATGAGTCAGCTCAGTGATTCTGTTATTAAAGAAGTAATTATGGCACTGGCATGCTAAATGAGAATTCAGAGTATTGGAAGAACTTGACAACTTTCCCATTAGGTACTCAAAACTGTCAAAACCTCTACATGCTCAATTCTGAATTTGTAATTAAATGAGGCAATGCACATGAAGAATATTCAAAGGATGCCAATCTAAGACAATGTAGACAATAAGAAGTTAACAAATTGATATTATTTATTTGAGGGAAACATGACATAGGAGGTATGATATAGTCATCAATTTGCTGGAAAAGAAAGTCGCCTATTAAAATGAAACTGTATTATAGTGGGAAGAAGCAAGGGATTCAAAGCTAAACAAGCACAGAGTAAAATCCCTGCTCAGTTAATAACTTGTCTGTGGGAAAGTAACTTAACATTGCCGACTTTCCTCATCTGTAAATGAGGATAACCCTTCATGAGTAATATAAGAATTCAATTAAATGAGATAATATAAGTAAAACACCTAGAAAAATGTCTGGTAGAGAGCAATAATAGAAATCACAATAATAAACTTATAGAGTCTGTAAGTGGTATTGACATTCATTCTGACTGTACTGGATGGTGGTTGAGAACATGATTTTTGAAGCTATATTGCCTCGGTTCAAAATCTAGCTATATGACATCCTAGTTGCAGGACCATGGGCTACTTATGTAAATTACCTCATTTTGTCATCTGTTAAACCAAGATTATCCCTATAAGTGTTGAGAGGACTATATAAATTAGTATGTAAAATGTTTACAATAGTGCCAGGGACTATTCTTTTATTCTTCTTCCCTTCTCTTTCTCTTCTGTCTCCTCTTTCTTTTCTCATAACTTTTATAATTCAATGGCAATATTTTTTATATTTTTGATAAGCTGAAAATGTATGTATTGAATCACTGTAAAACATGCAACATTACTGATCTCATTTGTCTACCCAGTCCTGTTGTTTTTCCTTACATTCAGTGTGGTAATCCCAAGAGCACATCTAATAAAGCTTCTGCATGCTAATTTCTATCGAGAGTCTACTTTCTGGGGAACATAGCTCATGACAATCACCACTACTATCTTCCCACAAATAGTGACATCTTCTTGACTATAATAAAAATTAAGGAAATTCTTTGGGAAAAACCGGGGGAAAAAGAATTTTTTTGGGGCGGGGACCGCCCCCCCCCCCCCGGGAAGAAAAACCCCCCCCCCACCAAACCAGGCCGGGGGGGGCCACCCCCGGGGGGCCGGGGGGGCAGGGGGGGACCCCACCCCGCCGAGACGGCCCCCCGCGGGGCCGCGGACGGGCCCGCCCGGCGGGGGGGGGGGGGCGGGGGCGGGGGGGGGCGGGGGGGGGGGGGGGCCGCGGGGGGGGGGGGGGGGGGCGGGGGGGGGGGGGGGGGGGGACAGGGAAAAAATGTGAATATTCATGATGGACTATGCTTTGCTAAATGTTTTATATGTATTATCTAATACAACTTTCAACTGAAAAGTACCATTATGATGCCCATTTTATATATGTGGCGCTTGTGGCACAGAGAGGTTAAGGAATTTTCCTTGTTCACCCAGCTATAAAATGGTAGGGCTAGAATTTGAAACCATGTAGTTCAGCTTCAAAGACTGCACACTTTATCAGAATATTTTACTGTCATTTAGTAAGTGTTCAATCCATATTTATAGAATATTTTAAAGTGCTTTGTTATTTTTATTTAATTGTTTTCAGAATATTCTCATCCTGATAGACTTTTATACTAAATGAGTCCATTGTCATTGATAATATATACAAACAGCCAAAGTGAATGGGTAGTAAAAATGAGGAAGAGAAGCAGACCAAGACATTTCTCTGAGGGAAAAACTTTTGCTCAGAAGATAAATGTATTAAGGAATATTGAATACATAATTTCATAAAAATACATCCAATGTCACAAGCATCTGAGGAGATGTCATTAAAATAACACTAAGACACCATCATATCAACACAATTCACAAAGAACTGAAAATGTCAGTGTTAGCAAAACTGTGGGAAACCAAACATCCATCATACAGTGCTGATTAAAGTTTTCATAAGTACTTTGGAGAAAAATTAGACGTTTTCTAGTGAATTTGAAAATACACATATAACTTTGCAGTTGAACTAAAACACCTACAGGAATTCTTGTATATGTGCATTAATAGGGAAATATATGGAAACTCCAGCAGCATTTTTTCCGAAGGTAAACGTTTTTGAAAAATTTAAATATCTACCATTAAGGAAATTGTTTGCTATATTTTGGTGACGTATTTGTATGATGGAATGTTCATACAGCACTTAAAATGAATGAATTCAATATAGTATATTTTTCAACATGGGTAGATGTTGAAAACACAATGCTGAAAGAAAAAATGAAGTTTCAAAGTGTTAAACACAATATGATGCCATTTACATAAGTTAAAAAATGATTGACAGGTGCATATTATTAATGGATAAAGGTGCGTGGTAGAAAATAAACATTTAAACTATACAGCAAATCTGTGATAGTGTTTATTTAACTGCAGAGGAGAGATGGTGGATAGAAGTGGTGAAAGAAATGGAGGGGTTTAATTCTTACTCCAGTTTTGTTTTCCAAAACAAACTGACAATAGCAAAAAAGACCTGAGGCAAATATAAAAATAAGCCAACATATTCTGTTTTGGGACAGTGGGTTTTTATCTTTTTACTTGGCTGTATTTTATTTATGCCTTCCAAAATGCAATAAAACAACAGTAAAAGAGAGAACATGTGTGTAATTTCACAAACAAATTACTTTGTAAAGGGAAATCTTAATCTAAATGTAGCTATTTAAATAGAGTCTGGATGTGTTGATTGTTTCTAAATGGGCTTTATAGTATAAATAGATTTTACATGAAGAAATTAGGAAATTTTGTCTTTAAAGAAAAAGGTTTTGTTTTTTAAATCTTCTCATGGAAGGTAATTTAGGGGTGGCCTTTTTTGGTGCAAGGAGAATACAATGAATCAGTGGTTCCTAAACTTGGCTGACCTTCACTGTCATCTGGGAAGTCCTTTAATATGTAAAAGTCTGAGCCACACTCCAGGTTTATGAATCATTCTCTAGGGGTGAAGCCCACAGATTTGCTCCCTTTATTTCTGTAGTCTTTGATAGCTCCCAGGGGAATGTGATCATTAGCCCAGCTTGGAAACCTATCCCCAGATGTCTTCTCAAGTTCCTTTCCTACCAATTATTGTTTTAGAGATTAATGAGTTCAGGATAGTGCTGAAGTCTAGTTCTTTCACAGGACAGGACACGAAGGGGGATGGTGTAAAAAGTTTCCAGTTTGTAAAACAGACCTTTTAAAAAAATCAGACTAGGCATAGTCCTGCCTACCTTAAAAGTCAGTTGGGACTTAAGATGACCCATGGTGCTTAAAAATTAGATATTTCCACATATAAAGTGCTGAATGCGTTCCTCACCTTGTTGGCTGCTAAGTCATTTTTGTCCTTCCTTAATCTTCAAGAATGTTACAGGCAGTTGAAAATCTGTAAGAGCATAATGGTTTTGGCTGCCAGGAAAATAAACATTATTGCAGTTCTATCTGTGCAAAGCTCCTTGTCAGGACAAAGGTAACTAGTAAGCACCAATCTTTGATTCTGGTCAAAGATTTTGACTCTTTGTATTTCATTTGCAGGTGAATATAACCTCCAGTATGAAAATTTTAAAAAATGAAAGAGTGATTTGTGCCCCCTGAGGTGTTTTCTAATTTTTAAGGGAAACCTCACCTTCTGTGGGTTAGTAGAGGAGTTATGTGTCTTACAGTGTCTGAGACTATGAATATTCAGGTCATAAAGGGAGTGCCTCCTGACAGGTTTCTCATTTGTGTCTGATAGGATTTTTCTGAGGGCTGGAAGAAGGAAAGACAAGAGAGGAGAAAATGTCAGGAAGGAAGTTTCCTTTGGAAGCATTTTGTATTTACTAATTTTTAAAGACTGTGCCCTAGGACTTAGCCTAAACATATGTTGGTAAATAATTTTTCAACATGAAAAAATAGAAGTAGGAGGTTGCTATTAAGAGTGATTGTCTTGACATTTTCCTTTAGTTGTTTCCTCCAATCTGAACACAGAGTTTCTTCGTGTCTGCTTTGAGCTTGTGCCTTTAGCCCATGTGGACCCTATACCCTCTACTTTTTCAACATCCAATACAAGGGGACTTTAGGAGCCCAAGTGATGTTCATAATCAAAGTTTTGGACCCTGTTCCTTCATCTTTTTCTTTTCTTTTCTTTCTCTCTCTCTCTCCCTCCCTCCCTTCCTCTCTTCCTTCCTTCCTTCCTTTCTCTTTCTTTCTTTCTTCTTTTCTTTCTTTCTTCTTTCTTTCTCTTATTTCCTTCTTTCTTTCTTTCCTTCCTTTCTTCTTTCTTTCTTTTTTTTTTTTTTTTGTTTTTAGATGGAGTCTTGCTCTGTTGTGGTGTGATCTCGGCTCACTTCAACCTCTGCCTCCCATTTTCAAGAGATTCTCCTGCCTCAGTCTCCTGAGTAGCTAGGGCTACAGGCGTCCATCACCACACCCAGCTAATCTTTGTGTTTTTAGTAGAGATGGGGTTTCTCCATGTTGGCCAGGATGGTCTTGATCTCTTGACCTTGTGATTTGCCCACCTTAGCCTCCCAAAGTGCTGGGATTACAGGCCTGAGCCACCGTGTCCAGCCCTTCATCTCATTCTTGTCCCCTGTCCTGCTTCATCTGTATTCACTCATCTCTTGAACTCTGGCTTTCCTGTTTACAGCCTAACACTTGCCTCTGAGAAGGAATTCTTCCTTAACTTTTCCAACTTGACCCTGAAATCTGCTGTTAGCCTCAATTTTGCCCCTCTTGCCCTGTGTGTTCTATTTCTGACTTCTACAGACTGGCCTAGCATTGTCTATCTATGCTCTTGTGACTGACTCAACAAAAGAGGAAGACACAGTTCCTTCTCAAATGATAAGGGCAGATGCTTTCTTGCCCAATTTTGGTAGAAAGATCTAAGTAGGAGTTTTCATCAGTCCTCTACTTATATCCAAGTCTGTCTGGCTCAGTTTCATTTGTAAATACTTATCATATGTTTTCTGGTCCTTACATATACTCTTACGATGCTGCATTCTTCAAACATTTGGGGAAGGCTTCATTTGGAATTGCCTTCTGAACACTTTTACAAGAACAGAATTGGTGTTTGTTGAATGAGTCAATTTCAGATATACACAAAACATCATTCTTTTTACTTCATAAAAATATTCCTTGTTAGATTAAGAAAACATTTATCAACTTTGTCACCTACCTTATTCATAACATGTGTCACCAGATGACTATGGAACATTTAAAAAACTAAATCCCTTCATTCTCTCACCCCCCACCCCCCACCACAAGACTGTGGATTTACCACCATCAAAGACTTAAATGCATTTGCCAAAGACTGGAAAAAAAAATTCCCAAACAGGATACTGGAATAAGTTTCAAGTAATGGTGAAATTTCTGGAAAAAGTATATGTTCTCCTACAATGCTTTATTTAAAAGGTATTATGTTTACTTGGTTCATGTGTTTGATACTGCTTTAAAATATCAGCCCCAATATTTTAATAGCTACCGTTATATACTGTACTGCCTAGAAACAGTCGTCTTGATATATCTAGTCAAATGGGACTATAGCACCATTTGATTTTACTTTATGAAAATTATCTAAACCAGAGGGCAATTTCTCCCCAAAGAAATATCTAATCCTTATAAAATGATGAGTAACATATTTAATGAAAAAAAATGGAAAATATTTTATTTTATTTCTAATTTCCTTCTGTATGGGTTTTAGTTGGTTCCTCAAATACTTTCATCACTATTCCACAAACATTGCCTGAGCGCTTTGTCTGTTTCTGTCATTGCTCTTGGAACTGGTCATGTAGCAATAAATAAAATAAACTATCCTGGTCTACAGGAAATTAACAGTTGCTTTGGGATGGATAGACTCATAAACAAATTTTCTTTTTTTCTAACTTTTATTTTAGGTTCGGGGTATGTGAGGGCTATCCTGGGGAATTTTTGGAGGTGGGGGTGGGGGGGGAAATGGTTTTGTTTCCCGGGGGGCTAGTACCCAATAGGCAGTTTTCAATCTTTACTTTCCTCCCACCCTCCACTCTCAGGTAAGTTTTCATATCTATTGTTCCCTTCTTTGTGTTCATGTGTGCTCAATGCTTAGCACCCATTTAAAAGTAAGAACATGCAGTATTTTTTTTTCTCATTCAGTGTTAATTTGCTTGGGATAATAGCCTCCAGCTGCATTTGTGTTGCTGCAAAGGACATGATTTCATTCTTTCTTATCACTGTGTAGTATTCCACTGTATATATGTATCACATTTTCTTTACCTAGTCCACCACTGATGAGCATCTAAGTTGATTCAATGTCTTTGGTACTATGAAAAGCATTGTAATTTACATACATATGCTTGTGTCTTTATGGTATAATTATTTATATTCCTTTGGGTATATACCAAGTAATGGGATTCCTGGGTTGAATGGTAGTTCTGTTTTAATATATTTAAGAAATCTCCAACCTGCTGTTCACAGTAGCTGAATTAATTTACCTTCTTACCAACAGTATATTAGCATTCTTTTCTTTCTTCAGCCTTGCTAATATTTGTTGTTTTTTGACTGTTGATATCTCATTGCTGTTTTGATTTGCATTTCTCTGATGATTAGTGATGATGAACATTTTTACAAATATTTGTTGGCTGCTTGTATGCCTTCTTTTGAGAAGTATCTGTTCATGTCTTTTGCCCATTTTTTAATGGGGTTATTTGTTTTTCACTTGGCTTGAGTCAGAAAGCCATGGCTTGAGTCAGAAGACTTCACTTGTTCAATTATTTAAGTTCCTTATAGATGTTGGATATTAGACCTTTTCAGGTGCATAGTTTGTGAATATTTTCTCTCATTTGATAGGTTGTTTCTTTACTCTGTTGATGGTTTATTTTGATGTGCAAAGGCTCTTTTGTTTAATCAGGTCAGTTGCATTTATCAATTTTTGTTTTGTTACAATTGTTTTAGGAGTCTTTATCATGACATCTTTGCCAAAATATGTCCCTTTCTTTGAGGACTTATGACTGCTTATTTCACAGTATACATATATATGAAGCAGAATGCGTATGGTGAAAGGTAGGGGTCTAGTTTCATTTTTTTCTGTATGAAAATGCTAAAATAAGTCAACTACAAAGATGAATGTATATGCCAAATGATATTTCCTAGATTTTCTTCTAGGGTTTTTATAGTTTTAGATTTTATGTTTAAGTCATTAATCAATCTTGAGTTAATTTTTGCATATGGTAGGGGTCTAGTTTCATTCTTTTGCATCTGGCTAGCCAGTTATCCCAGCACCATTTATTGAATAGGGAGTTCTTTCCTCATTGCTTGTTATTGTTGACATTATCAAAGATCAGATGGTAGTAGGCATGCAGCTTTATTTCTGAATTCTCTAACCTATTCCATTGGTCTATATGTCTGTTTTTGTACCCATATCATGCTGTTTTGGTTACTATTGACTTGTAGTATAGCATAAACACATTTTCTAACAATGCTAGTTACTCTTTAGTGGCCTGTGAAGAAAGCTCCAGGACTATAGAAATGATAACGTGACTCAGAAACTTGGATGGAGTGACTACTTCACCAGAAAAATAATGTTTATATAGACCAAAGATCAGCAAACTTTTTTTGGTAAAGTGCCAGATAGGAAATATTTTAGGGTCTGTGGCTAGTCTCTGCTGTACGTACTCAATTCTGCAGCTGTAGTGCGGAAGCTATCACAGACAATATAAAAATAAATGAGCATGGCTGTGTTCTAATAAATCTTTATTTGCAAAAAGAGTGGCAGGTCAGATGTGATCCACGGTCATAGTTTGTTGATCCCTAATCTAGGTCAGGGAGGACGAATAAGATCAAGGTATTTCAGGCACAAGGAACAGCATGATAAAAGCTCACTAGCAAGAGAACGTCTGTATTTCTGGATAATAGCAACCTGAATAGAGCCAGAATAAGGAATGCTGCAAATGAGCTGCACATGAATGATTAAGGGTACATTTGGTAAAGTCTCATATGTCAAAGTAAGAAGTTGGATTTTACCCTGCAGGGAGTTACAAAATGAGCTCTGTCCTCTAAAATCTGTATAAATTAGTGTGCTCATCTTCCAAAATCAGTGATAGAAGAAAGTCTGTTAGAAGAAAAAAAACACAAAGTGAATAAAGATTCTTATTTCAGCATTTTTAATGGCTAGCAGTGGCTACATTATTAAAAACACAGTATAACTTTTTTGTGTACTCTTTTTTTCCACACAGCAAGTACCAAGAACCTGACAAAGGCAGCATGCATATGTATCAGTGATTTATCCCCTCAGCCTACTCTGTCTTCAGCAAGCAATTTACTTTTGTTGCTCACCTAGAAATAATAGGGCATTTGGGAAAATTACTGCCTCTGATGACATTTCTATAGAAATTAAGGAAAAAAGCTACTGGAAAAAGCAGCACTTAGGTGAAATGCTAAAATAAGTCAACTACAAAGATGAAAAATCACCCTGTAGCTCAATGTATTTTATAATTTGACACTTTATCATTAAGACAGTTTAAAAAATAATCCTCCAAGACAAAGAATGTTTCAAAATCAACTATTAAGCATGTGATGCTAAGAGAATAGAAACTTCTGCTCAGAAATTGTCTGAATCTACCACCAACTGCAAAGAGGTTTTAAGGTTACCGAATAGCATAGAAGTATATTATAAAGAATTGATTAAATATTTTAATAATCTCTTTTTCAGTATTTTCTAACAGAAGAGAAATATCATTTAGATATCAGTAAGAGAAAATATCACAACTGTGGAGAAGCAAAGTCATCTATGAGGAAAGCCATGGCTTGAGTCAGAAGACTTCCAGTTCCCCTGGCAAGTCTGGTCTCTCTCTCTCTGGGGCCAGAAGATTCTTTGATTACAATAAAATAGCAATCATGCAATATGAAGAAACAGCCATGAAGGTTTATGCAGTAGGGATTACTGGAGGCCTGTAAATAAGAAGTTTCTTGGAGGGTACAATTGGCTAATTGCTGGAAAGGCAGAAAAATGTGGGTGAGAAATGTTCTGACCTTCTTTATAATTTCATACAGGTGATAAATTAAGAGACCAAAGTGACATTTTATAACAATATTTTTCTCACTGATTTGGGGTACTGATCACAACTTCTGCCTCATATATATGTATACTGTGAAATAAGCAGCCATAAGTTCTCAAAGAAAGGAATATATTTTGGCAAAGAATATTTAAATACATTGTAATTATCAAAGCAAAATTTTAAAGAGTAAGGAACCTTCAGATACTATATGGGTCTTTTTCATCACAGGCAAGCTCTTTCTCGGCAAGGACATAAAGAAATTAGCACAAAAGCAACAGTGACAGCATTAATGATGCCTTAATTTCCTTTCAAAAGGGAAAAATAATTTCACCAAGGTGTTCAGAAGGTTTCAGGTCCTTTTCAGGTAGTTTCCCATTGAAATACCTGAATATGCAGCATTAAAAACAAAACACAAATGTCTTCAGGCCAGAAGTGGACCTGAGATACTATGAGAGCAGATACTGTGTGAGCTTCTGGGAAGCTTATAATATAGTGGCAGGTGACCTCAGTGACTTTGAGATTAAACTTTGATCAGGAGCCCACAGTGGCAGAATATCATGGACCAGAAGATCTCAGGGAGCTCAGGAGGCTCTGCATCATTCAGAAAGTAGACACTGAGAGTTAGGACATGCATGTGTGCCATACATTTGGTTCCTAGTGGTATCTTGGAATAAACGAGTCCCTGAAATGGCATAAAGAGCACTTGTTATGCGCTGGTTTTTGCCTACCTCCTTGCTATTCTAAGGCTACTTTTTATTTTGCCAACTACCCTTGCATGTAGTTTTGGCCAGAATATAAGTCAAGGCCTCTGGACAAAGGTTGGTCAGAAGATCAAGCAATGTTAACCACACAGTCTACCAGAATTTAAACCTAGAGCAGGGTGTTACAAAGACACAGCAGAATTGAACTGATTATTCTAATTGATGAAAGGGATCCTGTTTTTTAAATCTGCTCATAAACAACAATCCCACAACCAAACAAACCAGAAATCAACTAATACCAGCTGATCTCTATGACGAATTTGCAAAAATTTTATTTTTCATGAACTAGAGCAGATAATTTTCTGTTCCTCTGTGCTAGTGTTAACTCTGTTCATTTTTTTAAAAAATAAGGCAAACAAAATGATTTCACTTTAAAAATGACACCAATGATAACTTTATGAGGTGTTAAATGTGAGAGTCATTGTCACACCTTCTAGAAATATGATGGTAAAACAAACAAGGCTATCACCAAACTTTCGAAAACAAGCATGCTCTTCATTATTAGATATTCTGGCTTTTGTCATGATGTAAAATTTTATTCTTGCAATACTTTCTCAGTCTGCAAACCCACTCTAAGCCCGCGTGCGCCCATAAAGACTCCACCACATGGTGGCGCTCTGGTTGTGCCTTAAGTAAAATCGCTAGCATTTTCTTTTCAGGAAAAGGGTTGATCAAAAAAAAAAAAAAAAAAGAAGAAGAAGTAGTTAAAAAAAAAAAAATTAACTACTCAGCTTTCTATGGTCCTAGAAAATAAATGTTTTCTTTAATGGTTTCTCTATGTCCTCTCTGCATCATTCTCTCTCTGGGAAATCTCAGATGCCCTTCATTTTGGTTCATGCAGTTGGAGCCACCTGAACCCAAGAGTGAAAACCAGGGGGAACCTGCCTGGTTCTGAACAATAAGGAAATTGGTTTAATGATACTCCCAGTGCTTTCTTGTGACCACTGTTCCTCTCTTGTCCATTCGAAACTCTTGTCGTTCTCCCTGTAAATGAATCACTGGGGAATTTCCAGCACACCCCAGCTTCCTGACCAACAGCTTGCTCACTTGCTCTAACCATCTTGAAATAAAATGTACTACTGCGATAAAGAAAAACAAAGTTTAATGGGTAGAGTCCTTGGATGAAGCCATTTAAATTTAAACTCCTAATCTCCACGAGCAAATAGTCCTAGGGTAGAGAATGCTCTGAAATAGCACTGTTTTGTTTTTTGTTTTGCCTCCCGGGATTCTCTTTTTCCCTTGACAGAAATTGCCTTAAGGTAGAGAAAGGTCCAGTTTTGCATTCCCAGAGAAAGGCTGACTTGGTGATTTATAGTACATAATTAACAGAAGGTACGTGTACACCAGGAGCCACTGTACTACCTCAAACTGTGGATAAGAATAACATTTCAGCTGAGCTACATGAAGAGAAAATTATAAGTAGAATGCCTAAGAAGTATTTTTCAATAAAAGAAATAGCTATTAAATTATCTACTATTTTTTTTCTAATCATAGAGGTGTATTAGATTTCTACAGCTGTGTAACAAATTTCCATAACCTTAATGGCTTTAAAATATCCATTTATGAGTTTACATTTCTGTAGATCAGAAGTCTGGGAATGGCATGGTGGAATTCTGTGCTCATATTATCACAGGATTGAAATGTTTTTGTCAGGATTCATTTCCTTGTGCTCTTATGACTAAGGTCCACATTTTCCTGTTAACCGTCAGGTAGGGGCCACTTTCAGCTCCTAGAAGCCACTCACAATTTCTTGCTATTGGAAATTCACAGCATAGTATTGCTTCTTCCAGTCCCAGAAGAACTTGTGTTTCTGATTTCTTTCTCTGTGGCCTGCTTGAGAAAAATAAAAGAATCTCTCTGCTTTTAAAGGGCTGATGAGACTGATTAGGTCAACCCCACCCAGATAATCTCTCCCTTTCTTAAGATTAACTGACATGCATCCTTCAGTGGAACTGCAAGACCCCTTCACAGCAGAACCTAGATTTGTGTATCAATGACTGGGAGAAGGTGTGGATACACCAGGGGTCAGCATACTATCTCAAAACAGTGGCTTTCTCTTAACTTCATTTCCTCGCCCCTGTTCTGATACCAGCATACAGCAAAGCTAAGGGGAGGTCCCCAGTTTACTCTGCCCGAGGAAGGGTTATGGTTATAGTTCTTAGGCACTCTATTGGTCTGAATCAGAGGATATACGATTTGAACTGGAAGAGACTTTAGAGATGAGTACAATGTATTTGAGACAGTGAGGAATTCAGAAACAGCTCAGGGTCACACAGAGGGTGGCTGATGTGGCCAATGCCTTCTATGTCCCCACCCGCTTCTTCCAAGCAGCCAGTGCTGCTCCAGGTAGGCTTGTCACCAGGCCCAGGGAAAATGAAGAAAATAAGAATAATTTAGTAAGTTTTCAATAACATTATTCTTGATTTAAATCATCTTCTTTTATTATGTGATCATACTGCCTACATTCACCTTTTTTGGAGGGGGTGGGTGATGGTGAGGAATGAGCTAGATGGAGCACAGAGAACTGATTTGTGCAGTTATTCCATCATTCACTTTTTAGCCATATATGTTTTCGATATCCAGGTCAGGGCTTGGTTGATAAATATGACATCATATTCTTCAGAATGTGAGAGAGTTCCTTTAAAAGAGGAAAAAAGAAAACCACATTCAAAATAAAAATAGTATGATTCAACCATATCAAGTGTTTAGTCTGCTATCTAGTTATTATTGCTCTAAGCAAATTCACTGTTTTTAAAATTTTCAGTTTATTTTATACCCTCACCCCACCTGTTTTAGTTCCTGTAGTGGTGAAGAAATTTACCACTTAGAAAAGTCAAGTATTATCACTGATACTCCAGCGACTGTCAGGATGAGGCCATAAAACCCCTGAATTTCTAATGTATTCTATCGCTCTACTTCCTGGCATGCTTGGAATACACTCTGTGCCTGGTAATTATTTTTCCTGTGGGATTGGTAACTATATTTGAAAAGTCGTTAAAAATTAGTGACAATAAAGAAAATGGATATAGAAAAGCTATCATTTAGTATCTGCCACTATGTGTCACAAGACACTTTGATACAGTTTCCTTAATTCCCTCATCAAACTTCAAGGCAGATATTATCTGTCTTTACTCCACATGTAGATAACAATTTTCAGAGAGATAAAATAACTTGGCCACAGTCAGAAATCTTGGAAATGGCAGAGATGTTTTTCAATCTCAGGCTCTATAGTCCGGGTTCGTTTTGCTACAGTGTGCATGACCCTCAATCATCCACTTTTTTGCAGTGGCATATCTTTTAGCCACTGCATAAGTATAATAATTATATTCAGAGACGAGAGATCATACTGTAGCCTGCAAACCCTAAACCTGGAATTGAGGGCTTCTAGTCTTGATATTGTCAGTAAGTGTGATAAACTTGGTTGAGTAACTTTGTTAAGTTTTGTGAGCCTCAGTTTCCTTGTCTGTACCTGTAAAACAAAGTAACAGGATTAAGTGATTCTCACTGGTGGCTACTGACCTAAAAGACTAGTGCCCTTACATTTAGGTTAACTCGACTTATTTATTTGTTCATTCAATCACTTATTCGCTCACTCCTTCTGCTATTTATTTCTGTGGCTGTTACAATTGCTCCTGTTAATATCAACATTATTGTGGTTGCTACCGATATTAGCATGCTGCTGCAATCACATTTAGTGCCACGGTGACTGTCTCTAGTTATCACTATGAACTACAATTGCATATTTTCTCTTATTTGAATCCCTAAGACTCTATAAGACAGTTATTATTATCTTCATTTTACAACTGAGAATAAAAACACTTGGGGGAATTTTTAAAAATGTACTTGAGGTCATATCACTAATCAGTGGTAGGTACAGAATTTAAAACTATCTTCAGAGTTCATGATCTTTACCACAACTACCAACGTGACATTTATTAGATTCTCCTTATCCAGTGTTTGCTTTAATAGAAAAATAATCTTTTAAACATGACTTAGAAAATAAATGGACTTTCCAAGAAGGTGGAGAGATACTGTTTATCTTGTGACTGCTCATGCTCGGTGGCACACAAGTGCATACCCCTGTGAGTGTGCACGCACAAATTTGAGAAATTGAGGGAAAAGGATCTAATGCTGAAATTCCATTTATTGAAAAGATCTTTACTGGATTCTGTTCTGTGGCAGGTGTTTTGCTAGGCACTGTAGATGCAAAGATGAATAAGACACAATCCCTGCCCCGGGACAGTGAGGGAATAGACTTCGTTTTTTGATAACCACTCCACTGGCTTTCCAGGAGGAGGAAGGAGGCAGAAAGTTACCACTTAAGCTGTCTCCTGAAAAGCAATGCTCTAAGAACTCTGTGTCACTGGCCTGTATTTCAGTAAAAGATGTGCAAAGCAGCATCTTCTAACTGGGAAAATATAGATGCTGTCCAGTTTGGTGAACAGCAATTTTTCTTTGAAATGGAAAGATTTGGCTTTGGGGCCTAAGGTAGGAAAGGGATGTAGAGGAAGCAACAGGAATGAACTTTCCCTGAGGCACTGAGGGGAGTTAGGCTGAAAATGATTATTTTCAGCAATGAAAATGAGCATGACCTCAGAAGCCCAGCGGCTTTAAATAGAGCATGGAAAGACAGATACCTTCTTTGAGTGACTGGCCAGGGAATTGTGTGCATTTGCGGGTTCATGTGCCTGTGTGTAAGCATGTCTCTGTGGGTACATTTCTGTGCATGTGAGTTTGTTGTGCATATCTGTGCACATGTGTGCATGTGTGTCTCCTTGCACAAATCTGTGCACTCAGCGCATGTGTGTCAGTGTGTCTCACGTGTGCATGTCTGTATGTGTATGTGTGCGTGATTGTTAGCATGCACATTAAGGAAGGGACTCTAGCAGGGTGTATTCTTGTTGATACTATAGGCAGATACCTATTTGCTCTTAATTGAGACTGGAGACCTACAGGGGAAATCCATGAATGGATGTGGTCAGAACCCATAATGTAAATTTTAAAGATTAACAACATATTTGCTATTCAATGATTCCAAAAACAACTTACAAAGCTGATAATTTTAGCCAACAAGATCCACACGGTATGTGGAGTGGGGTGGAGGTGAAAAGGGTTTATTTTCTATTATTATCTATGCTTTCTATAATGCAAGCCTTTACATCTCCTTAAGCCTCCCACTTGCCAGAGAAATTGCTTCCTTTGTCTGAACTTGTTTACAACAGATGCCTTATTACAGCCTGGGTTTTAATTGTCCTTATGAACACTGAAAGCAAAATGAAGGGATAAAAACAACAACAATAAACAGTATCTATCTGCAAACATTTTTAAAACAGAGCTGGAGGAAATGAAAAACGTATTTCAAAATTATTTTAGTTTGATAAGAAGCCTGGAAGCCTGGCCTTTTCCCCAAGGGGTTAAGTCTCTGGGCAGAGATAATTATGTCTATTTGTGTTTCTTATGCACATAGTGCTGTAGGATCTGTCGTCCTTCTCTCTAGCATATAATTTCTGTTCAGGTGGGCTTCTGCTAAAACTCAGCTTTTATATTTATTTATGAAACTGACTGTAATTCTTTTTCTGTCATCCAAACCAAAAATATTGAATTTCAGGTACTTGTTTGATAACAGTGAAATTCCATACCTAGAATGCAAGATACTTGTTTTTTTTAAAATAAGTTATTTTCATCTGTGCATATGAATGTGATGTTGTATTAAAAATAAAGCAATCAACGTCTTCTTTTGTGTATAATTGTTTATAAAAGCAAAAACTGAATATAAATCTAAAGCTAGAAATTACCAAACTTTGGACATTCAAATTTTTAAAATAGTCCCTGGTTCTCAAAAGACCATCTTTGTATGTAGCTGGGATAGGCCTTTGCAAAGCCCTAGAGCAACTTAATTACAGGCCAAAGCAGCGGTGGCTGCTGCCATAGAATAATCCAGCTTTCCCTGGGTAAAAATTGCCTCTCTTAGCTCCTTAATCAGTAACTTGAAGAACCCACTGATTAGAATTAGCACCAAAACACCTTCCACATTCACTTCGCCTTTACAATGGACCATGTTAAAATAGTTTTACATCATGTAGCACTTAGTCTAATACTTTTGTTAAAATCAATATATTGAGGAAGGGGAGAGATGCTAAATATCTTGGCATCTCTGACTGCTAATAGCACACTGTATCCCTTGCAAATTCTGAAATATATTGGTATGAAATTAACTCAGTGTGCAGCATGAAAAATGTCCTGGCAAGTGACAGCATGTGCCTGCAGACAAGTGGTCTCAGTGAATAGGATATTAGAAGCCAATTGAGGGCTAGCTGACAGAGGGCTGAGGAGTAGGCAGGAGAACACAGGAGGTCAGAAGACTCTGCTTTTAAAGCAAAATGGTGCATGGTAAGCAATCTGCGTAAGCAATCCTGAGGAGGAGATCAAATTAAATTTCAAGGAAGTATTTAAACCACAGAAAGGTGGGTGACTTCCACAGCAAGGAAGCTATCACAAAGGCAGGGGCAGAATGAGTCATTTAAAATCATTGAACCGTCAGCAAAATTGTGGATAATTTATGAAATTCCAGCTGGATGTAGGTGAATCCTATGAGGGTATAGATTTATGGTTGTAGGTGAATTATAAACAGGGTCATGGAAGGGAATAGCATATTCAGGGAAATGGAAATAAGACAATGTTCAGGTCAGTGTTAGCTAAAGAGCACCTTTCAAATGGGAGAAGGGACTTGGGTTTTTCCTCTAATATCCCATCAGGATAACTGCTCCCTTTCCATTTTAAGGAACTGATGGGGTCCTTAAGTCCCACTGGTTATGCTATGGAACTATATTTCCAATGGACCTACATAATGTGAAGATATGTGGATACTGGGGTAGGGAGTCATGGTGTCCTTGAATGTTAGAGCTGGAGAAACTTTAAGTACCATCTCATTAAACCCTCTTAAATCATAGATGTGGAAACATAATCAACAAGATGAAAAGACCTAACTAAAATCCACTCAACCAGGTAGTGCAGAGCTGGTGGGAGAATGGGTCCTCCTGGAGGTCGTTCTGCTCTCTTTGTCTCTCCTTTTAAGTTTTTCCTATTCCTTTGAGACAAAGACAAAGTCTATTTTAGTGATCAATGAGATTGATTTTTTTTAAAATCCTTTCACATACTTGTCTAAATTCCAAACACAGAAAATACTCAAATACATAAGTCCACCCCTCCCTCCTTTTCTTTTAGTTAGCAGCTCCCATGTGTCACATCATCCAAAATTGAGAGGTAGTATTTTGATCCTGAGAATGAATCCACCCACGCTGCAGTTTTATACAATATGCCAAATATGCCAATAGTTGAGTTAAACTTCATCCAGCAGGTGCTCCCATAAGAATAGACTGTCCCAATCTCCAAACCTATTTATTTATTTAAACTTGACTTTGAGATGTGAAACTATGACTTTTCACCAATGAATTCATTTATTCTTTATTCATTTGAGAAAATCTGAGCTGCTTCCATGTGCCAAGCCATGTGCCACAGTAAACTGCAGAGACACATTTCCCAACCTTGACACGACACCAGAGCTTGCAGTTCAGCGGGGAGTCATTCCTATAAAACCATCAGTGCATGGCAATAATAAATGGTGATAAATGCTATGAAAGCTGATCAATTGTTTCTGCTATACAGTATCTTTATTTGTGCACTTTCCACATATTAACATGCCTTAGCATCAATGGGAGGCCAGCTAGATAGCTTAGATCCAAATGAGTAAGATTCCAATAGCACAAGAAAGGTGTGGTTTATAGTCTCTTTTTATGTGTTTCTCCTTGTTTGGTTGTTTAAGCTGAGCACTTTTCAAAGCCTATTTTCCATTTTCATAGCCTCTAAAAGCACTTGTATTATACAAGCCAGTCGACATCACAGTCCTTATTACCATTGTCCTTATACTGTTAAAGCACTTCAGCTATTAGAAAAGCCAACACTTCATCTTCCATTGCATTCGGTCCAACCCACCATCTATGAAAATCTTGGTAACGCTGATGCTGCTTCAAGTCAGGGTATAATACCACTGGTTTACAGATCTAACTCTGAGATTCAAACTGATTGATTGAGGTGGAAGCCAAGTCCCCTTGAAGAAGAACCCTGCAATGCTACTGCAAATATATACAATAATCATTTTTCCCAATCTTCCCCCGAAGAAATCTTCAGCCATTTACCTGGAGAAAAGAAAATACTTAACAATTTGAGTGCTGTTAGGTACTAGATCTGACCTGACACTCAGAAATCCAACAGTTCAACATGATTCAAGGGATTGAGTAATTAGAGACCAGGAAAGTTCTGGCTCAAGTCTCTGATGAAGGGTTCATTAACTCACTCTAAGGTTATTTATGCATTTCCTGAGTGTATGGTTCATGTGGATGTGCTTAGTAGTATCACCACCTAGCGGAAAGCCCAGGCATGGTTCACAGATGGATGGTTGCATATGTTGGTGCTAGGTGAAAGTGGACTGCCACCATCCTATTACTCCTCAGGGATGGACATGTAAGAGTTGACACAAACATAAGGATCTCTATACCATATGATATTGCTCACCAGAGAGCATCTGTGGCAGAGGAGACAACCAACAACTAGGGTGACAGGATGACTTGTTCAGTGGCAACAAATGATTACCTCAGACAAACAGACACATTTTATAATTAATAAAGGTAACAATGACTGCATGAACATAAGATCCACTACTTCTAACATACACTGTATGATCTGAAAGTGGACAACTTATTGAATGATGGAATCGTTTATAAAAGACACCATAGAGGTGCCAATTTGGGGACAATACCCTGTAGGTCAGGAATGCTACCTCCAGGATGGGGTATTTATACTGAAACAGTATCTGTCATTAAGGCATCATATTCCCAACAACTTGAATGCACAGATCCGAGAAGTAAGGAATAACAGGAAGATTGGCCTCTCTCACTATGTTTTCTGTACCCACCTATTGAAATCTGTGCTTTCTGTCTCAGCAATTTTAGTCCCTACTGAATAAAATTCCTAGTTATTTGGGTGTGGGGAGATGCTTCCATTAAAAGACACAGTAAAGATTCCACTTAACCTATCACTTGACCACTTTTGGCTCTTTTTGCTAGTGCATCTGCACACAAAGAAAGGAAGTGCCGTATAGGCAGAAGTAATTGGAACTGATTACTATCAGAGCTAAGATAGCTAATAGGAAATTGCTACTAGGAATTCTTCTGCAACCCAGGGAACTCCCTGGAGTGTATCTTGGTGCTTCTATACATAGTGATAAAAGTAAATGGGCAGTGTCAAAAATGATGCCCTAACAAGTAAAACTAGTAAGGGTTCTGAGACTCTGAAAATAAAAGTCTGAGTTTTCCGGTTAGCCAAGCAATTCAAACTCAAGGAGTATTCTGAACAGGTAGCAAAATATTTTTATGCTTGTATATTCTTGTCATTACCATGTTCAGATTATCCCACTATGGCTGTGCTCTAGTCCTCTAGGTTTTGCTTTGCCTGGTGTAGACTTTTATTCTCTCCTATTCTAGATTTATTTTTCTTCCCAGGAAGCCTCCACTATGTACCCGTATGATTTCCCCAAATGCTAGGCTTTGATATCTGTGTAAAAAGTGGAACCATTTTTGAAGGCAAATGAAATGACATTTGTATGCTTTCTTTCTTCATCTTTCACCCCTACAAGTTAATAAGAAACTGTGTAACTATTTGAAAAGAAAAAAAAATGTGGTATATTCAGAGTGTTTTAGAATTTATTAATGTGCAATATTTGCATAATCATAAAGACTCTGTGACATAGTCTGTGACATTCCTAATTAGCATATTAGTATAACCAGCTTACCCATGCTTCAGTATGATTACTTAAGTTTTATAGACACAGCATACTTCTCTATAAATAATTGTGATTAAATTGATTACTCAGAAAGATATTAGTTTCTTCTAGATGGATGTGCATTCATTCTAAATCAGTGAGTAGTAATTTGAAAGAGCTATCACTTGATTTTCAGTGTCAATCATAATTCAGAAAACCAAAGCTATACATTCTATGTAGCTCCTGGTAATGATTAACAAGTTAATAATGTTATTTACATAGTATGTCAGAGAAAGAATAACATATTTCCCCCATTTCTCCTTTATATACACACATATATATAGCATGTGTAATGATGTGTGTGGGGAAATCAATCTCATCCAATTAAGCTCCCCTTCAATAGTGTCTTTCAAGTGATGAATTCCAGAGTGTGTTGCAAACGGCTGATAAAATTAATGCTAAAAAATTCTGCAAGAATATAAGTCAAATAAAGTAACTCGAGATCAGATTTGAAGTATAAAATTGAAAAACGTATCACAGAATAAGACTCATAGAGAGAGCTCCAAGAGGAAACTGAGTGGAAAGATCCTATCTCAGAGATGTTTCAAGCTAATAGAATCACAGATGCATCCAGGATCAGTGGACTTCAAAATATGTCATGTAATAAGAAACTTGAGGAAGACTTACTTTTTCCATGCCAGTATGTCAATTTTAAAATATAAAAGGCAACTTATTAAAACAATTTAACCTCCTAATATATTTATACGATATCAAAAGCCGTGCTCCTTAGAGGTATTTTCTATATATCAATCTATTTTCCAAAAGAATCATAATATAGTTCAGTCCTAAGATTTATGAGCTATGTTTTTACTTGATTATTAAATTCAATTTTACTTCAGGAATTTGAGAAATCTGTCATAAGAGACAGATAAGAAAAACAGATCTCTCAAATTCCTGAACTAAAGTTAAATTTAATAATCAAGTAAACACACACACACACACACACACACACACACACACACACACACACAAACACACACGCAAGCACTCATACATACAGTATTTATGACTAGTAAATATAGTTGGCCCTCTGTCTGTACAGGTCCCACATCCAGAGATTCAACCAATTGCAGATCCAAATACATAGAAAAATTTAAAATAACCACACAACGATAAAAATAATACAAATGAAAATACATTATAACAATGATTTACATTGTGTTAGGTATTATACATAATCTACAGATGATTTAAATTACACGGGAGGATGTTGGTAGGTCATATGAAAATACTATGCCTTTATATTAGGGTCTTGAGCATTCCAGGCTTTGATATGCATGGATGTCTTGGAACCAGTCATCCACAGATAGCAAGGGATGACTGTCTAGTTTCATATTCGCCCAATTATTAGATTGCTATTTTTCATGACTTCTACCTATAGACATAGTAACATTTTATAAATAGTATAAAAATCAATAAAAAGAAATTGAACTTTTTCTTGAAAATTAACACATCTTATAACTTAATAACATTTTCAAGAAATTAAAACATTCTGAATAGTGTCAAATGTGTTTTTCATTTTGTTGAATGACAGTAATGACTAATATCCTCTATTCTTTAGATACCAAGCAACTCTCAAAAGATACCTACATAATGCCCACATGTGAAAAGCATAGTTTCAATTTTGATAGAATATTTTTGAAGTATCATTCTTCCAATGTGAGAAAAATATTTAATAAAGTATATTAAAATCAAAAGCTGTTTAAATACGATTTTCTTAAATGAGTAAATGGAAACTTTGAGAGAAAGTAAAATATTGACGGTTTGTGAGTCTATCTCCAAGGCAAGCTTAAGGTTTTACTGAGAACCCAAGCTGTAACATCTTTATGTTTCCAACACCCTAATATGCAGCAGTGTTTAATGACTGCATGTGGAATAAAAGAACTCATAGGCGTAATAATCTAAAAATTATCCTCCCCATGTCCACCATTATTTCTATTTTGAGGGAAATTATTTCTTTTTGGAAACTTCTTCCAAAATATGAGACTCCTTCCTTGGCTCAGACAGGCAACTCATTGTCTGAATAACATGAATTCATAATGCTGATATACACAGAAACATAATAAGGCCTCATGAACCTAGATGCCAATCTTCATGTAACTTAAAAGCATGTAAAAAGCCTGAGCCAGAAAAACAGACACTGGTAGGATGGATAGCTCCTGGGAAACATTGTTGAAGAAGCTTCTGAGATTGTGTCTGACATAAAGCCACTGGCTAGTTCACTGACCAGAAAAAAACAAGTTTGATTTTAAAGCCAAGTTGCTGGTGTGCAAGCCTAGGTGATTAAAGAGATGGAAGAAATAAAGAGAAAAAAATAAGTGAACCCCACAAAGGGAACAGATCAGCAAGGAGTAGCAGCAATAGCAGCAAGATGGTGGCAGTAAAGGAAATTAAAAAAAAAAAGGAAGTCAAATTTTAATGGCAGTATGGTACTCGCCTCTGTTCTATCCAAGGGCATCACTGTGCCACAGTTAAGACTGTAGGAACTCAGGAAAAAAACAAAACAAAACACAAAAACTATAGGTATGCAGATGGTTTCATATACCTCAATAGAAAGCATTAAGAGGGAAAGCAAGCTAAATTCCATTCATTTTTATTGTCTCAAAGCCCATCAATATTCAAGTAGTGTCATGCTTAAGGCAACCCAACAGCTGTCTATGACCCATTCACTATTGTTGAGAGAAGAGTTAACCTTACCAGGGTAGAGCATGGATGTCAGTGCTGCAGCAGATGGTTATCAGGTGATGCACCGAAACTGTCCTACACCGTGATTCAAAACTTCCCCATTGCCAGCAAACACCTTTTTGTACTCAATGCAAATTGAAGAATCAAAGGATTTTGAATGCAAACGCTGTTGACTGAGCTGTGTGAGACACAGTATTAGAAGTCTAGGTGTAACGGATTTAAGAAAAACAAAAAACAGAAATCCATGAAGTTACAGAAAAATTTTACAGCTTCCCCCTTTTGAAAACAGTCTAGTTCCTTAGTTTTTTTTTTTTAGTGTTGATGATGTTGGCCTATTTTGGCAAAGCTTGCTAAATTTTAGCCTAGTCAGTGGACCAAGTGCCTGAGGGTATAAGAAGAAAAAAAAAAGCCAAACTGCTATCATATGTGAAAATATTTCAGGCTTCTACAAAATTAAACTCCTGATGATGGAAAAATTCCACTGCCTAGAGTTTTCATAGGTGTCACCATTTCTACGTTACTTCCAGCATGTAAGCTCTTTCATAAAGGAAGAGAAAATTTGTTCAATTCTCTTCATAATGTATTAGTCTGTTTTCACATTGCTATAAAGAAAACTGCCTGAGACTGGGTAATTATAAAGAAAAGAGGTTTAATTGACTCACAGTTCTGCAGGCTTAACAGGAAACATGGCTATGAGGCCTCAGGCAACTTACAATCTTGGTGGAAGGTGAAGGGGAAGCAAGCAAGTCTTACATGATTGCAGGCAGAGAGAGAAAGCGAAGCAGGAAGAGCCTCTTATAAAACCAGCAGGGGGTGGGGAGTTGGGGAGAGATAGCATGGGGAGAAATGCCAGATATAGGTGATGGGGAGGAAGGCAGCAAATCACACTGCCATGTGTGTATCTATGCAACAATCTTGCATGTCCTTCACATGTACCCCCAAACCTAAAATTCAATTAAAAAAAAAAGAAAAAAAAAACATTAGATCTTGTCAAAACTCACTCACAATCATGAGAACAGCATGGGGGAAACAGCCCCCATGATTCAATCACCTCCCACCAGGGCCCTCCCTCAACACTTAGAGATCTCAATTTGAGATGAGCTTTGGGTGGGGACACAAGCCAAACCATGTCAATAATAATATTGTTGACTTTATGTCTAATCCCAGACCAAGAGTGAGCCAGAATGAACTGCCCCCAGAGAAGGGTAGAGGAGACTATGCCAGTTAGGGCTTTAGTATTGAAAGCCATATTCTGGGAAGCTGTCAGTCTTGGGGAAATCGGGATGGTTGCTCACACTAGCTCCTAATATATTTGCATCACTTTTTCCAGGAGCTATTTGCAGATGTGCATCAGAAACCTGAGAAGCAAGGCAAAGAAGTTGATAAAACCTAAGGAGGATAACCAAAAGAACGGACTGGATAGTATTTTAGATGATGCAGGTTTATGATTCTCAACCTTGGCTGTGTATTGGCATCACCTGGGGAGCTTTAGAAATTACTAATACCTGTGTCCTAACACCAGAAATCTTGATGTAATTGTTCTGGGATGTGGGCTCTACAAGTTCCCCAGGTGAATCTAATGTGTAGACAAGGTTGAGAACTACTCATATGGCAACATTTGTGTTTTCTCTATTTCCTGGGTTAAATCTCCAACTTGAATATATATTGTTCCTTTTTTACTTTAAAATTTTTATTTTTAATTTTTGTAAGGTACATAGTAGGTGTATATATTTATGGGGTACATGAGATATTTGACACAGGCATTCCATGCATAATAATCACATCAGGGTAAGTGGAGTATCCATCACCTCAAGCATTTACCCTTTGAGTTACAATCAAATTATACTGTTTTAGTTATTTTTAAATGTGCAATTAAATTATTGTTGACTATAGTCACTCTGTTGTGCTAGAAAGTACTAGATCTTATTCATTCTTTCTACTTTTTAGACCCATTAACCATTCCCACTCCCCCACCATCCCAAACTCACTGCCCTTCCCAGCCTCTGGTAACCATCCTTCTACATTCTATCTCAATGAGTTTAATTGTCCTAATATTTAGCTCCCACAAATAAGTGAGAAGATGAGAAGTTTTTCCTTCTGTGCCTGGCTTATTTCACTTATCATAATGATCTCACATTCTATCCATGTGTTTGCAAATAATGGGATCTCATTCTTTTTTTATGGCTGAATAGTACCATTGTATATATGAACCCAATTTTCTTTATCCACTCATCTGTTGATAAACAGACTGCTTCCAAATCGTTGCTATAAATACTGCTACAATAAATATGGGAATGTAGACATCTCTTCAATATACTACTTTCTTTTTTTAGGAGGTGGGGTTGGGCATGTACCTAGCAGTGGGATTGCTGAATCATATGGTAGCTCTATTTTTAGTGTTTTGTGGAACCTCCATACTGTTCTCCATAGTAATTGTCCTAACATTCCCACCAACAGTGTATTAAAGTTCCCTTTTCTCCACATCTTCACCAGCATTTATTATTACCTGAGTTAGAACAAAAATTATTTTAAGTGAGGTGAGATGATATCTCATTATAGTTTTGATTTGCATTTCTCTGATGATCACGGATTTTGAACACCTTTTTATAAACCTGTTTGCCATTTGTATTGTCTTATTTTGAGAAATGTCTATTCGGACCTTTTGCTCATTTATTAATTTGATTATTCAATTTTTTCCTGTAGAGTTGTCTGGGCTCCTTAAACATTCTGGTTATTAACCCATCATCAAATAGGGCCTTTGCAGATATTTTCTCCTATTCCATGGGTCGTCTCTTCACTTTGTTGATTGTTTACTTTTTTGTGCAGAAGCTCTTTTAAATTAACATGATCCCATTTGTTCATTGTTGCTTTTGGTTGCCTTTGCTTTTGGGGTATTACTCAAGAAATCTTTGCTCACTCTGATGTCCTGGAGAGTTTTCCCATTGTTTTTATTGAGTAGTTTCATAGTTTGAAGCCTTATATTTAACACTTTAATTCATTTTGATTTTATTTTTATATATATAGAAAGAGATATAGTTTCATTTTTCTGCATATGAATATAATTCCCAGTACTATTTATTGAAGAAATTGTTATCTTTTCCTCAGTTTATATTCTTGGCACCTTTGTCAAAAATGAGTTTGCTGTAGGTGTAGGTGTACAGAATTTTTTTCTGGTTTCTCTATTCTGTTTCATTGGTTTATGAGTCTGTTTCTATGCCAGTACCATGCTGTTTTGCTTACTATAACTCTGTAGTATGATTTGAAGTCAGGTAATGTAATTCCTCCAGTTTTGTTCCTTTTACTCAGCATCAGTTTGGCTATTCTGGGTCTTTTGTGGTGTCATATAAATTCAAGGGTAAGTTTTTCTATTTATGTAAAGAATGTTATTAGTATTTTGATAGGGATTGCATTAAATCTGTAGATTGCTTTTCTCAGTATAGACATTTTTAACAGTATTGTTTCTTCCAATCCATGAACATGGAATATCTTTCCATTTTCAGCATTCTCTTCAATTTCTTTTATCAGTCTTTTATAATTTGGATGCCTTTTATTTCTTCAATTTTTTTTATCAGTGTTTTATAGTTTTTATTGGAGAGATCTTTCACTCCTTTGGTTAATTTCTTGGTATTTTGTTTTATTTGCAGATATTGTAAATGGGATTATTTTCTTGATTTCTTGTTCAGATTGTTTGCCGTTTGCATATAGAAATGTGACTAATTTTTGTATGCTTATTTTGTATTCCACAACATTACTGAATTTGTTTATTAGTTCTAAGAGTTTTTGGTGGAGTCCTTAGGTTTTTCCAAATATAAGATTATATCATCTACAAACAAAGATAATTTAATTTCTTCCATTCCAGTTTAGATGTCCTTTATTTATTCTCTTTTCTGAGTGTTATAGCTAGGATTTCCAGTACTATGTTGAGTAACAGTGGTAACTATGGTCATCCTTGTTGTGTTCAAGATGTTAGTAAAAAGGATTTCAGCTTTTCCCCATTCAATATGATACTAGCTGTGGGTCTGTCATATATTGCTTGTATTATCTTGAAGTATATTCCTTATGGCTTGTATTATGTTGAAGTATATTCCTTTTATACCAAGTTTTTAAGGATTTTTTTTATGAAGTGATTTTGCATTTTAGCAAATGCTTTTTCAGCATCAATTGAAATTATTGTATGGCTTTTGCCTCTCATTCTGTTGACATGATGTATCTCATTGATTAATTTGTGTATGTTGAATCATCCTTGCATCCCTGAGTTAAAACCCCCTTAATTATGATGAATGATCTTTTTAATGTGTTGTTGAATTCAGTTTGCTAGCATTTTGTTGAGAATTTTTGCCACAATATTCATCACAGATACTGACCTGGAGTTTTCTTTTCTTTTCTTTTTTTTTTTTTTTGGAAGTCTTTGTCTAGTTTGGGCATCAGGTAAGCTCACAGAATGAGTTTGCAAGTATTCCTTCCTCTTCCATTTTTTGGAATATTTTGAGTAGGATTCATGTTAGTTCTTTAAATGTCAGGTAAAATTCAGCAGTGAAGTCACTGTGTCCAGGGTGTTTTATGCTGGGAGATCTTTTTTTACAGCTTCAATCTTGTTATTTGTTGTTGGTCTGTTCAGATTTGGGATTGCTTCATGTTTCAATCTTGGTAGGTTGTATGTGTTTAGGAATTATCCATTTCTTCTAGGTTTTCCAATTTATTGGCATGTAGTTGTTCTTAGTAGCCAATAACGATTCTTTGAATTTCTGTGCTATCAGTTGTAATGTCCCCTTTTTCATTTCTTATTTTATTTATTTGGGTCTTCTCTCTTTTTTCTTAGTGTAGCTACAGGTTTGTCAATTTTGTTTCTTTTCAACACACCAACTTTTCACTTCATTGATCTTCTGCATTGTTTTCTTCATCTCAAATTAATTTATTTCTGCTTTGATATCTATTATTTCTTTTCTTCTGCTAAATCTGGATTTGCTTTACTCTTGCTTTTCTAATTATTTAATATGGATCATTAGGTTATTTATTTGAAGTTTTTGTTCTTTTACGATGTAGGCACTTATATCTATAAACTTCTTTTTTAGTACTGCTTTTGCTGTATCCCATAGGTTTTGGCATGTTGTGTTTTCATTATTATTTCCTTCAAAAAGTTTTCCAATTTCCTTCTTTTTGCTTCATTGACCCACTGGTTATTCAGGGACATATAGTTTAATTTTCGTGTGTTTGTATAGTTTCCAAAATTCATCTTGTTATTGATTTCTAGTTATATTCCATTGTGGTCAGAGAATATATTTGGTGTTATTTCGTTATTTTAAAAAATGTTTTAAGACTTGTTTCGTGACCAAGCATATGATCTATTCTTAGAATCTCCCAGGAACTGAGGAGAAATATGTGTATTCTATAGCCATTGGATGAAATGTTCTGTAAATATTTGTTGGCTCTATTTGGTCTATAGTGCAGACAGAGTCCACTGTTGCTTTGTTGATTTTATGTTAGGAAGTTCTGTCCAGTGTTGAAAGTGGGATGTTAAAGTGTCTAACTATTACTGTATTGGAGTCCATCTCTGTCTTTAGCTCTAATAATATTTTCTTTATGTATCTGGGTGATCCAGTGTTGAGTACATATATATTTATAATTGTTATATATTTTTCCTGAAGTGACCTCTTTATCATTATATAGTGACATTTTTTGTCTCTTCTTATAGTTTTTGTTTTGAAATATATTTTGTCTGAATAAGTGTAGCTACTTCTGCTGTTTTGAAATTTCTATTGACATGAAATAGATTTCTTAGAAATCCTCTGGCCCAGGACAGGTCCATAAACACCATCCAAGAGCCAAGGTCTAAATGTAAAGACCCCAAGAGCTCTGTTCCACTCTAGCTGATTTTGTACCTGAAGCCAACATTTCTCAAAAACTCACCGAAAGCCCATGCTTTAGTATCTGAGTATTGCTGCTTGCTGTTCAGGGTGCAAGAGCTCTTCAGTCAGTAGGTGATGAATCCTGCCAGGATCACACTCTTCCTTTCAATGCAGTAGGGTCCCTTCTAGCCCATGGTATGTCTAGACATGTTATGCAGGAACTAAGCCCTGGAATGGGGACCTTATAAATCTGCCTGGTACCCTATCTTATTGTGGTTATCCGGTATCCAAGATGCAAGACAAAGTCCTCTTTGTTTTTCCTTCTGCTTTTCTCAAGCAGGAGTCTCTCATCGTAGCTACCACAGCTGTGAATGTGCTGGGACTCATCTGAAGCTGATCCATTTCAGAGTCTCACCCAAGATCTACAGTGTACTACCTGGGTATCTCTGTTATTCAGGGCCCAAAGGCTCTTAATCAGCAAGTGATGAATACTGCCCGGCTTGGGTCCTTTTTTTCAAGGAAGTGGGTTCCCTTCTGGACCAGTGTGTGTCTAGATATGTTGTCTGCAAGCTAGGGCTTGAAATGGGGACCTCCTAACTCTGCCTTATGCCTCTCCTCCTAACTCTGTCTTATGCTAAGTTGATAACCAAGACGCAAGAAAAATCCTTTTTACTCTTTCCTCTCGTCTTCTCAAGCAACATGAAGGAATGTTGCCTGGGCTTGTGGAAGGGTACAAGCACTCCCTTGGCTGCCCTCATTGGTGTCTCAGTAGGTCCCATGTCCCATGTCCCCTTGTCCACTGGCTCTGAGCTCAGATCAGTGCTAGGAGTTGCCTATAAATTGTAGTTATTGTGGCCTCACTGCTTTTCAAGTTTGTAGGGAGCTCCGGAGTACTTTAGCCTGTGGTGGTCAAAGCTTGCCAAAACTCAAATTCCAACTGCTGGGATGGGCTGTTCTTTTCTGGCTAGGGCTGGTCCAATTGCTCCCTCTGCAGGCAGGCATTGGCTGAGTTTAGCACAGTTTTACTTTCTGCTGTGACAGGACAGCACTGAGTTCAAAGCAGCGTGCTATAATTGCAATGTTCTCTCTCTCTCTCTCTCTCTCTCTCTCTCTCCTCACACACACACACACACACACACACACACACATACACACACACACAAATGCATAGATTCTCTGTGACATGTGGCTGCTGCCAGGGGATGGGGGAGTCTGCCAGTGGTACAAAACTGTCTTTCCTACCCTCTTCAATGCCTCTTTCAATGAAATTAATTTAAAATCAGGTACTGTACTTGGTCACCTGATTCTTGGTTCTTATGAAGGTGCTTTTTTTGTATAGAGAGTTGTTGAATTTGGTGTTCCCATGGCAGGGACGATAGGTTCTGTTCTACCATCTTTCTCTACCCTTCTTTATCCAACATGAATATATTTTGAGTTAATTATGCTGATTCCTACTCAATATCAATTAGTAATAGTATATTTAAAGTTCACCTTATTTAATACCAATAATCACATGATTCTTTCTAAAGATTCTAATCTACCATCTTTCTCTGTCCTTCTTTATCCAACATAAATATATGTTGAATTAATTATACTGATTCCTACTTAATAACAATTAGTAATAGTATATTTAAAGCTCACCTTATTTAATATCAATAACCACATGAAATAGACTGTGAAAAAGACTAAAATGAGATTGTTGAACAGAGTCGTCATTTTATCTTCAGTTTTTAAAAGTATGTATTTAGTTATTAATCTGATTGATTGCAACCAAATAATTTATGCATTTTTACAAATATTTTTTAAAAATATGACCCTTTTACATACACATATAATAGTTAACAATCTTAATTTTTTAAAGAGATGTTTCTATCCCAATTGACTAATTTTTCCTTTCAGAAAATTTGTAATCTCTACTTAACCTATTAATTACTCAACAATGAGAGTTATTGAGGAGTTTGACATTCATAATATTTAAAGCAAGTAAGGGACAAGAATTAACCAATTACCAAAAGCTTATATTTGAGTAGGGTCCTGCAATATGTGGGAATTATGGGTGAGATAAGATTTGGGTGGGGACACAGTCAAACCATATCACCAGGAGTCAGGAATTCTACACCAGTCCAGGCAACATAGTGAGACCCTGACTTAATTTTTAAAAAAGAAAAAAGTATTACAGACTCTCTTTCTTATTCTTTCTCCATAGAATTATGCATACCATTTTCTTCATAATAAAGATAGTATCGTAGAATGGTTAAGAACACAGGCTTTGGAATGAAACAGACCTAGAATCAATGCTGAGTTCTAATTATTACCAGCTAGATTCTTAGATTATTTAATGCCCCAGACTCTCAGTTTTCTGTATTACAAAATAATATGTGCATATTTGATGTGATAATTTATGTGCAGTACTTAGCAGAGTGCCTGGCACATATTGAAAGTTCAATAAGTTATTATTATTTTTATTATTCTATGGAATATATATCTTCCATGGTATTTATGTTTTACTTTAACATGTATGTTTTCACGCTCTTACCATCAAGTTTCAGTTTATATAGATCTTAATAATATTGATGAACACCTTTCCAGTTTTCATGCAACACATATTGGCTCTCAGCACAAAATATTCTAAATATTTCATACATTTTGTGCTAGAGTATTCTTATTTTTAAAATTTAAATTCAGAAAAAAATTACTTAGATTTAAGATATATTTAATACATTCTTCAATAATAAAATATTTACCAGTATTAAAAAATAAGAATGGTTTATCAAAACAGTTTAGAATGGTAATAAAAATAAATATCACTTTCTAAACAAAGTAGTATGTCTTTAATTCCTCATGTGTTTAAATTAATGTTTATGGAGGATTTTTGTGTAATAAATCATTGTTAATACTTTTAAATCAAATATCCATAAACAAAAGGAAAAGTAGATAGGATATCAATGTACTAGGCATTTAATACATGTTGATAAATGAGTAAATGAAAGATCCCATAAATGCATGTCTTTTTGCTCAATAGGTAAAATGTATAAATATAAAACAATTAAACACAATAAAACAATGTGTATCATGAAATTCTAGTGATTAATCTTGGCAATTATTTTTTTAAAATTTCAAGTGCCACTGTGTTCTAAAAGACAAACCATATTGATATCAGAAAAGCAATTACTATATATATAGTAATTGTATTATATATATTATATATTAATATATCATATATTTATATATAGTATATATAATAATATATTGCATATTATTATATATAGTATATAATATATATAATATACACTATATATAATATATAATAATATATATTATTGCTTATATATAATATATATCATAATATATTCTATATATAAAATATAATTACTATACATATATATAGTAATTGCTTTTCTGATATCATCAAAGTGGTATACTAATCAATGTATACTAAGCCAATATTTGAGTAACATTAAGGACCATGTTTCATGAAATCTGCTAAATTAATTGATATTGGATAAAGTTCAAGCAGGGATTGAAATCTGGATGAAGGATGAAAACAAAGATGTTGTCTGGGTGTGGTGGCTCAGGCCTGTAATCCCAGCACTTTGGGAGACAGAGGTGGATGGATCACCTGAGGTCAGGAGTTGGATACCAGCCTGGCAAATGTGGTGAAACCCCATCTTTACTAAAAATACCAAAATGAGCCAGGTGTGGTGGCAAATGCCCGTAATCCCAGCTACCTGGGAGGCTGAGGCAGGAGAATGTCTTGAACCTGGGAGACGGAGGTTGCAGTGAGCTGAGATCACTCCATTAAACTCTAGCCTAGGAAACAAGAGTGAAACTGTCTCAAAAAAAAAAAAAAAAAAGAAAAGAAAGAAAGAAAGAAAGTAAAAGAAAAGAAAACTAAGATGTTAATAAATGGTAATGTACCAAGTTAATGGTGGTGGTGTGTGACAGGAGTTTTATAGCCTAACTTATTTAACATCTCTATTAATTGTAGGAGTAGACAGCTTGTAACAAAACTTGCAGAAGATTATACATTAGGAAATGCCACAAGCACCACTGAAAACCAAGAAGTAAGGGTAGAAGTAAAAAACGTTTATAAACAAAAACTGCCATTAAATATACCGAAAGAAGATGTATCAGTAAGGGTGAAGATTTCAAACTCGATTGTTCTCACTTTCTGAGTTTCCAAGGTAGTAAACTAAGCATCTAAAAACATAAATACAATCTTTGAGGAAAAATAATTTTTTCTAAGTTATTTTTATGCATTATCCTAAGCTATTTTTATGCATTTTTTTAGAGCTTATCACTGTCAAGGGGTTACTAAAAGCCATGTTTAGAGAGCAAATTTTACTGTGTTTGTTTGAAAGGATACTAATTTAGATCTTCCTGGTCCACATCCTGTTTTACACATGAGTCCTTGTTTTGTTGTGGAGACAGTCATTCCAAATTATCCTTAAAAAATGGGACTATGGGCCACATGTGATGGCTCACGCCTGTAATCCCAGCACTTTGGGAAGCTGAGGTGGGTGGATCACAAGTTCAGTAGATCAAGACCATCCTGGCTAACATGGTGAAACCCCCATCTCTACTAGAAATACAAAACAATTAGCCGGGCATGGTGGCATGTGCCTGTAGTCCCAGCTACTTGGGAGGCCAAGGCAGGAGAATCACTTGAACCTGGAAGGTGGAGGTTGCAGTGAGTGGAGATCTCATCAATGCATTCCAGCCTGGGCAACAGAGCAAGACTCTGTGTTAGGAAAAAAAAAATGAGACTATAGCCCTGAACAGCAATCCATGGGGGCAGAATTTTTATCACTGTTGTCTTCTCATGCCAACCTCCCTGTCTGAACTGTTAGGTGTTATGCAGTCTCTGACATGCTTGATGCTTAACTTATCTTCCTCCTCTTACCTGTTGCTGAATGATTTTTGGTCCTTTTATTTTCCTCTGGAGATTCTCTCTAGTCTTAGCATCCTAGCTGTCTCATTTAGAGTATTCAAGAGGACTAACGTTCCATCTGATAACTGACAAATGCCACTGTCACTGTTTGGAAAATCTATTGTTGTCTCAAAGTCAACGTTTCTAAAGAGAATTTATTATCTTTTGTTGTTGTTGATCCCTGTAAAGATTCCTCTAGTGACTTTTCTGTCTGTCAGTGGTGACAGATTTCATGCAGGCCAATAGGAATGGAAACTAGAGTTGTCTTTGACTTTTCTATATTCATGACCTTCTGTATTCTATTGTTCACACAGGCTCTTTAAGTCTTCTCCCCAAATTCATATTAATCTTCCTCTTCCCATTAACATTTTCAATTTTCTTGCCCAGGTCCATATTCTATTTGTATGATTATAATAGCCTTTTTGGGATGGATAAAATAAAAATAATAGGTTTAATGTTACTATAAAATTAGGCACATATAACTAAAGGAAAAAGACTGTCACTATGCCACATTTCCATAAAAGAATACTCAAATACTCAAGGATAGGAACAAACAAAAAAACAAACTGGCAAACAAAATGAGGTCAATTTAATACAACCTAGATACTACCTGGGGTACATAAGCTTTTACTGGAAGTGAAGGTCTGGTTTTTGCATGGTTGTGACCATGTATTATTACACATTCTTGGGTGAAAATCCATCAGCATTCAGATTATTATTAAAGAAGAACAGGGCTCGTTTCACATTGATATGTGATAAATACATGTTTAAATAAGGAGGTATGCAGGTACTGAGGGCCTCCCAGGGAGTGTACACACTAGTGTGAAGGTGACAACTTGGAAGAAGATGAGAGCAAAAACAAGGGAAGCAGAGCTGAATTCATTTTCATATTTTAAAATAATAGAGAATATCTATTAAGCATTTAAAATTTGTTGAGCAAAAATGCAAGCTAATTATACACGTTTTGTCCTCACAACAGCCCCATGACACAAATATGTTTTAATTCCATTTTTATAATTGATGGGTGAGGATCAAAATATATCCCAAATGTGGACCCTTCTCCTGTATCCATAACTACCACCATGGCCCACGCTCCCATTTTCTCTCTTTGTAATGATCTCCTAATCTGTATCCCTGCACCCACTTTTGCCTGTATCAATCCTTCTTATTGAAGCATCTAGAATGATCTTTAAAAAATTTTTATCATATCACATTATTCCTCTACTTTAAATCTTTCAAAGGCTTGCTCTATGGTCTGAATGTGTCCCTTCAAAATTGATATGTTGAAACCTAACCCTAACCCCCAAAATGACGGTATTAACAGGTATGGGTCTTTGAGAGGTGATTAGATCATGAAGACAGAGTCCTCATGAATGGTATTAATGCCCTTATAAAAGAAGCCCTAGGGAGATAGTTTGCCCTTTCCACCATGTGAGGACACAGGGAGAAGGCTCTGTTTAGGAGGCACCAGCCCTCGCTAGTCACTGAATCTGCAGGCACATTATTCTGGATGTCCCAGCCTCTGGAATTGTATCACATAGGTTTTGGTATGTTGTGTTTCCATTATTATTTGATTCAAGAAATTTTCCATTTTTTTTCTTAATTTCTTCATCAATCCACTGGTTATTCAGTAACACATAAATGGTGGTTACTTATAAGCTATTTAATCTATGGTATTTTGTTACTAGCAGCCTGAACAGACTAAGACACTTCCCATTCTATTTAGAATAAAATCTGAAGTTCCTCATAATTGGTATAAGACTCTGTGTGATCTGATGCCCGTTTATTTTTCTTCCCACATTTCTTGTCAAACTTACATTCTTTACAGTGCCTTTGCCACATTGGCCTCGGGTTACTTCCTCTAACTTCCAAATTCTTCCTTCCTTGGGGATTTTGCCCAAATTATTCCCTTTGCCTCAAACACTATTGTCCCAAGCCTTTAATTTGCTCATTTCTACTCATCCTTCAGATTTTAGCTTAAACTTTACTTTCTTAGAATGTCCTTGTTTTGTTTTTCTTTTAGATAGTGTTTACCTTATTTGATTTTTAAATCCTGGTTTATTATGGTATAATTTATATACAATAAAATTTATTGTTGATGACATTTTAAAAATGTAAACTATCGTATAACTACCAATAATCGAATATAGAATATTTTAGTTTATTTCAAATGTTCCTTTATGTCCCTTTGAAATCAGTTCCCTTCCCCTTCTCCTAGCCCTTAGCAACCACTAATTTCTGTCTCTATAAATATGCCTTTTCCAGAATGTCGTATAAATGGAAGCATACATAATGTAACCTTTTATGTCTGGCTTGCTACTTGTCATAATTATTTTGAGATTCATCTATGTTGTTGCATGTGTGCATCATAATTTGTTTATCTGCTCACCAGTAAATGGAAATTTGGATTGTTTCCAGTTTTGGGCAATCATGAATAAAACCACCATAAATAATTGGCACAGATTTTTATATGAATATATGTTTCATGTTTCTTGGTAAATACCTCAAAGGAAAATTATTTAGACATATAAATATATATTTATTGTTATAAAAATTGCCAAACTGCTTTCCAGAGTGACTGTGCCTTATTGCATTACATTAGAAATATGTGAGAGATCAGTTTCTGTTTATACTTGCCAGGATTTAATGTTGTCAGTTTTTAAATCTTATTAAATTTTATAAATGTGTAATAAATATGCAGTTTTATTTTGCATTCTCTTGATCACTGAAATTGAATATATTTTAATGTGTAGATTTGCTATCTGTAACTCTCCTTTGATGATCTTTCAAATCTTTTGCCTACTTTTATTGAGTTGTGAAAAAATCTTTCCATATTATGAATAAAAATTCTTTATCAGATGTGTGTTTTGCAAATAGTTCTTCACAGCCTCTGAGTCATCTTTTTATTTCTGTGAGTGTAATTACAAAAACAGAAGTTTTACAGTTGATAAATTCTATTTGTCAGTCTTTTATTTTATGGTTCTTTTTATGATATCCATTTTTGTATTTTTAATTCACCAAAATCACAGAAAAGTATCTGCTGTGTATTTATTTTCTAAAATTTTATGGTCTTGGGTTTATGATCCATTTTCAGTTGATTTTTGTATTTTGGCCTATGGATAGAGAATTTTTGGTACATAAATATTTATTGTTTTGGTTTTGAATAACATATAATGTCTAAATTAACAGGTGTGGACCTTTGGGAGGTGATTAGATCATGAAGATAGAGCCCTCATGAATGGTATTAATGCCCTTATAAAAGAGGCCCTAGGGAGATAGTTTGCCCTTTCCACCATGTTAGGACACAGGGAGAAGGCTCTATCTTTTACATGTTTGGGGAACTAATGAATGAACTGCAGCTGACATATTCAAATCTCAGCTATACTCTTCAATGCATACTCTGCACTAGCTCTTGTTTAATCTACCTAAACCTAATATCATGTCACTTCCTCACTGAAAACATGAAGTGATGAATACTCACAAAACACAGTTTAGCTTTTAAGGTCCTTCATAATCTAGGCCTAATCTATATGATAAAGTTTGGATATTTGTTTCCACCCAAATCTTGTGTTGAAATGTAAGCTCTAATGTTGGAAGTGACACCTGGTGGGAGGGATTTGATTCATGGTGGCAGATCCCTCATGGCTTGGGGCGATCCTCACAATAGTGCATGGGTTGTTACAAGATCTCGTTGTTTAATAGTCATTGGAACTTCCCCCACCTTTCTCTTGCTCCTGCTCTCACCATGTGCTACAAAATCTCCTGCTTTAACTTCTGCCACAATTGTAAGTTTCCCGAGATCCTCACCAGGAGCTGAGCACATGCTGGCGCCATGCTTCCTATAAAGCCTGCAGAATCATAAGCCAATTAAATTTCTTTATAAATTAGCCAACCTCAGACATTTCTTTATAGCAACACAAGAATGGTCTAACACTGAAAATTGGTGCCAAGGGTGGCATTCTGCTATAACAATACCTGAAAATGTGGAAGCAACTTTGAAACTGGGTAAAAGGCAGGGGTTGGAAGAGATTGGGGTCTCACAAGAAGACAGAAAGATGAGGAAAACTTTGGATCGTCATAGAGACTGGTTAATGATTATATCAATATGATGATATAGTGATATGGACACTGAAGTCCATGCTGATGAGGTCTCAGATGGAAATGAGGAACTTATTGGGAAGTGGAACAAAGGTCACCTATGTTCTGCCTTAGCAAGGAGCTTGGCTGAATTCTGTTCATGCCTTAGGGATCTATGGAAATTTGACCTTAAGAGTGACAATTTAGGATATGTGGCTGAAGAAATTTATAAGCAGTAAAGCACTCAGAAATGGCATGGCTGCTTCTAACAAGCTTTGCTCAGACGTAGAGTAAACAAATGACTTAAAGTTGAAATTTATATTAAAGGAGAAGCAGAGCAAAAAGTTGTGCAGCCTGGTTACGTTGCAGATAAATGAAAAGCATTATCAGGAAGAAGAATTCAAAAAGGCTGCAGAACAATGACTTCCTAGGAAAATTTGCATCACTAAAAGAAAGCCAGGTGCTGATAGCCAGGACAATGGGAAAAAGGCCTTGAAAGCTTTTCAGAGATCTTCAGGGCAGCCTGTCCCATCACAGACCCAGAGGTCTAGGAGGAAAGAATGGTTCTGGGGGCCAGGCCTGGGGCCCTGCTGCCCTGTGCAGCCTTGGGACACTGCTTCTTACATCCTGGCCACTCCAGCTCCAGTCATGGATCAGAAAGCCTAAGGTACAGCTAGGGCCACCACTCTGGAGGGCGCAAGCTGTGAGCCTTGATGGCTTCCACATGAGCCTGTGTGTGCACAGAGTGCAAAATAAAGGTGGCTTGAAAGCTTCTGCCTAGATTTCAGAGGTTGTAGGAGAAAGACTGAGTGGCCAGGCAGAAGTCTACTGAAGGAGTAAAGCTCTCACAGAGAACTTCTACTAGGGCAGTGGTAAGGGAAAATGTGGAAATGTGGGATTGGAGGCCCCACACAGAGCCGCCACTGGAGTACTGCCTAGTTATGCTGTGGGAAGGGGGCTGCTGTGCTCCAGACTCCAGAATGGTAGAATCACCAGAAGCTTGCAACCTCAGTATGGAAAAGCCGCAGCGATAGAGCTTCTCAAGGCCTTGGAAGCCCACTTCTCATACAAGTGTGCCCTGGATGTGGAACACAGAGTTGAAGGATATTACTTTGGATCTTTAAGGTTTGCTAACTGCTCTGCTGGGTTTCAAACTTGCATGGGGCCTATAGCCCTTTCTTTTGGGTGATTTTGCTTTCTTTGGAATGGGAATGTTTACCCAATGACTGTACATCCATTGTTTCTTGAAAGTAAATAACTTGTTTTGATTTTACAGGCTCATAGGTGAAGGAATTTATCTCCAGATGAGAGAATAGACTTGGACTTGGCACTTTTGCGATAATGGTGGAATGAGTTAAAATGTTGGGGGACTACTAAGAAGACATGATTATATTTTGCACTTTAAGAATGACCTGAAATTTGGGAGGCAAGAGCAAGAGCAGAATGACGTAGTAGTTTGGATATTCGTCCCTGCTCAAATCACATATTGAAATGTGATCCTCAACATTGGAGGTGATGCCTGGTAGGAGGTATTTGGGTCATGGGGCAGATCCCTCATGGCTTGGTGTTGTCCTCATGAGAGTGAGTGAGTTCTCAGAAAGTCTAATTTTAAAGAGTGTAGCACCTATCCCCTACACCTTGCTCTTGCTCTCATCACTTTATATGCTGGCCCCTGCTTCACCTTCTGCCATGATTGTAAGCTTCCAGAGGCCCTCACTGGAAGCTGAGCAGATGTGATGCTTCCTGTACTGCAGAACTATGAGCCAATTAAGCCTCTTTTCTTTATAAATTACGTAGCCTCTGGTACTTCTTTTTAACAATGCAAGAATGGTCTAACACACTATATAATTAAATGCATTTCATATTCCCTTTAATATGATCCACATGACTCAACCAATTGTTTTCTTCAATCTTCTTTGGTGTAATCCAGCTCCCAAGCAATGCTGAAGATGAATTGCTGGACCCCTCTTTCTTCCATTTAATCAAACAATTCCAATCCATGCTTTAGGACCCAGTCAAATACTTCAAGACATCTTCCGTAACACTGCAACATGAGATCAGCTCAACAACTACGAAGCTGAATGTCTTCTGAAATATTTTGGCACTTTATTGTCGACACTATTCATTCTGGAATTTTACCTTATAATTTCTGGTATCAGAAATGTTTCTCTTGGCTAATTCTGTAAGATCAGGAGCACTTTATTCATTAAACATGTGAATAACATGAATACCTGCTATATGTTGGGAAATATGTAGTCTAGGGATTCAAGATTAACAACAAAAATATGGGCTCTGCCTTTGAGGACTTGTAGTTTATTGGAGGAAATAGAATAAGGAATTATAAATGTACTGAGTTTATAGATGGAAAATTGCAAGAAATCATGAGGACATATAAGAGTAGAGGAACCTCATGTCATTTCATGCTTTTGTTCATTAGTTTTTGTTAATTTTATGCTTTTCTTTGTTGATTCTATGTGTTTTTTAGATTTCAAAATTAATGTTTTCTTATGAATTTATAAATGTACTAAAAAGTTAAATTAATTAAAAGAATGTGGTGCTAAAGTATCTATGAATACATGGATGCATACAATGAACAACAGTGATATTCCATATATATGTAAGGAAAATAGATTGTTCAATAAATTGCATTGGCAAAAATTAGCTCTCAGTTTAACAACAAAATGTTAATTCAAATCTCTGCATCTCTTATATACACATGCTCAATTCTAGATGGATTTACAATATAAATATAAAAGATGTAACATATAACACTATTAGAAAATGTAGACTACTTTAACTGAGGTAGAAAGTACTTTCTAACAAAATATCAAACTCAAAGGCCCCTGAAAAGCAATGGGCAAAGGGCATCAACTGCAATTCACAATTGAATAAACATCCAACAAAAATGAAAAAAAAAACAAAACACCATAATGTTAAAAACATTAACAAATGTTAATGTTAAAAAAATGTTTAAAAATGTTAATAACAGTCAAAGATTTATAAATTTAAACAGCAGGTCAGGAGGGGGTGGCTTATACCTGTAATCACAGCACTTTTGAAGGTGGGCAGATCATCTGAGGTTAGGGGTTCAAGACAAGCCTGGCCAACCTGGCAAACACCATCTCTACTAAAAATACAAAAATTAGCTGGCCGTGGTGGTACACGCCTGTAATCCCAGCTACTCAGGAGGCTGAGGCAGAAGAATTGCTTGAACCCAGGAGGTGGAGCTTGCAGTGAGCCAAGATCATGCCACTGAACTCCTGCCTGGGCAACAGAGCAAGACTCTCTCTCAAAACAAAACAAAACAAAAACAACAACAAAAACCAACAATTAAAAAACAGCAATAAAATATTTTAACACTATCAACTGAACAAAGTTTACAACGTTTCTTAATGTCTGATTTTAGTAAATGTCATAGGGAAACAAATCACACTAATCTTACACATAAGTGTGCATTGACATAACATTTCTGGAGAACTATCTGAAAAAATGCATCCAAACTTTTAACTCTGATCTGACTCTTTGAATAACAAATATGTTCATAGGAATTTCATATAAGAAAATAATCAGACAAGCGTAAAATGGCATATTTATGACAGTCAGAAAATTGAAAATAATTACTTGTTAAAAATAATTGTTTAACAATTTTAATTCATAATTAAATTATGGCCCCTCAAGTCAATGAAATAATTGGCAACTATTAGATATAGTACATACATATACACACACACACACACACACACACACATATAAATCCACATAAACATTTCTTGTCACTGAATGAAAAAAGCAGGTTCCAATATGGTACATAGAGTGTGACCAATCCATTTTACATTTATGTACAAAATGTGTGCAAGTGTGTGTGTGTATTTACCTCAAAGTGCTAATAATATTTATCTCTGGGCAGAAGGGTTTGAAATGAAAAAAGAATTTATATTTGAACAGCTCTGATATCATTTGAGTTCTGTTTATCATGTGTGATGGTTTTTGTACTGTATGTTAAACTTATCAATATTTATCATAGAAAAATTGAAACAGGAAAGGATATAATCACACAACACAGGGACAACTACTGTTCAGATTTTGCTGCATTCCCTTCTACAATTTTTTCTTTCTTACATACATGTGTTTATATATATTTGAGGTCATAATACAGAAAGAGTTTATAGCTAGTATTACTGAGACTCTAATTCACCAATCCATTCATTTGGCCTCCATCACCTTTTTATGGAAAACTCCAGTTCATATTACAGGAAATGCAAAAGAAGGAAAAAAAATATTGAGAATAGAAGAAATCTGACAATAAATAATTCTCATTTATCTAAGTTATTCATTCAGCAAGTATTTATTGAGGGCCCTTTACCTGCCGTGAACTGTTCTAGATGCAATAAGCATGTGCCAACCAATTTTCTGTTCTTAATGGAAACAGAAGCCATCAATATTCATTTGACATTTCTGAGTTTTTGAATGAATAAAGACATGTCTGATCTTCACATGATCTATCAGGCATTTAGTGTATTAACTTTGTTAGAATTCTTTAAACGACTAGAGATTTTTCTCCTGAAGCTGAGGTCACTATCATTTAAATTTCTTCCAGTGAACATATGCTTGCAAACCCATGCCAGCTGAATTAATGAGTAGAAGATAAATGTGTCTACTGATGGAGAAGAAGAAAGGACCAACGGAAAGGCACATGTAGTCAGGAAATGAATTCAACATTCACCTTTGTTATAGGGCCAAAATGTGGGATGAAGACAAAGACCATATGGAAGATTATTATTGATATCAATAAAATTATGGTAGCTATGAACATATTCCTTCCTGTTCCCTGCTCTGATAGTCTCTATTACTATTCTATTTTGTATTGGGGAACTAGCTTCTCTGATGACAAATGCAGATGCAGACAGACTGGTTAAAGCCAAAAGCATGGTGACCACCAGGGTGATCAAGTGGAGGCCACAGTCCAGGAACCAGACAGGTCCTGGCAGGGGGTGGGAAAGCAATGACAAAAACAGGCAATCAGGCTTTCATGGGAGGAACTGAGACATCAAAAAGTTTAGTAGGTTGCACTGTAGATGGGATGCAGATGGAAAATATGTCTCCAGAACAAAGTAAGTGTTTAGTTATTAGTGCAGATTGTTAGGCTAGAGAGAGATACCAAGTTACTGGCTTGATTCATTTTTTGCTCCTCTTGAAGATCAGGTCCTAGAGCTACAGGTGAGGCTTAACCTACAAATAAAGCTTTACTCAGCCTTGGAAACCAGCTTTGAAAGATACTCATTGAATAAAGTGGTTATATCCCCTTAAAGTATGAAATCCAACAACTTACAGGGTAATTGGAAAATCATAATTCTTACATAGAATTACATCTTTCTAGATTCTCTGGTTACTAATGTGAACCCATTACTTTAGCTTCCTGAGCTTTCCCCCCACCCTCCTCCAACACATTGTAGTGCTATTGTGAAGACCTCACTATCCCCTTTCCCTTCCTTCTACTGTCATTTTAGACGAAAATGCAAATTACATTGAAAATATTGTTATGGTAGAGATCACTCATGACATCTTGGTATTTGTGTAAAACAAATGCTGCTGACCCTCTATGAAGAGTTTTAGATAATTTTATACTCTGCATATATGTCTAGGCTTGGTCAGTTAACAGGTAGTTTGGATGTAATAGAAAAGGAATTTTACCTTTTCCAAATAGAATGCATAAGCACTACCTGTTCAACCCCAAGATCTCCATTCTCAGCCTGGGTTATGCTGGGGTTCCCTGAGGCTGTGCTGTGTACTCCCTATATGGCTGTGGGTAGTGAGTATACCCTTGTGATGTTATAGGTAAAATTTAATTTTATGGTGGTGAGAAATGTCTTAAATTATTTCATGTTTGCATACTTTAAGTCCAAAGAGAAGATAGCAGTCAATCTCTTTCTTCATGTGTTTAATTTATATTTTTTGGAATTTCTGCATCAGTGATAAAGAAACCTGCATTTGTTATAAGTGGAAGGAGTTTAATGGAATACATTGGTTTTGCTCTATATAACTATTTGTAAGTATAAGGAAACCAAATGCCATCTGGGAAGTAGAAATCACTTTTTCCAGTGCAGTATTTTTAATTATGTCTTTTCACCTGAGCTCCAGGGCAAAAGTTCCATTTTTTCCCCTGCTCCTTATTAATAAACCTTACAAGTGCAGGATTTTTTAATTTCATATTTTAAGTGAATTTTGCATGCAAAATTTTCTGAAATGACATTAGCTACGTAGTTAAGGTAATAAATTGTCTCTGGAGTTTCTTCATTGCATACAAATCTTTATATCCTACTTGGATTGACTATCCTCTGTGCACATAGAAATAAACAATCTGTATGTTACTGAAAGTGTGTTCAATAGCTTGTTGTGATTATTGTTTGTATGCTACATACATTTGAAACATATGGCAACTATATTTGGTTGTTGTTACTGTTGTTGTTTTGGGTCCATTATTTGTGTTGAGTGTGATATCATGCACCATGCAGACTAGCAAGCATTTAGAGATTAATTAATCTGAACAAAATTGAATTCACCAGTCTAGGTTCCTTAATAATATCCTGCCTAAGACATTAAATAATAAATGAGAAGAGAATGGATATGGGGAGATTCCAAGAAGACGGAACAAGAGATCAGGTCTCCTGAATTTTTATTTCCCTTTCTGCCATTGTGTTCATCTGTGCTCTTGAGTCAGCCACTGTCTGCTTTTGTTTTCCTGGCTGTAGCACGAGAGTAATAGCAAGCCTGGGCGGTATTGTAGTGAGAGAGAATGAATGCCTAAAATGTGCTTTGAGAGCCTCAAGTAAAACACACTGTGCCACGTGTGGAAATTATTATTGGTTCATTCTTCATGTACTTTTGGTCCTTGCCCTCTAGGCTCAGACTGCCAGCCAAGGCACCAATTACTGTGGATGGGGCTGTTGGTTCTTGTGATGTGAACACCTGTCCTCCAGCAAATGAGTTGAGATAACACATACCAATTTACTATGTGTGTCATACACCCTACAAATTGAATCTCCAAAATACACTCAGAGTTGAATAAAAAATGACACTGGGTTTAAATGACAGGAAATAGACGTAATACAATTGCTTGGGCATCTGTGTCCACCCAGGCCTTTGTCCACACAGTCTGCTGCAGTAACGCCACGCCAGACTTCCCTCTGCATTTTCAGAGCTGACTAAGGGGCCATCTGTATGGGGAAAGTCACTGCAGAATTGCTGGCTTCCCTGGGACAGCCTCAGGCTGATTAATTCAGTCCGGCCAGGGCTTGGCAGACCCTGCCTCACACTGCTTATCAGATAAGACAAAATTGCAACCTGATACAATTCCAAGGACCTTCACGTTTATATTTTAAGAAACATTCATTAGGCAGTGGGACAAGTTGCCCCATAAAAATTGTTGCCCTAAAGTTTACAGGAAAAAAAATTTCAGAGAGAAAAAGGAAAAAGAAAAGAAAGCATAGAGTAGGGGTTGAGGGAATGGGCTTTCAAGGGCATCCAAATGCGGGTGTAAACCGTGGCTACGCTTTTACCAGCTGCGTGACTTTTGGCAATGTCATAAACCAAAATTTCCCTACTCTTCAGTTTCTTTACCAAACTCTAAGTTAGGACCATGCCTAACTTGTTCATCCCTATATCCCAGATCCCTGTCACAGAATTTGGCATATTATAGGTGTCAAAAAACAATAGATACATGTAAAGATTTTTCTGGAGTCATTTTTACTACTTGGTAGAGCTGGGGATTTAGCCAGCCAGGATAGGCGCACAACCATCTGTGTCAGCTCACTCCGGTGCCTTCTTGTCTCTATGGGAACAACCTCTGGGTGAGGGAGAAAAGATCTTCTTCAGAATTTGGCCTGCTCTGTTTAAACGCCCAGCCAGGAGGTTAAGCATAATGCTTAAGCTCATTTTGTACAAATCAACTCTCTTCCCTCAAATCATATACAGTGCACAGCCAGGATTTCATATTTGGTACATTTCTGACACCTTTAACCTATTCATTTATTTGTAGAATTGTGCATATGTAGAATTTTGAAGTGTTTTTAATGGTTTTATTTTTGTTAATAAAGTGATCCTCAAATAAGTACAAGTGCACGCACCTCCCATGGCTGTGCTTTATGTAGATACCTATGTGCATCCATTTTTCCATTCTTTCCTATTTTTAATTACATGCTAATCCATCAGAACTGCATTGCTCCAGACTACTCTTTTCTATGGCCATTCACACTTAAAATATCCTATCAAGAATTAGAGAAAAAGTGAGCATAACAACAAAATAGGTACTAATTTATTCACCTTTATCTTATGCCCTCCAATCTTTAGCTAGCACCTCCTTTGGCTGAATCTAGCAGGAAGCCAGTTGACAGAGTATCCTGAGAAGCATCGCCTGCAGGGGTTTGACTTCCTGTGTTCCAGGGTAGAATAGAGCTAGGAGGAGGCATGTATCTGAAGGTGGACCAACTCTGAACCAGCACATAGCACTTAGTGCTTCACATCATGTTTGTTTATGTAGATGTCTCCATTCTTAGAATGTGAGCTGCCTAGAAACAGAAACTTCATCTTTTTCTGCTTTGTATCCCCTGCTCCCTGCCCATTGCTTTGAGTAGAATGTAAGCTTAACAAGTGTCAAATGGGTGCATCTGCTTGTGGAGTTAAGTAGTATTCTTCCCAGGAAACAAGTTTGCTTTTTTAGTTGGATAGGTTTGTACCTCTAGGAGTCTATGGTCTAGTTATGGATATAAATGGGTATATAGCATAGTAGGGAGGGGATTGGAGGAAGGATCAACTGAGAATTGTTTATGATTCTTCAAAAGGCCCCACTAAATTTGACAAATAACAGGTTAGTTTGGATTGCAAAAGAGAGGAAAGAGACACGGGAGCGTGTAAGACGTCAATGAGAGAGGACTGTGCAGAGTGAGACAGTATCATGGGTTCCTGACAGTCAGACATGGTGTGGCATGAGTTTCTGAGTTTAGAGATTAGTGTAAGAAAAGAGGTGCCACTCAGAAAATGAAGGTACAAACCATGCAGCTCATGTCAAAGGTAAAAACCTAATTACATTTACTTTGCAATATTGCCTTGCTTCAACTCCGTAACTCCCCACCATCAATCCCCAGCATGTGTTTCACTCTTCTCTGTAGCAAAGTACTCTGTTCCCAGTATTTCAAACAGCACCTGGCATGTGAATATGTATTGAAGGAAGGAAGTTGTAAATATAGGACAATGACTATATGTAGATTTGCTTTAAGCCTGAAGCTGGAGATACAAATGCGTATTGTATTAGTCAGCTTGCACTGCCATAACAAAATACCATAAAGCAGGTGGCTTAAACAACAGACATTATTTTCTAAATGTTTTGGAGGTTGGATGTTTAATATCAGGGTGGCAGCATGGTGAGGTTCTTGTGAGGGATCTTTTCCTCATTTACAGATGACCTCTCATGGCAGAGAGAGAGAAAAAGGGAGCAAGTTCTCTGCTGTCTCCTCTTATCAGGACATTAATCTCATCAGGAAAGCCCAATCTCATGACCTCATCTAACCCTAATCACTTCTCCAAACCCCACCTCCAAATATCGTCACATTTCACAGTACGGCTTCAACTTACGAATCTGAGGGTAGGGGGATCACTGCTTATCCTGTAGCACCTGTGTAACTAGTGGTCCTTCTGCACTGTTTTTACTTTGAGGTCAGGCAAACTTCATTTCTTTGGGGAGTCATGGAAAACAGCAGTCAGCAGAACAAGAGCACATTAACCTTATCAGGGTTGATCAACTCAGCTTAGGAAAGGATGAATAGGAAAATTTAACTTCTCAAGGCCCAGATACATTATTCTTTACATCTGTGACACATTTTTTTATATATCTACCAATTATCTGTTCCCTTTCCTTTCTGCCAAATAAATGGAGTATTTCTCATTCCATTACTCCCAGTTTGGTAATGTGATTTGCACTGGTTAATAGCATGTGACCTGATGTGACATTCCACATTTGAGCAAAATCTTAGCATTAGCTTGACTTTGAATCTTTTTTGAGTTCCCTTATTGAGAACAGCATGACCCAGACAGTGGTTACTTCTTCAAACTGTTTTCCAAATAGAAAACTCAGCACAGAACTGAGCAGAACCTGTTAAAGCCACAGCTGACTTGCAGATCTCAGGTGATTTGAGCAGGAAATAATGTGTTTGCCATTGTGAACTGATAAGGTGTATGTATTATGAGCTGATAAGGTATATGCATTAATTTTTTATTGTTGCTGTAATGAATTGCCATGAACTTAGCAAGTTTAACAACACAAATTCATTATCTTTAGTTCTTTTGGATTAAAGTCTGACACGAGTTTTACTGGGCTAAAAATCAAGATATTTGCAGGGCTGTGTTCTCTTTTGCAGACTATAGGGGAAAATCTATCTCCTTGCCTCTTCTGGCTTCTAGAAATGGCTCACATTCCTTGGATCATGGCTCCTTTCCATCTTCAAAGCTAGCAATATAGCACCTCTCTGACCACTATTCCACACTTAATGTCTTCTATTGAATGTCTTTTTCTGACTTCCGTTTCTACTTTCAGGGACCCCCATGACTTCATCGGGCTCATCCGGATAATTCAGGATCATCTACTTCAAGGTCAGTTGATTAGCAATCTTAATTTCTCTTTGTCATGCAGCCCTAACATATTCACAAGTTCGAGGTATAAAAACGTGGATATCTTGGGGCTACTATTCTGCAGTATGTGTATTGTAATCAAGGAATCAAGCATGATGATATTGCTAAAAAAACAGAGAACTAGAAACTACTTTAAAAATGAACATGAAACAGCAGCTACTTGTGGCTGCTTGAAGTCACAAGATAAAATTTATAAATTTTATAAAATTTATAAATTCTTGAAGAGGCAAGAATAACATTACATTTGATAACCTGGCTCTATGCCCAGTCCTGCCTCTAGCTGTAGCACCTTGGGCAAGTCATTTGATTCCTTCTACTCTTAATATTTTGAACTGCAACATGAAAATAATAACTCTAGTGCTATTTATCTTTCAAGGTTACTAAATAGATCAAATCAGTATGTGTATACATACATACACGTGTGTGTATGTATATGTCTATATGGTTTGTTCTTTCATTCTCTGTACAGATATATATATATATGTATATATATATACTGCATGTCACCTGAGGTCTGCAAGTCAGCATATATGCAGTATATATATATATATACACACACACACACACAGCATATATGCAGTATATATATATATATGTATCTACTGTATATGCAGTATATATATATGCTGACTATGAAGCATATATGCATTATACATATATATGTATATACTATACATGCAGTATATATATATATGCTGACTTGCAGACTTTAGATGATTTGAGCAGGAAATAATGTGTTTGCCATTGTGAACTGATATGGTGTATGTATTATGACCTGATAAGATATATGTATTAATTTTTTATTGTTACTGTAATGAATTGCCATAAACTTAACAAGTTTAACAACACAAATAAGAGATCAGGATATTATAGATAATGAAAACATTCATATCTTTCTATATCTTTTGTTCTTTTGCCTTTTTAAAACATATACATTACTACTTAGATATGTCCAATTAAATGCTCCCCCAGCGTGTATGTACTAAAATACGTACAACACATAGATATGTGCCTTTTTTTAGAACAAACCATTATACTTATCCAGTGACAGATCCACTTTTTAATGTGCTGTGTTTAAGAGATCACAAATTTGTCAGTGGCAAAGCTAAATATTTTCAGCAAAGTAACGCAATGAAAGAAAAATGTCACTTGTTAAGAATGTTTCCCACATTCAAGATAGAGGCCTACAACTGACTATTCCATGGATTTTGAAATTATTCTACGCTAGCCTAAACATGAATATAAAAATTAGTTCAAAACATGATACTAATAAGGCAAAAAAGTCATATGCAAATTAAAACTTTACCAGATGAATAATAATTAAACACATATTACATACAGTATGCCATAATGGCACTACATGACCCTAAAAGTAAAAGCAATTTATTATTCTGAGAAGTCATCTTGAAAATTAGTGTCTAATAAAATGAAAGAACCCTACTCCCGTGCTCAGCTCCAGTCTCTAAAATTAAATATTTTGAAATACTTTGTTTTATAGCTCATTGTGTTGTTAACCACTATACTCATTATAATTAATGTTGTGGTTCTTAATTTATCATTTCAGCAGTAGCTGTCTGAAGTAACAGAATGAGATATCAAACACAATACCTTTTAAATAAATTATAAGCAAATGAGGAGATGGATAACCTATTCTGCATGATGTGCTTATTTCACATTGCATGCCTATATCAAAACATCTCATGTAACCCATAAATATATACACCTACTATGTACCCACACAAATTTTAACAAATAAAAAATAAAAAAAATTACAAGCATACACAACAATTCATATTACATGAAATACATATAAACAAAAAGTTTCACACTAAACACAGAATGATTGGGAAGGAATGAGCAATGGGAGTGGGGAGATGACAATTCAAGAAAATCAATAAATGAATGACTAAAACGAAAGGGATTTTAACATGCCATGGTTTAAGGGGTATGATTAACTTAACCTTCTGCACCAAGGGTTCAAAAAGTACTAATTTGTTTGCATTTTAGCTTCTTTGGGGGCAATGGTTCAATACTGAATGCAAATCGTAGTGACCCAAGGAGCTTTTAAAAAATGCCCCCACTTAGACCCAACCCCTACATGTTCTGATTGATGTCTGGAGTGAAAATTATGCATATATATTTTTTGTGATTAAACATTACAAAGCAAACACATCTGTGTACCTAAAATCCTTGGCAAAACAATAAATATTACTAGAAATCCTGATGCTCCTTCTCGCTGGACATCAATACTCATGAAAGCTCCAGATGTGATCCTAATGTTTCTGCAGTTGAGGACCATTCTCAGGGTGTCTATTTCTTAAGGCATTCTTTGCCTGCATTTCATTTTCTCATTTTGTAATTTCCTGGTGTTACTACTCACAGTGGATAGGAATTATTTTTTAAAACTTCTTTAACTTTGGAGGTTAAAAATGTATTTATTTTATACAAGTTTGATTAATAGAGTATCTATACACAGCATTCTTATTACAGTCATTGTCCCACTCAAATTTTATAGTATTTTCCTCTGTCTTTGAGAATCCAATTTTGTTGAAATCAATTTGGTTTCATTTGTTGTACATATGTTTTTTATTATTATGTTTTTTCTGAAAAATGTATTTATTTCCTCTTTATCCTTAAAGCCCTGAATTTTTTACTAGTATTATCAATATGCAACTTTCTGCTATATAACCAGCTCAGAATCTGATAGGGACTTTCAGTATAAAAGTTTTTCTATTATTTCTATTATTTCCTTGCTTACTTTCTTCCCTCCATTAACTCCTCCTGAAATGCTTGTTAGATTAACATTGGCACTCTGGAATTGCACCTGCATATTATAACCTTTATAAATAAATAAATATTGGAATTAAATGTTGGAAATAAATAACATTTGTATTTTTTAAGCATGGTCTTTCCAATACTAAGTTTGGTCTTGTATGATTATTTTCTTATTAAATGCTTTGATTTATTTCTTTTGTAATCACAATTAAAATTTCTTTTCTACAAACTCATTCTCTGGTGTTTCTTTTTTTGTAATAAGTCATTCTTGTTTTATGGATGCAATATCATCTTTGACTTCTCTGAATAAACTAATTGGAATATTTAAGTTTCATTTTGGTGCCTAAATTATTTGTTTCCCCTGGGGCCAATTTTTTGGTTTATCCATTTTGATTCTTCTATGAATGCTATTTGTTTTCCTCCAATATGTGGGGATCTTTAGATATCAGTTTATATTTATTGAATGAAAGATTAGGATGATTAATAGAAATAGTGTATCGTTTTTCTAACAGAACTTCCATTATGAAAGGTGTGACTTTTTTATGGGTGGGGGCTTTGTTCATATGGACAGTATGTGTCAGTAATGTATTGTTCTGTAGGTTACTGAGCATGAAACAATAGAACAGTCTGGCTGTTGAAATTTTGAGCTAATCCTTGGCTATTTTGAGAAGGACAGATCTTTTATTTGTGTTTAGAGCTGAGGCTTTCTACTCCCAATTATTTTCTATATTCCCAGTTATTGCTATAATTGGTCCCATATATATAATTGATCCCAATTTAATTATTTATTCCCAATTTATCCCAATAATTTGCTAGGTTCTCTAAAATTTTCTAGTATTCTTTTGGGTCACTTTTTCCCCCACATATTCTAATTTTCAATAAAAACATTTCAGTGAACCTGAAAAAGAAATGGAGATAATTGTTTGCATTAAATTTGACAACTTTTACACTGAAAGCCCTGATGAGCATATGATAGGTTTTAATTAATTAAAAGGAAAAAATGCATGTAGATATCAATAATTTGAAGTACATTAATGAGTATATTCAATGAGTTTATGACCTAGAATAAAGCAAGATATTGCTAAGAGAAAGCAATAGTTAAGATATATAATATAGTACGATCATTTAAATGAAAAATTTAGAATCATTAATATAAACAAACCTAAGACACACCAGTAATTTTGCAGACCTAATATACACTGTCAATATGTTTGCAGTAGATAGACCAATGTTTTGTAGATACATACATCTGTTTGTCTGTTCATCCATATGTTTGTCTCTTTATTGCTTTATTCATCTTGCTTTTCCTGTATCTTTGCAACCAGTTTTAAAGAAAACAATAAAAGTTATCCAACTTTTTCGGCCTTCTAGGTAAAGAAAAAGATAATGGCCCTAAAACTCTTTAACCCAATATTTAAGTTACAACAGGGTTTATTACTTTTCTGTGCTGTGGACCCTATGGAAGTCTAGAGAAACCCATGGACTCCTTTGCAAAGTAATATTTTTAAATATGCAAAAATAAACACACAAGATTATACAGGAAGCTAAGTATAGTAAAACATATTTGTTACATTAACAAAAAAACCCAAATTTCTTATATATTTCACATGTATAGTGCATGCTCTTTGTCCTGATATCGAAGGACAGTCAGATTATTGGCCTTTTCCAAGAACTACTATTCAAAAGAAAGTATTGCTATTTTTATTTTTCATTAACTTCAGAGCTATCTTTCTTATTTCCTCATTTCTTCTGTCTTTAGCTTTATTCTGTTTTTCCTTTTCCTAAACTCTCAAATTGCAATATTACCTCACCAAGTTTCAGCTTTTTTTCTTTTCAAGTATAAGAATGTTAAATCCATTAGCATTTCTCTAAGTAATGGTTTACTGTATTTCATACTTTTCGGTACCTAGTAATTTTCTTATCACTGTTTCAATGTATTTTCTAATTTTTTTAAAGGATTTCTTTTATGACCTGAGTTATTTAATAGCATATTTAAAATTTTTCAAATGTGTGAGTGATTAAAGTTAGTTTTCATAATGCATTTCTAGCTTAAATGTAGTCAGAAAAGCTATATCTAGCTGTTATGGTGATGATGTTTTGGAATTTACAGATGCTAGTTTTGCGGCTCATTAAATGAGCAATTTTTGCTCTGAGTACTTGAAAAGTACTATACTTTCAATTTTGAGAGTGCACTTTTTCTGTAGAGCATGGCTGTTAATTGTGATATTTAAATCTTATACATCCTCCAAGTTTTTGGTCTGATTGATCTGTATCAGTTACTGAGAAAGTTATAGTAAAATCTGCTATAATAGTGAATTTCTCAATTTTACCATATAGTTTTGTCCTTTTGCTTTAGATATTCAAAAGACACATTATTGGATGAAGTTTAGGATTTTACTTGTTACTGGTGAATTCGGCCTCTTATCATTATACACAGATTTTCTGATACTTGAATTCAAGTCATGTAACCTAATTGTGATGCAGTTGTTTACCTAGAATTTAATTTTAATTTTTTCTTGACCCTCGAGGGTTATTTTTGTTTAAATTTCGCACCTTCTTTGATAGCTGTGTCTTCTTGCATCTTGGGCCTTCCTTCTGAAATCATTTCATGTGTTTCTAAAGTATATTCACTCACTATTTTTTGTTTGTTTTTGTCACAATGTAATCTCTATTTCATCTTCATTTTTTTTGTTGTTTGCTAAAAATGTCTGTATATTCCTCTCATTCCTGAATGATAGTTTTGGGAGGACCTAACATTCTGGTTGGCGTCTATTTTCTCTTCTTTGAAGTATACATTCAGCTGTCTTCTGGCTTCTATTTTTGCTTTTGAGAATTCAGCTGTTTTGTTGTTCCTTCATAAAACATGTCTTTTCTCTCAGACTTCTTTTAAAGTCTTCACTTTCTCTTTATTGATCTTCAGTGCCACTGTAGTTCCTATATTATGTCTAGGCGTATATTTCTCTTTAGCAATCCTGTTGAAAATCTATTGGACTTTCTGAGGGTCAGAATTGGTGTCTTTATCAGTTCTGAAAAATTCTCAGCTATTATCAGTTTGAATATCGCCTTTTATCCATTCTCCCAATTCCCCTCGCAGGAACTATGAATAGACATATAGTGACTTTTTAACTTTATCTTCAATATCTCTTAACTTCTATTTCATATTTTCATTTCTTTATGACTTTGTGCTACATTTTGGGTGAGTTTTTAAACTCAATATTCCCTTACATAAATTCTCTCTTCACCCAGTGGCCAAGAGTTTCCTTCTTTTTTGTTTTTGTTTTTATTTTGAGACACAGTCTCCTTCTGTCATCCAGGCTGGGGTACAGTGGCATGATCTCGGCTCACTGCAGCCTCTGCCTCCTGCATTCAAGCGATTCTCCTGCCTCAGCCTCCCAGGTAGCTGGGATTCCCACCACCATGCCAGGCTAATTTTTATATTTTTAGTAGAGACGGGGTTTTGGCATGTTGGCCAGGCTCATCTCAAATTCCTGACCTCAAGTGATCTGCCCACCTCAGCCTCCCACAGTGCTGGAATTACAGGTGTAAGCCACCACACCCAGCCCCTAGAGTTTGCTTTTAATCCATCTGTTGAATTATTCATTTTAATGATTGTAAAAATTCTATTTAGAAATTTTGAAAAATCTCTCTGGTTATTTTTGATAATCTCTTGTTCTATATTATACATTTATCTGTTTTTTTTTTTTCTTTAAGCCTATTTTAAAAATATATTCCTTACTGGAAAATATCAATATCTGTATCCTTAGGGTAGTATTCTGTAGGCTTTAAAAAATTTCCTCCTACTAATTCAGTTTGTCTCTCTTTCTCTGATGATAGCTATTTTGCTCATGTGAAAATGTTATGAAGTTGAGGTATAAAACCCAGTGTGCGGTAAAATTATTTAGTGTTTGACTTACAGAATTTGTTGGCTAGAAAGGTGGTACTAGTTAACTTATTTCCCAATCTCAATTAAAGACACACTCACATTTGGGAAATTTCAGGGTAAAATTTTCTTTATAGTTCTACACAGATTCATGGCCAAACTAGACAGATATTCTACCATGTCTTGTTTTTTTCTTTCTTTCTTTTTTAACCTTTCTAATTCAACCACACAGTGCATTGCCTTTCAGGATCTCAGGTTCTGTCTGGTTGTTTCTGTTTTTATCTTTCTTTTTGAGTGCTCCATAAGCAGTAATTGTGATTGTTCTCTGTGTCTGTGGCTCATTAAAGGCCAAAATGCTACATCACCGTAAGTGTTTTCTTACCTCTTTAGATGCCTGCAAAAGCTTCTATTTTCCTGCCAACTCATCCATGCATTTAAAAATTATTTTTAAAATATTTTATCCAATGAGCACACCTAATGGCCAGATTGTGGTTTCTAAATACTATTTTTGAGAAATGGCTGCTGTTGGACTGGCTCATGGAGAGTACACAGTGAACCTGATACATCCTGATATATGCCAGAAAACAAGTGAGCTCTGCATGAATAGAGATATGCACAAAAACCCAGAACCAGTTTTTGAATAATTTGAGCATCAAAAAGGATATTGAACATAACTGACTATAACCATTAAATACATAAAAATCTATGTCACCACGGTGGTGTCAGACAGTGGTATATTCTTTTTTTATTGCATTTTAGGTTTTGGGGTACATGTGAAGAACATGCAATATTGTTGCATAGGTACATACATGGCAGTGTGATTTGCTACCTTCCTCCCATCATCTATATCTGGCATTTCTCCCCATGCTATCTCTCCACAACTCCCCACCCCCTGCTGTCCCTCCCTATTTCCCCCCAACAGACCCCAGTGTGTGATGCTCCCCTCCCTGTGTCCATGTGTTCTCATTGTTCGACACCCACCTGTGAATGAGAACATGCGGTGTTTGATTTTCTGTTCTTGTGTCAGTTTGCTGAGAATGATGTTTTCCAGGTTCATCCATGTCCCTACAAAGGACACGAACTCATCGTTTTTGATGGCTGCATAATATTCCATGGTGTATATGTGCCACATTTTCTTTATCTAGTCTATCCTTGATGGGCATTTGGGTTGGTTCCAAGTCTTTTCTATTGTAAACAGTGCCACAATGAACATATGTGTGCATGTGTATTTATAACAGAATGATTTATAATCCTTTGGGTATATACCCAGTAATGAAATTGCTGGATGAAATGGTATTTCTGGTTCTAGATCCTTGAGGAATCGCCACACTGTCTTCCACAATGGTTGAACTGATTTACACTCCCACCAATAGTGTAAAAGTGTTCCTGTTTCTCCACATCCTCTCCAGAATCTGTTGTCTCCAGATTTTTTAATGATTGCTATTCTAACTGGCGTGAGATGGTATCTCAATGTAGTTTTGATTTGCATTTCTCTAATGACCAGTGATGATGAGCATTTTTTCATATGTTTGTTGGCCTCATGTATGTCTTCTTTTGTAAAGTATCTGTTCTTATCCTTCACCCACTTTTGAATGGACTTGTTTGTTTTTTTCTTGTAAATCTGTTTTAGTTCTTTGTAGATTCTGGATATCAGCCCTTTGTCAGGTGGGTAGACTGCAAGAATTTTTTCCCATTCTGTTGGTTGCTGATTCACTCTAATGACTGTTTCTTTTGCCGTACAGAAGCTGTGGAGTTTGAGTAGGTCCCATTTGTCTATTTTGGTTTTTGTTGCCAATGCTTTTGGTGTTTTGGTCATGAAGTCCTTGCCTACGCCTATGCCCTGAATGGTTTTGCCTAGATTTTCTTCTAGGGTTTTTATGGTGTTAGGTCTTATGTTTAAGTGTTTAATCCATTTGGAGTTAATTTTAGTGTAAGGTGTCAGGAAGGGGTCCAGTTTCTGCTTTCTGCACATGGCTAGCCAGTTTACCCAACACCATTTATTAAACAGGGGAATCCTTTCCCCATTGCTCGTTTTTGTCAGATTTATCAAAGATCAGATGGTTGTAGAAGTGTTGTGTTGCCTCTGAGACCTCTGTTCTGTTCCATTGGTCTATATCTCTGTTTTGGTACCAGTACCATGCAGCCATCAAAAATGATGAGTTTGTGTCCTTTGTAGGGACATGGCTGAACCTGCAAACCACCATTCTCAGCAAACTGACACAAGAACAGAAAATTAAACACCGCATGTTCTCATTCATAGGCGGGTATTGAACAATGAGAACATGGACACAGGGAGGGGAGCATCACACACTGGGGTCTGTTGGGGGGGAAATAGGGGAGGGACAGCGGGGGGGTGGGCAATTGTGGAGAGATAGCATGGGGAGAAATGCCAGATATAGATGATGGGAGGAAGGTAGTAAATCACACTGCCATGTATGTACCTATGCAACAATATTGCATGTTCTTCACATGTACCCCAAAACCTAAAATGCAATTAAAAAAAGAATATACCTAGATTGCGGAACATTGTACAATTATACTGCCTAAGTCTCTTCAAAATGTCAAATGCACAAGCAAAATTGAAGTGGGCAGTGTGACTTTTGACTGAGTCAAAGTTCTGAAAAATAAAAGGCCAAAAGTATATTTGGGAGAAAATTGAAAAAATTTGATAATCAACTGGCTCTTAAATAATGTTATAGAATTACAGATTGAATATTTCTTATCCAAAATGCTTGGGATCAGAAGTGTTTCAGAGTGGAGAATTTTTTTTCCAGATTTTAGAATATTTGAATATACGTAATGAGACAACTTAGGGGTAGGATCCAAGTCTAGACAGAAGCTTCATTTATCTTTCATTATACCTTATGTTATACACATACCCTGAAGGTAATTGTATACAATATTTTATATAATATTGTGCATGAAATAAAGTTTTTGTACATAGGACAATCAGGAAGCAAAGGTGTCACTATCTCAGCCACTATGTTGACAATTTGTGGTTGTTTTCCATTAACTTCTGTTCATCAGTTTCAGCATGGAACTGTAACAGTTTATTCTCTTTCTTTGTTTCTTTTTTTTAAATTCTGTTTCTTACAGTCATACATGGTGGTCATTCCAACACCATACTCTTCTGCAAGATGTTTTACACTTATACCACTGTCCAGTTTCTCCAACAGATTGACTTTCTGTGCTGTAAATATAAATGCCACCTGTTTTTCTTATCACTGTTACCCACACGAGTATCTGTAGGCCTTTTTAATATCTCAACAATTATACTACAGAACAGAAAATAAACAACAACAGAGGAAAACCAAACAGTGAGTAATGCATTAGGACTTGGTCCTGTGTGGGACATTGGGGTACCTGCTCTTAGTATGTCCAGCCTGAAAACATGCTGTTTTGTTACCAGTTGTGAATATGCTCCATGGGGGGAATCTGGACATGTGTGGAAGCAATATATCACAGCTAAAAGAAGCTGAGAGGGTCTTTTTTCGCCTTGGAGGCACAAAATAAACTGTGTTGTGTATCTATTTTGACTGTGACCCATCACATGAGGTCAGGTGTAAAATTTTTCACTTTTGGTGTCATATCAGTACTCAAAGAGTTTTTTATTTTGGAGCATTTTAGATTTCAGATTTTAGATTAAGAATGCTTAATCTATATGGCAATTTTAAATATATGATGATGTTTGCATTAGTCAGAATTTTTCAGAGAAACATAACCAATAGGATGTGTAGATAGATAGATGATAGATAGAAATATAGATATACATCTATATATATGTATCCCTCTCTATGTGTATATATACAGATAGTTGTATATATATATGTATACATACATACACACACATACAGAGAGAGATTTATTGTAGGGACCTGGCTTTTATGATTATTGTATTAGTCCATTTTCATACTGTTGATAAAACATACTTGAGACTCAGCAATTTACAAATGAAAGAGGTTTAAACTTTTCCAGGTGAACTGTGCAAGCTGTCATTGGTTCTACTATTCTGGGGTCTGGAGGATGGTGGACCTCTTCTCAGAGCTCCACTAGAGATGCCCCAGTAGAGATTCTGTGTAGGGGCTCCAGCCCCACATTTCCCTTCTGTGCTGCCTTGGCAGAGGTTCTCCATGAGCACCCCACCCCCTGCAGTAAACTTCTGTCTGGGCATCCAGGTGTTTCCGTACATCTCCTGAAATCTAGGCAGAGGTTCCCAAACCTCAATTGTTGACTTTTGTACACCCGCAGGCTCAACACCATTTGGAGGCTGCCAAGGCTTGGGGCTTCCACCTTCTGAAGCCATGGCTTGAGCTATATGTTGGCTTCCTTCAGCCATGGCTGGAGCAGCTGGAATACAGGGCACCAAGTCCCTAGGCTGCACACGGCATGGGGATCCCGGGCCTGGCCCATGAAACCACTTTCTCCTCCTGGGCCTCTGGGCCTGTGATGAGAAGGGCTGTCATAAAGGTCTCTGACATGGCCTGGAGACATTTTCTCCAGGGTCATGGGGATTAATATTAGGCTCCTTGCTACTTATGCAAATTTCTGCAGCCGCCTTGAATTTTTCCTCAAAAAAAAATGTTCATTTTTTTTTTTCTACTGCATCATCAGGCAGCAATTTTTTTAAACTTTTATTCTTGGTTTCCCTTTTAAAATGGAATGCTTTTAACAGTACCCAAGTCACCTCTTGAATGCTTTTCTGCTTAGAAATTTCTTCCACCAGATATCCTAAATCATTCTCAAGTTCAAAGTTCCACAAATTTCTAGGACAGGGGCAAAATGCTACCAGTCTCTTTGCTAAAACATAACAAGAGTCACCTTTGCTCCAGTTCCCAAGAAGTGCCTATTTTTGCAAATATAAAATCATTTCAAAATAAAGAGGTTAAAATTTAACATTTAATATGAAGGTTTTTGATTTAAAAACACTTTATCAATTGAAATGAAACTTTCCCTTCTAATCCAATAAGACTCAAAACTTGTAAATCTTTCATTCTGTCTTCACACATTCAAATTTTTGTATGATTTTAGGAGCTCATTTTGTGACTCTTTGAATCTCCAGAGTAATAAAATCATTAAAAATGACTAATTGAGTAACACCTTTTTTTTTTTTTTTGCAACAGGTACAAAGCTAACAGACAATTTAAATTTCAAATTATAACTGGAATAGATAATTGCAGTTAACATTTACTGCTGATCAGTGGTTTTCAAACTCAAGATGGTGTCAGAACCACCTGGAGGATTGTTTAAAAATGAAGACTTCTTGATGCCAATCTGTTGGGTTCCTAATTCAGTAGGTCTGGTGGAGGACTAAGAATTTGCACTTCTAAAAATTTTCTAGGTGACACTGACAGGGCTAGTCCTGGGGACTACACATTGACAAACTTTGGCCTCAATATTAATTTGAAATTGTAAGATTAATGTATCTCTACAACTCTATTGTTTCCAGTGTATACAGTTAAATGTAAAGATGAATAAAAAGACTCATTCTAACTCAGTTTTGACCCAGTTGCTAATCCAGAATATAAATATTGCAGAACTTTAAACAATTGTCATTATAATGTTGAAGCATCTTTTATTGGCTCAGGACCCCAAAATCTAAAACTTTATTGTGACTTTTGATTTTAGATCTGATATATAAGATACTTGGGAATCATCACTCCTGTAATTACATCAAGACAAAACTAAAAAAAACCCTGAAAATCAATGACTTTTTCTTGTACCAATCAGAGAATTGAAGTTGCATGGCAAATCATTATCCTGAAATCTGGAGTGAAAGACATATTCAGCCAGATGCAGCTAATATGTGCTAACTGGAACAGAAGTCACTGCAATCCTAAACTGATCAAAACACTTAAATATTACTTTTGATGAATTTGTGGAGACTGAATGTGGACTAGTTTGAGAAAGAAATTCATGAGGTCACAGTCTGAGGCGGTTTCCCACACTGTCCTGGTTGTTTTTCTCTAAGAATCTCACTAAGTTCTCAGGATGAAGATCCAACAAAGATATCCTCAAAGCTCTGGCAGGGGCTGGGAAAGAGTAATCATTGCGAAATATGGCCGAAGACTTCCTCAAAACAAAGGTTTACCTCTGGAGTAAAAGATCTAGCTAGAGCCTTATTGCAGGCTCCTTGGAGGAGGGGTTGCTGTCTGATTTCAGCTCCCTCTAACCTCTCTGTCTAACATAAGGGGCAGGGTTGGGGAATAGTTAGTAGGGGGTCAGGGTTTCAGGGAAGGGAATATGTGGCAGGAGGAAATATAAAGATATATCACTGGAAAACAGTTTTGAAGGTCACAGCCTGAAAATGCATGCTGAGAAAAAATGAGATTTTATTTAAAATTATAGAAAGCCTCCTCACCCACTTCCTTGTATAATTCTGGAATTATACAAGGAAGTGGGTGAGGAGGCTTTCTATAATTTTAAATGACCAATATAATATCAGTGATCATAGCTGAGAGAGCTGAAAACACAGGCCTTCTCTGAGACGTAGTACTTAAAGAAGACCAAAATCAAGAGGTGAGACAAAAACAAGGACACTAAAGGATTATGAAGTCTCTGCCATTCATAACTATAGTAAACATTAAATATAGCCTCACTTCCACCCAGATGAGCATAACTCCTGACTCACGCTAAAGCTGATTTATGTTAGTTCCTATTGCCTGATACACGTTCAGTTTTCAACAAAAAATTGCAAGGCATGCTAAAGGACAATAAAAATGCAGTATGAAGGGTCAGAACAACGATTAGAACAGACGTAGATATGATAAAAATGTTGAAATTTTCAGACAGAAAATTTAATATAGTTATGATGATTATGTTAAGTGCTCTAATTCAAAAAATAAAAAACATGCAAAAAGACAGATATAAGCAGGGAGATAGAAACTCCACGAAGCAAAAAGAAGTATTAGATATAAAAAATAATGTACCAAAAATAAATAAGGTTTTTGATGGGTTATCAGTAGAATGAACATATTGAGGAAAGAATAAGTAAACTTGAAAATATGTCAATAAAATTTTCCCAAACTGAAATGCAAAAAAGAAAATTAAAAAAAAAAAAAACACAGAAAAGAGAAGAAAAAGGGAAAAAAGAAGTAATGATAAAAACATAAGCGCATCCAAGGACTGTAGGACAATATTGCAAAGGTATAACATACCCATTATTAGAATACCGGAAAGAGAAGAAAGAGATAATGTATCAAAAGAAATATTTGAAGTAACAAGACCATGAATTTTTCAAATTAACGAGAGACAAACCAACAATTTAGGTAGCAGGAAGCTCAGGGAACTCTAACAGGATAAACACAGAAACAAACAAAAACAACTCTCACACACCTGCCCTATCATATTTAAACTGTAGAAAACCAAGGACAAAGACAATATCTTGAAAAAAAGCCAGAGGATGAAAACACATCTATTGACACAATAACACAGATAGAAATTATAACAAACATCTTGTCAGAAATCAAGTGAGAAAGAATAATGTGAAAGAAAAATGTTTCAATGTTGAAAGAAAAAAATCTACACACTTAGAATTCTATATAAAAAAACCCTTAGTTAAAACAAAAGAGAAATACTTTCTCAGATAAACAAAAACTGAGGTCATTCAACACCACTAGACTTTCCTTTTGTGAAATATTAAAATAAATTTTTTATAGAGAAAGAAAATGATATAAGTCAAACACTCAGGTCTGTATAAGGAAAGAAAGAATGTTAGATAAGGAATAAAAGAAGGTAAAATAATATTTTCTTTGGCTTATTCTTAGCTCTTCTAAAAGACAACCATTATTCAAAGGCAATAGTAATTACAATGTATTGAGGTATAGCATATGGCTACATTAAATGAATAACAGCTATTGTAACCAAGGACCTCAGTTTTTAAAATATGTTGTAATCATCTCTTTTCTTTTCTTTCTTCCCTCCCCTCATATCCCTCTCATTTCTTCCCTCTTAAGATACTCCCTTCTGGCAATCCATGCTTATCCAATTAAATTCTTGCCTTAGAAATTTCAGTGGCTAATCTTGGAACAAACCAGGCATGGCATGGAGCCCCAACTGCAGAAGCTTCCTGCTTAGGGGGAATCGTCAGGCTGAACTCAAGATAATGCCAACCAGATTTCTGGATGGGCAATTACCACAGAGAGCCATCAGAACGAAGACACACAGACCCTGCAACCTGTACCACTCCCATGTCTCCTGTAACAAATTTACCTTTAAAACCCCTATGGTAAATTAAAAAATTTAAAATATTACTTTAGAATGCGAGTTCGTCTTCTTGGCTTACTGGCTTTCTGATTAAAATTTGCTTTTCCTTGCCCCAACCCTCACTTCTCATGTCTTGCTGTGAAGCAGTGAGCAGCCCAACCTAGGTTCAGTTAAAAATTCAGTGCCCAAATGTGGGACTGCACTTTGGGTGGTCTACCCTGCCTGGTTTCCAAAGGATGGAGCAATTGACTACAGCAGTGTGCCAGGGCTTACCCATTTATGCTACCAGGCAGAGCAACAGATACTCATGAGTGCCAGCTACTCATGGTTAGGTGACTTCATGGCTGGAGCTCCAGAGACATCTCAGCAGCTGCCAAGAATGCTTTTGTCTTGGGGAATTCTCCCATTTTTCCCCTTTCTGGTATCAGCTGCCTGAAATACTGTGTTGGAGTTAGGAAAAGTGGTGTCTGAGAAGTTAACATGCTGGTAAGTCACTATGCTGTGTTCAATCAGGAACTCCCTGCCTTCCCATTTGGACTTTTCATTGGAATAAGCTACTTTGTTTTTTGTTTGTTTGCTTTTTTGTTGGGGTACCCTTTTGGAGAGAGGAATAGTTGTTGGACTTTTACCAATTTGAGAACTAGTTCATTTGCATATGTCTGTGTGTGGACCCTGGGCTTACATGTTTAATAACATGGAAAGTTCAAAAGCATGCTAAGTTTTCTGGGACTCCAGCTAATTACACATTATGGTCAGTTTTTGTACACATCTTAAACTAACAAGCAAATTACAACAAGAAAAAGTCAAGTTCATATGGTTACCCTGAAACTTTTTTGTTAAGTAGACCCTTCTAAAGATGTATAACTATTTCTCTTTTCTACCTACTTTGAATCTGATGTTATTACTCTACTGGTGTTGAGATGAAACTTACTAATTCAAGGATTAACTGGAATTTGGCAACAGATACCAAAGATATTTTCTTTTTCTTATACAGTCATGCCTGTTCTAGCTAAAATATAAATATTGGAAACCCTCTTGAAATTGAATTTAAAAAGAAGGTAAAGCGGTTTTTCAAAATTAAAGTGCTATGGAAATACCCAAGATCTAGATCCACAGCCCTCATTGGAATATCTATTGGGGCAAACAAAGTTTAACCATGTGGACAGGTCCCAATTTTGTCAGTCCATCACCTGATTGGAAGTTGTAAAAGATTTTACAACCTTGCAGTGATTAATTTTTATAGCATTGATAAGCACCAGCAATAAATCAGAGACTTAATTTAGGATATTATTTTGAGAAAATTTGTCAAAGATTTAAAAGACTCAAAGCATTTTATCAAAACAGAATCACAGGTTATTGTAAAATAATAATCATTCATGTAACCAAGAGTGATAATTAAAATAACTCAGTATAGAGTTATATATAAGGCAGTATAGAAAGTCTGTGGGCTTACAGAAGAGATCTGCTGGAGTATCATGATACAAGGGTTCAGAAGTTTTAGGGAAAGCTGGCCTTGCATTCCCATACACAGTGTGTAACTACAATACAGTTTACAGCAAAACGTATTCCTGTAATCATAGCTAAAATTATGGGTAACCTTTTCCACCAGAAGGGGACTGATAAAAACCATAAAGAGAGTCAGTACCACCTGAAAATTGTGCACAAAAAAATGCATAATTTGCTTGTGCATGTCTTGTAGGAAACGTATACTTAGCTCTACACGACATGCATAAGCAAATTAATGCTATGTGTGATCCCACAAGGTCTTTAAATCAATGGCTCTCTTCGTGGTTTTTATCAGTCCCCTTTTGGTGGAAAAAGTTACTCATAATTTTAGCTATGATTATAAGAATATGTTTTACTGTAAACTGTATTGATGTTGCACACAAACAAACAAACAAACAAACAAACCCAAGTCCTTGCTCACTGAATGGACCATTCTCCTTTTAGCATACTTATATGTATGGGAATGCAAGACCAGCTTTCTCCAAAGTTTCCGCCCCCTCATATCATGACGCTCCAGCAGATCTCTTCTCTAAGCAGGGACTCATGAATATTTTCAACTCCACATGGATATGTTCCTGATACAGTTTAGATATGTTTCCTCATCCAAATCTAATGGTGAATTGTAATCGGCAATGTTGGAAGAGGGTCCTTGTGGAAGGTGATTGGATTGTAGAGGTGGATTTCCCCCATACTGGTCTCATGATAGGGAGTGAGCTCTCATGAGATCTGGTTGCTTAAAACTGTGTAGCACTTCATCATTCTCTCTCTTCCTCCTGCTTTGGCCATATAAGAGGCTTCTCTTTCTCTTCAACTTCTGATATGATTGTGAGTTTCCTGAAGCCTCCCAAGACATGCTTCCTGTACATCCTGTGGAACTATGAGCCAACTAAACCTCTTTTCTTTGTAAATTACCTAGTCTCTGCTAGTTCTTTATAGCATTGCAAGAACAGACTAATAGAGAAAATTGGTACCAAGGAGTAGGGTATTGCTACAAAGTTATCTGAAAATGTGGAAGCAAAGTTTTAACTGGATAATAGGCAGAGGTTGGAACAGTTTGGAGGAATCAGAAGAAGAGAGGAAGATAAGGGAAAGTTTGGGACTTCCTAGAGACTTGTTAAATTGTTGTGACCAAAATGCTGATAGTGATATGGACAGTGATGTCCAGGTGGGGTGGTCTCAGAGATGAGGAACTTACTAGGAACTGGAGTAAAGGTCACTTTTGCTCTGCTTTAGTAAGGAGACTGGCATTATTGTGCCCTTTCTCTAGGGATTGGTGGAACTCTGAACTTGAGAATGATTATTTAGGGTATCTGGTGTAAGAAGTTTCTAAGTAGCAAAGTGGTCAAGATGTGACGTGGCTGCTTCTAACAGTATATGGTCATATGCCTGAAAAAAAGAGATGATCTGAAACTGGAATTTATATTTCAATGGGAAGCAGAGCAGAAAAGTTTATAAAGTTTGCAACTTGATCAAATTTACTTATGCAAATTTCTGTAGCTGGCTTGAATTCCACCCCAGAAAAATTTTTTTATTTTTTTTTCCTACAAAAAGAAGAAAACACATACACCATTTTCTGGGGGAGGAATTCCAGTTGGCTGCAGAAATTTACATAAGTAGAGGAGCTTAATGTTAATAGCCAGGCCAATGGGGGAAAATGCCTTAAAGGCATTTGAGAGACCTTCCACAGTAGCCCCTCTCATCACTGGTTTTGGGTCCTAGGGAGAAAAAAATGGTTTTGTGGGCTAGACCCATGTTCCCACTCCCCCTGCATAACCTCAGAGAAGCACTGTTCTCTGTGTCCCAGCCACTCCAGCTGTGGCTAAAAGGGCACCAGATACATCTCAGGCCTCTACTCCAGAGGGTGTAAACCAAAGCCTTGGTGGCTTCTGTGTGGCGTTAAGCCTGCCGGTGCACAGAGGGTAAGAGTTGAGGCTTGGAAGCCTACACCTAGATTTCACAGGATGTACGGAAATGCCTGGATGTCCAGGCAGAAGTTTGCTATAGCAGCAGGGCCCTCATGGAAACCCTGTACTAGAACAGTACAGAGGGAAAACGCAGGGTTTGAGCCCCCACACAGAGTCCCCACTGAGGCACTGCCTAGTCAAACTGTGAGAAGAGGGCAACCATCCTCCAGATCCCAGAATGGGAGATCTACCAACAGCTTGCACTATGCGCCTGGAAAAGCCACAGACACTCAACACCAGCGCATGAAAGCAGCTGGGAGGGGGTGCTGTACCCTGCAAAGTCACAGGGGCGGTGCTGTCCTAGGCCATTGGAGTCCACCTTTTGCATCAGTGTGACCTGGATGTGAGACATGGAGTCAAAGGAAACCATTTTGGAGCTTTAATGTTAATGACTGCCCTGCTTGATTTGGGATTTGCATGGGGCCTATAGCCCCTTCATTTTGGCCAATTTCCCTCATTTGGAGTGGGTATATTTCTGAAATGCCTGTACCCCCTTGATTCTAGGAAGTAACTAATTTTCTTTTATATATATATATATATATATATACACACACACACACACACACACACACACACACACATATATATATTTTATTTTATTGCACTTTAGGTTCTGGGGCACATGTAAAGAACATGCAGGATTGTTGCATAGGCACATACATGGCAATGTGGTTTGCTGCCTCCATCCCCATCACCTATATCTGGCATTACTCCCCATATTATCCCTCCCCCAACTCCCTATCCCCACTGTCCCTCCCCTAGTTCCCCCCACAGACCTCAGTGTGTGATGCTCCTCTCCCTGTATCCATGTGTTCTCATTGTTCAACACTCACCTATGAGTGAGAACATGCAGTGTTTGATTTTCTGTTCTTGTGTCAGTTTGCTGAGAATGATGTTTTCCAGGTTCAGCCATGTCCCTACAAAGGACACAAACTTATCATTTTTTATGGCTGCATAGTATTCCATGGTGTATATGTGCCACATTTTCCCTGTCCAGTCTATCATTGATGGGCATTTTTGTGGGTTCCAGTCTTTGCTATTGTAAACAGTGCTGCATGAACATTCGTATGCATATGTCTTTATAATAGAACGATTTATAATCCTTTGAATATATACCCAGTAATGGGATTGCTGGGTCAAATGGAATTTCTGTTTCTAGATCCTTGAGGAATCACCACACTGTCTTCCACAATGGTTGAACTAATTTACACTCCCACCAACAATGTAAAGGTGTTCCTAAGTGTTCCTATTTCTCCACATCCTCTCCAGCATCTGTTATTTTACAGGCTCATAGGCAGAAGGTAATTGCCATGTCTCAGATGAGACTTTGGACTGTGGACTTTTGAGTTAATGCTGAAATGAGTTAAGACTTTGTGGGACTGTCAGGAAGGCATGATTCGTTTTGAAATGTGAGGACATGAAATTTGGGGAGTGTCCACTGGCAGAATGACATGGTTTGGTTGTGTCCTCACCCAAATATCACCTTGCATTATAATAATACCCATGTGTCATGGGTGGGGGCAGGTAGAGATAATGGAATCATGGGGATGGTTTCCCCCATACTGTTCTCCTGGTAGAGAATAAGTCTCATGAGATCTGATGTTTTTATAAATGGGAGTTTCCCTGTACAAGTTCTCTTGCTTGCCACCATGTAAAATGTGTCTTTGCTTCTCCTTTGCCTTCTGCCATGATTGTGAGGCTTCCCCAGCCATATGGAAATGTGAGTCCATTAAAACTCTTCCCTTAAAAATTACCCAGTTTTGGGTGTGTCCTCATTAGCAGCATGACAACAGACTAATACAAACCTTATGGTAAATTTTATAATTAAAAACGAGACTTCAGGAATCTAGTTTGCTAACTTCTTGAATTGCTGGCTGTCCAATTAAACATGCTTTTCCTACTACCAATCCTTGACTCTTGCATCTGGCTTTTGATTGGTGAGCAGGCAAATGTGGGCCCATTTACACTGTGTCACAAATGATGAGACAGAAGAATTGGAAATATTCTGTTATAAAATATATAGATTTCTGTACCACACATGACATGGTAGTGACTTATGTGATAGTAAACTTAGAATAGTAAAAACTGTATCATGTAAGCACTAGGGTCACTTAAATTTTTTTAAGGATTATAATTGGTAGATTAAAATAGAAGATAAAATGAAATCATACAAAACTCAATTAAACTAAAGAAGATTTAAAAAAGGAGTCAGTAACAGAAACAAATTGCAATGAATAGTAAAAAAAAAGTAGATACAACTCAAACAATATTATTAATCACTTTTAATGTAAATCTCCAAAGATGTGAAACAAACAGTAGAAATTATCAAAGTGAATAACAAAACCAGACCAAACTTGATGCCATCTGTGATAAACCCACTTTTAATGTAAAGGCTCAGATAGGTTAACAGTAAAAGGGTGATGAAAGATATACCATATTAACACTAATAAGAAAAGCTGAAATATCAATATTAATTTTAGACAAAGCAGACCTCATAACAAAAAATTATAATGGATAAACAGCATAATAAAGGGGTTAATTCCTCCCAAAAATATAACAATCCCTAATGTATGTGTAATTGATGACAGTCTTCAAATACAAGTCTGCAAAACACTATCAATCATCAGGATCTAACTGACATTTTTAGAACAATATATTTGAAGATAGCAATATAGATAGTCATCTCAATCTTACAAGGAACATTTGCCTAGATATATTACATTGTGCAACATAAAGTGGACTTTCCAAACTTAAACGTAAAGAAATTATACAAAGTATGTCTTCAGACCACATGAAATTAAGTTAAAAATCAATGACGGAAAGAGAGCTAAAAATTATCTCCAAATTTTGGAGATTGAAATAAAAAACTTCTAAACAACACTTGGTAAAGAAATCTTCAAAGAAATTTGAAGACATTTTGAACTAAATTATAATGAAAATACATCTAACCAAACATTGTGAGATGCAGCAAAACTGTCCTTAGAGAAAAATTTATAGCATTAAATTCATATATTAGAAAAGGGGATTTAAAAGCAGTAACCTGATCTTCCACCATAGGAAACTCAGAAAGAAGATCAAATTAAGCCTAAAACAAGAAGAAAGGATATAATACAAAATTAGAGCAGAAACTGGTGAAATTGTAAATAGGAATAACAGTAGAGAAAAATCAGGAAAACCCAAAGCTGTTTATTTGAAAAGAACAATAAAAGAAAAAACTTGCAGATAGACTAACCATAGAAAAAGAGATGATACAAAGTACTTAATGCAGAAATGAAAGTTCATTATTATTTATTCCATAGACATTAGAATGATGATAATGAAATAGTATAAACAATCGCATGCTCACACAGTTGATAATGTAGTTAAAATGGACCAGTTCCTTGAAAGACAAAAACTACCAAACCTAACATGGGAAAGAGTGATAATCTGAATAGACCTATATCTATTAAATAATTTTAACTGAGGCACAGTGAACAGTGGACTACCTCCTGCTCTGAGTGGTCACTGCCACCAACATGAATGTGCACAGAGGACACACATAGTCCTCCACCAATCAATGTCCTGCCTTCATGCTAACACCACCACTGGCAAAAATGTATGCACAGTCTTTGGTGTGGGCCCCTTGCACCTCTGAGTCATGCTGCCACTGTCATTGCTGCAAACACCCACATGGAGGCTGACATCCTGGACTCACTACCACCCTGCCACAGCTGACAAGTGTGCACCCCTCCATACTGCTGCTGCTGCTGGCAGGTGTGAACAAGAATAAATCCTGCTTCCACCGCCCTATGACATGCTTTGGTGGGGACCACTCAACAGATTGTTGTGACCAGCAGTCCAGAAACACTTTGCTCCCTTCATTGCAGAATGTTCCCAAACTTGAGGAGCCAAAGAAAAAAGATGGGGTCCAACACAAATTCCCCAGAGTTTAGGCATGTAGTCCAGGAGCCCTGAGATGAGCTGTGGCCCCCTAAAATGATCCAGAAATGAAGCCAGTTAACTGAACCCAACTTATATCACAATCAAACCCACAAGGTCATCAAATATGATAAAGAAAAAAAAAACACATCCAAAGAAAAGCAACTTCAATGATTGAAGGAGCATCATCACACAAAGATGAGGAAAAAAACAGGGCAAGAACTCTAACAACTCAACAAGCTACAGTGTCTTTTTTTTCCTCCAAATGACCACACTAATCCTCAAGCAAGAGTTCTTAACTGGGCTGAGACAGCTGAAATTAGAGAAATGTAATTCATCACATCAACAGGAAAAAAGATAATCAAGATTCAGGAGAACATTAAAACTCAATCTAAGAAAGGTAAGAATTATAATAAAATAATATTGGACATAAAATAGCCAGTATAGAAAACAATGTAAGCAACATGATATTGCTGAAGAACACACTACAAAAATTTCACAATACAATTGCAAGTATTAATAACAGAATAGATTATGCTGGGAAAAGAATCTCAGAACTTGAAGACTGGCTTTCTGAAATAAGACAGATAAGAATAAAGAAAAAATAACAAAAGAGCAAACAAAATCTCTAAAAAATACGGGATTGTGTGAAGAGACTGAATCTACCACTCACTGGCATCCCTGAAAGAGATAGGAAAAATGGAAGCAACTTAGAAAACATATTTTGAAGTATTTTTCATGAGAACTTCCCCAACATGCTAGAGAGGACAAAATTCAAGTTCAGGAAATGCAGAGAACCCCAGTAAAATATTCTACAAGAAGATTATCCTCAAGACACATAATCATCAGACTCCCCCAAGGTCGAAATAAAAGAAAAGATGTTAAAGAAATCTAGAGAGAAAAGACAGGTCACCTACAAAGGGAAGCCCATAAGACTAGGAGCAGACTACTCAAAAAAAGTCCTACAAGCCAGAAGATATTGGAGATCTATATTTAACATTCTTAAAGAAAAGAAATTCCAATCAAGAATTTTATATCCCTCTAAACTAAGCTTCAGAAATGAGGGAGAAATAAGATCCTTTTCAAACAAGCAAATGCTCAGGAAATTTGTTACCACCAGACCTGCCTTACAAGAGCTCCTGAAAGAAGGTCTAAATATGAAAAGGAATGACCATCACCAGGCAATATAAAAACATATTTAAGTACCTAGACCAGTGACACTATAAAACAACCAAATAAGTACCCATAATAAAAAGCTAACAATATGATGACAGTATCAAATCCACTCATATCAATACTAACATTGAATGTAATCAGGCTAAATGATCCAATTAAAAGGCACAGAGTGGCAAACTCGATAAAGAACCAATACTCATTTGTATTCTGTCTCCAAGAGACCCATCTCACATGCAGTGACACCTATAGGCTCAAAATAAAAGGATGAAGAAAATCTATCAAGCAAATGGAAAAGAGAAAAAGCGGCAGTTGTAATACTAATTTTAGACAAAAAGACTATAACCGGAAAGATAAAAACAGACAAAAAAAGGGCATTACGTAATGATAAAGGGTTCAATCAATAAGAAGATGTAACTGTCTTGAATATATAGGCACCCAACACAGGAGCACCCAGAGTCATAAAGCAAGTTCTTAGAGACCTACAAAGGGACTTAAACTCCTATACAATAATAATGAGAGACTTTACCACCCTAGAGACAGTGCTAGACAGACCATCAAGGCGGAAAATTAACAAAGGCATTCAGAACCTGAACTCAACACTAGATCAAATGGACCTGATAAATATCTACAGAACTCTCCATGCAAAAATAATAGAATATACATTCTTCTCATTGCCACATGGCATATACTCAAAACTTGACCTAACGATTGAACATAAAACAATTCTCAGCAAATGCAAAAGAACTGAAATCATACCAACCAGTCTAGAACCACACCACAATAAAAACAGAATTTAAGACTAAGAAAATTGCTCAATACCATACAATTACATAAAAATTTAAATATCTGCTCTGGAATGACTTTTGGGAAAATAATAAAATTAAGTCAGAAATTAAGAAATTATTTGAAACTCAACAGACTAAAGATACAACATACCAGAATCTCTGGGATACAGCTGAGGTAGTGTTAAGAGGGAAATTTATAGCACTAAATCCTGACATCAAAAAATTAGAAAGCTCTCAAGTTAACAACCTAACATCACAACTAAAAGAGCTAGAGAAGCAAGATATAACCAACTCCAAAGCTAGCGGAAGACAAGAAATAACCAACAATCAGAGCTGAACAGAAGGACAAATTGAGACATGAAAAAACATTTTAAAAAATCAATGAATCCAGGAGCTTTTCTTTTAATTAATAAGATAATCCACTAGCTAGACTAATGAACAAGAAAAGAGAATATCCACATAAACATAATAGGAACAAAACAAAGAGCATACTACCACTGACCCCACAGAAATACAAATAACCATTAGAAACTACTATGAATACCTCTTTGCAAACAAACTAGAAAATGTAGAAGAAATTGACAAATTTCTGGACACATACAACCTCCGAAGACTGAACTAGGAAGAAATTGAATTCCTGAACAATCAAAATAAGCTCTGAAATTGAATCTGTAATAAATAGCCTATCAACCAAAAAATAAAAAGTCCAGGAACAGACAGATTCACAGCCAAATTCCACCAGATTTACAAAGAAGGACTAGTACCATTCCTACAAAAACCATTGCAAAATATTGAGAAGGGACTCTCTTCCCTAACTCATTCTATGAGACCAGCATCATCCTGACATGAAAACCTGGCAGAAACACAACATAAAAAGAAAACTTCAGGCCAATATCCTCGGTGAACATTGATGCAATAAAACTCAGCAACATACTAACTGATCCAGCAGCACATCCAGCTTTTTCCCTGGGGATGAACGTTGGTTCAACATACACATATCAATAAATGTGAGTCATCATATAAATATAACTAAAGACAATACCCACATGATCATCTCAATAGATGCAGAAAAGGCTTTTGATAAAATTAAATCCCTTCCTGTTAAAAACTGTCCGCAAACTAGATACTGAAGGAACATAGTTCAAAATCATAAGAACCATCTATGACAAACCCACAGCCAGCGTCATACTGAGTGGGCAGAAGCTGGAAGCATTCCCCTTGAAAACCGGCACAAGGCCAGGCATAGTAGCTCATACCTGTAATCCTAGCACTTTAGGAGGTCAAGATAGACAGATCGCCTGGAGGCCAGGAGTTTGAGACCCGTTTGGTTCAGTTGCTTTTGAAGAGTTTGGCAGTTTCTTACAAAGCTAAACATAGTTTTGTCATATAATCTAGCAATTGCATGCCTAGCTTTCAACCCAACTGATCTGAAAATTTATGTCCACACAAAAAATTGCATGTGAAAGTTTATATCAGCTTCATCATCAAAAACTGTAAACAACCAAGAGTCCTTTAGTAAGTGATAGGGTAAACAAACTGTGCTACATCTATACAAGGGAATCTTGTACAGAAATAAAAACAAATGAGATATCGAGCCATAAAAAGACATGCTAAATCTTAAATGTATATTGCTACATCGTAGTCTAAAACAATTACATACTATCTCCTTCTAATTATATGACATTGGGAACAGAAAAACCATAGAGATAGTAAACAATCAGTGCTTCTCAGGTGATTAGGATGAGAATGATTTGAGTAAGTGAGGCACAGGGGAGTTTTTAAAGGAAAATATTGTAATGGCGGATATAAGACACTATACATTTATCAAAAACCATAGACCTTTACCACAGAGTGAACCTGAATGTATACAAATTTTAAAAAGAAAAACATTTCAGAGGTCAGGGAATCCCAGGATGGAATGCAGAATATGACAGAAAAAAACTAACTATATTACAAATGTATGATTACAATCTCATTGAAGTGGAAAGAGGTGAAAACCTAAGTAGCCTTGGAAATAAGGAGTCTATGAAACTAAAAGCAAAAGTATCCAGTTGATAAAGTTATTTTCCACAAGGGTAATGGTTAACAATTCTGATACTTATATATATGTATACATGAATTGAACAATTAAGTAAATGGATTTCAGGTGGTAGGAGACAGATTTCCCACTATTGGGATGGGAGTTTACAGATAAGCAAGTGGAGGGAGTTAGAATGACCTATGTGTTAATGGATTAGAGTTGGAGACATCAGTGTGAACTCAAGTTTCAATTTAATACAGACAGCTGCATAGGGAAGTGTTTATAGGTATGTAATACATAAGGTAGTATATACACATGTATGTTTCACTGCTCTATGATTTAAGACGGTCTAGAATAACAACTCTGTAGCAATGAGCATAGCTAACACTGAGACATTGTAAAATAGAAGGACCAGTGCTCTTGGAGAAATGGCTGATTATTGGATTGAGGCAGGAAATTAATATTAAAGAGGATCCTGGAGTATCTTACAGTGCCAGAATGTAAGAACCAACAAAACAAAACAAAACAAACAATAAGAAACAAAGCAAAATAAGAAACCATGATAAGTTATATCAAAGGAACACAGGAGCCAGTTACAACAGCTCCCAGTGGCCACACCTGGAAAATTTGAGCAACCATTAATGTGCTTTGTGAAGTAAAGTGCTTTGTGAGTGAATAAGTTCACTACAGCTATCTTCTAAATCATGTCCATCATTCCACAAGTCAGTAAAGTGCAACCCTCCTAAAGATAGAAGGCAGCTGTCTTTCCAGTGCTCACCATTATTACAATACAGTCATTTAAAAACAAGTGCAATTTATATTGTCTTTGGACACCATAAGAATCCCAGAACCAACAAAGATGTGAGAAGATCACAGACATGTAAAAGTGAAAAAACAGAGACCTGCAAAAATCAATATTATCATGGTCATCATAACAAAAGTAAACATGAAAAAAATATATATATATGTCTATAATATAAAAAGACTATTCTAAAAAGACCCTCTTCAGGATAAAGGAAGGTCATGCCAAGGCAGCATAATGCAAGGTCAATGCTTGAGTCAGAATCAAACTTGCCTTTGAAAGACTTTCATTAAAAAGCTTCACCTCCTTGTTACTGTGTAGTATTTTCACCTGAGGCCTCTTTCCATCCTTTGTAGAATGAAAGACCAAACCTATATCTCAGCCGTTCACATCAGCAACTACTGGGAGGTATACTTAGAAAAAAAAAAAGAAAAAAAAGAAACTTCCTTACTTCCTCAAAGTAAGGGATCATATTTTATTCAACTTTTTATCACCAGCATCTTACACAGGAATTAATGTGGAATAAGTCTTCAACATATTTTTTATGATGAAGTGATTCATATAATTTTTAAACATCAGAATCTTAATCCTAAAAAAAGATGATCTTTTACTTTGATTCATATAATGCTAATATATGAAAAATTCATATAATTTTTAAACATCAGAATCTTAATCCTAAAAAAAGATGATCTTTTACTTTGATTCATATAATGCTAATAGATGAAAGAGGGCAATAAAGTTTGCTTAATTCTTGTGTGAGATAATAAAAAAGAATGAATAAATGCACACAATTTGTGACATACTGTAATTTCTCTGAAATAGTCTAGTGCCAGACTTATTGTGGCTTCATAAGAAAAAATGGATTGTGGATTTATATTTGGGGCTCCAGTCCTTCTGCCACTTGATACATAACCTAGATTTCTATCTTTTTAGATGATGTGATTATTTTACTCACAAAACCATTATAAAAGATTGTGTTTATACTTTCTTTGTTTTTTGAAATAGCTTAAGAAGATAATGCATGTAAACATGTCTTTTATAGAGTAGTAAAAATTTAATTTAAAATTCATCATGTTTTGGATAAGAAAACAAAGATCTTATAAATTATTTCTTTGATTTATTCTCAGTTGTTTCTTTGTCAACTGACTCAATGGGATGTCCATATGCTTACATGTGAACCTAGACACAGACCTTACACAATTTACCAAATGAAGTCAAATGGATCATAGACTTTAATGTACAATACAAAACTAGAAAATTCCTAGAAGAAAACAGAGGAGAAAAATTGTTGGAAACTTGAGTATGGTGAGGAGTTTTTGATAAAACACTATAAGTACCAATCCATGAAAGAAGAAAAAATAGGTAAGTTGTGTCTGGTTTTTCACTAATAGCATGCTGTCTTGATTATTGTAGCTTTACAGCAAGTTGAAATCTGATAATGTAAATCCTCCAACTTTATTCTTCTTTAATAATATGTTGGTTATTCTAGCTCCCTTAACTCCCTCTATACATTTTAGAATCAGCTTGTCAATATTTACAAATAGCTTCTGGGATTTTGATTGGAATTTCATACAATCTATAGAACAGTTTGGAAAGAACTGACATTGTTAAAATACGAAGTCTTCCGATTCATAAACATGGGACATCACTACATTTATTTAGATCTTCTTTGATTACTTATATTAGAGTTTTATAGTTTCTACATGTAGAGTTTATACATTTCATTAGATTTATACACAAGTATTTTTATTTCGGTGTATTGTAAATGGCATTTTAAAATTTCAAATTCTAATTGTTCTTACTCGTAGTACATAGGAAAGTAGTTGACTTTTGTATCTTGAACTTGTATCCTGCAACCTTGCTATACTCACTTATTTGCTCGAGGAATTTTGGTTTGTAGATTATTTATGATTTTATATATAGACAATCATGTTCCCTGGGAATAATAGTTTTCTCTCTTTCCAATCTGTATGTATTTTATAGTCTTACTGGACTAGAAAGGACTTCTAATACAATATTAAACAGAAGTGGTGAGACAGGATATTCTTGCCTTGTCCCCTACTTGGAAAGTGTCCAGTTATACCACTAAGTATGATGTTAGTTTTAGAAGTTTTGTAGATTTTAAAAAATCAAACTGAGGAAGTTTTCATCTATTCCTAATTAGATGAGAATTTTATCACAAATGTGTGTTGGATATTGTCAAATGCTTTATTGATGTCAATGGATATGGTCATATGAATTTTCTTTAACCTCTATATTGGTGGATAACAATGATTAATTTTCAAATATTGAATTAGCCTTGTATATTGGGAATAAATCTCATCTCATGTAGTCTTGATGTATTTCTAAACATACTATACATAATTTGCTAGTAATTTTGAGCATGTTTGCATCTATATTCATGAGAGATATTGATCTGCAGTTTTTCTTTCCTCAGATGTCTTTATCTGGTTTTGGTATTAAGGTAACAACGGTCTCACAGAATGAGTTAAAAAGTATTCCCTTTGAATTCATTTTCTAGAAGAGATTATGGAGAATTGAAATTATTTTTGCCTTAAATGGTAGAAGTCAGAAAAAAGTCACTAATAAAATCATCTGGGTAAGGTTGCTCTCTTTTTTGAAAGATCACTAATTGATTACTCAAATTTATAAATAGATATGTCTATTAAACTTGTTGATCTTTCCTTGTGTTGCTTGCTAGCTTGTGTCTTTTAAGGAATTTGTCCATTTTAACTAAGTTATCAAATTTGTGATCATAGAATTGTTTATAGTGTTCCCTTACCATTCTTCTAATGTCTGTGGAATATTATTTGCTCTTTTTATTTCTGTGTTAGGTAGTTTGTGTCTTCTCTCTTTTTTTCTTGGTTAGTCCGGCTATAAGATTTTTTTAAAAAATTTTGTTGCTCTTTTCAAAGGATAAGATTTAGGTTTTGCTAATTTTCTCTACTGCTTTCCTATTTACAATTTCAATAACTTCTGCTCTAATTTTGTGTTATGTACTTTCTTCTTGATTTAGGCTTAATTTGATCTTCTTTCTTAGTTTCCTGTGGTGAAGGTTAGGTTATTGCTTTTAGATCTTCTTTTCTAATATGTACTTTTAAAGCTATACATTTTCCCCAAGGACTGTTTTTGCTACATATCACAAAGTTTAGTAAGATGCAGTTTTATTATAATTTAGTATAAAATATTTTAAAATTTTATGTCAAAATTTATTTGACCCAATTGCTATTCATAAGTGTTTTGTTTGATCTCCAAATATGGGGGATTTTTTTTCAGCTCTCTTTCTGTTAATGATTTCTAATTTAATTTCTTGTGGTCTGAGGACATATGTTATATAACTTCTATTCTTTTACGTTTGTGAGTTTTGTTGTTTCAACCAAAATGTGTTATACCTTGGTAAATGTTCCATGTGAGCTTGAGAAGAATGCGCATTCTGCTGTTATTGGAAGGAATAATCTATAAATATCACTTCAATCAAGTTGATTGATAGTACTCTTTAGGTCACCTATAGCCTCACTGATTTTCTGCCTGCTTTGTCTATCAACTACTGGCAAGGGAATGTTGAAGTCTCAACTATATTAGTGACTTTGTTTATTTATCTTTGCAATTCTATCAATTTTTGCCTGACATTTTTTGATGTACTGTTGTTAGGTGCATAAACATTAAAAACTGTTATGTGTTCTTGAAATAAATCTTGCATTTTCAAGGGTCATCCATATTTCAAAGTTCATTTGTATTTGTTTTCCTACATGTACACATACACACATAAATATTCTCTCAAACATAGCTTTCTTCATAACCCATTCTCTACCATTGACCCTTAAGGAGCCGTTCCATCTTCCCTTTCTATGCAGGCGTTGCTCCAATCATCCCACCAAGTTCTACATTAATGGCTAAAATGACTCTTCAACGTTCGATTGAATTATAGTTTCATTTTACCACGTGAGGTTGTTAATAAGTTGTGCTATAGAATATGTTAGGCAAACTATATCTCATGCACAGATGTATAAGACTATGCCTTGAAGATTGGTTCAATCCAAAATTAACATTTATTAAGATAAATGCCAGTGTATCATCCCCATGTTGGTACTCTTCTTTACTAGGTTAGCAGAATCAGGAAAGTAGACAGTTTAAGTTGAATTGCCTAAGACGTATTTTTGCATTTAACATGAACACTGAATTTTTAAAGTTAGTTTTCATTTCCAAAACTCAATATAAACTGCAATAAGAACTTAAATTTTTGAAACCTCTAAATGTTTACTCTGTTTTTGATCAAGAATATTAGTTAAAGACTTTCTTAAAGACTTGGGAGATGTTCATTTTAGAAGAGAAATAAATAAAAGGGAAATCTAAAACTTTTTTTTCTTAACTTGCTCGTAAATTCTATTAGTATGGTCCCAGGGAAACTGGAGGTGGTTATTCCTTCAGCTTCCCTTATTTCAAAGTTAGCATTGTTACCACTATATTACAGATTCTGGTGTTTAAGCTCAGATGGCTCCCCCTGTAAAAACTATTTCTGGAGTGTGTGGTTTTAGCCAAGAAATCTTTGTGTGCCATTCTTGTCACTTTTATACTGCAAGTTAAACAAATGTCCTAAAATGATTAATCATGCATTTTAAATAAGATATAAGGGCTAGATGATGATGGTAAGATATAAATTGGTTCACTCAACAGAAATCAGAGTAAAAACTGAAAATATCGAAAACATAATGAGAATCGAGCAGAGGTGTGTTGCTGCTTCATCCGTAAATAGTTTTTATTTTCTATGACAAAATAACTTCTAAAAATAATCTAAAAATTCTATAATAGTACTGTCCACTGAGTTGAGGACGAATATGTGCATTACTGTTTTAAGACATATATTTTGGAAGAAAAGATAAGCCATATGGCTAGTGGGAAATAAAGCAATATTTGGGGCCAGAAAAATGTATTTTCTTCTCTGTTACAAGGGACACGAACACCAGACTGTTAACTTTGTACTTTATCATAGCTATTGCAGCTAGATGAAAATGTCGGGTGGATGAATGTTGAATAAATCCATATGCCACTGTCAAAATGCAGGAACTGGCTGTACCATGGACTTGCTCATAGGATGATGTTAAAAGTAGAAATTAAAGAGAATTTTAGAAAATCAACTAGACTATCAAATCTAATTTGTTCTTAATTTGCACACTTAAGAATTTATGTAAATTAAATTTTGGTTAATGCATAATATTTAATGAAATTCTTACCAAACATAAATATCAATACATTTGGGCCAAACAACAAACATCAAATTTTTTATCTTTTCTTTTAGGTTAGAAAGTGGAATGAAGATACTAATATTATAGTTTACAAATTAAAATATGTGTTTCTGTCTTAGTAATGGCAGTAAATCTTAGTAAAGATCAGAAAAATATTTAAACTCTCTCAAAAGTATTTCTTTTGTTAATTAAAGGATAGCTATTTCTTACTAAAGACAGGCTCTTTTCAAAATTATTTGGTAGAAGAGTCAATACATTGGAAGTCAACTAATAAAACCAGATTTGTGGCAATTTTTACGTAGTTCCAAATTTCTCTATTTGCACAAAAGGACATTTCGGCTATAACTTTGTTTAATCTGTTTCATTTTGAAAAGTTAATAAATTAAATAATAATCAAGTTGCTGATTGAGTTGGTCCTTTGCTTCCTTTACAACTTTCTTTTCCTTGGCAGGATTATTAATATACTTTTAACCCTCTGAATGCATAATGATGTTCAGAACCTTGGGTTTTAAAGTAGCAAGTACCATCCTCCATAATCTCTATCCTAACTAAAAGGCTCAAATTCTTTTATGGACTTAACTCAGTAGACAAGTCTCTAGTCAACCCCTTCAATGGGAAATGTAATCACAGAACATCCTAAAATTTTATTCTTATTTTAGCATGCCTCCAGGTCCTGATCTAATCCAGAATAGGTCAAGCCAAAGCTTTCACAGTTTCATTTTTAAGTTTTAAATGATTTGAAGTCCATGTAAATTTGGAAATTACTAACAGTTTAGGTCTAGTCCAGGATTCCTCCAAATTGCTTTGCTATTCTTCTCAGGCTTTTCCCAATACCAGTATTATAGCAATAGAAGACAACTTCTGTTACTCGGTACATGACATTCTATTTTAGTCGTAAGGTATTAGTATATACAAACTCAATATAAAAAGATGGAGGCTTTCCCTTTTTGTAGGAAATGTGGACAAAGGTGATGTCATTCATTCCTATTGCTTTAAATTCCCTGTATTTATATCTCCAGTCCAGACTTTTCTCCGTAGTTCAAGCTTCTATATTCAATTCCTACATGAACAACTCTCCTGGTATTTCAAATTTAACTTCTCTGAAATTAAATTCTTTCTTCCTGCCTCTCCACCCCCAACTTGCTTCTGCTCCTCCCTCAGCCTCCAACTCCCAATCTGTTCCTCCCCCCAAACATTTCTCTGTTAGTCAATGGCTTCACTAGCCTCACTACTAAAGCCAGAAATCATGTAGTCATCTTTGATTCAGCCCTATCTCTAATCTGATACAAGCAATCCATCAGTGTATTAGTTCACTAGGACTGCTATAACAAAATGCCATAGACTGGGTGGCTTATAAACAACAGAAATTTATTTCTCACAGTTCTGGAGGCTGGAAAATCCAAGATTAAGATCCTGACAGATTCGGTGTCTAGTGAGACTCCTCTTCAGAGATGGCCATCTTTTCCGTGCCCTCACATGGAGGAAGTGGCAGAGGAGCTCTAAAGGTACTAATTCCATTCATGACCAGCTCTGCTTTCATGACCTAATCAGCTCCCAAAAGTGCCACTTCCTAATATCATCACCTGGGGGTTAGGATTTCATCATGTGGATTGTGGGGTGGGGGCAGAAGGATGGAGGAGATACCCATTCAGGAAACTCTAATTTTTTTCTTTAAACTGTGTCTTCAACCCATCACTTCTCCCCCTCTACCTCCTCAATACTTGAATCTATTGGCAGAATAGTTCATCTATGCTACTACAATCACAGTTTTTCTAGCTGGTCTTCATGTTTTCATGCTTGTCCCCTTCCAATCCTTTCTCTTCAAAGTGGCCAGCGACATTAATAAAAATGCATATCATATCATATAAATTTCCTGCCTTAGATATCTTGCTGGTTTTCCACTGGACCAATAAAATATAAGCACTTATCAATAAAAGTTAAGCAATGATCTCTAAGATCTGGCTGCAGAAGCCTACTCAGATCTCATATTCTACCTTTCTCTTTCAGCGCCAGTTGCATTGGCCTTCTTTCTATTCCTCAGACATGCCAAGAACTCTTTTATGTTAGGACCTTTGTGCTTTGTCTATAGTTCCCCTTCCAGGCTTCACATGATTGACTCCTTTGAATTTTCAGGTCTCATGATAAATGTTACCTACTCAGAAAGATCTTCCCTAAGCTCATCAGGTCTCTCTACCTTGTCACTGTTTTCTCTTACACTGACATGTTTTCCCCCTCCTAGAGCTTATCTAAAGTCCTAATTATATATTTTTTGCTTTATTGTCTTCTCTCCTTAGAAGAATTTATGTTCTATGAGATGGGGACCCTGCATATACATCTGTCATGCTGATGATGTTAACCTTAGAATTTATGAGAGTAATTGATGATCGCTTAATGTTTGTTTAATAAAAACCATAATTATTTGAAAGAATGAAAGCTTGCTTATTTGAGACATGGATTTTCTGATTACAGATTCTATGTTGTTTGCACTCTAACATTTTGCTTATGAATCCATAGTGTTGTGTAAATATTTATGATTGATACTAAAGTGCAAGATTTTCCAGATTTCTTAAATGTCACATACAAACTGACCATGAAGTTGGAAGAAATTTTACATCTCTAACAAAATCATATTGTTAGCCATGTTTTGGATTATTCTAAATTAAAATATAAGTTTCATATAAGTTTTTGCCTTCCTCTTCCTCTCTTTTCTTCCACTGCCTGCCAGGCAGACAGAACCCCTGGGCCCAAATTGGCATTCAGACGGGGTGAAGAAAAACATTTCAGAGAGATATGCTTTACAGCAAGGCAATTCTGAAGAAAGTGTCTTAGGAAAATACCTGGTTAAATCCCAGGTGGCCTGTTCACATCAACCATATAGCTGCGTAAGCAGCTCAGCATGACCCTGAGATGGGGCTGGGCAGACCCGATCTAGAGAAGTTCAAAGGAGGGAAATTAATCCAGAGTAAGTTGCTGAAGCAGATTTTAGATTTTTGATAGGTACCTACCCTCCTAGGTGGGCAAGATATGGTCAAAGGTGTTGGCTCAGCCAGCACAATTAATAACGGGTGCAAGTATAGAGCATATTAAACCTTGGGTTCCACTGGAAACAAGAGAATCCACAGGGCTCTGAGACTTGTGACCCTTGAAACCCTTGAACTCTGTATTCCTTTTCTCCAAAGCAAATAGTCTTTCAGTAGTTAATCATTTACCTTTTTTTTTCTAAAAAATGTATTTCATATAATTGATTTAATTTTTGTGGGTTTTTTTTTTTGCTTGTATATCAAACCTAGTGAATACAAGTAGGGGTTGATGACATATTGATCTTCTAGGATTTCTGTATGTCTACGGTGTTCTAGCTGCTATGCATTAGGGTGTCAGTTATAGTTATAAATACAATGAACAACATGTATGTGGTAAGGCCCTGGCATTTCCTTTAGCATGGGGACCAACTTCAGTCAAACACTACTCAGCAAAAGCCAACAAGAATGAACAAAGATTATGCCAAACTTCTTCCTTCCTTCCCTTACTCTTGTTCTCCTTGTTTCATTAACTTATTAACTCAATTGATTTAGCACTTACTGTGTACATTGTTCACTGCACAAAACAAGAAAAAATATATACTCTTTCAAGGGTCTTCCAATTAAGATTTTATTTGAACAACAAAACATACTCACATGAAAATATAAATAAGGTAAAAGAAGTAGCGTAGTTTTTATTATCTAAAACAATATTTTTCAAACTGTAGGTTGCCAGTCATTCTTTGCTGGGTCATAAAATGAATTTATTTGGTTGGGACCATATTTACCAAATAATAATAACAAATAAATAGGAGGGCAAAATGCAAATATCAGTGTATACTGTAGGTAATAAAATAGATGTTTTCATAAAATTTTTGCAGGACAAATATCTGTATGTACTACATGTCAATGTAAAGTGTAGGCCATACTAAGACAGGGTTAAAAAAATGTTTGAAAGACACTATACAGAGGAGTATGGAAGAAAGTCAGATGATTTTAAGTTGAATGGTTAAGGAAGGAAAGTTTTTGGAGGTGCGTGAGTAAAGCTTAGAGGCGGTGGGATGCCTTTTCAGATAAAAAGCTACCGAAAAGAATTCTGTAATTGTGAACTATAACCATAAAAGAAAGTGAAAGCTATAGAACCAGCTTATTCTTGAATGAATGACTACCCCAGGACCAACTATCTTTCCAGAAACTTCCAGGAAACACATGACCAAAATAGAACTAAATTGAACTCTGATGCCACAAAGGGAAACTTAACAGAGTTGTTCCCGTGAAGTATATCCCTCTAGAAGGGTGGTTCAAAATATTATTCTGTCCAATTGCGTGTTCCAAATATATATATATGTATTTAAGATACTGAGATTTTAAAAATGTGAAATATCTAAAGATTATTGTTCAACTCAATAAATTCAAAGTGATATTTTTCCCCTGTGTCCCTTGTATTAGATTCAGTTGTGACTTACTGGACAGTGTCTTCTCTGAGCTCTATGGTCTAATATGTATTGAACTAAAATTCAAGGACTCAGAACAACTGATTGAGCATTTTTTTTTAATACAAAAGAAGGAAATAAAAGAATAAAAGCAGTCGGGGTGGCCTCTGGAGAAGGGGAGCTGTTGTTGCAGGAATCTTGCAAGTTAATGAGAATTCACTCGGGACTCAAGAGCCTTGGAGAGAGGGAGAGAAAGGAGGAGATGGGGGGAATGGGGTGGGGGGATAAAAACTCTTCCTTTGCAGCTGGCCCTTTCCCTCATTTGTTGCTCCAATAAGCAGTAATTAGGTCCTGAGCTAATGGTGTCAGCTGATCTGCTGTTTTTAGGCTAGACCCAGAGGAATCTCCATGGAAACCCTGCTGGAGTCGTCCCCCCACCTGGATGCTGCGCGCTCCTTTCTGCCACCTGGCTGCCGCCGGGCCCGCTGCTACCTCCTCCTGCCTCTAACCTGCAGCCTGCAGCATGCGCACTGCCCCCGGGATCCCTAAATGGGACAATTCTGCCTGTGACGTCAGCGCCCAGCCGTCTCCACAGAAACTTTTGTCCCATTGGCCAATCAGAGAGCTTGGAAGGGGCCGGGAAAGGTGGGGGGAGGAGAGGGGGAGTGGGAGGGGTGGGGGTGAGGGGAGAGGCGAGAGGTTTAGTGTGTGGAGCTGCCTGCGCTCCGCCCGGGCTGTCAGTCCCGGCTCCAGCCGCCGCGAGACCTTCCCGGAGACGCGCGCACACACAGCGCACCCCCTGCACACCGCACACCCTCGCTCCCTTGCTCGCACACACGCACACACTCAGTCTGGCCGAGCAGGAGCCACTGACCATTTTGCAAGTGCCAGGACCAGCTGCAGCGTGGTGGGCGCAAACATCCCGCGTTCCCTTTCGGAGCTTTAGTCTAGGAGACGACGACGAGGGAAGAAGGTGGGCTCGGACGCAGCCCAGGGGCCGGGCGCTGGTCGGGCCGTTTTCCTGTCAGAGCCGCTCCCCCGGGACGGGCGCGGGCCTCGGCTGAGAGTAGAATAAAGAGGAGCGGCCGCAGCCGCCGCGTGAGGAGGATGGGAACTCCCCCTATTTACAGCTCTGGAAACAAATGGATGGAAGTCCTGAATGGAGCAACTGCTTACTTCATCTGCTTGGAAAAATCGTCCAGAGGAACTCATATTTGGCTACTCAGAGCAGTGGAGGGGGGTGTCCATGACGTGGCAGGGGGAAAATAGACAACTGAAACCTCCTGTGTGAACTGCAAACTGTGACCAAGCAAGGGGAAAACGATCTGTCTCTATTTTAATTTATTGCAAAGGGTTTCAAGCATCTGTATCCTAAACTTACTTCTATGTCTTGTACCCAGTTCAGCAGAAACCAGAGGAGTCCTATCTGGGGGTCCCATCATTATCCCGGAGACCCGCCGCCAGCGGCCTGCCTTCGTTTACCCACATACCCCTGGAACGGATATCTGTTTGGGGCACTACAATTTATCCTGTAGAACTATGGCCAAATCTCCATCACTGCTTTGCTAATTTATGGGACTTAACTCGTAGAATCTACCATGCAGGGCTGGAATTTATTCCAAATGTATCTGAAGAAATGAAATTTTAAACCGTTTTTTAAATACCTTGATTTAAAAAAAAATTCCTGTGAAATAGGATTTGATAGGTTTAAAAACATGACAGGTAAGAACTTTCTCTCTTTCTAGTCCCTTGACACCCGTCGTGGGGAAGGTCAAAGAGAATCAGGACCCAGGAGGAAGGAGAGATCGAGGACCCGTGTGCCCTTCGGGGCTCGCAGGCGCTGGGCGGGCGGCTGCTTTCGGGAGAGGCGCAGCCCTCGCTCCTGGACCACGGGGCCAGTAGCTGGGGAAGCTTCTGGGGCGCTCGCGGGGAGGCGGCTCTGCGCTCCACCTGCTCAGCCCCGGACGCAGCCCGGGGGCGAGGCGTCGAGAGACCACCCCAATTCAATATCGGGATTTTTAATAAACCAAAGAATGGGATTTTAATTATTCAAAACCCAGCTTCTCTGGGTCAGATTGCTGTTGGGATGGTCCTGGTCACACAGTATTAAAGAGACCGATCGCTAAGAGGACAGGAAAAGCGTCCGAGACCGCCGTTGCAATTACGAATGGACCAGACTTGGTAGCACAGGGCATTGATTGCTGGTGCCCAACTGGACCCTCCTCCCCCTCTCCCCATCCCTTCCCCCACCCGAGGCAGGCTCCCGCGGCTGCCGGGACCTCGCGTCCCTGCAACGTGGCCGGGGCTGCATTTTTCATGAGCCCAGGGTGAACAGGTGCGAAGTGCGCTGGGAGCATCCGGCCAGCGGCCGGGCGCGGGGAACATGGAGAGCGAGCGCGACATGTACCGCCAGTTCCAGGACTGGTGCCTCAGGACTTACGGGGACTCAGGCAAGACCAAGACGGTGACCCGTAAAAAATACGAGCGGATCGTCCAGCTCCTCAATGGCTCCGAGTCGAGCTCCACGGACAACGCCAAATTTAAATTCTGGGTCAAATCGAAGGGCTTCCAGCTGGGCCAGCCGGACGAGGTCCGCGGGGGAGGTGGCGGCGCCAAGCAAGTGCTCTACGTGCCTGTCAAGACCACGGTGAGTGACTCGCCTTCCTCTGTTATTTGTCTCCGGAGCAGCCCGGCGGGGAGGGAGGAAGGAGAGAGGCGGGAGAGAGGGGGAGCCGTGAGCCGCCGTTGGCTCGTGTGCCCCCTACCTTCCTCAACCCCCTCCCCAAGTCGTCCCCACTCGCATTAGCCAGGCGCGTTTTCCCCACTGTTGAGTCTTTGTGGTCCTTTATTTTAAAGCGGCAGCGCACCTCCAGAGCTGGCCGCCCTCCCCGCCTCGGGCTCCCGGACCGGCCGCTGGAGCTTCCTTCCCCCGGTCGGGCGGCGTCTGGCGTCCTTGGGCTGGGCCATTGTCCCATGTCCTTCGCTGGGCGCCTGGCGCGTGTCCCAACGCCGCCGCCACGCAGAAAGGCCAGGCTGCAAGCCCGGCCGCACGCTCGGAGAGCAGACGAGTCTGATCGATAGTCTACAGTGTCTCCTTATTGGCATAAAGCCCGAATGTGGCGCTAGTGGTGGATGTGGGGTTTTCTCCAGGACACTGTCAGGTTTTAGCGTTCGATCGCCGCCCGGGAGGCATTGGGCAGCCCGAATGCCTCGATCACTCCCGGAGATCGTTGCCGTGACTGCTGAGATTGTAGATAAGGTCCTGGAGAGTCCTCCTCCCCCGCCCCCCCCCCATTCCCTTCCTTACTTCCCCCTGCCACAGATAAAGCCTCAGCTAGAAGATGAACAACAAAGAGGGATGGGTTTAGGCGCTATCGAATGGTGTGTGTATTTGTCCCTCTTTCTGGGGTGGCTCTAGTTTCATGGCCTCAAAACTCTGTAGCCCAGGGGCCAGAGGCACTGGCGTTGGGAGCCCAGTGTATCTCAGCCTCACGCTGCAGAAACCGGTGGGGCTGGGGAGCGGCGGCAGCGTGGATTTCCTTCTCAAGAAGATGGGAACTGTGGGCTACAAGTAGGATGGCAGATCTGATGCACGGCACCTTTTTGCATCATGCCACGGTGGGTACTCGTCTGGAGTAGGGATGGGGGAGGCTATCTGGCATCCTTTGTATTTTTGCCTCGCTTTGGGGTTTCTTGAGCGTTTCCTCCTTTACCCCTCCCGTACTGGCAACTGTTTCCCCCGTGCAGTATTCCTGGAGGATGCTAGAAAGGAGACGTCTTGAAAGCTATTCTATCTCTAATGGAGGTATATTAAATTGAAAATATGTGCATGAAAAGTTGTTTTTAAAGCATTATTTGGAAGGCTCTTTTAGGTTTCGAGATCAGTTTACGGTTTCCTGAGATTAATCAGAAATAGTTGTTTGAAGGATGTGTATTTATTTTAGAATTTATATAGAAATTGGGAAACGAAAATAAAGGTGAAATGGAAACACACATGAAAGTTCTGTGGTTGTTTTTTTAACAATGTACTATTGGAAGATTTTTAAGAGATGGATCTATAAATGTGTCTTCTGTTTGAACATGTGGCACTACTAAAGACAATGGTGAGATTATTGTCTGGCTTTACTAAGTAATGAGGACTAGATTGGCATGAATTAGATGGAACTGAGGTCTATTTACATCTGGATGAGCCAGAAATCTGGTACACAGAATGAAGTGCTTTGATTAATTTGTATTGGGAATAATATCAAGAAATAATGTAGAAAAATATTTTTTTGTTAGAGTCCAAAACATAATCATGTATTTTCTTTTGGACAATACTGAGCTAACTAAATGGATAAAATCATTTAAGATATCTTTACTTAAGGTATGATTTCATAATATATGTTTTAGAGAAACACTGCTAGTCGGGAAGTTTATTTTTCATTTCTTTTTATGTTAAACTTAGGTCTCTCTATTTAACTGTCAGATAGCTTCACTTGGGCGTTGGTACAATGAGTTAATACTCATATGGATTTGACTACATCCACTATCTGCCTTAATATGTGTACTTTTAAAAGATAAACTATTTTAAATAACATAAATTCAGAAGAATTTTAGATACTAATCATCATAGATGTCATTTATTTAAACTAGCATTCATGCATCCATATGCCACTATTTTCAGTCAAAAATTTATGCAGAATTGCTAAAGAATTACTGCTAAGACATCTAGTATAGAGTGACAACTCCAGGGACGATATTAAAGTAACATGTGTTTCTCTTTTCAGTAAAGATTCCGTATATTTATGGGAGAGAATGTAATTCATCAAGTGATACTTAGATAATGATTTCCATGTAGTATTTAAGAGCTCTGCTTTTCATTGATGCCTGTTTTGAAATATTAAAGAAGTTTTTAATTTATGAACTCTTCTATTAGTATTTATAAAATTTTTATACTGCTCCTGACATAGAATTATAGGCTCCTCCTTCTTTGAGAGACAGCCAATCATCATTTCAATGAGTTAAAAAATAAATAAAGTATCCCCTTTATCATGTGTTTCCCCCACATCTCAAATTATTCCTTCCTTAGCAATATGTTGATTTTTCTAATGGTAGGAGTACAGTCACCAAGAAGAGAAAAATATATTTTCTCTTAATTCCAAGGCATATATTGGTCAAAATAAAATACTGTATTTGAATGGTATATTTGTGTAGACTAAGAATCATTCTTAGCTGCTTGAGGTTTGAGGGTTCGTGGTTGGCTTTGCTGTCAGTAAGAGATGCTTTGCTCCTGATGTTGCAGTAATCCACTGCTGCTGATAATTAGACATCATTACTACTGCGAAAAGGGAAAGAGAAAAGGGGAGAGGACAGGCTGAGGCTAATTAACTACTTTAGTTTAATGAAAGAAAGAGAGACTGATGGCACCTGGGAGGTTACACTAGAACAGAGTAGACACACCACATAGACTTAATTGAAACAAGACTATCTTTAAGTCTCATAGTTAAAGAAGCTTGGTTCTACTCTTATTTTCCCAAAAGAAGAGATGTAGCTTTGCAACTCTCTTTACCCTGAAGCCTAAACTTAACTGATGATAAAATCAAGCAAGTTACAACTGACTTAAAATAAAAATACTACTGGAAAGGATAAATGTGTCCTTTAATATTTGTCCCGCTCATGTCTAAACCTGAGGGACATATCTGTCACTGATGTTTAGACTGCTTTTTGATGTAGGAGATATTGTTTGGTCACCAAGCAACAACATCCGGTAACTCAGCCATTTTAGATCTGGTGCGGGTCCTGTGCTTTTGTGCGACCGCCTTTACTGTACGCGCACGCGCATATGCAGTTCGTTCAGCAACCCATCTGCTTTTTAGATAGTACCAGTTATTTTTATACATTCTTTCATTAAAAGTGTCAGAAATTTAGGAGAATGAAATGATGAATGACTAAAACAGTTCCAAAAAAGATATAGCAAATGGTTGACATTGATTATATCCAACTTTTAAGCAGTGATAGTTTTAAATTCACTTAACTGTAATTATTTTATGCATTTGATAGTTCTAGTTTAATTTGTTTTTAGAAGCTTTTGATCCTGATCAATGTTTTCTGGCAACAATTAGTGGAAATAACACACTTGCAATTTAAACTACCAGAACACATTATACCATTTGATCTTGTGAATGGTAAACTTAGAAAATGAGTAGAAAATTTATTAAACATTCTTTTTAAAAAGTCCGCTGCATTGTATAAAACATTAGAAATTTGGCAAGCTCATGTTTTTTCTTTCAATATTAAGCAAAGAAAGTAATGAATATGAATATTGAAACTGTATAATCAAATGATGTGAGGAATACTTTACTTGACCTATATTTGTAGGAACAGACACAAAGGTCTAAATTATGCCTTTCTTATATATATGTTTTATTATATTTATTCTAATACACATCATAAAATGAATTTCCAGAAAGAAAAGTGCATTATCTTTAGTTCTGTCATTTACAAATGATGATTTATTCAGTTCTGCAATCTGTAGCCTCAGATTTCATATTGTTCTTGCTGTGCATACTACTAATTGATTACTGTACAGTGATTATAATGAATATTCATGGGCTGATTCAAAACAGTAACTGTTTTTGTAATTTTTCTGACTGTGGTTTTGGTCATAAATCTTTTGTGCTACATCAGAATGAAAGAAATAATACCCCATGAGGAGTCATGTATACCTTTCCACCTGGCCTAACTTTATGCCTAAGGCACGTATCACATATATTAGGCCTTGGTCTGGAATCTGCCACAGAGCCAGTTATTTATTATGATACTTCGTATCTATGACACAAAGACAAATTATCGTAGTAGTCATTGAGAGAGAAAAACATTTTTGCTTCTACAGTGAACATTGCTATTGATAGCCAATGCATTTTTCTCTTCATAAAAGTACTTTGGGAGATCCTGTAGCATGGGATTTGGGAATCAAATAAATCCCAAGAGTAAATATCAGCAATGTGGCTTATTAGCTAACTTAGTGGTTTCTTGTGAAGTAAATCATCTATGACAAGTCCCCAGCACAGGTCAGCTCTCAGGGAACAGTGGGTACCATTAGTAAAGGCCACTCTGGCTTGAGTATTAAGAGGCAGGATATTTTCTGTAAATATAAAGAAGAAATATGAATGACCCTGTTAGTGTGTGAAGACTATCCCACACTTATTTCTTGAGATTCCAGTTTTTTATTTTTTCATTGGTTCTTCCTCGTCCTATTAGAAGCCACAATAGGGAGATGGGGAAAGATTTGGCACTTGTATATATTTATTTTATAATCTTCCTTTGTCTGCTGGGATTCTACTCCCCACGGGTTTACACTCTAGATTCACTGCATAAGATGGAGGAAGGATGAAGAAGAAAATACAGGCATATGACAGGAGAACTTTCAAGGGCTGTAATCTTGTGTCAAGACTATAAAGATCTTTTCCTAATAGCTGTTGTATTTGCTAAGACTTATGCTCTTTGGTTTTTTGTTTGTTGGTTGGTTTTTTGGTCTAACAGGAAAAAATGAATGTGAATCTACTATGTTTTAGGTAATATTCACTTTTATAATCTTTAGATAACAAGATAAAACAATCTTCATGGATAGCATAGATGGCAAGGAACATGGCATAGTGGATAGAGTGTAGATTTTAGGGCACAATTTAAATTCTGGCTCTGACAATTACTACAGTTGTGGATCAGCTAAAGTTTAACTAAAAATGCAGTTTCTCCTTTATAAAATGTTAGTATTAATACTGGTCTTACTAGTTTTGGGTAATTAGTGGTGTATATAATACACACTAACATATACTATATATACACATATATACATATATACACATACATATACATACACATACACATAAGCATGTGGTGTATGTAGCATATGCCTGTCACATAGTAAATGCTAAAAAAAATTGCTCAAAATATGATTAATAGAACCTGAAAATCATGATATAATTATAATTAGGTATATAATGAAATTAAAATCACACTGCAACATGGAGTTAAAATACAAGGTATGTGGTCAGGTGCAGTGGCTCATGCCTGTAATCCTAGCACTTTGGGAGGCCAAGACCGGCAGACTGCTGAGCTTAGGAGTTCAAGACCAGCCTGGGCAACACGGTGAAACCCAGTCTCTACTAAAATACAAAAGAAATTAGCCGGGTGTTGCGGGCCTGTGCTTGTAGTCCCAGCTACTCAGGTGGCTGAGGCAGGAGAATTGCTTGAACCCTGGTGGCGGAAGTTGCAGTGAGCCAAGATAGTGCCACTGCAGTCCAGCCTGGGCAACAGAGTGAGACTCTGTCTCTTAACAAAAAAAAAAAAAAAAAGAAAAGAAAAGAAATACAAGGTACACTTGTATGTAATTATGTACATATGTATTATTAAGATTTATTCTACCTAATCCATTTTTGGAAAAAAAATGACTGTTATTATAAAGTGATACTGTCTCAGTTTAAAAAAAAATGAAAAGAAGGGAAAGAAACAGTCATACCAAATGTCCCATCAAAATCTAACCACTGTGAACTAATTATGAACATTCTGGATTCCTCTCTAAACATATATGCCAAAAAGAGAGGTGATAAAATGACTGATAGTTGTTTATGGACAGGTAGAAATAATTTTCTAAAACTAGAATGATGATGATATGCTAATTTAAGAATAATAAAATATAAGATTGTCAATGTGACAGAAGAAGAAATACATACAATTTAATGAATCGCTAATAGATAAAAGTTTCTTCTCAAAGATATTTATTCCTGAAGTTAATGGAAAAGATTAAGAAAAACTTTAGGATGTTGAATTACACTTATTTTGTCAACTACAGATGTTCATTTTACACAATATTATTTACTTTCTCTAATGAGGAACAAGCATATTTTCACTTCTTCCTGCCTCCTTGTTTCTTAGATCCTGGTTTCTATTTCATTTCACTTATTATATTATAATTTATTATATTCATTATATTTAATTATGTTTGTATCGTTAAGGTTGTTGGTATTAATGTTACGTTATATAATTTAGTTTTATCATTTTTTTCTGTTTAAATACTTCTTATCTATGTTGTTATCTGGTTTTCTTTACCTCTGAATTCCTTAATTTGATTGGCTCTAATTCTGGATCATCATTTTTTTATTAAAGAAGATCCATGCACTCTACTCCTTGAATTTTATATACAATTAAGAATATTTGTCTTTTACCTTTATCCTTGAAGGACAACTAACCAGATGCAGATTCTTTATTTTAGTTTTTCTCCCAGAACATTGTAGATATTTTCTGTGCTCTGTAAAATTCTAAGGGAAATTGATTTCCTCAAAGTTCATGAATTGTTTACTTCTTTATCCTTGAAATTAAATTATTTTGCTAAGATATATTTGAATTTCTTGTCTAACTCTATATTTTTCCTGGATAACTGTGCTCCTGTCTATGGCTTCATTTGGATTTGTGTTCTGGTGACATAATGTGTATCTTCTGAAGTTCAAATCTGTACAGTTGATCCTTGAACAACAGGTCAGTATTGCCTGGGTTCACTTATATGTCGATTTTTTCAGTAAGTATTTGGAAAATTTTTGGAAATTTATAACAATTTGAAAAAATCTCTCAGATAAACTGTATCATCTAGAAATATCAAAAAGCTTAGAAAAAATTAGACATGTCATGAATGCTTAAAATCTATGCAGGTACTAGTCTATTCATATCTTAATGAATGGGCTTTGCTATGGTTTGCAGTCAACAATAGACTATTAGTAGTTAAGTTTTGCAGGAGTCAAAATTATATGCAGATTTTCAGCTGCAGAGGGTGTCAGTACACCTAACCCCAGGTTGTTCAAGTATCAGCTGTATTTTGGATTTTCTATTGGTGTTTCCACCAAGATATTTCAAAGTATCTCAAATTAAGTATGTCTAAAAACATATTTATTTTCTTTCCATTTTCCAGTCCGAGGTCCTCCAAGCTCACACATCTTTTTCTTATTCTCTCTCTCCATGGATAGCAGCACAACTTTACTTACCTATACAAGGCAAAATTTGTATGGCAGCCTTGATTTCTCTCTCTTATAGTTAATGTTCAACTGTTGATTGATTCTACCAAATTAATATCTCTTGAAGCCATCAGATTCTTGCCATGCCATAAAATATGCCTATTGCTTAATAATTTGTTAAGTTTTAAAAATTATTTTGAAGAAAGATTTCATCTCTAGTGCCTGGCATAATGGGTGATGCATTTTGATGCTCAGTATTAATGGAATAAATAAAAATCACTTCCCAGTCTGACCCCACATAATGGGACATTATACAACTGCTTCTTATTTACCCACAAGAGCTTTTTAGTTTTATCTACATCTATATCTTTCTATCTGTCTATCCCATCCATCTACCTATGTGTTTTAATTGTGATAAAGGAGCACACAACATAAAAGTTACCATATGAATCATTTTAAATTTTAGACTTAAGTTGTGCTAAGTATATTCACATTGTCCTGCAACAGATCTCCAGAGCTTTTTCATCTTGCATAACTCTACATCATACAACAATTCCCCCTTTTCCTTTCTCTTCATCCTCTGGTAAACTGCCATTTTAGTTTCTGTTTATAGGAATTTAACTACTTTAGGTGCCTCATATAAGTGGAATAATACAGAATTTGTCTTTTTATAACTGACTCATTTTACTAGCATAATGTCTTTAAGAGTCATCTATGTTATAATGATACATGACAGGATTTCCCTCCTTTTAAAGGCTGAATAATATTCCATTGTAGGTATATACCATTTTGTTTGTTCATTCATTTGTTGATGGCCATTTGGGTTGCTTCTACTTCTTTGATTGTGAGTAGTGCTGCTATGAACATGGGTGGGCAGATATCTCCTGAAAACCCTACTTTCAATTTTCTGGATACATACACAGAAGTGGGTTTGCTGGATCATATGGTAGTTCTAATTTTTTGAGTATCTGTTCTACTATTTTTATAACAGTTGGACCATTTTACATTCTCACCAACATTGTACAAGGGCAGGCATGCTTTAAGGCTAAAAAATTGGCTGACTTTGTTCCTGCTCTTGAGCTCTTTAATGGACAAACTACTTTCTTTAGGCAGTTGCAAGTGTTGAATGTAATACAATTAATAAGAACATTATATCTATCCATGCCTTACATTTATCAAATTCTTACAGGTTAATGATTGGGCTAATCATTTGAAACAAAAAGTCCCTTTAATCTTCACGATAGTTCTATGGCATTAACATGTTTTATTATACACATGTGAAAATTATGGTTCACATTAAGGTGAATTTGTAAAAATCACACAGCTTGGGACAAGAAAGGATTTCAATTGGATTCTAAAGCCCTTGCTTTAAATCACTGGTCTCCAAATACATGTACTTTAATTGCTACAAAAATTCCCCCAATATGTACACTTTTATAAACTACATCTATATACCACTCTACCAATACTTAACCCATTATAAACTATATTTAAAAAACAAATATATTGGGCTAAGATTAAAATAAATATAACTCCAAGTTTTAATATTTCCTTCTTCACCTCAACAGGTTATCTTATGCATCTCCTGAGTGTACATATACCAATTTGAATACCTTATTCTAATCTATAATACCATATTGCCTCTCAGAGAAATTGAAGTTAAGACTTTACACTCAGCTAAAACACTTTCTGTCATCTTGTAATGAAGTATTTTTGTATATGGGGGAAACTGCAGAGGAATAATTTTTGACCTCTTAGTTGTTAGTACATTTATAACTACAAAGATTTCCCTTTCCCTTTGGAGAAATCCTTCTAAAAATTCAAGAGAATAATTCTATACAGAATACATATTTAAACCAGCCTTTTAAAAGTAAAATCAATGTTTCGAATGTTTCTCAAAACATGAAGTTTATGCTTGAAGGCAATATTCTGAATTTGAACCCATTTTTTCTTGCTTATACTTCTTTGATTTTATACCTTAGTCCATTTTGTGGTGGTATAACAGAATGGATAATTTGTAAAGAATGAGGATTCCAAGGTAAAGGGGCCTACATGTGGCAAAAGCCTTTTTGCTGCCTCATCCCATGTCAGAAAATAGAAGGGAGTACTTTTGTGAGAGAGAAGAGAAGGGGTGAAAACACATTCTTTTATTAGGAACTCACTCCAGGGATCATGACTTAAATTCATTCATAAGAACAGAGCCCTAATGACCTAATCACTGAAGGTTCTACTAATCATTGAAGGTTCTACTTGTCAACACCGTTGCATTGGAGATTAAGTTTCCAACATAGAAACTTTGGGGAACACATTCAAACCCTGGCAATACCCATATGCCTCTATCTACCATGAAGGATTCATCAGTGTTTTGTACATTGTGGTAATCAGAATCCCAGGATGACTCTCAAATGACCCCCACCTTTGTATAATCCCTTCCCCTTTGAGTGTGGGCAGTATCTGTGAACGTGATGAGCCCCATAACTTTCATAAATATTATGCTATATGGTAAGGCCGACTTTAAGAAAGGGGAATCTTTCATGTGGATTTGATTTAATCACATTAACCTTTTAAAAGCAGGGAGTATTTTCTTGGCTAGTCCAAAAAGAGGAAGTCATGGTGATTTGAATCCTAAAATGTACTAATTGCAGAGGTTCTCTCTTGCTGACATGGGATGGAGGCATGTGATTGATTGCTGAGAGCAGCCTCTTGATGCTTGAGAGCACACTCGGCCAACAAGGAGCATAGTAATGGGGACTGTAGTCCTACAACCACAAGGGAATGAATTCCACCAACAGCCTAAGGGAACTTGGAGGTGGAGATTTCCCTAGTGGAGCTTCCAAATGACAATGCAGTTGGCTGACACCTTGGTTTCAGCTTTCTGAGAACCTGAGCGGAGGACCCAGTTAAAACATGCCAGTCTTCTGACCCATAGAAACTGAGATAATGTTTGAGAAGTTGTAAGCCATTCAATTTGTGGTAATATGTTACACAGTAAAATGGAACTGATATATAGTTCTTTAATGTAAAATTTACCAAAAACGTGTGTAATTAACAGGCCAATTTTTAACAAGTATATTTGACCGAGACTATTTGTGGTTTAGGATACAGCTGAAAATAGCTTAAATGTTGTTTTCCTCTAATAACTTATGTATTGCCATTTCTATAGTTTTTATGAGATGGTCTATAATTTAGCGAAAGATGCAATGTCTCACAGATCATTTGACATATTTAGTGACTAATGATTCTCATTAGGAGTATATATGTATGTAAAAGTTACTTTGATTTTTCTCTTAATGTTTTCATTTTTAAACATTATTTATTTCATTATATTCCATTCATCGCCTGAGTAGAATACAAGGTAGCTTACTGTTTTAACAGTAGAATAGAGACAGAAGTACACATATCAAAGGAAATTTTTATTCTCCTAATTATAATTAATTTACATTAAAGTATTTTTGAAAACTTACATACAAAAAATATAACAAAATATAATATTTGCTCTCATTTATTAGAAATAACCATACTATAATTTTATTTTTAAAAATTATTTACATTTACACAATTTAAAGAAGATCTGCCTAACATTTGAGGAATAGAATATAAAAAATAGCAGTAATTGGCAAGTCTTTTTCTTTTGTCAAAATACTGGAGGAAATTGTAAATTAGTCTCCCCTCTCTGCGTTGAGTTTATTTTGATTTTCTTCCTTTTTTATCTGAGATTTATTCAATAGCCTCTTATGTTCTTCTGTTTCTAATTTTAATCAAATATTGATTTATGATAGTTATTCTCACAGTTACAAGTTTTTGAAGTATATGAGTTTTGGAGCTTTAGAAAATTGGAAGGCTGACAAAAATTCAAAGAATAAATTTAGGAAGTCGAAAGACTAACTTTGAGAATAAGGAATAACCTTATTGGTTCTCACTGGATGTAACTAGAGTTGCCAGATGGCTGAAGGGTTTTAGGGGTTTAATCTAGGGCCATGGGGTAAAGCTAAGTGGCACATATGGGGATCTAAGGCCTAGCCTGGTCATAGTAGTGCCATGCTCTACCCAACTGACCTAATTAGATGAGATTTTTCAAATCTAATATCAAAGATTTGTTTGAATATCAGATGTGAGTCATTGTTCTCTAAGCACTCTCTGTTTACATGCTCATTGTTATTTACCTGAGGTCAAGAAAGAACTTTTGCTATGTTGTTGCTCAGTTTTTCTCTGTAAAAGCTACCATCACAATTAGTTTGATTGTTTGTTTGTTCTCACTAATTTAGAATATGTAATTCATAATTAACAGTAACTTGAACAGGGGTAAGATGACATTTACCTTGAACCACCTATTCAAGGAGGATTTTTCTTTTTTTTTCTTTTTCCTTTTTTTTTTTTTTTTGAGACTGAGTCTCACTGTGTCACCCAGGCTGGAGTGCAGTGGTGCGATCTAGGCTCACTGCAACCTCCGCCATAAAGAAGAATTTTTCTACAAATTCATGATATGATAGCAGAAGGGCATGCTTTCCTACTACGACAAGAAAAAACTTTTTCTTAAACTTTCTCTGTCCTTATATTAACAATTCACATGTCTATTCCATTGGAAATGGTGCTTTAATGTAAAAAGTAGGTCTTAAGAATAAGTACCATTTAGCTAATTTGCATTACTTTGTTGTAAATGCACCAAGTATCATAATAATGTGCCCCTTAGTATTTTCAAATAAAAAGGTCAATCTCTAAAATTAAAACTTAATCAACACAGTTAATCAATACAGTTATATGCAAAGTCACTTTAAAGTGACAGAATAGCTATAATGCTGTAGGACCAGACTATAACTTGCTTGAAAACATAATAAAAGCTCTCTTAATAGAGCTTCACTAGTGAACTAACACTAACTTTCTCTTCCTTCTGTATAGCATAATGACTGATACCCAGGGCATGGACAGGTTCACTCATAGTGATCTGCTCTGTAGTGATTTGCACTTTGTGCACATAAACTAGAGTTGCAGGCATAGCATTGGTTACATTTTTCCCACACCCTCTTTTGCTACTTCCACTTATTATTATAATTATGTGATTTAAATATATCAAACTGATAAAATGAGTGCAAGAATTTAAATTTAGTGCACTACAAAGACTTAAAAGGTGAGTTACTAAAAAGACCTATGGAAAAATAAAAAACAATAAGAGAACTTAGAATTTGGCACTACTTAGATTGCTTTACAAGTAATTACTAACTCCCCCATTCTACTTTAAAGTAATTGAAACTGGAAATTATAGACAGTATTTTTTTGAGAGGTTATATACTTGCAATGCTAATCATACTTAATGACTCATGCTTAAAGATCTTTCACCTATCACAAAAGTTTAGCAAATAATTATGTATTAGTATATATTAAATGGAAATTTAATGTTAATAAGTGTATGATCTTTTATGCCTTCCAACTTTAACTTCTTGTGACTGAAAAGCTTCACAATTGATAACAAGAGCTTTTTAAATTAACATAGAAAGTGTTGCTAAGTTTTTGGTAGCCATAGAACTAGAAATTAAATATATAAATATTGGATGTGCTCATAGAATAATATATTGTCTGATAACTGAATAATTTAGTGTTTCCTGAAGGGTTATCCTTATTATTGAGGAAAATGTTTACATTTATAAGAGCCTGAGGGCTCTTAATTACTTGTCATTATTTTATCCTCTTTAAATCCATATTTAACCCCTTTTAATTATTTGGGTTTCTAACTGGCTTGACCAGAGAGAATTCACAGGTTGAACGGTTGCCAATGATGGGACTATTTAACAGTTATATTTCTCAGTATAAATTAAGTAATCTTAGGTTTTATACTACTTCAATTTCTTGTGAGTTTTGATTGAGTTCAGAGTCTATATTTTAATCAGTCTATTTACACTAATGAGACCTCCAAAAATAATCACTGGGTGGCTGTTGAGAAGAGGAGGGCAAAATGGATGTTAGGGAGTCCACTATAACCTGACTCACTTAGAATTTTCCCTTCTTTATCCATTTTATCTTGGATTTCAGTTCTCTTGCCATTCATCGTACCTAATGAATGGATTATTTTGAAAATATGATACCTAGCATTTTTTTAGAGTTATGGTTTAAAATAAAACTTTCAATTCTGCTATTTTTTATTAAAATTATCATTTCTCAATGTTGCTATATAATAATTTTTATCAATTTACAAATAATCAATTGTCCAAATAATAATTTTATTTACCATTTCCGTCTGATGTATCATTTTACTTATTTCTTGTTGCTGTGTTTTTTCTTTTTTTTTTTTTTAGACAGTCTTGCTCTGCCACCCAGGCTGGAGTGCAGTGGCGCAATCTTCAGCTCACTGCAACCTCCGTCTCCTGGCTTCAAGCAATTATCTCGGCCTCCGCCTCCTGAGTCGCTGGGATTACAGGCACCAGCCACCATTCCTAGCTAATTTTCTTATATTTAGTAGAGACGGGGTTTCACCCTATTGGCAAAGCTGGTCTTGAACTCCTGACCTTAGGTGATCCGCCTGCCTCAGCCTCCCAAAGTGCTAGGGTTACAGACATGAGCCATTGCGCCTAGTCTATTTCTTGTTTTAAATCCCCCCTTTCCAATGAATTATGATAATTGCAGTTTGCTTTTCTTTTATTTTTTTTTTTTTTGAGATGGAGTCTTGCTCTGTTGCCCAGGCTGGAGTGCAGTGTGCCATGTAGGCTCACTACAACCTCTGCCTTTCGGGTTCAAGCAATTCTCCTGCCTCAGCATCCTGAGTAGTTAAGACTATAGGCATGCACCACCATGCCCAGATGCTTTTTTTTGTAGTTGTAGTAGAGATGGGGTTTCACCATATCGACCAGGCTGGTTTCGAACTCCTGACCTCAGGTGATCTGCCTACCTCAGCCTCCCAAAGTGCTGGGATTACAAGTGTGAGCCACCATGTCCAGCCTATTTTTTATTTTAAATCCCCCTTCCCAATGAATTATGATAATTGCAGTTTTCTTTTTTTTTTTTTTTTTTTTTTCGAGATGGAGTCTTGCTCTGTTGCCCAGACTGGAGTGCAGTGGTGTGATCTCAGCTCACTGCAACCTCTGCCTCCCGGGTTCAAGAGATTCTCCTGCCTCAGCCTGCCAGGTAGTTGGAACTACAAGTGTACACCACCACATCGGTATGATATTTTTTTTTTTGGAATTTTGGTAGAGATGGGATTTCACCATTCTGGCCAGGCTGGTCTCAAACTCCTGACCTTAGGTGATCCACCCACTCTGGCCTCCCAAAGTGCTGGGATTACAGGCATGAGCCACCGCACCCAGCCAATAATTACAGTTTTCATTTGAAAATGTATATGTGTCTGTTTGTGTATTACAACTGATATTTTGAAACTTGGTGTACTTTACATGAATCTTGTTAGATTCTGAGAGTTTTTTTGAATCTTTTTCTTGTTGTCTAGCTGAGGATATCTCATCTATTACCATGCTTACCAGTCACCTGAGGATCTTGCTAAAATGGACATTCTGGGTCAGGGTGGGGCTCACGAGTCTTTGTTTCTAGAAAACTACCATAGGGTTCCAGTGCTGGCTAAGCTCACTATGAACAATCCCTTTCACTGATTACCCTAAAAACTCTGGAAGGAATATTCAACATAACTCCATGAGGACTCTAAAACAAACGATAGCAGGAAAAATGAGGATGGATGTCAACTGCAAGTAGGCAGCATAAGGGGTGAGTTTTCTTTGCCCTGTCCCCTTTCATCTCCTGGATTTAATCTAAGGACAGCCTCAGTCATGAAACTGTACAAGGGGGAGCAGACAATACAAATTCTTAGGAAAACCTTCCTGTCCAGAGGACCAGGAATAGGGTCCCTTGACTACTGCAGAATGTGGAGGGATCACTATGCCTATTTTTTTCCTCCTGTTTTCACTAATAGCCTACCATGAGGGCAGCCCTGATCATGGAGCTGTACTGCTGGTGTGATGGTAGCAGTGCCAGCAGAGAGGGGCCTAAAAACCTGAGTGGAAAACCTTTCTGTGGCCAGAGGAACAGAAAACAAAAGTTCCCTGGCTGCCTGTGGCCAAAGAGTATGTGTGAGATTCCGATTACTACTTTCTCATTTTCAGGGCTACATTTTCCTGGAGATGGCCTCAATCCCATGGAGTTGTGCAACAGGGCACATAACTAAAATTCTAAGAGGTAACAAAGTTTTCAGGCCAAAGACATTAGAATAAAAGTAATCTGTTGGGAATCAGAGAGTGTGAGGGAAATTCCAAAGAGAAGATCCCCTAAATCTTGTATTAACTGTGTTCATTGTCAAGCTAAGGATGTGCAGAATGTATGCAAACACCATGACAAAGACTTTGAGAACTAAAATATGATATAAACCACTGCACAAATCTAAGACTAACTTCTGAGTTGCATGGTTGCAGGGTTGAACCAAAGAAGCATATCAAAATTTAACAACTGAACTGACATTGGAATCACTAACTGTGATGACAAGACAGAACTTTTGGCATTAGTCTAATGGGATTTACTGCATGCTATCCAAATATAATATGTTTTTCCAGAGGATTTTAACAAGCTGAAGAGTTTCACAACATAGTACTCAAAATGTTCAGTTTACATCTGAAATTATTTGGCATATAAAGAAACAATGAAAAGAGAACAAATCTTAAGAGAGAAAATCAATAGATGTCAAACCTGAGTTGGGCCAGATGTTGGAATTATGAAGGATTTAAAGGTGGCTAATATAATCATGCTCTATGTTGAAAATGCAAACACTCTTGAAATGAATTAAAAGACAGACATTTTCAGCACAGAAACTATCAAAAGAATCAAATGTCAATATGTGAACTCAAAAATATGTGATGAAAATTCCCTAGGTGGGCTCAAGAGTAGAGTGGAGATGGCAGATGAAAGAGTCCATGAATTTAAAGGTAGATCAATAGAAATTATCCTTGCTGAAAAACAGAGTAGAAAAAAATATTTTAAGAAGCAGATTCAGGGATCCATAGGACAGTAGCAAAAGATCTAATAATTGTGCCAGTGGAATCATAGAAGGAGAAAAGAAAGGAATTGGTAGAGAAAAAAATTAGAAAAATAATGGCTGAATATTCCCAAATTTGTCTACAGGACAAATCAAGATGCTGGTGGAACCCAAACAAGATAAATTAAAAAAAAAATTATTCCCAAACACATAATAATTGAAACTAATTAAAGAAAACCATCTTGAAAGGAGCCAGGGGAAAATTACACATTATTTGTAGGCAAACAGTAATTGAAATTACTGCAGACTTCTCATCAGAAACCATGAAACCCACAGGACAAAAATCTTTAACGTGCTGAAAGAAAATAATTGTATATCTAGTGAAAATTTTTTTAGAAAAAGATAATATAAAGATTTTCTCAGGTGAAGAAAAACCACAAATTAATTTCCAGCAGACCTATTCTAAAATAAATGCTAAAAGAAGTTCTTCAGTATGAATGGAAATGATTATTACAAAGATATCTGGACATAATTTACGTTACACTTAAGTAATGTAAAAAGATCCAAAGAAATTATAAGCCAATTACTTTTATTCTATAAATTATTTAAAATATGTATGACTGCTGAAAAAATACAGTATTGTATGATGGGACTTTAAATCTGTGTGTAGATGTGATATTGTGGTATGTATGGCTCTATGCAACATACAAAAAGGATGTTCCCTGACCAGAAAGGGTTTAAACTACAAATATGTGAGAGAAAGTTGTCTGGAAATTCCCCAAATATTTGAAGATTAAATAACATTCATCCAAATAATCCACAGGTGAAAGAAGAAATTCTAAGATAAATTAGATAGTATTTTGAAGTGAATGAAAATGATAATGTAGCATATCAAAATTTGTGGGATGCACCTGAGACAAGGCTTTGAGGAAAATTTATGGCAATAAATGCTAATATTAAAGAAGAATGTCTTAAAAATTTAAGCTTCCACCTAAGAAATGAGAAAAAGAAGAGTAAACGGAACTCAGTGAAAGCAGAAACTGAATTTGAGTTAATTCCTGGTGAATTAATTTAGTTAATTCCTTGGTAACTTTGAGGTATCCCTTTGCCTGGAGTTTTAAGGTTCAAGGATGGTCCATATAGGGGCATATTCCCAGTGTGAGGAGGTGATAGAGTTTTGGATATCTGCTAATGGCGTTGGCAACTGGTTACATACATAAGGTTTTGGTTATCTGCTAATGGCCTTGGCAACTGGCAAATTCTCCCATACAATTTCCTTCTGTCATGTAGATTGGCAATGGGACTCACTTGCTTCTGAACACTGGAAATATGCAAGTTTAGGAGCTTCTTAAATATTTTCATGTCTTCTTGGTACGACATCCCAAGAGTTCATGGATGAACTCACCCAATTTCCCCGGAGCCTGTGAGGCTGTCTTATACTAATCTGTACCAACATTCAGTTATCTCTATTCTACTGCTCAGAAACCACTTTGGGTGCAGAAAACTGTAAAAGACATGCCACCTGCTGATACTTGGAATTTCATAATTTTCCAAAACTATCTGGGTTTAGGTTCCTAGAATTCTTACACATTGGGGAGGCGTAGAAAGCAGAGCTACTTCTCGGAAACTCATGAATATATAAGCTACATTTTCTTTTCATATCTCTTTATCCACTGAGAGAATTGTTATATCATTGAAAGTGTGAAACTGTCTATTACTTCATCAACATTGCTTCAGGTCTATTGTTTATGGCATAAGTAATATATGATGAGTTTTCCAGACTTTAGGTTTCTGAAGCTTGAAAGCTTAGGGTTCTGTAAATCCAAGTAAACTTTTGAAATTTAAAATCCAGGACTTAAAACGCTTTTCAAAAAATCTGTTTCCATAACAACCTTAATCCAGGGCAGTAAGGATGAAATGCCTTAACAATCTGGTTTAAAGAAAGGACTAGGATACACATAGAAACGCAAATGACAGAAATCAGTTCACACTTCAACATTTTTCTCAATATATGTGAAATGGGGACAGTAAATGGTATCTACTTCACATGGTTATTCTGATGGTTCAGTGAGTCAATATATGTGATGCAAGGCATGTGCCACTTTCTGACAACTAAAATTTTAACTCTTCTTCCCTCTTTTCCCCATTATTCTCACCTCTTTTTTTAACTCATTATTGTCACCTTTTTCTTATGTAATTGGTATAAACTTATGAGTTCTGAAGTACCATCTATGACTAAAGATAATGGAAAGCTATCTTAGAGTTTATTTAATTTTCTGTGAAACAATTCAGAAAAATCATATGCTTGAAAGGAGGCTTGTGCCCATGGCACTGATTTAGAACCCAGCTGGCTAAAGGCAAAGTAGGGACTTAATTTTCTTCACACATTCTTTTTTCCTACCCACTATTCAGGATGAATTTTGACCAAAGCACATTTAAAAAAGTCTTTTCATGTAAATGGAATGTTTTGTTACCCTAGCATTAAAGTGCAGCATATTCAAAATTATAAAAATCCAAGGATCAGAGAACCTCAGAATATTGAAATAAAAAGGAATGACATAAGACAAATATGATAGTGTTACTGGAAAGATTGCATTGGGGACTAGTGAAGTAAACAATACATAATGCAGACTACAAAAACTAATCATCAGCTGAGATTATTTGTGATAAGGGGTTTAGAACTTACTTCAAAGGGCACAGACTTTCCTCCAATTGCAGAGACTATACCTAATACTCAGATCATGTGAGAAATATCATGTATGTTATAGCAGAATAATAGGGTGTTATATATATGTATTTTACATGCACATACTAAGGTTAGTGAGCACGAGTTTTGGAACAAATTCCAGTTTTAATGAGTCAGCACTCTACAGAGTGGCTTCAGATGAGGTCAGGAAAGAATGAGAATAGGTATACACTGTCTACACTGCCTTATCAACACTTGTCACTTCCTATTAATTTTTTTAATAGAAATAAAGGTGTATATTTTTCTCTCATTCAAAATAAAGTCAAAAGTAGTTAGGGTAGGGATGATGTAGTGGAGTCCCTGGGTCATACAGGACCGACACTTCTATTTTTCTGCTTGCCATCTTTAATATATAGCTTTCATTCTCAAGGCCACTTGCTAAGGCTTCTCTAGTGCTGAAAAATTTGCTGCTTTCTAAGCAGAAAGGGGTGTGCATGTGTATGTGTGTATGTGTGTGTGTGTCTGTGTGTGTGTGAGGAGAGAGAGAGAGACAGAGAGGTATCAGGGGCCTGTTCCAGCTCTCTAATCCCACTTTTTTGAACTGAATTTTTTATTGAAATCATTGTAGATTCACATGGATTTGTAAGAAATATTACACTTAGCCCACTTCTCACCAATGGTAACAGTTTTCAAAGCTGTAATGTAATAGTATCACAGCCAAAATAATTATATTGATATAATCTACCAATCTTTTAAAAATTTTCCCAGCTTTACTTGTGTGTGTATGTGTTTGTTTGCATGTTAATTTCTATACAATTTCATTGTGTGTGGGTTTGTGTATCCACCACCATGCTAAAGATAACAGTCTTAATACCACAAGGAACCCTCAGTCTGACATTTTATAATCACATCTACCTCTTTCTTGTTCCTTCATCCTGCCATGACCCCCATTCCTTACCACTGATCTGTACTACATTTCTAAAATCCCTGATTTCAAAATGAACTTATATAGCACGTAACCTTTGGGGATTGCTTGTTTTTTGTTTGTTTGTTTTGTTTTGTTTTCATTGATTATAATTCCCTGGAGATTTATCCAGGTTATCATGTGTTTCAATTGTTTGTTTGTTTGTTTTATTGCTGAGCAGTATTTCATAGTATGTATGTATCACTATTTCATTGTTATTAATCTGTCGAAGGATATCTGGTCTGATTTCAGCTTTGGGCTGTTACACATAAGGCCATTATAAATATTTGTGTACAGGTTTTTGTGTGAGCACATCTTTTCATTTCTCTCGATTAAATGTCCAAGAGTGCAATTTCTGTGATGCAGGTTAATTGTATGTTTAGTTTGTTAAACTGTTTTCCAGGGTGTCTCTACCATTTTATTTCCTGTTAGCTATATGTGTGTGGTACAGTTTCCCTATCCTAGCCATGTTTTAAATATAATGGTAATAACAACTTACACCAATAACAACATCACGCAAGTCACACTTTCTCTTTATGAGCAATTATTCAGTGGATTTGAAGATAACTGTCACTAACACAAATATGACCAAAGGGGTATCATTTTAATATTTCCTTAATTTGTATTTTGGATCATTTATGGATGTTTAGTTAGTTTAGTCATCTCCAGCATCAATTTTTATTTTGGAAAATTTATGGATATTTACTGAGTTTAGTCATCTCTAGCATCAATTCCTTTACCTTATAGGCTATATTTCACTTTCTTTGGAATGTTTCTTACTAGTGCTCTCCTTTTTAGTCAAAGTTAGAAAAATTGACAGGTATAAATCAGCCAGCCAGGTGGGTATCTTCATAAAATGGAAGCTGTAGAAATAAATATTTTCAATGCTAATGTTTTTAAGCAGTGAAAGAAAGGATTCAGTTTTTAACTCTAGGATTAAAATATTGAAGTGAAAAGGATAGATTACAGTAAATCATGTAGATATGCAATTTGTTACTTGACAATTTCAGTCTAATGGACTAATGGGGATATGCTAAAATTTGTCTTTCAAACATAAGTACCTTAAAAGCAGCAATACTTACCTTAGTCATCTTAGTATCTTTAGAACCCTGTGTGGCATCTAACTCAGAGTAAGTGCTTAATAAACACTTAGTAGAATAATTAAATTAGAGTAAAAGTGGGATTTGGACTGACCTTTTTTAAGGTCAATACAAATTGAAATAAACTTTGTTGGTACTAAACTCTAACTGGTTGCCAGATTCAGGACAAATAAAATTTAATGAGATCATTTTACTCTAACAATTTTAATTCTCCAAAAAAGTAAAATAATCAAATGTATTTGCTGATAATAAAAAATATTTACACAAATCAAGTCAAGTAGAAAATTTCCCATATAGAATAAACATAGATCTAGATGTACATGAAAGAAGAGATTATTTATTGAGCAGACCATTAGTAATAGAATATTGGTATTCTTGTAGCGTAGAATATAAAATTTATTTTAATGAAATTTATGTATTTAAATTGTTGGTTGAAATAGAAAATTTACAGATATTTTAAAAATATAATTCTGACCCTAGAAAAATTTGAAAACTTTCAAGTGGCTGTTATGGAACTGAGAACTATCATATGAAATCTGTGGAACTTAGGAATGTATGGAATGTGGCCTAATATTCATTCAAGTGGACCTAGAAGTAAAACTGTGAAAGAAACCATGAAAAAAAGATGTCAACAGAGAAAAGATGCAGAGGAAAAGTATCAAATAATTAGAAATTATTTGTAGTGTTTATATAACTATCTCTGTGAGTGTGTTACTTTTCTGTCTCTTGGGGTATATAATTCTTAACATTAATTTCCATTGACAGTAAGAGTAGTGGTTAAGAACATCAACTCTAAAGGCATACAGCTGCCTCAATTTGATTTCCAGCTCTGTCATGTTTGGCTGTGAGATTTTTGGCAAGTTACTTAATGTCTCTATGTCTCAGATTACTTATCTACAAACTGAAGATGGTACTTACTTCATGGGATTGTTATGAAGATTAAATAAGTTAATATTTTATACTTAGAAATGCCCAATATATAGTAAATGCTATAGAAGTAATTTCTAAGTGAGAATAAATGTGTTTTTGGAAATGATAATGTAAAATACCAACAGAATATCATATTCCTCTTTCTTTTCCTCTGTCCCTGTCTCTCTCTCTTGCCCTCTCCCCCTTTCTCTCTTCTTCTCCCTCTATTTCTTTGTGGGTCTCTCTCAGTCTTTATCTTATCGTGTAAAACATCAACCCTATATACAGAACTATAGGAGTATATTATTAAATCGTTCAATTTAAGACAAAAATGAGCCTCTTTTTTTTTTTTCAATCAGAAACTGGTCCTCAGTTTGAAATTTCTTATCTACTATAAGGAACTGTCTTATTGGTTAGAAACATTCTGAGAAAAAAATTATATTTTTTATGGAACTCTTCTTGCCACATGGAGCTCTTACATTGAATGTTTTCACTGAATTAGACAGTTAGTTCATTCCAACAATACATTTCTTATTTTTTTTCCTCTGAATGGAACAACTTTCTTATGTTGGCAGCTGACTTTTGGTACCCCAGTGACTTGTCCTAAGTGTATGCCCTGCATGGACTGAGAGATATTGTATGTAATACATTAATATATTACCCTCTCAGGGTGGTTCCTTGGGACTTTTTAATTGTATGGACTAGTAAAATTTTAAAAGTTAGTCAGGAGATCAAAACAAATTTGCCAAATTTTTGTTTTGCCATACGAGGGTATAAGAGCATTAAAGAATAAACTGTCAACAACATTGTATCAAAGAATAATTTAACCTAACAACAACAGCTAGGAAAGATTTAGAGTCAAGATTTTTAAATTGAATAAGTTTAACTTAATATAAAATACACTGTATTTTAAAAATTATTTCTTCTCAAATAGAACTACATCACAATCTGGTACCAGTACTGAGACAATTTCATCTCTTTATAAGACACATTTTGTTTGGTTTATCAGAATATATTGGTTATAGAAGAAAAGCCAATGAAGTGCCCTCAGGTCAACAGGGCTCGTGGTCCAGTTTATAAACTGATGAGAGCAATGGCTGAAAATGAAGTTTCTAATGAGCTCTTCCTCTTAGTAGTAGCTTTTTCCTCCAATAAAAAGTAACATGTTTCTTTCTCTGTCAACTCTTACTTTGCTTACTTCTGTGATAACACTGTAAATGGTGCCAGGGACTGAAAAACAATACAATTATTAAAATGAAAACTGAAGAAAAAGAAGACATTCTATAAAAGGAATTTTGTATATATCCCAGCTTAAGATTCTGCTGCTCTTGTTGTTGGTATCCAGTTATAGGAATAGGGTTGACAGCAGTTATTACTTACCCTGTGTATTTACAGCAAGCCTCTCTTTCCCTCCCTGGGCTCTAGAGTTTGATATAAAACAATATTTTTAAATGAACAATTAAATAATTGGTGCTTTCTGATTGTAGAAACCCCTCTTCCCACCTCCTAGAATTCACTTATGCCACTTTTTTTTTCTAACCTTATACCATAATAAAAAATGTTCCAGAATATTCAAATCTTTGGTTCTCCAACTCCAACAATGAGCTATGCAGTGATTTCTACACTAGTGTCATGATAGAATGATAGGTTTACAGAACATTGAAGTGTTCATCTTTTGGTGTTACATACAAGTTTTACTTGGCTTTTATGGTTTGGGCTGGGATAGAGTGAAGAAAAAACTACATTTAATGCTATGGATTCAGAGATAAGTTGAGATTCTTTCCCTTAAGGAGCACTCTAATTGTTTATTTATTTGTGTGTATTTGTGTGGGGGACACAGATAAACCTGCTTGTGTTACCTTTTAAAGCATTTTTAGATCATTTTTGCTCCTCTTTTTATTTGAAGCTACTGCCCCATTTTAGCCAGATTTCATCTACTTAAACTGCTAATTAGATTGGAGGCTAGCACTTTAATAGCTATCCATAGGCCAGCAGACATGGCCCTGGTACCACAGAAAGTATGAAGTTTAAACTAAAGCCCTTCATAGAGCTGAAGCCATCTAAGGATTTCACTCTCAGTAGAGGTTGAACTAAGATATAACAACAACAAAAAATTATCTGTCTCTGGTTTTGCTCTGAAAAAGAAGGAACATTTCCTCTGAGAATTCGTTACCATAGATCCCTCACTTATGTTGATTTGTTGTTTCAATATGTAATAGCAATGCAATCTTGTAAAGTCAAAGTTAAGAAATTAACATTAGTGAATAAAGGGTGGTAGCACCTGAGGATGACTGGCAGAAGCTTTTGCAAATTCTCCTTGGAATGAGACATTCAACACAGGCCCCTAGGATTCCAACAGAGAAATCACAACTGAACTTGAACTTGCAATCCAAAATCATAAATTGTAAAACAGACACCCATAACTAAGAGTTAGTGAAATTGCAAAGTAGAATTAGACTACCAAGAATTTGAAAATGTAGTAGAATTAGTCTCCCAAGTATTAAAAAATTTAGAACTCTTGTGTAAAGAATATATGGTGAATATGTTTCGATGCTTTTCAAATACAGAATCAAAACATAAGAAATAAATGAGGCCAGGCATGGTGGCTCACACTAGTAATCCCAGCACTTTGGGAGGCCAAGGCAGGCAGATCACCTGCGGTTGGCAGTTCAAGACTAGCCTGACCAACATAGACAAACCCCATCTCTACTAAAAAAAATTAGCCAGGCGTGGTGATGCATACCTGTAATCCTAGCTACTTGGGAGGCTGAGGCAGGAGACTCACTTGAACCCGGGAGGTGGAGGTTGCGGTGAGCTGAGATCACGCCATTACACTCCAGCCTAGGCAACAAGAGAGAAATTCTGTGTCAAAAAAGAAAAAAAGAAAGAAAGAAAAAAAACCAAAGATACTTCTAAAAATAAGGTCATCAAAATTTCTATGCATTTCAGCTGCTATGACAAAGTTTCAAGAACTGGGTAGCTTAAAACAGAAATGCCTTGTCTCATGGTTCTGAAGGCTAAAGGCGTTGGCAGGGTTGATTCCTTCTGAGATCTGTGAGGGTGAATCTGTCCCATGCTTCTCACCTGGCTTCTGGTGGTTTTCTAGTGATCTTGGGTGTTCCTTGGACATGACACTATAACTCCAGTCTCCACATAGCATTCTTCCATTATCAGTGGATAAGTTGAACAGCAGATTAGACACAATTTAATAGTGACTTTGTGAACTGAAGGATATTGGGAAAGTTTTCTTAGACTTAATAGGTGGATAGAGTGATAGAAAGTAGAAAATACATTAGAACACATACAGAATAGAATGAGAATGTTAAAAATACATTTAGAGTTCCATAGGTACACCATAGATGATAAGATGAATTTTAAAAATAGACATTTTCCTAGACTTGTCAAGAATCTTTGAAAGAGTTGAATCCAAACATTTGGGAAATACAAGATACATAACAAACTACATCTAAACACACAAACTATAGGCAAAGGGAAAAATGTTTAAAGTAGAAAAAGGAACTAAATACATTTAAGAGGGATTAAAAGTAGATGACTTCATTCCCAAGGCAAATAGTGGAAACCAAATGACTTTAAAATAGTGAGAAGAAATAAAAATGTAATAAGCGATTTTCATATGAAAATTGAGAGACTTTACCATTAATAGATCCCCCACTAAAGAAATGTTAAAATATATATTTCAAGAAGAAGGAATACAGAGATCTTATTATTATTATTATTATTGTTATTTTTTTGAGACAGAGTTTCGCTCTTGTTACCCAGGCTGGAGTGCAATGGCACGATCTAGACTCACCGCAACCTCCGCCTCCCGGGTTCAAGCAATTCTCCTGCCTCAGCCTCCCGAGTAGCTGGGACTACAGGCATGTGCCACCATGCCCAGCTAATTTTTGTATTTTTTTAGTAGAGACGGGGTTTCACCATGTTGGCCAGGATGGTCTCGATCTCTTGACCTCGTGATCCGCCCGCCTCGGCCTCCTAAGTTCTGAAATTACAGGCGTGAGCCACCGTACCCGGCCAGTAATTAGAAGTTTTAAAAGCACACTACTAAAAGATAAAAAGGGGTGATAGGCAAGAAACAACGATAAATGATAAAAATAGTAAATCAGAGACAGCTAATCATTCACATCTAGAGACATGGCTAACTCAGAGATTGTTGGTTTAAACCTAATTCTCATGAATTTGTGTTTTTAAAATTGTTATAATTTTAAATTATAAACTCACACTTATACAGAAAAAAAAGAACTGACTAGGAGGACTTTAACAGCACAGCTTAAAACAAAGTTTTGGAATTATCTTAGAAAGCAAAAACAAAAGCACACTACTAAATAACTCACCTATCAAATAAAAATAAAAATGGATATTAGAAAATATTTTGAAGGAAATAACAATAATATTTATGTCAAAATGTCACTTTTAGTGTTTCTTTTTATAGAGGGTGAGGAGGATTGGAAATCAATGAGCTATCCTGTATAATTTAAGATGTTAGAAAAGGAAAAATAAAGACAATCCAAAATAAGTATATAATAAAAAAGTAGAAACTAATAAACCCTTTCAGGACTGTGGGTTTGCATACTTTCTGATGAGAAATCCACAATAATTCAAGTTGTATTTATTCTGTATGCAATGTGTTATTTATTTTCTGGTTGCTTTGAATGTTGACTTTTTCTTTGATGTTCAGCAGTTGTACTGTGACATGACTAAGTTTCGTTGTATTCGCCTTGTGATTTAGCACCTTGACTCTTGTAAATTTTGTATAAATTTATGTCTTTCACTAAATGTGAGTTTTTGCCTATAACTTATTCAAATATTTTTCTACCTCCCTTCCTTCTGGGCCTTTAACTACCCACATGATAGAAATTTGGATATTGTTCCATAAATCTCTGAAGCTCTTTTCATTTTTATCAACACATTTCCCTTCTTTTCACATTAGGTAATTGATAGATCTATTGATGTATCTTTGTTCATGTCCTTAAATTCATGATGCTTCCTCCCTAAAAAGGCCTTTTCGTATGTTGCTCCCTCTGCCAGGAATTCAAACCACCTTCCACCACCTTCTTCACTGAGTTAATGCCTGCACATACTTCAGGTCTCGTCTCAAGTGATGCTTTTTACAGCATGTCTCCTTAGCATTTCTCAGTGTTTATATCCCTTTATGATTATACATGTGCTAGTGTGATTATTTGATTAAATACTGTAATCCCCATGAGATAAACTCCACCAGAACAGGCAGAGTTTAAATTTTTTGCCACTATTCCTTAGCTTCTGGCACAAAGCAAGCATATAATAAATGTTGAATGTAAAACATATGGCTTGGTTATTTCATGGTATTATCAGCCTATATACCTGTGTTTATTATAGACAAGTCAAATACTCATTTGCCTCTCTTTTTGGCCCCCCTCCTTGATAAACTATAAAAGTAAGAAATTGGATTAGATTTTACCTATAGATCCATTCAACTCTGAAATGCCATTTTAAAAAATCTATTATAGGTTTAAAAGGATGATTTTATTAGAAAAAGGATAAAGATTGTAGCTTTCAGTCTTCTATTTTCTTAATTGTAAAATCATACTGAATGGAATAGAATATTGACTGTAACTAAAACCTGCTTAATTCCCATGTTATATATTGTAATTTCTATGAGTTAGTATCCTTTTGCAGTTTTTCCCATGCACGAATAATTTTTTATAAATGAGAGTAAAGGATCTTCACAAATTCATCATTATACTTTCTACTCCTAAAAGAAAACAGAACTCAAAACCTTAGCTATTCCCATTGTTTGACATCAAAGAGACTGCAAAAGCAACAGGAATGTATTTCAAAAAATTCAAAAGTATCTGCTCATTATTTTACCAAGCCTTCTTAAGCACTGTTATCAGAAGTATATAAGGAGTTATAAAATTGTTTGTATACCATATGTAATTAAACTACAGTCATTGAATTTATAGAAAATACTTATTTGTTGAATATTATTTAGTTTCTTGTACCTTTAAGTGTGCCTTAAGGAATTATAATTATGGAGAAAGACAAAAGTTAATGGAAAATAAGTTAAACTCTTGCAAGGGAAAAGTCCCTTTCTGTTGGTTTCTGTAAACGCCAAGTAATCTTTCCATTGCATGGAAGTTTGCTGCAAATACATATGTTTTGCAGTTAACAAAGTATGAATAAACCCTCTCAGAAATATTTGCTTGAGGGCTTCCAAATCCCTGTTTTGAACATCTGATAAAAATTCTTGTTCTACTGACAATAGCTCACTAATGTCAACTTAACTTAGAGGGCAGGCCATTTACTTTATTATTTACTGAATTATGTTGTGATCTAAACCACTTTGTGATACTGACTCTACACAGTTGAAAAGATTGTGAATGTGTGTGGTGTTCAGTCTCAAGTGGCTCTGATCAGCAATTTTCTAAGATGTCATATAATGTTGTCAGCAGTTACCTTCCTTAGTTTGATTAAAACAGGATGATAGAATCTTTGTAAGCTAGTTGACTGTCCTTAGTATATCTATGAAGGAAAGTATGTGCACACAGTCAAGCAGACAGCTCCTCCTACTGAACTTGACACAATGGTACAAATGTTTATCTGTGTCCTAGAGAAATATGAGGGAAACAGTGTTTCAGCATAGACATTCCTGAAGGGAATCTGATATTTTGCAATTAATACATTTTGTTCAAACATAAGACACAGGGCAAGTATACATAATTATCTTTTTTTTTTTTTTTTTTTTTTTTTTTTTCAGTTTCTTGGGTATTCATGAGTACAGCCATTTTCTGTGTGACCTTCTACAGTTATTGAAATAGTTAAAGTAAGAAAGTTAGATACAGCTTACCCTGAAGAACAGAAAAATGAATTCTTTATCTAGTAGGAGAGATTTTTTTTAAAAGATTGTTCCACTTATACATTACTGCTAATGTCATGATATTTTACCTTATTGAAGCAATGTAAAGAATCCCAGGCAAGATGACCTTTTTTTAAACTTTCGGATATCTTCATTATTGCAATGGAAAATAAAATGCATGCAACTAGTCATAAAATTGGCATAATTGGCCATAATACAGTGGGTACAAGAAGCTTATTTGGCACACACTGGTACAAAGCTTCTTTAAATTAAAATACAATTTTTTTTTTTTTTTAACAAAACAAACATTTGCATTAGACTTAAAGGAAAACAGGGCAGTATTATTTGAAAAGATAACAATCTATCAAACACACATAAAATATAAACAGTTGGGCCTCTTCATTAATTTGTACTAATAAAATCATCAAGATTTGCAAATTTTGTTTTTCTTACCTACAGCAATTTCTACATTGATAAATATTAATTTGGTTGAGACTCATCCTTAGGTTATTTTTATTAATTTTAATTTTGAGAAATAATTTGGAAACAGATGACACCAATTGTCAATAGTAATATCTATAAAATGAACATTTAAGAAAAATGTTTCAGTGATGCCTTAACATTTCTTAAAACCTGTGCCAATAATTTCTTTTAGAGTATCTTTGTAAATTTTATTTGTAATTGATTTAACACGGGGCTGTAATTATAAGGTTTTGGTAATTCATTTGAAAATCCTTTTTTACTGTAAACTTTTCATTAATTTGAATTAAGTGGTTTGGAGTAAGTAAAATATATGTATGTTAAATGTTAGGTCTTCAAAAGATTTAGGTAGGTAGTTTTTATATTAATTACATGCAAAAATTATTTATAACTTTATTATCCAAAAACTACTGAGGATGACAGAGCTAACATAGTAGCTCTTGAAAAATGTATAAGGTGAAACAAAATGTATAAACATCTTGTAATATTTGAATTTTGAACAAAGACACTTTGAAATGTTGGTAATGGCTACATTTTTTCCCAGCTTACTTACAAGATAATTTAATAAATTCAACAAAAATTTGCTGCTTTTCTTCATCATTTTCTCCCTTCCCTCCCTTCCTTCCTTCCTCCCTCCTTCTGTCCTTCCTTCCCTCCCTCCTTCTCTTCTTCCCTCCCTCCCTCCCTTCCTTCCTTCCTTCCTCCCTTCCTCCTCCCCTCCCTCCATTATCTTTCTTTCCTTTTTTTCTTAGTTTCTTTTAAAAAATATTATTTGTTTAACAATTGGCAAATAAAAATGGTACATATTTATCTTGTCCAACATGTTTTGAAATATGTATAGATTATGGGGTGGCTAAATAGAGCTAATTAATATATGCACTGCCTCACATACTTTTTTTATGATGAGAATACTAAAAATGTACTATCTTAGCAATTTTCAAGAATATAATACATTTTATTAAGTGCAGTCACCAAATTGTACATTGTACATTTTGACATTATTACTCCTAAGTGAAATTTTGTATCCTTTGACCAACATTTCCCCAATCCCTGTCCCCCACCCTAGCCCCTGGTAACGACTATTCATTCTCTACTTCTGTTTATTCAACTTTTATGATGTTCACATATATGTGAGATCATGAAGAATTTATCTTTCTGTGCCTGACTTATATTACCTATTATGTCCTCCAGCTTCATCCATGTTGTTGCAAGTGACACAATTTCCTTCTTTTTAAATGTATTTGGTTGTGTATACATACCACATTTTCTGTATCCATTCATTTTTTTGATGGACAATGGTTGATTCTATATGTTGGCTATTGTGAATAAGATTGCAATGAACATGAGAGTATAGATATTTTTTCAACTTTATGATTTCACTTCCTTAGAATATATACCCAGTAGTGGGTTGGCTGGATCATAGGGTAGTTCTATTTTTGATATTTTGAGGATCCTCCATATTTTTTATAATAGCTGTCTGAATTTACACTCCTACCAACAGTGTGCAGAAGTTTTTTTCTCCACATCTTCTCAAATACCTTTTATATTTAAAAAATTATAACCATTATAATAGATGTAAGATGATATATCATTGTGGTTTAAAATTTCATTTGTCTGATGATTAGTGATGTTGAGCATTATCCTGATATACCTATTGGCTGTTTGTATGCCTTCTTTGAGAAATGTCTGTTCAAATCCTTTGCTAATTATTTTTCTACTATTTAGTTGAGTTCCTTATGTATGTTTGATATTGACCTCTTTAATATATCCATGGTTTGCAAATATTTTCTCTCATTCCATAGATTCTGCCTGCGCTCTGTCAATTGTTTCCTTGGCTGTACAGAAGCTTTTCAGTTTGATGTAATTCCATCTATCTATTTCTGCTTTTGTTTCCTGTGTTTAGGGCACATATCAAAAAAGTCATTGTCCAGACTGTCATAAAACTTTTCCCTTATGTTTTTCTCTTGCAGTTTTACAGTTTTAGGTCTTATGTGTAAGACTTTAATAATTTTGTGTTAATTTTTGGATATGGTATGTGTCTTAGTCCATTTTGTGTTGCTGTAACAGAATACCAAAGACTGGGTAATTTATGAAGACTATAAATTTATTTCTTACAGTTCTGGAGGCTAGGAAATCTAAGGTCAAGGAGACTGCATTTGGCGAGGGCCTTCTTGCTGCATCATTTCATAGTGAAAGGTGGAAGTGCAAGAGAGCATGAAAAAGCAAATAAGCAAGAGGCAGCCTAACTTACTTTTTATAACAGTCCACTTTGTGATGAGTAACCCCCCTCTCATGATAATGCCATTAATCCACTTATGAGGGGCAGAGTCCTCTTAAAAGCCCCACCTCTCAGCACTCTTGCATTGGGGCTGAAGCTTATAACATAAGAACTTTGGAAGACACATTTAAGCAATAGCAGTGTGAGATATGGGCCTACTCTTACTCTTCTGCATGTGGATATCGAGTTGTTACAACACCATTTATTGAAGAGAATGTCCTTCCCCCCATTATGTGTTCCTGGCACCTTTATTAAAAATCGGTTGGCTTTAAATGCGTGAATTTATTTTTGGGTTATCTATTCTACTCTGTTGGTCTATGTGTCTGTTTTTATTACCAGTACCGTACTGTTTTGATTACTGCAGCTTTATAGTATATTTTGAAGTCAGGTAGTGTGAGGACTCTAGATGTGGTTTTGCTCAATATTGCTTTGGCTATTTTGCATCTTTTGTGTGGATTTCATTTATTTGTGTCATCAATAATTTCTTTCATCAATTATTTATACAACTAAAGAAGCAGTAAATTTCAAAACTACAAACTTATGGCAGCTCTTTGTTTTTGCAGATACCAATAAAGGCTTCTTAATCCTTTTAAGTGAAAATCTTTCTACAACTTCAGAGCTTTAATATACAATCCTGACATAGTGGAGAGATGTACATGTGATATCTTAGCACATCATAACAAACAGTGTCTCCTTTACATAATCTAATAATTGCAGGAGGAACATGCACATGAGCATAATTAATGATTGTGTGTGTGTAGGAAGAGAATAGGCTGGTAGGTAGAGGAACTTTTAACAATGTAGGGTAAATTAGACAAATATGGAGATGTGACAGACTTGTAGCTACTATCACCAACCTGTATTCCTCTCTTGGCCTTTCTCTGCTGCATTAGTCAGCTTCCCTTTGTAAAGTTTGAATGTGCTACACACTTGCTTTTCCATCTTCCCATGAAGCTAGAGAACTAGACTACAAAACCCATCTATAAAATGAGATCTCAGAGAAAGTCTTTTGTAAGGCTTTCAGGAAAGTTATTTCTCCATAAATAAAGAGATTTAAAGAATAAAAAGGCCTTTGCTTGACCTGGCAGTGCATAAACATGAAGCTGGAGACTTCTGAAGTCATCTTGCAAACAACAGAGATAGAATTATCGTGACATGGATGACAAAGGATAAAATTGGGAATCATTTACATGGGTCATGATGATACCTTCTTGACTCAAAAACAAATGAAAAAGCACTGCCTCTGGACATTTTCGTATATGAAATATTAAATGTATAATTATTTTAAAGCTGGATATTATGTTAATTATAGTAAAATCATATTAGCTAACAAGTGATCAATTGTACTATATAGTAAAATATCATTATATATGTATGTATTTTATTTAGTATAGTGTAAATCAATTTCTGAAACATTTAGAAAAATAGAAATGAAGAGAGTGAGACTTAATAGTATTTTCAACTGATAATACATTCTAAAATTATGAGGTTAGTAGGGATACAATCGAGTACTTGTAGAATTTTCTTGTTTTATCATGTATGTCCATGACTCGAAATTTTGTAATCATGTAGTTATATTTTTAAGAAAACATAGCAAAACATAGGGTCTTTCTACTTTCTGTTCTGCAATTTCAAATTAAAGTTTATTTGCTTATTCAATGATTTTTATGCAATATCTTCATATATTATTATTATTATTTTTGAGACAGAGTCTCACTTTGTCACCAGACTGGAGTGCAGTCGCGTGATCTCGGCTCACTGCCATTTGCACCTCCTGCGTTCAAGTGATTCTTTTGCCTCAGCCTCCCGAGTAGGTGGGACTACAGGCACGTGCCACCAGACCCGGCTAATTTTTGTATTTTTAGTAGAGACAGGGTTTCACCATGCTGGCCAGGATTGTCTCAATCTCTTGACCTTGTGATCCACATTTCTCAGCCTCCCAAAGTGCTGGGATTACAGGCGTGAGCCACCACGCCTGGCCAATATCTTCATATTTTTAAGTAACATGGGATACTTATAATTATTTGCCCTGATGACATTCTTTGGCTGTGTTAGAATATTTTTGTAATATGTGAAATAGTTTTGCATAGGTGTGCCAGAAACCTATGTGTAAATACAACTGATATGTTTTGGAATATAAAATTATTTATATCATGCACTGATCTGAATAATATTATTGCACTTTTTTGGAGTGTGAAATACACAATTGTAATGAAATGCAAAATTTTGAAATTATTGTTAAAAAATATATATATACTTAAACATTAATTAAATTCTAAACAATCAAAACCTAACATAACATTTGTTATTTTTATATATTAAAAATGTATTTGGACTCTTCCTTGACCTGTTCTACTTAGTTTATAAATATAAATTACAAGGATGAAAAAGAGACCAGGACTCACTATAAACAGATAAATACTACTAATAATTCAAAGCACACATTTTATTTTTGGTTACTGGGATTCTACCTTCATATATAAAGAACATCACATTTATTCATATAAATTTTGAATATATAAACATAATAAAATGTTACTGAATGTATAATTACTATTTGACAGTTATTTATAGAATAGTATTTGGGAGATATATACAATCATATACATCATTTGTCCAGTTGCATTACACTTTAAAAGACCATTTTAATTTATATTCCAAGCTTTTATTTGCATGCGATCTGTTACAGATGGCCTCTAGCCATACTTATCAAGAGAGAAGCATTCTCAGCTCTTGTAATTATGGTAAATGAATATCAATCAATCTGTTTTGCCACTTTATATAGGCCATAATTCCAGATGGAAGCTTGCTGTTTATAAATCTGAATTCCTGCCAAAGCAGAGATGTTGAAATTTGTTTGGATACTATCTATGTGCAATAGATCTAATACGAATATGTGTGTGTGTATGTATACGTAGATATAAAATAAGTAATATATATAATAAGTAATGTATATGTAAGTTATATATAACAAGTTATATGTATGTGTGTGTGTGTGTGTATATATATATATCTATATATATATACGCACACACACACACATACATATATATAATTTTCTCTACTATTGGAATTGTAACTTTAAAAAAGAGCAATTGTCCAATATGAAGTTTAGATGGAAACCTCATGATGTTATAGCAACCTGCATAAAAGATGTTTAAAAGTGAATCTCCAAGTCTGTAGGGCACTGCCAATGTGACTCTTTTGGATTCAAATAACTCACAGCCTTATGGGAATTAAAAAAATGTGTATTTATTTTGCAAATGAGGAATCAAAATACATATTTTGAACTCAGTTTAAAATGGTTTAGTATTATTTTTTCAGATTGAATTATTTCTAAACTAGAATACATTAATTTAAAATATACTGCATGGAATATAGCCTTAAAATTTATTATTACATATAAAGGAATAAGCTTATATGTATAACTTGGTAAAAATTAACTTTTTCATTCATAGGGATTCTTTGATTTTGCTCACTAATACATTTCTTGATCTAGAAAAGTGCCTCTTATATGGTAAACATCCATTCAGTTTTTTCTGAGTAAATTTGAAAGGCAAACTGCTTGCTATGTTTTGAGTGTTTTCATCAGAATCATGTGTTGAATATTTGGTCCCCAACGTGGGAATCCTCAGAGGTGGGGGGTCTTTAAGATCGATTGGGTGATTGATGAATTCTTAGGGAGTGAGAGAGTATCACTCTTGCTGAATTGGAAGAGTTACTATGAGAACAGGTGGTTATTAACATAAACTGAGACTGCCCCTCATGTTTTGCCTCTTTTGCATACACTCACTTGCCCTTCCCCTTTTGTGCCATGTTGTGATGCAGCACGAGGCCCTAATCCAACACTGGCCAGATGCAGCCACCTGATCTTGGACTTTCCAGCCTCCAGAATCATGAGCCCAAATAAAAATCTTTGCTTTATAAGTTATCCAGTCTCGGGTATTCTCTTACAGAAACAGAGAACAGACTAAGACATTGCCATTATTCAAGGTTCTTAGAAGTCCTTGATAGGAGTTAATATATTGGAAATATAGCTCATTTTACCTTTATTCTCCCTGAATCTATTTCTCAAAAAAGTACCAATATTATAATAATACATTGAGGTCATATACCTTGGGTTAATATGTCAATTTTGTATAGGTAAGAATATTCATTTGGATCTAAATACAGATAGTCCTCAACTTAAGATGGTTTGACTATGGTTTTTGAACTGTATGATGTTGAGAAAATGATACATGTTCAGTAGAAACTGTACTTAAAATTTTGAATTGATTTTTTTCCTGGGTTAGTGATATGTGATATAATACTCTCTTGGGGTGGTGGGCAGTGACAGAGAGCCATTCTGATTTTCACTCTTGGTACAGTATTCAATAAATTACTTTAGGTATTCACATTTTATTATAAAATAGGATTAGTTTTGCCCAACTGTAGGCTAATGTAATTGTTCTGAGCAAATTCAAGGAAGGCTAGGCTAAGCTATGATGTTCAGTAGGTTAGGTGTACTGTATTAAATGCATTGTCTGCTACAATATTTTCAACTTACAATGGGTTTATTGGGACATAGCCCCATTATAAGTTTAGGAATATCTGTAATATATACATTTATGAAAATGTAAAATTACAAATAATTTCAGCAATAGCTAACTTTGGCATTTTATCTTAGACAACTCTGAGACTGAATTTTCTCTGCCAATGAATTGAGGCATATCTCCTTCAACTCTTTCATTTATTTTTGCTCCAGTCCTAGCATATATTTAAGAATTATTTGAGTGGCAAGTATATATGAGGCATTATACTGTATTCAGTTAATGACAAAAAGATGAATGACTTTTGATACTCTTAAAATGTCTATAACTAACATGGAGATATAATGTCTGCAGAAAAGAAACTGCAGTACTTGACATCATGTGCAATTAGGACATTGCATGCAAATTAAAGCACAGTGAGGTAGCACTACCTACCTATTAGAATGGTGAAAATCCAAAGCAGTGACAGTACCAAATGCTGGTACTCTCATTAGTGCAATAGAAACTCTCATCCATAGTGGTGTAAATGCAAAATAGCACAGCCACTTTGAAAGACAGTTTCATGATTTTTTAAATAATAATAAACATATTCTTAGCACACAATCCTGCAATCAGACTCCTTGGTATGTACACAAATTAGTTGAAAACATAGGTCCACAAAAAAACCTGCAAAAATTTTTTAAAATAATTTTTAAAACTTAAAAGTAACAAGTTCTTCAGTAGGTGATTGGCTAAATAAACTGGTATAGCCAGACAATGGAATATTTTAGCATTATAAAGAAATGGACTATCAAACCATGAAAAGATACAGAGGAACCTTAAATGCATATTACTCAGTGAAAAAATCCAATCTGAAAAGGTTACATATGTATGATTCCAGTTATCTGACACTTGGAAAAGGCAAAATATAGAAATAGAAAAAGGATCAGTGGTTGTTGCCGGGTTAAGCAGGAGGGAGGGATGAATAGGCAGAGCACAGGGGAATTTTAGGACAATAAAACTATTCTATATTACATAACAGTGGTGGATACATGTCACTTGTCACAGCCTATAAAATTGAGAACACCAAGAGTAAACCCGAATATAAACTATAAGTCCACTCTGGGTGGTAATGATTGTCAAGATAGATTCATCTACTGTGACAAAGGTACCACTCTGGTGCAGGATGTTGATAGTAGGGGAGGCTATGCATATGTCAGGACACAGCATGTATGGGAAATCTCTTTATCTTCTATCCAGTTTTGCTGTGAACCTTCTATCCAGTTTTGCTGTGAACTTACAACTTCCCTAAAAATAAAATATTATCTTTTTTAAAAGCTAAAAAATGAAGAAAAGTTTGCAGAGTGCCAATAAAAATAAAATTTATGCATTTGGGAAGTTATAAAAGGCAGTTTATTGGTTCTGGTTAATGAAAATTGTATGAAAGATGTAACTATGATATAAGGCTAATATTTTATTAGGGGTAAGAGTTAAATATTGCATGTGAGAGAAATGGCAGTGGCAAAAATTTTGGCAGATGTAGTACTCTCAAAATGCTTTTCTGTGGAATGGCACATAGTTTCATTGGACTGAAAAGCAGAGACTACTTAGTGGAGTATTGTAAGCTAAGATTTAGAAAGTAGACTTGTGTAATTTTGCAGCTGTAATGTTCAATGTGTTCACTCCTCATTTTACACATGTAAGGAAGGAAGCTTACAGGTAGGATAACACAATTAGTTATGAATATTTGTCACCTAATACCTAGTTCTAAATTTTATTACTTTATGCTTTAGTAATTACACAAGGTCCTAGAACTTTAAAATAGAGAAGTTTAAACTTTATTCAATTGGCCATCAGTGTTTGTTTTTGTTGTTTTGTTTTCTTATATTGGACAGTAACAAAATATAACATGATCTTCAAATCAATATGGTAGAAGTGAGCAGAATGGATTATGGAGAAATCTCAGATACCCAAACATGGAGAACATTCATGTTTTGATAGTGCAGACCTGAGCTAAATAACATGTTTTATAATAAAACAGATCATTTTTGTCAGCAAACACCAAAAAGATTCCAAAAGCAAAGTGATGTATTTCAGAACTAAAGATATCATTACCACAGAAAGCTTGATGACTTCTCCTGGAGTTATAAAGCCTAGTTTTAAACATAATAACTAAAATGAAGTAAGAAAAAAATATCAAAGGACTGTTAGCTGTCATATCAGGCACACAGTATGAAGAAAAGTTGCTATTGCATGTATGTTCTAGATATTACGGATCTTTTGAGGTAGAATAAAAGGACCTCATGACAATTGCCCTTATTTCCTTGGTGAAGTAGGAGATAAGTCATGATTTGGGTAGATCGATAATGTTCTTAGGAAGTGAAATTGTATTCAAGCCTTGTTCTTGAAATGAGAGGTGCAAAGCTCATGCACTCTATAAAGTGAAAGAAAGTGCAAAATAACTTGGGGCCTGAATGGAACTTAATGGGAAACAAAAGATTTTCATGGAAAACAATTGAAAAGAGTAGAGTTGGGTCTGACAAGAGCTGAAAAGCTTGTCTTTCTTCCCCCTTTGTGAAATTGTATGGTGACTTGGAAATTCTTCCCTCTGCATAATTGTTCAATTTTTCCCTCTGAATTTTACCTTGAAAAAAATAAGCCTGTTTGCAAATTATTTGCCCATTATAAAATATTCAGGTTCTCTGAGCTCTGAGTTTCCTACAGCACACCTCATGATGTGTGCAGATGTCATCTGGCCTTCTTCCTATTGCTTTGTGAGAAGTGAGGTGTGGAGAACTATGAAATCCCGATACTTTGGCTATTGCTATTCCTAGAAGTAATCCATGGTCCTTTATTTCTTATTAGAAGTCTTGTGTCTTCTGCCAGCGTCTGTGAAACTGTGGCAGGCTAAATTATTAGTTTGCAAGCAGGGTGCATCTTGGCTTCTTCACAATTCTTGACAGTTTTCAGATTAGAACATCAACATTGCTTTAATGGTTGACCATGGGAATCTAGTGTAAGAAGGCAAGTGAAGCTAAAAAGAATACTGATAAATGGAACCATGGGAGAGGGGGAAGTAACTTAAAGTCTTAACTAGGGACAAGATAAACGGTGAATTTAGTGAGAGAGAGGATGAGATGACAGGTAAGAAAATTTTTAGTCCCTAATTTGAGGTCCTGTTTAGCCTCCACAGGTTTCTGCTTACTGACTCTGAATTCCAACTTCTGGTTACCTAAATTTCAGCTTCACCCAGTTTTTACTTGTATATCTTCTTCACTACTTACTTTATACAAACACCTGTTTTTCAGTGTTTTATTTTCATAAATTGTTTTAGAGCAGACAGTTTGATTGCTCCCACATGTCAGCTGGAAGTGCTCTTCCCGTCACATCTAAATGAGATTGGTTTCAGCCTCCATTCTGAAATTTGAAAAGTCAAATGCTATCGCCCAATATTTTGTGAATTCCTAAGAAGCTTTTATTTCCATATCACCTTTGGATCTGAACTCTCACCTTCTAAGAATTCTTGCTGTTCACTCTGTCCCTTGTGGATTTTCCTTTGTCATCAAACTAGTATCAACACAGAACTCAGTCCCTTCCTTGAATCTTCTTCTATCATCACCACTCCCACTTTCCAACTTTATGTTCTTTTTCTTTGTTGTAGGTCTTCCTATGTTGTGGAAGAATGTCAAAGTAATGGCAACAACTTACAAGTATTAGTTATCCCTTGTAAATGCTCTTTGACTCTCTTTCATGTTGCTTTTCCATCTTCCATTTTATTACTATCTTTGAAATTGACTCATCCTTCTTAGAAACATAATTGTATCATGCAATTATATATAAACTATTATATGACATGACATAGTATGCAGTTATTATGGTAGTAATAACAATGATATAAATAATTTTCTTATTTAGGTAAATCCAGTACATACTCAGAATTAGCATTAAGCCTATCTTTGCAGTTCCAATTTGACTGAAGCTTTGAAATTACTTTGCAGGGCCATTATGTTCAATGCTTAGATAAAAATAATTTTTGTAAGCTCTGAGTGTGTATGTGCAAGTGTATGTGTCAGTATATGCTTTGGGATGGGGTTCATTTGCATAGTTAATTTTATTTTATTCATTTCAAATTCTATCAGTTGCATTTTTGTTTTTATCTCTAAGACTTTTTATTCATTTTTATTTATATTTTTATATACATATTTATTTACATACAGTAAAATTCTCTTTGTTATATACAGTTCTATGGGTTTTGACAAATGCATAGAGAGTTATATATCTACAACCACAACATAACATTGAACAGTTCCATTGTCTCTGAAATTCCCTCCTTCTTCCTTTTTGTAGACAGCTCCTCTAACCACTGGTGGGTTTCTTGTCTCTCTTTTGCCTTTTCTAGAAAGTTACATGAGTGGAATTGTGCTACATATACACATTTGAGTCTGGCTTCTTTCAATTAGCCAAAGGCAGTGGAGATGGTATGTGAATCAATAGTTTGTTCATTTTAATTGCTAAATTAAATAATAAATTAATTTTAATTATTTAATTGCTAAATTAAATAATAAATACTATTTCTTTGTATGGATATATCACAGTTTACCCATTTACTTGTTTAAGGACATCTGAATGATTTCCATTTTTGGCAATTATGAATAGAGCTGCTACAAACATTTGCATACAAGTTTTTATGTGAATGTAAGTTTTCATTTTCTTGTTTAACTTTGTAACAAGTAGCCAAACTGTTTTCAAAAGTGACGGTACCCAGTTTACATTTCCCCTAGCAATGTATAGTGTGTCATTTGCTCTACTCTTCACTGGCATTTGACATTGTCAGGCTTTTTAATCCTCCATTATAATAGTTGTGTAGTGATATCTTGAAGTTTTAATTTGCATTTTCTCATGAATGGAGCTATTGAACATCTTTTCCTGTGCTTATTTGCATCCACACATTTTATTTGGTGAAGTGTTTGTTCAGATCTTTGCCCACTTATTAAATTGGGTTGCTTGTTTATTATTGAATTTTGAGAATTCTTTGTATGTCTAAATACAGGTCCTTTGTCAGAAATGTGATTTGCAATTATTTCCTCCTACTCTGTGACTTATTTTTACATTTTTAAAATGGTGTGTTTCACAGAGCAGAAGTTTTCTCTTTGTTAATATCCAATTTATCAGTTTTTCTTTCACAAATCATATTTTTATGTCATACTAAAGGATGCTTTGCTTAAACCATGGTTAAACAGATATTCTATGTTTAATACTAAAATATTTTGTAGTTTCATGTTTTACATTTACTTTATAATTCATTTCTGAGTCATCAAAGTGTGAAGAATGGGTCAAATTTCATGTACTTTTTGGTAAATGTCTAGTAATTTCTATTATTCATTTTAATTTTTTTTATCCACTAAATTAATTAAACTAATTTTGGATCATAAAGTTAATGCAATTATTTTTTAAAAAGTGAAAGAGGGGCCTGATACAGTGCCTCATGCCTGTAATCCCAGCACTTTGGGAGGTTGAAGTGGGTGGATCACCTGAGGTCAGGAGTTGGAGACCAGCCTGGCCAACATAGTAAAACCCCATCTCTATTAAAAATACGAAAATTAGCTGGGTGTGGTGGTATGTGCCTGTAGTCCCAGCTACTTGGAAGGCTGAGGCAGGAGAATCACTTAAACCCAGGAATTGGAGCTGTGGTGAGCCATGATAGCGCCACTGCACTTCAGCCTGGGTGACAGAGATGCTGACAAAAAAAAAAAAATGAAAAAGAAGTTTAATTAAAAAAAATCCTTATTCTCACTACCCAAAGATACTCACTATAAACATCTTGGGGCATATGTTTTCAGGCTTTATTCCTCCTACACTCAGTATATAATAAATTAGTGAAGATATGAAACTATTCACAAATGTATCAATATACTGATTTTTATTAATGTAATTTACATAGCATAAAATTCATTGTTTTAAAGTGTACATTTTAGTGATTTTAAGTATATTCACAAGGCTGTGCAACCATCACCACTATATAGTTGCAGAATATTTTCATTATCCCAGAAAAAAATCATTCACACCCACTAGCATTCACTCCTTATTCCCCTGTCCTTCTAGCACCTAACAACTACTCAACTTTCTATCTTAATGTGATTTGCTTATCCTGAGCATTTTATATAAATGTAATGATACAATATGGGACCTTTATATCTGTTTTCTTTCATTTAGCATGTTCTCAAGGTTTAGGCATGTTATAGTGTGCGTCAGCATATCATTCTTTTTATGGGTGAGTATTCCATTACACAGGTATGCCACATTTTGTTAATTCATTTATTAGTTGATAGACGTTTGAGTTGTTTCCATTTTTGTCAGCTATTACAAAAAAAGCTGCTGTGAACATTTGTGTATAAGTTTTTGTGCTCATATATATATATATATATATATATATATATATATATATTTGGTTTTCTTGGATATAAACTCAGGAGTGGAATTGTTGGGTCATATGGTGAGTTTATGCTTAACTTTTTGAAGAACTGCTGAACTATTTTCAAAGTATCTGTACCATTTAAATCCCTGGAGCAATGTATGATGGTTCCCATTTCTCCACATCCTAACATGCTAACATTTGTTATTTTCTTTGTCTTTTCATTGCAGCCATCCTGATGGATGTGAAGTAGCATCTCATTGTGGTTTTGATTTGCATTTCCCTAACGACTAACGATGTTATGCATAATTTCATGAGCTTATTGGATGTTTGTATATCTTTATAGAAATGTTTATTCAAACACTTAGCCAATTTCAATTTTTTTTTCAGTGTTGAGCTGTAAGAGTTCTTCATATAATCTAGAATTAGACCCTTCTCAAATATATAATGAGAAAACATTTTCTCCCACTCTGTGGTTTGGCTTGTCACTTCTTTGATAGTGTTCTTTGATGTGCAAAAGTTATTAATTTTAATGAATTCTAACATATCTGTTTTTTCTTTGGCTTCTTATGCTATATATGTCATATTTTAAAAACTTACTTAAAGTGAGGTCATGAAGATGTGTACTTCTGCTTTCTTCTAAGATTGTTATAGCTTTAGCACTTGCATTTAGTTGGTTGGTCCATTTGGAGTTAAGTTTTGGATATGATATGACATAGTTATTCAAATTCATTCTTTAATGTTTGCATGTCTAGTAGTCACAGCAGCACCATTTGTGGAAAATACTGTTCTTTACCCAAGTGAATTGTCTTGGCACCTTTGTCAAAAATTACTTTATATAACTAGTTGTGTTTACTTTTGGATGCTCAATTACATTCCATTGATCTATATGTCTATCTTTGTTCCAATACCATGCTGTTTCGATTATTGTATCTTTGTAATAAATTTTGAAATTGGGAAGTTTGAGTTATCTAACTTTATTATTTTCAGATTGTCTGAGCTTTTCTGGATTCATTGCATTTCCATATGAAATTTTGGTATCTTCCCAAAAAAAGACAACTGGAATTTGATAGGGAATATGTTGATTCTGTAGGTAATTTATAGAGTATTTCCATCTTAAAAATATTGTCTTACAACCTATGAACCTGGAATATATTTTCATTATTTTATCTTATTTAATTTATTTCAATCATGTTTTGAAAATTTTCAGTGTACAATTCATTTATTTTGTTAAATTTATTTTGCACATTTTATTTTTTAATGGCATAAAATGGATGCTTTCTTAGTTACATTTCAGATTTTTCATTGCTAGTATATAAAACATTTAAAAAATATTGACATCATTTATTAATTACTCAGTGTTTCAGTGGATTCCTTAGGATTTTTTCTATATAAGGTCATATTATCTGCAAATATAGTTACATACTTCCTCTTTTTCAACATGGATGCTTTTATTTTACTTGCCTAATTGTCTTAGCTAGAATCTCTACTACAGTGTTGAATAGAAGTGACAGAAGCATACATCCTTGTCTCCTTCCTGATCTTGGGGGGATATTATGCTTAATGTTACCTGTTGCTTTTTTGTAGATCCCCTTAATCAGGTGAAGAACATTTCTTTAAGTCCCTAGTTTTTTTTTTTTTTATCATGGAAGTGTGTTGGATTTTTCTCAAATACTTTTCCTGCATCTCTTTAGATAATCATGTGTTTTACCTTATTTTATGAGATATTACATTGATTAACTTTCATCTGTTCAATCAGCTTTGCATTTATCCATATGAGATAAATTCCATATAGTGATAGCATATACTTTTTTATATGTTGCTAGATTGGGTATGCTAATATTTTTTTGAAGATGTTTGTGTCCCTATTAATAAGGGATATTGTTCTGTAATTTTGTTTTCCTGTGAGATCATTGCATGATTTTGGGATTAGGCTAATACCTTGCAGAATTCATTGGTAAGTGTTTCCTCTCCCTCTTTTAATTTTTGGAAGACTATGTAAAGAGAAGGTGTTATTTCTTTTTAAAATATTTGGTAGATTTTACCAGTGAAGCCATGTGGTCAAAAGTTGATTTTGACAATGTTTGCCAGTTTTTAAATTATTTTATGAACAGCAAATTTTCAGAGGTTCTTTCTCTGCCACTTTCACTGATTTTACTTCTGTGCCCTGGATTTAAATAGTACAGTTTAAGTTTCCTTCTTTGAACAGTACAATTTTAGACTGACACTTTGGTTTAAGGCCCTCTAAAGGAGCAAGCAAATTAGTGGGACACTGCTTATTGAACGATGCAAGACAGTTTTCCAATCATCCTCCACTTCCCTTATTGTTACATGGTATTGTACTGTTCAGCTGCTCTGGCTCTGATTCACTCCATTAGGTCATGTTTCACAAGAGATTTTGAAACTTCAGTTGAAATAATTAATAAGAATCATCTATTGGCATTAATTGGAGGCTCCTAAATGAGAAAGTAGTGAATAATGATTATGGTTGAAGTTAAAATAGATATTATATCATTCACATTTAAAAAGGTGAATATATCACTCATGTTCAGAGGATCCTTTCCTTAGTAAAAATGCATTCATACAACATGGCACTGCCAAAATTTAAAATTCATACATCTGTAATATCTGTGAGCATGGCAAAGATTTGCCTTTCAATAATTCATATAACACTCTGTCATAGGCTGAGACAGATCAAGATATGTGGAGCCCCACAGCAGGTTGGTAACTTGGCACCACTTAAACAGATAACTTTAAAAATATTTTTTCAGCATTAATTTGGTGGATGCAGAGGGAAACTGATTTTTTTCCTTCTTTATTTTCATATCGAATAACTTTAAAACATTATTTTATTATTTTATTATTTTAATTACTTAACAAAAATTTTATATATCTAAAGTATACAACACGATGATCTGATATGCATATATACATTGTGTAATGATACAAATGTATAGTCAAATGAACATATTCATCATATTCACAGGTAACATTTTTATGTATGTATTCATGTAGTAGGGACATTTAAAACCTACCTTCTCATCAAATTTCAAATAATACAGTATTATTTACTATAATCACCTTGCTGTACATTAGATCTACAGAACTTATTTTATTACTGAAAGATTATATTTTTGACCAAAATCTCTCCATTTCTCCCATCCTCCAGCCTCTGGCAACCGCTGTTCTACTCTGCTTCTATGAGCTTGATCTTTAAAACATTTTATATATTAGTAAAATCATTCAGTATTTGTCTTTCTGCATCTGGCTTATTTTATTTAGCATAATGTCTTCTGGGTTCATCCATGTTGTTGCAAATGGCAGAATTTCCTTCTTTTTATTGCTGAATAATAAAAACACAGCAAAAAAAAGCAAAAACAAACAAGCAAGGCTACATCAAACTGAAAAGCTGTTTGCACAGCAAAGAAAAAAATTCAACAAAATTGAAAACCTGTGGAATGAGATAAAATATTTTTATATCATATATATTTTAAGAGGTTGATATAAAAAAAAGACACTCAAACTCAACAGCAAAAAATCTAAGCAACCCAATTTAAAATGGGCAAAAACCCAAATAGATATTTTTTCCAAATAAGACATAAATGTGGCCAAGAGGTATATGAAAAGTTCATCAACATCACTAATCATGGGGGAAATGCTGATTGCAACCACAGTGAGATACCACCTCATACCTGTTAAGATGGCTGTCAAAAAGGCAAGAGAAACAAGTGTTGATATGGAGAAAAGGGAACGTTGATATACTATCAGTGAGAATGTGAATTCCTGTAGTCATATGGAAAACAGTGTAGAGTTTCCTCGAAAAATTAAAAAGGGAACTACCATACAGTCCAGCAATTCTACTTCTGGTTATAAATTCAAAAAAAATGAAATCAGTATCTTGAAGAGATATCTGCACTCTCACATTCATTGCAGCATTATTCATAGTAGCCAGGACATGGAAAAATATCCTAAGTGTCTATAGGCACCTGAATGGATAAAGAAAACAGTATGTGTATATACACACATGCACATACACAATGGAATAAAATAATAAAATTTTAATTTACTTGGAAGTATAAGTTGATTTTTTACTTTAATCAGCATTTAAAGCTGGATGATTCAGTTATATTAGTCAAAAGAATAATATCAGTAAATACTTTGATGTAGTTATACAAAAATATTTAGTTCATTTGCTTTAAATAATTCTGGCTAGTGATATAGAAAAAATAATTATGACTCTTTTAGTCCCTGATCTTAAAGCTTTTATATTTATGTTTGAACATCTTATCAAAGACCATAAAACCAAGACTTCTCTTCTTCATATCTTTCTTCTGTTATGTGCCCCCAGAATACAAATTAAGTCAAGTTCCCATTTTGAGGTCTTTCCATTAGCTCTCATTCTTTTGTACAGGCAAGTCTTAATTGGTGGGTATCATATTGGAGTTTTGCACCAAATGCTTCAATAGTTAGTAATGTTTTAAGAACTTGATTACTACTTGGCATAGAGTGTAATTCTGATAAAGGCTAGAATGTAGATCTAAAAGTCTTCATTCAATGCGGCTTGGTAAAAGTAGTGACTCAGAATACTCCTGATAAAAGTTATGGTCAGAATATCTGGCTAGACTCAAAGTTTCTGACTTTCCTAAGTGACTACATTCAAATATCTATCCAATTATCATGTCTTTATTTGTAGAAGAGAAAGAAATGAAGTGAAACAAGCATTACTAGAATGTTGACTTTCCCTTAACACTAGGCTCAATTTTCCTCTGCTTTGGTTTTCTCTGTTAACCTAGTTGGACTTTAAACAAATAAGTCTGTGGTCAGTCAGGTGTTTGGCTATTGCTTCTTGAAGGAGGGTACAAAGTGAATATCCTGGAAACTCTGCAATATTTTGGATTGGTACTGTAAATTTTGGGGAGATGAATGAGATAGGTGATATGCTGGCTCATATGAGCAAATTAATTACAAATTTATTCCCTATTCTATGATAAAAATTTCCATTATTTCTTAAACCAGCCAAACCTACCAAATGGTTATACAAAGTATACTACTTTCCCTTTCCTTAATGATGCCTTTGATGAAAACAACAAAACCACAAACAACAACTAAAGGGGGGATTGAGATCTTAGAGTGGTAGAAGGCTGAGAAAACCTAAATCTATGTCACATTTCTTAACATAAACCAAGAAAATCTTGAAGCAGGAGAATCGCTTGAACCCATGAGGTGAAGTATGCAGTGAGCTGAGATCGCGCCAATGCATTCCAGCTTGGGCGACAAGAGCAAGACTTCATCTCAATCAAACAGCCCATCTGAATTCAGACTACTCACATTTCAAGGGCTCAGTACACACATGTTGCTACTGATTACTCGTTGGACAGTGCAAGTTTATACCCTTGTCCTTGAGATATTTAACTAAAAATATGCTTATTATTCCCAGTAGAGTTTCCAAAAAGGATCTGTAGAATGTTGGAGATGGCAGTGAAATGGAAGAAACAGAACAACATATACAAAGCCTAAAAAGCAAGACAGATAATTGATTAAAAATAGAAAAATAATTGTATATTAGTGTATGTTAAATATAAAATATAGCAAAATTTTGTTCTTTATCCTGATAAGTAAGTTCCATTCAATTCCTGCTTTCCTGAGAGTTATTAGATATGCATGTTGGATTTTGTCAAATGCCTTTTTTTGTGTTATTGAGATGAACACATTTCTTATTTTTAGTTTAATACAATGAATGACAATTGATTTTCTAAATGTTAAACCAACCTTGTATTCCATTGATAACCTAGCACTTATAGTATGGGCATGGTACGTATTTTTCTATTGTTTTATTTGTTAACTACTTGTGACTTTCAGTTGGATGTTCATTAGAACATTTACATTTAATGTTGTTAGGTTTATGTCATCGTCTTGCTTTTTATTTTTTGTTTGCCTATTATTTTTTTTCACCTTCTTTTTCCTACACTATAAAAATCAATTAAATACCAATGGTTACTTTATAGTTTACAGTATTCTTATTTACCTTATTTAAGTCTACCTTCAAGAATTACTCTGCCACTTATATGATATATGAAGCTTAGAATAGAATACTTCTATTTCCCTCTTCTTGGTTTATGCTATTGTTATATATTTCTCCTATACATATGTGATAAATCTCATTAAACGTTATTTTTGTTCAGCTATCAATTATCTTTAAGGTGATTTATATAAAATAACAAGAAAAAAATCATATATTTATCCATGTGTTTACTATTTCTGATGCACTTCCTCCCTTTTCATAGATCTTATATTTCCAATTGGCATCATTTTATTCTGCTTGAGAGACATTTCTGCCTAAAGGATATTGACATTTATTATAATACAGATCTGGTAGTAGGGAATTATTTTAGCTTTGTATGTCTGAAAATGTGTTTTGTTTTGCCTTAATTTTTATAAGATATTGTAAGTATTCATATATTTCTATTTTTAACATCTCATTCTTTGTATTCTAGTCATTTCTATTTATCTTGTTTGTTTTTTAATGTTTCCTTTTCTACTACTTTTATGTGTAAACTTATTTTTTACTCACCTTTCCCCTTGACTGGTTTGGAATTTATAAATTAGAATTATCATAGAAATTTCCATTTAAATTTGAAAATACAAACTTATTAAATTCTATATTTTAACATTCCTGCTAATCATTTGACTCCTAACATATTGTAATGAATTAAAATCTTTTGTTATCAAGGGTTTAATTTTTTTCTTTTGAACTCCAGAACATGGATAATAGTCTTCTTGTTTTATATTTCTTTTAAAATATATGTTATAAATAACATAAATATTAGTTATCTTTACTAGATCCACTTGTTTTCAGACTCATATTCTAATTCACGGGTTTTTTCATTTTTTTCCCCCTACTTTCTTTTCCTATCCTGTGGAGCTTTTACTCTGCAGACCTTTTTTCACCCTGAAACTATTGCTTTAGAAGTTCCTTTAGTTAAAGTCTGTGGATGGTTAAATTTCTTAATTTTGCTGAAAAAAAATTATTTCTCTCTCTTATTTTAACTTTTTAAACATTAAAATACATATATATATATATATATATATATATATAATTTTATTTTCTGTATTCCATTTCACTTCCTATTGAGAAATGTGCAGTCTTACTGTCTTTTATAGTAGAGGATCGGTCTCTTTTGCTTGACAGTCTTAAAAGTTTTCTTTTTATCTTTCTTTGTTATTCTACAGGTCACTGCAATGTTCTAGGTGTAGATTTTAAAACAATTATCCTACTTAATATACGAATTTTTTTGCATTACTGAATTCATGAGTTTTATCACTTAAAGAAATTTTTTTCATTATCTCATTCAATCAGAAGGAAAAAATGATATTTAAGTGACTAGACAGATTTATAAAATAAAACAGAAAAAAATGTAAAATGCAGCAACCCAATTGTTTCAATAGAAGCTTAGATAATATTAAAAAGAGATTTAGTGCACTGAAATCTGAATGTAAAGATATTGTCCAAAATGCAGTTATTTTTATATTATTCCTTTCCCTCTAATTCCTTGCACTTATAAAACAGCTACATTTACCCAACTTTACTAGAATCCAAGACTTAGCTGCTTCTCCCTACTCCCTCCAGTCCTCAGATGTTATAGTTCCTGGTACAGGGAATTGCTCCCACATAGATCTCAGCTCTAGTTTTGTATTGTAGCTCACTAGTCTGGTTGCATTTTAGCATTTATTTAAATTTTAATTTTGAGGTCCTTGAAGATTTCACATACGTATGTGTGAGCTTAACAATACATTTAAAATGTGTTTGTTTCCTCTCCCACATACAAACCTCTGTCTATCTGTCTATCTATCTATCTATCTATCTATCAATCTAATTATTTGAAGAAACAATCTCAGATTTTTCATTTTAAAAGATATTTTAGGCACCTATGAGAATAATGAAGGGGCCAAAAAATGAAACAGGTAGAACAAGTAGTAAATTGAATAAGTATTCCAAGCCAGAGATACAAGCAAGTATCAGCAGATTAGAGAAGTGTTTAACAATTAACACTTAGTAACTTGATGTGTAGTTGGTGTAAGAAATCAAAGATGACTTATTTTAAAGGTGAACTGAACATTATACAGTCTTCCCTTGGTATGCATTAGGGATTGGGCCCAAGACCTTCCTGTGATGCTCAATTCCCTGATGTAAAATAGTCTACTATTTGAATATAACCTATCCACATCCTTTTGCGTACTTTAGATCATTCCTAGATTACTTATAATTCCTAATATTATGTAAATACTTTGTAAATAGTTGTTATAGTTTTTATTTATATTTTTTACTATTATATATATTTTATTATTTTTCCCCAAATATTATTCATTCCATGATTGGTTGGCTTGGCAGATGAAGAACCTGCAGACACAAAAGGTCAACTCTATGTGAATTATTCCATATTTGTTAAAGTTACAGCTTGATTGTCATAAATTTATGAGCTTTGGTTAATATTTTTCTATTGTGTGACATGACCGCATTTATGGACGTTTACCATCAGCTGAAGTTCAAATGATAGATCTTTGATAATAGGATTTTGGGAAAATGGAGATAGACAACTTTTCACATTATCTACTTTCTGTAAAAAAAAATACCTTTCAGTTGTCCTTTTCCCCTCTTCTAGACAGTGTGTTTACTTAGTACCAGATACAAGATCCAATGTTTAAAGTGGCATACCTTGTTGAGAGGGAATTACAAGATGGCTATTTTTATGTTGTTCTATTATTGCTTTATTAATGCCTTTTCATCAAATATTTGACTCCAACTTATAAATTCCTTGGTATCCACTGGCCCAGATAAACTATAATGTAGTTGTATTCTGAAATGGCAGTAAATAAAAACTGTCAGCATTTCAAATATGATGCTTTTAAAATTTGAAAATCTTATTAAAAAGTCAATTAATATTTAAAATATTATAGTTTCTTGTAATAAAATATTGTTTAGTGACTAAGCTAGAGATTAAAGTTTCTGTGGCCCTGTAATTGTTTTTAAGAATCTGTGAAAAGTTCCCCAAGGTTTGGAAAGACATATTTAGTAAATTTTTATTCTATGGGCTTTTTTCTAGTACATAGTCAGAACTTAAGAATTCTGAAATCTTGAAAAACATAGTGTTGTTGGTAATAGTTAATAGATTAAAATAAAGAAATGTATGACATACTTTTAAAAGCATAAACATTAATCAATTTAAAAAATATTCAATAATATCTGCTCACTATATATTTCTTTAAAAGTAAAAAAGCAGAAGAAAGAAAAAGAATCACCTCTGGTTTGATTATTTAGAGAAGTGTACTATTAATAAAAATTATGTATTTGGTATATGATATCTATTTCTAGATTATTTAAAATCATTTCTTCTCTTTTTCTAGTCTCCTCAATTCTAGTGTACACTAATATCAAATAATTATTCATTTTAAAAGCCTTCATAAGAAGATCTGTGTTACTCTCTATAATATAATATCCTACTATATATTGTGCATTGACAGAAATAGCACAGCACTTGAATATGCAAACATTGAGACACAGCTGGAAAGCATGCCATACCCACTGAGACTTCTAATGCTATGTGAAATACACAAAGAGTGGTGTGCTTGGCTAACGTTTTCAAATGGCATAAGAAGCAGTCCAGAAAACTAAAAGCTTTTTCCACTTACTTTCCCAATCAATTAAACATCTACACACTGAAATATGGGTGTTCTGATCATTTACCATCTGCTGTGAGATACTAAGGACATAAACTGAGGTTTTAAACATTAGTTTATACACAGTCTTTAATTTATACACAGACCTGTCTCACAGTTGAACTATACATTTGCATGTAGTGTAGGCAAAAAATGAGCAAATTTGGCACTTGAGGGTATGGATAATATCTTTCGGGAGATAGTAGATTTCTGCCAGCATAGAAATAGTTTGAGAGATAGTTTAGAAGTTTGGAGGATAATTAAATTAAATAAATATTATCTTTACTAATCTATTTCTGAATCACATTTGAAGGGAAATTCCTTAGAAAAATCATATCTGGAAATGACCGCCTTATAAAGTTGAATATTTCAGTGCAAAGATATCAGAACATATCTAAATTAACAATCAGGTAATGCTTCAGTTGGTATTTTAAGGCATATATCTAATCTCAAAACTCTAATTCACATTAGACAAGGAAATATCCCAAATATACAAGAAACTCAAACAACTCAACAGCTTAAAAAGAAATCTGATTTAAAAATGGACAAATGATCTGAATAGACATCACCTAAAAAAAGACACACACACAAATGGCCAACAAGTATATGAAAAAAAAAAAGCGCTCAGTATCACTAATCATCAAGGAAATGCAAATCAAAACCTTGAGGAGATATCATCTCCCCCAGTTAGAATGGCTATTATCAAAAAGACAAAAACAAATGCTGGAGAGGTTGTGGAGAAGGGGGAATAAACACAATAGTGTTTATGTCTTGCAAAATTTCCCCCCCTTTTGATGTATTATACAAGGTTGGTGGGAATGTAAATTAGTATAGCCAATATGGAAAATAGTATGGAGGCTACTCATAAAACTAAAAATAGAATGGCAATCCCACTACTGGGTATATATCCAAAAGAGAAAATCAAAGAAAATCAGAATGTCAAGGAGACATCTACACTCCCATGTTTATTGGAGCACTATGCACAACAGCCAAGATATGATATCACCCTGTGTCGATCAACAGATGGATAAAGAAAATATGGTATATATACACAATGGAATACTAGTCAGCCATAAAAGAGAATGAAATCCTGTCATTCACAGCAACATTGCTGAGCCTGAAGGATGTTGTGTTAAGTGAAATAAGGAATGCACAAAAGATATATACCACATATTCTCACTCCTATGTGGAAACTAAGAAAGTTTATCTCATAGAAGTAGAGAGTAGAAGAGTGGTTATTAGAGGATTAAAAGGGTGAAAGGGAGAGAAGACCGGGAGAGGTTGATTAATGAACACAAAATTATGCCTATATAAGAGTAACTTCCAATGTTTTATCATACTGCAGGGTGACTATAGTTAGCAACAATTTATTGTATATTTATAAATAGCTAGAAGAGGATCTTGATTGTTCTCAGAATAAAGAAATAATAAATGTTTGAGGTCATGAATTTGCTAATTACCCCAATTTGATCATTATGCATTATACACATATATAAAATATCACACTGAACCTCATATTTACAATTATTGTCAATTAAAAATTTTAAAACTCTTAATTAAAAGATCATTTGTTTTAGTATTTAAATGATCACATATATAAGAATTCATTTTAAAATTTCTTCAGCAAAATATTACACTTAATTCCATTTGGCAAGTGCTTTTCATTTCCTTATACATTTTCTTGAGTTAAAGGTTATCTTTGCCATAGGTGCTAGTCAGTCAACAATCATTCAATGATATACGGATTTACCACGGATTTACAAGTGTCTCCATTAATCTTGGGAAAATCAAGTATATAATGTATATCAGAAACACATTTATTAGTTACGATATTTTTTAATTTTAAAAATTTGAGAATTATATTAATATATATATTTTCATAAAATATTTTTTTCATGAAAAGCCCTGGTTACAGCAATAAAATAGTAAATATTGCTCTGGAAGAGGACAGATTCCATTTTGTATACTTTAGAAAAAAATTTTTCATTTTTTCAATCCATATAGAATTCAAACATTGTTTGTTTGCCTTTTTGTCTACAGCTAAACGATGGTGTTTATTTCTTGCAAAATGTTTCTCCTTTTGATGTATTGGAAAGCGAGGCAAGAGTCCTCGTTGACTTAGCTGCCAGAAGAGCCATCATTCTCCACCTGGGTTTGGTTTGCTCCAGTAAATAAAAACAGGATTCAGTTGGGCTCTGAGCAAAATCTGTTACTGTATGCAATTTTGAATCGTCCATTAGGAGTGCCCCTACTGCGCACTGAGTTTACCCGGCCAGGCATGACTGGATATGGCCAGCTGACAACTCCACCTCACAGGCCCTCCCAGCCCCGCACCCATCTCCCGCTGAGAGGCCTATAGCGAGCGGGGTCGGGGACCCGGCCAAAGCCTTGGGTCCTCTCTGGTCTCGTCTGAGCGGGTCGCGTTCTCTGAAAGCCTCTGACCCTTCCTTTGCTCCCCCAAACGCCCGTCAAGGGCAGAGAAAAGGAGATAGGATCCGGCGGCCGTCCTCGAAGATAAACCTAGGTGGGAGTGAAGGGGCTGGGCGAGTGTGCTGCCCTTGGTTGGGTCGGGACATCCAAGGAATCAGAAGAGAAGGATTAAAGCCAGAGGGACTCCTCAGGCGAGGCAGGATGCACTGGGGTGGGGCCCGCTCTCTAGAGGACTCTCAGGCTCTTGGAAGGTCACGTGCTCAACCTCGGCTTGACGGCGCCTCCCAGACCCTGTCCCCCACCGGGCAGTGGAGGAGAAGGCGGCGGCGTCCGTGGATCAGGGTCAGGACCGCGGCCTCAAGCACGCATCTCCTGCTCCTCCTAGAGGCCCAAGCTCATCCTCGCGTGAAGCGGACGGAGACCTAATCCAGGCCCCAGCACTCTGAAAACTGGCGGCGGAGGACGTCAGCGGGAAAAAGGCCTTGGCCTTCCTCCTCCGGCCGTTGCCGCGGCAACTGTGATGTCTCAGGCGGGGGGGGTTGCGGGCCGGAGCACTGCTCCCCCTCGCGGAGCGCGGAGCCCGAAGCCCGGAGCCTGGAGCCCGGAGCGCCGAGCTCGCCTAGAGGTCGTGGGAGGCGAGGCGGAGGTTGGTAAGGTGGAGGGGCGCCTTTTTCCCTTCCGCCCCCTCCAGCGTTGCTATGGACACCGCCAGGGTAACCTCACCTGTACCCGCTTCTCCAGCCGCCGCCGCTGAAGTAGACACAGCAACCTAAGCTCTCTTTTGCCCCAGCATCGCTTCCAGGGACTCTAATCCAACAGCTGCAACTGCTTGTCTCCCACCAACAGGAAGCGAGAGGGCAGACGTCCAACATTTGTCCTTGTTCCATTACCATGCCTTTCTTTATTTGGCTTTCCATTCTACATTTTGTATTTCAGCATCTTCTACAGTCAATGGTCTAGAGGATGGAAAAACGCTTCCTTTTATACTGTCTGCCACGCATCTTCTGATAGCAGACAGCTAGTTTAATTCTACAAAACACTGTCCTGGGTCCTATTTAATTATCAAAAGAAAAATATTTTAAAAGTAGTGTATTTCTTGTATTACAGCAGATATGTAGAATCCGTAGTTTTCATTAGCAGGATAGATATTTATAGGAATGTCCTCTTGCTGCTAATCACCCCTAAAATAACCATTTTTTGACAAATGAGTGGAACAATTATGTGTCAGAAAATCTGGGAGACATAGTATATAAAGAATGGGCTGTTTAGAAGCCCCTTCTTTCCCCCTCTCTTTTCCAGTTCTATATGCCAGTGCTAAAATCTCTTTTCTGGGCTCTAATCCATCTGTGTTTGAAGTCAGTTTTTGACTTTGCAAGGGGGTTTATTTCAACATGGCTCTGTCTTTGAACTCCAGGGTGGGGAATAAATTAAATACTCGACTACTTACACTTAGCTCAGGTGCAAGATTTAGTGCATAGATGCATCTCTACTGACTGCTGACAACTGACATAAATGCACTTAGTAAAAAGGACTCTCCCTGATTAGAGCAAGTGGAGGCATCTGTGATCTTGAATTGCCAGCTATACCCTGGCAGGCTCTGTGAACTGCTGTTGGTCACAACCCCTTGCTCTCAAATTTCTTTTCTGTTGAATGTATATATGGTACAGCTTTCATTCGCTGAAAGCACCCTGGTAGCTTTTGCTACTGATAATCATGAGCTTCCTTACATAGTTCTGCAAGTTTGAATAGCCAAGCCTTTTCAGCTGACTTTGATACTACCTCTTTAGAAAATCCCAACAATGCAAGATAACTATTTCTTTTTTGTTTAAGCTGATAGGTGGGATACTTAATAATTTCGTTTGTCACACTTTCTGTGTCATGGTGTTTTCAAAGCCACTAAAAGAGATTTTGATATAGTGCAAGCCCTAGGTAAAGCTACGAATTCAAAACATGTTTATCTTCAATGTCCTAATCCATCGTGTTCCTACCTCTCCCAAAGGTCACCAAGGTTCCTAAACACCAAATCTAATGGTCCCTTTCATTTGTCATCCTACTTAACTTCTTATAAGAATTTGACCCTCTTTGTCTAACCTCTCATTTTCCTTGAAAATCTCTTCCTGTCTCTTCCTGGCACTTCTCTGACTTCTTTGAAGGTTCCTTCTCAGTCTTTTCACTTTTTTCTTTTCCTTTTTTGATATTGTATCTTGATCTGCTTTTTTTTTTTTTTTTTTCATTCTGCATATTTTCCTGGGCCTTTTCATCCACATCAGTTGTTTCATCTGCCATCTTCTCTTGTCTTCTAAATCTGTGTCATCTTGTGCTGACTTTCTCTGAGTGCTAGATCCCTTTTTCTGAGCTACTCCATGGACAATTCTATATATCTTATGTGCAGGTATCACAAATTCAACCTGTGGCTTACTGAACTATTTTCCTATCCAAACTTTGATTTTTTTATTGTATTTCATATCTCAGTTAATGACCCCATGCCCCTAGTTACCCAAGATCAGAAGCATGAGGGCCATTTATTAAGCCATATATTTATCTAATGAAATTTTCTCACTGGCGTCTATCATATGCCAGACAAACAGTGTCATGTAGCTTAATTCTAGTGGAAAAGAAAGTAATATATTTATGACCAAGTAATATAATTCCAGCTTTTGGTAAAGTTTACTACAGAAATAAGCAGGGTGCTATACGATAAAGAAGAGCTGGGAAGAGCACTCTAGACAAGATGGTCCAAAAAGAGTTTTATGTGTTAAACCAGAATAAAGAATGAGAAGAAGCCAAACATGTAAGTTGCTGGAGGAAAAACAGGTCAGGTAGAGAGAATAGCAGTCACAAAGATCCTGCAGTGGGGAAGGCCTCCTGTATTCAAGAAAATGACTTAAACCCCAATATACACGATGATAAGGGGAAAGTGGGGTATAGGGAGTGTGAGAAAGAGGCAGAAGACAGATTTTGCAGGACTTTGTGGGCCATGATGAGGAATTTGGATTTTATAGAGTGTGCAGAGGGAAACCATTGAATGTTTTTATGAAGAGTGGCTGAATTGTTTCATGATTATAAATGATCATTGGGCTGCAGGATGGAGAATGAATTGGAAAGGTGACAGTTTGGAAGTGGAGAGGAGATAAAAGACTATGGAAGTGTTCCTGATCAGCGATGACAGTGAGGCAGAAGTAGAGAGGAAGAAGAGTGAACAGACGTGAGGTGTTTTCAGTGGTCTTTTGTCTTTATCACACACTATTGTGTGTCAGTCTCATTTATGTCCTTAGAGCACTCCATGCCGTGTGGGGCTTTCCACATCCCAAGTCCTTCCTGATAAATCCTAATTTTTATGGTTCTTATATTTTAGAGCCTTAACTGATAGTTACGTGTTACCTGACAAGGAGAAGGCAGAGAACAAGTTAAGAAAGTAGGCTCCAGAATTAAGCGGCCTTGGTTCACAGCCATGTTCCATGACTTACTAGCAGTGCCACTTGGGCAAATTACTTAACCTTTCAGTTTCATTTTCTCCAGCTACAGAATAGGAATAATAGGAATCATAATAATTTACAGGATACTATGAGGATTAAATAATGTATATAATACACAGTATATGGGAAGTGCTCAGTAAATTTTAGATGATGATGTTGCTGCTAATGAAAAACGATAGAGGATGTAACATTTTATTCTGATACACATTTTAACATAATTCAGGGAAAGTTCTGCAGCCTTTCCTTGTAACTTGTTAATAAGACTGAGAATCAGAAGAGGAAGGGCATCATGGCTAGCATGGAAGGAAATGGGAAATATTCTGACAAACAGGCATCCAAGACAGCTGCTCCTCAAAACTCCCTTCTTGGGGGAAACCCCTCTATAGGAAAGCATTTTGTTCCTTTCTGATTTCTTAATCTTGCTTTCTTTGAGCCTGCATTAAGTCATTTTGTTTTTCTTGTTAGAGTGACTAGAAAGAAAATGGTTATGAACTTTTTAATCATAACAAGAATAATAGAATACTTTTAAATTGGAAAAAGTTGAGACTTGCTACTACTTAATGATTTTTCTTCATGTCTTGCCAATTCAATAGGAAACATTCTTCAGTACAATCATGTGCTGCATAATAATGTGTTGGTCAAGGATGGATGGTATATATGATGATGGTCTCATAAGATGATAATACTATATTTTACTGTACCTTTTCTATATTTAAATATATAAATACCCACTGTATTAAAATTACCTACAATATTCAGTACAGTAACATGCCGAACAGGTTTGTAACCTAGAAGCAATATACCATGCAGCCTAAATGTGTAGTAGGCTATGCCATCTATGCTTGTGCAAGAACACTCTATGATGTTTGACCGATAAAGAAGTCACCTAACAATGCATTTCTTAGAATACATGTCCATCATTAAGCAATGCATGACTGTAATTCCAAACTTCAATTTTCTTGTATTCCCAACTTAGCCAATATTGACTGCCTTGTTTTATCAAGTTATTACTGTCCTTTGTGAATTGTCTGTATCTCATAATTTTCCAACTCAGTTATCAAGACTTCTCAGGATTGAATAAATCAGCAAATTCTTTATAAAATATATTTTTCAAAATTCTTCTTTCTTTTCATTGTTGTTTTCCTCTGTCTAAATTAGATTCTAGTATTTATCAAATACATATATATATTATATTTTTAACATCTCTCTGATCAACTTTCACTATTTGTCACAGATATATTTTCTCAAAGTATGGAGCTATTCTTGTCATTCATTCAAAAATGCAGAAGCTCTTCACTGAGAAGAAAGGTACAAATTGGTAAAAGATTCACATTCAGACTTTATAGATAACTACTTAAAAAGACCACCCAATAAAATATTGAGCAACTGACTAGGAAAGATATTTAACAAAAGAGGGTGTCCAAATGACTAATACATGTAAGAAAGGATTCACATCCTCAGTAGTCATCAGAGAAATTAAAATTAAAACTACTATCCACACATATCAGAATGACTACAATTAAAGAGATTGACATTCCCAAGTGTTTGTGAGAATATCGAGTTGAGCAAGTAGAATGTTCGAATATTGCTAGAGAGGCATTTAATTAATACACCCACTTGGGAAAAACTGTTTAGCATGGTTTATAAAGGTTAAACATATATATATACGTGTATATACGTATATATACGTATATACACGTATATATATATATATATGAAGGAATTCTATATAAGACTTGAGTGATGGATGCACCAAAAAAAAAAAAAAAAAAGAGAAAACCCACGAATGAAACCATTTTAGCAGTATTATTTCTAATACTTAAAAACCATAAATGACTCTAATGTTTTTCCTGAAAACAATTGTTAAATAAGTTATGGCACATTTTACTATGGTATGTGCGACAATTAAAAACATAAAAGTACTGCTACACACTACAGCATGTATAAATCTCACAAACATGATTACATAACAAAATAGGCAACACAAATCTATATTGAAAACCTAAGGTAGTAGCTATCTCTGAGGAGCTGAGTGAGATTAGTGATTAGGAAGAAGTCAAAGGAGCTTGCAGGGGTGCTGCTACTCTTCTATTTCTGGAACTGGGTAATACATATGTGGATGTGTTTAATATGTAAATTCATTAAATTTTACGCTTATATTTTGTGCATTTTGTCTCAGTTATAGTTCAATTTGTTTTTTAAAGACTTGTCATTAATTACTGTATTAGGTCACTCTTTCCAGTCTCTGCCTGTTGGATTTTAACATATTTTCTAGCTGTTTCCTCTTACATCTTTGCACATGTCCTATGTTTTCAACAGATTTGACTAGTAAATGAATTACTCTTCATACTCATTGTTTTTGTCCTTTTAGTAATGGCATCCTCTGAATGTTAGCTGGACACATGTCTGACTCCCTTTGGCCAATCTTCTGACTACATTTTCTAGCCTGCCTTAGCTGTAGATGTGGCTATGTGATCAAGTTTGGGCCAGTGATTCATTAGCAGAAGTGATGGGTCTGACTTACTTCCTCTATGTTACTTTCACTTTTACTTCAGGCTGGGAAATAGCAATGTCTGGGAAACCTTGGCAGCCACTTGTTCCAGATGGCAGAGCTACCATGCTGGCTGTGGATCACTGGACTGTTAGATGAAAGAGAAATTAATTTGTCTTTTTTAAGCTACAGTATTTTGAGTTTTTTTAATTATAATATCGTCTCTGTCTTAACACAGTTTCTTATAAACATTGCAATTCATATGTATCTCTGTGCATTGATTTGGCTAATCACTCTTTCCAGAGATTACCTGACCTACTGAAATAATCTCGAGGCAGTGCCATATTCACTGATTTATATCTTGCACTGCTTTCCATTTCATACATATCTGACCATAGGAAATATATTCATTTATTTGAGTCTCAGCTTCCTTACCTGTGAAATGAGAATAATAGATGATTATTATGAACACTAAAGGAGTTAATACATGTAAAGTGTTTAGCAATCTGAAGTACATATTAAGCACTCAACAAATATTATTTTTGTCTAATAGTTTTAACATAAATAATTGATGTAGAACTTAACAATGGCACAACAAAGAAACTCAATGTACATTGGAAGAGGACATGAATTAAGGACATTTAAGAGACAAGTTCCTTTTGTTTCATGATTTGAGCCTTCTAGAGATTTGTTATTATTTTAGAAATATTGGAAATAATGTAATGTTAATATAAATATACTTTATAGCCAAGTAATTCTACTCCCAGTGATGTATCCAAAAGAAATGAGTACATGGATATACGAAAAATATAAGCAAAATATTTATAGCAGCATTACTTTTAATAAATACAACTGGAAACAACCCCATTGTTTCCTACATACAAGAGCAAGACTAAATCCTAATTTTGGCAAATTTATTTTAACTGTCCCATGCTTCTCTTTCTTAAAAATTGGGAATAATAATGCCTGACTATTGACTACTTAAGAATATGACTTATCTATTACAATGTGATTTGGGAAAAAATTGCTAAAAGTATCTAAGGTATTACAAATGAATTGTACTTCTAATTTTAGTATTCCCTTTCAATTATCTTCTAGCAATTTTCTTTTGTCTAAAGTACTTCCTTTAAGTCCCTTTATAAGGGTGGTAAATATTTTGGGTTTGTTTGCCAGGAAAAATCCCTCATTCTAATTTATCTGATTATACAAATCTACATTTATCAGCATTTGCCCTCAGAGTTGTGAAGCTGTTATTGTACTGCCTTCTCACTTGGGGACTATTGAGAGGTTTGCTGTCAGATGAACTATTGTTCCTTAAGGGTGATCTGTCCCATCTTTCTGCATGTTTTTTTTTTTTTTCTTTTAAATATACTCAGTGGTTATCTGCAGTTTTACACATGGTAATGTATTCAAGAGTGAATTTTTCCAAACAAAATTATCCTGTGTGGGATTCATTGTGTTTCTTAAGTCTTCGGTCTCATAGCTCTATTAATTTTCCTCTACTTTTTCCCCAAAAGATGAGACTATTGTTTTTTTTCAAACCAAGAGCCAAATAAACCTGAGACAAGTCACCGTCTTATGTCTATTTACAAATGGGCAGATTTCCTTCTAGTGCATTCATTCACTGCATGTGGACTTTTTTTTTGAGTCCTATTTTTACACGAACATTTCTGTTTCAAGTCCTGTGGCCCATTGCTCACATGATCCTAGAAATTTACCTGACTTTGTCAAATCTGAATTTTAAACTATGCTTCTTAGTCATTCTTTCTAGTTATTTTATGATGGAAGGTGTTTTACATGAATGTTTCTGTTTCAAGTCTTGTGGCCCATTGCTCACATGATCCTAGAAATTTACCTGACTTCGTCAAATCTGAATTTTGAACTATGCTTCTTAGTCATTCTTTCTAGTTATTTTATAATGGAAGGTGTCCTTCTTTTTGAGAAGAATATTAAAATAAGTTAATGTTTCATTTCCTATCCTTGGCAGATTTTTACTTTTCAATATGAATTGTTTTGAAAAAAATGTTAGAGATACATGCACTAAAAAAAAGATAAAAAGATTTTGTTATATTTTAACTTCATGTGAATTTTTCGTTTATCAAATTGATCAAGCATAGTTTACAAAAAATTTCTTGAACTGGTTGTCAGTCCACTAGAATAACTTTCCTCTGTTGCCACACAGGAAAGTAAGGCCTTCACTCCCAAAAAGAGTATATGCTCTTTCCCTCTCTCATTTTAAATAGACTTCAGATTCACAGCAATATTGAGCAAAAGTACAGAATTCCCATGTATCCCCTGCCCTTACAAGTTCGTAAGCAACCCCACTATCAACATCCGGCACCAAAGTGTTACATTGGTTACAATCAATGAAACTACATTGGCATGTCATTAAAATCCAAAGTTTAAGTTAGGGTTAAATCTTGGTGCTGTACATTCTGTGAGTTTGGAAAAACGTATAATGACTTGTATCTACCAATATAGTGTCATACAGAATAGTTTCACTACCCTAAAAATCTTTAGTGCTTTGTCTATTCGTCCCTCCCTTCCCATAAGCCTGGCAACCAGTAATCTTTGTACTATCTCCTTAGTTTTACTTTTTTTCAGAAAGTCAGATAGTTGGAACCATGTACTATGTAGTTCTTTCAGATTGGCTTCTATCACTTAATACTATGCATTTAAGATTCTTCCATGTATTTTCATGGCTTGATAATTTATTTTTTAGTGTTAAATAATACCTCATTGTTTAGGTGTACCACAGTTTATTCACTCACCTACTGAAGGGCATCTTGTTTGTTTCCAGATTTTGGCAGTTGTAAATAAAGCTGCTGTAAACATCTATGTGTAGGTTCTTTTTGTAGACTTAAGTTTTCAACATCTTTATGTAAATATAAAGGGATATGTTTAGGGGATTATATGATAAGAGTATGTGTAGTTTTATCAGAAACTGCCAAACTCTCTTCTAAAGCACTATAAAATTTTGCATTCTTGTGAACAATTAATGTTCTTGTTGCTCCATATTTTCATCAGCTTTTAGTGTTGCTAGTGTTTTGAATTTTGGCCATTCTAATAGTTATGTAGTGGTATCGCATTGTTGTTTTAATTTGCATTTTCTGAGTGACATGTGATGTAGAGCATCTTGTTTGGTGAGGTGTCTGTTCAGATCTTTTGTGCATTTTTAAATCAGGTTGTTTGTTTTCCTATTATTGAATTTTATGAGTTAATTATATATTTCAGATAACAACCCTCTATCAGATGTCTTTTGGGAGTATTTTCTTCCAGTCTGTGGCTTGTCTACTCCTTCTCTTGACTATGTCTTTCATGACCAGAGTTTTAAATTGTAATGAAGTCTGACTTATCAATTCTTTCATTAATGGATCACGCCTTTGGTGTTGTATCTAAAAAGTCAGTCATATTCATGCCCAAGTCATGTAGATTTTCCCCTATTTTATCTTCTAGGATAAAAGTTGTATATATTTTTGGCATTTAACATTTAGTCAGGATTCATTTTATCTGTTTGAGTAATGTAAGGTCTGTGTCTAGATTCCTTTTTTCCACACGTGCATTTCCAGCTGTTCCAACTACATTTGTTAAAACGATCTTTTCTCCATTGTATTGCTATTGCTCCTTAGTCAAGATCAGTTGACTATATTTATGTATGTCTATGTCTGGGCTTTCTATTCTATTCCACTGATCCTCGTTTATTCTGTTGCCAATACATACTGTTTTGATTACCACAGCTTTATAGTAAGTCTTGAAGTTGAGTAGTGTCAGTCCTATGACTTTATTCTTCTCTTTCAATATTGTGTTGGCTATTCTTGGTGCCTTTGAATTTCCTTCCACATTTTTTTGAGGGCGCTATTCTCAACATTTTCTTAATGTAATAAACTTAGATATTTGAAGGATACACATTATCAGTAATAAAGTAACAACTAATATTTGTTGAGTACTTATTAAATTCTGGGAAAAATTCAATTAATCCTAAATTAAACAGATGTGTTGTATAATTATCTTCATATTTTAGATGAGAAAACCAAGGCTCAGGGAAATGTAAGAAAATTCCCCGAGGCAACTTAGGTAGTAAATAATGGAATATGATAGTCTGCCTCCAAGGGGCATAATGTGGTGTCACGTTCCAGTACCTACAGTATGAACTAACTTTCAGCAAGGAGATTCTGCAAATAAACCAGGTTATAGAGGTATAAATTCACTTTAATTGAACATTTGCTGATTCTGTACTATGTACCAGGGAAAATTCTAGGTATTACATTCTCAAAATAATGATAACTAAGTATTTTCTCTTAATGAGTTCATTGTGTAGAATGTCTTATAGTGAACAGACAAGTTAAAATAAAATAGTAGCTTTCTCCAAAATAGTGCCACACTGGAATCAACCTAGATGCCCATCAACTGGAGAATGTAAAGACAAATTATGGCATCATGATGCAATGGGATATCATTCACCAATAAAAACATAGGCTATGATGATAACAAAGTTTTGATATCTCTCTCACTTACAGATCTTACTTGCTAAATCTTCATGTTTACTTCCTATTGAAACACTATCATAGCTCTTCTGATTAATTTAGTAGTGAAAGAATAATCTTTCTTTCTAGGCTTTAATTCCTTGCCTTGTATTTAGGTTAAAAATTCTTACTTGGTGGCCACATGTACCCTAACAAAGTTACTACTCCCAGAATTTTCCCAAAGTAAGAGTCTTTTTATGTTCTGGGGTTATGATTCACATGATTGTTGCTTATCTCTGAAGGCTTTAATGATTTTTATTCTTTTAGCATTTCTTTCCAATATACTCATGTATTAAAGGTTGTTAGCTATGACACCATAAATATTTTGACCTATTTTTAATCATTAAAATTACTGTGACTATTAGTATCTCACAACCTCATTTTTATTTGCTTTGCTCTGGTTCCTATCCCCAAAGTTATAAAAAGGAATTTAATACTCTATCACACAATGATTATGCCTATTAGTTAAGGGAAAATGCAAGAAGATATAATTGTACTTCTCAATCTCAGTCAAACACTGAATTAGCCACAATGATGACTAAGAGGTAGCTCAAATGATTATCTCTTCAGAGGAACTCTATATTTATATTAGATAATTCCATTTTCAAGGAAAAAATTAGTTTGTATCTATTTTCACAAGAAGAGCTGACTATACTAAATATATATGCACTCAACATAGGAGCACCCAGATTCATAAAGCAAGTTCTTAGAGACCTACAAAGAGACTTAGACTCCCTCACAATAATAGTGGCAGATTTTAGCACCCACTGTCAATATTAGACAAATCAATGAGATATAAAATTAACAAGAATATTTAGGACTTGAACACAGCTCTGGACCAAGAGGACCTAACAGATATCTACAGAACTCTCCACCCCAAATCAACAGAATATACATTATTCTCACCACCACATTGCACTTATTACAATAATGACCACATAATTGGAAGTAAAACACTCCTCAGCAAGTACAAAAGAATAGAAATCATAACAAACAGTCTCTCAGACCACAGTGCAATCAAATTAGAACTCAGGATTAAGAAACTCACTCAAAACTGCACAACTACATGGAAACTGAACAACCTTCTCCTGAATGACTACTGGGCAAATAACAAAACTAACGCAGAAATAAATAAGTTATTTGAAACCAATAAGAACAAAGACACAACATATCAGACTCTCTGGGACACAGCTAAAGCAGTGTTTACAGGGAAATTCATAGCACTAAACGTCCACAAAAGAAAGTGGGAAAGATCTAAAATCAACACCCTAACATCACAATGAAAAGAACTAGAGAAACAAGAGCAACAAATTCAAACGCTGGCAGAAGACAAGAAATAATTAAGATAAAAGCAGAACTGAAGGAAATAGAGACACAAAAAACCCTTCAAAAACTCAGTGAATCCAGGAGCTGTTTTTTTTTTTTTTGAAAAGATTAACAAAATAGATAGACTGCTAGTCAGACTAATAAAGAATAAAAAAGAGAAGAATCAAATGGACTCAATAAAAATGATAAAGGAGATATCACCACTGATCCCACAGAAATACGAACTACCATCAGAGAATACCATAAACGCCTCTATGCAAATACATCTAGAAGAAATGGATAAATTCTTGGACACACACACCCTCCCAAGACTAAACTAGGAAGAAGTCGAATCTCTGAATAGACCAATAACAAGTTCTGAAATTGAGACAGTAATTAATAGCCTATCAACCAAAAAAGCCCAGGACTTTTCACGACTAAATTCTAACAGAGGTGTAAAGAGGAGCTGGTAATATTTCTTCTGAAACTATTCCAAACAATTGAAAAAGAGACTCCTCCCTAACTCATTTTATGAGGATAGCATCATCCTGATACCAAAACTTAGCAGAGACACAGGAAAGAAAGAAAATTTCAGGCCAATATCCCTGATGAACATCGATGCAAAAATCCTCAATAAAATGCTGGAAAACTGAATCCAGCAGCACGTAAAAAAGCTTACCATGATCGAGTCGACTTCATCCCTCGGACACAAGGCTGGTTCTACTATGCAAATCAATAAACATAATCCATCACATAAACAGAACCAATGACAAAAACCACATGATTATTTTAATAGATGCAGAGAAGGCCTTTAATAAAATTGAACAGCCCTTCATGCTAACAACTCTCAATAAACTAGGTATTGATGGAAGGTGATCTCAAAATAATAAGAGCTATTTGTGACAAACCAACAGCCAATATCATACTGAATGGGAAAAAGCTGGAAGCATTCCCTTTGAAAACTGGCACAAGACAAAGATCCCCTCTCTCACCACTCCTATTTAACTGGAAGGAGTCTGGCCAGGGAAGTCAGGCAAGGAAAAGAAATAAAGGGTATTCAAATTGGAAGAGAGGAAGTCAGATTGTCTCTGTTTGCAGATGACATGATTGTATATTTAGAAAACCCCATCGTCTCAGGCCAAAATCTCCTTAAGCTGATAAGCAACTTTAGCAAAGTCTCAGGATACAAAATTGATGTGCAAAAATCACAAGCATTTTTGTATACCAGTAATAGAGAGCCAAATCATGAGTGAACTCGCATTCACAATTGCTACAAAGAGAATAAAATACCTAGGAATACAACTTACAAGGGATGCAAAATACCTCTTCAAGAACTACAAACGACTGCTTAAGGAAATAAGAAAGGACACAAACAAATGGGAAAACATTTCATAATCATGGATGGGAAGAATCAATATTGTGAAAATGGCCATACTGCCCAAAGTAATTTATAAATTCAAATCCCCATCAAGCTACCATTGACTTTCTTCACGTAATTGGTAAAAACTACTTTAAATTTCATATGGAACCAAAAAAGAGTCCATATAGCCAAGACAATCCTGAGCAAAAAGAACAAAGCTGGAAGCATCACACTATCTGACTTCAAACTATGCTACAAGGCTACAGTAACCAAAACAGCATGGTACTGGTACCAAAACAGCATGGTACTGGTACCAAAACAGATATATAGACCAATGGAACAGAACAGAGGCCTCAGAAATAATGCCAAACTTCTACAACCATCTGATCTTTGACAAACCTGAGAAAAACAATCAATAGGGAAAGGATTCCCTATTTAATAAATGGTGTTGGGAAAACTGGTGAGCCATATACAGAAAACTGAAATTGGACCACTTCCTTATACTTTATTCAAAAATTAACTCAAGATGGATTAAAGACTTAAACATAAGACCTAAAACCATAAAAACCGTAGAAGAAAACCTAGACAATACCATTCAGGACATATCCTTGGGCAAAGACTTTATGACTAAAACACCAAAAGCTACTATATAAACTGATAGGTTCTAGAGTAGTGAAATAATGACAAAGCAGAGAAATATGCAGCCTGAATAACTTGCTATTCAATATCTCAAAGTTGAAAGTTACTTGTATTTTAAGGGAAGCAGCAGCATGTGTAAGGGATGCAATGAAAAGTCCCTTGTATAAGACAATATCCAAGAGATAAAGCTCACTTAGCCAGCACCTGGACATATGGCCAAGCAGTGTTTTTCTAGTCTGCTTTGTGCATGGGGATTAACCTCCTAGTAACATGGGTTTTTGTGCTAGAAATAGGAGGAATATTCTATGTAAATAATTATGAATATTTTATATAAATAATTATATATCTGTAGTCTCCTCACTGAAAAAACAAAAACTTGGAATTCAATATTGTCTACTTGAGTAAATCATTAATTTTGAAAAGAGTAGATGTAAATTTTATCTGCTTTTGCAGATGAATTGCTGGTATAAAATTGGTAATTTTTGTATAGATTTGATTTTCACAGAAACAAATATTTTAGTTGAAGTATTTTAAGTTAAAAATGGAGTTAGTTTTTCTTTTATGGTACCGTTACTTTGTACTGCTGTTTCTTTTTCCCAAGATAATGTTCATTTAAAATTCTTATATTTGCCTTTTCTTTTTTAAAAATAGTAACTCAAATATATAAGATGTCAAGGAATGCTGTATATTAAAGATTCTTAGAGTTATAAACGTATTATTTGTGAAAATTAGATTATAGATGATCTGTATAAATTCTTGAGTTTAGGACTCTTGAAAATTGAATGCTAGATATTTGTATTTAATTTTACTATCTCCTCTTTTATATTGTCATTCTTTTATTTGTTTATGAATTATAAAGTTTAACTCATACTGCTTTTATTTGTAAATATTTTACTAAAATTGCTATCAATTACATGAACTACTTAATACTGATGATTTTGGCCGTTAGAATATCTGATTGATAAGACTTAGACTAGAAAAGGTAATAACTATTTTTATTCATTGAGTTCTAGAATGTAAAATGTGCTATATTGACCTTAGTTTGAATTCCCTATTACAATTTCAATAAAAATCTTTTAGTGGATGTTATATTTGATATATCAAAATTTTGACTTTCAAATATTATTTTTAATTAATTGGAAAATTTATGCAAACATTCGGTTTCAATCTCACGAGTATAATTGAGCAATATAACAGTGTCCTTGTCAGTCAATATCTTGCCATATTACCTGCAAAGCAGATACAATGTCCTGTGGAGAATAGGAGTTAGGAAGAAGTTCAGGATAGTGATCTACTCCATATTGATTATTTCTGCATCAGTTCTTTTTGTCTGGTTTTGTCATACTGGTGAAAGTCCATAATTTAAAAAGAAGTTGAATTTGAAATTCAGAAAAAGTATCTTCCAAATAGATCCATAAGGAGAAGACTCATGGAGACCTGCACGTCAGCCTTTTAACATAAATTGCATTTTGATTTTATTATTATAAAAGTTAGTATCACTAAGCATACTGTCTCTCATTTGTCAACTTCATATAATTGCCTTAAATTTTTATGTGTATGTGTATTATCTTACCAACTGGCAATTAGTGAGAAAGTATAAAGTTAAATAAGGGGTAACTCATTTTTAGCTTAACTTTTCTTTCCTTCAGTCATTTGAGGGTGTTAATAAAGTACAACAAAAAATTAAATAAACCAATCATTTTGTTGAGCACAGACTTGCTATCACAAACTCTATTTACAAATTTGGTTAGTTTTGCTATCATATTAGCTTTAATATAAAGTTTTTTCAATAGTAGCTATGGTTTTCGTAGCACCCTGAAGTGTCACATTAGATCAATTAGTTTTTTGAGTTCTTGTTCTCTGAAGCTTTTTATGTTAATGATTGACCACAGGAGTTATTCTATAAAATATTAACCGAATTAAGTAAATCAGTCATTTACTCATCTTGAATGACATAAAAATGTTGATATCCTAGAGCTGGATTGTACTTGCTCACGAGAGCTAACAGGTAACTTTTTGGAAATTTTGCAATCCATTTGTGAAATGCAGCAATTGTCAATGTTTGAATAATATAACCTTATTAAGTAATTAATATTAAAAGGGGATATATATTCAAAACTTATCGTGAATAATTATTTTTATATAATGTAGCATTATTTATTCTCTTGAGGTGGTTCATCTGGTCTATAGTATCATTATGGTAAAACTACCATATCATGGAGCATTATTGTGATTCTGTTTTCAACATTCAGTGATTTCACACCGGTAGCTTGAAAGAAGGAATGATGGAAGTACTTATACAACATAGAAATTAGCAAATGACATCAGTCAGGACAGATTTATAATTTTTGTTCATTGTCTTAGTAAAGCTGAAATACATTTCCATTTTTTTTTTTTTTTAGTTTATTTGAGACTGAATTTTGCTCTTTTGCCCAGGCTAGAGTGAAGTGGTGCGATTTTGGCTCACTGCAACCCCGCCCCGTGGGTTCAAGTGATTCTCCTGCTTCAGCCTCCTGAGTAGCTGGGATTACAGGCGCGTACCACCACACTCGGCTAATTTTTGTATTTTTAGCAGAGACAGGTTTCCCACGTTGGCCAGGCTGGTTTCGAATAGCTGACCTCAAGTGATGCACCCGCCTTGGCCTCCCAAAGTGCTGGGATTACAGGCTCAAGCCACTGCACCAGGCCAGAAGTTTCAGTTTAATGAATAACATTTGTATAAGGACAATAAATAGTTTAACAGTAAATCACATACTATATCAATTGCAAAAAAATATTGGGAAAAGTATTCAAAGATTGGTATGGAGTTTCATTTGCCATATTATAGTTTAATCAAAACCATAGGTTGGCTAGAAATACAAGGGTTCAGCAAAAATCGCTGAAAGTATGCTGTGAGAATTAGTCACCTATATGAAATTCATAGTAAGAAGTATCATTTATTACAATTTATAAATTACATGCTACATGTCTTTTATATCAGTACAGTTTATAATAACCTTAGGTATTATGTATTTTTTCAAGAGATAGTTCTTAAATATTTACCGGCACACTCTCATTGTCACCACTACAGTGTTGGTTGAGTCACCTATATTTTCACTTTCATTCCACTCTACATTGTGGATTGTTTGAGTTTGGATTGCATGAGCTCTTCTGCTTGGTTTCTTTTCTTTTGGGTTCTATTATTATTATTTTTTGCATCCTTGAACTCAAAATCCAATATCATTAGCTACTATATATTTTAACAGCTTTATTGAGATATAACTCACATATTATAAAATTAATCATATAAAGTGTATAATTCAATATTTGTAGTATGTTCAGAGGGTTGTACAACCACCATCATCTAATTTTAGAACATTTTGTCCCTCCTAAAAGATACTTTGTAGCTATTAACAGCCAGTCCTTATTTTTTCCTCCTCCCCAGTCCTAAACAAGCAATAAACTACTCTCGTTATTTTTATTTTTAATATTTTTGAGATAATTTCTCACTCTGTTGCCAAGGCCGAATGCAGCGGCACAATCACGACTCACTGTAGCCTCAACCTGATGGGCTCAAATGATTGTACAACCTCAGCCTCCTGAGCAACTGGGACTACAGGCATATGTCACCATGCCCAACTAATTTATCTATATTTTTGAAGAGATGAAGGTCTCACTATGTCTCAAACTCTTGGGCTCAAGAGATCTGCCTTCCACAGCCTCCCAAAGCGCTGAGTTTATAGGCATGAGCTACTGCACTTGGTCCTATTTCTATTTATATAAATTTACATATTTTCTACATTTCATATAAATTGAATCATACAATATGTGTTTTTTATGTCTTCTGTGGAACTTAATGTCTTCAAGGTTTATCCATGGATGAATCAATACTTCATCTCTTTTTATGGTAGAAAGATATTTCTTTGTATGTTTATACTACATTTTGCTTATTCATTTTTCAGTTCAGTGACATTTGAGTTCTGACTTTTAGATATTACCAATATGCTGCTATTAATATTGATGTACAGTATATTTTGTGTGAACTTATGTTATCATTCCTCTTGAGTGTGTGTGTGTGTGTGTGTGTGTGTGTGTGTGTGTGTGTGTGTATGTCATATATACATGATGTTGGCTTACCAAGTCGTCTGGTAAGTCTATGTTTAACTTTTTGTTACTGCCAATCTGTTTTCAAAGCAACTGCATTATTTTGCATTCTTACCAGCAATGTATGAGGATTCCAGTTTTTCCAGATCCTTGCCAATACTTGTTATTTTTGAATATAGCAATCCTAGTGCATGTGAAGTAGTGTTTCAGTGTGATTTTGATTTGCATTTCTCTAATCATGAATTATATTGAACATCTTTTCTTGTGCTTGTTTGTCATTTGAACATCTTCGTTGGAGAAATGTCTGTTCAAATATTTTGGCAGTTTTTAAATTGAGTTATTTGACTTTCTAGTATTGAGTTTTGTTTCATATATTGTGGATGTAAGTCCTTCATTAGCTATATGATTTTCAAGTATTTTCTCCCATTTGTATGAGATGTCATTTCACTTTTTGATGGTATTATTTGCATCATAAACATTTTAAATTTTTATGTAGTTCAATTTATAGTTTTTCTTGTATTGCTTTTAATTTTGGTGGCTATAACTATGAGGACTTCACCTTACCCAAGGTCACAAACATTTGCTTTAAATAACCTTGTACAAATTTTGAGTTTTGGCTCTTACATTTACATTGGTCATTTATTTTGATTTAATTTGTACGTATGGGTTGAGGTAGGGACCTGACTATTCCTTTGCATGTGGGTATATAGTTGTCCTGGCATTATTTGTTAAATTCTTTTCCTACTGCATTGTTTTGGCGTGTCTTTTAAGATGAATTGAATAAATGTAAGGCTTTATTTCTGAAATGTCAGTTTTATTCCACTGATCCATATATCAATTCACATGCCAATACCACACTATCTAATAAAGACTTTAGTGTAGTAGTTTTGAAATTAAGTGTGTGAACTCCCAATTTCTTCTTTTTAAAGACTATTTTGGCTAATCTTGTTTTCTTGAATTTACATATACATTTTAAGGCCAACTTGTCAATTTTCATGAAAAACTATTAGGAATTTTGATAGTGATTGTATTGATCCTGCAAAATAATGTCTGAAGTATTGCCACCTTAACAATATTGCCTTCTAGTCTATAAACATAAGGTGTATTTCAGTTTATTTAGTCCATTTTAATTTTTTTCAGCAATGTTTTATAATGTTCAGTGTATAGGCCTTACACTTTTTTTAGCTTTATATCTAAATTTATTCCTAAATATTTTAGTGTTTTGAAACCTTTGTAAAAGAAATTATTTTTCCTGCTTCATTTTCAGATTGTTAATTGCTAATTAAAAAATACAATTGATTTTTAATACTGACTTGAAGTCATTTATTAGTTCTAAAGTTTTTTAGTGGATTCCTTAGAATTTTCTATATATGTGATTATATCATTTGTAAGTGACACAGAAAGCATCTATAAAGATAGTTTTACTTCTTTCTTTCCAATTTGGGTGTGCTTTCTTTCTTTTCCCTGATTAATTTCCCTGGCTAGATTCACCAGTATGATGTTAAATAGATGTGGCTAGAGCAGACATTCTTGTTTGGCTCCTATTTTTAGGAGGAAAGCATTCAGTCTCTTACAGTTAAATAAGATGTTAGTTACAGGAGGTTTTTGTAGATGTGCTTTATGAAGTTGAGGAAATTCCTTTCTATTTCTAATTTACTTAGAATTTTTATCAAGAAAGTACACTGGTTTTTGTCCAATGATTTTTTTTTCCTGCATCTACTGAGATAATCATATATTTTTGTCTTTTATTGTATTAATATGATATGTTAAATTAATTCATTTCATTGTGTTAAACTAATCTTGCATTCCTGGAATAATTCTACTTGATTGTGGTATATAATAAATTTGTAAATGTGGTTGAATTTGGTTTGCTAGTATTTTTATTGAGTTTTTTTGTATTTATATTCATAAAATATATTGTTCTATGTATCTTTCTTATCCTGTAATAAATTTGGTTTTGGTATCAAGATAAGGCTGGCCTCATTAGATAATTTGGGAAGTGTTTTCTCACTTATTGCTTTAAAAGAGTTTATGATGAATTCCATTGATTCTTTGAATGTTTGGTCTAGTGAAGCCATCTGGACCTGGGCTTTTTCTGTGTGTGAAAGCTGTTTTAATTACTAATTTTGTCTTCTTACTTGTGATAGGCCTATAAAAATATTTTTATTTTTGTCAGCCAATGTCAGTAATTTAAGTCTTTTTAGGAATTGTTAATTTTATATTATTAATTCTAATTTGTTGACATCACTTGTTTATGTTTTTTTGTGATTTTTTTTTTTAATTTTCGTAAGGTCACTAATGATCTGTCTTTTATTCCTAATTTTAGTAATTTGAGTCTTCGTTCTTATTATATTTTATGTAAGTAGAGCTTAAACTTTGTTATTTAAAAAGTTGTTTTCAAAAACTGCCTTCTGATTTTGCTTATTTTGTCCATTGTTTCCTACTCTCATTTGTTTCTCCTCATTTTTTACATATTCTCTCTCTTCTACTTGATTTTAGTTTAATTTTTTCTGGTTACTGGGTGATTGTGCTAGTGGAAAGAGTTAGAATTTGAGTTTTCAGCTTAGGAAAGCTGGTTATTCTCTCAGGATATAGGGGATAGGTCAGGAAGAGGCATATGAAATTATGTTTTTAGCTGTTTGGCCTAGCATGTGATTTCCTATATATAGTTGTTTGAATATGTTGCTTTAGCCACCACTGCTTACAAGGACTACTGTATGTCAGAAAAATAAATAAAAAACAAAACTAACACAAAGCACCAAGGGACTTACTTTTGGTTTTGCAGTGAGCTCAATCTGCTGGGGTTGCTGTTCAAATAAACTCTTGCTATTTCGTTGCACAATGATTTTGCTCAGATTAATCACCCTCTTGTGCTGTATACAAAGCCATAGTGTTAATGGCTATGTTATGTTACTTCAAATTATGTCACAGAGTCCAAATAAGAAATGTGTGTATGTGTGTGTATGTTTGTGTGTGTTTGCAAGCAGGAAGTCCTTTCATGTTGCAGCTATGTAAGATTAACTTTATTATCTTATTCCAAACTTATTTTTTACTCCTATTATCCATGAAAACTCTTTGTCCTTTGCTGTACTTCCCAGCAAAATGGCTTTTGACCGGCTCCACTCCAACCTATGTCAAATTATATTTTTTCCTGGAATCTGTTTCAACAGAAGGTGATACTTTCTCTGAATTCCTACAGTGCTTTGCATATTTTTTATCATGGTCCTCAAAATGACAAGAGCCACCATTTACTGAGTGTTCATTATATGACAAATAGTGGATTCCGTCCTTTAAATGCATCATTTCATTTAATTCTTACAATTCCGTGAGGTGGTTTCTGTATTTTACAGGAGAGAAAAACTGAAATTTAGAGAAGTTTAAGTGATTTGCACAAAATATGCTGCTTCCAAGTGGAAGATCTAAATTTCACATAGATAATTTCTAGAGCTCATATTTTCAACCTTTACCACTTGTTGTTCTTTAGACCAATACTGATAGCATAATAAATGTGTTTTCTTTCCTAGGATATACAATAACCTGGGATACCTCTGTGTTATTTCTTTCATTTCTCGAATTACAACTTCCAGGGCCCAGCAACTCAATATTGTTTGGATGAATCAATAAATATCGAGAATTAAATTATCACAATAAAAATTTACTGGGCCTTAAAATTTATTTTAAAATAATTTAAGAAAGTTGTACTGATGGCTACAAATAAGTCATTATAAAAACTTAAAAGATGGAATTTATGTGTAAGCATGATTTATTCAATATTAACTATGACAAATGACTTCTCTTATGTTTCTTCAAGTTCTGTATGTAAGTAATGCATAAAATAGTAAAATATTCATTCATGAATTTTTGAAGTTTCCTATCTAGACAATTGGGTTGAGGTTATTAAAACATTTTGTTTTAATCAACTTTATGTATTAAATGCAAATTAGTTTATTAATCTCATGGGATTTTGTTGTTGTTTTGTTTCCAGGATGGCGTAGGGGTAGATGAGAAGCTGTCTTTACGACGGGTAGCTGTGGTTGAAGATTTCTTTGACATTATTTATTCGATGCATGTGGAAACGGGGCCAAATGGAGAACAAATTCGAAAACATGCTGGACAAAAGAGAACTTACAAAGCAGTAAGTTAAAAAAGAAAAAAAAAAAGAGCATGCATTTTGAAATTTGATATTATGAATCCTTGTTAAAATGGATTTGACAATTATAAATATTCTATCCTCAACATAATTAGACCATATGATGGTCATGCGCAACATTTAAACTATAATTATTTTGGTTGTATGTTCACTAGTCTATTTCATATAGTTTATACCTGTCTCTAGACTAATTTTCATATTGTTGCCTTTAAATATGTATAATACGTGGTAGTCCCAGTCAAATGTCCACAAATGGAAAGATATATTTGTATTATATATTCACTGTGTCATAGCATATGAATTATGGACTAGAGCCATAAGAACTTTTAGACTACCACAGCTGTCAACATTTATTTTCCATCAAATCATATTAATATGTTTAAGTATTTTCTAGTTCATAGTAATAATAAAAGAATAAGAACATTTTGTATACTTTTCTTATGTCATCTTATATTCAATGTATTTATCCTGAAGGGTATGTATTTCTTAATTTCTAAGATAGACTATTAAAAGATATGTGTTATTTTAATAGATCTAATGCCCTTGAAAGTTTAAAAATGGAACTATATGATGTATTTGTCATACATTTTTGTAAAAAGCAGATTTAATTAACTGTTAGATATTGAAATATATATTGTCAAAATGAAGTAATGTATTATTTCTAAAGTTTCTGATTATACCTACAGTTTGATCTAGACACTTTAATCTAGCTTTTTATTTAATTGAAGACTTTATAAAATAATATTACTATAGATATGTCATCCTATCTAGGAAAATTGAACAGTAAATTATTCTTCTCCTATATGAACAAACTGTACATCTGAATTAATTTGTCAGCAATGAGAATAATATCCTTTTTGAGAATTTTTACTGAATTTTGCTTTTGGCTACCTTTATATTAACTGTTTTCAGCTATATTGATATACAATATCAGTCTGGATCCATTTTTTTTCAGATACAGAAAAATGTGTGAAATGCTCAAAGTTTCAAATACAGGTACATATGTTTGAAAATTAGCTACTGAGCATAAGAAATAGCTTCTTTTTCATAACTATTTTTTGCTATATTGCCAGGGTCATATTGAATCTTTGTAGTTGCATAATAACCCCTAATACATGTTGTATTTATCCCTCCTTCTCTATGGTTTTGTTTCTTGGCTGTTTCCAAATTGCATGGTTTGTGGGCAGGCACTATTGTAAGTTTCCTTACATAATTCTGCCACATAAACTTTCTTTTGACTTACACGTTCCAGGAGACATTCTTATCATGACTAATGATAATGACCTAGCTTCTTGAGATATTTTTATATAAACTAACATTACTGAATATACTCATTTCGCCTGTCTCCTAAACCAGGGTTATTCCTCTGGACAGTAATAGGAAAACAAGAAATGTATGTTGATCTACTAATATCACTAACTGTATAATCTTATAATAATGCATTTTCATGAAATAGCTACCTGAACTTGATAGGACTTTGCAAAAGGACTTTGTATGCTAGGGATGCATAATTTTAATTGTATTAAAAGAATAAAAACAAAAACCAAAGCAACAAGCAAAAATCAAGTGATTTCATTGTCAATAGTACTGTGGCAGTCAAATCTGTTTAGGTGCCAAAAGCAATTTAAAATGATTTAATTTTTAAAATGTATTTATTATAGACCTTTAATCAAAATACAGAATGAGTCAATAATTTAAATCCAAATCTCGCCCCGTGTTTTGTTAAGTGTAGAGAATCTGATCCATTGCCATTATGCATGCTAAACACTTGCAATAAATTGGTAAACATGTTTCCAGTATACATAATTTTGAATTAAAATTAGGAAGACATTTTCTACATTTTGGAGTAGGGATACCAACTTTGAAAGTATACACAGAATCTGACACCTCATCTAATCCCTCTTGAGAATGTCCTATTGAATATCCTCTCCTTTCCAAGTTTTTTATTTCCACGTCTAAAGTGTTGTCACCTTTTCCTAATACCATGAAAGTTCTTTGTGGCCTAAACTTTTTTCCTCTGATCTCCCTCAATTGAATTTTAATTGGGAAACATTTCCTTTTCATGCAATAGTAATTTATTGTAGGAAAGAAACAAAATATGGAATTGCTTGCAATGCCAGTGAAACTGTGCATATGACTCTACAATGAATTTAAGTCTAATGTTAAAATTTGATGTAAGTGTTCAATTAATGGGGCATAAAGCTAAAATGTAATTTGAAATGGAATGGTTTAGTGCTATTAAGGCCATAGACTATTGGGCCAGACTACAATTCTTAATACTAATGCTGAATTTGGCTAGACATAGGTAGGATTAGCTAGATGCCTATTGCAATTATAATGGTTCCCATTAAGTTTAAGATTTCTTTCTAATTCTTAAACATTAGCTTAAAGAGCATGCATGATGATTATGTTTATTGACCTTCTTTTTCTCCTTTTAACTACATGGCCAAGAAACCATACTTATACGACTAATCATTAAAGTGTATCATATTGTCTTAACAATATTATCAATAGATCTAGTGGTCATTTTATTTACTTTGCCTTTTTGCAAATCTTTCTATGTTTTCACTCTGCAGGAAATGGTGGTCCTTTAATATTGGATTAACTTTTGAATGCATTTGGTTTTTCTATCTGCAGTATATCATTCCTTGAAATATCTAGGCATTTATACAACTTAAACTTTATTTCAATCTGATTTGACTTTAGATAAAATTGGAGGGTATGTATTTTATTACTCATGAGCTCTTGAAAATCCACACAAAATGACACATTTTAGGAATATGTAAATGTTATCATAATTATTTTTTCAATCATTATTGAATTATGATGTCTGTTAGGTCTTTTTTCTACATTTGTATCTGTGTACATAGTAACTGTTACTGGTACATTGAATGTGTTTCTTTCAACATATTTGTCTGTAGTCAACTCTTTGTTATCTACGTGAACAAAATGGAGAAGAGGTATGGACTATTCAATATTACTCATGTTTGAACTTAAAATATGTCCTTTTACTAAAAATTGAATGCAGATGTGGTTAACAATTTGGAAAGTCACTTCAAAATTAATGATGTGACATTATGAAAATAACATGGGATTGTGTTTTGTCTTTCAGTGTTTAACTCTTCTCAAATTCTGCCAAAACTTCACCTTCCATGAATACATCACTGTTTTCTGGTTTTCTTTAATCAATTATATTGTATCACAGGGTAAGCGAGTTCAGACACATTTCTTAAATTAGAGTCTAATCAAAGGGTTAAGTTTCACAACTCTTTCTTGCTATGTGTAAAATAAGACTAACCAGTGGAAATCCAAGAACTAAGAGGGAAAGTCAGTGTTATCAATAGAAAAAACAGTCTGCGTATATCTGTGTACACACATATACACACACAACTCATAGTGTGATATTGTAAACTTACATGTATTACTCATATATATAAAACTGCCAATAATTACATTCAAGTCAGGAGTGGAGAACATATGCTATAGCTAAAAGGAAATAGGCTGGAAGCCAGACAAACGCAGTTTCAAATTTCAAATCTAACACTCATTTCGTATCTGTACCACTTTTGGCAAATTATTTACTCTTTTTCTTTATGTGGTGGATAATGATATACATTGTGTGCTAAAATGAATGAGTTACTATGTGTAAAGTGCTCGGCATATAGTAAACTTGTGAATGGTGTTATTTCTCTCCTTCTTTATCCAGTCACTATTCATGTTCCATGTAGAAGGACAGGCAGCAAAATTAACATAGCTCTATCTTTTACCCTAATTATAATTACGGATCTAATTTCCTATGCCCGCTCTGATGCCTTTGTGTTGGTAGATAGCAATAGTAATAATTTTTCATGCATGCTTTTTTTGGTACATCCTGTATATGTCACTATCCCTGGAAGTTCGCCTTTTGAGTTTAAAGAAAGCATGAGGAAAGGCCAGAGTTCCTGTGTTTAGGAGCTCTTCTGCCAGATGAAAATTGTGAGAGTTCCAGTTATTTCATTTGCTTTTCCCAAGATTAAATCTGTTAAATTATTTCAAATCAATTTTCTGGAAAAAAATAAAATTGGATCTTTTTAAAAAAAACAATATTTTAATATGAATGGAATATTCCTTTCCAGAGTATAGAACAGTAACATATTCATGTAGAATCTCTATAGCCCTACTCTAAAGATTAACAAAGAAAATCTTTATTCTATCACATCTAAGACACTTAACGGTAAAACTCTAGTTAGCATTTTTTTTTTTTGCCTAGTTCTTTTTATAAATACCTATTGGTTCACTGTCTTTATTACTAAATAGAATATTCTAACTTGCACCAGTTTCTGCTAGTTTGTTATGTAAAAATTCCCAGAATTTTTGTCAACTTATAATGAGACTAATGAGCCAAATTTGCAGCCATTATGTTGTGGAAAAATAGCACTGGAGTAAAATTCAAGAGGTCTGAGCAATTCATTTAACCTCTTTGTGCATAGGCCACAGTTTGCTCACATATATGATATAATTCTATAAGACAGGGTTTGTAGAGTTTGCAGATCTTAACAGTGTTGAAACAGAGATTTATCTATATACTTTTGTGATTAGTGCCAGGAAGGCTTTGGGTTCTAAGCATATTTTCCTTCTGTGTCACAGTGCCTCAAGTTCTACAATTAGAACTCAATCTATTTGGGTTAAACCATTGACCCCTGTATCTTTATATAAAATCGAAATATTATTATGCAAGAGAATATAGAAAATTAATTAAGCTTCTAGGAGTCATTAATACTATATATGATCATTTAACATATTTGTTTCTGTCTCTCATCTCTAGCTGAATTTAAATCAAGCCAAGAGTGAGATAGAAAGAAAATGTGAGTCGCTGGCATAGAGTAATCTATTGACTTCCCAATCAGCATAGGACCTTCCTGATTTTTTTTTTTTTTTTTTGTTGTTGTTGTGACAGAGTTGTGCTCTTGTTCCCCAGGCTGGAGAACAATGGTGTGATCTCGGCTCACTGCAACCTCTGCCTCCAGGGTTCAAGTGATTCTCCTGCCTCAGCCTCCCAAATTCCTGGAATTACAGGCATGCACCACCATGCCTGAATAATTTTATGCGTTTTTAGTAGAGACGAGATTTCCCCATGTTGGTCAGGCTGGTCTCGAACTCCTTACCTCAGGTGATCCACCCACCTTGGCCTCCCAAAGTGCTGTGATTACAGGCATGAGCCATTACACCTGATCTCTGTGTGGCATCATACCTAATAGCATTTAGTATGTGTTTGATGGTTAAAAATTAAGAACTATGTCATAAAGATGAAGAATAAGTCTCAGAAAACTCCATAGAAAAATATTTATTTTAAAAAAAGGGAACTAGATCTATTCAAAATATTTAAAAAGATTAGAGTATATTTTGAAATACATGAATATTATTACATGAAAAACAGAATTAAATACATTTCTCAAAAAAAAAAAAGACTAGGCATGCTTCACTCATAGAGTATAAAAATACTGTGTGTTTGAGTCTCTTTCACTTCTTTTTACTATTGTGAATTTTTCCCTGTCTCGCCACAGATCTAAGTGCAAGTATAGGTTGTCTTTGAAGCAAAGGGGTGAAGAAAATCTCTATCAGGCTTAGAACTTAATTTTATGTCTGTAAGCCAACTTCTTTAATGTAGAAAGAAAATTAAGGAAAAATAATACAACAAACAAATATAGGTTCCTGCCTATTTTATGCAGATGCATTGTTTTTTCCACATTTTATTATTACCAACTAGAGCACCTTAAAGAACCTACTGCGCTGGATGTCTAACAGAGACGGAAAAAAATTAAAATGAACTATTCCAAATTCAAATTTTTGGTAGACTTTGTCTACCAAATAGTTCATTTTAAACTATTATTGAACTCATTAATTATTGACACTGTTATGCAATAAATCTGTGATCTAGAATCATATTTTATAGCCAGTTTACCTTAGAGAGTTTATAGATATAAAACAGCACTCAAACATAGATATTTTACAGTAATTTTGTTAGGTTATTTTGCATCTATACATAGATATAAAATATCTAGATATATCTATATAGCTATAGACAGATCTATATCTTCTATATTTATATCTATATAGATATATATATCCATCTATCTCTTTCTATATATATATACACATGTATCTATATAGATATATATCTATATTATAGATATAATAATATAGATATATATCTATATAGATATAAATATACAAAGATGTAGATCTATCTATTATATCCCTATATATTTAGAGAATGAGCTATATATATTTATATATATAAACATTTATATATAAACATATATATACATTTATATATAAACATATATATAGATAGATAGATAGATGAGAGAGAGAGAGAGATTTAACATAGGTGCTTCCCATTTGCTTTTCAGGGAAATGTTTGCTGTTCCATCAAATAATAGTGTCACCTTTGAGGTAGAATATAAACACATTACCTTTCACATTGGTTTATTCATCAGTTACACACATACACCCGCTATTCACACAAACATATATAGACTTTACACAAGTGATTTCTAAATATTAACTATAGCTAATGAACATTATTCAGATTACTGTCAGATGTGTACAACATCTCAGAAGGAAACACTTAAAAATAAATCAGTGGCACAACAATTTAATTTATTAACTAGTAATCCTAAAACAAAAGAATAGCGTACTGCCATTCATTAAAATTGAATTATATCTCATGTAGGTGTAGTTACTCATTGCAGTGGCCAGAGTAATAGTGCAAATCTGTAAGATTCAGAAGCTGTCTTCTTGGTAGTGGAGACAATCAAATGATGTAAGAGCTTATCCAAACAAGTTTATCATCAGCTAATGTCACACACCACATCATCAATAATTTTTATGTTAAATTATAATATCCCAGTGAATATTCTTTGAAATACAGTTTCCCTTTTGGAGAAACTTCATTAGCTCTTTATCCTAGCCTAGTAAATTGCTACTTTAGTGCTGCTCCCTAGTGGTGAAAAGGAGCCAATGCGCTTTGAAAAGTAAACTAGTTAATGCCTCCTAGTGGGTGATTCTCACTCAGATCAAGAGGTTTGTTTTCCTTTCTACTCTGCTAGTGTAAAAAAAATAAAATAACAAAATTCCTTAAAATGTCTGTATATATGCACCTGTATAAATAACTATATAGGTAACAAATTTGCATAGAATATAATAGCAAGGAGATGTAAGACATGGAACACTGGCATGAGATTGTGGAAACAGAATGGTCCAGCTTTGATGCCAGCTAGACTTGATTTTAAATCCTGATAGTGTAAGTTCTACATGTGTGATGTTGGCATGTTATTATTTTGTAGGGTTGTTTTTAGGGCTATAAATAATATATATAAAGGTTTTAACATAATTGCTTCAAACACTATAGATATCATAATAATGTGGTGAATAGAAAGATGGATTTTTCTTTTTAATATGGAGTTGTTTTTAGTGTAACAGGTGTTGTAAATTGCTTTAATCCCCTATTAATCAGGTAATGAAAAGCCTACTTTTTTTTCATGTCTACTATGCTCCTTAGTGACCGATGGATAACACCCACCCATGTCTTCATGATTTTCTCATAAATTCGAGAATATTATTCACTAGCTTTACAAACAGCAGACTTAGCTGTCTTATGATAAGAGCCAGCTTTTACCTATTTTTATCTGTTTATCTGTTCTCTCCATTTTCCCCTTCACCCTCAATTTCCTGGGAATGTCCTGTCATAGTGAACACTTTCCTCAGCTGTATTCGAGGTCCTTGGTTATGGGTGAATTCCAAAAGAAACCGAGTCGATAACCTAGTTGCCTCTTCTTAGAATTTAGAATTTGGAACAAGAAATTTCTATCTTTCTGTGCTTTTGCTCGTCAGTAGATAATACATAGACATGATATATTTGATTACATATATTCATTAGTGTCTAATCATTTGTATAGTCTAAAGCGATATTTCTCAATTGGGCCATACAGGCCTTAGGGGCAGCGAGATGGCATTGCCCCAAGTACTCCAGGCCTTTTAATATCCCATAATATGTTAAGTTGCAGCTTCACCAATCCCCAGATACTGTGATAACCAAAATGCGTCCTTGTTCTCTATTTGTAAAGGTCACCTGGTGAGCACAGTAAACACTCCCAGTTGAGAGACATTTTATAAAGGAAATCACATAGCCAGTTCTCTAATTGGTACCTTTGAAAAATGTGTTTCTTATTTGCCAGTAGTTGAGCAATTCAATAATTCAGACAACTAATTCTGCAACCATGGTGCACTGTCATCATCTTACAGTCTCTGCACTTTGCCTGCATAGATACATGAGGGATATAAAACTTGCTAGAGACCCTAGCAGAGTGAAGTGAAAACTTTGCCACCTTTCTCTATCTCCATAAGATGGCTAATTATTGCCTGCTTTGAGTGGCTACAGCAACTGTATTCTTGGATATGTGTTCAAAAAGAATTACTGGCTCCCCCACTGAACAGTAGTGTGTAAGAAAGGTAAACTTTAACAAGGAGAGTTGCAACAGAAGCCTAGGAGGGTTTGAACATGCCAATGAACTCTAGACCAAGAAAGTGGCATTCTATTTGTGGTTCTCCCCCAAGCCCCAAAGTAAATATAAATGTATCATATTACACATGCTCTTCAGGAAAAATCAAGACAGTAAGTGGTTTTCCACCCTCCATGTAAGTAATTGTGTATTTTAATGTAGTTCTTCATGTTATAAGTAATTCTATAAACATTTACTTTCTTGAGTTATCTTATTTAATACAATTTTTAGTGATTATTTTACTATTAGTGAACATGTATGAAGAAGATCTTTTTCATTGCCCATGTGCTTATTTTTTTCATCTATTATAAGAATTTTCTGTTATGGCAATGTTTTCCTTAGCAGCCAAATATTCGATCATGAGAAATAACATAGCTGGATGTGGTGGCTCATGCCTGTGATCTCAGTGCTTTGGGAGGCTAAGATGGGAGAATTGCTTGAGGCCAGGAGTTTGAGACTAGCCTGAGCAACATAGCTAGATGCTATCTCTACAAAAAATAAAAATAAAAAAATAAGGTGAGCATGGTGGAGCACTCCTGTAGTCCTAGCTACTCAGGAGGCTAAGGTGGGTGATCGCCTGCCCAGGAGTTTGAGATTGCAGTGAGCCATGATCATGCCATTGCACTGCAGTTTGAGTGACAGAGTCTCTGTCTCTAAAAAAATTAAAAAAAGTAAAATAAAATAGAAAGAAGTGACACAAAAATAGCACCCACAAGTTTAGGGATACATCTTCAGTTTGATTATCTCTTTTTTGAAATTGTATAATTTACTCAATGAATGGCTATTTTAATTGTTGTAAAATAAAGTTCTAAATTAAAGATATTAATTAGCCAGGTGCGGTGGCTCATGCCTGTAATCCCAGCACTTTGGGAGGCTGAGGTGGATGGATCATGAGGTCAGGGGTTTGAGACCAGCCTGACCAACACAGTGAAACCCCATCTCTACTTAAAAATACAAAAATTAGCCAGGCGTGGTGGCACACACCTGTAATCCCAGCTACTTGGGAGGCTGAGGCAGGAGAATCACTTGAACCCAGGAGGCGGAGGTTGCTGTGAGCTGAGAGTGCACCATTGCATTTCAGTCTGGGCAACAGAGTGAGACTCTTGTCTAAAAAAAACAGATGTTAGTTATTGTAAAAAGCTAAAATAAAGCTCTTTCGTGAAAATCAATACATCTGAAATATAATCAGTAAGGCAAAAAAAAGTTTCCAGTGAAAATTAATTATAATTTAACATAAACCACATTCTATTTCCTGCTTGATTATACTTTGATCTACTAATGTATACTGATGTAGTACCAAATCCATCTGATGCTGCTGTAGAGTGCTGCTACCTGTATAAGTTTTCCTCCTCTAGTTTCTTTATATCATATAGTAAAATGCTTTGCCTTCTTTTAAGCTGTTTTTGCCTCTGGTCTAGCGCTTGTACCATTTCCCTATCTTTGGAGAATACTGACTTCCTACCTCTGTACCACATTCACTTTTCATTTCTTTTTATTCTGTGTTGAATGCATTTGCCTCAAATCTCCAAATTGTTTTTATCTGTCTGAAAAACTGATTTGAACCACCTGAAAATACGCCTGCCTGCGTTCTTCAGATTTGCCAACCTTTATTTTAAATTTGATCACATACTCATCAAAGTCTCAGCACCACAAACTAACTTTGGACGGACAGAGTGCATTCCTCTGCTTTAAACCAGTGTTTTATTTTTCATTAGCTATCAGAATCCATTTGTGACTCATCAAGTTAATTTAGTGGGCTGTGATCACTTTTAAAACATGAAATAGAGAAGCAAATAGAAATGATCAGTTTGATTTTATGAATGTGTATATGTGCTAGTTATGATGTCAAAGGTATTTATCTGCGCTGAATGTTGGAAAGCCTTGCTTTAAATGAACACTATGATTTCAAGCTGCCTAAAGACTGCCCAATAATCACTTCCACCTACCCTATCACTTCTGCGCTTGGTATATCCTTAGATTTTCCTGACATAACAATTTGTTCCAAAGTTAAAATTACCTTCAGACTCAAACCCATATTTTCATTCCTATTAGATAAATATACTCTTTAAGGTTGCTAGATTTAACAAATAAAACACAGGATGACCAGCTATATTTGATTTTAGATAAACGATAGTTTTTAAAATATGTTTGGCTCCAGTATTGTATGTTTATCTAGAATTCAAACTGAATTGGGTGTCTTATATTTTGTCTAGCAAACTTAATCCTGTTTAAAAATCAACCCAGATACTCCTGACTCAGTTAAATCACTCATCTCAACTAGGTAAAGAGGCAAGGGTAGTTGAATGGGTGTGAAGACTGAAGGGAGAACATGATCAGAGAAGAAGGGAGAAAAAGAAAATATGAGCTGTGCTTCTCTACAAATGGCACATTGGAGTAATTCTAATATTACCAGAGTCGTAGCAAAACAAGCAGTATTGCAGGATTGATAGGAACTCAAAGCAAATATGAGAATCCTCCATCAGGGAGCATGAGGATTTGGGAGTGATTGTGCAAATCTGGCAGTTTCCTGGTTTTGCTATTGGAAACATCGTTTAGGCATAGGAATTCTGTTGGTCTTTAACAAATATTCAAATGTCAGTTAGATACTCTATAGATAGATGAGTAGTTAGGATTTTGAAGCAAACTTCTTAAGAGATACAGTGAATACAAATTTGTTTAGGCAGGGCAGTGTGTCTATCTGTCTGATGTTGCTAGACGTGAACATTTTATCTGATAGTTTTCTTGTTGAGTCCTGATCAAAGCCTTTTTCAGAGTTGCTTTGAAACTAGTCAAACAATTTTATTTTTATATATCCAGGCACATTAGTGCTGTAGAACCATATTGAGTAGTATTCAGGGATAATTATGGTGCCTATGCATTCAATAGATATTTCTTGAATAAATAAATATGTAGTAGAAAAATGTCTTTATCTTTGAAAGACTGTTTCCTTACACATATCTACAAATTAATTATTTCTTCTGTAGTAGTATAACGATGTACATTGCTAATCCTTTCTCATGCACAAATGGGTAAAAAAATCTATTTTAATAGAAAAGAAAATTAGTTTCTGAGCATTGCAATTTTGTAACACATCTAGAAAAATATCAAAGCCATGGCTATATGGAAGTTACCACATTATATTCCACTTGGCCCCAAATATGACAGTGGTTGCACGCCTTTTTAAGTCCTAAATTTCTCTCGTGAGATGTATGCAAAGATATACAATATATAAAACAGAAAAAGACAGAGAGATGTTCCTTGAATTGGAAATGTGCATAGAGTCTAGATTTCTTTTCCTCAGATAGAGGACTCTCTGGAGTTTCGTTTCCTATATATTTATGAATCATGACATATGGGCTTTTAATAACATTTGGATTTATAGGATCTGTTCAATTTAAATTTTATGTTTTACAAATAAATTTTCTATATCTTAATTATCCAGTTACATATATTGCAGAGGATTTGTGATAAAATTTTTCTCAAATATAGTAAGATAAACAAATTTCACTGGCAGATTATTTCTGATTTATTCTTTATCCGTGATCCCCAAGATATTTGTAAGAGAAAATGTCAGAAGTTTGGCCCCAAGGGCAAATTCTTTTAGGAGCGTACAGTTTGATATTTGGCAAAAGCTATGGTGTTTATATATTTATTCACATAAAATAAATATATTATTGCTATTCTCTAGATTCATTTTTAAAACAAAAGGTGGATAAAGGTTATTTCAAAAATTAGTATTATTATGTGAATTTTTGTTTGCTCTAAAGCTCAATATCTGAAAAGGAGCACAATATACCAAATTACCAAATTATATTTTCAAACTACTAACATTTAGAAACACTAATCATTTTTTTATTACACTAGTGAATTTAGGTTAAAATTGTATAATTTTGGTTGATAAATCTTTTGATTAGCTTATTTTTATAAAGTGATTGTTATCACTCATGATTTATGAATGTGACGTGATGTCTCTATTTCAGCTCCCACATTAGCTTCAAATCTTAGACCGAGAATGGCTTCTCTGCTGCTGAATTTCTTCTTACAATTAAATGTCTTGTTCCTTTAGGAATAGGCAGTTATTTACATTCCTCTCATGAATTCCGTTAGAAGTGGAAGTCCAATGCATTTACTGACTGGCTGCTAAAATATTATAGCATTGTCACAAAGCCATCATTTTAGTTAACAGTTTTGCTGGAATGGAACAGAGGGCCTGTTGATTTTTTCCAGGCAGAGCACCATGTTGTCACTCCATAGTCTGAATTGTTCTTGTGGAACTTTGTAACCTGAGACAAGGTACAGAGTGCTTGATTGACCCTTGTATTTAGAAAGGTCACTGCAAACTGGTTAGAGCATTTTACACTTATAAAGAACTTCACACCAGGAAACATTATAAACATTTTAGAATAATTAACCTATGCTGTGAGGTTAATATCCCAGCTCTTTATGGATGAAACAGTCTCTGTCTTTTTTAATATTGATAACTAGGAGTAGCTATAAAACAGTGGTTAAAGTGATAGGCTTTGAAACCACAATAGCGAGTCTTGTCTCTTGTACATAACTGGCAAAATACACAACCTTTCTGAAGCTTAACTCTGTCATCTGTTAAACAGAGATCATGGTAGTGATCATGGTAATCTATTTGTGGGATTGTTGTGAGGATTAAATTGTGAAATTCATGTAAAGTTCTGATTCAGCATAATCCATTTACTGAATACTCAATTAATGGAAAACAATCATAGATTGCTTGATGACACTTTCTTCTGTGTAATGCAGCCAATACAAATAATTGTCATGTAATTAATGAGAATCTTAATTTTGAGAATTGTCAACTCTCTACCATTTCAAGAACCAAAGATTTGCAGGTGTATATATAATGGAAACTGAATAGTTAGAAAGCCTTTTTATTGAATACCTTAGAAATGAAACATTGTAATTAGAGAGGAAGGATACTTGGGGCTGAGAAAAGAAGACATGGTCAAATTCCCCATGTTTTGAAATTATTTTCTGTTATTAGTTATTACCTTAATTTGCACTATTTTATGGCTTGAGTTAAGGAGATGAACTTGCATTACATACTTATGATACATGTTCTGAAAAAATAGAGCAAATCAATTATTTGTTTTTAAATTTTTTTGATTAACTTCTTCCATTTTTCTTACTTTGTATTACTTCAGATCCAAGTTGGAAAAGTAACTTATTTCTGGAGACTCTGATATTAAAAAGGAAAATGTAAGAAAACTTTATTATTGAATTTACAAGATGAGTTTTGCAAATTAGTTTGCTTGTGGTTGCTTTTAAAATTTCAGATTTTTTGATAACTCACATGTTTACCTTAACTACATTGTGTTAAGGTGAAGACTAATAATATTTAGGAACTGCCAGTATTTGGCCTTATAGTTGTAGGGCTTTTTAAAGTACCATTCTTTTTCTTCTTCAGAAAGGCAAGACATTGGCAAAGCAGACAATTATATTTGTCCGTGGATTTTTCAGGAATGTATTACCAAGAGTTTTCTTGTCTTTTTTTATAACCTACAGATGGAAGATAGGAAAGCATGCCCTATAGAACTTGATCATTGAGCTTTCTGCAAGTGGATAAATTTATCACTAGATTACCAATGTTGTGCTATTTTTGCTCCAGAGGCTGATTTTATTGTTCTGTCCATCAAAAGATACTGTAGTTAAATTACTTTTATGTAGAAGTATTGCTGTACTTTTTGGATGGTAAAGGTTATTTCTACTTCTAATTTATGGCAATAATTTAATCTATTATTTTCTGTATTACTGATGAATTCCAGTCCTAATGGACTTAGAATGTAATATTTCCACTGAAAACACTATCATTGTTTCCCAATACACAAATGAATTAAGGCCTTTAGAAGTGGTAAGTTATGAAAAATTTACCTTGTGCCACAATTCCCCCCACTCCTAAACCATAGCTAATTCTGAAATGGCCTTGATGTCTGGGGTGACACCGAAGTTCTTTGTCTCACGGCTGAGGAAATCAAGAACGCAGATACACCAAGGGTGAGGTTTGAGCAGAAATTTCATAGGCAAAAGAAAGAGAACAGCTCTCTGCTGCAGAAAGGGGTCCTGAAAAAGTTTTGCTGTTCTGCTGGGAAATGCAAGGGTTTTTATAAGCAAGTTAGTGGGGGAGGGAGTATCTCATCTATATAGGGCACTAAGAAACCTGTTAGGACTAAAGTGTGTCATTTGCATAGGGTGTGACCTCTAGCAGTCCGCACCCCAACCTTGTATTGCCTAGGCAGGTCCTTAGCCTAAGTTAGTCCATGTTGCTTATCTTTTTCTCAATTTGCATGTGCTTAGGGGGGTGCAGAACCCTCATGGTGGACACGCCAAGCCCAAGGTAGTTCTTTCTATCAGTGCAGCTGTAGGCATCACCCCCTGTACAAGCTTCCAGCTTCCTTATGTGAGTATGTCTCAGAAAGGAAAGGAATGTGCTCATTAAGGCCCACAGTGCTTACTGGGACCCACTGTATGAATGTGAAAGTTACTAATTACACAGAAGGCCCCCTCTTTGTGCTGGAACTTGCTTCTTTATCTCTGTCTGCAGCCTGATCATCCAGGCTGTTAGAGTAGAAATTCTGCTGAGGACTCTTTCCCCTATTTGCCTAGTTAGTTTCTTCCTTCTTTCTCAATTTACAGTTAAAAAATAATAAAAATCACAAATCATTTCCATGACTCAAGTTGAAGAAAGTTTAACAAGCACTGACTTTTTCTATGATGACGTTTTGATGCTTCGGGTTTTTTGAAAAATATATATATGATACAATGTATATATCATATATATTTATTATATATAATATATATGATATATATATGATACATATGTATATAAAATCTGCTTTCCCTGGGCCCTTAGCATTTTTCTTGTCTATTGGATAAGCCACTGATGGTTCATTAAATATACGGAAATAGACCAGTATTTGGGAAATTCATGTTTTACCTCCAGCATTTTACTTTGCCCCCTGCTGTGTAACAGTGACAATTCATTTCATCTCTTTATAGCAGTCAACCAATTCATCAAAAGGTTGCTGGAAAATCTGTTTAACCATTTGCTAAAATAATGGCAGTAAAAGCACAGTGAAAAGTATAACATTATATAAACATAAGAAATGAAGTCTAAATTCATAGAAAATAACATTTCTAAGAAATACATGCCTCATAATTATTTACTTGATAAATGTTAGGTCATTAGTTTATAAGGTTCAATATGGCCATGTTCTAGTTCATCCTTTGCATATTTATTTTTTGTTGTGAGCAATATATTTAATATGTGGTTGATCACATGGAAGTTGTGTTTTTTTTAGTGCTTAGTTCAGAGGGATCAAGACTAATATCTCTTCTTCATATTTTGCATCATTATCACCAATAAGAAAGAGTGTTTCTGTGTTTATTAACAAATTCTAAGGAAATCCTCTTTATCTTTCTGAAATATAAAAAAATATTTTTAACAATACATTTTCAAGTGAACAAATATTCTATAAAATGTTCTGTACTGTGTATTCAAAATCCAGTTTCTATCCAGAAACAGAATAGTGACATTGGAAAACTGAGTCCAGTGTCACTATTTATGAATGATTATAGCATTTTACATAGTTAATTGTAATATAAGTAGAATAGTAGTTTTAGTATCTGAATCAAAATATTTTTTAATTTCTGTTCTTTCTAGGTTTTATTTGCAACTGCTATTACATATTGCAAGAAAGATATTAGGACTTTGATAAATGAACTGCCTTGAGGGACATGTTCCTGAGTTTTATCACCATTTATGAACATCTATTTAAAGTTGATTTAACATTTCAAACATTCATTCCCAGCAAGTGAGAACAGGCCTTTCCTTAGTGTAAGGGTCATAGAGGTGCTTAGCATAGGTCTCAAGTTAGAAGAGGATTGGTGCATAAGCTTTCAATGCTATCTCCGAATGAGGTTAAAGAAGGATGCCCACAGAATCAAATGGCAGTATTTCATCACACAGTTTAATTATGAAATGTAATTATTCAAATATACCATAATTTAAGAATATTCCAAGGACAGGACACTGTTTTAATTTTTTGTTGTTGTTTTTTAACAGGCAGGATCTCACTCTGTCACCCAAGCTGGAGTGCAGTAGCATAATACCTCCCTGCAACCTCAAAGTCCTGGGCTGAAGCACGCCTCCTGCCTCAGCCTCCTTGACTCGCTGCGACTACAGGCACATACCACCATGCACAACTAATTTTTAAAATTTTATGTAGAGTTAGGGTCTATGTTGGCTAGGTTGTCATGAACTCTTAGCCTCAAGTGATCCTCCAGCCTCAGCCTCCCAAATTGTTGGGATTACAGGTGTGAGCCACCATGTTGAAAACTTCAGCAATGAAGGTTGTCTAGGACAGTTTCTTTTTTCTTTCTTTTTGCTAGCTTTATTGAGGCATAATTGGCAAATGAGAGTTGTAGCCAGGTGCAGTGGCTCATGCCTGTAATCCCAGAGCTCTGGGACACCAAAGTGGGAGGATTGCTTGAGGCCCAGGAGTTCAAGACCAGACTGGGCAACATGATGAGACCCTGTCTCCACCAAAAAAAAAAAAAAAAAAGAAAGAAAGAAAAAAGCTAGGCATGGTGGTGTGTACTTGTAGTCCTAGCTAATTGGGAGCCTGAGGCAGGAGGATCAATTGCTTGAGCCCAGGACTTTGAGGCCACAGCGAGCTATGATTTCAGCACTACACTCTAGTCTGGGCAATAGAAAAAGACCCTGAGACCCTGTCTCAACGGATTGTATGTATGTTATGTGTACAACATGTTTTCATATACATATACATTGTGAAATTATTACCACAATCAAGCTAGTTACCATATCCATCACCTCATATAGTGACCATTTGTGGGTACATGTGGTAACACTTGAGATTTACTCTATTAATGAATTTTAAGCATACAATATAGAATTATTATCTACAGTCACTATGCTGTACATTTGACTTATTCATATATCTCCAGAACTTATTCATACTACATAGCTGAAACTTTGTACCCCTTGACCATTATCCCTCATTTTCCCCACCATCCAGCCACTGGAACCACCACTGTGTTCTACTCTCAGCTTTTATGAATTTGACTTTTTCAGTTTCCATATACAGGTAGGATTATGCTTGTCTTTCTATGTCAGATTTGTTTCCCTTGTCATAAGATCCTCCAGGTTTATACATGTTGTTGCAAATGACAGGATTTCCTTCTTTATTTAGGGCTGAATTATATTTCATTATATGTGTGTAATGACATGAAATATATATGTATATATACACATACAAAAATAAATGTGTATATATATATATATTATATCATATTTTCTTTATCCATTCATTAGTGGACACTTATGTTGTCCCATATCTTTTTTTTTTTTTCGAGACAGAGTCTCACTCTATTGCCCAGGCTGGAGTACAGTGGCATAATCTCGGCTCACTGCAAACTCTGCCTCCTGGGTTCAAGTGATTCTCCTGCCTCAGCTTCCCAAGTAGCTGCCATTACAGGTACCTGCCACCACGCCTGGCTAACTTTTGTAATTTTAGCAGAGATGGGGTTTCACCATGTTGACCAGGCTGGTCTCAAGCTACTGATCTCAGGTGATCCACCTGCCTCAGCCTCCGAAAGTGCTGGGATTACAGGTGTGAGCCACCTCACCTGGCCCAGTTGTCCCTGTATCTTAGCTATTGTGAATAAGGCTGCAATAAACATAGGAGTGCAGATATCTCTTTGAGATAATGATTTCATTTCTTTTGGATATATTCCCAGAAGTGGAATTGCTGGATCATTTAGCAGTTCTATTTTCAATTTCTAGGAGAACCACTGTATTGTTTTCCATAATGACTAGGTTGGTTTACATTTTCACCAGTAGTGCACAAGTCTTCCCTTTTCCTTGCCAATACTTTTTATCTTTGACTTTTTGATAGTAGCCATTCCAACAGGTGTGAGGTAATATCTCATTGTGGTTTGGATTTTTATTTCCTTGATGATTAATGATGTTGAACATTTTTTCATATAGCTGTTAGCCATTTGTATGTCTTCTTTTGGGAAATGCCCATTCATGTCCTTTGCCTATGTCTTAGTCTGTTTAGGCTGCTATAATGAAATAACCTAGACTGGACAATTTATGAGCAATAGAAATTTGTTACCCATAGTTATGGAACTTAGGAAGCCCAAGACCAAGGTGCCAGCATGTTTAGTGTCTGATAAGAAACAATTCCTCCTAGATGGTGACTTCTTTCTTGGTGGAAAGGCAAAGAGACAAACACACTCCCTCAAACCTTTTCTATATGGGCACTAATCTCATTTATGAAAGTAGAGCCTCCCAAAGACCTCACGTCTAAACACTACTGCACTGGGGGATTAAGCTTCAACAAAAAAGTTTAAGAAGACACAGACATTCAAAACATAGCAACTCATTTTTAAATCAGGTTATTTGTTTTATTGCTATTAAGTTTTTGAGTTCTTTATATGTTTTGGACATTAACCCTTTATTATGTATGGTTTGCAAATGATTCCTCCTATTCTATGGGTTGTCTATTCATTGTATTCATTGTTTACTGTAAGGAAGATTTTTAGTTTATATAATCATATATATACATATATACACACAGTATATATACTATATACAGTATATATACTATATATAGTATATATTACTGTTTATGTAATCCCATATATATACTATATTTATAGTTTATATGTATGTGTATATATATAATATGTGTGTATATACACACACATATATGTAATCCTATATACACATACACACACCTACATATATACATGTATATATATGTTTTATTTTACTTTATGTAATCCTATATATATAGTATATATATATATACACACACAAACATATATAGTATATACACATACACATATATATGTAATCTATATATATAGTGTATATATATATATACACACACACGTATATACACACACATATATACTATATGTACACACACACATATATACTATATATATAATCCTATATATATAGTGTATATATATGTACACACACATACAGTATATATATATATATGTGTATATATGTATGTGTATATATGCTATATATGTATGCTATATATATACACACACACACACGTTTAAGTCTTTAATTCATGTTGAGTTTATTTTTGTATAAAGTGTGCTACAAGGGCCAATTTTATTCTTCCACATTTGGATATCCAGTTTCCCAACACCATTTATTGAAGAGATATCCCTTCTCCTTGTGTGTTCTTGGTATATTTGTCAGAGATTATTCTTTCTTTTTATAGTTTTCATTGTATAGATCTTTTACCATCTTAGTTAAATTGTTTTTCATTTTATTTTATTTTTGATGCATTTTAAATAATATTGTCTTTCTTTTGAATAGTTCATTGTTAATGTATAGACATGTAGCTGATTTTGTATCTTGATTTTTTTATCCTGCAACTTTACTGGATTTGTTTACTAGTTCTTACATTGTTTTGATGGGGTATTTAGGATTTTGTGTCTATAAGATCATTTCAATTGTAAACAAAGAAAATTTTATTTCTTTCTTTCAAGTTTAGATGGCTTATCTTTTTCTAGCCTTTTATTACTCTGACTAGGACTTCTGGTACCATATTAAATACAAGCGGCAAGAGTGGGCATCCTTGTCCTATTCTTGATTTTAGGAGAAAAGTTTACGTTTTTTCACCACTGAGTATGACATTAGCTGTGGGCTTGTTATATATGGCTTTTATTGTATAGAGATACATTTGTTCTATATATATTTGTTAAGAGTTTTAATCATGAATAGATGTCGAATTTTGTCAAAATTTTTTTTCTGAATCTATTGAGGTGATCATATTATTTTTATCCTTCATTCTGCCAATGTGGCGAATCTCATTTATTGATTTGTTTATGTTAAAACATCTTGCATCCTGGGGGATAAAATCCACTTTACTATAGGGTATAATTCTTGTAATGTGCTTTTAAATTTTGCTTTCTAGTTTTTGTCGAGTTTTGCATCTATGTTCATCAGAGAAATTGGCTGTAAACTTTTTTTGTAGAATTTTTGTCTGACTTTGGTATCAAGGTAATGCTGGCTTCATAGCATGAGCTTGGAAGTGTTCCCCTCCTACCCAGTATTTTTTTTTTTTTTTCTCTCTTTTTTTTTTTTGCGGGGGTTGGGGAAAGGAGTTTGAGAAGGATTCTTATTAATTCTTCTTGGAATGTTGGGTAGAATTTACCAGTGATACTGTCAGGTCCTGGGACTCTCTTTATTGGGAGGTTTTGGATTACCGATTTGATCCTCTACTCACTATTGTTCTGTTCATATTTCCTGCTTTTTATGATTCAGTCTTGGTATGCTGCACATTTCTAGGAATTTATGCATTTATTTTTTGTTATCCAATTTGTTGGCACATATAATTGTTCATAGTAGTCTCTTATGATTCTTCATATTTCTCTAATATCATTTGTAATGTCTCTTCATTTACTTATAATTTTATTTATTTGATTCCTCTCTATTTCTTGGTCTTAGTAAAGTTTTGTCAATTTTCTATATCTTTCAAAAAATAAATAACTGAATTTCATTGATCTTTTGTATTGTTTTTCTAGTCTCTGCCTTATTTATTTCTGTTCTGATCCTTATTATTTCCTTCTTTCTGTTAGCTTTGGACATCATTCTTCTTTTTCTAGTTCTTTGAGGTATAAAGCATGGTTATTTGATATCTTTTTTTCTTCTTTTAAAAATTAATTAATCAATATTATTATTTATTTTTTGAGACAGGCTTTCCTTCTGTCACTCATACTGGAATGCAGTGGCGTGATCATAGTTCACTGCAGTATTGAACTCCTGAGTTCAAGCTATCCTCCCACCTCAGCCTCCTGAGTAGCTGGGACTACAGGTACATGCCAACATGCCCAACTAATTTTTTTTCACTTTTTACAATTTTGTTTTAGAGACAGAATCTTACTATGTTACCCAGGCTTGTTTCAAACTCCTAACCTTAAATGATCCTTCCTCTTCAGCTACCCAAGTAGCTGGGATTACAGGCATGAGTCACCACACCTGGCTCTTTCTCTTAATGTGGCATTTATTGCAAAACACTTCCCTGTTTGAACTGCTTTTGCTGTATTCCATAAGTTTTGATATGTTATGTTTTCAGTTTCTTGCATGTAAGATATTTCTTGATTTCCCGTTTGATTTCTCTTGTTCAAGAGTGTGGTTTTTTTTTCACATATTTGTAAATTTTTAAATTTTTCTCCTATTATGATTTCTAGTTTCATACCAGTGTGTACTGTAAAGATACTTCATATGATTTCAGTTTTCTTAAATTTGTTAGGACTTGTTTTGTGGCCTAACGTATGATCTATCTGAAGATTCTTCCCGGTTGACTTGAGAAGAATGTGTATTATGCTGCTATTGGGTAATAAGTTTTGTATATGTCCATTAGATTCATTCAGTTTCTAGCGTCATTCAAGTCTGCTGTTTCCTTATTCATTTTCTGTTTGAATTATCTATTTACTATTGAAAGTGACATATTGAGGTTTTCTGCTGTTAATGTGTTGCTGTTTGTTTATCCCTTCAGTTCTATTAACATTGGCTTTATATATTTAGGTGCTCTGATTTCAGATACATATATATTTACTATTGTTATATTTTCTTGATGTATTGACTTCTTTGTCATTATATAATGACCTTCATTGCCTCCTGTGACAATTTTTAACAAATACTCTATTATGTCTGATGTAAATATAGCCAGCCCTGTTCCCTTTTGGTTACCATTTTCATGGAATATATTTTTCTATCCTTTCACTTTCAGCCTATGTGTCCCCTTAAATGTGACACTTTTGTAGGCAGCATATAGGTGGTTCTTGTTTTGTTTTGTTTTGTTTTTTCCATTCAGCCACTCTGACTTTTGATTGGAAAATTTGATCCATTTATGTTTAAAGTAATTATTGATAGGTAAGGACTTACTATAGCCATTTTGCTAATTGTTGTATGACTATTTCTCAATTTCTTCCTTTCTTGGTCTCTTCTTTGTGATTTGATAATGTTTTTGTAGTTGTATATTTTGATTACTTTTTCTTCATCTTTTGCATATCTACTTACAGTTTTTTTTATTTCTGGTTCATGGGACTTACATAAAATATCATTATAACAAAATATTTTAAGCTGATAACAGCTTAACTTCAACTGCTTCAAATACTTGGTGCCTAGAATGTAATGGTGGGCCTGTTGCTGGGGTCCAAAGTGAAGTCGAAGTTGAGTGCTCACATCACTGTCCTTCGACCATGTGGAGAACTTCTTTCTCCAAGTTATGCTGCATAGGTTTGAGAGAGAGTTGACAGGTGTAATGTGAAACCATCTTTTCTGTTTTCTTATTTGAGTCTTTTCTTATTTCTGTGCTCCACTCAGGTGCTCTAATCACTTACTTGGATTCCTTAGCTGTTGTGAAGATATTTTTGTGCATGGATGGTTATTCAAATTCATGTTTCTGTGAGGGGGATAAATGCTAGAAACTCCTATTTCACCATCTTGGTGACTTCTGAAAATTCCAGAACTCTTAATTTCTAACAGGCCTGGGAGAAAAGATTCTGAATAAGGAATTTTTTTTTTCTCTTTACCTGCATTGCAGGAGAAATAAATATTACTTTTCAGAAATGAACATGAGATGTGAAAACCCTGTTTGGAAGATCTTCTTCCCTGTGCATAGGAGGACTCTGTGGTCTGTGGGCCCCAGTGAATATGAGGTGGGGGAAGAAAAGATTCAAGGAGAGTGGAATGCCATGGCAGGTGCCCCTATAAAATGAATTCTAAACACCAAGAAAACTATTCCTAAATAATTGCTTTTATCTTATGTAATATATAGTGATATGCCAAGTACTGTGACAGAGCCACACCAGAAAGAGTAATATGATAAAATACTTGCTTAAAAAATCTTTTCTAAGATACAAAGTGGGGCTTTGTATCATTTTATGCAGACATGTATACATGAGCACAAACATATTTTTGACTATTACATGTACTATTTTTCAGAGTAAAGCTATAAAACTCATGTGATATGATCAATAATAATTTCAAGAAAAATTGATGTGGGGCTAAATGCTGCTAGACAAGTCATAAGATTGATTCAGGTCAATGATAAATCTATCTAGAAGGGATTTCTAAGCAAGTGCTTTATTAGCATGGGAAAAAGAGCAAATTTCAGAAAGTATCAGGGCCATGGAAGCCAACGGAGTGTCTCTCCAACTCCAGCACTTACCTATCTATCTTTCAATGAAAGCTTTCTCTTTTATAAAGTAGGTAAAAGATTTAATAGAAATCTAGAAAAACCCATGGAGCCTTTACCTGACTCCTACTTGTTAATAAATTTACTGGCCAGACCCATTAGTTCTAATGGAGAATAACCTGATATGATTTAAATATAAAATATAAGGAAGGAGCATGCATTATAGACTTTTTTTTTTCTTCTGAGTTATTATAAAATATTTCTTCAGGGAGTAAGAAAATAATGATCTTTAATCAAATAAATAAATCAGGTGAAAGTGTTTTTTCCCTCTGTAAAAATAAAAAAATAGGATTCAAATTCATATATGCTTCTCTGTGTGTATGTGTTTATAGAGAAAGAGAATGAATGAGAATATAAATTGTATATATATTTTCTTATTAAATAACATAATTTTTTTCACAAAATAGTTTAGAATTGTTCTAATCATTTTCCTCACACAATCACTGCATAGTCTGAAGTAGTCGTTTTTGAAGTCTGGATATCTTATTCTATCAATATTATATTTAAAAGTAAGAGTTCTATATTTCAACCCCTAGGGGTGTTAAATTTTAATAACCTGTATATGGATTATCAATGGCTAATTTTAATTGTAAGCCTGTTTCTCCTCTTCAGTATTCTTATGGCTTCTTTTCCCTTAAAGTCAATGGGATAGGCTAAGTGATACAAACTGATTTTAATATTAAATTAAGAGGAAAATGAGCTTTATAATTTTGGATCTTAGTATATGGGGTTTCCTTAAGGCTATGCTCCTATAGCATGGATAAGCAAAAGTCAACTTCATCACCACTAAGGGGACTAGCACACATTTACACTCAATTATACATTTAGTACACATTTTCCCTCATTTTTACTAATTTAAAATATACCAGTGTGTACAAGGGCTATAGATGCACTTAAGAAATCATTTGTGGCATTTATGTCTTATTTGCAACTCATTTATTCCTATTTCTTATTTTATATTTCATGTTAAATATAAGTGCTATGTTGGAAACCTGAAGCTCTGCATCACACTTCTTAGTAGCACTGTCTGAGTCACTGTCAGCTTTTATTTAAAGATATTTAACTATCTGTCAGTTTCACTTAAGGAATTATTAGATTTGATGAGAGAACTTGGTGTTTGAAATGTTAATATTTATAAAATTACTGTAATGGGAGTATGAATTTCTAACTTGATTCTACATAATGGTTCTGAAAACAAAGCTTTGTATAGGGCACAGAAAAAGCTTGCTCTGACAGTCAATGTGAGCTATTATGGACATATATTATAAAAAATTGACATAAAATAAATGAAACGAGTGGCCTAAATGCATTTCCAGGTGTGTCATTTTCTGTGGAAGGGATGATTCACTGCAGTAAATATATACATGAGTTTGATTTGAATTTATTTTTTATTCTCACTTAAAATATTTTGAAAAGCAACAATGAAGAAATGTTCATTATATAAAACCCAAAGTTTATTGCTCCTATTTGGGACTAAATTAAAAAAAAAAGTATGTAAAATTGGATACAAATTTGATTGTGCTAGCAGTAAGTTTAAAAACAATGTTGGCAATGTTTAATTATAAGGAAAATTCACTAGAATATCTGTACACTGTGATTATTTTACCTAAAGAAATGCAAAAATATAAACAGATGCCCATCCAGATGTGGCTTTTTTCTCCACATGGCATTATTGGCTCTTATTAAGAGACATCTAATCAAGTTTGATAGATATTTCTTGAAATGATGCATGGTATGCAGTGCATGCTTTCATTGTGCTTCCTGCCATTATGGAATAACGTGTTTTATTTGGAAATGCAGTGATCATTTCTGTTAAATCATGTTCAATCAGCTTATATAATAACACCTATATTTTGTGAATCATTTCAGATTTCAGAGAGCTATGCATTCCTACCAAGAGAAGCGGTGACACGATTTCTAATGAGCTGCTCAGAGTGCCAGAAAAGAATGCATTTAAACCCAGATGGAACAGATCATAAAGGTAGCTGCAGTGTCAAATAGTGAGATTTAAAGTAATTTTATTCATAATGGCAATTTATATCTCACATTTTTATACAAACGTGGTAGACTGAAACAGTTCGACAAGTCAGATCATCTCATTTATTCAAGTAGGAAGCAGTGAATTTTGAATATCCACTTACAAAGTAATTCAGTGCCCATTCTTAGAAGAAAGACAGTTTCAGCTGTGGCAAATAACATTTTTCCCTGTGATAATGTTTTAATATTCATTTATTATATATATTTCATGGTATTTTAGATATATTCAGCAAGGAAATTGGTTTCTATCAATGTCTTTTTAAATCTACCGATATCTTATTTCTAAAAATTATTAATGTGGAGTTTCTTTACTAAAAAGTTTTACATAAAAATTATGATTTGGCTTTACCTCTCATTAAAATTATCTAAATTATTTGGCTAAATATGACTTCTCTCGGGGATTATATCAGTCTAAGAGATACATTTGCGCTGGCTGATTCCTATGTCTTGAAAGTTAAATAAAATGGCCAACAGAAAAAAATTGAGCAAATGTCTTTTGGCATTCAAAAAGTACATATAGAAAGTAAAGCAAAGAAGAAAAATATAAATAATTGTGTTAATCACCACATTAGCTTTATTCATTGTTACTCAGGATGTTTAAAATGTCCCCTGCATTTAGAAATAATTTATTAGTATTGTTAAACATTGTCTATAGAACCTTACCAGTTATTTTTTTCTACCATCCAGCTATAATACTACCATGCTTTAAGACACTTGGTATCTGGAATCCTATTTCAATTTGGAGAAATAGATCATTTTCAAATTACAGGTAGAATGCAGTATCACTTTCATTATCCATTAAAAATGTTTTATTACAGATAATGGAAAACCTCCCACTTTGGTGACCAGCATGATTGACTACAACATGCCGATTACCATGGCCTACATGAAGCACATGAAACTGCAGCTGCTAAACTCACAGCAAGATGAGGTAAAATAAAAACATCTACATTTGTATCACTTACTAATTGGGAAGAAGCTTAATAACCATGACTATCATATTAATCATGATGACATTTTGAAGACAGTAATTTATTTTTTTAATGAATGAATCTCACCACAGTTGCACAGATGGAGAAAGTGAGCAGAAACTCCTAGCCCACAATATAGACCCCTTTCCTAACACCTGTATCTTAGTGTTATGTGGGAATTTGTTTGCTACCGAGAAAACTACATTTTCCTTAGTAGACCATCATTGAGCTGGCCTTGGTAAAGTATTACAAAGTTTAGAAGGGGTAAGTTCACAATAAAGTGTCCCAAATAATGGGGATTCTAAGGACATTTACGTAAGGCTATTTTGCATGGCAATAGGAAAAGTAGATTTAATGGGTATTTCAAGTATAATCATTTCTCCACCATTCAAACCTTATGTAAATTTTAAAGTTATTTTTTAGTTAACTGCTATTCCATATATTATTTATTCACTTCTGTGCATTTCCTAGAGACAATTTGTGGTCATTCTTATTTAGAAGTGTTTTGATATTTTAAGTTGTCCTATTTAATTTGTATAGTGAGAATTTAGCAACATGCTGCATGTATAGACATTAAAAACATATTTTATATACTTTGTAGGATTCTAGTTAGCTAGCCATTTTGGTTGAAGCTATATCAAAGCAGGGACTAAGTTATATATGTATGGTTTATAGTCTCTAAAACAAATAACAATAGCAGATACACGATAGGTGCTCAGCACATCTTTGTTGACTAGTTAATACTCAATAGATGCATTCGGGTTATTTATATTAGGAACAAGTAGAGGTCCTCTGGCTAATAAATTATCTCCTTGAAATTTCTCCAAAATAGGAAATGAGGTTAAATGTTTATTTTTCAAATGTAGAATTATTTGTTAAGATATGATTATAATCTTTTAAAAATTACTTGGTTGAACTTATTCATAAAACTCAAATCAAGTTTTTAGTTTTCATATGTATTTAAGTGGGTTTAATCTCAAAGCTGTATTGATAAAATTGTTTTATCTCAATAGACTTTATTCAGGGTATGCTTCATACAAAAATTCATATTAATGTAGTGGTAATATTGGATTTTATAATGCCAGATGGCTACATATAAATCATTGAATAAATAGTAATAAAATCATTGAGTTAAATACATCAATGACAATTAAGAAAATACTAATGTTCATCCATCCCTGAGAATGATAAAAAAAAAACTATCTCCACGATTCACTATATAGTTGAAAAAATTTTTTAAATGTCTCATAAACTAGTTAGCACTGTCAGATTATTTGTAGAAAGCTCATTTAGATGTTGATATGTTTATTTCTAGGCCAAAATGTAAGAAGATCCACTTTGTGCCAACAGTGCAGCCCACATATGCTGATCCCTTCTGGCTTCTAAAAAATCATAAGTATTTTATACAAAAGAAATAGATCCTTTAAAATTTATAACTAGATTAGAAAAATAACCCTTATCCTTATATTTTGAAAATACTAAATTGGATGTCACACTGCCTTAAAATATTTAGATAAATAACTAGTTAGATTATTTGCAAAATTTTTAGAAAATCGTGATTATTGAAAGATGAGAAAGAGGTTAAGTAAAGAAAGTCACATTAAAATGGAATTTAAGTGAAATATTCCTGTGTAATAAATTATATTTAAATTTGAATAAGCATTAATTCAATTAGTCCAACGAATATTTATTCAGTACTTTCTATGTATCTGGCACTCCTGAAGAAAAACAGTGAATAAATTGAGAAAAATCTTTATCTTTTGTGGGAGTGAATAGATAATAAAGAAAATAATGGCCATATGTATATAAAAAGAAAATAATGGCCATATGTATACATTTCTTCTTTATTAAGAGAAATAAAGAAGACTAGGCATGGGACTCTCTTTAGAACTAGGGATCCCAATTTTAAAGGGCTTTATTAAAATGTATCATTTGAGTAGAAGTGAAGGAAATATGTGTATGTATCAGAGGGATAGAGTGAAAGGTTCCTGAGGCAGGTGCATATCTACTAGCTGTAGGAACAGCAAAACAGTCAACATGGTTGGAATAGAATGATCAAGGAAGAGGAAAATAAGAGTGTAGTTTAGAGACATAGTGGAGAGACAAGTTACATAGCTTCTTATATTTTAAGAACTTTAAAATTTTACTCTGAGTAATATGGAGAGCCATTAGAAAGTTTTGAGCAGAGAAGTCATGTGATCTGATCTATATTTTAACACAATAATGTGGCCTGAGAACAGACTGAAGAGGAGAGAAAGTAGATGCACAGACACCAGTAGAATGTTATTACAGAAATCAGTGTAGGTAAGGAGTTAACTCTTACCTACAGTGATTTCTGTAATAAACTTCTTTTCCTTCCTGCATGAGAGTTTGGCCTTTGAATAACTTTTGGAGTTTGCTCTCCCGCAAAACCGCTAATGTTGAAATGATAACTGTGTTACTAGGCAGCGTTGCTATGACAAAAATGATTCCAATTTGTAAACTGTATCAGAAGACCAGAACTATCTGGATAGAATATTTAGATTTCCTTGAGTCGGATGATTTTTGTGATTGGCGTGTCCTTTGTGGAGACCTTAAGTTACTGACTGTGGTGTGAATAGAGATTTTGTCTCTTTGGGGGCATGGGACTTCTCTGCCAAGTTCTCAACCTACCCAGTATGATTACTATTTTCTTATACTTGAGCTATATCATAGGAAGAACTAAAGAAAATATGTCTAATTAACTATGTGAATTGCTACATGACCCCTGCAAAGGCTTCCATGGAAGAGAAACACCTGATGCTGCCCTGCTGGCAAGAGTTTCCTTTGCTACATGCCTCTAGAAGAAGCTGATGCCAAGGGTTTTCAGTGGTCATCTTATGAGTATACATTTTAATTGAATCTAACAAAAGCTTCTGAAAGACGTTAGGAAAGAAGATAATGGTGGCTTGGATCAAAGAGGTAGTAGTTAAGGTAGTGAAAAGAGGTGAAATTATGAATTAGATTTTAAGTTTTACTGATGGATTCGATGTGAAGCGTGGAAGTCAAGAGGCAGTAATGTCTCCAAGTTTTTAATCTGAGCAAGTAGGGTAGAATTGGTATTAACTAGTATAAGAAAAACTGTGGGTAGAACACATTTGCGATATGATATTAGAAGTTCAATTGTGAGCTCTTCATTTGAAATTCAAGTAGATTTAAGAGGTTTATTAGAGATTCAAGTAGATTTGTCAGTTAGTTGGCATGTGTAATTAAGAGCAAAGAACTAAGCTAGACATAAGACCAAGCATCTTCCATCGACAGATAGCGTATGAAGCCATGTGACTGAAGGTATTGCCAAGAGTGAGTGTAGATTGAACAAACAAAGTCCAGCGACCTTGATTTAGGAAATTCCAATGTTATGACATCTGGCAGATGAGGAAGAACCAACAGAGATTACTGAGAAAGAGCACCCAGGGTATTAGGAAAAGCAGGAGAGTTTGTGAACTAGAATAAAACTGAAAAAAAAAGTTTTTCAACATGTCTAGGGTAATGTATCATGTCAAATCAAGTGATAAGTCAATGATACTGAAGTCTGAAAATTAAATTTGTATTTAGCCTGGTAGAAGTCAATGGTGTTCTTGACAAGAGAAGTTTTTGTGGGATGGTTGAGATGAAAGCAGTAAAGTCATTGAAGAGTTTTGCTGTGAAGGGGACCAGGAAAAACAGGTAGGAGCTGGAGGGAGCATGGGGACAGGAAATTTTTATTATGTACATTTTTCTAAAATCAGAGAAATTATAGCATATTTACATGTTGTTGGGATTCATGTAGCAGAGGAAAATAGTGATTTAGGAAAGAGGCAGGAAAATTGATAAAGCAATGTCCTTGGCATTAATAGGTAGGATTGCTTGTAGGAAATTGGAAAAGTTGGCTTTAGAATGGAGCACAGACAGGAGGGATCAGATAGAGGTAGGTGAATGGAAATTGTGGCGACTATGGAAGTGTTCTTCTGTTTGCTCCTAATTCTTCAGTTTAAAAAAAAAAAGAAGCAAGAATGAGGATGTTTGACAAGGTGTTGAAAGTTTGAGAAGAGGAGAGGATGTGAAAAGTAGAAATCTAGACAGTGAGGAGTGAATTGACCAGGAAAATGGACTCTTTTGAGTTTTGAGTAAGGTCATTTAAATAATTGCTCATTTCCATGTCCAGCTATATGGGAGCATGCGTAGAATAGAGTAAGGGAAAAACTAGAATTACTCATATTTTGGGGCTTGTCGAAAGAATAGAAGTGATATATAAGGATATGATTAAAATGACAAACCATGGAATTCTAGCCATGTAAGAAGATAAATGAGGTCATGAGAGAGGTGGGGAAAGAGCAGGGGTGGTCAGTGCAAAATGATTAGAATCAAGGGGTTATAATTATCAGTGGGATGGAAATTTCATTGGAATACTAGAATACATGGCATAGTAGAGCAAATGATATGGAAAATTTGAGATGTTGTGTGTAGAGAGTGGGATGCTTGAAATCAAGATTTTGGAGGATGTTCAGTTGCTGGTAATGAAATGCAAAGAACGTGATTATGAGAGCAAAATGACTGAAGAAAGGTAGAGGACAAGATCATTAAGGAATAGCTCATGGAAGTGACAGGTCAGGATGTTTCCAGAGATACTGAAATAATCAGGGACCGAAGCATGTGTAGGTTTTTTTGTTTTTTGTTTGTTTGTTTTTATTTTTATTGAGGCGGGGGTTGGGACAAAGTCTCATTCTGTCACCCAGCCTGGGATGCAGTGGCACAATCTCAGCTCACTGCAAACTCTGCCATCCAGATTCAAGCAATTCTCGTGCCTCAGCCTCAGAGTAGCTAGGATTACAGGTGCCTGCCACCATGTCCAGCTAATTTTTGTATATTTAGTAGAGAGAGTGTTTCACCATGTTGACCAGGCTGGTCTCAAACTCCTGACCTCAGGTGATCCACCCACCTCGGCCTCCCAAAGTGCTAGGATTACAGGTGTGAGCCACCACACCCAGCTTAAAATAATATTTTTAAACCATTTTCTAAGACTATCTTGTGAAAAATGTTAAAATATGTTCAAATGGCAAAATTCTATTAAATTATTCTTTTAATGTACCCATCAAAGAAAGAATTGATGTGGAGAGAAAAAATACACAGGAAAATTTAGGAAACTGGCCTTAAATAATTTACTACTTAGAACCACTGACATGTTGTTCCACTTCCATTTTGCAGATGGGCACCAAGTTTTAAGCTGATAAAATTTACCATAATGATAAAACTGGTAGAGAGAAGATTAGATATTTGAACCTAGGTTTAAATAACATTAGTGCCTAAGGTCTTCCTACTCTGCAACACATCCACTTAAAATTAGTACCCCCAAACCTAAAATGCAATAAAAAAAAATTAGTATTAACTATTTGTGTTTTTAAGAAACAATGCAATGTAAATAGAGTGCTAATGGTGTAGCCCAAATGTTAGAAATGAGATGTTTTTCAGTTTTCTATTGCTATGTACCACCCTAAAACTTGGTGGCTTAATACAGCAATGATGAATTAATACTTATTATTCTATGGGTTAAGTAGTTAGCCAAGAACCTCTGGGTGATTTATTTTGTTACTCCTGGCTAGGATCATTTACTCAGTGACATTCAACTAGTAGCTGGATCTGGCTGGATAGTCCAAGAAAACCTCACTTAAATACCTGCCTCCTTGATGCCCCTTTATGCTCCTTTATGTGACCTCTCACTCTCCCTCCATGTGGCTGCCTGACTTATGCTTCTTCACAGTATGCTGGTCTCAGGGTAGTCAGACTTCTTACTGGCAGCTTTATTATATGGCAGCTGGCTTCCAAGAGACAGGAAGTAGAAGCTCCCTGTTGTTCTGGGACTGACACAGCATTGCTTCTGCCACATTTCTATTGACCAGAGCAAATAACAAAACCAGCCTAGTTTCAAGGGGAGAAGAAATACTATTCCTTGATGAGGAGCAGCATGCAAAGGGCAGTGGGGGAGGGGAAGGGATCCATGGTAGCCATCTTTGAAAGTTATCCACTACATCGTCAATAACCATAAAAAACCCTCACCCTCCTTTATTAGCCAAAATAAAATTTTAATGAATTAACTTGTTATTTGATGCTTACCACATTCAGAAAGATTTTACAAAATACAGTATCCAATATAAGATCGTTTGACAGTCTTATAAACTATTGGTGAGGGTTTAAACTGGAACAAACTTTCTGGGGGATAATTTGATGACAATTATTAAAAACTTTGCAAATATATTTATATTGCTTGACTGGAATTTTGTCCTAAGGGATATGATATATGAAACAATTTATCTATTAAGGTGTTTACTGTATTGGTAATAGTGAATGAGTATATTTTCAAGATCTCACAATAAAGGATTGTCAGATACGCACTACCCAATATTGTAGTCACTAGTCACATGGGAATGTTTAAGTTTAACTGAACATTAATTAAAATTAACTAAAACTAAAAATTTAGGTCTTAAGTCATACTAACCACATTTCATGTGTTCAATAGCCACATATGACTAGTATTTACCTCATTGAATAGATAATATTATAGAGCAATTCCACCATTGTACAATGTTTTCTTGAACAGCACTGGACTGGGCAGATAGCCAGCATTAAATAGCTCATTGAACTATATGTTGCAGGACCCCACCCCAAAGATTCTAATGCTAGGTCTGATGTGTGGGACCTGGGGATATGAACTTTTAACAGGACCTACACTCATGCACACTGAGGTTTGAGATGTTGAATTTCGTAGAGATGCTGATAATATAAGCTTTAATTTTATTTGAGCATGCAGTAAGTTTTAAAAAATCAACAGAAAGAGAAGATTGGTGGCAGTGGTTTTCAAGCAGTCTTATGGGAAACCCTAAATGTTTGATTCAATAGCATACACATTATTTAGTAAGCAGTGGATAGCAGTGGATAAGCTGCAAATTTATGAATAGAAAAGTGACATGTTCGGAAATGGGAAGATTAATTTGGCAATAGTTAATACGCAGGACTGGTGCAGAGAAATTGGAGGTAGATAAGTTAACTGGGAGACTATTATTACATAGTTCAGGAAATGGAAAAATACAATTTTAAACTAGTCAGGCAGGACCATAGCAGTGGAAATCAGGAGGTACATGGTAGAGACCCTTTAGACATAAAATCTGGAACTTGGAAACTAAAATGAAATATGGAGCAGGTTAGGGGGTCTCCATTTCAAGCAACTTCTGAAGATAGAAATAAAAGCTCAGTAACAAAGCTTTTAAAAAATAAGTGCCATGTTTATAAGGGAAAAGACTGAAAAGAAAATTATTTGTTACAGTTAAAGTGTTCTAATATTAAAACATTAAGTTTCAAGGAGGCAGAATTACTAGGGTCGCTGGCCATGACTTTCATGATTTTAGTCATGTAAGAAATAAGCTCACACTTAATGATGTGGAGAGTTTTTTCTGGTTGTCATACAAAATAGATATTCATATAGGGAAGGAATTAGATGAATGGTCTAAAGATAATCATGAATAAAATATTTAATATCGTATCAGTCAAGTTTTCTGATTCCTTACTCTTAGAAGTCTTCAGTAGTTTCTTCCTAGTGTAATTAGTATTATCTCTATGTTGGTAAAAAAAGCACAAGCTTATATTTCATATACCTTTGCTAACTTTTAATAAAAACAATAATGTAATCAATTATTAATTAGAATAGATATACAGAATGAATACGTACACTTAGTCTCATTAAAGCTCTTTATAAATGTATGACAATTGAATTCTAATAAGGAATAGAATTGTGAAGATAAATTGTATTTCATATGTAATGGTGGAGGAAAATATTTAAAATATTCTCAATCATTAAGCCACTTAATTAATAATATGACATGGTGTTTTTTAAATTACAAAACTATATAGCTATACATTTGGTTATGTCAACATTTTAATCTCTTGTCTGTATTTATTAAAATGTATGCTGGCAAGAGTGTCATTTAGTGGTGATAAAAATATATTGATTTTCCATAATATGCTTTAGCTATTTGTACAACCATTTCATAAAACAGGGGTTGTGACCTGGATCTTTATATTTAGCTCTTCTTTAAACATACATACACACACACACACACACACACATCCTCATATATATATTTTTTACATATTTATATGCATATAAATATTTTACTAGATTACTTATAGTTAGCTTTTTGTGATCTTTGCAACAAGCACTTATAAAGACTGTTTATGTGTTTATGTAAACACACAGCTACTTTAGTAACATATTTTGTGTTTACCATTATATTAAATGTATTATATTTTGTTATATAAGTTCATATACTCTAATAAATGTGCATAACATTATATACTATAGAATTTATTGTATATTCCATAGAGTATTATTAAACAGTTATATTGTGCTTATCATGTACCTGACGTTGTTCTGGATACCTTAAATATAGTACATGCCCTAACTTCTCATATCACTCTGTGAGATTGGCACTATTTTTATTTCCATTGCATAGATAAAGAAACTGAGGCACAGTAAGTTTAGGTAACTTGCTTAAGGTAGCATATCTAATAACTGGCAGAATGTGGACCTGATTGTAGAATGTCTGGCTTCTGAGAACATCCTCTAAAATACCATGACATCACAGAAAGTATATATAGTGTTTGCAACAGATATTGTATCATCTATCAATGTGTATATATATATGTATGTATTTGCATATGATCCACATTAATAACAAGTCCACATTGTTATCACTGATAATGTAAATCCACATTGAAGTCTCTTATTTTTGCTTCTGTGTATGTGTGTGTGTGTGTGTGTGTATGTAGTCGTGGAGGAAAACATTTAAAATATTCTCAATTATTAAGCCTTTTATGATAATAAATTATATGTGTACACACACACACATGCACACATTAGAATTTAGAATGGAGTAAACATAATGTACCGAAGAGGGGGAGTCAACTAAGAGAAGTCTATGTGGCTGATTGTCCAGAGATCTAACGCAGTGCCATTTCCTTACTAATTTATGAAGAGCTGGTACTACTCAGTGTGCCCAAGCATGACCAAATCTTTGGTAAAGGAAAGACACCACTGAGAAAAACACTGAGCTTGAAATAAGAATCAGAATGCCAATTTATTAGTCTACCAGGATATTCTTCTCCATTCATCATAGAAACTTCTTTGCTGATGCCAAGATGTCATTTATGAAACCAAGGTAATTCTTCCTATTCAAAGATACTGTTTCTTCAAGTCTGGATGACTTCATATGACTCCTGGTTCTGGTATATAATAGCAGGGAAAATGACTTAACTTCTCTGTGCCTCAGTTTCTTCATCTATAAATTATTTGCAAATTTGTAGCTAATTAATAGTTGTGATAAAGTATAAATAACAATGTGTGCAACATAAAATAGCAGCACTACTACTGCTGATTATTATATTAATGTTAAATGTTCAGATCAAACATTTACAAATTAAAGTCAAGCTAGAGATTTTGATTAAACATTTACATTTTACACAGCTTTTTCAGGCCTTCCTGCCGGTGTAAATACACCATTTGTCCAAAAATCAGTTCTCCAAAAGGAATTTGCTTCAGTAAAATGACCGCAATAATATATCCTAGATTTGGTTTCACATTTGAAAAGTTTTGATAAATTGACCATTCGGCAAACTGGCCTTTTGATAATTTAGCCATTTTATGAACTGACTTTTAGTAAAAGTTTCATGCACAATTTTCATGCACAACCTAGATCTCCTTTTTGTGGTTGCCATGCAATTTATATTTGCTAGTAAAGAAAGAAAGGGTGTACTAAGTTTACCTTGCTCTCCATTAACTGTGGAATTTGAACCTAATATATAAATTTGCTGTATTAGAATCTATCCTGTTTGCCAATGAAAAATTTTTATAAAGCCCTTTCTTTTTGCATTCTAAGATTTTTCCTTGTCACATTTTTTGGTCATTTAGTTTTTAACCAAAACTTATATTTCTCTTTATGTTTCATTTAATGATTAACTCTTTTAGAAGTTATTTACTGTAAAATTCATTCTTTATACAGGCTAATTCCTAAACTATGCTGTCTTTAAATATATATATTTTACCTTTAAAAAGTTCATGTACATTGGGACATATTATTTCACTACTCTTCAAATTCCTTGAAGGGAGAAATTATTCTATTATTTGTTATTTTAAACATCTATTAGTTTGTAATACACTTTTCTGAATTCTGTACAAACTTACTGGATAAACTCCAATTGACTGAGTAGATAAAAATGGTTATTATTTAAATATATTATATTTAAAAATACTTGATGATATTTTAAAACTATTTTCAGGATGAAAGTTCAATAGAAAGTGATGAATTTGACATGAGTGATTCAACACGGATGTCAGCTGTGAACTCTGATCTTAGCTCCAATCTTGAAGAAAGAATGCAAAGTCCCCAGACTCTTCATGGCCAGCAAGATGGTAAGCCTTTCAATTTGACTAAATAAGCAAAACAACACAAAAAAATGAGTCGGAATGCATTAAAATGACAACTATCTCTTAACTCTTGTATCAGTTTTTAAAATCTGCCTGTTTCTATGGGAACTTTTCTCTATGTATTCATATTATATTATCCACTTCACTATTTTTTAATTCAAAACTTTGTTCAAAACCAAGATGTTAGACTGATTTATCAGCAGATATTGGTTATAAAATTCAAGTGAATTCATGTTTTGCTCCCTGAACTTAAAATATGTGTTATATCAGTACAGTTTGGTTTCCGTGATAATATTTTCTAGCTTTGATTTCTTGGGCCGTCAATCTTCTGACTAAATTAAGCATTTAAATATGATCAAAATATTAATTTGGATGTTTTTCTTTTATGTAAAAGATAAGTTTCAATTAAGAATCACTAGATATTTAAAAAAAATTACCAGGCCAATATTGCTGAGTAAGACAATATTTTGGTCTGATTTTGAGCTACTTTATTCAGTTGTTAAGAAAGGAAAGACCATCATCTCTTACTCCTGGGTTCATTAAAGATTTCTGAATCAGCCTGTTGTTCTTGATGGGAAGAAAGCTAGATATGTAGAGAAAGTAGATGTCATAGAAACATTGTAGGTCTAATATTTTCAGACATCTTAGAAAGCTATCTTTGTAGATTTTTGTCTTTGTAAGTATAAAATTATGTATACAAGTAAATGTGACTTATTTCATAATTGCAGATAAAAGGGTTATATATAGAAGGAAATTGGCTGATTTTATTAAAAATTTGTTTATTATTTCTGTATTTAACAGGTTTACATGAACTTTTTGGTTGAATAGTTTTGTACTTGCATTTATAGATACTGAAAAAATCTTGGCTTTCTCTAACACTTGCTATTACAAACTGGTGGCAAAAGATTGCTATATTTCTAGCTGCTATTTGTGTCCTGTTTGTGTTGGCAAGGCTCAAGAAATCCCTAGTTTTAAGCATAAAAAAGTCCAAGAACAGAGGGGCTTTTCTTTTTCTCATTTCAGATGAATCTTAAAACATGCTGGTGTCCTTGTTAGCATGAGTTATAAGAAAATGAGGAATGCATTGATTATCAGTAACTTTAAGATTGTATCTTACTTGCTGTGTGCTAAAATAGCTATTGTAGTAGAAATGTCATTTATTTGTAAATATAAGAATGAAGTTTTTCTGATTTAAATATAAATTTTCTCTTTACTTCTAAAACATGAATCGGCATTCCTCAGATTTTGTGTTTTTTTAAATGGCAATTTTCTTAGTAATGTACATCACTCCATTAATTTGCTTATGCCTTTAACTTATTTATCTCCTCATCATCATTAGTCTATAATTTTAGGGAATACAGATAACAGAGGATGTATAGAGAATGTAGAGGATGTCTCTCATCATGTAAATTCATTGTTTTCTTGACTGGAGTTGCAAGCTGTGTATCTTTGGCTATGCCACAGTTTCTGTGATATAAATCTATATTGATTTTAATCAAGTGCAGTGGAATAACTCCAAATACTACTTACTCTTAGGGAAAAACACTTTCTCAGGATATACTGATGAATGTTTCAAAGGTAATCACCTATCTAGTTGTTCCTTCTTTAACCTAGGCCTAACCCTTGTCTTATATGTCAGATACTTTTTCTCACATTTCTTGTTGAGTTTTCTCTTACAGTGATCCCTCCTCTTTCTTTTGTATCAGAGGTTTTCCTCACTCTACTGGGTTATTAGAATCTACATACAAACATGATTTGATAAATACCTTTTTTAAAAAGCCTCCATTGATTTTGTCTTTTTCCATTTGTGCTGCTATAACAAAGTACCTGAGACTGGGTCATTTATTAAGAATAGACGTTTATCTCTCACAGCTCTGGAGTCCAAGATCTAGGTGCCAGTAGGTTCAGTGTCTGGAAGACCTTGTTCTCTGCATTACAATAGTGCCTTATTGCTGAATCCTTCGGAGGGGGAGGAACACCATATCCTCTCATGGTGCCAGGATCCAAAGAGGGGTAAACTCTCTTTGTCAAGCCCTTTTATAATCTGATTCATGAGATGAGATTGACACATCCTAAAGGCCACACCTCTTAATCCTTCTATGTTTGGGATTAATTTTCAACATCAGTTTTGGATGGGACAAAAACATTCAACCATATCATATCCCATTGCACCTCTTCATTCATTTTCCTATTTCTCTGCACCACCCCTGCAACAGACTTTACAGTGAAACTCTGAAAGAGTTGTCCCATTATTTCCACTCTACCCTTTTTGGCTTATCACAAATAGGCTTTCATCCTTACCACCTGACTTCACTTGTTCTTGTAAATATCAGCAGCTGGCTCCTCATTGCTTAATTCATTGGTCAACCCTTAGTCCTCATCTCCCTCAACACCAACGTTTAAAGACAATGCTCCTTTTTGTTTTCTCTGGTGTGATTTCTGTCTCATTCATCTCTGTGGTCTCCTTTTCCATGTTTTATTTTATAAATGTCAGCGTTGAGTCTTCAGCTCTCTCTTCCTTACTCTCACTCCTTAGGACACCACATCTAATCATATTGCTTTCCATACCATCTGTACCTAGATGAATCCCAAACTTACTTCTCCAAGCCCTGCCATCTTTCCTAAGCTCAGGACTATCTCCCCTTACCTATTTCCTAATTGTTAGTATTCTTCAGAGGACTTATCACTGTATGAAACTGCATTGTTTTTCTCATTTATTAACTGTTTCTCTTCTAGAATACAAATACTATATTAATTAATGAGTCTTCACATGCTTATAGTTTTCCTTTCATTGGCTTTATTTGAGTTAGTTCTTACATGCTCCATCATATAAATGATTAAAATATAACTTTTCACTGTAATTATAAGACATAACGTAAGTTTTACATATTTATCTTTTCTTCTGTCCTTCCTTCTGACAATGACATTCTCTTAGGTAACCCATATTGACAACCCTACTATATAGTTTCTTTTTTTCTGTTTATTCATACACACTTATGTACATACTTACAACATTTTGTCATTAAATACCTAGAATTATATTTATGCTATTCTGTATCTTGATTTATTCATCTAACATTACCTTTCTTTTAGAGCTTCCTATATTCTTAGGGGTGTGTGCATGTGTGTGTGTATGTGTTTGTGTATTACAGTGGGAAAAAAAAAGCATGGAACCTGCCTTATATGACAACAATTTAAAGGAGTATGTATCAAATTTAGCATTGGCACTATTGACACACAACTCTGTTGGAAAGGGATGTACTCTGCATTGCATAATGTTTAGCAGCTTCCTGGCCCCTACCTGCAACATGCTCATAGATCCCCTGCTCCCAACTGTGACAAATAAAAATATCTTCGGATGTTGTAAATGTCCCTTGCAGGACAAAATTACCCTAAGCTGAAAAAAAATGGTATAGGTAGAGAATAAGGGTCTGCAAGACTCCAGTATGATGGGGATTGAAGAGACACAATGGAGAGATGTTGAGAATTAGGGCTGAACTAAAGTCTAGGAATCAGTGCCCAATTGACTTTCTGCTATCTCAGAATAGTTCTCTAGTTACACTGTCCAACATAATAGTTGGACAATAGCCACTCAATAGCCAGTCTCCACATTGTGGCTATTGAGTCCTTGAAATATAGCTAGTGTGACTGAGGGACTATTGTAATTTAATTTTAATTCAAATTTAAATAGCTGCATGTTACTGGTGGCTACTGTTTCAGACAATGTAGATCTAGATCATTGTTTTATTTTGACTGGGCAGTTAAACTCTGTTATCTACAGCCATTGGTTGAATGTGTCTGAAGTCTGGAAAAACTGTAGGAGAAACTCCTATTTTAACAGTTGACTGAAACCCCAGTTTAATATTTTTGAAAACCTAAACAATACAAATTTTTTAAGTTAAATTATGATGTTCTGTTTTCTTTAATATTAGGGTGATTCACTTAAGATGTTACTTAGAGAAATTAAAGAAGGAGATTGTGATTTTTAGAATCCTTTCCAATAGTTATAACAGACAGGTATAAGTATGTCCTTGTTGGGCACCATTATAAAATGAAGAGTAAAATAACTTTTTTTTTTCAATTTTCATTTCACTAAGGTTATAGAAAATTTGCAAGGTATTCATAAAAAAATAAGAGAAAAGAGGACTATCAGATGTGCATTGTTCTGGAAATATATTTCCATATATAGAGATATATATACACTGGGAAAAGGAGAAAAAGAAGAAAAGTATTTTCCTCAGGCTAGATAATTAGATAAAGGTCAAGAAGACACAAACCTGAATGAAGAATTTATAATGAGAAGAATGCTTCAAGATTAATATATAATATTCTGCTTTTTTTTTGGCCTTTTTTAAAGTTCATAATACTTCCTTAACTCAGTAAAAACATAAAGGTAAAAAATGCATAGAAACAGAATCTTTGCATAGCAAATATTTTATCCTCATTTTTGGTTTTAAGTAAACTATGTTGAGCTATTTAAATTTTTTTACAGACCTAAAAGAATGTTTTTAAGTTAAAATCATTTAAAGGTTATATATACAGCTGCTTTACTCATGAAAGCATGAGTAAAAGCACAACACCTTGAAGATGTTGTGGCATATAAGGAGCTTATTATGAAGGAAGCTTTGCTGTGCAATGGCCGCGGTTCACAGAATTTCAAAAAGCATCTCGAGGCCTAACAGCTAAAGGCATCCTTTAAGTAGTGAGCAATTTGTAAGCGTTCTTCTTGTTCTGTCATCCATTTAAATGGATTAGAAACAGAAATTTTGTCACTTGAAATTCTGTGTTTAAATCTCAGATACTAGAAATTTATGGCAGCATGGATTAGCTCAAAAAAGTATTCCCTTTCCTAAATCAATTATTTACTTTATTATGAATTTATACCTTCTAAAACAGCCGATGTTCATTTCTTGTCTGGGGTTATTTTTAAAAAGATATCTGGCAAGAGAAAAGTGTCAGATTTAGAAGCAGACTTAAAGTTTCAGTCCAAAATAAGTGTTTCCCTTCATTTTACAGGATACTTTTCTAAGAACCATTTTAATTGCTTTTCTGAGTTAACACATTAATGTAAACTATTGATATTTTGTAAGGGAATATTTGTGCTTCTTTGAGCACAAATAATTAGAAAGATTATTAGATATTAGCAATAGATTTATGTGTTTTTCAATTGGATCAAATTGTATATATTTCTGCATTTTTGAAAAAGATAATAGGAATACAAAGGAATGTTGTGGCATACCCTTAAATTCTCTGTATGTCAGCTTCATCAGCTGTGAAAGTAAGGGATTACAATTTTTAAAAGTATACATTTCTTTTTACACCTTATTTTCTATGATTTTGGTCATAACATTACAGAATAAATTGCTCTTGGGAGAGCATGGTCAATGTCCCTTTATTATCATATATCAGTTGACTCAATGGAGTAACAGACATTTTTTAACATTTTTTTTTGCAGTGTTTAATACTTCATTGTTGAGTCAATGACTTGTTTATGTATCGAAGTCTTTAACAAGCAGTGTAAGCAATGTCTATGTGCCAAGCAAAGGGATGTGGTAGAATCTAGACACAATAAAAGAGGGAGAAGGACTTGGAAATTAACAGTTCTCTCTCTCCCTTTCTTTCTAGGGTAATGTCACCTTCACCCAGGCTGGAGTGCATTGACATGGGTCATGGCTCACTGTGTGCATGCCTGGCTAATTCTTCAATTGTTTTTGTAGAGATGGGGGTCTTACTATGTTGTTCAGGCTGGTCTCAAACTCTTGGGCTCAAATGATACTCCCACCTTCGCCTCCTAAAGTGTTGGAATTACCAGTGTGAGCCACACTGCCTGGCCAACAGTTCTCTTAAAGAGATATTTGGGAGGCGGAGGCAGGAGAATCACTTGAACCAGGGAGTTGGAGGTTGCAGTGAGCCGAGATTGTGCCACTGCATTCCAGCCTGGGAGACATAGTGAGACTTCGTCTCAAAAAAAAAGAGGTAGTTCATCAGTGTTTACTTCAACTTATACCAATGACAAATTTAAAAACATATATAGTCAAGGAAAATTTTCCATTCAAAGATACACTTGATCATTCTGTTAGTATTTAGAAATAAATAGTTCATTTGCCAGAATTTGAGAAAATCTCCTTTATCATAACATTTATATTATAAAAATGTTTTGATAAGCTTCGATTGGTCAGACTATGTTTGCTCAGCAGGAAAAATTTTGAATTGAAATTTGGGGGCTAACTTGCATACAAATATTAAACTATAACATAAACATATATATATATACACACACACACACATACATATATATTTATGTAATCTCACACAATTGTGGTTAATTATAACAAACTTTGAAGACCTTTAGGTCTTACTTCACTGATAAGAATAGGCAATTATTTCTACCATAAATATCAGTTTAATAAAAATTAAACAATAATTAAAATTATTACATGAAATAATGTTATAAGTAATTTGGGTTAATTAAAGGAAAGGCTAATATTCTGCATTGTAATGATTTGAATAAAGTCACATTTTCTATAAAAAATGTTGTGGTTCTCAGGGTCAAAAGATCAGAAGACAGTTTCCAAAACTTAGAAAAGTATCTTTCTTTGAATATCTTTGGGCAAAAATTGAATCTTATAGATGTTCACTTAGTCCTTGAAGGTCTAGTTAGAGAAAATGACTAGAACAAATATCCACCTCTAAAATATGGAGTTAGATTTCTGCCTGCGTGGATTTTTTTTTTTTTTTTTTTTGAGACGGAGTCTTGCTCTGTCACTTGGACTGGAGTATAGTGGCCCAATCTCAGCTCACTGCAACCTCCACCTCCCAGGTTCAAGCAATTTTCCTTCCTCAGCCTCCCTAGTATGCTGGATTCTAAAGTTGTGCTATTAAGAAATCCATTTAAAATATTTATATATTAAATGTTTCCCCGAGTTCCGTTGAGCCTTTTGACATCCATAGTAAAAATCCTTGCCTCCCACTAAGAAACGTATGATATAGAATTAACTGAAAATAGGAAGCATATTCAGGGGCTAGGTAGCCCCTGCTCCAAAAAAAAGACAAGTATACCATTCAGAGATATAATTCTAAAAGGTAAGTCACTTGGATCTTTGGGTATACTTAGGACGAGGGTAAATGGTGTGAGATCCAATATTTCATTATTCTCTCAAAAAATATATATTGAGGACTCCATGTTTGGGTCCCCTTCCACCAACACTCCCTTCTTGGAAGCCATCTTTCTCCTGGATTTGCCCTCTGGAGTCCCCTTCCACACTCTCTCCTGGAAGCCTGTCTTCCCCTCCTTAACTCCATCTCTCTCTATTCCCTTCCACTCAAGTGTGGAAGCTGCTTTCCTCTCCTGGATTCCTTCTTTCTGGATTCTCTCACTCAGTGTGAGAGTTAGCTATTTCTTTCTCTCTCCTTCTGTTTTTCTCTCTCTCTCTAAATAAATCACATTATATATATATATATATATATATATATATATATATATATATATAATTCTAGAATAAGTTGGACAATGGAGTTACAAGCATGAACACTACATATTAAATTGAACCATATGAAATTGTCATACTTAATTGATTTGAACTAATGGTTCAAGCTCTAAAATAACTTAGAATATGAAGAATATGGAAACAAGGTGTTTTTGAAATTGAGATGCATTTCTGTTTCAGATAGCAATGATGTTCACATATGTGCATTGTGTATATCGTGGCTTTCACATTTGTAAAATTGTTGTAGTCCTCTTTTCAGTGGAAACATGGGAGTAAGTTAACAAAAAATAGCAATCTGATTGTGAGATAAATAAGTACATAAACCAATGTGATTGTTAGAGTTTCACTTTTTCTTATATCCTAATTCGGGTTATGTGCTAAACTGGCCGCCTGAAACTCCTACATTGGAAATGTATTTTAAAAATACAGATTCATGGAACCCATCTCAGATGGAATGACTAAGACAATTGTGTGGGATAAAAGTGTGGGAACCAATGTTCCACACTATGCTTTTGAAGATATTTCTTACTGTTCTACCCAGCTGTACCAGGAGTGTCAAAATGGCAATAGGTCTAAAGGGTATTAAGTCATGTTGGTGCAGTTCATGCTCAAATGTTTTGAACCAGTTACTTCGGAGTTACTTTATGAGTGAGGAATAGCATGTAAGTTCATTTCTAGTCTATGTATATGTTTGTATGTGTTTCAATTAGCTCTGTTTTCTTAGTCATGACAATTGCCACATATGACAGTTCTTTTATAACTTTGGAAGATGCTGCTTTTCTACTCTGAGAAATTTTACAGTCTGTTTCACTCTTATGTGTATGAACATTGCACACACTGGACTTTAGAACACACACACAAACACACATGAAATACTCTTTGCAATGCTTTTTTACTGCCTAGTTTATATATGAATAAAATTTTAGTAAAAATACGCTTGTGGCTAAAATTACATTGAATTTGGCTGAATAAGATAGTTTTATGTAATTATTAAAGCATATAAACCAGCAGTAAAAGTAAGGACTATGTACTGTTCACCATTTAATTTCATTGCAAAATCTAATAAAACATGTTTTTATAAAGCGATGTAAAACAGTATACTGAATAGGAAATTAAATTTAGTGGTTAACTTCTTTGTGATGGTGAATTTTAATTAGAAAAGCTATTAAAATGTTTTTCAGGCTGAACACCAGATTCCCTGGAGAGATTATGTTGTCTTGTGTAAGTCATTTTCTTTCTTGTGCAAGTTTGTTTTCTTTAAGTGTTTATAATTGCTTAGGAAATTTGGCATAGAGCAAAAATTTTTTAAAGGATGTGGCTACCTTTACACAAATGTAATAAAATATTTGACTTCAAATTTAAATCTGTTCTTAATGGTGTTTTTGTTCTCACTTTTTAATTTGTATACACTTCTGGACTTAAAATACCTAAAAATGATATAATGCTGCTGTTTTTCTTAATTCAAGTTGTTTTAATGGCTTATTAAAAATGATTCACATGACGAATTTGTTTAAATATTCTGAATTGAGTTAGTTAAGCTCATGAAGCTTTTAGAAAGCTCTCTTTATGGCAGTTGCTCTGTAAATAATTGTATCGAAATTTGCAGAAGCATAAACTACCTTTATAAGTAATATAAAGAAAACAAGTAATTGGAAGTAATGTTACTATGAGTTGGAGGAAATTTTGATTGTTAAATCCATTTGTAATATTGTTATGTGTGTGTCTGTGTGTGTTCATGTGTAAGTATTTAATCATTTGAAATTGCTTTTAAGCAGTAATTCTCTGTTTCCAAAAGCAGAAGAAAAGCAAATTGACTTACATACAAAGGATAAGTATGAAAAATAATGCTTAGTTGTGTATTTATTTAAAATGCTTATATAGGGAATATTATTTTCTTTTTACATTTAAGGTCACATTATTTGGGAGTTTGCTCTACCTTTCTTAGTGACAATTCTGCCTTTCAATACTTTACTTATGTTTCATAAGTGTTTTTTTCTAATATGAATGAATGCTTGTTTAGAGATTTAGCTTATTGATTTCAGGCTCAAACTTGCCACACCCCAGAGACCAGTCCCATCTTAGCTAGGTTATGATCCTCTTCAAAACTAGGGGAAATTGACTTGGTTTCACACTTGCCTTGGAGAGTTTTATTTGGTCAGTGAAGGATGTCAGATTAATTTGGAATTTTACTCCTGGGCTACTTCTTTGTTTTGAGATGTAGCTCTTTTGCTTTTGTCACTGTCTTCATGACAGTGTTTGCTAGTCCATGAATGTTTATGTGGATGCAAAGTTCAATCAGTTTCAGCACCTCCAGGAGACGCCAAAATTCTGTTAGGACCAAATAGCAGATGCCAGACCCTTTAATGGTTAAATATGGATTTTTGTCTGTATGTTAATGCATAAACAAAATTAAGAAGCCTCTTAACACTGGGAGAGATGTTAGATAATACATATCCATTCTGAATTTATTGAAATAAATTTTGAACCTAACAATTTGTGTATCCAGCTACGTTACAGAATCAGATCACCTGCATTTCCAACTTGAAAGTCTTGAACAACTGTCTTTTTTTTGTTTTTGTTTGTTTTTACTATCACCTGGCTGGCCTCTATAAACTCTTACCATAAACTCAACACCATGCTGTGTTTCTATATAACTTTCTTGTGCTAATTTGGGTCAGCTAGCTATTACTTCTTTTAAAAACAGCTTTAGCCTTTAGGCAAAAGCAATTTCAGTGTTTAGTAGGGCTTTGAAGCTGGTGTTGCCTGGCAGCTGTACAGACAGATAAATCAACTACAACATAGGGATAAATTGACCATGAAAATCTTTATTTACTAGGTTTACAGGGATATTAGTTAGATTGTGAGTGATATAAAGAAAGAATAGTTGGAAGGTATTGAAGAAAGGGGTTGAAAGGATATTTCATTTTAATTATTATAAATTTACAGTGTAATTATTTTCTTATCAGTCTTATTTCTCCACTTGACTGGTAGTGCCTTGGGACAGAAAACAAAGTATATCGAATGTATCCTTGCATACTCCCTTTGGAGCCACACACAGTATTTAAAATACAATAAAATATAAAATCTCTTGGAATTGAAATAGTGTTTTGAATTTCTTCCCCATCTGCTTACTTCTATATTAAAATGCACTCAACCCTTAGACTCAGTTATTCTTGCCAAATATTATATAGGCAGTTGCTTTCCTTCTTCTCAATGGCCAGGGCCTCCCTGTGGCAATTATTTCGGCATCCCCAGCCAGTGGTTTATGGACAGAATTCTGATATCCCTGAGAGGAGCCCCTAGGAGGAAGGGTGGTTGCAGTATCTTGGATCAGCAGTCTTAATCTTTCCTGCCTGTGGACTCTGGAGAGTCAGGGCAGCCCAGAGGAGGGGGATTCCACCCAGCACAGCACACCCACTCCACCAAGGGGCAGCAAGACTCCTTATTTAAATGGGTCTCTGATCTGGCTCCGCCTGACTGCATGAGAATTCCCAACAGGAGTATCCTGACACCTCATATAGTAGCGTTCCAGCAGGTATCAGGTTAGTGCCCTGATGGGACAGAGCTCCCAGAGGAAGAAGCAGGCTGCCATCTTTGCTGGTCTGCAGCCTCCACTGGTGATACCTCCAGGGGCAAGAGGGACCCAGGTGAATAGGGTCTAGAGTGGACCCTCAACAAACCACAGCAGTCCTAAGGAAGAAGGGCCTGACTGCTAAAAGAAAAACAAACAGAAAGTAACAAAAACAACAACATCAAGGATATTCTGTCCTTTTTATATCTTACTTTCGGGTTCCTGAAGCCTATGAGTTCTTCCTTATCTACATCCAAAATCTACTATGAAACAATAGAAGAATTAGTAACTGATATATTAAAGTAAATTCATTAAGAAGACAGCATGAAGAACCTCCCAACCATAATTATTGACACTAGCTCGACCAGTAACTAGTTTGGCAATCTTATGTAAGTATCATTAACAACTTTGGACAAACTTTTCTGTATTTGTAAATGAGAGGCTTTACATAATCTCTCTCTGAACTTTATTATAGTTTCAGAACCATCTGAGTGTTCACCCTGTTAAGGTTCTCTTTCTAGTTCATAACATTTTATCTTGTCTAATTTTCTGTACATCTTTAAACTGGTTTAGTGTTTTCTTAAACTAGAGAAGGAATTAAAGAGCAATGGACACACCGCCGGGACTATCTCTTTAATTCCTTTCTCTAGTTTAAGAATGTTTAAGTTCTCTAGTTAAGAATGTTCTCTAGTTTAAGGAATGGCCCTTCCTTAGAAAACCAAGGTATTTCCTGAAAGGACAGACTTTCCAGTCTTCTCGTTTCTTCCTCTTGATTGCAAGAGTCATTCAGAGTTATTTCCTCCATTTTCCTACCAATCTGCCATGCTGTTGTGAAGAAACTATAGTCAACAAGAAAGCTCACCGATATTGCCAAAATATTGTTAAATTATCACTTTCTTCTTTTTCCTCTATGAAGAATCTCATTCATATGAACCCTTATCCCTAATCCATTTTGAATGTACATATTTATGTGTGGGTATGTGTATATGTAAAGACAGAGAGAGAGAGAGTGCAAGCTTTAGCTGTTTCAAAAATAATTTTTAATTTTCCTCAATCATTTTTCATAAAATCTTTCCTGAGGTTTTGAGGTACTAGAATATTTCTTGAGATTTCCTTTAACCACTGCATTGTTATGTCTTTGGCAACCTTAAATGTTCATATATATTTTAGAAATTTTGATGGATTTTAGCAGTCGAATCAATTAGCCCATATAACTCTAGGGGGTTAGTTGACTAGCATGTTATTATTGTTATGGTGTAACAATGTAGTGGAGAATCAGTCCTTGTGCCATGTAGAATAAAAGGTGCAACTCATCACTGCTTAGCTGTGTCTTTATTTCAAATCTATGATAAAGCAATCAAGAGAAATCAGGTTATCAGCGTAGGGACCTTGGAGTTTAGTGCACTGCATGCTGATGCAGGGTCCTAAAGTGGTCTCTGTGAGGACATGCCTACTCCCTTAAAGCATGCCAGCATAGACGGAAGTTTGTTTCTCTAAAATATTGTGTGCATAGTTCTATTTTAGAGTCAATAAAAACCGTATAAACTCTCATCCAATTCAACCAAATAAAATCAAATTATTTTTAAAATGTATTTCTAACTCAAAGGACAGATGACAACAGGAACTAAAATTTCTTGACTGTTTACTGAATACTAGGCACTGTTTGAGGAATTAGCTTTTTAAAGTTTTTACTACAGCCATTTGAAGTAGACACTGTTATTTTTTGCTATACAAGAGGAAACTGAGGCTAATTTACTAGCCAAGCCCAGCTGTATAACAATTGCATTTATTATATCCTATAACTTATGCTTGCTCACATCTATTTTATGCTTTGCAGTCTCAGTCATTTTAGAAAATGTTCTTATTTCCTAAACAGAACATTAATAATATAGCTCATGTTTTCATATAGCTTGTGCTTTTATAATCTGTCTATAACAATCACTTGTAGATGTTTTCCTATACCTTCCTATTATCATGCATGTATTCTTTTTGTTTCTGCATTGTTATAAAGAAATTAAAATATTGTTTGTAGCCATTGAAATTTATTGGTTCTGTGTAGCTTTCTAAAACAGGAGTAGCAAACCTAAATTCTGTTTATTCAATAATATCTCTTGACAATAATTGCCCTGTGTTTAAATTTCATATTTTCTTATATCTGTTAAATATATAATTGACTTTTGACTTTGACAGTGTCTTTTATTCTCTCCAATTCTCCTTTGTCTGGGAAGGACAATAGGAAATTGTGGTTGGCCTCTTTGCCTGCATTTCATTTTACTGTGCTTTATTCTAAATAATAAGACCAAGCTATGATGGAAGGAAGAGAAAAACACTCTTCATTCATGACCATCCACTCATGTCAATAGTGATTTACCTTATCTTATAAGCTTTTTATTTTGTAACTATTCAGCCTTGCTTTGTGTGAAATAACAATAAAATATACACTTTTTTGATAAACAGTACCATTTTCCTACATAAAACATCCAGAAGAATAGGCTATTTTCAGCTATCAGTTATACAAGTCACATGTCTTAAAATAACATACATTATATAACAGTAATAGTCATTTTAATCTAATAAAGATATTTTAAAAGAATATTAAAATGTGCATAAAGTGGAAATTATCCAGATTTTAGTTAAGTAGACTTATTAAATATTGGGATATTCAGTCCTACACAAATGTGAGCAAACTTTTCAAAATAAAATGCCAAACTTCAAAAGAAGTGTTAATATTATTAATTGAAATTACTTGCATTTGTGGAAAAAACTAGACCAATAAAATTCATTAAAAGTGCTTATGAGATATTGTAGTTCTGAGAACTTATGTTTAGTCAATTGAGAAGTTAACAATAAACTCGGTTATCACTGAGGCATATTTTATGTCTAACCATTGTGAACGCTTTATAGCTCTATATGTTTTAAAAGATTTGTCAGCCAGCCAATCTAAATATATGCTAGCTTCTGCATTTGCATCAGTAGATAAAGGGCCATCCTCTACTTTCTTAAAAAGAAGACCACAGAATGTTATTCTGGGTATGAACATTTTATAAATAAGTTCCAGATAGACTAGATACTTTGACTCTTTCCTTTGAAAATTGTTTTTTACCTATTGAGGTACTATTACAATAAAGCTATCATGTAGTTTAACAATCAAAATAGTATCTTATGTCACACATTATTCCCATTTCAAAAATAAACCCTACCTTTTATTTTATTTCCATTAAACCATGCTTTTTTTTGGCACTAACAGTGATCCTTTACCCAGTTAAACATGTATTTTCTAAGACTTCTTTATAAAGCACATCCTAAACTGTTATTAAAGATGATGATGTTTATGGTCAGCCTAGGCAATGTAGCAAGACCCTATCTCTTAAAAAAGGATGACTATGATGGACAAGGATGTGGTACAATGGACAGAGCAATGGCCCAGCCTTCACAGTATCAAAGTTTGGATCCCAGTTCTGTGACATAATCTGTTTACCCTGGTGCATACTGCTGCACACATTAGCCTATAAGCCCTTCAATTCAATTAGGGGTAGTATTTGCCTTATTAACATTGGAGTCTCTAGGAACTTGTTAGATAATAAAGTCATTTACCACAGAATGTTACTGATCATCTACTATGTGCCAGAACTATATGCAGGGCTGGGGATTCAGCAGTGTGCAAAACAGAAAAGAAGCCCACATTCTTACAGCTGATATGTAATCTTGTTGCATGGGTGGGGACATTAGATAACTACAGGACTATATGTATAACTACAGACTGAAGAAGGAGCCTTATGAGAGTCTAGTGGTGACTACAATTTGACCTGAGGACGGAGGAGCTGCAAATGCTTCTCAGTGTAAGAGACAGAGATCCAGAGGATGAACAACAAAAGGCACAAGAACACTTAAGGTAGAAGCAATAGCATGTGCTAAGGCCTTGTACCTTATAAATTGTTGTGGTACAATGGGGCAATATTTTGGTGCTATGTATGCTTGGTTTTTCAATGCCTTTTATTTCTGCTCATCATATCTTTAAGCAGAATTCAGGGTTTTCCCAATGAACAGCCCTTAGGCTAAGTCTGGTATAGAAAGAAGCAAGAATCAATTGCTTGGCATTTGAGTGCTTAAGTAGATATTTTAAAATTAATAGCATAGATATTTATCTTTAAAACCATGACTTTTACTTGCAAGATGCAGCCATAGAATAGAATTCTAAAAACGTGGCTTTAAATAAGAGGAAAAACCGAAAAGTCTGAATGAATAAATTATAGAAGGGATAAGAATGCATAATTACATAAGAACTTTTTTTCTTCCTAAGGAAGTTAATCATTCAATCATACGTGTGTGGAAAAGAGCAATTTGGAGAGATAAGATGCAGTGCTCACTGGGAAAAGCATAATGGAGATAGTCCCTGTGGTGGGGTAGTTGGCACATGCTTCAAGGCACAAGCTCAGAGCAAGTATGTGTCTCATTACCCAAGCTATGGTCAGGGAGACTGCTAGTTTCATTTGTCCAACATGGCACCTGAAGAGTTCAATAACAATGGCATGAGGTATTTAGGTACCTACACTAAGGAAAATCTCACAGATACACACTCCAGCCTAGGATGTAGTGGCAAGGAGAAGCAGCTGGGAGTTTGGTAAACTGGCAGAATCTCTTTAGTTGGGACACAGAGATCCTGAATCTGTCACCTGGAAGCCCTGACAAGTTTATGGTCATCATCAGCAGATTTAACAATGATAGACATATGATGTGAAAGTTACTCTTCCTTGAATATAATTAGGGCAGAATACACTGGCCTGCTTTTTCTGCCAGCCCACACTTCCCAGGCCTCACAAAATATTCTTATTTAGGTTCCCAGAGAGAAAGGAGTGGTGGTGTTAGAATACTGACAAAAAGGGACTGAGTTTTAGCTGGCTAAACTGAGTTTTAGTTGGCTAAGCAACCTTCATTTGGCCCACATTTCCCTTCCTGACCAGAAGTGGGGCAAATAAACTAGATTCAATTAAAAAGAAAAATGTCCCCATTTTTGTACACTTGAGTTGATGACCATGTGAATTTATGCCAGTCCTACCAGAAACAGAAGTGTTAGTGGTAACCACTAACATTAGGTTTAGGGCAGAGGCCAGAAATTACCAATTCTAGAGCTTCACAGCTACCTTAAATTTATCCTCCTGATAAATGTCTCTCCTTTTCTAATACCTTGTAGTAAATTGGATATTATGTTTATTATAAATGATCACTAGGGATTTTAGAATTTCTTTTCTAGAATAAAATATTTTAAAACTGTTTTTTTCTGCACACGTACCCCAGAAGTTAAAGTATAACAAAAAACTGTTTGCTGTATATAGTATTTTGTTCCCATATAAGTAATTATTGAATTATTGCTTTCATATTGGCTTGTCATTATAGATACACTAATAAGTTATCTTGAACACTAATTATTAAATGTTTTATCTTCTCCTATGCTTCCCCTTTTGAAATGATTTGATGATTTGTAGAAACTAAATGTATTGTTACTTGTGGAAAGTAATTGATCTGTTGAAGTGATGGCATTGAGGTTGTCTATCATTGTCCTGTGGAAGTAATTTTTATGTCCATGAATCTAGTTTCACCTCAGGAATGCCGCTGCTTAAAGACATCTTTTACATTTTGACAATTGTCTTAATTAAAAAGGTTAAAAGGCATCCTTCAATAACAATTACTTAAAGGAAGGGAATTAACTTCACTTCAGACACAATTTATGTCTCCCTAAAACAAATTTCTGTGGCCTGACCAACGTTGCAAGGTTATGACTACCATTCTCTGAAATTAACATTTATTTCATTCTAATGTAAAGATAAATACAAGTATTTATTTATAGCTCACATATTTAAATTTTGATTAAAACATCTTGACATCAAGAAAATGCTAACATATTTCAATTATCTAAAAATGAGAGGAAGTAATATACAGATATGCATTGGATTTCTCTTTCAGTTCATGGAAATTTTATAATGAGAAAAGTAAATCTCTAAAACATCTACAAGGATATTTTTAAGTGTAAAAATTGTTTTGTTAGTTTGTGGTCAATTTATTAAATTAGTTTAATTGCTTTGCTTTGTTTTTCCAAATACATGGATGAATAGGTTACTATTTGTACTATTGCCATGGAAGGTAACATTTCGGCACATTTGAAAACTGCTTTAGGCCAGAGAAAGCAGTAATGGAGAGTAGTAAAATTATCAATTACTCTAATAACCACTAGAGGTCTACTGATATCAAATTTCTGTCAATACATTTTCTTTCTATAAATATTTTGAATCAATTATTTCATATGCATGAAAGTGAATTTTCTCCTCTTTGTTATATGTATTTTTATTCTGTAGACTTTAATTTCACTTAAAATTAGGATCTTTTGTAGTTTTTAGTTTGTTTTGTTGTCCTTGCATGTTGTGTTTAAATACAATATCAGGACTTACATTTAATCTTTAAGTGCTTTGTGGAAACTACTTTATTTAAATATATATATATATATATATATATATATATACACACATATATATACATGGACATGTGTGTATGTATACACATTTTTATATGTGCATGTGGGATTGTGTGTGTGTGTGTATATAGATATGAAAACATTAGTAAAACAGAAATGTTTGTCTTGATTTTAATTCAGTAGACAATGATGTGGGTTTCATTTGATTTGTTTTGCTTTGTTTTGTTTTTTTGAGACAGTATCTCACTCTGTCACCCAGGATGGAGTGCAATAGCATGATCACGGCTCACTGCAGCCTTGACCACTGAGATTCAGGTGATTCTTCTACCTTAGCCTCTCAGGTAGTTGGGCCCACAGGGGTATGCCATCATGCCTAGCTATTTGTTTTGTATTTTTTGTAGAGACCGGGTTTCACCACGTTGCCCAGGCTAGTCTCAAACTCCTGGACACAAGTGATTGGCCCACCTCAGCCTCCCAAAGTGCTGGGATTATAGGTGTGAACTACTGTGCCTGGCCCCATTTCTTTGTAAGGCAAGCATTCTTGCCTCGTGTTAGACATTTTCATGCTAACTTGTGAATGCACCACTGGGAACTGGTAGATGTGTGTGCAGATAAAATATAAGCAGAGTGTTCATCATTTAAAGACTCATGTTGTAACAGTCAAGTTGCTAAAAAGAGATGCTTTCTATTTTATTAGAAATAAATGTTACTAGCAACGAGTTTGTAGAAAACGTGTCTAAAAATTCTAGTATTAAATGTTACTTTGCTATTCAATGTGATTTACCATTTTGGATTCTTTTATATAAAAGAAGGTAGTAATTCAAATCTGTGTGAAGGAATTAGGGAGCCTATCTTTGAACTCCAGTGCATAGGAGGAGCTCAGTAAAAATTGTTCAAGTAACTTCTCTTCCTGGAGTGGGGCTCAGGTGATATTTGAATCACTAAGAAACATCCTGCAGTCTGAGGGTCTCCTGCATCTGCAGTACTTTGAGCAGTGCCAGCTTTCAGAGCTTAGTAGAAATATCATTTTCATCATTCTCTCAAGTCTAAGGGTAACTTTTGCTCAGCCCAGTTAATAAGCAGTATTTTTTGTCACATATTGTTAGATAATCATATTTTACGCTATCCAGGATGACCTTTGGAGTAAGCAGAATAGGCTACTGCCAATGTAAGGGATTTGGATGATGTCAGAAATGGTTCCTTCTGGCTGCTGTGTATGGATGTAAAAAAGTGATAAAGTTTGTGCACACTACAAAGCTGCTAACCATGGCAAAGTGGAGGCTCATTTTAGGTCATCTGCTTTGCCAGCCAACTTTGCTAGTGGGAAGCTGCATTTGCCTAGGGGAGAGGGAACCTTTTCGTAATTCATTTGAGGAGAGGAAGCACCTTTTGTAACTAGCCTGCCTTTCTGTAATTTACTCACAGAAATACTCTATGCTATTGGCTGTCATCTACTAAATTGTCTCTCATTCATTTATGATCGTATTTAAATTTTTACCATCATAACTTGGGGATCTGAAACTTCTTATATTTTCTCTCTTTAAAAAAATTATACTCCCCCCACACACAAAAAAATAAAGCTTTTTCATATAAACAAACATATAAATGAAATGACCAATTAGTAACTGGGAAGGCTCTGCAGGAACGTAGAGGCTATTATATGCATTTATGGAAATATATATATTTCACATACAACACATATAAAAATTCAAACATATTCAAATACTAGAATATATGAATGTACTCATCTTCCAGCTTTAACAGTTATCCATGTGAAAACTTTTCAAATTGGAAGAACAGTCAAAGAAAATGTACTTTGATTTTTCGTAATTTTGCCTAACTTTGACCATTCCTCTAATGTCATGACTTGTAGTAAGACATAACTGGAGTATAGTCTTTTCCCCACTTTTGTTCAATTGTAATAAACATGATACAGGTTGAACATTCCCAATCCAAAAATCTGAACCCAAAATACTCAAAAACCTGAAATATTTTAGTGACAACATGATGCCATCAGTGAAAAATTCCAAACCTGACTTCATGTGACAAATCACAGTGAAAATGCGTGCACCCAATACACAATTTATTCAGTATTCCCAAGGAGAAAAAATACCGTTGGCTCTATTCAGTGGCAATGTATCTTTTCTGCACAATCCTAGATTCTCACACAAGCCCACAAAGATTAATAAAATTGTTCGCTGTATACAGAAGTTTATGCAAAAAATTATTTAGAATGTTGTGTAAAGTTACCTTCAGGCTCTATGTACAAGGTGTATATGAAACATAAGTGAATTTTATGTTTGGACTTGTGTTCCCTCCCCAAGACAAATCATTATATATTTACAAATATTCCAAAATCTGAAAAAAAAATCTGAAAGTTGAAACAATTGTGGTCCCAAGCATTTCAAATAAGGAATACTCAACCTGTATAATATCTGAAGAATTTTTTTCACTCCTGGAGGCATTTCAAAAATTTCATAAATATGATCGAGGAAATAATTGTTAATATATTGGATTTTAAAATAACCTATCAATTTCTTAATTATTAGGTACTTACTATGAGCCAGACATTTGTTTATTGCCAGGGCCATTGCAATAAACAAGTCAGACAAAAGATACCTCGTTAACTGAAGTCTTAATGAATTTATAGTATAAAAGCCTAATTACATAATATAAGCTAAAACATTAAACCTATATATGAGAGGAAATATTGACAATTGAATCTCTTTTGTATAGGAACAATATCAAATATTTTACTTTATTCTCCTAAGAAACATTTTTATTAAAATTGTTTGCTAACCAGATGAGAAAAGCCCAAAAAAGTATCTATCTGCTTATTACATGGTGCCCTAATATTCCCTTAATTTTTGGTACCGGTGAATACCATCTTCCTTGGGCTATGAAACGTATTTCTTCCCCATTATAAAACACATTTTCATTAATCTTTATGCTTGCATTAGTTTCATGATTTGTGAAATATTGCTTATATAATTAGGCATAAAAGAATGGCTACTATAAAAACTGACAATCCACAATGTTATCAGTTAAGTAAAACAATATAAGAACTTATAAATTTCTTAGGGCACATATTTTTTGTTTGTGTTTATTACCCAAGATTATCCATAATACCACAACAATATGAAAAGTATTATCTATAAAATATGTTAAATGTGATTTTTCTTTTCTTTAGAATTTTTGTATTTTTCAAATATTCTATAGTGAGCTTATATCATTGTTAAGTTCAAATTAAATTAATCCATATAATTTACCACCTCAGATATTAATATAACCACAATATTAAAAAATATGTGAATATTGAAAAAATCCAGTTATTTGAGATTTGCAATATTAAATATTACCAAAATATTCAAAAAATATCATGAATATTGAAAAAATACAATTATTTGACTATTCTCCCCTTTTCTATTCTACAAAGGTAATTACTTTCAAATATTTTAGCTGTTTCCTCTTATTTACTAACATATTTATAAGTAACTTCTTGTTCTTGCTATTTCTTGATTTTTTCCTTGATTAGACATTATATATTGGCTTTTAATAGCACTCACCCATTCTTTCTCCCCTATCCTCCTAATTTAGTCATATTACATTTCTTGGTTAGACATTATTTAATTTTACATTGCTCTGGCTATGTAAATGTTGTCCATAAATGACTATGCCTTCTTTCCAATAAAACATTTTCTCTTGTTTTTTTCTTTTCTGGATGAAATAAATGCCTAGGTTTTAATTTGATTACATTACTATGTCCCTATTTTGTAGCTCTACTACTTAACATATACAGGGCCATTTACATTTACTGTTTCATTTTGTCACAAGTGTGTTTTGAAAGTATTCAGCCCTCTTCATTCATGAGTTTCACATTCCATGCATTTAATCAACTGCAGATGGAAAACATTTATAAAGAAAGAAATGGTTGTCTCTGTACTGAACATGTACAGACTCTTTTTCTGTGTCATAATTCCCTAAACAATACAATATAACAACTATTCACACAGTATTTGCATTGTATTAGGCATTATAAGTAATCTAGAGATTATTTAAAGTATACTGGAATATGTGTATAGTTTATATGCAAATACTACATCATTTTATATAAAAGACTTGAGCATCTATGGATTTTGGGAAATCCATGTGAGTACCAATTCCCTGACAGATGCCAAAGGCTGACTGTCATTTCTCTATTTTATCTAACTTGCTGAATTTATTGGCTTAAAATGTTCAATGTATCACTTTATTATCCTGTGGATTTGTGTAGGGTGTGTAGTCATATCACCTTTCATTCTTGATATTGATAATTCATGTTTTTTAAATTATTTTCCCAATTAATTATTTCAAGGGGTTATCAATTTTATTAATATCATCACAAATGAACTTCTAGTTATATTGTGCTTTCTCTATATTTATATTGTATGTTTTGTATTTAATTGATTTCACACTTATTAACTTATGATTTATTTCATTCTGCTTAGTTTGCATTTAATTTGTTTTGTTCCTGGTTGTTTAATTTTAAACTTCTCATAGCTAATACAAGCATATAAAACTATATATTTCTTTCTAAGCACAGTTTTAGCTTCCTTACACATGTTTTGATACATTTTGTTTTCATATTCATTTAAACAAAAATATTGTATAGATTTTTTTTTGTGATTTCTTACTTAACCAATAGATTATTTAGAAGTTGGTGTCCAATTTCCAAATATTTGGGTTTTTTTTTACATTTTATATTTTCTCTACATAAAAAACAGGTTAGAAATAAAATGACAGACAAAGGCATTTAAATACTTTAAAACTTTTTTGTAACTTGCTCTGTGGTCCAACACATGACCTGACTTGGTACATGTTCATGTGCATGTGAAAATAAGAGGTATTATACAGTTGTTTTGTGTGGTATTCTGTCTATGGAAACTAAGTAAACTTGATTGATAGTGTCATTCAAATCTATAGCCTTTTTCCTTTATCTACTTGCTCTATTAATTTTCCATAGAGACATGTTAAAATTTCAAACTACAATTATGCATTTATCTACTTCTCTTTAATTCTCTCCATTTTTGCTTCATGTATTCTGAAATTCTGTTATTAGATGCAAATACATTTAAAATTATGTTTTCCTATTAAATTGACCCATTGGTCTTTATGGGATGTCCCCGAATATCCGTGGTGTATCTTGTCTTGAAATCTGCTTTGTCTGATGCCAATATAACCACAAGAGTTTTCTTATGATTAGGGTTTGAATAGTGTGCTTTTGTCTGTTACTTTATCATCAACCTGTTTTGTAATATTTAAAATATAGCTCTGTAGGTTATCATATAGTTAGGTACTTTCTCCCTACTTATGTGTGTAACGTACATATACAGATGTTCCTTGTCTTATGATGGGTTACATCTCAATAAACCCATCATAAATTGAAAATATTGTAAGTGTAAAATGCATTTAATACACCTAACCTAATGAACATCATAGCTTAGCTTAGTCTAGCTTAAAAGTGCTCAGAACACTTACATTAGCCCACAGTTGGTCAAAATCATCTAATACAAGGCCTATTTTATCATAAAATGTTGAGTATCTCATGTAATTTATTGAATAATCTACTGAAAGTTAAAAACAAAATGGTTGTATAGATACTCAAAGTATGGTTTCTACTGAATGTGCATCACTTGCATACCTCTGCAAAGTCAAAAAATTATAAACTAAACCATCGTAAGTCAGGGATCATCTGTGTGTGTGTGTGTGTGTATGTCTGTGTGTCTGTGTGTCTGTGTATATCTTCAGTTTGACAATCTCTGCCTTTTAATACGAGTATTTTAAACTCTACTTCTTTTAGTGGTTGTCTGGGAATTTCAGTATGTTTCTGTATTATAGCACATTTTGAATTCATACTCTACCATTTTATTTTTTGCTTACTAAAAAAACTTTGTTCATTATTTTGTTTTAAATTAACACATAATCATTGCACATATTTATTGGGAATAATATAAACTGTGATACATGTATACATTTTTAATGATAAAATCATGGTTTTTGGCATATCCATCAACTAAAACATTTGTCATTTATTTGTGGTGAGAACATTTAGAATCTTCTCTTTTAGTTACCTTGAAATATACGCAATAGTTTACTATTGTCACCCCCTGCTATGCTAGTGAACACCAGAACTTATTTCTCCTAACTCTAACTTTGCACTCATTGACCACATGTTTTATTTTAATGTAAGAATCTTAAAATTACATATTTCCAGTCATTCCCTTTGTTCTTTGTGTTACTGATTTTATAGCCTTTTACAGAGAGTAAGAGGCATAGAGTCTTTATATTCATATGTGTTTATTATTTGTTTCAGCTTTCTTTTAAGCTATGTTTCTTTCTGAAATCATTTTTCTTTATACTGAAAAATGTACCTTATCATGTCTTATAGTGCAACTTCTACTAGTGACAACTTCTCTCAGCTGTTGTTTGTAGGATATGTCTTCATTTTACACTCACTTTTAAAGGATGTTTTCACTGACTGTATAGCTCTACACTGTGAATATGTTTTCTGAGTACTTTAAAGATTGTGTTCCCTTATGTTCTGGCTTAAGTTGTTTATGTGCAGTCAGCCATCATTCTTATGGTTGTTCCTCTCTATATTATGTAGAAAAAAATTGAAGTCGACCAAATGAGAACAGGCAAAGTCTATTTACTCAGGACTTGCTATAAAAAGGGAGTCAGCCACCATCATGTTTTCATTTAGCAGAGACTGAAAGGCAGGTGAATACGTGGTCAAACTGTATAGTATAAAAAAGGCAAGGTTGCAGGTATGCTCTAATTGAAGACTGTTGGCATAGGGAAGCTGGAGGTGGGCTACCTAGAACTGGGTATCTTACATGATTAGTTAGGGATGCATGCGACTTTCTCTGGTTGGTCCTAAGTTGGAGTCAGTACTAAAATTAGTAGATCTGTCTGTTATTAATCAACTCTTAGCCATTGGGACCAATTATTTCAGATGTTTTTGTTTGACTTTGTGAAAAGGTTGCTAGAGATGGTGGTCTGCTTCATGTAGGTCTGACATGGAAAGTAAGCTGGCTTCCTGAGCTGGTTACTGTAGATAATGGGTTGGTTTTCTGGACTGGTTGCTGCAGATTGTGGGTTGAAACTCCATTTTATAGTTGATATGGCACTGTCCTTTTGTGTATTTAGTCTCTCAGTTATGTGCATTGTGTCTCTCTTCTTTGAAGATTTTATTTCCTCTTTGGTTTTCATCAGTTTGCCTATGATACATCTAAGTGCATTATAAACAATTCTGCTTAGTGTTTCTTGACCTTCTTAGATCTATGGGTTATTATATTTCATCAATTTTGTTAATTTTTCAGAATTTTATTTCTAAAAATTTTCAGTCTTATTTTTCCTCATCTCCTCTTTTGAGATTCTAATGACATAGTTTTATGTATATTATTGAAGTTTATGCCACAGGTCACTGATCATCTGTTTTCTGCTTGGATTTACAATCTTTTTTTCTCATGTTTTAATTTAAATAATTTCTTTTCACTTGATTTTAAATCCACTTATTCATTTTTTACCCATGTCCAATCTTTTGGAAAAGTGATCCAATGAATTTTAATTTTAAACACTTTTTTCTTCAACTCCATAATTTCCATTTGGTGTTTTCTTAGTTTCTAATTTTCTACCTACATATCCCATCATTTAATCCATTATATTCATATTGTGCTTTAAATTGTTTCACACATCAATAATGATTATTTTAAAGCCCAGACATGTTAACTTTAATCACTGAGTTATCCATGGGTCTTATTCAGTTTATTTTGCTTTACCTTTATTATGGATAAATTTTCCTTCATATGTCTTTCAGAGCTTTATTATATTCTGAGTATTGCTATAAAAGAATGATTAAATAATAATATTTATATATTTATTTCCAGGATAATAAATCCCTTTCCTTTCTGTCTGGTGGTTAGGGTAAGTGTCTACTTATTTTAAATTCCACTTATGGCCGGGCCGTAATTTTAATAATACTGAGTTCATCTTTGATTTACCAACCCTCATCTCCCATCTAGTGAGTGCTTGGATTGAGAGGAAGTTGTATTGTAGTTCCAGATATGTTTATTCACTATTTAGTTTAAATTGGAAAGGATTTTGAAATAGAATTACTATGAGGTTGCTCAGAAATAAGCAATTTTTTTTTTTTTTGCATTGTTCCTACTTCACTGCTGTTTTGCTGTAGGGAAGGGAGGAAGGAGAATTAGTTGACACACTAAGATATTTGTATTCATATTTGGGGCTATTTTCCTTTTTTTTTAACCATTCTGCCACACCGAACTGTCACCTAGTCTTGGCTGATTTCCGAGCCCTGCAAAGCCTCTCCCCTCTCTAGCAGGTCTGCTTCTCCGTTGTTCATACACATTAATACCCACTTCCATGTATGAAAGCCCAAGGGGCTGTTTGCTCACCTCCTTATTTTCCTCCCACCTCACTGGCTTTTCTTACTCATTTTCTTTCTTAATTTGTTCTCATTTTCTCTATCTCCTTACTTTGCAGTGCCTTGTGGCTTCATCTTTGGATAGTTTTTCTGTTTTTTTTTTTTTTTTCTTTTTATGTACAATCACTCTCTTGATGATTTTGTCTAGATTCACATCTTTAACTACTACCTGTGCACTGATGACTCGTGTTTATATCTCCAAACCAGACCTGCCCCCCCCACCAGGCTTATATACCCAACAGGCTACTTGACAGTGCCATATAAGCACAAAATAAAAAAATACATCATAACTGAGCTTATCTCTTTCAATAAGTAAATAAATAAATAAAATAAAACCTATTCCACCTGAAATCCTTTCCATCTCATAGGCAACTTCATCCTCCCAGCTGCTCAGAGCAAAACACTTGGATTTATGACTCCCTTTTTCTCTAATAAATACATATCATTCTGTCCATCAGAAAATTCTTATGTTTGTTCCTTCTGCCTTTATGGCGTACCTAGAATTTGAACACTTTTCTCCATTTCCAGGTCTCTATTCTAGTCCAAACCGTCCCATCATTTGCCTGGTTTATTAAAGTAGCCTCATACCTGATCTCCCTGATTCTACTCTTGTATTTTTTCCTACAGTAGATTCTTAACCAGATAATTCTTTTAAGACTGGAGTCAGATCACATGGCTCTTTTACTCAAAGCCCTTTTTGTGGTTTCTCATCCCTTAGTGTAAAATTTAAAGTCCTGTAAATAACAGCTACAACGGCCTCCCTGCTGCACCTCAAACGTGCCAGGAATACACTGACTTCAGAGTTCTTTTTTTATCATTGGTACTTTTGCCTAAAATTCTTTTATCTACTACATTTCTTGCCCCATTGCCTTTTTCAAGAGTTTGTTCAAATATAATATTTCAAGTGAAGTCTTCTATGACCACTTTCTTTAAACTGCTAACCTTGTACACCACCTCCATTTTATTTTCTCTGTAACACTTCTTTTCTTCTATCTATATAACTTACTTTAGTATTTTTTTTTATTTTCTTTCTTCTCCCACTGGAATATAAGCAGGATGAAAAACATGTTTTCTATTTTCTTTATGCTTTATACATAGAAAAATTCCTGATATGTAAAGATATTTTAAAACGTGTTAATACATTAGCGGCTGATTCCTTGTTACTTAGATATTGATTTGAATTACCAACTTGGGTCTAAAGATAGAGTCTTCTTTGTTTTGTAGTGATCCCTAATGGCTTTCTGATTATTCTTCTTTTAAAAAATTTATTATACTTTAAGTTCTGGGATACATATGCAGAATGTGCAAGTTTGTTACATAGGTATACATGTGCCATGATGGTTTGCTGTACCCATCAAACCATCATCTCCATTAGGTATTTCTTCTAATGCTATCCTTCCCCAAACCCCCCACCCCCTCACAGGCCTCAGAGTGTGATGTTTCCCCTCCCTGTGTCCATGTGTTCTCATTGTTCAACTCCCACTTATGAATGAGAATATGCAGTGTTTGGTTTTCTGTTCTCATGTTATTTTGCTGAGAATGATGGTTTCCAGATTCATCCACCTCCCTGCAAAGGACATGAATTCATCCTTTTTATGGCTGCATAGTATTCCATGGTATATATGTGCCAATTTTCTTTATCCAGTCTATCATTGATGGGCATTTGGGTTGGTTCCAACTCTTTGCTATTGTGAACAGTACCACAATAAACATATGTGTGAATGTGACTTTATAGTGGAATGATTTATAATCCTTTTGGTATATACCCAGTAATGGGATTGCTGGGTCAAATGGTATTTCTGGTTCTACGTCCTTGAGGAATTGCCACACTGTCTTCCACAATGGTTGAACTAATTTACACTCCCATCAACAGTGTAAAAGTGTTCCTATTTCTTGACATCCTCTCCAGCATCTGTTGTTTCCTGATTTTTTAATGATCATCATTCTGTTGTTTCTTGCTTTTTTAATGATCACCATTTTAAGCAGCATGAGATGGTATCTCATTGTGGTTTTCTTTTGAGATGTGTCCTTTCATATTCTTTGCCCACTTTTTGATGGGGTTGTTTTGTTTATTTTTTGTAAATTTGTTTAATTTCTTTGTAGATTCTAGATGTTAGCCCTTTGTCAGATGGATAGATTGCAAACATTTTCTTCTGTTCTGTAAGTTGCCTGTTCACCCTGATGATAGTTTCTTTTGTTGTACAGAAGCTCTTTAGTTTAATTAGATCCCATTTGTTAATTTTGACTTTTGTTGCCATTGCTTTTGGTGTTTTAGTCATGAAGTCTTGCCCATGCCTGTGTCTTGAACAGTATTGCCTAGGTGTTCTTCTAGGGTTCTTATGGTTTTAGGTTTTATGTTTAGGTCTTTAATTCATCTTGAGTTATTTTTTTGCATAAGGTGTAAGGAAAAGGTCCAGTTCTCTAAACTTGTTATTCTAGTTAGCAATTCATCATACCCTTTTTCAGGGTTCTTAGCTTCCTTTCATTGGGTTAGAACATGCTTCTTTAGCTTGGAGGAACTTGTTATTACCCACTTTCTGAAGCCTACTTCTGTCAATTCATGAAACTCATTTTTTGTCCAGTTTTGTTCCCTTGCTGATGTGGAGTTGTGATCCTTTGAAGGAAAAGAGACGTTCTGGTTTTTGGAATTTTTAGCCTTTTTCTGCTGGTTTTTCCTCATTTTCATGGATTTACCTACCTTTGGTCTTTGATGTTGGTGACCTTCAGATGGGGTTTCTATGTGGAGGTGATTTTGTTGATGTTGATGCTACTTCTTTCTGTGTGTTGTTTTCCTCTAACAGTCAGGCCCCTCTTTTGCAGGTCTGCTGGAGTTTGCTGGGGGTCCACTCGAGCCACTGTTTGCCTGGGTATAATCAGTGGAAGCTGCAAAACAGGAAAGATTGCTGCCTGTTTCTTCCTCTGGAAGCTTCGTGCCAGAGGGGCACCCCCCAGATGCCGGCCTGGGCTCTCCTGTATGAGGTGTCTGTTGACCCCCTCCTAGGAGGTGTCTGCCAGTCAGGAGGCATGGAGGTCAGGGACCCACTTGAGGAGGCAGTCTGTCTGTTAGCAAAGCTCAAGTGCTGTGCTGAGAGATCTGCTGCTCTCTTCAGAGCTGGTGGGCAAGAATATTTGCCTGCTGAAGCTGTGCCTGCAGCCACCCCTTCCCCCTGGTGCTCTGTCCCAGGGAGATGGGAGTTTTATTTATAAGCCCCTGACTGGGGCTGCTGCCTTTCTTTCAGTGATGCTCTGCCCAAAGAGGAGGATCTAGAGAGGCAGTCTGGCTGCAGTGGCTTTGCAGAGCTGAAGTGGACTCCACCTAGTTTGAACTTCCAGGTGGCTTTGTTTACATTGTGAAGGGAAAACTGCTTACTCAAGCCTCAGTAATGGTGGATGCCCCCTCTCCCCACCAAGCTCGAGCATCCTGGGTCAATTTCAGACTGCTGTGCTGGCAGCAAGAATTTCAAACCGGTGGATCTTAGCTTTCTGGGTTGCATAGGGGTGGAATCCACTGACCTAGACCACTTGGCTCCCTGACTTCAGCCCCCTTTCCAGGGGAGTGAACAGTTCTGTCTCACTGGTATTCCAGGAGCCATTGGGGTAAAAAAAAGAGAGAGAGAAAGAAAGAAGAAAGAAAGAAAAGAAAGAAAACTTCTGCAGCTAGCTTAGTATCTGCCCCAATGGCTGCCCAGTTTTGTGCTTAAAACCCAGGGTCCTGGTGGTGTAGACACCAGAGGGAATCTCCTGGTCTGCAGGTTGTAAAGACCATGTGAGAAGCGTAGTATCTGGGCTGGAGAGCACCATTCCTCAGGGCACAGTCCCTCACAGCTTCCCTTGGCTAGGGGAGGGAGTTTACCACTTCCTTGCACTTCCTGGGTTAGGCAAGGCCCCACCCTGTTTGGGCACACCCTCTGTGGGCTGCACCCACTGTCTAACCAGTCCCAATGAGATGAGCCAGGTACCTAGTTTGGAAATTCAGAAATCACCCAACTTCTGCATTGATCTTGGAAAGGCAGAAATCACCTGCCTTCTGCATTGATCTTGCTTTGAGCTGCAGACTGGAGCTATTCTTATTTTGCCATCTTGCCAGCCACTGATTATTCTTTTACATTGATTATGTATAGAGTTTTAGAATTATTGTTATATATAGACTAGAAAAAGCAAACACAATCTTTTTGAACAAAGGTTAAACGTTATCTTAGGAAAGGAACATACACTTATACTTCATTTTTTAGAAAAAAGCTTTGTAAATAAACTTTACAAATATGATCAATTAAAACATTTTGTTTCATAGACAGTTTTGGATTACTTTAATAATGATTTGACATGCAAGTTTTCTACTAGCCACTACAGGCTTCTTTGAAATGTTGGGGTGTATAGTGAAAGTAAAGTTTGAACATTCAAATTCTATGTAAATATTTCAATATTGTTTGTAACATAGCTCCAAAATATTTTCTCTTTATAGCAAATTTAAGGCTATATTATACTAATATTTTAAGAAGTTGTAAAGACTCAAATAATTGGACACACAGAAAAATTAAGAGTAGCTGCTCATAATTTAAGGATAGAAATAAGAATCTTTCTACTTTAATGTAATAAAATGATAACATCTCTTGAAAGTTGTTTGATAATTCTCAAGTGAATGAATCATATGGAACAAAGAATAAATGTTTTACTATATAACTTTTAAAAAAGAAAATGATATTTCAAGTTTGCTTTCTAAATTAAATTACTTATGTCTATTATTTTTTAAATTTACACAGAAATTACTTTGAATCGCTACATATGAATTCCCAAAGCAAATTTTAAGCTTTTTTGTTGTTGTTGTTAGACTATATACTTGAAATCAATCCTGTGAACATGCTTATATGTATTTTTTGATGTTAACAATTCCCAAGTCAAACTCTTAAGGGTTATTTTTGAAAAATTGTGTAGATATTGAAAACTTCTCAAAGTAAAATAACTATATGCCATTTAATGGCAAAGATTTGAAATGTCTACTTCCTTTTTATAATAGATAAAAATTTCCTCTAATATTTCAGCCAAAATCCTTAACTAAACCAAAGAAACAAGTGTTCTGAAAATTCTTAGAAATCAATTACTTAGCACTTAATCTCTTATCAAAAGCTTCTATATACCTGTAATCAGATACGTAGTTAATAGACTACTCAAAATTTTTAAATTTATTGTAGTATGTACTAGTGAGTAAACATAGATTTACATGAGATTTATAATTAAAAAGTAAAATGAAGCTTCACTATAATTTCTGTGCATTTTGCAATATAATGACAGAGAAATTCATTAAAAATGTTTTTTGTGTGTGGGGGGACTCATTTGCATGCCAGAATCCTTACTAGCAGCACAAATGATTTTAAAAATTCTGCATTTTAGCCTTAACAAACGAAGCATTGCTTTACATGAAATTATTGGGTATTTACTTTTATAATAGTTAATCTTTCACTCTTTTGATCTCTGAATTTTAGAATGCACTGTGACATCATTTTAACTTCAGTAGGCATGTAGGGAGGATGCATTTAACTGAAAGGGTAATGGAAATCAGTTTATGTGAGGATTAATAAGCTGTTACAGTTCTTAGTTACTTTAACATTTTTAACCTCCAGAGAAAATTAAGAAATATTAAGTGTCAGAGTTACAAAATCAAATGAATTTATGAGATGATTGGGGATACTTGAGAGAATAAACTAAATTATATGTATGTGTTCTCTTTCAAGCATTTGCTATCTCTTCTAGGCTGGATTTCTATGCTGGTTTCTAAATAAGACTAAACTCTTTTCTCTGCTAAAGGATGAAGTGATATCATTATTTAAATAAGTTGACTACCTGTTTTTATTCAAGTTGACTGCCTGTTTTTATTCAAGTTGACTGCCTGTTTTTATTGAATTGGTTTAATAAAACCAAAAAGCTTGCTATAGATGGTTATTTATTATACAAGTGAATATTGTATATTTTCTTTTTTGGCATAAAAAGACACATTATGTTTTATATATATAAAACATAAATATATATATATATAAAACATAATGTATCTTGTTATATATATATTTATGTTTTTTATATATAAAACATAATGTGTCTTGTATATGTGTGTGTGTGTGTGTGTGTGTGTGTGTGTATATATATATATATATATATATATGTTAAAAAACACCATGGGGAATAAAACTCATGTTTTTTGAAATTTTTATGCATTACAATAATTGTAGTAAGCTCCTTTGGATAGAAAATACAGACACTTGTGAGATTTCCAAGACTTAAGTCAACTTCATCAATTTTGGGGATATTAATGATACATAAAGACAACCCACAGAACTTTATATAATGATTTACTTATGTTGCTATAATACTACTACTAAATTATGTGTCACAGAGAGTGCTACTATTAATACTACTACATATTTGTTTAGCATTTTAGAATTTCAAAGGGTAGTTTTCATAACAGTAGTCTACCAGCATAAATTGACATTTCATAACTTGAAATGCATGCTAATCTATCAGGATAAACTGTACTGTAGTATGTGATCCTTAAAGAACAGTTCCCCCTCTTTAATGACTAGATGTAGATTCTGCAATTTCTCTGATACTGTTTCAGATGAACTTCTGAATGGAGGGTATAGGGCCCAAGGCTTTTATAACATAGTAAATGTGGAGGAAGAAAAGGACATGTGCTCTGAAGCTATATACAATCTCAGACAATACAACCAGTATTACAGTATTGCAGTATTTTTTGCATAGGGTATTGTTGACAATCCTTTGTTGTAGCTTTCATTTTTCTTTATTCCTTGACCTGTTTCATTATATTTCAGCAAAAAAGAAAACTTGACTAAGGATAGATTGTTTAGTCCTGTGGTCCCTGCTTCACTTTCCTTGGACTCATTGGATCTTTAAATAATGCTCATCTTGCACCAGTAAAAGACTCAAAATGCTTTGTGTTTCATAAGCAACAATCTGCTGATTGTATTCTGTAGGTTATATTTGATTTCATATGATGGCCTTTGTATCTCATAATTGTTAATTATTTCTAAACACAAGAACCACTCAATTATACCAGTCAGTGTGTGGCAAGGAAAAATAAATGGCAGTTTCCAACTGCATAAATAGAATTAATTGTTTTCTCTAGAGCAGTGTAACCATAATAAATGCACTTTTGTCAAACTCCTAGGATGTGTTCCTTTTAAACAGTGTAATATCACCTTGAGAGAAAATAATCTATCTATATTCAGTGATATACTACTGATATACTTTATATATTTATTAAATATTATATAACAATAAATTATATACTTCCAGCAGTATATAATATCTGGAAGCAACAATGTTTGTTTACATTTTTGTTTCACATCATGATTTATAAAGATAATGTACAGACATTGTTTTATTTGGTCCTAATAAAAATTCTTTAAGATGAACAGAGGGTTAGTTATGCTCACTTAACAGATAGGAACTCTCAGATTTGAAGTGCTGACTTGTGTCCAATAACACATTTTAAGTACAAGAGTGAAAGCTTCATGTACTTCATTTTAATACTGAATATTTATTCCTCTACAGTGCAATTTCTAATGTCAGAGATTGTAAAATTTTTATTAAATAAGTTTGATTAATTATAGTCCTTTAAACATACATTTTAGGGGTAAGATGGAGTGCAAATGGAAGGGGAAAATAAGATAATTAGTGGATATTAAGTAATGGGATGATAAAAACTGAAAGTTCTACTTAATTTATTTTGGAAAAGCGAAATATTTTCCCTACACATAATCCTATAAGGGAGTACTTGTATTGAGACCTTTGGCTCAGTGGTTCTACATTGCTGCTGCTGATCAGAGTTGCCATCCATTCAGCTTTATTCCCCCATAGTCTGATCTCTCCTGTTGGATCAAGTCAAGATGTAGCTGTGGTTTCTCTTCTCCATTTACTTCATTTGGGGTCAGTTTTTCATCTTTCATCTATACCTCACCCAGGAATGATTGACTGAGGAATGAATGAGACATAAAGAGTATCAAAGGTAAATCACTCTTCTCTACCTATTCAGAAGCAAGGGTTCAATACTAATAGAAAAGACATTATAGCATCCATAGGAACTTATCTTGTAATTCTGTGATATGAAGTTGATTAAATGATTAATGGCTTTATATATGACAAATTTGAAAATGTCTAACCAGTTATATAAATTAGCAATCATTTTTGTTTAGGATTTGCATTTACTTCAAATATTCAAAACATTTTATTCTGGTATAGGTAGTTTTTATATGAATATGCACTAGGCTTTCTATCTGCTAGTGTAAAAGTTCAAGTGGCCTTCTTCTACAACAATTTATATTGACATATTTTTCACCTACCTTCCTATTTTTATTTTGATTTAAAAAATTTGTTGGACGTTTGAGTGAAATTGAATATATTATTACTGTTTTAAAAAGTCATATAACCTCTCTTTCAACACAATTTGCATACAAACCAGATTAAATTTGTTTCTTAGAAATTTTGAAAATTTCAAATGGGGGAATGGAATGGAAATGGCAGGCATTATTGCTGCAGCATATTATACATTTATGAAGAAAGGATCATGCTATACTTCTTTTGCTAATTTATAAATTCCAGAAGAGGTTCAGCTGCTTCCCTCCTTTGCCCCTTAGGTGAAGCTCAGATGTTTGAGATCTAAGGTTCATTATTCAGTGCTAAATTTCTGTAGTTATCTGAAGCTTTTAACTAATATCTCTTATTATTTCTCTTCTACCAGATTTCTACAGCCCCTTTTCTTCTTTTGTTCCTTTAATCAAGAATTCCTGTTAATTATTAACAGCATGAACTTTGATATTTGTCATCTTTTTTTAAAACTTTTTTTTGTAAGTTCAGTGGTACACATGCAGGATGTGCAGGTTTGTTACATACGTGAACGGAATACCAATATGGCATGTTCTCATTGGGCATTTCTTATTTTGAGTCCTCATTTTCTTCTTTGACCATTTCCCTTTCTTTGCCAAATCTTATTGTTATCTCATTTTTATCTGTGCTCCTGCTATATATTTTTTCCTAACGTGGTAGGCTTAACCTCTTTCTTGGTATGTATCATTCTGAATAATACACAGTTAGTTCCTTTGGTAATTGAAGAAAGAGGTGGTTCCTCATAATATAACTAGAGGAGTTGTGGCCACTATAATAAATAGTGTTAACTGCCTACTGACTGTTCAGTCTTTCTAAATATTAAAAGAAATACAGTAGGTATTTAAGACATGATCCCTTTATCTCAATTAATTTATAATATTATGAATAAAAATATTCCTCCATGTAAAAACAAACTAGATATTATAATAAGCTATGTTTTATTGTCTTTTGTTTATTCATGGTTCTTAGGAGTTATTACTTCACCACTTAGTAGTCATCACTCCATCAATGTGGAATTAATGAAAACAACAAGCTTGTCCTTCCTGAGCCAAGTTCATAATCAACCCAGTAGTGTCATTCAAGCTATGTTTTATATGTGCCTTGAAAGAATGTGTTTAGCCTGACTACTGGTTGACCTTTTAGTAAATATTTTAATGCCCTAGCCACCATCCCGTAAGGTCATTTTATGCACAGGTTATTTTTCCCAAGGGCTCTGAAACTGTCTCAACTTAGAATCCCAGTAATTAGTATTATAACAGGTAAATAGATTAAAGGTGATCTTTCCCCCATATAATTATGTGTACAGGATTTGAATATTGTCAATAACACCTCATTATCTTTTTCTTACCGTCTATATGTGGAAGAGTATCATTAAGAAGAATTTGTGTATTCAACACTATTTCAACAAATATATTTCAAATATCTATTATTAACTGAAAACTAAGCCAAATGTATGTATATAAACTTAGATCTTAACTATGTTCTCTCATATTTCTATATCTTATAACATTTAACTTAGAGTTACATGATAATATAAGGTTGTTTTGTTTTATATAAACCTTAGGGTTTCTTTTTCCATAAAACTCGCACTTCTATAAAACTTACACGTGTAATCCCAGCACTTTGGGAAACCAAGGCAGGTGGATCACAAGATCAGGAGATGGAGACCATCCTGACCAACATGGTGAAACCCCATCTCTACAAAAAATACAATAGCCAGGCATGTGTGCCTGTAATCCCAGCTACTCAGGAGGCTGAGGCAGGAGAATAGCTTGAATCCCAGGAGGCAGAGGTTGCAGTGAGTCTAGATCGTACCACTGCACTCCAGCCTGGATGACAGAATGAGACTCCATCTCAAAAAAAAAAAAAAAAAAAAAGGAAAAAAATCTCACACTTGTAGGGCATGTCAGCCTTAGACACTTCTCTAAGTAAATTTGAAGTCCTATTTTCTAGAGAAAAAAATACTGAATGTCTAAGAAATACCTTTGTGACTTCCGCTAAATCATGCAGCAAGGCAGGAATGATATCTTTGTGTATTTACAGAGCATTTTTATTTTTAAGAGGTCAAGGAATTTCATGTGGATTATCTTTTTCACCCAGATATTCCTTCTGCAGTAGTTGTCAAAACACAGAGGAATGAAATTTCTTGCCCCAGGTTATGTACTCATGCTTCTTAGGCACCACACCTGAACTTAATCTAAGTCCTGGTTTTCTTTATGATGTTATCTCACAAATTTGTCCATTTCCTCCTAAAAACAAATGAATGAATCCAAACAACAAGTATTGAGCATACACTGTTACTGGCCACTGTTCTAGGTAGTTGGGAGAAATCAATGAACCAATAGGATAAAAGCAAAACAAGACCAAGCAAAGCAACCCTTTCCTTGTCCTACTGAAACTTATATTTGAATAATTGGAAGCAGGGTGTGGGGAAGACAGAAAATAAACACCATCAATTAGTAACATATAGCATTTTAATAAGAAATAAATGCAATAGAATATAAAGTAATTATGGGGAAGTTAGGCCATGTGGTTGGGACATGTAAATAAGTTAAGCCAATTAATTCAGAAATGATTTACATAGTTCCCAACTATGTAAAGCAATATCATTAAAAACTAGTTCAAACTTGAAAATGTAAACACAATCCTGTGTTTACATATTCAAATTGAGAATAATTGAATTTATTAATCCCATTAGTTAACATTTGTTGATGACCACTTGGTTAGAAAGTGCTGTTCTAGGAGTTGTGAGTATAGGGGGGGGATATAGTGCAGATTCACTCTTAAGCTGTTCAGAGACTGGGGGACAGGATATTATAATTACTTATTGCTGCTTAAAAATAATCATCCAAAAGCATAGCCCTTTAAAAGAGTAACCACTTTTTTATCGCTTGTGATTCTGTAAGTTGACAGAGCTTAGCTGGTGATGCTTCTGCTTCTCCCAGTGTTGGCAGGAGGTGCAGTCCTCTGAGGACTTGACTGGCCCAGACTGTCAGGGGTGGCTCACTCAATGACCTATACTTTGGTGGCGGAAGGCTGGAAAGCTCATGTCAGCAATGAATTTGGGCACTAGATCATTTGGGTCTGTTTTCTCCAGGTGTCAGAGCCTCTTGCTCTCCACATGGCCTCTCCACATGGTCTCTGCACATGGTTTCTCCAGCAGGTAGTGAGACATTTACTTGGTGGCCCAGTGGTACACAAATTGCTAAAGAACTTAGATCTTCCCAAGAGTTAGGTTTAGAACTTACAGAGGGTCATTTCCTCTATATTCTATTGGTTAAAGGAAGTCTCAGACCAGATCAGTCCATATTCAGGGAGGCTATTTCACAAGGAGAAAGTTATGGGTTGCACAGATTATTTGAAGCCATTTTTGGAAGCTAGTGATCCCAAGCGACAGTGCTTACAATATACACAAGGTACTGTGGAAACACTGAAGAAGGTAATCTATCAGTCTTGGTGCATTCAGGTGAGGCTTCCAAGAACAAAAGGATGCTGAGCTAGACATTAAAAAAAAAATCAGAATTAACCAGTCAATGAGGAACAGGATATGCCAGGAAGAGAGAGAGCATGAGACATATATAGGACATGGTATCAGAAGAGAGTGTGGTGTGTCCAGAGAACTTCCAGTTATGTAATATGAGAGTGAAATATAAATCCTTTCAATAAATGCTGATAAAGAAGGCTGCATAGGACAAAGCTTTGAATCAGGGGTATTTTATAAAATAAGGACAATACTCTCACAGAGAGTTGGTCTGAGGACTAAATTATATCAAGTATCCGGTATGTATAAACTAAGCATATATATATATACACACACACACACATCACACACACACACACACACACACATATATATAAACATCTATATATACATATATATATATGTATACTAGTGATTTTTAACATTTTTTGTCATGATGAAGGGTTTGAATTTCAAACTGAAGTGAATAGAAAGCCAATAAAGAATAATATTTGCATTTTACAAAGACTCCTTTGTGCAGAGTCCAGAGAATTTATGAGAAAGTTAGATGCTGAGGAAAGAATAATCAATTTGATGGCTTTCTAGGACAACAGAAAAAACATACAGAAGACAGAGGCTGTGGAAAAGGATTTGAGAAAAACTAGAAATTGTAAGTTAAACACACAACTTGTTTTAGTTTCCTTTTTTCCTAATGTAGTAGACCCATTTAATAATTCATTCATTATTGCAATATGTATATTTATATTTTTAGGATCTCTCACAGTTCAGGCACTGGGTTACAAACTGTGGATACAATTTCTAGTTGTGAGATACAATTTTTACATTCATGAAGTTCACAGTTTTCTTATGAAGATTGCAATATTAATGATAATTACAATGGAATATGACAAGTACTTGCTAGATGTAGGCACGTAGGAGTCTCATTTCACCCAGATGGTAAATGTCTGTTAGGGTTTTTCCAGTAAAGTTTACTTGACACATGAAAGGTAGCAGGAGAAAATTTTAGAAAGATAAAGGCATCATCTAGCAGGACAAGGCGGGGGCAAAAACAAGAGTTAGAAATGAGGAGCAATAGGCCAGCGGAGGAAGAGCACAATATAGACCTGGAGATGTGAGTGGGCTTGTTAAAATGAGGAGCTGGATATAGCATAGCATCATTATGGCCAGAGCTTATCATACAATGAAGAGAAGGGGAGAGATGATATTAAGGAGAAAAATAACTGGAAAATTATCAACAGCTGAAATCAATAAGCACAAATGTCATTTACAATTCCTGAAATCATACTCCGCATGTTTTAAATCCATGAAGCTCAGAATAATCATAGAAGCTTAAAGATAAAGAAAAGTAGGCAAAGCTGTTACAAATTTATACTGTGCAATAATTAATATTAATTTTATGAGCAGCATTTTATATTCACTTGCTATTTCCATAGCAATGTGCAAATAGAGCTGAGATATATAAGGCATGAATATTACCCTCAAAAAACTTTCAAGTCCAACTTCCTTCAGGAAGTATTCCTTGACCATCCAGTGCATTTAATCGTATTCTGATTTGTATTTAACAAATTGCCTAACAAATAATATTGTCAATAGAAACTGTTACATGTTACTATTATTATTAATAAAGATAGATCACAGATCTTTCAGGGCAAGAGCAGATGCAATTGATAGGCCATTTACCTACACTCCTGAAATTCAGTTCTACTCTCATTCTAGAAAACAGATTTGATTAAGAGCTTGACCAGGTCAGGACAGTGGCATGTATAAACAGCAAAGGACGTTTTGGTTTTATCTAGGCTTAACCTTAGCAGCTCAATGTAGACAGAAATCACATAGGTTTTCAATATAGCAGTATTCTTTACGTGAGCACCAGGTGAAGAAATCATGTGCAAAATTATGTATGCTCCTGAGTATACATATGTACATGTGTGAATTTTGGAGGAAGAGAGGATATATGTAAATATAAGTATATTGTGGCAGGGGAGTAGATTTCATTAGATTCTCAATTCCAAACAATGTAAAATCCCTGCCTTAAGGTGATGATCAGTGTTAGAACTGCCTTGTTTCTAAACGTTTCAGAGGGACATGGCAGGGTTCATTAAGCACTCCAGGACTACCCCTCTGCCTGAAGATAGAGGAGAAACAAATCTTCCTAAGTCAAGGGTTGTATTGCATTCTACTAAAGCCTTGTTGAATGTTACTCTCCAGTAACCAATCATCTTTAAGTATTTCTCAACATTTCAGTTAAAATTAAACTAACAGAGAGTGATGTTGGTAGGATGGCAAACCAAGAGGCCTCAGGCCCTGATTACCCCCTTGGAGGCACTGAGTTAACAATATACAGACTGGAATCCCTTTTTAAGAGCTCTATTGACCAGTTAAGAAGTGACAGCACCCAGACCAATGCAAAATATATATATATATATATATATATCTCGTAGTAAAGTTCAGAGAATTTTGCATGCCCACATCCTTCTCTTGACTCAGTGTAGCATAGTGCATACTGGAGGAAACAGTCCATACAGAGGCTCCTCTTTTACAATAGCAACAAAAGAGTGAAATGTGAGTCAGATATTCTGGTTTGTCTAGGAGCTTCCTGAAGTATTGTGAATGGTAGCAGAGTTTGGAAACCACTAAAAAAAGAGGCAAGCAGTTTGGCATGTTAGAGCTTCAGAGCTGCAGAGATTCTGCAGTTCTATAAGCAGATGCTAGAAGGAGCAGGAGATTATGAGCTCCTGAGAAACAAAATGGGCAAGATGCTTAGAAAATTTGAGAAAACTAAAGGCACAAAAAATCCTCAGAAAAGTTTTGAGAGATCCTCAAACTTATAGCTAGGTTCATTGATGAAAGCCATTCTTTCCACAAATCCAGTACATAATGGCTGGGACAGGTGAATGTTTTCTCAAATGCCCAAATCTCAAAGAAATATCACAAGACATGCAAAGAACCAAGGAAGTGTAGCTTGATAAAATGTACAAAACAAAACCTTGGATATAAACTCTAAAGAAAGGCAGATAACTGAACTTTCTGACAAATAATTCAAAATGACTGTTTTAAATATGGTCAGTGAGCTTAAAAAAGAACACAGAGAGATGAATAAACAAAATCCTGAAAATAATGTATGAACATTATTGTAAATAGTGAATATTGAAAATAATGTATGAACATCAGGGAAAAATAGAAACTATAGAAAAGAATCATACAGAAAAATACAATAACTTGAATTGCTGAATTGCAAAATTATAGAGACTTAGTAGAAAACTTGATCAGGCAGATGAAAATATCAGTAAACTTGAAGACAGAACATATGAAATCATTGAGTTAGTGGAGAAAAAAAAAAGGAATGAAAAAAATGAACAGAACTTAAGGAACTTATAGGGCACCATCAATCAAACCAATATACAAATTATGGGAGTTCAAGAAGGAACAGAGGGGTGGGGGAGGGAGGGAGGGGGAGAGAGAGAGAGAGAGAGAGAGAGAGACAGAGTTTATTTGAAGAAATAATGACAAAAAACTTCCCAAATCTGAGGAAAGAAATGGACATACATATTCAAGAAACTCAACAAACTGCAACCAAGATGAATCCATAGAGAATACACCAAAACCCATTACAACCAAGCTGTTGAAAGTCAAAGAGAGTTGTGACTCATCATGTGCATGGTAACCTCTATAAGATTACCAGAGAATTTGTCAGCAGAAACTTTATAGGCCAAAGGAAGTATGATAATATTATTCAAAGTGTTGAAAGAAAAAATGCTATCAATCAAGAATACCACAGACAACAAAATAATTCAAAAATGGAGAGAAATTTAAGATTTTATCACACAAAGCGGAGGAAATTCGTTCTACTAGATTTACCCTACAAGAAAAGTTAAAGTGAGTCCTTCAAAGAATGCTAGGTGAAAATACAAACTTCAGTAAAGATAAATACATGGCTAAATATAGTAAACTGTATTATTGTAATTTTGGTGCACAAATTTACTTTTAATTCTTATATAAAATTTAAATGACAAAAACAAAAACAAATGTATGTTAATGGATATAAAATACATAAAGATGTACTTTGGGACATCAATAACATAAAAGTGGGGGACAATAAGGAGTAGAGTAAGTTGTTAGTTTAAAATAAAATGTTATAATTTGTTTAATATGTTATATATAAAATGTTATGTATAATATGGAAATATAGAATATAGAATATATTAACATAATATATAACATATATAGAAAATTATAATATGTTACAACTTTAATGTTTTGTTCAATTGCAACAGTAACAATGTACACAAAAGGAAATGAGAAGAAAATCAAAGCATGCCATTACCGAAAGTCAACAAAAGGCAAAGAAAATCAGTAAAAGAGGTAAGGAGAAGTAAAAGAGCTGCAAGGCATACAGAAAACAATTAACAAAATGGCAGTAATATATTCTTCCCTAAATCAGTAATTACTTTAAATGTAAATGGATTAAACTCCCTGATCAAAAGATAAAATTTGGTGAATGGATTTAAAAAATCAGAATCAAACCATATGCTGTCTACAAGAGACTAACATTAGCTGTTAAGGACACATATAGGCAGAAAGTCAGAAAGATTAAAAACATATTCTATGCAAGCGATAACTGAAAAAGAGTAGAGGTGCCTACTAATATCAAAAAAGGAGACTTTAAAACAAAAATTGTAGGAGAGATAATAATATCACATAAATGATAAAAGGGTCAATTTAGCAAGAAAATATATAATATTTTATAAATATTCATGCACCCAATATTCGAGTTCCCAGTAGATGAAGCAAACATTGGCAGAATGGAAGGGAGGAACATAAGCAGCATTATAATAGTAGGAGACTTCAATACCCCGCTTTTAATGATGAATAGAACGACAACCAAACAAAAGATGAATAAGGAAATAGAGGACTTGAGCAATACTATAAGCTAATTGGACCTAACATATATATAAATAACACTCCAGTCATTCTTCTCAAGTGCACATGGAACATTCTTCTGAATAGACCTCATGTTAGGCTACAAAACAAGTCTTAAAATATTTAAAATGATTGAAATTATACAAGGAGTCTATCTGATTGAGAAAAAAATTTGTTTGCATTCACTGACAAGTAGGTGAATTTCCAGTATTTATCTTTAACATTCACTTTCATCTTACTTGTAAACATGAATAAATAAAAAAAGAACCCACATCCATGTTGAAGTACACTTGATTGTCGATTGCAGTCATCTTGATTGTCATTGCCTACAAATATAGTAGTTGGGCAAAAATCAATGAGAGTATTCTGAAAGAATCAATTAGATATATGAAATTAATAATAGAGTATTGAATATTTTATAATTCATAAACTGTGTTAGAAATCTTTTATATCAGTACAATTATAATATTGCACTCCCTTCTTTGGAAACTGGTTATTAAACATTTATCAGCATAGAACTGATATTACCATTTATCTGTTTCCTGTATGTTCCTAACATTATTTTCTTAAGTCTGTTTCTGGTAACTCTACTAACTGGGTTATTTGTGTATCTCTTTGTATTGTCTTTTTTTCTAAAATCTGGTTTTTTTCCTCTTTACCTTGTTTCTTGGTATGCCTTGTAATTTTTTATAAAATTAAAATTAAATTTTAATTCTAAATTAAATTCTGGACACAGTGTGTGAAAAATAGTAGAGTGATAATAGAGAGGATCTTGGGAATGTTATCTGGCTCTGAGAGAATTTTCCATCTTCCAGCAGAAAAGAGGGCACAGATCATCTGAATTAAATTAAGTGTTGAACTTACTTGATGCTGGGTTTTAGTTCTTATAATAAGCTTTTTTCTCCATATGTTTCCTTTCTCCATATGTTTCCCTCCACTTATAGGGTCTAACGTAATAGTGGTCCCAACTGGGAGCCAGGATTTCTCATAAAAGCTCTTCCTTCCTGATGGTCCTTGGCTTTTCAGTTTAGAACTGAGAGTACAGACTGCTTGTCTCATTTGCCTTTGCTCTTGGCAATTTAAGAATATGCAAAGTCTCAAAGGCAAAGCCATAGAATGGTCTCATTTCCCTGCTACTACCTTCTCTCTGAAATATTGGCTACTTACATCATTGCTGCCATCTTCAATCTGAAATCCATTTTTTCTTTAATATTTTAAGAGTTTCAAAAATTCTCTACCTATTAGCAACGTATGTTCATATTCTTTCTCTCTCTTTACACAACAAAATTGGTGTTTTTCCCTAGGGAAAAAGCTGCTTACAGAATGTTGGTTAACATTTCTCTGATGTCCTTCCCTCAGGAATCTTGGGCTCTCAAGTCCTGGTTACCTCTTAGCTGTCGGATGCCTTTAAATAGATTTTAATCATAAATATTTCAAAATTAGCTTTTCTGGTTATTCTCAGTGAGAATATTGGCTGGTTCTAGTCTATTCCATGATGACTGTATCTACATGATTGTTAAATGATTTTATATGCCTACCTCCCTGTACCAGGAAAAAGTTCTCTCCTAGATTTTCTTATAGCATTCTGTATATAATTTTATAAAAATAATTAGCACTTTGAATGATAAAGTCTTATGTTCTTGTCCATCTGTACTGTAATACTAGACCATGAGCTTCTAGAAATTAAATACTATCTTGTTTTTCTTTCTGTTCCTATTACATTGCACATGATTGCTGCTGAATAAATGATTAGTTAACAAATAATTTAAAAGTGTGGGAATAGATCTGTAGATTTCTGGACCAAACAGCAAATTATTTATCTGACAGATACTCCAAAGTTTGTTTCCCTCTATGTTTGTGTTTAAAACATTTCCCTCAACTTCTTTCAGTACTTGTACAGCTTTTTAAAAAAGATTTAAATGTTTGAGCCATCTGGAATTTATTTTGCTGTACAAATAAAATGAGTTATAATTATGCTTCTTTAATTGTTTTTTATCTTAGAAAAAAAGGCAATGGTGTCAAAAGTAAGGGCGATTTACTTTTATTTTTATAGACCAACCCTGTTATTACTCCATTTGCTAGGATAACATGTTTTTCAACTAAAGCAATATTTTTGAACATTGTAAACCTACAATGAATTAGTTATTAGACAAAGTTATTTTTCTCTCATGATATTTTAGTATCCTTAGATATTATTTATTCACTCTGTTTTATTAGATATTAAATTATATAAATGGTGTGAATAAATGGTAGTTAATATACAGTAAAGAACATTTTCACATATTTAATCCTCATTACATTTTGACTACTCTCTCTATGAAGCCTTCCCAGATTCCTTACGGGACAGTTAGTCACTATTTTTCCGGGTTGCATGGTCCTTTCTTTGTAGCTCTTTTGTATTCCTTAAAAATTTGCATTAAATATATCTGTTTAAAATTAAAATTTTATCCCTATTTCTACTACCTTTCTTATTCCAAAATCTGAATTTATTTTCCTCTGAAGCACTTATACTTAAAATATATACATCTCCTCTGCCTGAACACACACAGACGCACACAGAACACACACACACACACACACACACACACACACACACACACACACTAGCAGGAGAAACTTCCTTATAGTAGACATTTCTCTGTTTGGTTCACTATCATATCCCCAGCACCTAGAGCAGTACCTGGCACATAGACTATGCTGAATGACTGTATGCTTCCTGCATTAACTTGTGAGCTCACTGAAGACAGGCACAGTGGTCTAAGTCTTTGTATCCCAGTTCCTACTACAATATCTACTAAAGTAGATGCTAAATCAATTTTCTGATAAGTGATAACTCATTCTCTTATAAAACTAAAGGAGATGTTATTGTTATTCACATTCACAGATAATCATACTTATGCTGTTTACTTATTGTTTAGCAAATAATTCTTAAAATATAATGAGTATAAAATAACATGTTTAAAATTTACTTCATTGATTACTTGAATAAGTATTTATTTATTGAATTTTACAAACCAACAATTATGTAGACAGATTTATATTTTTCTTCTGATACATTTAGAATTCTAAAGTATTATCTATTCACTTTGCTTTATTAAATATTACAATTATATAGATTATATGAAAAATACTTCTTTTCATGTATTAAGTATATACCCTATGGCAGACTTTGTATTAAGAACAGGGGAGACAAAGCTAAATAATATTTAGTCCCTGTCTTCAAGGTCCTAAATGACACCTAACATTTACATAATATTTTCAATATGTCAGGCATTATTATGAGAAATTTATACATATTTACTCCTTTAATTCTCATAAGAATCTCATGATAAAGGTGCTAATATTATGTCCATTCTGATGGTGAGGAAACTGAAGCAGAGAGAGATCAGTAATGCAGTTTGTCATTAGAGTCTGTGTTCAGTGTCTAGCCAAAGTCTGGAGTCAAAGTCTGTGTCCAGGCCTTTCTATGAAAAGCGGCTTTTTAGAAAAAAAATTTTCTCAACTCCCCATTTGTTCCCCTTACTATATACTCCAATATATTATTGTAATTGACCAGATCTACTGAATATTATGTGAAAAACACGGGCTTACAAAAATAACACAAGAGAAAAAATTCTAAAACTGTTAAATTTCTTGCTGTAGTGATTTCTGGCATTCATATAACCTTAGTTGTTTATAACTTACTCTCAATAAGTTGTGGCACACTCTCCATAACTACCTAAACAATTTTTTCTACAAACGATATTGTCTTCTTTGGGAAGCTAGAAAATGTGTAATATGATGAATGTCCAGGCAGTCAGTCCTAAAGGAATAGCAGATAGTAAGTATTATCTATTATAGCAGTAAATTATTTCAACACATTTTTAACTAACAAATTATTTAGAAATAAATAATTCTGGTTGATTGATTTTGAAAGTAAACCATATGTTGTTTACATGTGTTGGCATTTATCCAGTTTCCCTGAAGCTAAGAGTGAATTTACTTTCAAAAAAAGAAAGCTATTTACTAATTAGATAATAGTGAACATAATGAAAACAGGTACTATAACTTTTTGAATTATGAGAATGCATCTTCAGAGCAAGCTCTGAGAAAAGGATCATGAGGGGGAAAAATTATCTGCATGTATTGTGAAGTGGGTACATATGTATCCTGGAGACACATTCCAAGACATACATTAAGCGAAGATTTAACAACATTTTCTACTATGATAGAAATGAAAAAAATACAAATCAGAATGTATTTTAAAATGCCCTATTTTATATGAACTATTCAATGTAAATACATGCATTATGTGCAATAATGAGATTCTAGTTAATAAAAGCTTTTCAAACTCGTTAGGGTGACAAGCAAGAAGTAACTAAATCTAGCCCCTATGATTTTGCTAGAAGGCCAATGTGGCATTGAATCTAACTGACATATAGATCCCCACACTTCTGAGTGACAGAGACATCCATAAAGTCCTGTTCTCTCTCGTCACTTGAAAGAGTAGATGTAGATAATATAGATTCTATTGCTTCAGCCACAAAGGAGAATAATTACAGCCAGTGGGGGAAGGGTGGTGTTCAGGAATAGATGCTCCTCACATAAAAGGTTGATAAATAGAAAAGATCATAGAGAAATTAAGAGTAAAAAGGACAGTTCAGATGACTACCTGGATGAAATTCTGACCCAGGGTGATTGAGTAAACCGAACCTCTGTTCCTCAGAGGGGAAAACTTTTTCTGCCTTGTATCTTTCCTTCCAATGAAAAGGATGTACTCATTTGAATCACAGTAATGTTTCTGAAGAAAAACGAATGTTCAATGTTCAAAACAGTTAGAACTATTAAAATGTATTATCAACTGTTTAAAATATATAATAATGTATGTGTTCATTATTTTCCAAAAAATTTAACTTCCATGTTTAAAAATAACATATAAAATCTGCCCTCATACAATATGGCTTGATACTGGATTTCTTCTACTGTGGCACAGGCACTCAAATTCCACTTATAATTATTTTTCTAAATGATTAGCACTTATTGTGATTATTCTCTGGCTAATATATGTATGCAAAATGTGGCTGCAGGATTTGCTTTTGTTAGCATATCCCCCTCCCCCACTCTGAAACCTCAAGGTTCCAGACGTTGATGCTGGAGAGAGAAAATGGATGGGTGTGTGTGTGTGTGTGTGTGCGCGCGTGCACGCATGTGTGTGTATGTGTGTGTCTGTGCGTGCCTGTGTAACTGTATCTAACCTTCAAGTTGATACAATGGTGATGATATACAAACAAAAAAAGAGGTAAATTTTCTCCTTGATAGTGCCATTCTTAACTCATTTTAATCCTTTAAAAAATGCTTTTAATTTAAATGAGGGTAGTGTTTTAACAAAGCTACACAGAGCATTTAAACTGGATATTTATTAAAACTGAAAATGGCACTTTTATTAAATAACTCTGTGATCTTCCAGCCATGTTCTTAACCAGTGATCTCCCTGTAGCAAAATGCACAGATAATCAACAACCCAGTCTGACAGTAAACTTGTTGGGAGATTAAATCCTAGAGGAAGGAGCCCATAGCCCTGGAGGAAGACTGAGTGCATGTTTCCCCTGAGTCTTTGAAGGCTCATCTCAGTAGTCCCACTGCTAGAATGTGCTCCGTTGTCATAGCAACACCATCTCCTGCTTCATACAGGAAAGATTAGCTCTTACTGTGCAGAGGAGAGAATTTAGGGGAAGTCAGACTAATCCCTGGGTGCACTTCGAGAGAAAGGTTGGAACTCGCCTGAGGGATGCTGGATCTGCAATGATAGAATTGGCCTGCACAGACACTGGTATTTAAGTTGAAGAGCAGAATTCACAGTAAGTGTCAGCTCCTCTAGAGTAGAATATTGATGAATGAGGTTTGTCTAAGTCTTGTTGAAGACTGTCCCATGCAGCAGTAAAATGACAGGAGGAGACTCTGATAAATGCCAATGTTTTCCTAGTTCAGTTGTTATTTAAAGGGTTGACCAAATCAGAAACTTGAGGAAAAATTTTAGGTACTTTTGAAATGTCAATCTAAAATCTCAGAAGCATGGTAAAATTAGATAAGCAGAAAAAATATATATTATATGCTTTTGGCACTTAATTTATTTACCCTAGATTGTTGTGCATTTAAACCTAAAATTCCATAAAGAGAGAGAAAAATATTCATGAAAAAAATCTGTATATGTAAGCAAGTTGTGTTTCTTCAACACCAAAAGTGATGAAATTTCATTTTAGGATTGTAAATGTCCTTTTTACAATTATGCATACATATTTTAAAAATCCATTTAGAAGTACACAAGTGGTGTGGTTTTTTAGGTCATTATAATATGATGAAAAGGCATTTTTGAGGGAAGATCAATTAATATAGCTATTTTATTTGGTGCTAGTACTTCAACTTTTCAGCATAAGGCATGTACAATATATATAACTTTCAGGATTTTTTGTTCATTGCCTCAAATGGATTTTATTCTGGAGGGATGTCTATGTCTGTGTGGGTTTGTTTGTTTTCTTTTCCCCTTTGGTTTGTTCTTACACAATTCCTTCCACAATTCTTATGAAGCATATGTGTTTTAGCTTAGAAGCTAGAAACCTTGTAATGTATTTAAAATATTTGGTATTATTATCAATTGTGGAGATGTCTAGTCTTTTAAAAACTTAATTACCTAAAAGAACACTTTAATCCACAAATAAAATTAAAAAGAATTTTTCAAAAATATGTAGATTTTACATATTATATTAATATATAACCCTGTGTTTATTACTATCAATGTGTATTCCTCTGAATATATTTATTTTGTATTTAAAATATTCATGATGAAAATTATATCAGGCTATATCCATGATACATGATATTTTTTAATTGTTTCCATCATGTTTATATATTTATAACATGTGTTTAGAAACTGGTTTTGTTTCCCCCTGTGTAAAATCCTGCTTCTAATGTACTACACACTACAAATAACATTACAGTCTATGCTAAATATAGCTATTATCATAAAACATTTAATTGCCAATTGAAGTGTGCTGTTTTAATTTCTCAGAATAGAGAGACTTGGGTGTTGCTGCACATACAGAGCACAGATCACACATGCACTCCTTTTCTTTGAAACTTAGTGCTCGAATAGACCGTAGGTCCTAGAGTTGAACAGGTAGATTAAAATGTTAGATAAAATTATTCTTTTCATATTCTAGGAAGTACACACAAAACCAAAAGGGTCATACTTCGCTTAATAGCATTTAGGTTGTAACTATGCAGAACCTAGCACTGTTAAGAAAATGGACACAAAGCAGGAAGTCAGAGAGCCCCTCTCAATAAATGATACAGAAATTGTTCCAACAACCTCTTTTTGAAGATTTCTATTGATCATTCAGGATAGGATCCTTAAAAATTACAAAAGGAAAGAAGCAATTGTGTTCCTTTTGTCCTCCTCAGAGAACAAACTAAAATATCATCTTTCTTCATTGACTTTGGGTAGGAAGGAGTGAAACCAATGACTTTATTTTAGGAAAAGTGAAACTTAGAGGGTCACTGCATGATGCAGGGAGCAAGGGAACAGAATTAACAAAACAGGACTAGGAAAGAAAAGAATAGCTAAGAAATTAATAGCTAAGAAAAAAAAATGGGTACCATTTATTGGGATAACAAAGTATAGATAGATAGATGTTTGATAGATAAATAGATAGATAGATAGATAGATAAAATAATAAATTTTAAAAATGGTCGGGGACTTAGTCAATTTACTACCTTAACCAAAGTTTTTCTAGTGGTATTCCTAACCAGTTAAAGGAAACTTTTATGTTTCTTAGAATTCTCCATTTTGTGTCTTCTGTGCTTATGTCTTTTGAAAATATAGTGGTGACTGACTTAGACACAAATGCTGGCTGTAAACTGAAGACCAGCAGGGATTTGTAATCTCTCTGAGGCAAGTTTGGTTTGGCTCCTTCTGCTCTTCTAAGGTATTGCTTTGTGAAGACCAGGTCATCCTCCACAGCCAGATTCTCTCTTGAAAGGCAATGCTTCAGGAATCTGGGAAAGAGGTTGTTCTATTCTGAACAGGTGTCAGAGTTTGAAATGGCATAAAATCTTCAGGTCACCAAGGTCTTCTGAAAGCTCTGGGATTCGTAGGTGATGTGGAAATGGTCTGAATTTTTGCATGTGAACCCAGAGTACAAAAAAGGGCAAGAGGAAGGAAAGGAAAGGAAATTTACAACAAAAAACTCTGGTAGGGAACATTCAACAAACAAACACACGAGACATTAATATATATATGCATAATGGTCAGTTATGTAAACTAAGGATATTTCTAAAACTACCTGATGGTTGATGTGTGTATTTTAAAAGATATTGAAAATAAAAATATTGTTCAACACAAGAAATAATATTATAATATGAACACTTTTGTATTTGCTTTTAAAAATCAGATTAATGGTTGATTTGTCCATATTTGATTCAATACTATGACACGTTGTTAAGCTAGAAGGACCACTTCAGAGAACTGTTAAATAGCAACAATTTCTCTTTCCTTTCTCAAATTTTGTGATTTATACTGCCATGAAAATCTTTTATCTATATTCTGTAAGTTTGACTTCCCATGTCTCAGGAAAATTATGTAAGATGCTAAATTTATTTGTTTTCTTAAAGTCACATGTAAGCAAATAGATATCGTGATGTATGGCGAAGATAGCCAGAGCAGTTGTTGAAATTAGGTTGTAGAAAGAAAAGAATGTCAATCTGGGATATATACTTTTGAGGGCAGATAAAGGTCAGTGGGCATTTGTGAACTAGGAATGAGAAGTAGAAGCAGTGCTCTGTTAAGATGTATTCTTCAAATGTTGAGAAAGATGAATAGATGGTAAGGATAATAGTTGGGGAAGGCAATTACGACTAAGAGCCTAAACTAGCATAGAAACACTAGAAATAAAAAGTAGAAAATAAATGGAAAGAAATCATAGGCATATAATCTATGGAATTTCATTTATTAATTTATTCAACCAAGATTTATTTGGCAGACCAGGCTCACAGGATGCAGTGGCTCATGCCTGTAAGTCCAGCACTTTGAGAGCCTGTTGCGGAGGATCACTTGAGACCAGGAGTTCAAGACCAGCCTGGTCAATAGAGTGAGACTCTTGTCTCAAAAAAAAAAAAAAAAAAAAAAAAAAAATTAAATACAAAATAAAGAGATTCATTTGGCTTCATCCAAATAACAGATGAAAAGATAGATGATAAGAATGACAGAGCAAAATGCTAATGTTCAAGGTTCCATAAAAACAGTCTGGTGAGAATGACTGATAGAAAGTTGTATTATCTTGTACTGGGCAGTGTGGTAAAGCACAGAAGATAGACTTGGCCCATGACTGGGTAGCATTAAAGAAAGAACCTTCAAGCCTGACAATGCATGGGTACCATTATAGACATAGGGAAGTCAATAGAAAGAGGGAGTTCTTTGAAGAGAGTAGTGGTGGTAATGGGAGGCAGGAACGAATTTGATTTTAGACATCTTAAGTTTGTTCTTTAAGTCTTAAAAAGCAACTATTGCATTTAATTATAATAGCTAACTTACTCATAAGGTAGATCATTTATAAATGTCTGTTTTAGGTTTCATTGTTGCATAACATTCAAAGCATCCTTAGCATTAACTGGAATGTCGTTTCCTCTTTAATGTTGGTATATAGCATTTAGAGTATACGAAAACTTGTAATGTATTTTTCATTTAAAGTATACAACTTCTTAGCATAACCAACAATAATTTGTCTTTTATTACTGGAGTCTGACAGTTCTAAAATTTAGTAACTTTTAATTTGAGAACTTTTATACTTTTGCTTTTGGCATTAGTATATGGTAAAATAAATTTGAGGCAAAGGAAAAAGTATATATTCAGCTGAGTTTTGGGAAAAGCATTTTGTAGTACTTATCCAACTACTTAAAGATAAAAGTATTTTATTTTATTTTCATAGGGATAATTGCTATAATTTTATATCATTGTGATCCTGAAATGATCATAATTATAATAATTACAATAACAACCTCAACAATTAACAGTTGTTTGGTACTTTATAGTTTTTAATTGATGGGGGAATAAAACAATTCTACTAACAAAAGATCCCTCTCTACCTATTTAAAAGAAAGATAACACAATTTGTTACAGAGTATGTTAAGTGACATAAAAGTGACTATAAAGTCTGAACAGAATTTCATATACATACACAGTAAAGTGAGAAGAATGAGAAGTTACAACTTCTCTATCTTCTTGTTAGATATGGATGCAACTGTCATTGGTTTTTTATTTATCTCATGAGAGAGGCCCCTAAGCTAATTCTGGGGATATACATTTACAGTTTTAATGGTCAGAAGTCCCCAATCTTGAATTGGAAAGTCAAATGTTTGGGCCTTTTATTCAAGCCTATATGTTTTTGAGAAGATACCCTAAAGAGGAGAACACACTGAAGAGGGTATGATGGAGAGGCAGCCGCCTCACCACTTCAAAGAAAACTTTTCATTTAACCCTTACACTGTGCACTCTTTAATTTACATTATCTCATTGAACTATCACAATACTGTAAGACACATGTTACTATTATGTCCCAGATTTATGAGTGAGGAAACTGATGCTAAGAAAGATCAAGGAATATTTTAAAGTTACATAACTAAAAAACAGAGGCTGATTACAGCTCATTCTGCACCTTACATTGTCATTTCTTATGATGTATTATACAGAGTCATTCCTGTATCCTACAAGAAGAGGTAAAGAAACAATTGTTTTTATTGTTCTCTCTTGGGTACCTATGTATAACTTTGATCTCTGTAAAAATAAGCAGATTATTGGTCACAGTCTATTGTCTCACAAAAACTCATCCTACTCTAGGAATAGGAAAATTATAAAGATAATTGGAGCTTTAATAGTAAAACTGCTGTCTTAGGGTGGAAAAGATTATCCATCCATCTATATATGCATAAATACATATTTGCATACATACATTAATTCATTTATTTGTCATTCATTCAATGAGCATTTAATAAATCAATACTATGGACCTGCTTTTGCCAAAGCACACTGAAAGTACATGCAGAAAATCAGAGGCTTTCTCTCCCTTCAAAGATAATATTACCTTCCTTGATATGGACCAAATACTGGGCTAGCTACTCTGCAAAGATGAACCCATTTATTTGTAACAATTGTACTGTAATGTAAACCCTACAGCTGCCCCTGTTCTCCCCATGAGGAAACTAAGGCTCTGAGAGATTATGTCCACACTTCCCAGCTTGTAAATGACAGAACTGAGTTCTGAGTATGTTTTTCTGACTGCAGAGCTCATGGTCTTAACCACAATGTGATTCGACCTATTTCCCAAGTGTGAAAAATGTCAGTTACTACAAGATATAGTACTGGCAGAAAGGAGAATATGAGGACAAGTTGGCGCTGACCGTCTGGGAAGGCTTTAGCACATGAGATTTCTCTTATTTGTAATATGGAGATAACTAGTTTGTGGAATTGTTTGGTGAATTAAAGGAAATAACTAATATAAAGAAACCTGCTGTACTGGATGCTTAATAACTGAAAGCAGCCACTCACTATCATTCATCTGCCAATTTCAGTTTCAATTACTGATCACATTTCTTTTTCTTGCCTTCCTTCTTTGATTGGTGTTCCAGAAGCACTTCGTCTATGAATATACATGATACCTCTCCTACTCTTTACCTAAAATTTCCATATATGATTAAAAATCCACAGATAACTTTTCAACATTTGATCATTTATGTTAATCCACTGGGATTAATAATTGGGATAGGAATCATGGACATATTGCTCTAAACTTTAGAAAATACCATCATGTTTTCTGGCACAGTTTTATTCTTTACTTGCAGATAGAAAAGGGCTTGGTGAGAGGGATGTCTTCAGAGTTTTTCGTATGGGAAGGTGAGCTATCATTACTAGCTAGGGAACTTGCCTCTTTGTTTATGTAGCCTTATTCAAAGATTTGATTGAATGGGTTGGGGAGAAGTGTAGGAAAATTAGAGCCAGAGTAAGGAAAAGGCAAAGTGTATAATCAGCTCTTAAAAAGAGTCAATGAGGTAAATATCTGAACCAAAACATCAGATTTTACTAAAGTATATTCAAAACTTTGTGATTTATAGAAAAAGTCTTCATTTTTTGCTCCTGAATTCATGCCTGTGTATAACTTTATATTGCTGCCTGAACCTATATTTTGTGAATAACTTGCATAACCTCATGCAACAGAAAACTGTTTAAAGATTATTATTTTGTGATAGAATTAATTATATCCCATACCTTTTAGTAAAATCTAACTATAACATTATAAACTGTAGCCCTGTATAATAAATACTAAGAACGATAGTCAACATTACAATATGGCTAAATATTGTGATGTGTAGAACAAACCCAAAGTGTATTTTAAAAGTAGAAATTAACTTCGATTGATACTGTCTGTAACTTCCAACTTTGTCTAATATTGGTCACCCCAACTAGTAAAAGATTAAAAATTAAAAAGAAAGGAAAGAAGAAAATCTATAATGCTTTTCTAATGCTTTGAAAGAAGTTTGGAATTATGGAAAACCCCAGAAGCCATGGCTTTATTAAAGAATGCTGCAAATGTGTATTCACTTCCTAGAAATTGCTTTAAGCATGGAAGAAATTTAAAGATGATAACCAAGTGGGTTTTTTTTTTTTCCACTTTAGCTAATAAGGTCCCCCAGGGATAACTATTTCCCATATCAGGAAGAGAGACATGTGCTTCCCTTCACACCTGCCACATAGAGGATATTAAGGATTTTCTTTGCCTTTAGTTCTTTCCTCTGTTTGCCATTCTTCGCAGTAGGGAATGGGGGGGGAGGTCCAGGAATGTGTTTTTTTTTCACTCAACTTTTGTTACAACTGCTCACAGCATTGTTCCCAAGTTCTTCTCCTGAGGTTTCTTTTGAGCTGAGAATTTAAACCTTTTACTTTAGCCCTGCTTCTTTTGGACCTCAAGACTTCATTTTCTTAGTGGCTCATCCTATCTTAAAATTTATATCATAGTTTTTAACATGTCAAGAAAAGCAACAATGCTGGGACTAACATTACTGGTAACTCTCTTATTTTAAATATTTGAATTCAGAGGAAATAGTAATCGAAAGCAAAATGTGTGTTATTGGACCTGCAATAGAAAACTCAATTTATAATCTGGCAAATATTTTAATTATGTTTTTTCATCCTAGAATATTTTTGATGATCAGACAAAATTATCTGGAGTGTTACTTGCCAACTTAAATGTTCTCTGCACCCATTTCCAATATTTTGGAAAACAAATAGATCTTTTACTAATTTTACAACAAAAGGACACGAATATAAAATATATTTCTGACCAAATTTATATGAACAATTTTTGCATGGGATTGCCCTGAATTCTGGGCGGTATCATTGTCACCAGAGCATATCTCACATGGTTCTTTTCATTGTTTATCTTCCATGATACATAAGTTAGAAACACAAAGAGATTCCATTAAATGATACAATGGACTCATTTTTCATTACCCTGCAGCATAGGGAAGTGGAAAGTATACAGACTTTGGCTTAACACACTGTTTCTGTTGGTATCTCAGCCTCACACTTCCATAGTAGTTTCCTCACCCATGTACTAATGGGCTAAGAAACCCTGCCTCACATGTTGTTTTATTTCAAAGTTCAATTGTTTAATAAAGTATACTAATAAAATATACATTTGTTTTAAAATACATATCCATGATTGAAGCATTTTCCTCCTGAAAATAGCTTCAATCACCTCAAAATAGCTTCTATTTTGAAAATAGCTTCAATCACCTCAAAATAACTTCATCCTCAAAATAGCTTCTATCACCAATGTAAGATTAATAAATTATTACAAATTCATTTGAAGTATATAGTCATGAAAAAATTCCCAAAAGGACCAAAATGTATAAAGAAAAAGGAAGGGTTCCCCTATTCTTCACTCCCAATCTACTGTGCCCCCAACAGTAATCTCCATTAACAGTTTGGTATGTACCTTTTCCAACCAGAAGGATAAATAGATCAATCAATAGTTTTTCTTAAAAATATCATCACCAAAATTTTGAACACAGATGATTCTCAACTTACAATGTGATTGCATCTCAACAAATCTTTTGTAAATTGAAAATATTCTAAATCAAAATGGATTTGACATGCCCAAAGTACTTAACACCATATATTAGCCTAGCCTACCTTAAACACACTAAGAATACTTACATTAGCCTACAGTTGGATGGAATTCTCTAACACAAAGCCTGTTTATAATAAAATGTCGAATATCTCATGCTATTTATTGAATGCCATGCTTTGGGTGCTCGAAGTATGGTTTCAACTGAATATGTCTTTCTCTTACACCACCATAAAGTCAAAAATTGCTAAGTTGAACCATTGTAAGTCAGGGACCGTCTGTATATGTTTTTCATTTTTATCATGATTTTGAATCAGTTATTGGAAAGAACATTTTGCCAATGTTTTCCTGATGTTTTCATTGTGTTTAAACTAGCTGTTACTACAAAAGAACTAACAATTTACAGGCTAGAGAAAAGTGGAATGGAATTGACCACACACTTATTTTTTTGGAACCATTAATTAACTGTAGCAAGGGTTTTGCTGAAATGACAAGTAAATGCACATCTTAACTTGATACAGAAATGGAGGCTAAGCCAAATAAAGACTTGCTCTTAAAATATTGGTCTGCAAATGTCTGCAGAGCTGAAATGTGTAAATTAGAGATTCATTGAAGTCTGCTAGCCAAAAGTGAAAATGAAAGTGATTTCAGCTTGCTAATTAATGCTGCATGTGGAATTTGCAGGGGAAAAAAAAAAGAGCCACCCAGACCTATGAGGAAAAGCAGTAGTCTGGTTGTCAAAAGAATTGTGTCTCATTCTATTATGCTACTCAATGTGGAACCCTCAGTAATAACCATGTCTTTTGTCCCCAATGTAATCGCTTAAAATTAGGTGATATATTTTCTACCTTGTTATTGTGTGACAATAAGACAAAAGAAAAGAATATCAAAAATTGATCAAATTTCAGAATAAAACATAACTATAAAATATAGCTGAGATTTTAATTTTCTGATTTCTATATTGTTTATATATTTTATATTTTGCTTTTATTGATGCATAATACTTTATGTACTTATATGATATATGTAAGTATTTTTACATGCATAGAATGTGTAATGATCAAATCTGCTTATTTGGGGGCACACATCACTTTGAGTATTTATCATTTCATCACCTTGAAAAGAGTAGCCTTTCAAGTTCTCTATTCTAGCTATTTTGAAATAAGTACACTGTTACTAATTATAGTCACTCTGGTCTGTTATCAAACATTAGAACTTATTTTTCTATCTAAACTGTAAGTTTATACCCACTCATCCACCTCTGTTCATTTCTCCACTCATCCTGACACTTACCCACCTCTAATGTCTATCATTCTATTCTCTATTACCATGATATCAAGTTTTTTAGCTCCTACGTATTAGTGAGAATATGTGGTATTTATCTTTCTATACCTGGGTTCTTTCACCTAACATAATGACCTCCAGTTCCACCCAAGTTGCTGCAAATGACATGATTTCAATCTTTGTTATGGCCAAATCGTATTCTGTTATGTATATGTACCACATTTTCTTTGCCCATTTGTTTACTAATGGACACTTAGACTGATTCCTTATTTTTGCTGTTTTGAATAGTGCTACAATAAACATGCTAGTGTAGGTATCCTTTGGATATACTGATTTCCTTTGGATAGATATCCAGTAGTAGGATTTCTGGATCATATGGTAGTTCTATCTTTAGTTTTTTGAGAAACTCTATGCTGTTTTTCATAGTGCTTGTACTAATTTACATTCCCACCAACAGCATATAAGTGTTTGCTTTTCTCCACATCCTTGCCAACATCTCTTATTTTTTATTTTTTATGATAGCCATTCTGACTGGGCTAAGATGATCTTTCATTGTAGTTTTGATTTGCATTTTCCTGGTGATTATTGGTGTTATCCATTTTTTCATATACCTGTTAACCATTTGTATGTCTTCTTGTGGGAATTGTCTGTTTGTGTCATTTGCCAAATTTTAATGGCATTATTTGGTTTCTTATTGATGAGTTATTTTAGTTCTTTGTATATTCTGGGAATTAGTCGCCTGTTGGATGAACAGTTTACACATATTCTCTCCCATTTAACAGGTTGTTTTTTCACTTTTAGATTGTGTTTCCTTTGCTGTGCAGAACTTTTTAGTTTAATATAATCTTATTTATCTTTTTGTTTTAGTTTCTATGCTGTTGAGGTCTTAGCTGTAAAATCTTTGCCTAGACCAATGTCCTGAAATGTTTTCCTTATAGTGATCTTCTTATAGTAGTTTTATAGTTTTGGGTCTTAAGTCTTTAATCCATCTGAGTTGATTTTTATATATGATGAGAAATATGGATCCAGTTTCATTCTTCTGCATATGAATATTCAAATTTCCCTGTGTATGTATTGAAGAGGGTGTACTTTCCCTAGTGTATATTCTTGATGTCTTTGTCAAAATTAGTTGGGTGTAAATATAAGGATTTATTTTGGGGTTCCCTATTCTGTTCCATTAGTTTTATGTTTATTTTTATAACAATACAATGCTGTATTGGTAGTATAATAGTAATTGCCTTATAATATAATTTGAAGTCAGGTAGTATGATACCTCCAGCTTTGTTCTTTTTGCTCAGGATTACTTTGACTATTCGTCTTATTTTGGGTTCTATATGAACTTCAAGATTTTTTTTTTATTTCTGTGAAAAATGACATTGGTATTTTGATAGGAATTGTATTGAATCTGTATATTGCTTTGAGTAGTATGGTCATTTAAACAATATTAATTCTTCCTATTCATGAGCATGGATATCTTTCTATTTGTTTGTGTCCTGCCATGTTATTTTACTGTGTTTTGCAGTTTTCCTTGTAGAGACCTTTCACTTCCTTGGTTAAGTTTATTATTAAGAGTCTTTTTTGTAGCTATTGTAAGTGGGATTGCCTTCTTGATTTCATTTTCAGCTATTTACCTATAGTGTACAGAAATGCTACTAATTTTTGTATGTTCATATTTTATTCTGCAACTTTACTAAATTTGGTCATCTGATACAAGAGGGTTTTTTGGGAGAATCTTTGGTTTTTCTAGATATAAGATTATGTCATCTGCAAAGTAGGAAAATTTTACTTTCTTTGTTTTTGCAATTTTGATGCTATTTATTTATTTATTTATTTAGATGGAGTCTCACTCTGTTGCCCAGGTGGGAGTGCAGTGGTGCAATCTTGGCTTACTGCAAACTTCGCATCTCAGATTCAAGCGATTCTCCTGCCTCAGCCTCCTGAGTAGCTGGGATTACATATGCCACCATGCCCTGCTAATTTTTGTATTTTTAGTAGAGATGGGGTTTCACCATATTAGTGAGGCTAGTCTTGAACTCCTAACCTCAAGTTATCCATCGCCTCGGCCTCACAAAGTGCTGGGATTATAGGTGTGAGACACCGTGCTGGGCTGATGCCATTTATTTATTGTTATTGCCTGATTGCCTTGGCTAGAACTTCCAGAAATATGTTGAATAGGAATGATGAAAGTGAGCATCCTTGTCTTGTTTCATATCTTAAAGAAAAAACTTTCAACCTTTCCCATTCAGCATGATGTTAACTGAGGGTTTGTTGTATACAGCTTTTATTGTGTTGAGATATGGTTATTCTATGCCTAGTTTGTTGAAGTTTTTATCAAGAAGTGATGTTGAATTTTATCAAATGCTTTTTCTGCATCTATTGATTTCTCCCTTCATTTTATTGATGTGATGTATTTTCTTTTATTGATTTGGGTACATGAAACCACCCTTGCATTCCTGGTATAAATCCCACCTGATCATGGTGTATTATCTTTTTGGTGTGCTGTTGCCTTGTTGATTAGTATTTTGCTGGGGATTTTTATATCTCTGTTCATCACGAATATTGGACAGTAGTTTCACTATTTGTCAAATCCATCTGGTTTTGGTAGCAGGGTAATATTGGCCTTGTAAGAAAGAGTTAAGAAGAATTTCCTTCTCTTTGATTGTTTTGGAACAGTTTGAGGATTAGTATTATTTCTTCTTTATATCTTTGGTAGAATTCATTAGTGAATTTATCTGGTCCTAGTTTTTGCTTTGTTGTAAGATCTTCATTACTGATACAATCTCACTACTCGTTATTGGTCTGTTCAGGTTTTCTATTTGTTTCTGATTCAATTTTGGTAGGTTGTATGTTTCCAGAAAATTATCCATGTTCTGTAAGATTTTCAGTTTGTTAGCATATAGTTGTTCATAATAGCCTCTGATGATCCTTTGTGTCTCTGTGGTATCAATTATAATGTCTCCATTTTCATTTCTGATTTTTTTTTTTAATTTGTGTCTTCTCTCATCTTGGTTAGTCTAATAATTTATTGGTTTTGTTTATTTTTTAAGAAATTTTTTGTTTTATTGTTCTTTGTATTGTTTGTTGGCCTCTATTTCATTTAGTTCTGCTCTAATCATTATCTTTTTCTTTTTGCTATTTTTGGGTTTAGTTTATTCTTTCTTTTCCATTTTCATGAGGATCATTAGGTTGTTTATTTGAAATCTTTCTACTTTTTAAATGTAGGCATTTATTGCTATAATATTCCCTTTTTGTACTGTTTTTGCTATATACAATGAGTTTTGATATATTATATTCCCATTTTCATTTGTTTCAAAAACTTTTTAAATTTCCACCTTAATTTCTTCATAACCCAGTGGTTGTTCAGGAGCATATTGTTTAATTTCCAAGTATTTATAAGTTTTCAAAGTTTAACTTGGTGTTGATTTTTAGTTTTATTCCATTATGGTCTAAGAAGTTACTTGATATGATTTTGATTCTTTCAAATATTTACACTTGCTTTGTGGCCTAACATATATTAGGTCCTGGAGAATATACTATGTGTTGATGAGAATATGGTATATTCTGCAGTTGTTAAATAAAGTATTTTTAAATGTCTGTTGGGTTTACTTCGTCTAATGTAGAGTTTAAATCTAATGTTTCCTTGTTGATCTTCTGTCTAGATAATCTGTGTAATGCTTAGAGTAGGGTGTTGAAGTCACCCACTGTTCTTGTTTTAGAGTATATTGCCATCTTTAGATGTCTTTAGATCTAGTATTGTTTGCTTTATGAATCTGAGTGCTCCAGTGTCGGGTATATATATATATATATACTTAAAATGTTTATATCCTCTAGTGATTTTATCATTATATAATGACCTTCTTTGTCCTTTTTTTCTTTTTAGTGTTTTTTACTTTAAGTACATCTTATCTGATGTAGGTATAGTTATTCTTTCTCACTTTGGGATTGTTTGTTGTTGCTTTTTTTTTTTTTTTTTTTTTTTTTTTTTTAAGAGGGAAGGACAGGGTCTCACTCTGTGGCACAGGCTGGAGTTCAGTGGCACAATTTTTGCTCACTACAACCTCGGCCTGCTGAGGTTCAAGTGATTATTGTGCCTCAGTCTCCTGAGTAGTTGGAACTACAGGTATGCACTACTATGCCCAGCTGATTTTTGTATTTTTAGTAGACAGGGTTTTGTCGTGTTGGCCAAGCTAGTCTCAAAGTTCTGGCTTCAAGTGATCCACCCACCTTGGCCTCCCAAAGTGCTGGGATTACAGGCATGAGCCACCGTGTCTGGCCTCACTTGGTCTTCTTGTGTGGAATATCTCTTTCCATCCCTGTATAATGTATCTTTACAGGTAAAGTTGATTTTTTGTAGGCAGTTTGTAGTTGGATTATTTTAAAAATTCACTCAGCTAGTCCATATCTCTGAGGTGGACAATTTAAATCATTTACATTCAAGCTTGTTACTGATATGTGAGGTTTTGTTTTTGTTATACTGTTATCTTCTGGTTGTTTAGTATATTTGTTGTTCTTTTATTTTTCTTTATTGTCTGTCATTTTAGTTTGGTGGTTTTCTATGTGTTATCATTGAGTCCTTTCTCTTCCTCATTTGTGTGTTTGCTTTACTGGTGAGTATTATTTACTACGTGTTTTCATGATAGTAAATGCTGTACTTTCACTTTTGGGTTGAGGACTTCCTTGAACATTTCTCATAGGTTGAGCCTAATGCTAATGAATTTCTTTAGATTTTACTTGTCTGGAAAAAATTTTATTTCTCCTTCATTCATGAGGTATAATTTTGCTGGGTATAGTATCCTTTGTGGATTTTTTTTTTTCTTCTTAGCACTTTGAATATGTCATCCTTTTCTCTCCTGGACCATAAGATTTCTGCTGAAAAATCTATTAGTCTAATAATAATTAGATATTATTTAAAATAATATATATCTGTTAAATTTTCATTCATGTTCTGAATTGTTTTTTCTGATTTCTTTGTATTACTATTCATATTTCTATTGTAACTCACTGAGCTTCTTTAGAATCAGTAATTTATTTTTATATTCTGGGATTTCATGAATTTCTTTTTGATTGGGATCTATTGCTGGACAATTATTATGTCCCTTTGGAGGTGTCATATATTTTTGCTTTTTCATGTTTCCTGTGCCCTTACATTAATATCTCTGCATCTGATATATAGTCATTTCTTCCAAATTTCTGAATTTGCTTTTGTAAGGGAGGACTTTTTCCTGAATATGTACCTAAAGTTTTTGTTGAGTAGGATACTTTGGCTTTGATTTCAGATGTTTGCAGTAGTGTAGCCTTTGTAAAATTTGTTTGACATAAATATTGTTGGTAGCATCTATGATTTTCCCAGTGGCTTAGAGTGCAATTGTTAGTGGACACTATGAGTAAGTTTTTCTGTGGGCAAGGATGCCAGGAAGGCCAGTCTTTAGGCCTTGGTGGTGGCAGCAATGGGCCGAGATGCCTGTCCTTGGGTCCCAGAGTGATGTACCTTGGTGTTAGCAGGTTCAGGTGGACCTATTCTTGAGCCTCCAGGTGTCTTACTCCAATTCTAGTAGACAGCATGGGCCAGGTGGGTGGGTTCTCAAGTCCCTGGAGAGCTAGCATGGCACAGGTGATGTCAGTGTCAGTAATAGGACAACTCTCTAGGTCCCAGGTGGTGAATGCTTATATTGGCAGTGGGGCTGTGATGAGCTGAGTAGGCCAGTTTCAGTGCTTACAGGTGCTATGTGCAGATAGGTGCCAGCTGTGGTGGTAGCTGAGTGGAAAATCTCAACCTCAGGCACCAGGAGGAGTGTTCATGTGGATTTGGCTAGACAATTTCTTTGCCTCCAGACTCTGTGCTCTGGGATGGGAGAAGTGGAGCAACACTGGGCCAGGTGAGCTTGTCTTCTGGCCTCCTGATGGTATGTATGGGTGTCAGCATGCTAGGCAGGGGTGGAGTGATCCGCAGGCCACCAGCAGAATGCTTAGGTTGTGGGCAGCAGTGGTTATGCTGCAGCTCTGCCACTGAATAGGGTGGTGCTACTTTCAGTGGCAGCAGCCTAGGCTAGTGGCTGGGAAATGTGTACATTCGAATGCACAAATGAATACTAGAATTCATACCTAAGACCTGCTGTGGTATCTGGCTTCTTGCTTGCTCTTTCTTTTAGCTTTCACCTTAGATGCAGTAATGTTTGGTGGTTGCTCACACCTAAGCCCAAGAGGCAAGAGCCAGGGCTTGTTTAGCATCTCAGCTGCAGCACCACTGGACCCCAGAAGAGTGCAGTATGTTGCTATTGGCGCTCTAAAATGGCAGCTTGTTGTAACTGCTTAGATCTCCGGGTGTTTTGGGGACCCGGTGTGAGCCCTCTCTCTGGAGCAGTGCCATTATAAAGTCTCCCAGCAGCTCCCTTTGTCGGTTTCAGGACCTATAGAAGGTAAAGGGGCTTTCCTGTGGCTCAGATTCCCACAGTCCGTGGTGGAAATGTGGACTGTTGAAGGTTTCTCACTTATTCTTCCCTTGTATTAGGAGTCTCTCTGGCATCCAGCACCCAGTTGATTTCAGGTGAGCAGGATGCCTTTCTTCCTTCTCCTTTAGGTAGTTCCTGTCACTTTTATATTGAATTTTAGTGTTTTTTTCTTGGATAATCATCTTTTGAAAATATAAAATATCTGCTCACTATCTTGGTTCTTCTTAGTGAAGGAGGCAAGTATAAAATGCCTCTAGTCAACCATCTTGAAGCTCCTCTACAAATTTTTAATGAGGTTCTACCAAATCAACAAAGTGAGTGAATTATTGCTGGTCCTCAAAACTCAGTTACTCATCCATGATAAGATATGTACAGGACTTGGAATCAAGCAATGATATATCTGTTGAATCTAATAATAAATGGGCTCAGATTTTGCATGTCTTTTATTTACATTTCATGTTTGAGGTTTTTGTTTTTGTTTTGTTTTACAAACTAGTTGTCCATGATAAATTAGAAATACAAGACTGAAGTCTTTATCATAGAGAGTTTGAGAAGCACTGTAGTAGGGGACTAGCATTGCGCTAGATACAACAGAGAACAAAAATGGACCTAGTCTGCTCTCTCAGAGCTTGAGTCCTCCGAGAGACCAGGATATTAATCAAAACAGTTCCCAGGTGATTTTGTCATTCAAACTGAGATAAATGCCCTTCCTGAACTACTCTTGTCCTCTCTCTGTCCCTTCCCTTTTATTTTCTCCTCCATTACACCCCCTTGTGATCCCCTATCCTGCCCCTTCTTTACCCATTCATCTCTCCTCTCCCTCCCTCCTTTCCCCCCACCATGAATTGTTGTCTCTATTGTCACCCTTAATCTTTAATTTTTTAACGTATTTTGATTTTTATGTCTGAGAAACGTTATCAATTTAAGCAATAGAGTGAATGATTATCTTTTTAAATTTTATTTTTAATTGACAAATAATACTTGTACTTATGAGGTACACAGTGATGTTTCAATATATATAGTATATGTAGAGTAGATCAGAGTAATTAGTATATCCATTATCTCAAGCATTTATTATTTCTTGGATTGAGAACTTTTAATATGCTCCTTCTAACTATTTGAAACTATGCCATATATTATTATTAACTATAGTTATCCTAGAGTGATATAGAAAACTGAAACTTATTTCTCCTATCGAGCTCTAATTTTGTATCCATTAACAAATATCTCTCTAGTCAACAAATACAAATCTATTTCAATATTCCAATTTCTGAAGAGTATTATATTCTCTCTCTGATTACAGAAGAGTATATGCCTATATCCCTTTTCCTTTTTCCCTTCCTTTTTTCCTTCCTTTTTTCCATCCTTCTATTGAGGAATTTATTGAGAATCATTTGAGCCCTTGCTATGTGGCAAAGATTAGGCCTTTCGTCCCACTATATCCATGACCTTGTTCCCTCTCCATGCCCCCAGAAGAAAAAAATGAGCAAAAGAAATAAGATAATTTGAATTCTGGATTCTTTGAATATTTAACCTAGTTATACTCTGTCTTAGGATGCAGTTTCCTTGCATATATCCTTTTAAAATGAGTAGAAATTAACATGTATGGATTTTGAAAATTATTAAGAATATCAAATATAATTGGTGTTGCTCCTTTTTCTAAAAGCCCAAAAATACAGGCAAAATTGAATTTTATTTAGATCATTACTTTGACTTTAAGATAGGACTCATTATAAAAATGAAGAGTTTATTTTCTGAAGCATAGAATCACTCAATTATAATACATTTCCCACTAATCAATAACATTTGTAAGTAATAGCTGAAGTGATTTGTATGTGATAAAATGTGGAACTTTTTAATTGTTTAATTTATTGGTTTATTTCAGGTTTTGTCACTATACTTATTATTGAAAATTGGTTAATATATTATGTTAGTTGTCAAAATAGTACTTTAAGGAAAAATTATTTGAATAGCATTTTAAAAATCCACCTCTGGCTTTGCATTATCTAGAAAATAATGCTCAATCCACACTACAAAGCATCTAAACATTTTATCAGAAAACTAGAGAGATAGAGCATAGTATCCTACAAACAGAAAGTTTCTATGCCCTCAGAGATGGTCATGCATGGCATGGTTTCCTCTCTATCACCAGAGAATTATAGCCTGGAAAGACACATGGTGGAGAGAAAAGGCCACAGATTATGGAGTCAGCTGCTCCAGAGTGTTAAGTGGACTTTGGCACATAGATTATCTGGTGGATGCCATTCAGTCAGGAGCCCAGGATATGCCCCTGTGACATTAGATAACCTAGGCTTGCTTTGAGGATTGATAAATTAGTACCCAAACATAATTTTAAATTACTTTTTAATGTCACATAGTAGCTACTAATTAAATAGTAAAATTTTCATGTGTGTGAGCTACTTCAAATAATCAGGGCACAGGGTGTCAGTTTTTGTAAGAATGATGTGTCCCAATAAGGGAGACAGTGATTTAAGGGACCCAAGACTAGAATGTGCAGGACAGCTAGGCCATACATTAACCACACAGTGTTTTATACTGAGATATCATATAATTTATTATCCAAACCAGGATATATTTGAGAGCTAAGGGGGGATATGATTAATAATTGTGCTGAAAGAATAACTGTACACCAAGACTGTGTGAGGTAGACCCCACACAGTTCACTTATCTTTTGTTTCCACGTGTCTCCCTACTTTGGCTTTCTCTGATGAATTTGGCTTGAACATGGACCCCTGTAACTTCTCCAGTCCAATGGTCCCGTATCACTTTTACCTCTGCTGCAGCTACTAACCATGTTAGTAGTTTCGGCTTTTCATATTTCACCATGCAAATGAATCTTTTGGGAACCTGGTTAAAATGCAGATTCTGATTTAGTAGGTCTGTAGTTTAGTAGTTTCGGCTTTTCAAATTTCACCATGCAAATAAATCTTTTGGGAGCCTGGTTAAAATGCAGATTCTGATTTAGTAGGTCTAGGATAAACCTGTGATTCTGTATTTCTAAATTCACTAGTGATATTGATGTGGTCATTGGCCCACACTTTGAGAAGAAAATGTTAGTTCAAATTCCAAGAGATGAAATGCTTTGGCATAATTTATCTTCTGGTTTGGCTGCATTGGCTCTAGGTTTGACTTGTGGTTTGATGGCCCTCGATCAGGTGCCTGCCTTGGCAGTTTCGTCCTGGAATAGTTGTGGGATTATCATTGCAGTAGGCAGTTGGCATGTTAATTTGTACTAGATGGGAGTATAGAAAGGAGATGTGTACAATCAAGTGATATATTCAATGTAATTCATTCTTCTGTTTAGTTTTATTGCATGGATAACCACTGAGGAAGGATCCTGGAAATGTGCCATCAGCAGTGAACACTCTGAACCGGGTGCTTCAAAGCTCAGTAAATGTTTCCTCTTTGGCCTAAGAAAAAGAAACAAGGTTTTCAAAATACTGTGCTTTATCCAAGGAAAGATTTTATAGATGGCCATGCTTATGTGACATTGGTGTAACAACAGAAAACATGGGATGGGGGTGGGGGTACAATAACCAACTCTCAGTTAATTAGTAGTAATCACATTGTAAGGGCTCTTAATTTGGCATTATTCAAAGAATTTAAATTGATATAGTTACTACAGTAATTTAGATTAGTTTTTCTTAATGGTCAACCAAGACAGATTTTTAAATTTTGATTTGATGAGAATTCAGTGTTTTATTATGACAGAAACAGTTTAAATGAAAACGAGTATATATACCACTACTATAAAAAGGATACTCATTATCTGGGAATCCTTTCTATTCTTAGTTGCGTTTTCTTTTCATCAAATTCACTCTGACATTCCTTCTTGGCTATCGTCTTATGATAAAAATAAAATGTCAACAAAAACAAAATATTTTCTCTTCTTCCATTGATTTTTTTAAATTATATTTTTACTTGGTGACTTGATGTATATACTGCTTTATGCAAAGAAATATTAAAGTAAGGTCCTTACTACCTATGACCATTTGGGAAAATGTGACTTACATGCATGAAAAAATTAGTGTGTAATCCAATATAAAAGTTTTGGGCTATGAAAATCATGAGTTTAGAAAATAGAATCAAGGTGGCTTAGAGTCATTAATATACAGCTTTAGGCATTTGCTGAATATCTACTATACACAAAGCATAATGCTGGCTTCAAGGTATACAGCAATGAAAAGAAGCCTAGCCCCTATCCTCCACCTATTTGTAATATAGTTTATTTGGTCCTCAGAGGCAGAGGTGTTCTCCTTGGAGAGTTATTTCTCCTACTTTGGTACCTCCACACATTAACCCCCAACAATTATCACTTCATTGTTTACAATTCCTAGGATATATCTTCCTAATCCCATGCTTCCTGACCCCAACACCCTTTACCAAATACCTGTTTCCCAACCCCCTTGAGAGCTCCCTACTATCAAGCTTGTTCCAAGCCACCATCATCATCATCTTTCTTTCATCATCTTTCTCCTCTCTATCCTCCTCTCTGCTCTCTCATCCTGAGTTTACTTTCTCTATATTCTACTATTTCTATAATCCAACTCTTTCTAAAGTCTGCCTTCACTGAGAGACAATATAACATAGAGGAAAGGATGTAAAATATGATACGTTATTAAGTGCCAGTATTGCCATTCATTCATTATAAATCTAAAATTTTAGATTTATATTCAGTTTCTTCCCCAACATTACATAGCATCTGTCTTTTTCAGGCTCTTCTCCTACAATACCCAAACAAGTGTTTCCTGCTGAGATATGCCAGTAGAATTTAGATGGAAATTTGTTTTGGAATTAGGAAACCAGTTTCTAATACTAGGCTTGTCGCCTATTTGTCACCAAACCTTTTATTGATTTTTCATTCCTTAAGATGTCCATAACTTCCTTAATACCACTATTACTGGCAGTAATTAATTTCAACTCAAGAGAGGAAAACAGTAAAGGGAGCTTGGTGAAATTATCTTGTATATCAAATAACAAATTTATTTTAAAAATTATAAAATATCATCTATAATACTATCAAAGTTTTTAGAATACAGGTCTTGAGGCTAAAGCAAAAGAAATTGTATCAGTTGGAATCCAATTTGGAAAATGGAGTCCATTCCATGACATCCATCAGGAAAATTTAATACAGGGCACTTTATACAGTGGTGTTTGAAAAGCTAAAAAGCCATCCAGGGGATAGTGAAGCATCTCTGGAATTGATAACAGAAAGAGGCAGCTCCCATAGCTAGTGGTGGAAGGGCCAGGGAAGAACTGATATTAATAGAGCTCAAGACCAGAGTTCCTGTATGGGAATCAGATTCACAAAAGAAGCTTCTTAGCAGAAACTGGGGCATAGAGGATGTACACAACATGCTGGAGATGGAGAGACTGCCTGAACCAGAGAGGGTGTGTGCATGAGGAGGGGAGGAGGGCATAACCAGGCATTCTCTCTTTGTCCTATTATCTATATCTGCCAGTGTCTCTTACTGTCTAAACCCAGTCATAAGGCAGTAGGCAAGAAACCATAGGAAATAAAATTTGCAATAGAAGAGGAACAGATCTGAGAACAAACCAGCCAATGACCATTGTGATAGATAAGGGAGCATGTATTGGGGGATCCTTACAGAATAATTATTTTAGGATGTATTTGTTCTGTAAATCTAAGAAAAGCTTCGTAGGTCAGGCTTCTTGCTGTCTCAGAATGTTGGCAATAAAAACTTCAGCTTCATCACTGTGTAGTCCTGGCTCACCCATTACCAGGGGAGAAGAACTGTTGAAGGGTAGGGGTAGGAGAGTTTAGGAGAATACCTAAAGGAGTATACATTCTAATCATTCATCTCTAAATTACTTTAAAAACATAGGTACTTAATAGGTCTGTTATGATCACAAGGTTTCTGTCTCCCCACGCACTCCCAAAACACAATACACTTCACCTGCTTGCTAATGGCTGAAAATACCAAGAGAAAAAGCCTTTCATTCCACAATTAGAGATAAAACGTTTAAATTACAAGTGCCTAGTTGAAGTAACATTTTTCTGTGAGGGAATTTCAGACAAAGGATAATCAATCAACAGGCTGTCAATCCATTACTCAGTAAAATGACATACGGAGAGCCAGTATGTACACAAATAGCTAGAGAATTAGCGATCAAGAGGGGAAGAGAACATGCAGAACCCAGAGGACACACTTTGATGGTTATGACAGTTCTTCACAGGGTGATACTCTTTACCTGCTATGTGAGAAAAACTGACAGTCACTTTAGCACATGTGAATGCGTATATGATAGGCAGCTCTACTTTATAGGGGAGTAAAGATTCTTGATTTTCCAAACATACACTTGACCCAGGTAAAGACCTTTTCTTTCAGAAGTTCATTAACCAGGGTAATTAAGTTTATCATTTTCCCCCCAGATAAGGTTTTTAGCTCTTTAGTTGCACATTTACATTTAACTCTTTGAGCAAGATCATATCCTTTCGTGAGTCTTTTAAAAAAATAGGGCCATTCTGGTAGTAAGTATTTTTGTTTATTAGTTTTGATAAAGGGAAAGAATATTTGGCTTTTGGTTTCTTTTTCTGAAATTTTCCCAGATTTTTAAAAAATGAGATTAAAATATCCTCAGATTCAGCCTTACTGAACCCAGAATTGAGGGCTGTTAGTCATATTTAGTTCTGTTGGTATCCACAGTTGCCTCCTTTAATTGCATATTCCACTGGCTAATTGTTGGATATCACCTACATTAATTTCTCACAAGTGGCACCTAAACACTTATATGAGAAATGCTTCTAGATTCCCTGACCTCAACCAAAATAACTTAAACCAAGATTTCTAGTCTTTGTTGTGTTAGAGGTTCTAGTGCCCATATTAATCCTACAGATGCATATTTTTAATCATCTCCCTCAGGAAATTCTGAAACAATTAAAATTTGAGAATTACTGATACACGTCTATTATTCGAAATGTACTTGAATAATTTTAAATGTATTACATATCCTAATATACCCTAGAAAATCCTTTATGTTTGTACTGTATTCATTTTATGTTGCTTTCTAAAAATTACTAGAAACTTGACAGCATAAAACAACCCCCATATACCTCATAGGTCTATAGTTCAGAAGTCCAGGCAAGTTTGACTGAGTTCTATCCTTGGGGTATCACAAAGCCAAAATCATGATGTCGGCTTTCCTAGGCTCTAATTTGGGGACTTTGGGAAATAATTCACTTCCAAGCTTACCCAGGTAGTTGGCAGAGTATAGTTCCTTGTGGTCGTAGGACTGAAGTCTCTGATTTTTTTGCTGGCTATCAATGGGAGATCCCTGTCAGCTCCTTATAGACTGCCTGCATTCTTTATGTGGCTTCTTCCATCTTTAAAAACCTTTGTGCTGTAAATCTCTCTGACTTCTTTTCTGCTACTAACTGAGGAAGCTCTGTGCTTTTAAGAGCTCATGTGATTTAATCAGGCCCACCCAGATAATCTCCCTACCAACATCAATTGTACTACATGACAACAATCACAGGAGTGATACTTCAGCATATTTATGGGTTCTGGAAATTAGAGTGTAGAATCTTGGGTAGGGGGGCATTTTTGGAATTCTTCCTATAAGAGTCTCCAGTTCAGTAAAAATACAGTTAGTTCAGGAATACACACAGGATATAGGAAGACCCACAGTCTGTTTACTAAAGAGATACTAACAGTGCAATTAACTACTGTGATGGTCTATTCTAACAAATAGTTATTGAATATTTTAAATATGCCAATCAAAAATCAATAAAGGAATAAGAACTGGAACTTGCCCTCCAGTAGCTTACATTTCATCCTTAAGTGCCTCCAGAGATGTGAAACTTATTTGATCTTTTGATAATTTAATCAGAATGTTTTCTGATACACCGCACAAGAAACTGATTATATATAATCTTTAATTTTTAATCTTTAATTTTCTATGTTCCTGACAGGTAATACAAACATATTAAAACCTTCAAATATTTGATTCAATTCTATCCATTCCTGTAGTCCCTGAAAGTATTTTAGGCTTAACACCCCTTATTCCTATGACTATACTATTTCTAACTTGAAGTCCTTTAACATATAAGTTACATTTTTTACTGAACACAGTCAAGTCACTTAACATTTCTGTTCCTCACTTTTCTCAAATATTTTTACTCGTTTCTGTGTGGCTGGCTTGCATTCACCCAGGATGTAGAAGCCTCTCAACTAATTTCTGGAATTTTCACAAAGAGGATGTGTATTTGTGTTGAGTCAGGGTGTTCATGGGGGGGAGGAAGGTCCAAGGCTACCTATTCCACCTTCTTTCTGACATCACTCCTTAGCTTTTGATTTTCTCAAAAGTAAATTAAATTTTATGTGTTTCTTAAGGTTGATGTTTCAAGTTTTATTTTTTAAAAACTGGCTAAATTAAGCAAAAATGGTACATAAATGGATATCTATTGAAGAAGAACTGGAATATCTCAAAATTTACAAAGAGTTGATTACCCCAAACCTTGAAAGCTAGGAACTAGAAAAATTATGGGTACCTCAGTGACAGTAGTTTTAGTACTCTCCAGAGTTTATCATAAAAATACCTAGTTCCAATGATATCTATTTCATCTGTCTCACAGCTTCAAATTCTTCCAAGGCAGCAAGAAATCATGCCTACTGTGACCTATACTTGTGAATTAGGCAAATTAGGAGAATCTAGGCATTAGGTTGCTATCCCTATGAGTGCTTAGTACATGCTATCATTGACTAACACATACACACATATCATATTACACCATTACACTGTCACACAACTTTCTCATATGTCCAAATATACTTCTACTAAATACTTACCATCTACTTTGCATAAACTGCATAAATCCTATTGTTTCCCCAATAGAACTAAATCTGAACCACGTCCAGCAACTGCATCCAGGTATCATGCTGAAAAGACTCACTTTTCTGAGTTGAAATCACCAAGTGATGTTCATTACCATTTCAGTTCTGTAACAATTGAAATTATACAATTAATGGACTAATTTATATATTTATTTTCTACCACCACATGCTATATACAACAATGGAAATAAAAAGAGAATGAGGAATATGTTTATTTAATATTCAGATACTTGACAGCAAGGAAAGAAATCCAGATAAACATTGCACTCCTTGTCTCTGCATCTGGTTGCAAAGCCATAGCTTGTATTTATGACTAAAAAACTCAACTACAAATTCCATGTTTTTACCTCTTTAACAGCAATAAAACTACCCAGGAAATATTCCATGTGGAATGGCATGTCAGGGAATGTAATCTTCTTGTCTCTGACTATAATAATTGCCTTGATAGTATTTTCCTTCCTACAGAACAAAATGAAAAATACTTTAGATACTCCCTGAGGATTCACCTCCCAACCTATTTTGTTATTTTGCCATCTTTTATTCCTTTGGTAGTTGTGATTAATGACCTCAACCAACACATGGCCCTCCTTTTTTTCTTAGTGGCCTGCATGGTGTGAAATGGTCAGTTTCTATTGTTGGAAGTGTCCTTTCTGCAGGTTAGCAGAACCTACAGTTGTAAAGAAGAGTTATGAGAAGTGTTGCTTCCATCTCTGGAGCACCTTGTTTCCAGCCTGATGTTGGAAACAGACCCAAGTATCAGTAGCTGGCTTAAAGCACACTTCACATCCTAAAAGGCAGCCCTCTCAGGCTCAGGTACTATCTCTTTGTGGCATTGGAGTTGAATTTTTAACAGTTTATTTCATTTTTTTTATAAGGTCAGTAGTCTGCCAGTGGTGGAAGAGATAAGAGCAATAACTCCAAGGAGATCCTATAGTTGTTTCAATGCTTCAACTATGATGTGATTTCTTTGATTGAATGTAATGTAGTATCAGAAAAAGTGTAATATATAAAACGTTCTAAGGTCAAAAGTGGTGAAATCCGAGGAAGAATGGGCCAGAAATACAGGACCAAGTCAAAAATAAACATCTATTCCACTAAGAACAAGTAGCTATTCCATGCAGAATTACAGAGGTCCAATACAATTAATCTGTTATAGTGAAGTTGGCAATTTTCTCAAAAGTTCTGTACTTTATCAAAATTTTAAGATTGAACACTCTGTTGGACAGCTGGGTACTCAGATTAACATGGTGGATGAAACACCCAGAATGAAGCACCCATGCACATCCTCTATTCCCACTCTGACTGCCACTCCATTCATAATCCCACTGAGCAAACATGGGTTCAGCAGATAGGATGCTTCATATCCACAGGAAAAGTCACACTGTGCACCTGATTATTAGGATCGCCTTCTACAGGAGTGGTTTTTTGATGGGCATGGACATGGCATGAATATTTTCAAGCCCTTAACCTATTATAAAAGATTTATTGATATCATGCCTTCATTTCTGTCTGAATGTCATCCAGACTGGCTCTTTCAAGTCTTTACGCCATTTGGCCACTGCCAAAGACATAATGCAATAACCTAACACTATATATTTGTCGTAAGGAGAGTATACAAAAAGACTTACTGCTCGAAGTTCTACCCGTTTAGAGTATTTCCTTCTCCATTGTATCTATCTATGTAAACAACTGTACCATTTCAAACTTTCACATTATCATAGAAACAAGGCTGACCTTTCTCATTCTCAACAAATTTTTCATTAAAAATTTCTTTTAAGATAGTAGACAGAGATTAAAGAAGGAACTGTTGTATTATGGGTTTTGAGCAACCTACTCATATGCCATGGGAGCCTGAGAAGACGCATTTCTACATGTCACACTTCCACTTGATTAAAAGGAGCTACTGAACATGTCTACATTTAATGAGCATGTCTTGATTAAGGTGATATTCAGTTCATGATGTCCAAGTGTATAAAGAGATAGGAGACGTTCTCAAAAGGCAAAGTAGTAGAGAAGTCAAGTTTTAAGAACTTAACCCTCACTGTGGATGGGGTATGTAGATACATTTCAAAACAGTAGTTTCCTGCTCACTGAGGACACAGGGTCCTATATTTCAGTTATCTTATGTTTTTATTATTATATATCTTACCAAAGTAGACAAGACTCGACCAGTTTTGCTCATCTAAGCATGGTTTTATTCTTATGTAGAATTATGGGGATGTATATTAGGATATGGTTTGGCAAAGACCCTGTGAACTAGATTGTAATACAGAATCAGGGAAGTCAGATTATCCTGGGATATGAGCATGAAGGTGAGAGTCAATTCTGGTCTGGTCAGACAGAGACTCAGAAAAAATGCATTAGGCAAAACAACAGCTGACTTGGTTAAATAAGTGAGAGAATCAGAATCCGAAACAGGCCATCACAATGGTTAACCAACAGAAGAGAAGCATGGCTTCTGGTAACTTATCACTGTGTATCAAGAACAATTCCTGGGATGGGGGTAGCAGGGTTTTGTAAAGTGGATAGCCACTACCACCTTGCTTCTTACAAGGACAATCTGGAAGCTAGCTTAGGTCCTGCCCAGCTCCAAGATACTGTTTCAAACATAAGCTTATTACAGGTGGGTCTTTTTATTTTCACAGCTTTTTATTTGTTCAAGATAAAGTATTTTCTGATTTGTTATTGGCCAGAAGAAAAACTTTTGGTTTGCTTTTTGGCTAAACACCAATTTAGGGCAACTACCTTTTGGATCCTATTGATTTTAACTTCAATTAGAACATTTCTTTCCAAAATGATTTACCCCAACATGTGACATTTGCTCTTGTAACTTAGTTAGTGGTTGGGAATAATTAATGATACATCTCTAAGCCATTTCCTTGTAAACTGTCAAATCATTTTCTAATAGAATGACTCTATAATAATACTATACTATAGGGCATTGTTTCTTGTTTCTATTGTCCATTCAGTGGGGTTTCTTGGGCATTTCTTTCTAGTTGTTAGGTGTCAGCTCTCTTTGGAAACACTGACTTGCTATAAAATGATTGTTTTAGGTTTACTTTAAATCTAACAGGATATTTTTTTCATTGTATATAATGCTTGCTGTATGAGACAGAACATGAAAAATCTCACGTATTGTTTTGGTTTTAAGTTGTAGCAGTAAATAGCCTTATGAGTATGTGGCTAACACATGGATTTCACACGCAGCTGCATTAATGCATTATATTATCTGTGACTTTATTGCCTTATTTATGTCTATATCATCTATAGCTATAAATTAATTTTGTGTAAAACACTAAGCTGCATTCCATAGAGGAACACAAAGAAACAAAAGATGTAAAATACCTACCTTATGGAAATGTACAGTCTGGCTGGTAAATAAAATAGATTTTAAATGTCATAAAATGACAAGTTGTTGTAAGGTGAGAAGGACTACACAGACCCTCACTGAAACCTGCCATATCAGTGTTGGACTTAGGGATCAGAAACCTGTGAGTTATGATTATTATGTTACAATTTAATATAAGTGAAAAAATAGCATAACATCTAGTTCAAGAACATTTACCCTGGATTCCATAAGTAGATCTGTGCTGTGAGTTGGGAGGAAAAAAAAAAACTATGTTTATATTTTTTCACTTACCTCTAAATAAAATTTTAACATTTTTTTCTGTTATGACTATAAGCAATATAACACAATGGTATTCACAATAACTGTGACTTTGTCAACAAAATAAATCCGGTATTTTCCAACACTATAAAAATATCAAAATACATTTATGCATGTAATTTTATATAAAATAGCTAGTTCTATGAAATCCTGAACAAGCTAATGGATAAGCATGGAAATAGCACAGTCATGTGTCACATAATGATCTTTCAATTCAATAATAGATGTCACATACAACAGTGATCCCATAAGATTATAATGTTATATATCTTACTATACCTTTTCTATGTTTACGCATATTTAATTATGCGTAATTAAAAAAAAATATTTACCACTGCATTATCATTGCCTACAGCACTTGGTACAATAACATCCTGTATAGGTTTGTAGTCCAGAATAATAGGCTATACCATATAGCCTAAATGTATAGTAGGCTATGCCATCTACGTTTGTGTAAATACACTCTGTGATGTTCACATAATGATGAAATTGCCTAACAACGTTAAGAATGTATCCCTCTCATTAAGCAATGCATGACTGTATTTTGCAATTTGTTAGAGAATTAAGAAGCTATTTACAAGTTATTGCATAATAGCCATTTTTAAAAATGAGTCATCTTGGAATTGGGAGAAATTTTGTTATGGGTCAGTTGATAGTGGCTTAGAGTTAGAACAGAGATAAATACACTTTTTCAAACTACACTCACATAATCAGTGGGTTTTTCCTAGTACACACACTCCAGGAGAATAATGAATAATTGTATAAGTACTCCTAAAAAAAGAATACACAGTAAAATATCCACTACTATAAAATATACAATTCTGTTCAGGTACAGTGGATGGCTAATACCTGTAATACTAGAATTTGGGGAGGCTGAGGCAGAAGAATTGCTTTAACCCGGGAGGCGGAGGTTGCAGTGAGCCGAGGTCGCACCACTGCACTCCAGCCTGGTGCCTGGTGACGGAGTGAGACTCTGTCTCAAAAAAAAAAAAAAAAAAAAAAAAAAAGTAGCCAAGCATGGTGGCGCACACCTGCAATCCCAGTTACTTGTGGAGCTGAGGTAGGAGAATCGCTTGAGCCCAGGAAATTGAGGCTGCAGTGAACTGTACTCCAGCCTGGGTGAAATGAGTGAGATCCTGTCTCACATATGTATACATATATATATACACACACATATATATACACATATGTATACACACACATGCACACAATTCTTTGTCCTAGTATGTAGAACATACCAATTCTCTGTCCTTTTCCAGCTTTTTTCTGCCTTTGATGCTTTTTCTTATGCCCTCTCCTAAACTGAGATAACCTCCACTATTCCCATTATATATCTACATGTGTCTCACATTCTTCACATTCCACCTCCTGTAAAACACCTTCCCTGATACCCTTTTCATCCCCAGCAATAGGTGACTTTTCTTTCTCTGAGGAATCTTTTTATTCATGATGCTTGATATGAAACTCTCATGGAACAGATAGTATTTTCAACCTTGCATTGTAATTCTTACAGTATAATCTCAGATGAGAATAATTTTTTATGGAGTCTCTTTGGACTCAACAATGCTGAGAAAAGTATCTTGAGCACATAGATGTTTGGTTAAATATTGTAAACAACATAATGTAAACAATATAAAAACTCCTCATTGAGAGGTTAGAATTAGTTTTATTATTTAACTATTGCACTGACATTTAGTTATATGCTTTGAGACATCCAGCTTAGCTCTGTGCCTTCACTGTAATAACCTCCTTTGAGTAGATCTCATTCTTCCATGACAAAGAATGGATTAGGAGTTATCAAACAAGAGTAAGAGTGTTACCCTTGTGGACAATTTAGTAGAAGGCTGAAACATTTGTTATTTTCTTGCCCTCAATAAAATCAGTTTTATCATTTTACAAATGTCCTTTAATCTTTTAGTAGTAGTCATACATACATATATACCTACATACATATATATGTGTATATATATGCATTTGTTTACATCAGTAAACCTAAGGATGAATGTTTCTGCAGGTTTTGTGGTGTTGAGACTGAAAGCACAGGGCTTTTGTGGTCAGGAACTGAGGTTTTTGCATATGAGAGAAAAAAACTAAAACAGAGAACAGGGCTATTAATTAAGTGTTTAAAACTGTGTTATAGAGGATAAGTAAAACATATGAAGAATGAAAAGGTCATCACAAGGAAACATATGAAGAATGAAAAGGTCATCACAAGGTTTTAAGGAAGGAAAATGAGGAATTTTTAAGTGACAGAAGAGCTTAAGCCAGAAATGAATCAGGGAGTCGGGCTCCAGGCAGAAACTGGGCTGGAAAGTGCTGCAAAGGATTGATTCAGACTACATTATCTGCTTTGTGTTGTAGAGTAGAGGAAGTTATGGTGTAAGATGTAAGATATGGCCTAGTGATGGATAAGCTTCTTTTTTTTTGCCCCCTTGCTGGGAGAAGACAGACCAGAGACCATGGAGAGAGTTGCACTTAAACTATTTTGCAATTAGATTTTAAAGCAATTTTTAAATTTTTTTTCTACTTTTTTGGATATGAAGGTCCTAATCTTTTCAGCAATGCTATTTACATCTATATTTTGGCCTTAATATTTAGCTGTATGGTAAGATATGAAAGATAAGTTTTCTAATGGGGCATCAAAGGACTAAAGGTGGAAAATTGTGGTGCATTTGGGGAAAACAGTAAAAAGCTTTTTGGACCCTGTGAGCATCTGATCTAAATTTTAGGACTAAACTTCCAAGTACTAATGTTAAAATGAGGATGATACATGTGTGTGTGTGTGTGTGTGTGTGTGTGTGTGTGTGTGTGTATGTATATATATTTTGTTCCTGTTCATTTTGCCTAAGGCACTTGGCCTAAAGGCCATGGTAATGAGCTACTGAAAGTAACTGAATAAGAAAGTAGGTCAGGTGCTTGGGGGAGATCACACACACACACACACACACACACTTAAATACACACACATGTACACATATACATTATACATAATGTTTTAGGTCAATTATCTTCATACAGAGAGAGCTAATTGTTGAATGTGATGCTGATGAGACCACTCCGGCAAAATGCGGCCAGGTAACTTAGAGTATCTCTAGGGTCTCTACTAATTCATGGAGGTGAACAGGGAGTAGCAAAAGAGAAAGAAGAAAAAGACTAGTCTGCCATTTACTGTGTTACTAGACCTTTTAGACAAGAAGGAGCCTCAGCTGTGCTAGCAGAGATAGCACAATAATTCTCCACAACACTAAACCTATCCCATCAAAAGTAGCAGCAGGACAAATTAAATCCCAACATCCAACTGCCCTCCTGATGTCACCAGATTCCACACTCCTTGTCATCACATTCCACATTCTCCTCTGTTGCTAGGTACCCTGGGGCACTCTTAGTTTCCAAAGCTCCAGGTGCTGTTTTCTTTGGGACTCAAATACAGAGTCTTTGGTTCAAATGCTGTGGTACTCAGGCTGAAACCTTGAGAGAAGAACCATCGCCCTGGCCCAGTGAACCTGAAGGCCGTATCCACAGATCTGAATACTGCACCCTGTGTGTAGCAGCCACTCAGGATCCAGCAAACTATGTTGGCTAAGGAGGTAGATTACCCCTTTAAAGTGATGACCTGATGTGAATTGGTTACAGGAGTCTGAGGTCTGTGATTTTAAATTCTTAAAAAGTATCTTTTAGGAAGAGAAGGAGAGAGATAAAAATTGTTAACGTGATTACACGAAACTCAATGATATAAAATTGTTGATTTGTATTCAGTTTAATATCTGCTCACTGTTCTGTATTGTATTTTTTAAATAAAGACATCAAAAACTTTGTTTCAAATTTGGATTTATAAGACAGTGCTGTGAGACATTATTGTTTTTTACCATTTAAATTATAAAATATGTGAGTATATATATTTGATACAAACGAGTAAATCATTTATTTGTTTTTCTTAAAACATACTGATTTACTCAGGAATGAAAGATGTAACGCTGTTGAGTTTAGTTACCTTGGTAACATCTGGAGTGAACTACTCCATCTAAAAATATTTTCTACCTTATTGTTTATATTTTTTACAGAAATAAATACATGACACTTATTAAAGCCTTTCCTGACAAATGATAATGTTTATCTTACCTGAAAAAAATGAACAAATAATATACTATTTATTAGATATACATAATGATTTCAGATTGAAGAAACAGATATGGGATGTTTAATTTTTAACTATGAGAGATACTGGATTTATCTTATGCTAATGTAGAGTTTACCTTAAAATGTAATATATATTTAGAGTTATTTAACCTAATAAGTATTAACAAAGCTTTTATACATTAAATGTTAGTATATTTTTTAAAGGATTCTAGTACACAAATGTTAAATCACTTTTTTTCATGAATTAAAAATGGGAGTTGAATATGCTCAGTGTGCTTTTCTTTGGACTTTCATGGGACATAATAATTTAAAGTAATCAAAAATCATATTCATAATTTAGCATAAGAATTCAAATTGGCATAAATGAATATGCACATTTATCTCAATTACATATATATAAATCATCACCTTAATTTTGTATTTCAAAAGCCCTAGATATTTCATGTTAAAATACTGTTTTTGAATCCTTGAATTAATAGCCATGGAGAGTACCATGTCATTAATAATGTCATATTATTTATTACCAGTTTCCTAAATTTTCCCGTGTATTTTTTCTTTCCACATCAATTCTTTCTTTGATGGGTACATAAAAAGAGTAATTTAATAGAGTTTTGCCATTTGAACATATTTCAACATTTTTCACAAGACAGTCTTAGGAAATTGTTTAAAAATACTATTTCAGGCCAGGTGTACTGGGTCAGGCCTGTAATCCAAGGACTTTGGGAAGCCGAGGTGGGTGAATCAGATCACCTGATGTCAGGAGTTCGAGACCAGCCTGGCCAACATGGTGAAACCACATCTCTCCTAAAAATACAAAAATTAGCCAGGTGTGGTGACATGCACCTGTAATCCCAGCTACTTGGGAGGCTGAGGCAGGAGAATCACTTGAACCCAAGAGGCAGAGGTTACAGTGAGCAAAGATCACACCACTGCACTCCAGCCTGGGCAACACGAGTAAAACTCGGTCTCAAAAACAAACAAACAAACAAAAACAAAATATTTCATTCAAAATTAAACTTAACCTAATGCCCTTTTTAAAAATTTTTACTACAGACCTGGCTTCATCCTGGACTTCTGCCTATTCCATTACTACTAGTCGTTTCAGTTCTATTCTCACAATTTTTCTAGTTATCTCCTCTTTTCTGCACTGCCACCGCTTCAGAAGTTTGAGCTTTTAAAGATACCAACTTAGATGACTTCTGAATCTCTTAATTGGTCTCCCCAGCTTCCACTTTGACCCTTCATACCATTCTCCTCATCCGAGTCAGAATAGTCTATTTGAAATATAACTTTTTCCATGTCACTTCCTGCAATACATTAAAATTGCTATTTGCTCCCATGTAAAATCCAAATTCTTTGATAAACAAAATGCTTTCTTGGTATTCTGTTTTTTTCTTTCTAGATTTATCTTTTCTCATTCTCATTTTTTGCACTCCAGACTACTATTACTTCTCACTTGCCCTGTATATGCTGACCTCTGTGACTTTGCACATGCTGATCCCTCTATAGAGAATGCTCTTCTCTAACTTCTCCACCTGATTTAAGGCTCACTCACCTTTTGGAATTTGACTCATATTCTCTTATTTAGGAAGCCTTCTATGATGTCTTCATCCCTTGTATTAGATCACAGCCTTCTTGCTCTGCATTTTAATAGCATGTTTGTTTTTCTGTCTCAATTATCTGTGAATTTGATGAACGCACCTTCTCTACAGGCCAAATACTTAACCCCATATTGGCCACAGAGTAAGCGCTTAACAAATGTTAGTGAATAAATGAACACATGTGAGTTATATTTCTCTTCAGAATTTGAATATAATTCCCATGAATGTAACTGATTAAAAAACATTAACTATGTCATTGCACCCCACAAAAAGCATACTTGATAATATTCAGAAAATTAAAAATCACAAGTATTGAATAATATTTCTCTTGCTCACCCATATTTATATTGTTTCATTAATAGCTTTTAGCTAAAGGAAACAGTTTAATACATTTTCCATCATAATTTTTAAATAGCAGTAGCAAATTTCTATTGTGTAAGATAAAATGTATTAAGAAAAATAGAATGTTATTGTCTGCAAATTTTGTTTTCTTTTTACAGAATTGGGATCATACCAACCACACTCTTTTGTAACTAGATTTTTCTATTTAGTACTCCATGACCCACATCCCCATATTTTATTGCATAATATTCTAACAATTTCAACATTTATTTAAATAGTCTATTTGTGGTAATTTAGGTAATTTCTAATTTTTGCTGTTATGAACAACACTGGTATAAATGTTTACCTACACAGAGATACACACAATGATTAAATGTCTTAGGCATTAAACTCTCAGAAGTGTAATGACTGGAACAAAGTTTCTGAGCATTTTTAATGTTTTAGATGCATGTTAAACACTCATTTAGCTTATACTGATGTACATTCTCACCAGCAGGATAAATGATGTTTTTTATCAGAGAATTTTTACCAAATCTGGATAGTCTCACTGGAAAAAAATAAACTATTTGCAAAATAATTGATGATTATTTAATTCTCTTTGTTTTTTCTTTGAGATTGCAATTAAGATTGAACCGTTCTCTCAATTCTATTTTCTTATTATTTTATTTCACTTCTTGTGCCTAAATGTGCTGTGTTAGCCCATTTGCATTGCTATAAAGGGGTATCTAAGAATGGATAATTTATAAAGAAAAAGGGATTATTTGGCTTACAGCTGTGCAGACTGTACATGAAGCATACTGCTAGCATCTGCTCCTGGTGAGGGCTTCAGTAAACATACAATCATGGTGGAAGATGAAGGGGGGCCAGTGTGATTCATGGTGAGAGAGGGTGCAAGAGACACAGAGAAGAGGTGCCAGAGTCTTTTAAACAACTAGCTCTCCTATGGACTAACAGAGCAAGAACTCACTCATTTCCATGGGGGTGGCACCAAGCCATTCATGAAAAATCCACTCTCATGACCCAAACACTTGCCACTAGGCCCCACTATGGATATTGGAGATCACATTTTAATGTGAGATTCAAAGAGGACAAAACATCCAAACCTTATCATGTGCCAAATAGATTAAAAATAACAATAACTGCTTTACAAGTTTATTGCAGAGGTTAAATCACATATTATATGTAAAATGCCATTCACATAATGGGAGCTCACTAAATGCTAATCGAAGTAGAATCTGAATAGCATATTAATTAAAATCAAAATATAACTTTTCCTTTCCAACAGATGATTCTGCTGCAGAGAGCTTTAATGGCAATGAGACTCTGGGGCACAGTTCAATTGCTTCAGGGGGAGCACACAGCAGGGAGATGGGAGACTCCAACAGTGATGGCAAAACTGGGCTGGAGCAGGATGAACAGCCACTGAACCTCAGTGACAGTCCCCTCTCCGCGCAGCTAACTTCGGAATACAGAATAGATGATCACAACAGTAATGGAAAAAACAAATATAAGAATCTTCTAATTTCTGACCTCAAGATGGAACGAGAGGCGAGAGAAAATGGAAGCAAGGTATGATCACATTACAATTTGCACAATTTTTGAGTTGGTCATGAAGGTCACAAAAATCCCTATGCATGTAGGAGATAAACATTATGTTAATAAAAATACTATAAACAAATTCAATAACAGGATACCAAGAGACTTATGACCAAGCATCTTGCATGTTTATAACATATGATTTCAGGAATAATAGTGAGCAAAATGGATTGTGTCTTAAAGCTGTGGGTAGTTTTTGATACCAAGAATCACTTGAGTTAATGTTTCTCATGTATATAATCTGTTTATGAATTTCTCTGGGAATTTGTTGAGCTCAGATATGACAGTTTCAGTCTCAGTACACAGTTTTTTACCGTAAAAAGATCACTATCTAGTTTCTCCTAGATGGATAGGTATACGTAAAGATAAAGTTTTAGTTAAATTCTTCAGTTTGCTTTAGAGACCTGGGGGACTTCCATCAGTAATTTTCTCCATGAACACTAAAGAACTGTTAAGTGTCAGTGTCCTGGATGAAATTTGTGGCTTAAATAATTATTTGAAGAAATGATTTATCATAAATTACATGAAATACAAAAACATATTTCAGACATATCTAGATGTTTAGATTCTTTATATTAATATTAGAATAAATTACAACCCCCTTCCATTCCCTATTGACTTATTTTTAATTAAGCTTAAACTTCTGCTAGTTTGAGATAACACATGCTGGTGAATTTGCTTTATGATTTTTGAAGGTGTACTTTGGAACACATGAGGGTTTTTATGGAATATAACTTTTGAGTGCCTTCCCCCAGCACTTACCTCTAAGTCAGAGTTGTAGAACTTGTTTTTTAACATAGATCCTTACAGCAAAATGTCCTAATCTGGATTAATTTCTGAATTTGCTAAGGCACTATGCTTCTTAAATTGGCTCTATTTAAATCCTCTTGCTTGCCTGAGGGTGTGTTGTTTTATCTTCTTTTAAGCAACTCACTAGACATTAGCAGACACTTAGACACTCCTGCCTGAGGGAGGCTGCTACAACTTTTGCTGTGGTAAATGTTCAAATATCCTCCTCAGTGGTTTAAAGCCAAATTACATAAACACAAATGATTTTATATTTGCTAACATGATCTCATTCACTGTACACTGTGTTACATTTTACAGAACAAAATAACTTAAGTTTCCCTGCCTTCCACATAACCCTGTCTTTATGAAGTTTAAATAATCATGAAATGTCCTTTCTATGCTGTGTCTATTAAATTTTTTTCTAAAATTATTTAATGGCTTGCTCTTCTTTTCCTTATTCCCTTATTCAGTATCACTCTGGGAATGATGCTTATTAAAACACTCTTGCACCTATTAAACAGAATGAAGTGAGTTTTCTACCTTTATTACAATGGAGTTGAGAAGCACAGATGGTTAGGGCTGCTGGAGAGGGTTAAGATGATAAATGAGCCTAGGGGAGAAGAAGATACCCTTGATGCACTTAATGTTTTATGGTTTAGTAAAGGAGGAACAGATCCCACAGCTAACTGAGGAATAGCCAAAGATGCAGAAGAAAAATCAGAAGGGTTTAATGTATGAAAGCTAAGCAAAGTCCACCTTTCAAGGAGACTGTAGGCAGCTCTGATGGACAATGTTGAGAAATTGAATAAAATGAAGATACAAAATAGTTAAATTTGTGAGAGAAGCTTTTGTAGCACATTGGGAAAACAATCAAGAGAGATTATTTTTATTATTTTATTCAAAAGAACATATTAAATACCTAGCACCTATGTAGGACAAATCCATCTAGAGATGTAATAAACAGCAGGAGGATTAGAATTAATAGTATTGTATCATCTATTGAAAATTTGCTAAAAGTAAATTTTAGACATTCTTTCCACAAACAAAAAAAAAGGTAACTGTGTGGAATTGATGACTATGTTAAGTTGCTCACCTGGAGTAATCGCTTCACTATGGATAAGAATATCAAAACATCATCTTATATATCTTAAATTTATGCAATTAAAAATACTTGGCATACTTGCAGCAATGGAGTAGGTATCAGAGACAACTCACAGAAATAACAGACTTTATTCACAGGGCTCTTGATACATAGTTTTGAGAAAGAGGATACATATACATAGGAAAGTTTCTTAGTACAAGTACAGGCATTACTTATTTTTGTGTTAAAGCATTAAGAATTTAAATAAGAATGTTTATGGTGTTGGGTCTTATGTTTAGAGCTTTAATCCAGCTGGAGTTAATTTTAGTGTAAGGTGTCAGGAAGCGGTCCAGTTTCTGCTTTCTGCACATTGCTAGCCAGTTTTCCCAACACCATTTATTAAACAGGGAATCCTTTCCCAATTGCTTGTTTTCTCAGGTTTGTCAAAGATCAGATGATTGTAGATGTGTGATGTTGCTTCTGAGGCCTCTGTTCTGTTCCATTGGTCTATACCTCTGTTTTGATACCAGTACCATGCTGTTTTGATTACTGTAGCCTTGTAGTATAGTTTGAAGTCAGGCAGCATGATGCCTCCAGCTTTGTTCTTTTTGCTTAGGATTGTTTTGGCTATGCAGGCTCTCTTTTGGTTCCATATGAAGTTTGAAGTGGTTTTTTCAAGTTCTGTGAAGAAGGTCATTGGTAGCTTGATGGGGATAGTGTTGATTCTATAAATTACTTTGGGCATAATGGCCATTTTCACAATGTTGATTCTTCCCAACCACGAGCATGGAATGTTTTTCCATTTGTTTGTGTCCTCTTTTATTTCATTGAGCAGTGGTTTGTAGTTCTTCTTGAAGAGGTCCTTTACATCCTTTGTTAGTTGTATTCCTAGGTGTTTTATTCTCTTTGTAGCAATTGTGAATCTGAGTTCACTTTTGATTTGGCTCTCTGTCTGTCTGTTATTGGTGTATAGAAATGCTTGTGACTTCTGCACACTGATTTTGTATACTGAGACTTTGCTGAAGTTGCTTATCAGTTTCAGGAGATTGTGGGCTGAGACAATGGGGTCTTCTAAATATACAATCATGTCATCTGCAAATAGAGACAATTTGTCTTCCTCTTTTCCTAATTGAATACCCTTTATTTCTTTTTCTTACCTGATTGCTCTGGCTAGAACTTCCAATACTATATTTAATAGGAGTGATGAGAGAGGGCATCCTTGTCTTGTGCCAGATTTCAAAGAGAATGCTTCCAGTTTTTGCCCATTCAGTATAATATTGGCTGTGGGTTTGTTGTAAAATAGGAACACTTTTACACTGTTGGTGGGAGTGCAAATTAGTGCAACCATTGTGGAAGACAGTGTGACAATTCCTCAAGGACCTAGAAATAGAAATACCATTTGACTCAACAATCCCAATCCTGGGTATATACCCAAAAAATTATAAGTTGTTCTATTATAAAGACACATGCACACGTATGTTCATTGCGATACTGTTTACAATAGCAAAGAGCTAGAACCAACCCAAATGTCCGTCAATGATAGGCTAGATACAGAAAATGTGGCACATATACACCATGGAATACTATGCAGCCATAAAAAAGGATGAGTTAGTGTCCTTCATAGGGACATGGATGAATCTGGAAACCATCATTCTCTGCAAACTGACACAAGAACAGAAAACCAAACACTGCATGTTATCACTCAGAGGTGGGTGTTGAACAGTTAGAACATGTGGATACAGGGGAGGGGAGCATCACACACTGTGGTCAGTTGGGGGAGGCCAGGGGAGGGACAGCAGGGGGTGGGAGGGATAACCAGGGGAAAAATACCAGATATAGATGATGGAGATGAAGGCAGCAAACCACTTTGCCATGTATGTACCTATGCAACAATCCTGCATGATCTGCACATGTAACCCAGAATCTAAAGTCCAATAAAAAATAATAATAATAATAAAAGAATTTAAATAAGAAAATACTATTTTAAGTAATAGTCAAAACAGGCCTCCTAGAGGAACTGAGTCTTGAAATTTGAAGGAAATATAAGATTTACCATTTTATTTATTTCAGAAGTGATCTCTTGCTAGACACTATAAAGGGCCTGGAATGCAGATAGGAAAGATGACCTGGTCTCAGGCTAGGGAATCATTGTCCATTCTGAGGTCAGTATGGTTTTATAACTTCATGGCACTGAAGAAGAACATGACATCCTTATGCAGGATAAACTAGTTGCCACCAATTAAGTTATTCTCCAAATATTTACTAAAGGATTCCTACATGCAAGTTACTGTTGCAGGAAGCAAAAATATGTAAATGAGAAGAGCAAGGTTCCAGTCCTTTAAAAGCTCATAGTCTCACAGGAGGGACAAATTTGCAGTTACCGTCTGAATCTGTAAGTGATATGATGCATGTATGATCTGGAGGGTGAAATGAGAGAACAGAGGAGGGGTGCTGAAGGACCATAATGATTCTTAAGGAAAACTGTAAAGAGAGATTGATGCCAGAGGTGAGTGTGGAACGGCAAGGAGCTATTCTGATTATGTATGGGAGAAGAGTAAGCATGTTTTAAGGCACAGAGCCATAAGAGAGCATACCTAGCATGAGTATTTGCAAAGAGCTTAGCATGGCTGCAGCGGAGAACATGTGTGAAAAGATGAAGTATACAGAGGCTCCACCAATAAAAGTTTTATAAGCCATTTTAAAGACTTTGGATTGTCTTTAAAAAACAAAGACTTAGAAAGCTTTTGGTCAGCTTAGAATTTTATAAAAATTGTTCTGGCAACATTTTGGTGAATGAATAGGATAGGAACTAGAAAAAAGTAATGAGAGAATGCTGGTTGGAGAGCTATTGTGGCAATCTAGGAGGAAAATATTGACACTTGGAATCAAATAACTGACAGTGAGAAAGAAAATATACTTACTGACAGAGGTATAGTAAAAAAAAAATTACTGAACATGTTATTTTTGTTTTTTTGACATTGTATTTGGGGAGCACTTATGTAACCTCAATAGATTGTATTACTACATTGCCAAACTCCCAGGAGTGCCATTCACATAGCCTGCAATATGAATAGCATCTTTACTTCTCTATATCCCATTAGTATAAACATTCTGTGAATATAAGATTGATGTTTATCTTGCCCACCACCTCACATCTGGCTTACTATCTGGTCCATAGAAGTTTCTCAATATTTTGAAGAAATATACAAAGGTTTATTGAATGTGGAAAGCAAAGCATAGAGGAACATTCTAGAATGACTCCAAGATTGTTGGCTTTGTTGCCTAAGTGGATGATGAATCTGTTTACTAAGACTAAGAATGAGAAATGTTAGAAGAAGCAGGTTTTGACGTGTAAAATTTATAGTGCACATAGAGTGTCCAATGATCATGTTTAAAAGCCATTCAGGGCACATGTGTCAGCTCTGAAGAAAGGTACAGGATGGCGAGAGAGACATTTGAAAGATTTCAGAGCATAAGTGCTGCTTGGAGCTGTGGTTGTTGATAAGATCACCTTGGGAGAGCATAGAATGAGGAGAGAGTCAAAATATGTCATCTTGCAGAATATCAACCCATTAGGAACATGTGGTATAAAAGGAATTTGTGGAGAAAAAAATACCCAAGGAGAAAATGAAAGCAGCTAGATAAGAAGCGATATTTTAGCAGCCAAAATGTAGAGCATTTCAATATTGATATAAATTATTAAATGAAGCGATTCTTAGATGAAGGGACATAGGCCTGAACCTGAACAATGGTTAGGAGAATTCATGCTCAAAGGCAGAAGAAACACATGGCATATGAAAAACTAACAGAATTAGTGGGAAATTTGATTGAAGGCAATTATAGAGGCTGAGATAGGAAAGTGGAATCATTTTCATTGCTAAGGAGACTGTGTCTGGAATTTTGCTTTGGAGATTCTTCCTGCAATGTGAATCCATATGTAGAGCGCTCCAGGGTTCCCGCATCAGGATCAATACTTGCTTTTTCCCAAGGCTATGAGGTGAACTTCATAGTAAGGTTCTGTTCAATCCGTGCGACCTTTTGTAGTCCTCAGGACTGTTCCATCACTTCTGTGTGACCTTTTGAAGTGACACTACTACACATTTCTTCTTCCTTGGAGGGATATAAAAGCTTAATTATATAGAATCTGTAAAAAGCTTAGATTCCTGTGAGTTTGTTGACCTATTTCACAATTTTATTGTGAATAAAATCAAACAAAAATGATTATAAAGCATTTAAAAATTCAACAGTGAATAGAAGTACTTAAAACGAATAGCTGAGTTGGACTATGTCATTTACTGATTACTTATTATTATGCAAATTCACTCACTAGACTAGCAGGGAATCACATTAACCAATCTAAAGACTAAATATACTGCACTGAATGAGGTTAGGTGATATTTATTTTCCACTTGCTGATGGCTGCATTTTAAAAGGACAACTAATAACATTAGAGCTCTGAAGAGAGTTGAAGTGATGATAAAGAGCTTGGAAAATGAGACCCATGAGGAAGTGTTAAGGGATTAGCTATATAGAAAATGAAAGGTCAATCAGACACCCTTCTAGGTATAGATGTTTTAAATTACTAATCAATGAGAATAGACAGACAACTAGAATTCTAATGGCAGCAAATACTTTAAAACACTGCATTATTGACTTTTTAATTTTTGTTTTCTATTTATCTTTTAGTATTTGTGACCCAGCTGCATTTTACTTAATATGATTAAATATTCTGAAGCAATCTCCCAAAAGAATAATGTTTCCAATAGGACTGCAGTGGGCAAGTGATTATTGTTAGTTTATGTGCAACTGTGGTTACTGCATATTTGGGTTTTAGCTCAGTTCCCAGATCCCTAAATCTTCACTTTATTTTGTAGTATATGTTTTGCCCAATGTGTTTCATGTAACTTTGTCAATTAATATTTTCTTTAATTTTTTACCAAAATTGATACTACTATTCAATTAGTTTGCAAAATATTAATGGTAACTACCATTAATTTTATTTAAATTTTATTTACTGTCTTTAATTTTATTTAAATACCATTAATGGTTGCAGCATGTTTCAAAATATCTCTTTAAACAATTAAGTGTAAGGAAACTGTCTTTTAAAAACTAAAAGTTGGATGGATTGACTTCTGTAATATTATCTTTGTCTTTATTATATGGATATTCCTGCTCATTATTGTTTCAGTTTAATGATTTTTAATGTCTGGCTTTTAGGTGTTATACATTTATTTGGCCCAGATATTGTTTACAGTAGAAACAACAGTATATATTCTTATTCAGGGTAGAAACAACAATAGTAAATGTGGTTAATATGTGTGAGACACTCTCCTGAGTGCTAGAAGGACAAAGGAAAAGAGTCTGTATCATTAAGAATTCACATTTTGGCCAGAAAAACAGACATATAAATGAGTGCATTATAATGTGGAAATAGATTTGTGTGTGAGTATATCCTCTAGGCCTATTAACTATGCCTTGAAAGGTTCCTGAGGTAATTCTTACTGGTTATATAGGACATGGCCTCTTAGCAATAGGGAATTCCAAACAGAGGGAAATTGATGAACAGAGCATTAAGGTAAAGACTAGAAATGCTGAGGATGAAAGCGATGAGTTAAGAGTGGAGCCTAGGATGTCAGACAAGGGAAGGTTTTGAATACCCTTTTGAAACTTGGATTTTACTCTTCAGTTGACAAGAACTCACTTAAGTATATAGCATACAAAAATAGTGTGGTCAGATTGTGTTTTGGAATAGAACAATTCTGGCATCTGTTTTACAAGATGGCTTTAGGTGGCATAAAAAGGAAGAAGTCTGCTAACAGAGAATAAGACTTTCTAGTAAGGTGGTAGTTGGGATGGAGGGGAGGGCAGAGATTTAAGAAATGTATAAAGTTAAATGGAGAGAATTGGGTGTTTGATTAGATAGGTGGTAGAGAATATAAAAGAAACTTTAGCCACAGGATAAAGGATATAGCAGTTCTGATATTGGGATACTGTATCAACTGTAGTAATGATGAATATTGTGTATGCTTTCTTATTCATAACTCAAACCAACTCAATGTAAAAACAGCAAATATAATTATTAGCTTTAAAAAAAAAGAATAAAATCTAGTGCTAGGCAAGTAATTCTGCTGACATCATTAATATAATCAGATAAGTGATAAAGTGTGGTATTTAACCCAGTTCAGGTGCCTCTGCAGCCCATGTAATTTTTGCTACACCCACACTTGTTGGTGCTGTGTGAGACTAGTCAACTTTCTGAATCGCGTGGTAACTGTAACAGGCAAGTTATATAGAAAGGAATAGTATCTAATACAATCAGTGGATAGCTTTTTGATACGTAGCAAATACTTGCAATGTCATTTCTTATTTTCTTATTTCATGGTTTTGTTTTTGATATTTGAATTATTTTATACTATTAAAAGAATGTAACAAATGCCTATATCATAAAATGAGCATGTCTGCAATGTATCCATTTATTGCTTTGGTTCATAAATGTAAATGAATGTATAATTGAATTAGAGTGATTCTTTAATGGCTCTGGGGTAAATTTCAAGCTTGTATTTTATTAAATACCAATTTAAAATGGCATCTTCATATTATATACATATCTATAAACATATGCATTTTGCATAAAAACATACACACACATAAATAGTATATTCCATACTTAAAAATCACATAGTCTTCAGTTCTGCTCATTATTGGATACATTTTTCTTATGTTCTTAGTAGATTTTTAAAAAATAAAATGATATACAAGGAAGATATCATAGGATTAATTGCTTTTGTAGTGTCTGTTATATTGCAATCTAAATTTAAATGTGTAGAATGCTTTTTATGAATAAATACATTACTAGGGATTGTAAAATTGACTATATTATAGAATAATACAATTTTAAAATGAGGGACCACTTCATTTTACAGATGAAGAAATTGAGACCCACCCAAATGACCTAACACCCAAATCAGTGTCCATTTGAATCATTATGCTACCATGTTGGCCATTACATATGTTCATATTCTCTACATATTATTACAGGAAGATGGAGGACAGAACCATTAATTACAAGTGTCTATGCCTACTGTGCATGTTCCAGTCCATGTTGGTTTATTTCACATTTTATATCTGAGGAAAATGAAGAAGGTGAGGGGCTTCTCTAATTTATACCTTGAAATGTGCAAAGTGAAGTTGATTTTAATTCTTCACATGCAGTGAAATATGCATTTTGAGTTCGTTTTTAGACATATAAGAACTCATATGGACCAGTACAAAATCTTAACTAGCCCTCCAGCCATTGATGCCATGTATTAATAAATAATCTAGTAGTTATAAATTGTACTTTTTACAAAATACAAAACAAAGAAAATTGACCAGTCATTATCCTCATCTTTATTTGATGGTTCATCAATACCTCAAAAGAAATTGTCAGTTTTGTATATTTTTGTGTTTAAGGTTTTTTTTTGTTTATGTACTTTCTGTTTTTTTGTTTGTTTGTTTTTACTTATATGTGTGTGCTTATCTTTTTCCACTTGAGTTCTATCATTAAGAATAAGGTCAAATGGTTAAAAACATCATTCCAGTCTGTAGATGTCTTGAGAATAGTGGAGCATCTGTAAGAGAAAGAACTATATTTTAAATACTCAGAAGTGATTTATATATGTCTCAAGATAATTGCTATTACCAGGACTCTTTGAAAGACTCAATATTGACCCAAATTTGGAGAAAGAATAAAGGAAGAAAAATTAATACTAGACTCAGAGAGTTGTAAATTCTAATTAGTTTCAATATACTAGTTTACATTGTTGTTATTAGATGAGCCTTAAATTATGCACCATAAAGCAATTATCTGTAGCCTTCTTATTAGTATGTATTTTTTTTAATTTAACTATTATGGGTACATAATGGGCATATATATCATGAGGTATATGTGATGGTCTCCTACATGCATACAATGTGTAATAATCACATCAGTGTAACTGGAATATCCATCACCTCAAACATTTATCGTTTATTTGTATTAGGACCATTCCATTTCATTCTTTCAGTTATTTTAAAATATGTAATAAATAATAGTTGACTGTAGCCACCCTGTTGTGCTATAAGGTACTAGATATTATTCATTCTTTTAACTATACTTTTTGCAAACTACACTTCTGACAAGAGATTAATAACTAGAATATACAAGAAACTCAAACAATTTGATAGGGAAAAAATCTAATAATCCAATTTAAACAATAGGCAAAACATCTGAATAGACATCTCCCAAATGAAGACATAAAATGGCTAACAGGTATGTGAAAAAATGCTCAATCCCACTGATCATCAAATAAATGCAAATCAAAACTACAATAAGATATGATCTCACCCCAGTTAAAATGGCTTTCTTCCAACAGACAGACAATAATGAATACTGGCAAGGATATGGAGAAAGGAGAACCCTCATATACTGTTGACGGGAAAGTAAATTAATATAACCACTATGGAGAACAGTATGGAGGTTGCTCAAAAAAACTGAAAATAGATAGCATATAAGTCAGCAACCCCACTGCCATGCATTTATAAATAATCTGATTAGTTATAAAGTATATTTTTATAAATTATATGTTATAGGTATATTTCTAAAGGAAATCAGTATATCAAAGAGCTATCTGTATACTCATAGTTATTGCAGCACTGTTCACAATTACTAAGATTTGGAATCAACCTAAGTGTCTATCAACGGATTGATGGATTAAAAATGTATTACATATACACAATGGAATATTATTCAGCCATAAAAAGAATGACTTTCTGTCATTTGCAACAACATGGATGGAACTGAAGGACATTCTGTTAAGTGAAATAAGCCAAACACAGAAAGACAAATTTTGCATGTTTTCACTCATATGTGGAAGCCAAAAATTAAAACATTTGAAATCATGAAGACTGAGTGTAGAATGATGGTTACCAGAGGGTGGGGAAGGGTCATGGAGAGAGGGGGATGTGTAGACGGTTAATGGGTACAAAAATATAATATGCTTTTTAATACTTTTAAAATGGTGGTCTTAGGGTTAGCTGGGGTCAAGAGGATAACTCAGATGACAAGGTTAAAAAAATAGCTGAGTCATAAACCTGGTCCCAAGGAAAACGAAAGATAGCATATATTGAATACTCATACACTATGTGCCAGGATTATTCTAATAACTAACTTACATAATTCTCACAGTGATCCAATGGAATTAGATTCTGTTGGTTTTCTCATTTTTACAAATTGGGAAACCAAGATTCAAAGAAGTTGCAAATATGATTATACTAAGAGTTTCTAAAATTTGGATTTAAACTCCAAATAATGTACACATTTTAACCACTATAATGTTAAACAATTAAGGTGTAGGACCTGAGAACGAGCAGCAAAAAACTTGATGCTGAGACCCCCAGCTGCTAGTTTGTGGTTCATAATTATTTCCTTTTTTTGTTATACTTAAAGTTCTGGGGTACATGTGCAGAATGTGCAGGTTTGTTACATAGGTATACATGTGCCATGGTAGTTTGCTGCATCCATCACCCCATCATCTACATTAGATATTTCTCCTAATGCTATCCCTCCCCTATCCCCTCACCCCCTGCTATCCCTACTTTATCCCCTCACCTCCTGATATCCCTCCCCTAGCCCCCCAATCCCCTTACAGGCCCCAGTGTGTGATGCTTCCCTCCCTGTGTCCATGTGTTCTCATTGTTCAATACCCACTTATGAGTGAGAACTTGCAGTGTTTTATGTTCTTGAGTCAGTTTGCTGAGAATGATAGTTTCCAGCTTTATCCATGTCCCTGCAAAGGACATGAATTCATCCTTTATTATGGCTGCCATAATTATTTCCTGATCAGGAAGCACACTTATCAGCTCTGTGATTTTGAACAAGTCTCTATCTTTTAAGCCTGGGCAGTTCATCAATAAAATGGTGATAATAATTCTTAACGTATAGGCAATTAAAAAGATTAAATAAGATGGTGTACCTTTTTTACAGTAAATAAAGTTGCTGCTTGGTTGTTAGTGTCTCCAGAATTTAAGATTTAGCTGAATCTTGCAAAAATTTCTTCCATTTGTTAATATTTATTCGGAAGATTAATACCTGTTTTTAATAGCCTTAAAATTTCTTAATGAGATTGGCAACTTGAAGAAGCACATTGATTTATTTAAGCTGGTAAATACTACTTTTCTTCTTACTTTTGTCCCTCTTCCTTATTTCCTTTTAGTTACACTTACTGTTCAGGAATCTGGAATATACACATCCCCAGAGGCACGCATTCTTGATCCTATTTCTGTGAATAACATTCACTCATAAAATAGATTCTATGATGTCTTCTCTCTGCTTCTTGAGATCTACCCTGACCCCATTGGTATCTATCCAATTAAATTGTTACTTCCTTCATACCACCTCTCCTGATCACACTACCCCCAGCTAGAAAAGAAAAAGAAAGTCTTCTTTTCTGGACTTCTAGAGGGGGGAGATCCATGAGGAATGAGGGCAAAGTGGCAGGGTGCTGGTTGTAAGGTCACACACTAAAGTGGGTTACATGTATGAAGCTTGCTCCCTGTCAAATGTTTGTTAAACAAAATGCAGTGACATGGGATTACGTTGCATTGATCTTATCCCATACACTTTTTCATGCCGGCAATTTCTTCTCGTTGCCATTTGGCTTCCCTGAACTCCCAACTGTGCAGCTGACTTTGGCCTTAGTTGGAATATGAGTCTTTTCTCTTCCAGGCACCATGTAAGCAATTTTACCTCTGTGATGCACATATTGCACATATTCCCTTTAGAATATTTAACAAAAAACAGTTAATCAAAAGAAATAAATTTCCAATATGGTGATTCAGAAGGATTGCATCATGGCAGGCTGATAATGGAGATATTTGGGGGCTTATGAGCTTTGCATTGCAATTCTCAAATCATAATGTGCAAACTTCATATAAAATAATTAAGCCTTTTTAAATTACATTTTCATGTATGAGACAAATATTTTAAAGTCAAAATTAACATATAATATTTGTTACATTTTTTATTAACTAAGATATTATCACGGGTGTTAGTCTTCTGTATTATTCAGGATTCTCCAGACAAATAGAACCAATAGGATGGATAGATAGATAGATAGACAGAGAGAGAGAGAGATAGAGAGATAGAAGATAGATGTATAGAAAGAGATATATTATGGAAGGATTGACTTACACAATTGTGGAGGCTAAGAAATTTCATGATATGCTATTTGTACACTGAAGGCTCACGAAAGCCCCAGTATAGGTCCAGTCCAAGCCTGAAGGTCTGAAAACCAGGGGAGCCAATGGTGTAAGCCCCAGTCTGAGTTAGAAGACCCCAAACCAAGAAGTGCCAATGTCTGAGGGCAAGAGATGAATGTTGCAGCTCAAGAATAGAGTGGATTTGCCCTTTCCCTACCTCTTTGTTCTATTTGTGCTCTCAACAGATTGGATAATGCCCACTCACATTGGTGAGGGTGACATTCTTCTTCTCTAGTTTACCAATTCAAATGCTAATCTCTTCCAGAAACATCCTCACAGACACACCCAGAAATAATGTTTACCAGCTTTGTGAACACCCCATATTGCAGTCTAGTTGACACAGAAAATTAACCATCACAAGTCCCCTTCTTATTAACTCGGCACTCATATGCATCTTTTTAAACCATACTTAATCTCCAAATAAATACAATAACAAGGGGATAATTCTGCCTGACATGATACAACTATGCTACATATAACAGAAAACTAATGCCTTAATCAGAAGAGGAGGTAAAATCCACGAGGGATGTTCATTCTTCTGATACGCAGTAGCTTAAATACTATGATGTAAAATTAACAATACTTAGATACCCTAATATAAAGTCAATATCTTTTGTTTGTGAAGGGAATAAGGCAGGAAAGAAAACAAAGGTATTTTCTTAATATATGAATCTATACATATAAATATGTTTATAACAAAATAGGGAGGAAACACTCCTGAAAATTGTTTTCCTATATTCAGTATCTAGTCTCATCTTGATAGCTGGTGTTTATACCTTCTTCTTTTACCCATTCTGTATTCCATTTTCCTTCAGCAAGCACCTCAGCTAGTCGCGGTTCTTAACTTCAGATTAAACCCAATCTATTTTTTTTTAAGAGTATGGATTATTAGTAGCCTCATTTGGATTGGGTAATTGTGATTTTTAATTGACCTTAATCACAGGTCCTGGTAACACTAACCAATGCCCTAATGGAGTTCCTGTATTCCAAACATACTCTTCCTCATCCCCACTGTGAAGCAGTACTCAAATTTCTTCATGGTAGTCTGGACCAATTATTCTCAGTCAGCACAGCAACTTCCTTCTTACCCTATTTATTCAGAGGCATGAGGGGCCCAAAGTTGCTTGGTGGCAGTTTTGACTTCCAGCTTAATGGAATCATTGTTGCGTCTCCTGGCAGAAGCATGTATCTCTCTAGAACTAAGACCTCTAGGCAAGCAGAGCATAAAGTCATGGGAACAGGAATCAAAATGTTTTCTAGTCTGTCACTAGTGGTAATAATGAGTGATGCCACTCACATGAATCCTGGCTATCAAAGACACAGTATCATACATCAAATGCTGATTCGAAATATATATAGCCTCTAGAGAACCTTGCCCCAGCCCTTCAAAGTATTTACACCTAGCTGGCACTGTAACAGAGGCTTCCAAAAACCATCCTACCATTCTATTAATCACCTGTTTCAGGATGGTAGGGAACATAGTAAGACCAATGAATTCTATCAGAATAGGCCTATTGCCACAATTCTTTTGCTGTAAAGTGAGTCCCTTGATTAGAAGCAATGCTATGTGGAATCCTAGGTAGATAACGCATTCTGTAAGTTCATGGATGGTAGCTTTGAGAGAAATGTTGTGTTCAAGGAAGGAAAATTCATATCTACAGTCAGTATCTGTTCCAGTAAAGGCAAAAAACTGTTCTGTTCATGATGGAAATAGTTAAGTTGAATCAGTCTGTCACCAGATACTGGGCTGGTTACCCAAGGGGGATGATGCCATATCTAGGGCTCAATATTGGTGTTGTCTGTTGCTAGTAGATTGGGTACTCAGCAAATTTGTTAATGCCCACACACACTGGTGAAGGTGAGCTTTTTTACTCTGTTTACCAATTGAAATGCTAATCTCTTTCAGAAACACCCTTGCAGACACTCTCAGAAATAATGTTTTACCAACTATCTAGGCATCCCTTAGCCTAGTCATATTGACACATAAAATTGACCATTACATTTTATCCTTAGAGATGTCTTAGAATGCTGAAATAATTCAGTAAATTTCATATTATTTGGAAAAATCTTTGGGTCAGAATTGTACAAGTTATCAAATATTAATCAGTACCTATATATAAGTATGGTACCCTACTAAAGACTGAGAGCTATAAAATAGTTTCTGAAAGAGCAAAACAGGTTACTACATTAACCAAAATAAAATGTAAAAACAGTCAGTTTTTATATGCAAAAAATGTTCTGTGAAAACACAAAGTAGAAAATTGAAGAAGGCTTCATGGAGGAACGCATGCTATATGATCCCAAATTATAAGCATCACTTTCTTGAGAGAAGTTTGAGGAGATGAAAAGAAAGAACAGTTACCAAAGCAGGAAGGCAGCAAGGTTATCTGGGAAAAAATAACCATGGAGTTCAGAAGGACTGAGGGTTGCGTGAAGGCACCTCAGGAGAGACACTTTCCAGAGGGTTCGACCTGGCAGGCTATTTGATTTTTATTCCTGAGTATGGGGAATAATCTAAGTACATAAGCATTAGAGTGATGAATGAATGTGAGCCGTGGCCAGGAGGACATCTGAGCACTATGTTGAATGGTTTGAGGATGTGAGAGACAGAAGGTGGAGATCATCCTCCACAGGAGAGGCATAAGGGCCATTGCCAGGGCAGGAGCATTGCCAGCCTCAGTTTTGAGCTTATGGAGTTTCAAGTGCAGGATCATTAAATTTTCCTAACAGCTGGAAATGTGAGGTCAACAGTGAGGACAAAGCCTGGAAATAGAGGGCACCTGAAGAGTGTCACCAGGATGCTGTAAAGGAAGTTGCCAGTCAGAAGACCTGAGCCGTTCTCTAATGTATGAAAGAAGAGAAAACAGTGATGAAGGATAGAGATGAAGCAGAGAGCAAAAAAACAGGAAGAATCCAGCATAGCCAGTCCCAAAGTACATGAAAAGATGGCAATGGATCATTTTGAAGGATGTAGAAAGAGATGGAGTAGATGGAAAAGCAAAATGAGCCATTGAATTGCATGTTCCTGGAAGACAAATCTCAAAGCACTGAGGCATGAATCAATATATGGTTTCTTCAGAAAAAGAAAAAACATGTAGTAAAAGGATTCTTTGCATTTTTATTAATTTTAAATTATTTTTTGGTTATAGTACCTGTATGATTAAAACAATGAAATATAAGATAAAGTTGATATTTTAACACCATGTCTCAACATAGAGTTTTCAGCTAAATTTAGCAGTATGAACACCAATTAGGAGCTAAGCCCTGAAAATGCAGAAATAAAAAAAAATAAGTTTGCACTCCCAAGACATCAAAAAGAACAAGAATTTGTTAAACTTGCTACAATATGACATTCTGATAACTGCAATAAAGTAATATCAAAAGTAAGTCATGAATATAAGGATGTTTCATTTTATTGTGAGTTTGAGGTGGTTTGGAAAGATTTTCCTGAAAATGTCACTTTACCTGGGTTTTAAAAGAAAAATAGTTTGCAGCCAGAAAAAGGAATAAAAGCAACTTGAATTTGACTAGACTATGTGGGTTTAGACAGTTAATCTCACTTTAACTCAATTTACTCACCCATAACATGAGTGAATGATCTTTATTGCAAAGGATTCTTTATATAATCATCAACACAGTTTTGCTCTTTATTATGTGCTAAGCCCTGAGCAAAATGCTAAGGATATGGCAAATGTGATGAAAATCAAATGAAAACAAACAAAAAAAATCTTTAAAATGTTTACTGTTGTCCCAAGACAAAATTAAAAGGAGCAGTCTTAATGTGTGTTATAACTATAAATGAATGAAACAATGCTGTTGACAAAAAGAATCAAACTCTGCAAAATATTTGAAGAGAGTTATTCCGAGCCAAATATGAGTAATTAATGGCCCATGCCACAGCCTTGGAAGATCCTGAGAACTTGTGCCCAAATGGTCAGGCTGCAGCTTGGTTTTGTATGTTTTAGGAAGCCGTAAGTCATCAATCGATACATGTAAGATGGACGTTGGTTTGGTCTGTAAAGGTGGGATAACTGGAAGGGGAGAGGAGTGGTTTCCAGGTTACAGGTTGTGGATTCAAAGATTTTCTGATTGGCAGTTGGTTGAAATAGTTATCTAAAGACCTGGAATCAATACAAAGTCGTGCCTCAGTAAAGATAAGGGATTGTTGAGATGAAGTATTTTATTACGCAGATGAAGCCTCCAGGAAGCAGGTTTCAGGGGAGACTAGATTATAAATGTTTCTTACAAGACTTAAAGAATCTATCAGTCTTGAGGTCTGTATTTTGATGTTAATGTTGGTCAGCTGTGCCTGAATTCCAAGGGGAGGAGGGCATAATGAGGCACATCTGATCCCCCCACTTCCCATCATGACCTGAACTAGATTTCACGTTAACTTTGGAATGCCCTTGGGCAGGGGGAGGATCTATTATTTAGTTGAGGGTCTTAGAATTTTATTTTTAGTTTACAAGGCTGAAAGTGAAGCAAATGATAACCAAACCGTCTTGCTGAAGAACAGGAGAGTGTGAAGTATTTATGAGAATGATGGGTACTAGGGCATTCTCAGACCAGAGGGGAGGGGGGGGGGGGGGGGGAGGTGAGGCAGTAATGAGAAGAGATAAGGTGGGGGCCAGAACAAGAGGGTCTCATATGCATACTGAAGGGCTTATACTTTATCTTATAGGGAAAATTAACGAGAAAAAGATTTTCAGCAGCAGGAAATATGTGATTGCATATGCATTTTAGAAAACTAGATAATATGCTTTTCTAATTCCTTAAGGCGTTTAATATAGTCAAAGTTTTAGATTTGCAAAAGTGATAAGATAAACTTTATTTCACTCATTAAACAAACATTTATTCAGGGTATACTATGTGCCACATGTCATGCTGGGTACTGAGGATGCAAAGATGAATAGAATGGAGTCTCTACCCTATACATGCTCAATCCATTGAGTGAGACAGCTACGTAGACAATTATTATAATAAAACACATACAATAATAAAGATATTCATTGGGCAGCGTACTTGCATGAAAGAATTTCAGAACCCTGGGAAATATCAATAAAATCTAGAAGATAATCGTACACTTTAATATTTGTTCTTAAGAACCTCACAGAAAAGATAGAGTTTTGAACTAAATGGTTAAGTATCAAAAACAAAATGTAAAATTATTTCTGCACCTCCTGCAAAACACTTCTCATGCAAGGACACAGAGAATGAGTTTGAATGGGTTTTCCTGAAACTCCTCTTTTTGAGAAATTGGGATAATGTGTACTCATACACGTTTCATAAAAAGAATTAAAGAAAGCCTACATCAGAAAGGAATGATCCCAGGTTTTATCTTAAATATAAATTACGGTCACTTCAGACTTCAATTTTAGTAGAATAAAAAGTGAGTCCTTAGTGGAACATTCATGAATCCACAGTGATTCTAAGTCATCATATAGTGCCTTTTTTCATGAGTGAGAAAGTAAATGGGGACTTAATTGTTATGAGTATTGCAAATCTTTATTTAACATTTTGTTTGGAGATTTTTATTTCATAGTACATTTTTGATGCAAAGTGTTTACATTTTATTTATCATTTAATGAATATATATTAAGCCTCTCCTGTGAGCCAAGTACTGTGTTGGTACCCAAAAATACCAGAGTGAAGAAGATGGAGGGGTTTCCTTTTTCTCAGAGGTTCTCGTCTGCTTGAGTCAGGCTGTTCATTAGCAAGATGTTGGAGGTGGAACAAGAAGACACAGCACAGTCAAAGTGAAGGAAATGACACTGATTTGGGTCTTGGGAGCCAGAACCTCTCTTCCAGAAAATATAATATCTCATTAGGAAACTAAAGAATAGTGGGGGGCTAGATAAGAAAGATTTGCCTTCTATGCTAAAGGACTGGCCCCAGGCAAAAACAAAACTTGGAGACAAGCCTAAGCATGGCATGTTTGAGGAACTGAAAGAACATCAGTGTAACTGGAGCTTGAAGAATAGGGGAGCTACTGGGAAAAAAAAAAAAAAAAAAACGATTCTGAAAAAGTAAAGAGGGCCACATTTTAAAAGTCCTTGTAAATTATATTTATAAATTTGACCATTGTCACTACTATGAGTAGTGATGGTAAGATTTTAATTTTTAAACTGTTGACTTGTGAACTGGATGAGCCAAGATGCAGTCAAGGAGACCATTTAAAATGCCTTTGAAATAATCTAAGCAAGGTATTTTGTTGACTTCGTTTCTAGCATGGGGACTTGGGTGAATGGTACAAGTCATTAAGGAAAGTTTCTGTGTGGATGTCACTGGCCCTAGCTGCTGTGAAATCCACTTTGAAGATAATTGCCTCTCCTAGTCCATGCTTTCACAACCCCTCTATTCTTCCCACTGCAGTACTTAAGTATAATATTATGATTAATTTCAGTATTAGCACTTAACACTCTCATGGTGAAACCTGAGTTCCAGTCTTTATGAAATATTGTCTTTGGCTGGTCTGAGTGCAGTGGAATCTGCAACTAACTGATCACACACAGTTACAGATTTCTCTATTCCTTGTCCATTCCCATTGCTTCACTTGACATGCCTAAAAATAAAAATAATAATAGTAATAAAAGAAATATCATCATTGAACAGGTTCTTCTTCTACCTAGAAAGTTCACCGTATCTACTTTCCTCATCCTGCCCCACCCTACTCCCCCTGCCCTTGCCACCACACACACACACACACACACACACACACACACACACACCCCCTATTGTCCTGGTTTACTCCTATCCATCACGTAGACTGTGTCAGGTCTGTGAAGTCTTTAAAATATTAGTATTTAGCACAATTTTCAGCAGATGTTTACTGAATCAAACTTGCTGAAAGACAATAAATGGAATATTGTTCTTAGCTAATGTTGTAGGTATGAGAAGAAGAAAGGGTAAGGACAATTATGTAGTTTGGAATTACCTGGTAGACAAATTTACAGTCCAGATTAGGAAACGTAGTTCGCATCATTTGCAGCACTAAAAAATTGGTGCTTTGGGTTGCATGCTAATGTTCTCTGTTTAGGAAGAATTCACATAAAGAGAAGTTGTATTGAATTTACCCTACTATACTAAAAATGATTACGCTTTCTGAACCATGTCTCATATAGTCACTAGGAATAACTGAATTATAATCACTCTTATGCTGAGATTGTTGATGTACATTAAGATATAATATCTTAATTTCTAAAACATAGAACATATTCTTTCTTAAGATTTACTTTCTTGTTTTCTGTGAGGGCCTAACATTTCAGAGTTTAAACTGTTTACATTTTAGTTTTGTTACATTTTCTATATTCACATTTATAATTCTTTTAGAAAATAATTCAGTATGAAATCACCATATCTCTCAAAGTCATATTGTTGAATTTTAATTACTTCTTTGTTATAACAGCATTATCAGTATTCCTAAGTAGAGAAAATAGAAATTAGCATTTTTTGTTGTCTGCAGAGAAATTTCCAGGCACTGAAGTATTTTAGATAACTTTTGCCCATAATTAATAATATGGATATTATTGTTTCCTTGAGATGGAATAGACATTATCAAGTGCTCACACTGACTAGAGTTTTAACCTTTTGGGATTCTTTGATTTAATTTGAGAGACCATCACCAGGTCTCAAGAATCTGCTGCGGACATTGAGATCTTGATCCAATTACAGTTGCAAATCTCTTCCTATTATTTCTTATCAAGACTGAAACTGATTGATATGTTCAGCAAGAATTTTGCCAGTTTAAAGGAAAATAGAGAACTAACTATGGGAGGAAAAGGCTAGTATAAAAACATACATAGGCTTAAATATCCTTACTCTATGATAATTAGTAAATAATTTGAGGGCAAATACAATGTTTTTATTCATAGTTGAATCCTAAATACACAACAGAGTGTTAAATCATGGTAAAGTATAACATTTAAGCAAATTCTAACATTGATTCAATCTACAATAATTGCAAAGAGAAGGTTGTGTTTTATAGGCTCTTTGACTGGCTTCCCACTCTGAGCAACTGGCCAGCTCCTGAGCAGGTTGACGGTAGGGGCCACATTATCTCTTAAAAATTGCACTTCTCATGGACACTCAAGATAAATGCCAAATTATTGGTCAAGTCTACAAGACTATTTGTTATCTACCTACCCTGGATTTCTTGGATGAGAGATGTTCCCAGTCAGAATGATAATTGAATATCCTCCATCTTAGAAATGACAAATAGTTTTGCTCTTTTGTCTTAGTTGCAAATACTTGGTAGTGGCTTCCTATCCTGTTGATATGTTATGTTCTGGCTCAGAAGGAAAAATGATCAATTAAAAGTTGTCAGGTTGGGCACCGTGGCTCATGCCTGTAATCCCAGCACTTTGGGAGGCCAAGGCAGGTGGATTACGAGGTCAGGAGTTTGAGACCAGCCAGTCCAGTATGGTGAAACCCTGACTGTACTAAAAAAAATTACATAAATTAAATGAGCATGGTGGTACATAGCTATAGTCCCAGCGACTCGGGAGGTTGAGGCAGGAGAATTGCTTGAACCTAGGAGGTGGAGGTTGCAGTGAGCTGTGATCACACCACTGCACTCCAGCCTGGACAACAGAGCAAGACTCCATCTGGGGAAAAAAAAAGTTGTCTCATGAGCATGGTATAGGGGGAACACCTTTGCCATTCCTGAGATGATGCTGTTCAGCTCAAAATTATCAGCATCACCGTCCTCTGAAACATCTGGTCCCAGCTCACACAAGTACTCCAATCTCAACTCTTTAAAGGAAATTATTAATAAACATTTACCTATAAAAAGAAGCTCATAAAGATACTAGTCAATAAGCACATTATATGTACATTCATAATTGCCTTAGTAAATAACATTATATTTTTATAATATTTCTTAGTGTGTTGTATTCAAAATAGCAATGTAACAATTATTGTGAGTATATGGATGTTATAAAATAAAATAAAAAATTAGTATTATCTAGCCAGGTGTGATGGAATGCACCTATAGTCCCAGCTACTCAAGGGCAGAGGTAGAAGGATTGATTGAGCCAGCCCAGGAGTTAGAGGCCACAGACAATAAACTTTGATTGTGCCACTGGACTCCAGCATGGGCAATGAGAGCAGACTCTGTCAAAAACAAACAAACGAACACACAAACAAACAAAAAATCAGCATTATCTCTATCAAAAAAAAAAATGTCGAAGGATAATACACCTACTTCTCTGAATTTAGACAACATGAAAATGAGGGAGTTGCAATAGGTGGTCTCTTCAGCTCAAAAATCCACTGCACAAAATCTACTTTATGATTTCTGAAGGACTGTTAGCAAGCATTTCAAGAAAACTGTCATTGTCTTATATCTCCAAGTTGTTTTTACATTCTACTCAGCAACTATAAGTTCATGGTGATGAAAAATGTAAGTGAAGCATGTGGAAAGGGAAAAAGAGTGAGAAGGAAAATAAATACATTTCAGGGGGCCAAGCATGTGCCAAACTCATGGAAGTGTTTTCCCTACAGATCCTCCGTAGAACATCTCCTGGTCATTCATTTAATTGGCAAGTAAACATTGATTGAACGCTTGTCACATGGACATATTGAACCTATGCTTCACTAGTGAAACATTAAGTTTTTAATTTTCACATATTTAAAAAGTGCTGTCCAAAATTATACCATCTATGTACATATATCTTTGTTTCATCATATTTTTTCTCTTTTTCAGGTCAGTTTATTCATAATTTTGCAAGCTTTTTCCTCTACAAATTATGTAATAGATAGTGTAAATATAAGACAAGCCTGGGTCTTTCTTTTTCTGCCCACCACTGTATTATTCTGTCTATTAACCACATTTTCTCCTCCATCTGTTACTCCTCAACTCAAAAGGTATATAATACTGAGGAGTGTTCATAAGGAAAAAGAGTGCTTTCATATAGATAAAAAAGAGGTAAGCAAATCTATAGTTTATACTGAAAGGGAATAGCCTAACCTGTTTTATCAACTCTTTCTTTTTTAGTAAAATAAAAAAAGTAAATTAGTAATATTAATTTAAGGATAATAGTAAATTATTGGTAAAGATTCATATATCATACAATTCACCAATTTAAAGTGCACATTTCAGTGGTTTTTAGTATATTCACAGATACATGCAAGCATTACTATGGTGAATTTTAGATTTCTATCACCTCAAAAAGAAACCTTATATCCCTTAACTATGACTCTCTTTCTTCCATCTTACTCATCACTAAGCAACCACTAAACTACCTCTGGCTCTGTAGATTTTTCTATTCTAGACATTTCACATGTGGAATCCTATTCGATGTGGTCTTTATGACTGGTTACTTTCACTTAGAATACTATTTCTTAAGGTCTGTTCAATTTGTAGTATGTATCAGTATTTCATTCCTTCATTATTCAGCCCAATGGACAATAATATTTCATCGTGTGGGCATACAATACCAAATTTTGCTTATCTGTTTATCAATCGATGGACATTTGAGTTGTTTTTACTTTTTGGCTGTTAATGAATAGTGGTGCTATGAAATTCGTGTACAAATTTTTATGTGAATATATGTTTTCATTTTGTGGGATTTATATATATAGAGAGAATGTATATTGTTTATATAGAGTATATATACTTATATACTAAATATATATGTGTATATATTTATATATAAAGTATATGTGTATATATTTTATATAAAGTATATATATTTATAATTTATATATACAAAGTATATATACTTGATATACTTTTAAGTATAGTTTGATGTGGATTAATGTGATGCCTGTGGCTTTGTTCTTTTTCAACCAGAAAAGTCAAAGCAATCCTATGCAAAAAGAACAAAGCCAGAGGCATCACATTACACCACTTCAAACCATACTTCAAAGCCACAGTAACCAAAACAGCATGGTCCTGATACAAAAACAGACATATAAACCAATTGAAAAGAATAGAGAACCCAGAAATGAAGTCACACACCTACAACCATCTTTGACAAAGTGGACAAAAATAAGCAATAGGGAACAGACATTCTATTCAATAGATGCTGCTTGGATCACGGCTATTGATATGCAAAAAAATAAATGGGATACCTACCTTTCACCAATCACAAAAATTAATCCAAGATGGTTTAAAGACCTCAATTATTAAAATTCTCAAACAAAACCTAGGAATGAATGCCCTTCTGGACATCTGCTTTGGCAAATAATTAATGAGTAAGTCCTCAAACATAATTGCAACAAAAACAAAAATTGACAAATGGAACCTAATTGAACTAAAGAGCTTCTGCACAGCAAAAGAAGTTATCAACAGAAAACCTACAGAACTGGAAAAAATACATTTTCAAACTATGCATCTGATAAAAGTTTAATATCCAGAACGTGTAAGGAACTTAAACAAGAGTTTAACTACCATTCGACCCAGTAATCACATTACTGGGTATATACCCATAGGAAAATAGATTATTCTACCAAAAAGACACATACATCTGTATGTTCATCACAGTGCTATTCACCATAGCAAAGACATGGAATCAAAGACATGGAATCAACCAGTGGACTGGATAAAGAAAATGTTGTACATAGACACCACGGAATACTATGCAGCCATAAAAGAAGAATGAAATCATTTCCTTTCCAGCAACATAGCTGCAGCTGGAAGCCATTATCCTAAGCAAACTAATGCAGAAACAGGAGACCAAATACTGCATGTTTTCACTTTAAGTGGGCACTAAGCATTAGGTACACATGGAAATGAATATAAGAAAATTGTATTTCCTCTGGGAAATACAAGGTGGGAGAGGGAAAGTGTTGAAATACTACCTGTTGGATACTATGCTCACTACCTTGGTGATGGATTCATTCACACTCCAAACCTTAGCATCTTGCAATATGCCTTTATAACAAACCTGCATATGTACTCCCAGATTCTAAAATAAATTTGAAAAAAAAAAATATTGGACTAAAATTAAAATAAATAAGTACATAATTCACTTTGACATAGTTCATTACAAATGTACAGAAATACCATTGATTATTTATATCAATCTTGTATCCTTAAATTTTCAACTTTCTATAATTGTTTCTAGTAGAGTTTTAGGAGATTGCTTAGGAATTTTTACATATGAGATTATGTCATATGTGAATAAAGATGGTTTTCCTTCTTTTTTTTTTTTTTCATTCTAAATTGTCCTCTGTCCTTCTTATCTAACTTCTCTGGCTAGAATCTCCAGGAGAATTTTTTTAATTAATAAATTTATTTATTTTTATTGTACTTTAGGTTCTGGGGTACATGTGCAGATCATGCAGGATTGTTGCATAGGTGTTTACATGGCAAGGTGATTTGCTGCCTCCATCCCCCCACCCCCGTCACCTATGTCTGGCATTTCTCCCTATGTTATCCTTCCCAAACCTCCCCACCCCCAGCTCTCCCTCCCGTAGCCACCTCACAACAGACCCCAGTGATACTCCCCTCCCTGTGTCCATGTGTTATCATTGTTCAACAGCTGCCTATGAGTGAGAACATGGGGTGTTTGATTTTCTGTTCTTGTGTCACTTTGCTGAAAATGATGGTTTCCAGATTCATCTATGTCCCTACAAAGGACACAAACTCATTGTTTTTTATGGCTGCATAGTATTCCATGGTGTATATGTACCACATTTTCCTTGTCCAGTCTATCATTGATGGGCATTTGGGTTGGTTCCAGGTCTTTGCTATTGTAAACAGTGCTGCAACGAACATACATGTGCATGTGTCTTTATAATAGAATGATTTATAATCCTTTGGGTATATACCCAGTAATGGGATTGCTGGGTCAAATGGAATTTCTATTCTAGATCATTGAGGAATTGCCACATTGTCTTCCACAAAGGTTGAACTAATTTACACTCCCACCAACAGTGTGAAAATGTTCCTATTTCTCCACATCCTCTCTGGCGTCTGTTATCTCCAGATTTTTTGCTGATTGCCATTCTAACTGGTGTGAGATGGTATCTCAATGTGCTTTTGATTTGCATTTCTCTAATGACCAGTGATAATGAGCATTTTTTAATATGTTTGTTAGCCTTTTACATGTCTTCCTTTGAAAAGTGCCTGTTCATATCCTTTGCCCACTTTTGAATGGAGTTGTTTGTTTTTTTCTTGTAAATCTGTTTTAGTTCTTTGTAGATTCTGGATATTTTGTCAGATGGGTAGATTGCAAACTTTTTTTCCCATTCTGTTGGTTGCCGGTTCACTCTAATGACTGTTTCTTTTGCTGTACAGAAGCTCTGAAGTTTAATTAGGTCCCATTTGTCTATTTTGGCTTTTGTTGCCAATGCTTTTGGTGTTTTAGTCATGAAGTCCTTGCCTATGTCTATGTCCTGAATGGTTTTGCCTAGGCTTTCTTCTAGGGTTTTTATGGTGTTAGGTCTTATGTTTAAGTCTTTAATCCATCTGGAGTTAATTTTAGTGCAAGGTGTCAGGAAGGGGTCCAGCTTCTGCTTTCTGCACATAGCTAGCCAGTTTTCCCAACACCATTTATTAAACAGGGAATCTTTCCCCATTGCTTGTTTTTGTCAGGTTTGTCACAGATCAGATGGTTACAGCTGTGTGACATTGCCTCCAAGACCTCTGTTCTGTTCCACTGGTCTATATCTCTGTTTTTGTACCTGTACCATGCTGTTTTGATTACTGTAGCCTTGTAGTATAGTTTGAAGTCCAGTAGCATGATGCCTCCAGCTTTGCTCTTTTTGCTAAGGATTGTCTTGGCTATGCAGGCTCTCTTTTGGTTCCATACGAAGTTTGAAGTGTTTTGTTTCCAGTTCTGTGAAGATGATCATTGGTAGCTTGATGGGGATAGCATTAATTCTATAAATTACTTTGGGCAGTATGGCCATTTTCACAATATTTTGATTCTTCCTAACCATTAGCATGGGATGTTTTTCCATCTGTTTGTGTCCTCTTTTATTTCCTTGTGCAGTGGTTTGTAATTCTCCTTGAAGAGGTTCTTTACTTCTTTTGTTAGTTGTACTCCTAGATATTTTATTCTCTTTGTAGCAGTTGTGAATGGGAGTTCGATCTTGGTTTGGCTGTCTGTTAGTCTGTTATTGGTGTATAGGAATGCCTGTGATTTCTGCATGTTGATTCTGTATCCTGAAACTTTGCTGAAGTTGCATATCATTTTAAGGAGATTTGGGGCTGAGACGATGGATCTTCTAAATATATAATCATGTTGTCTGCAAATAGAGACAGTTTGACTTCCTCCTTTCCTAATTGAATACCCTTTATTTCTTTTTCTTGCCTGATTGCTCTGGCTACAACTTCCAATACTATATTGAATAGGAGTGGTGAGAGAGGGGCGTCCTTGCCTTGTGCCAGATTTCGAAGGGAATGCTTCCAGTTTTTGCCTGTTCAGTATGATATTGGCTGTGGGTTTGTCATAAATAGCTTTTATTATATTGAGATACATTCCATCAATACCTAGTTTATTGAGATATTTTAGCATAATTGGCTGCTGAATTTTGTTGAAGGTGTTCTCTGCATCTATTGAGATAATCATGTGGTTTTTGTCTTTGATTCTGTTTATGTGGTGAATTACGTTTATATACTTGCGTGTGTTGATCCAGCTTTGCATCCCCAGGATGAAGCCTACTTGATCATGATGGATAAGCTTTTTGATGTGCTGTTGCCATCAGTTTGCCAATATTTTATGGAAAATTTTTGCTTCTATGTTCATCATGGATATTGGCCTGAAGTTTTCTTTTTTTGTTGACTCTCTGCTGGGTTTTGGTATCAGGATGATATTGGTCTCATAAAATGATTTGGGAAGGATTCCCGCTTTGAATTGTTTGGAATAGTTTCAGAAGGAATGGTACCAGCTCCTCTTTGTATGTCTGGTAGAATTCGGCTGTGAACCTGTCTGGTCCTGGACTTTTTTTTATTGGTAGGCTATTAATTGCTGCCTCAACTTCAGCCCTTGTTTTTGGTCTATTCAGGGTTTCAAGTTCTTCCTGGTTTAGTCTTGGGAGATGCAAGTGTCCAGGAATTTATCAATTTCTTCCAGGTTTACTTGTTTATGTGCGTAGAGTTGTTTGTAGTAATCTCTGATAGTAGTTTGTATTCCTGTGGAATTGGTGGTGATATCCCCTTTGTCGTTTTTAATTGTATCTATTTGATTCTTCTTTCTTTTCTTCTTTTTTTATTAATCTGTCTAGTGGTCTGTCTATTTTGTTGATCTTTACAAAAAACAAGCTCCTGGATTTATTGATTTTTTGAAGGGTTTTTTGTATCTCTATCTCCTTCAGTTCTGCTCTGATCTTAGTTATTTCTTGTCTTCTGCTAGCTTTTGATTTTTTTGATCTTGCTCCTCTAGCTCTTTCGATTTTGATGATAGGGTGTTGATTTTAGATCTTTTCTTGCTTCTCATTTGGGCATTTATTGCTATAAATTTCCCTCTAGACATCACTTTATATGTGTCCCAGAGGTTCTGGTACATTGTGTCTTCGTTCTTGTTGGTTTTGAAGAACATCTTTATTTCTGCCTTCATTTCATGTTTATCCAATCAACATTCAGTAGCCAGATATGCAGTTTCCATGAAGTTGCACGATTCTGAGTTAGTTTCTTAATCCTGAGTTCTAATTTGATTGCACTGTGGTCTGAGAGACTGTTTGTTATGATTTCCATTCTTTTGCATTTGCTGAGGAGTGATTTACTTCCAACTATGTGGTGAATTTTAGAGTAGGTGCGATGTGGTGCTGAGAAGAATGTATATTCTGTGGATTTGGGGTGGAGAGTTCTGTAGATGTCTATTAGGTCCACTTGATCCAGATCTGAGTTCAAGTCCTGAATATCCTTGTTAATTTTCTGTCTCATTGATCTGTCTAATATTGACAGTGGAGTGTTAAAAGTCTCGCACTATTATTGTGTGGGAGTCTAAGTCTCTTTGTAGGTCGTTAAGAACTTGCTTTATGTATCTGGGTGCTCTAGTATTGGGTGCATATATATTTAGGATCATTAGTTCTTGTTGCATTGATCCTTTTACCATTATGTAATGCCCCTCTTTGTCCCTTTTGATGTTTGTTGGTTTAGAATCCACTTCATCAGAGACTAGGATTGCAACTCCTGCTTTTTTTTGCTCTCCATTTGCCTGGCAAATCTTCCTCCATCCCTTTATTTTGAGCCTGTGTGTATCCTTGCATGTGAGATGTGTTTCCTGAATACAGTACACTGATGGGTCTTGACTTTTTGTCCAATTTGCCAATCTATGTCTTTTGATTGGGGCATTTAGTCCATTTACATTTAAGGTTTAATATTGTTATGTGTGAATTTTATCCTGCCATTTTGATGCTAGCTAGTTGTTTTGCCCATTAGTTGATGCAGTTTCTTCATTGTGTCAATGGTCTTTATCATTTGGTACATTTTGGAGTGGCTGATACTGATTGTTCCTTTCCATGTTTAGTGGTTCTTCCAGGAGCTCTTGTAAGGCAGGCCTGGTGGTGACAAAATCTTTCAGCATTTGCTTATCCATAAAGGATTTTATTTCTCCTTTGCTTATGAAGCTTAGCTTGGCTGGATGTGAAATTCTAGGTTGAAAGTTATTTTCTTTAAGGATGTTGAATATTGGCCTCCACTCTCTTCTGGCTTATAGGGTTTCTGCCTAGAGATCAGCTGTGAGTCTGATGGGCTTCCCTTTGTGGGTAACCCAACCTTTTTTCTCTGGCTGCCCTTAGCATTTTTTCCTTCATTTCAACCCTGGTGAATCTGATGATTATGTGCCTTGGGGTTGCTCTTCTTGAGGAATATCGTTGTGGTGTTCTCTGTATTTCCTGGACTTGAATATTGGCCTGCCTTGCTAGGTTGGGGAAGTTCTCCTGGATAATATCCTGAAGAGTGTTTTCCAGCTTGGATTCATTCCCCTCATCACATTCAGGTATACCTATCAAACGTAGATTAGCTCTTTTCCATAATTCCATATTTCTTGGAGGCTTTGTTCATTTCATTTCCCTCTTTTTCCTCTAATCTTGACTTTTCATTTTATTTCATTGATTTGATTTTCAATCTCTGATATCCTTTCTTCTGCTTGGTTGATTCAGCTATTGAAACTTGTGTATGCTTTGTGAAGTTCTCCTGTTGTGTTTTTCAGCATCATCAAATCATTTATGTTCTTCTCTAAGCTGGTTATTCTAGTTAGCATTTCATCTAACCTTTTTTCCAGGTTCTTAGTTTCTTTGCTTTGGGTTAGAACATGTTCTTTTAGCTCAGAGAAGTTTGTCATTACCCACCTTCTGAAGCCTGTTTCTGTCAGTTCATCAGACTCATTCTCCATCCAGCTTTGTTCCCTTGCTGATGAGGAGTTGTGATCCTTAGGGGAGAAGCGGCATCCTTGTTTTTGGTGTTTTCATCTTTTTTGTGCTTGTTTCTTCCCATCTTTATGGATTTATCTACCTGTGGTCTTTGTAGTTGGTGACTTTTGGATGGGGTGTCTGAGTGGACGTTCTTTTGATGATGTTGAAGCTATTTCTGTCTGTTGTTTTGTTTTCCTTCTAACAGTGGCCCTTTTGCTGTAGGACTGCTGGAGGTCCACTCCAGATCCTGCTTGCCTGGGAATCACCCATGGGGGCTTCAGAACATCAAGGGTTGCTGCCAGTTTCTTATTCTGTTATCTTCGTCCCAGAAGTGTACCCACCAGATATCAGCCAGAACTCTCCTTTATGAGATGCCTCTTTGAATATATGGGGGTCAGGGAGCTGCTTGAGGAGATAGTCTGTTCCTTATCAGAGCTCAGGTGCTGTGCTGAAAGCTCATTGTCCCATTCAGAGCTTCTGGGCAGGTATGTTTAAGTCTGCTGCAGTGGAACTCATAACTGCCTCTTTTCCCCAGGTGCTTTATCCTGAGAAGGTGGGGCTTTTTTTATAAGTTCCTGACATGCTGCTGCCTTTTTTCAGAGATGCCCTGCCCAGCAAGGAGGTAGTCTAGTCACAGTCTGCCAGCAGAGGTGTTGCTGAGCTGCTGCAGGCCTTGCCCAGCTGTTGTGTAAACTTCCTTGCAGTTTTGTTTACAGTACAGTTAGAACTGCCTCGGTAGTGGTGGACTGCCTTGGTAATGGTGGATGCCCTTCTCCCTACAGAGCTTGACCGTCCAGGTCCAGCTGTGCTTGCTGTGAAATTCTCAAGTCAGAGCATTTCAGATTGCTGGTCTTTGTGAGGGTGTGACCCACCAAGCCAGATAACCTAGCTCCCTGCTTTAGGTTCCCTTTTTTCAGCTAAATGGGTGGCTCTGTCTCCCAGGCATTCCAGGGACCAGTTGAAACAGACGCCCAAAGTTGTGTGAGTTTTTGTGCAGAAACCCGTTGTGCCAGCTGAAACAGCAGTGCTGGAAACTTGTGGCACTTTTCAGCCCGGGAATCTCTTGGTCTGTGGGGTGGCAAAAACTGTGGGAGAGGCACAGTATCCGAACTGGAGTGCTGGAGTGGACAGAAAAGGCCCTGATGACCTCCATTGGGTAGGGAGGGGTCCTCTGGGGATTGCACTTCTCAGGTGAGGTAGTGCCTCACCCTGCCTCAGCTCTCCCTTCCTGGGCTACACCCGCTGTGCCACCAGTACCATTGAGGTGCACCTGCTACCTCGTTTGTAAATGCAGAGATAAAACCCTCTATGCAGCTCTCACTGGGAACTGCACTCCAGAGCTGTTCCTATTCAGCCATCTTGTTCCACCCCCATCCAGGGGAATTTTGAATAGAAATAATGAGAGTATACATTCTTGTCTTCATTCTGATCATTGGTGAATTCATCCAGTCTTTCAACATTAAGCATGAAGTAGATAATATTTCAAGACTTCAATACCCTACTTCCTGGAATGGATACAATAACCAGACAGAACAACACCAACAACAAGACTTGAACAACGTTACACTCCAACTAGACCTAATTGATACTGAGAAACTACCCCACCCAACAACAGCAATATATATGTATTCTTTTCAGTTGCTGTGGATTATTCTCCAAGTTAGGCCATATTCGAGAACATAAAGCCAATCTTCATGAATGCAAATTTATTGAAATAGTACAAAATGTGCTCTGACTTCAATAAAAAATAAATTAGAAATCAATAAAAGAATGACATTTGGAAACTCACAAATGTGTAGAAATTAAACAATACATTCATAAATAACCAATTGGTAAATGAAGAAATCAAAAGTTAAGTTAGAAAATACTTTGATATGACCTGATAGAAAAAGAAAAGGAAGAGTTTTGGTAGACATTTTTCTGAGATTCATTAAGTTTCCTTTGATGTCTAGTTTGTTAAGTTTTTCTCATGAAATGATGTTGGATTTTGTCAAATGCTTTCTATGTGTCTATTGAGTTAATAGTTTTATTTTGTTGATATGATTAACAGTCTTTTAATATATTAAACCAATATAGTCCTGAATAAATCTTAGTAGATCATATAATGGGTACAATTATATTTATGTGCTTCTGGACTTGCCTTGCTAATATTTTGTTGAGGATGTTTGTATACATATTTATAAAAAATAGCAGTCTTTAGTGTTCTTTTCTTGTGGTATCTGTAGCTGGTTTTGGTATCAGAGTAATATTCAATTCATAGATGCAGTTGGCAAGTGTTCCCCACTCTTCTATTTCTTAGAAGAGTTTGAAGAATTGATAGTCATTTCTTTTTAAACGTTAGGTAGAATTCAAAAGTGAAGCAATCTAGGACATGGATTTTCTTTATGATAGTTTTTGACTACTATCTTAATGCCTACATAAGACTACCCTAATCACTTATGCTTAAGTCAGTTTCAGTAATTTGTGTATTTCTAGGAATTTTTCCATGTCATCTAAGATACTAATTTATTGGCATGTAATTGTTCATAGTATTCTTTATAGTCTTTTTTATTTCTGTTAATTTAGTAGTAATGGCCCCTGTTTCATTTATATTTGGAACATTAGTTTTTCTTTGTTTTCTTTGTTGATCTAATTAAAGTTTTGTCTTTTGTTGACCTTTTCAAAGAACCAGCTTTTTGATTTTTTCATTTTTGTCTATTGTTTCTCTATTCTCTGTTTCATTAATTTCCACTCAAATCTTTATTATTTTCTTTCTTTTGCTTGTACTACATTTTGTTTGTTCTTTTTTCTGTGTGTTAATGTGTAATTCTCAGTTATTGATTTGAGATCTTTATTCTTTTTAATATAAATGTTTATAGCTAGAAATGTCCCACTAAGCACTCTCATAAGTTTGGGTATGTTGTGTCGTCATTTTCATTTACTTCAAAGTATTTTCTAACTTACTTTTTGATTACTTCATTGACCAGTTGGTTATTTATAAATGTATTGTTTAATTTCTATGTATTTGTAAGTTTACAAATATCATTTTATTTATTTCTAATTTAATTTTTGTTGAAGTCAGAGCACATTTTGTACAATTTCAGTAAATTTGCATTCAGGAAGATTGGCTTTATGTCCTAGAATATTGTCCAACTTGTAGAACGATCCACATGCACTTGAAAAGAATACATATATATTGCTGTTGTTGGGTGGAGTATTCTATCAATGTCTATTAGGTCTAGCTAGAGTATAATGTTTTTAAATCTTCTGTGTTTTTGTTGTTGTTCTTCTGCCTAGTTATATTATCCATTCCAGGAAGTGGAGTATTAAAGCATTCAACTATTATCTATTATTATTATGTAATTGTCTATTCATCTTTCCTTGATATCAATTTTTTCCTGTATATTGATACAATACCATATTATTAGGTTCATATAAATTATAATTGTCAAATCTTCCTTATAGATTTTGTCATTGTACAATGTCTCCTTTTATCTCTAGTAGCAGTTATTGTTTAACGTCTATATTGTCGTATGTTAATGTAGTCACTCAACTTTTTATGGTTTCTATTTTCATTATGTATCTTTTTCCATTATTACTTTCAGTATATTTGTATCTTTGAATCTAAGTACTTCATCTTTAAAAAGCATAGAGTTGTATTTTGTGCCCTCCCCCCAAATCAGGTCAAATCTACTGTTAATCCTTTGAACTGTATTTTTTATTACAATCATTATATTTTTCAACTCCAGAATTTCCATTTGATTCTTTTTATGATTTCTGTGTATTGATACAAAATTCTTATCATATCTTCCTTTACTTCTTTAATCATTATTTCTTTTTGTTTTTGCAAGATATTAATAATGGCTACTTTGATGTCTTATTCTGTTAAATCTAACATCTGGTCACTCATACAGTTTCTGTTGCCTCTTTATTTCCAGTATATGGGCCATACTTTCCTGTTCCTGTGCATATATTAGGGTTTTTTTGTTGTTGTTGTTGGAAAATTCTCACTTTACACACTCCAGGTACTTCCCACCTCCTAACCCCCAACACAGAGTTTGCTATTGTTATTTGCTTGTTCATTTGGTTAGTGACTGTCTTGATTATTTTAGTGAAGTCTACTTTCCCCTTTCTACTACATAATGTTAAGGATCTGATGTTGCTTCTTAGGGAAGTGGAGCCTTGGGTATGCCCACACTCACCCTGGATGACAGTGGTTTTGTTAAGCTCTCTTTGACTATTTCTTCCTCTAATCACACCCAGCTGTTAGTTGTTGCTAATTACTGGCTGATATTTTTATTGTTTTCAACAACGCACTGGAGTATAATTTGCTGTACAGACTAACGCTCTACAGACTAAGGCAATAAAATTCGGGTGCCTTTGAAGGAATAGTTACTAAGGTCAGTGTTTGAAATTTGTTCTGACCCCAGGAGGGCACCTCCTAATTATCTTTCCTTGTTCTCTCCTGCAAACTAGCTGCCCTATAGTTAGTCTATATTTTCAATTAATCTACCAATCTCCTTCTAGTTGCCTTCCACTAAAACTTCTATTGTTTTTGGAAGTTCCTTTAGCCTAAAACGCCTCTTTGCTGCATTGCAAATTTAGTTAGTTTCTTTAGGAAGAGATTAAGTGCTGTATTATGGTCTCCTGCTTTTCCCAGGCAAAGTCTCTGGAGCTGGGAATGAGAACAATGATGTACTTCTCTCTAACTGACACTTCTACTTTAGGAACTGAGCTCTAGTGTGGATGGAGCTTTCCATTCTATGAGTGGAGCCTGACTGAAAGAGGTGTGCTCCCACTTTGACTATATTTGCCTAGAACTTGGCTTTAGCAACAAGGAACTGAATGCCAGATGAGAAATGCTGAGATCTTGCCCTTCCTTGGTAGATAGCTCTCTTACTGGTATCCTTGAATTTTTGCTATATCAGTCTGGAGTGAAGTTTCTGTCTCAGTCAGGGGGTGGGGTCAGGAATTGTGAGAGTGATCTTGGTTCAAATATCACAGACTCTCACTGTGGTATTTGTTATTACTACTAACTAGTAGTAATTTATTACTAAATCTTAGCAGATATTTTTGAATAGATGTTTCTTCATTTACTGTATGCCCTAAGGATGACTTCCAGAGACTTTTTGTTATTTGTTTTATAATTTTCACCAATTTTGCTGAGTTGTGGGTCTACAGAACCCTTCATGCTGTTATTACAGAGTTGATCTGGCTTGTCAACTCTTGAGAAGTGAAATTAAGTAATTTAAAAAGACATCCAGAATTGTTAACTGCTCAATATATTTTTAGGGAAATGTATCAGTTTATCGTACATCATCTCGAATTTAGACTACAAAAGAAAAGTAGATTTAGGATTGAAACATTAGAAAGTGAATTTATTTAATTTTATAATCAAAACTTAGTTACACAAATGCCAAGCACAGTTTCAGGTTAAGTAGATCAGAATGGAGTGAAAATAGATTTCCAAAGTATAAAAACTATTCTCATGTTGTATTGGAGTATCTGTCATTAAAATTCTCCTGTTAACATTTAAAGAAGATTTATGCACATGCTGATGGGTGAATTAGCCTCTGAATCTGTAATGTCAAGTATTTTCCATAAAAAGCTTACAGATACATGCTTAAAGAATTTGGCTTTTTACAATTAGGATGACACTACTAATTTTACAAAATAACTTTATTAATTTTATTTGCAGATTTATCAAAAGTACAAAAACCTAGGACTTCATTTTGTCTCATTTTATGTCTTCCATAGATAACTTATCTATGAACAGTATAGAATTCAGTTTAGCTGGAGCAGCATTGTTCAATGGAAAGGTTTACAAATGAGAGAAATATTGTATTCTGTCTAGCATGGCCACCACTGGCTACATGTGGCTGTTGAGCATGGGAAATATTGTTAGTATGACTAAAGAACAAATTTTTTAATTTTACATAATTTTACCTAATTTTAATTTAAATTGATACATGTGGCTAGCTGCTATTATATGGGAGCCACAGAGCTAGAGTAACTAGCTAATGGTAATTCTGATGCATTGCTTTATTTATAATTCCCCTCCCTATCTTACCTCTGTCAGCACACACAAAATAGAACTCACCAACACCACAATTGTAAAAAACAAATGTTGTGTAATGGTTTCACTGTCAAAATAATAGATAGGATTGATTGCTGTATCCCAGAGAAACCAAGTATAGAAGATAATTTAATGGCTGGCAACAGAGTAGATTTTAAAGAGTAGAAATCAAGCCATTTAGTTAATTTTTGTTATTTCTACCATTATATTTTGAAACAATGTGCAATTTAAAATACAAATATTATTAATTTATAAATAAGTTTTCACTCGGGTGGATTTTTACATGAAAGATCCAGGAAATGTTGAGCAATATAATAGGTAAGTTTCCCAGACTGTGTGGCAGGTTCAATGAGTGGTAGAGTCAGACTGATAGAAAATAGATGTTTTTCAGATTAGAGTCAGCTAGAGGTGGAGGGGTAAGCTAGTTGTAGATATTGGTGAGGGGATGCTTAAGGATATAATTAAATATTTAAGTTGAATGGGAAGAAAATGAAAGTTGGCAGAGACGTAGTTTGGGAGAAATTTGAGACAAAGGATTAGACACCTTTATGAAGACAGGTAACGCACATAGTGGGTATAGAGATATAAAGTTTATAAAAAGAGTAAGTTTTAATTAGAGAATTGAAAATTGGGATTTTGTATTTTTAAAAAACCATTCATTATGGTAACAAGATCTAGGATATGGGCTTAAGCCTGTCTGACTGAAATGGCATACAAATGAATGTCATATGAATTGAGGAATATGTGGAATTATTACACCAGGTATTTGTATCAATACATCATCTTTAAGGACATTGAACTCACTCAGGACAGGGGTGTCATTTAGGATGGAAAGGAAGACTGTGGGCTAGGTGATAAATACTTCTTTAAATTATGGGAAGTGGGCAATAGGTAAATGATAAAGAGGAGGGGAACAAGGGCTGTTTAATTATTGGGTAACACTGACTTCAAAGGAAGTTATTTTCATACAACAGTACAAGAATAAATGGCTGGAAGGGACAGTGTGGGTCTAGAAGTTTAGCAACCCTATGTCTAGACCCTGGTGATTTGTAGAGTTTGGACAAGAATGAGGTATAAATGTACAAAATGTACAAGTAAGACAGTGACTCAGGGAAGGCCAGGTTCAACATATGACAAGGAGAAATAGGAAGCATGTTCTGCTCTACAAAAATTAAGGGGACCAAGATATGTGTCTGCTATGGAAGTGGGGGTGGTTACAGAGGGAGCAGCTGGAAGATCTGGGAATCATGTTAAAGATATAGGGTGTTTCAGAGAATGAGTGAAGTGTGTACATTTTGGTTAGTGACCAGTTATAATCAGATGTGAGATATTAAAAAAAAAATAGCTAACTCCCATCTTCTAAGAGAGATTATTTTGTAAAGTTGTTTTGATGTCACTAAACTGTTATCTTCTTTATCTACCTGTCACAATTAGAATACCTTATTTGATTTTTCATCATATATTTCAAAGTCTAAAATTATCTTGGTTACTTCTTTTTGGCTATTTCCCTCCCTAGTACAAGATAGTTTTCCATGAGAATAGGCTCTTGTATTTTAGTCTGCCACTACACCTCAGTCCCTAGAACAGTGCCTGGTACAAAACAAGTGCTCAATACATATTTGGTAAACAAAATAATCAACTCATTTACAGTCTCATATGTGATCATGAGTGGCAGATAAGACTAAAGGAGTTATACATTGCCTAATGAACATTGCACATGCTATATAGGACATAATAATCATGTCACAGCTACGATGAAGTATCAGTGAGGAAATCCTAACACAGGTATGGTAATTCTTTTTATTTTATTTGTCAAACATTTACACAGTGCTTTAATATGTCAGCAGCTATTCTAATAGCTTTACTAACATCAACTCTTTCATTATGAATGAATTATTATACTGCCCTAGTAATTCCTTTAAAAATTTGCTTTGTGCTCTATAAATATTTGGCTTCAATCTTTTAAATATACTGAGCATGAGAATGTCATCTTCCCTCTGCCTTTACAGAAAATAAATACTATAAAAAGATTAAGCAAATATCTTTAGTAGATCTTCATTGGGCCACTTACTCTTTACAAAATTGAATCTTTTCTTTTTTTTTAATGCCATACAATAACCATTCAATAGATGCTGTATTAAGACTTACCTCCTGGCTTTGTTTCTAGAAAGCTATCTTCATTGTCTTGGGTAAAAACATGTAGACTATAAATTTTTCATATTTTTTACCCAGACGGTTTATAATTATTAAAAATGCTACAATTCAGCTTACTAAGATACAATAGTGAATTGCAGCCTATTCCTTTAATATCACTAACCAGCCTATATTTTAAGCCTTCATTCAGGATGCCTTGCTAATGATTTTTTTTTTTTTTTTTTTTTTTTGAGACAGGATCTCACTTTGTTACCTAGGCTGGAGTGCAATGGTGTGATCATGGCTTACAGCAGCCTCGACCTCCTGGGCTCAGTTGATCCTCCCCACCTCAGCCTCCCAAATAGCTGAGACTACAGGTGTGAACCACCATACCTGGCTAAATTTTTGTAGAAATGGGCTTTTTCATCTTGCCAATGCCAGTCTCAAAGTCCTGGGCTCAAGTGGTCCTCCAGTCAGCTCATCAAAATGCTGCGATTATAGGTGTGAGCCACTGCACCCAGCCTTGCCAATAATTTTAAGCCTCTATTTTAAATAACTTTGATAAAAATTTCCAAATTGTACTTGGTTCCATTGCCCACAGAGAAGGAAGAAGGTAATATATAGGGGTTTCCAAAGGCTTTTTTTTTTTTTGTCTTTGATAGAATTCCAATATATACAGTATACATACCATGTGACGTAGGTGTCTTCTTTTCCTTCCCCAGAGGATGTATATCTAGCTATCTTGGTGGGGAAACAAGTGTCTACATCTATATTATCAGTTTTACCTGCTCTTCAGCTATGTCATAATCTACATCATCTATACTGTGTTGAGCCTCATTGCCTCCAAATCTATAGTTATCAGTGGGTAAATGCTTTTTGTGTTGCAATAGTCCACAAAGGATCTAATGCCCATGATGAGAGTAACTATGTGAAAGAGGAGCTGCCCCACTTCTCCTGAATTTTCTTACATAAATAGGGTTTCACAGTTTGGACCATTTCCTGGGATGAGTTATCTTTCCCGAAAGAAATAATCAAGTCTCAAGTATCTTCTTATGCTTGAACATTTCACACTTCCAGCATCCTCTGAAACTGAAGTCTCAACTTCTGTCTGGTTTTATGGGCATTCCCATGTATAGAAGTAGGGAGATCTAGTGATGACCTCTTGGAGTGGGGGACGAGTGGAGGAATAATATTGATTGTATGCATTTTACTTCCCTGGCTAAGGGTTTAATTTCCTCCAAAGTGTAAAATCAATCAGACTCTGCCCCATGACAGTATTTTTCTTTTCCAAAAACAATCTTATGGCCTGCATCAGAATTTCATATTTCATTAAAACAAATTTGGACCTTGTTTTCTAACCTGGAAACCCAAGACTTCATATGCTAAGTGAGCATTTCCCCCCTGTGTTTGACCTCCTCCAGAAAAATGGCAGGAAATGAAGAGTTTCTTCTTGGTTCTTGGTTTTCTTCTTGGGTTAGGAAAGTAGTAGGGTAGAGTATGTGAAGTGGGGGAGAGTACTTTCACTTCACCGATCTCCACTGATAAAAGCAGAAATCATCTGGCTTCAGTATGCATTGGGACATCAGGGTGGCTCCAAATATCCTCAATTCAGCCTGCCCACTGGTGCCTACCTACTGCTATGCCCATCACTCTTGGTGGCTGCTAGTCCATAGGAGATCAGCAGTATATTGGGAAAAGAACAGTGTTTAGATTCAGGAGACCTAGGTAGGAATAAATACTGGCTCTAATACTTTTGTCACTTTGGGTTATTTAATCTTTTTTCATCTCATATAACTCATTTATAAAAATGAGAACACTGATTCTTTCCTGCAGTTGTTGTTTTTGAATGAGGATTATGACAGAGTCTAAATCCAAACATACATTATATGCTGCAAAGGATCCAATATAGGATAATTATATCATTTTCCAGCTTAAGACCACAAAAGCAGGCTTTCCCTCATTATTACCCAAACCGTAACGGTTCTGAGCCCCGACTTAGTCAGCGAATAAATTGTTTTTCCCTGCTGTCTCCTGCCCAGGTCATTCCTAGAAGCTTTAGTGAATGCTTTCCAGTCATTCTGATGATCCAGTGTCATTTGCCTGTGGCATGCTTCTCTGAAGCTTTCATAGTCACTTTACAACCACCATATGACTTACTTTCCAAGCTCCAATCATTATCACAGTTATTTCAGCCCCTATCCCCTAAAGCAAATAGGAGGCCCTAGAATTATTTTTCAGTCTAGCTTTTATGGTATCCTTTATATACAATAAAATTCACCATTTTTATTGTAAAGTACTATGAGTTTTGACAAACATATGTAGCTACATAACTACCAACAAATCAAGATATAGAGAAGATTCTCTGGCCCAAAAATATTCCCCCAAATTCCTACTTTCCATTCTGTAGTACATACCTGTCCTAATCCCTACCCACTGGCAATCACTAACCTGTTTTTTGTCTCTATATTTCTGCCTTTTTCAGAATGTTAGATAAATTGAGTCACACAATAGGTAGCCTTTTGAGTCTGGCCTCTCTCACCTAGCGAAATGAATCTGAGATGCATCCATGGGGCTCTGGGTCTTGACAGGTTTTCTTCATTTTACTGATTAGTATCCCAATATATGGATCTACTACAATTTATTTAGCAGCTGAAGCATATTTGTGTTTTCTCCAGTTTTTTGGCAATTATAAATAAAGTGGCTATAAACATTTACAAACAGGTTTTTGTATGAACATACGTTTTCATTTCTTTTAGGTGAATAAGTGTGGGATTTTGGGATTGTATCAACATATGTTACATTTTTTTAAATGCTCAACTGATTGCCAAAGTAGCTATATCATTTTGCATTCTGGCAGGTAATTATTGCCGGTGGCTCTACAGGAGTCCCTGATCTTTGGTTTGGCTTTCCATGGTTTCAGTTACATAGGGTCAACCATGGTCCAAAAGTATTGAATGGAAAAATTCCAGAAATAAACAATTCATGAGTTTTAAACTGTGCTTTGTCCTCAGTAGTATGAGGAAATTTTGTGCTGATCCTCTCAGTCCTGCCTGAATTGTGAATCCTCTCTTTGTCTAATGTATCCATGCTGTCCATGCCTTCTGCCCATTAGTGTTTTTATAAAAAATTTAAATGCATGTATAGTTATTGATTTAGTTGTTTGGACTATTCTGTTTCATGTAAATTGACACCTTTACATTATACTTTGGTTTACCTTTCCTCCGAGTTGTAAAATAAAACAATATTATTTGCTTTTGTCCAAAAAGTAATTGAAAGAGCAGTACTAGATTTCAAACCAATGTATTGAATAGCTACAATTATGGCTTTTAACAAATATTACTTTCAAACTGATAAATATAAGAGAATATAGCATGGTTTATCTTATAAAGTACTTGTAGAATTACATAATTAGAAAGTTCATATCAGGCACACTTGTTTTTCTTTCTTGATTTATTTTACTTTGGCTTAAGAATAAAGCCAAATCATTTTATTTTTATAAATGGCTTATTCTATAAAGCCAAGAGGTTTATTTGATGAAAAGTTTATAACCATTTTCAGTGATTATTTATTCGTGTACATATCTGTATCCCAATTTCTTCATCTGTAAAATGTAAGTAGGTGATAACCATTGGCTTTTTGATTATTCTCTGTGCAAGTCTATGATGAGGCAATAGATTTCAAGAGATTAAGGAAGTCAGAGCTTTGCCTTCATTTAAAATCCACTTCCGTATATTTCATGCCTTTCCCACCATACAGCAAAGATCGATTATGGATAAAATTTTACCCAAAAATCTGCTGAATGTACAGCCTTTGTTGCAAAACGAAAAATTCTGATAGCATTTTATTTCACTCATTATTGTGACACTTAGTGTGTTTTGCTATAAAATACTGTGGAAGACTAAGACATTAGGTTCTTTTATTATTAGCCTAGAGGAAAAACAAATTGGAGTGTCTAAAAGGTGATTTTTGAAGTCAACCCTAACTGTGAGTAATACATCATTGGAAAGCAAAAGTGATTGTCCTGAAAGTTTCATCCTCTCAATAGATGACATAAAATAAATTTTTATAGAATTTAAAAATATATACAAACAAAATGTGAAATACTTGATAACATTTTATGTAATCAAAATATTGGAAATTAAGATATTTAGAAATTACAATTATGTGCCTATCAAAGTTTTAATTTCCCATTGGTCAGAGGATATGTGCTGCCTCAGCAAACACTTTTAGATTCCTGAGTTCCTCAGGTGTCAAAAAGATTATCCTCAAAAATAACTCGTGTGAGATTTTACAACTGTGATAAATGTTTAGAGTTGTTTGTTTAAATTTTTAAGAAAATTTTAAAGCTAATTGTTAAAATAGTTAATGTTACTTGTTTGATGCCTTATAGCATTTATCTCTTTGGGAAATAATTTTTTATCAGTTTTTGTTCTGAAACACTATCTCATTTATTTGTCATTATAATCCTGTGATGTAGGTACTATTATTATTCTGCCTTTAATGAAGGATCTGAGACTTAGGTAAAATAAATCGTCTAAGGTCACACAGATAACAAAAGGGGGAAGGGGAATGTGATTGCTTACGTTAAAGATAGCCCTTGTACAAATGCTAACAATTTGTAAAACCTTGAGACCTTATTACCCTTTTCTAGTATTGAAAAAAAAAGTAGAATTCACTGGGTTTTGTGTTGTTGTTGTTTGGTATTGTTTTATTTCAAATGATAAAATTGACCGGTATGTTAGTCCATTCTTGTCCTGCTATGAAGAATTACCTGAGACTGGGTTAATCTAAGAAAAGAGTTTTAATTGACTCACAATTCCACAGGCTGGACAGCCTCTGCTTCTGGGGAGGCCTCAGAAAGCTTTTACTCATGACTAAAAGGCAAAGAGAGAGCAGGCGTCTTACATGGCCAAAGCAGGAGCAAGAGAGAGAGGAGGGGAGGTGCCACACACTTCTAAACATCCAGAGCTCATGAGAACTCACTATGGTGATGACAGCACCAAGGGAGAATGGTGTTAAACCATGAGAAATCACCCCCATGAACCAATCACTTCCCACCTCCAAAACTGGGTATTATAATTGAACATGAGATTTGGGTGGGGACAAGATCCAAACTGTATCAACTATTACAGTATAGGGAAGCTTGCAAATTTACATGGGCCAACTCAGAGGGATATTTCTATGTAAGTCTGATGTATGTGGTGTCTATCCTGAGGTATAACTCACTGTATATTTGACCCTAGGGTAAGATAAGAGTGACAATCAGATCAGTACTCATTCTGCATTCTGTTTCTTCATAATTTGTTGTGTATTATGAATGTATTGAGATTTCATTTGTTGGTAAAGAAATAGTGTCTCCTTAGTTTCTCTGTTGTTGATCAGATATTGCCCTAATCAAGAAAACCTTTTTTTGGACCCTCTCATATGTAAGGTGTGAGGACCCAGTTTCCTATGATCCTGGAAAATATTTTTTCACAGGCTATATCTTGGTTGCTACTCAAATGATTGCTTTAGTCTCTCAAATTATATACAAGCAAAGAAATGCATCATCTTTAATACTTTTTTTGTAAATTAGGCATTAGCTTTTTACTACTTTTTTTCTATTGTTAATTATTAATTTGTGCTACTTAAAATTGCCAATATTTGACTTTTTTGACTCACATAACAAGTTTGTATAATTCAATCTAACATGAATGAGAAAAGGGCAACTGAGCTGTTGATTTCACTTCATGTTAAGCAATATTTTTAAAAAGGGAGTGAAAAGTGAAAAAGAAAGCCAAAGATCCAGTGAGTGGTTTGAAAGCAATAAGGTTTATATATATGTATATATGTATGTTTACATATATGTGTGTATATACATGTGTGCATATATGTGTATATATGTGTATCTGCACCTCCTATTTGTATATGCTTATATACACACACACATACATATACCTAATATTTATATTTGGTTATACATATATATGTGCGTGTGTGTCTATGTGTGTGTGTGCATGTGTGTTTATACCACCTATGGTATAACTCCTGTATACCTCCTATTTCCACACACACATACAACCTCTTCTACTATTAATATCTCTCACCAGAATGGTATATTTGTTATACTCAATGGACCTACAATGACATATCTTCATAATTTAAAGTCCATAGTTCACATTAGGGTTCATGCTCAGTAGTGTACATTCTATGGCTTTTGACAAGTGTATAATGACATGTATCTACAATTATAGTATCATATAAAATAGTTTCAGTGCCCTTAAAATCCTTTGTGCTCTGTCCATTTATCCCTTCCTCCTCCTAACCCCTGGCAACCACTGATCTTTTTACTATCTCTATGGTTTCGCCTTTTTCAGAATGTCATTTAATTGGAATCATACAGTATGTAGCTTTTAAGACTGTGTTATTTCACTTAGTAAAATGTGTTTAAGATTTCTGGGCTGATCACAGTGGCCCATACCTGTAAACTGCCCTATTGACAATATAGAATCTTCTTTTCAGTTAAAATAGAATAGCTCTCCATTTATTTGCTTCTTGGACGTTTGTCATCAGAATGTTGTAGTTTTCCCACATATAATATTTTATTTTGGAATGCTAACAAAAATTGTATTTTAATTTCATATTTTGCTTATTAATTGCTGTCATATAGGAAAACTAACAACTTTTGCGTTTTCAACTTGTATCCTGCAACCGTGCTGTACTCATTTATTCATTCCAGGAGATTTTTTGTCAATTCCTTCAGATTTTCTGTGTAAAAAATTATATCATCTGCAAACAAAGACAGTTTTCTTTTTTCTCAATATGTGTAATTTTTAATTCATGTTTTTGTGCTATTGCATTAGCTAGGACTTCTAGTACAATATTGAAAAGAAATTGTGAGGCCAGATGTGATGGCTCACACCTATAATCCCAACACTTTGGGAGGCCTAGGCAGGTCGATCACTTGAGGTCAGGAGTTCAAGACCGGCCTGGCCAACATGGTGAAATCCTATCTATACTAAAAATACAAAAAATGAGTCAGGTGTGGTGGCACACACCTGTAGTCCCAGCTACTCAGGAGGCTGAGGTGGGAGAATCCCTTGAACCCGGGAGACAGAGGTTGCAGTGAGCTGAGATTGTGCCATTGCACTCTAGCCTGGGCAACAGAGCAAGACTTCTTTTCAAAAAAAAAAAAAAAAAAAAGAAGAAGAAGAAATTGTAACAGTGGACATCTTTGCCTTATTTTTAATCTTAGTAGAAAGCTTCTATTTTCTCACAAGTATGATTATTTTTGTTTATGGTTTTTATAGATTTTTTAATCAAGTTGAGGATGTTCATCTCTAACTTACTGAGAGTTTATGTTATGAATGGATGTTAGATTTTTTCAAATACTTTTTCTGTATCTATTAATAGGATCATTCGATTTTTTTGTTTAGTGATTATCTGTTCATGGTACGAATTGCCTTAACTGATTTTGAGTATTGAACCAGTCTTCCAGAGCTGTGATAAATTCTACTTGACATAGTGTATAATTCTTTTTATATGTCATTGGATTCAATTTGCTAAAGCCTTTTTAGGATTTTTACAACTATGTTCATGAGGCATATTGGTTTATAGTTTTCTTATAATGTCTTTATGTTTGGTATTAACATAATGCCTGAACATAAGAGTTAGAAAGTATTCCTACGATACCTATTCTCTGGAAGAGATTGTTAAGGATTGGTATACTTTCCTCTTTAAATATGTGATAGAATTCACCAATAAACCTAAGTGGGCTTGGTGTTTTCTGTTTTGAAAGGTTGTTATATATTTAATCTCTCTAATAAATATAGGTCTATTCAGATTGCTTCTTATGTGAGTTTTGGCAGATTGTGTCTTTTAAGAAATTGTTTCATTTCATTAAGGTTATTGAAATTGTGGACATAGAGTTGTTCATAGTTGTTCATGTTCCTCTTGATGTTCATGTTCATAGTTGTTCATCTTTTTGATGCTTATGGGGTACATAGTTTGAGACTTCTTTTTGATATTAGTAATTTGTATCTTTTCTCATTTTTTCATAATTAGCTTAGTGAGAGGCTTGTCAATTTTACTGATCTTTTTGAAGAACCACGTTTTGGTTTTATTGATTTTCTGCACTGATTTACTATTTCAATATCATTGATTTCTGCTCTAATTGTTTTTTTCATCTGTTTGAATTTAATTTGGGCTTCTTTTTCTAGTTTCCTAAGGTAGAAACTTAGATTATTAATTTTAGATCTTTCTTCTTTTCTAATACATACATTCAATGCTATAAATTTCTCTGTAAGCACTAATTTCACTGAATCTCACTAATTTTAAAAAGTTGTTGCTCTGGCTTGAATGTCTCCTCCAAAATTTATGTTGAGATTTAATTGATGTAGAATCTGTAACATTAACCCATTTTAATGTTATCATCTCTGGAGTGAGTTTGTTATCTCAAGACTGGGTTTATTATAACAGCAACTTTCGCCACCATTTTGGCCACCATCGCAGGAGTAAGTTAGTTATTTTAAGACTGGGCTTGTATAATAGCGACTTTGGCCACCATTTTCTCTCTGTCTGCCATACTCTTTTCTGCCTTCCATTCACCACGGGATGGCAATACCTAGATGCTGGCACCATGCTGTTGGACTTCACAGCTTTCAGAACTGTTGGTCGAATACATCTCTTTTCTTTATATACAATGTGGTATTCTGTTCTATTTCTTGACTGAGACAGTTATATTTTTATTTTTATTTGGTTCAAAGGATTTTAATTGCTCCAGAGATTTCTTCATTGACCCATGTGTTATTTACAAGTGTGTTATTTAATGGCCAATTATTTGGGAATTTTCCAGCTATTTTTCTGTTACTGATTTCCAGTTTAATTACATTGCGGTCTGAGAGAATAAATTGTATATTTCTATGCTTTTAAGTGTGTTAAGGTGTATTTTAGGGCCTAGAATTAAATCTATCATGTCGAATGTTCTATGGGAACTTAAAAACATGTATATTCTGCTGTTGTTGGATGAAGAAGTCTATATGCAAATCCAGCTGATTGAGAGCTCTGTTGGGTTCAGTTGTGTCCTTACTGATTCTCTGCCTGTGTCCTTTTTTTAAAACTGTAATTTAGGTTCTGAGGTACATGTGTAGATCATGCAAGATTGCTGCATAGGTACATACATGGCAAGGTGGTTTGCTGCCTCCATTCCTCCATCACCTGTATCTGGCATTTCTTCCTATGTTATCCCTCCCCACCCTTCGCACCCCCCCACTGTCCCTCCTTTAGCCCCACCCAAACAGACCCCAGTGTGTGATGCTCCCCTCCCCTGTGTCCATGTGTTCTCATTGTTCAACACGTGCCTATGAGTGAGAACATGTGGTGTTTGATTGTTCTTGTGTCAGTTTGCTGAGAATGATGGTTTCCCAGATTCCTACATATCCCTACAAAGGACACGAACTCATCGTTTTTTATAGCTGTGTAGTATTCCATGGGGTATATGTGCCACATTTTCTTTGTCCAGTCTGTCATTGATGTTCATTTGAGTTGGTTCCATGTCTTTGCTATTGTAAACACTGCCGCAGTGAACATACATGTGCATGTGTCTTTAAAATAGAACGATTTATAATCCTTTGGGTATGTACCCAGTAATGGGATTGCTGGGTCAGATGGAATTTCTATTTCTAGATCCTTGAGCAATCACCACACTGTCTTCTACAATGGTTGAACTAATTTAATATTCCCACCAACAGTGTGAAAGTGTTCTTATTTCTCCACATTCTCTCTGGAGTCTGTTGTCTCCAGATTTTTTGATGATCACCATTCTAACTGGTGTGAGATGGTATCTCAATGTGCTTTTAATTTGCATTTCTCTAATGACCAGTGATGATGAGCATTTTTTCATATGTTTGTTGGACTCATATATATCTTCTTTTGAAAAGTATCTGTTCATGTCCTTTGCTCACTTTTGAATGGGTTTGTTTGTTTTTTTCTTGTAAATCTGTTTTAGTTCTTTGTAGATTTTTGTTATAAGTCCTTTGTCAGATGGGTAGGTTGCAAAAATTTTTTCCCATTCTGTTAGTTGCCAGTTCACTCTAATGACTGTTTCTTTTGCTGTACAGAAGCTCTTGAGTTTAATTAGGTCCTGTTTGTCTATTTTGGCTTTTGTTGCCATTGCTTTTGGTGTTTTAGTCATGAAGTCCTTGCCTATGCCTATGTCCTGAATGGGTTTTTATGGTGTTAGATCTTATGTTTAGATCCTTAATCCATCTGGAGTTAATTTTAGTGTAAGGTGTCAGGAAGGGGTCCAGCTTCTGCTTTCTGCACATAGCTAGCCAGTTTTCCTAACACTGTTTACTAAACAGGGAAATCCTTTCCCCATTTCTTGTTTTTGTCAGGTTTGTCAAAAATCAGATGGTTGTAGATGTATGGTGTTGCTTCTGAGGCCTCTGTTCTGTTCCACTGGTCTATGTCTCTGTTTTGGTACCAGTACCATGCTGTTTTGATTACTGTAAGCTTGTAGTATAGTTTGAAGTCAGGCAGTGTGATGCCTCCAGCTTTGTTCTTTTTGCTTAGGATTGCCTTGGATATGCTGGCTCTTAATAGAGGGTGTTGAAGTCTCAAACTATAGTAGCAGACTCATTTATGGTTCTATCAATTCTTGCCTCACGTATTTTGATGCTCTGTTGTTAGGAGCATAAACAATAAGGATTGTTCTGTCTTCTTTGAGATCCATGTATCTGTAAGTAATATCCTTCTTTATCCCCGACAATTCTTTTGGCTTTGAAGTCTCTTCCATTTGAAATTAGTATAGCCACTTCAGCACTATTGATTAGTATTAGCATGGTATATTGTTATCCATTCTTTTATTTTTAATTTACATTAGTCTTTATATTTGAAGTGGGCTTCTTGTGGACAACAAATGGTTGGATCTCAATTTTTGATCAACTCTGACTATCTCTGTTCTTTAATTGGTATATTTAGATCATTGACATTCAGGGGAATTATTAATATAGTTTGAGTAATGTCTACTGTGTTTGTTACTGTTTTCTATTCATTGCCTTTGTTCTTTGTTCCGGTTTTTTCTTGCCCTCTTTTTCTGACTTTTGCGATTTTAATTGAGTTTTTGTGTGGTTCCATGCTCTCTCATTTCTTAGCATATTAATTATATTTTTATTTTTACTCTTTCTAGTGCTTGCTCTAGAGTTTGCAATATATATTCACAACGAATTCAAGACCACCTTCAAATAAGACTACATAGATTCATGAGTAGTACAAGTACCTTATAACAAAATATTCCTACTTCTCTCCTCACTTCTCTTATGTTCTTGCTATCACTCTTTTCATTTATATGTAAACTATACTTATTGTACAATTGTTGATATTATTATTCAAACATAATTTTATCTGTTAGATAATTAATAAGAAAAAATATATTTATTTGACCTCTGCTTATTCTTTCTCTAATGCTCTTTAAAAAAATAAGTTCAAGTCATTAACCTATGTTATTTTCTTCATTCTGAAGAGCTTCTTTTAACATTTCCTGCAAGCCAGGTCTCCTAGTAACAAATTCTTTTATTATTTTTTCCAGTCACAGGAAGTATTTTTCCTTCATTTTCAAGTGATTATTTTTCAAGATACAGAATTCTAGTTTCCTGGTTTTTTTTTTCTTTTTTTAATCAACACTTTAAATATTTCACTCCACTCTTTTATGCCTGGTTTCTGAGAAGTCAGATGTAATTGTTATCTTTGCTCCTATCAAGCTAAGTTGTTATATTTTCTGGCTTCTTTCAAGAGTTTTCTTTATCATTAATTTTCTGTAGTTTGGCTCTAATAGGGCTAGTGTAGATTTTCCCACATTTTTCTTGTTTTGGTGTTTTCTGCATTTCTTGGATCTGTGGTATGGTGTTTGACATTTTTTTTTTCTTCGATTTCAGTCCTTATTGTTTCAAATATTGCTTCTTTTTTATTCTCTTATTTTTTTCTATTTCTATTATGCATATTTCACACCTTTTGTGCTTATCCCATAGTTCTTACATATTCTGTTTATTCAGCAGTTTTGAAGATTTCTGTTGACACTCCTCAACCTCATAGATTCTTTCAACAGCCATGTTCAGTCTACTAATAAGCCTATCAAAGGCATTCTTAATATCTGTTACAATATTTTTATCTCTAGCATTTCTTTTTTATTTTTCTCAAAATTTCTGTCTCTATGCTTACATTGTCTATCTGTTACTGTATGTTGTCTAGTTTTTCTATTAAATTCCTCAGCATATTAACCATGATTATTTTACATTTATTGCATGATCATTTCAACATGCCTGCCATATCTAGGGTCTGGTTCTGATGCTTCTTCTGTCTCTTCATGCTATGCTTTTGGCTTTTTAGTATGCTTTGTAATTTTTTGTTAAAAGTAATATGTGATGTTCTTGGTTAAAGAAATGAGATAAACAGGTCTTTAGCAATATATTTGTAGCATGTTGCATGGGAGGGGGAAGCATTCTATAGCCCTTTGATTAGATCTTTGTGTTTTAGTAAACCTGGTTACTAGACTGTGACTTTCACAAATACTGCTCAGTTTATCTCTTTTATTTTCTTTCTACTCTTATTGGTGGTACAGGGTGGCTGCAGCAGGCTAGAGTTGGGTAATTTTCTTCCCCCAACTCAACTGGAATCTAATAAAAACCACAGTGATTTAGGCTCTGGTAAAATAATTTCTCTTAACAACAGGCCTTGTTAAGAACAGAATGCTCTGGCATGTTTCAAAAGGGTTACTTTTCCCCCTCCTTCTGCTATAAGCCTAAGGGAATTTTTCTCTGATATTCACTGTTAAGAACTTGGTAGAATTTCTTGGAGGTAAAGCTCACAACTTGCGAGGACAGCTCTATGATTAAGTTTCCTTGGAGTTTTTCCTTTTCAGGCTTGTCCACCACACTGAGCTTCCAGAAATTTGTCAATTACAATTTAAGTTTTCCTTCTCCAATAGTGGTTCCCATGGGTGTGGGTTTCTGCTTTAGTGAGTTGTAATTCTCTCTATCCACCTATTTGTTTGTCTGTATGATGTTTTGAATAGCAGTCTGCCCTAGGACATCACGTCTCTGACAAATCCAGAAATAGTTTATTTTTCAACTGTTTAGCTTTTTACTTGTTAGGATGGAGTAGCAACATCTAAGCTCCTTATATACTGCAGTGGAAACCACCAAAAACATTGGTTTTTGAATTGACTATATAATAATTGTTTGAAAATTTTGTGGGATTTAAATAATTGTAATTTATTAAAATTGCTTTGTTTTATCAGGCAGGTTAGAAACAATATCTAAACACTGAATAATTTTTGGTGTTATGAGCCCACGGTTTCTTTTTCATAATTCTAAAATTCAAATGGATCGAAGAAATTAAAGCTTTTGCATTAACTTATGGCAAACTCATTTTTTGGCAAAAGCTAACTTGAATGAATGTGAAGTTATTTATGGTCTTAATCCATTTTAGTGTAAATATATAATTTTCTGGAGAAATATCAATATATTTTATAGGGTGCTTTTGGAATATTCCAAACTACATACTTTATACTCCACATGCTATTTCTAAATACAAAAAAACAATTTCTAAGTTCCTAAACATTTATGGTACCAAGAGCTCTAAATAAAGGATTGTGGATCTGTTATAGTATTTTTTATGTTATAATTTAAGATGTGTCTTTACTAAGTAGTATTTTATTGTGCACTTAACTAGAAGTGGAGTAAGATAATATGATTAGGACATTTTATAAATAGGTTAAAAATAGGCAGAAAATTTAAGTTACAATTTTAAAGAATAATATCATATCTGGTATATTGCTTAAGCAGAAATAAATCTCAAATTTCAATAAAATAACTGTAGAGAATACTGTGAATTTTTAGTTATCAGTCTTTTTTTTTCCCTCTCATCCTTCTGTTATTACCTCTGAAGGGGAACATGGGGGTGACTTTGTTTATATTTTGTCCTCGTCCTTATGAGCAAGCCTGTAATAATGTCTATGTGAGTCTTGCTTCTAAGGTTTTACCTCTATAATCTAAACATTCATCTATTTTATATATGAAAAAGCATAACCCTACAATCAGCCATTTCTCACATACCTACCTTCCAAAGTAAATGTCAAAGTGAAACAATCTATGTTTCTATAAGCCTTTATTTAATTTAAATTTATAGTTCAGATCCTCTTTTTCACTCCACAATTAAACATCAATATTGCTCAAACAATTATACATCAAGATTTATTAATCACTTGCTACATTCCTATAGTTGGACCTCCTTATTTACATCTTCCATATCAATGGATTCAATTAACCTCAAATAAAAAATATTTTTAAAAACAAGTTAAAATTAACAATATAACAATAAAAATGATATAAATAAAAATATAGTATACTATTTAAAAAGCACTTATATTAGATATTATACATACCTAGAGATGATTTAAAGTCCAGAAGAAGATGTACGTAGGTAATATGTACATGCATATTACTATGCCATTTTATATAAGGGACTTGAGTATTCACAGACTTTGGTATCAGCAGGTGTCCTGGAACCAATCTTCCTTGGTACTGAGGGATGACCTAGTACATCTAAATTAATACTTAATTCACAAACCCAGAATGTCTTGAGTTCTTACTTTGTATCAATAACTCATGCAGTTATAATTCCTCAAGGAATTTCATAAGTTCTCAAGGAAGCTTAATTTCTTGTAACTGGGACAGGTAAGAAAATAGTAATTTAGAAGATAAGTCCTTCTTATGGAAGAGAAAAAGAGTCATCAATAGAGACCTGACTGATGGAATACTGCACTGACTCGCTCTTTCTCTTGACACTCAAAGTCTCTCCTTTGGCCAGAATTTGGCCATTTTTTATCCTATTCTACCTTTAAAAGACCCTTTGTCTGTATTGGTATGTACTGGTATCAGTCACTGTGATATATGCATATGAAATTTCTAGACGAAGGTAGAGATATATAGTTGAATAAATATTAATTTTGGCATCAGAAAATATAAATAGAATATTCAACAGAAAGATAGGTAAAGACCAATATGGCAGATACTGGCCAACTGGTTACCAGCCCAATTTTCTCTTTTTCCTGAGCACACAGCTAAGCAGCATTCCAAATTTTCCTTGCGCATGTGACTGAGTTCTGGACAATGGAAAATGGATAAAGAGAAAATGCAATTCCAGCACCAGTCCACAGCAACTTTCCATGCTTAATCCTCCTTTCCTTCTCTACTGCCTGGATACAAGGTCTCCAAGGCCTAGATTTCCACAGTGGGAAGAAGCCTAGGTTACCACATGTGACGTCTTTTGCCAGTGAGGGAAAACATGTTGGACTTCATGAGAATGAGAATTAGATTGTGTTTAGTCACTGAGATTGGGGGGATTTTGTCTGTTAGAGAAGCTAGCATTATATTGACCAATACATATATGAACATAAAATTTAAGAATATATTTATATATCACATGGTGTCAACATAATAAATATCAAACCAGATAGTATATGAGTTAAACCTTGTATTTGATAATATAGTAGGTGTGGATGGGTAAGCATTGAAACTAGATGTATGAGTCCATTTTCATACAGCTATGAAGAAATACCCTAGACTGGGTAATTTATAAAGAAAAACAGGCTTAATGGACTCACAGTACATCATAGCTGGGGAGGCCTCACAATCAAAGCAGAAGGTGAAGGAGGAGCAAAGTCACGTCTTAAGTGGCACAGTCAAGAGAATGTATGCAGGGAACTGTCTGTTATAAAACCATCAGATCTCATGAGGCTTACTCACTATCATGAAAACAACTTGGGAAAAACTCTCCCCCATGATTCAGTTGCCTCCCACTGGGTCCCTCCATGACACATGGGGATTATGGAAGCTATAATACAAGATGAGATTTGGGTGGGGACACAGCCAAATATCACTAGGCTATAGAGTTTAAATTGCAACGCCACTATTTACTCTCATTTTTCTCACTGCTAAAATGAATGTAATAGTATCTACCTCTTGGGATCCTTTTGAGAATGAACTACTATGTGTAAAGTACTAAGTACAGTTCTGGAATATAGTAAGCATACCATAAGACCAAATTATCATTATTATATATATTATCAATGAGGATGATGATGTTGCTATCATTTGCTACTAGAGTTATTTGTAAAATAAGACAAATGAAACCAAAGTACTCTGTATGCAACCTAAGAGCAGTGAAAAAATAGATGCTAGGCTTGGCAATTCCATTGTTAAGCATCAATTGTATTTTAATGTCTAAAGCCTAGGCCAGTGAAATAAATATTTTTATAATACTACTCCCTTTTGAATAAAAATATTAATAGTGCCCTCAAATCAATACAATATTATAATCATTTGAATTGGTGGTGATGAAATTAATTATTGGGAGTTCAAATCAATGTCAAGACTCACCTCTGACTGAAATTTAACTCTAAAAGGAGAAAAAAAATGTATTTCTATAAATATGAGATAACAGTATAGTAAAATCAGACTGAGAAGAAATTCATTAACAGTATGCATAACATTTTTTTCATCATCAAACATCAAAGTAGCTTCACAAAATCTAAATTATATTCACAATAGACATTCTGAGATCTGCTGTCTATTTTTTACCTTCTACTATTTTAATTGTGGAAACTAAACTGAGGTATCAGAGGATGAAGTTTGCCATTTTGGAGCTTCTTCAGAGTGATAGGTAATAACTTTAATAATTGTGTTTTTAACTTTGAAAGAAGAGTTAAATCTTGGAATGACATTTTTTACTTAAATTGGTTAAAATATATGTCAAACTCTCTGAAGAAATTCTTTTACATGGAAGTACGTAATAACTTTAAATAAAATGCATTGCTTTTAATGTATGCTTTGTATTCCTAAATGAAATCTGCAGAATGATGGAGTAAATTTTCTCTGATAGAAAACCTCCAATAACCATATAGCACACCAGGCTTCTGTACTGTGAGATGGTCACAAGAATCAGTTGTTCTAAACCCATTTTATATAGATGGCTTAGACCCTCCCTAGCCCCTGACCTGTATTTCTCTTTTCTTCTGCCTTGAAATGTGTTTAGTGTCTAAGCTTGTTATCTGTTCAGTGTTTAATCTCTCTGTATGATTGCACTGCCTGTCTTTGAGGCTCTCCATCCTCAAAAATATCTTTCTCATAAGATGATATCCTGTCATTAATAAATCAAATTATATTAATCAGAATAATAAATTTTGTGTTCAGCAGAAAAGCCATGACTGCTGTGTTCTCAACCTCTGCCTTACCACTCAGAAGTGGTGTCCAACAGTGCCTTCTGCAAAGGACCTCCATTAGCTGCAAGAAAAGGGAGAGATGCTTGGCATGAGGGCATTATTTTTTTTCCATGTCTATTAATTTCTTCACCAATTGCCTCTCAACAACCCCGTAGTATTGTGAATAGTGAGCTCAGTCTTGTGAAAACAAATACATGAGAGTTAGAATATAGGAAAACAGGAAGACATTGCTTACTTTATAATTAGATTTCTTCCTTGTACAAATGGTATTTTTTTAATGAAAATATTTTATTTCTGTTTCTATGGTGGCTTAAAAAAATCATAATTTTTAGCATCTTATTTTTAGGTGTACAATTAGGAACATTTACAGTGTTGTGCAACAGATCTCCAGAACCTTTACATCTTGCAGAATGGAAACACTATACCCATTAAACAAGAATTCCCCTTTGCTTCCTTCTCCCCAGTCACTGGCAGCTGTCATTCTACTTTCTGTATCTATGATTTTGACTGCTCTAGATATTTCATGTAAGTGAAATTATACAATATTTGCCTTTTTTTTTTTTTTTTTTTGGAGATGGAGTCTCCCTCTGTCGCCAGGCTGGAATGTAGTGGCAGGATCTCAGCTTACTGCAACCTCCGACTCCTTGGTTCAAGTGATTCTCCTGCCTCAGCCTCCCAAGCAGCTGGGATTACAGGCAGGTGCCACCATGAACAACTATTTTTGTATTTTTACTAGAGATGGGGTTTCACCATGTTGGCCAGGATCCTGACCTCAGGATCCACCTGCCTCGGCCTCCTAAAGTGCTGGGATTACAGGTATGAGCCACCGCTCCCAGTCCCAGTACTTGCCCTTTTGTGTGGGTCTTATTTAACTTAGTGTAATGAACTCACGGTTATCCATGTTGCAGTGTGTGATAAGATTTCCTTACTTTTTAAGACTCCATAGTATCCCATTGTATGTATACACCACATTTTATTTATTTATTCATCCATCCATGGACAGTTCAATTGCTTTTGCCTCCTGGATACTGTGAATAGTAAAGACATGGAGATGGGTGTGCAAATATTTTTAAGATGCTTCTTTCAATTCTCTTGGATACAGGGACACCTTGTTTGATTGTGCTTTGCATTATTGTGCGTCATAGACAGTGAATTTTTTTGCAGATTTATGTTTAAGGGCAAGTCTTTGTCAAGTCTATTTGCAGCATTCTTACAATAGCATGTGCTAACTTTGTGTCTCTGTGTTGCATTTTGGTAATTCTTGCAATATAATAAACTTTTCAATATTATTATATCTGTTAGTGTGGTCTATGATCGGTGATCTTCGATGTTAATATTATAATTGTTTTTGAGCACCACAAACCTCTCCCATATAAGATGATGAAATAAATAAATGTTGTGTGTATTCTGACTGCTTTAATGACTGGCTGTTCCTACATCTCTCTCCCCTCTCCTTGGGCCTCCTGAAAATTAAAGGTGCTCCTCCAGTATACACATGAATTATAAGAAAGCAAAACAGCCTTATTGTTGATATGAAGGTTTTAATAGTCTGGATAAAAGATCAAACCAGCCGCAATATTCCCTTAAGCCAAAGCCTAATCCAGAGCAAGTCCAAATTTCTTGATTTCTATAGATGCTGGGAGAGGTGAGAAAGCTGCAGGAAAAAATTTGGAAGCTAGCAGAGATTGGTTCACAAGGTTCAAGGAAAGAGGCCATTGCCAGAACATAAACATGCAAGGTGAAGCAATGAGTGCTGATGTAGAAACTGCAGCAAGTTATCCAGAAGATTGAATTAGTATTATTGATTAAGCTGACTATACTAAACAACAGATTTTCAATGTAGACAAGATAGCCTTTTATTAGAAGAATAAGCCATCTAGGAATTTTATAATCAGAGAGGAAAAGTTAATGCCTGGCTTCAAAGCTCCAAAGGACAAGCTGACTCTTTTGTTAGGGGCTAATGAAGCTGGTGGCTTTAAATGAAAGCCAATGCTCATTTATCATTATGAAAATCCTAGAGCCCTTAAGAATTTGCTAAATCTACACTGTCTGTGCTCTATAAATGGAAGAACAAAGCCTGGATGAAACCCATGTACAGCATGGTTTTCTACATATTTTGAACCCATTATTGAGACTTACTGGTCAGAATGAAAGATTCTTTTCAAAATATTACTGCTCCCTAACAGTGCACTTGGTAACCCAAGAGCTCTGATGGAGATATACAAGAATATTAATGATGTTTTTAGGCCTGCTAACCAATATCCAATCTGCAGCTGACAGATCAAGGAGTAATTTTGACTTTCAAGTCCTATACTTCAGAAAAACATTTCCCAAGGCTACAGCTGCCATAGCTAGTGATTCTTCCAGTGGATCAGTCAAAGGTAAATTGAAAACCTTTTGGAAAGAATACAAATTCTATATGCCATTATAAACATTTGTGATTCATAGGAGAAGATCAAAATAGCAAAATTAATAGGAGTTTGGAAAAAGTTGATTCCAACCCTCATGGATGACTTTGACATTCAAGCCCTCAGTAGAGGAAGTAACAAGAGAAGTAGAATCAGAAGTGGAGTCTAAAGATGTGACTGAATTGCTACAATCTTATGATAAAACTTGAACAGAAGAGGAGTTGCTTCTTATGGATGATCAAAGAAAGTAGTTTCTTAAGATAGAATCTACTGCTGGTAAAGATCCTGCAAGCATTGTTGAAACTAAAAAAAAAATCAGAATATTACATATGCTTAATTGATTGAACAGCAGCAAAGTTTGAGAGGATTGACTCTGATTTTGAAGGGAAGTCTACTCTTGATAAAATACTATCACACAATCTCACATGTTACAGAGAAATCTTTCATGAAAGGAAGAATCAATGAGTGTGACCAACTTCATTGTTGTGTTATTTCAAGAAATTGTCACAGCCAACCTATGCTTCAGCAACCACCATGCTGATCAGTCAGCAGCCATCAACATGGAGGCAAGACCTTCTGCTAGCAAAAGATTATGACTTACTGAAGGTTCCAATGATTGTTGGAATTTTTTAGAAATAAGATATTTTAAAATTGAGGTATGTGCATTGCTTAATTTGAACTAGTGCTATGGCACACAATAGACTACGGTATACTAGAAACAGCTTTTGTATGCACTGGGAAACAAAATTATTTGTGTTAGTCACTATATTATGATATTTATTTGCTGCAGTGGTTGGAAACCCAACCTGCAACATCTCCAATGTATGCCTGTATATACCTAGAAGTGAGATGGCTGGAAAATATGGTAGTCTTATCTTTAAGTTTTTGAGGAAGTACCATACTGTTTTCTATGTTAGTTGCCAAATTTTGCAATCCCACCAACAGTGCACAAGGGTTCCAAGTTTTCCACATCATACTCAACACTTTTTTTTTAAATATGTATATAGTTGCCATCCTAATGGGTATGAGGTGGTAGCTTTTTACAGTTTCAATGTGCATTTTTCTGATCATTAGTAAGGCTAAGCATCTTGTCATATATTTGCTGGTCATCTTTAGAGAAATGTTGATTTAAGTCCTTTGCTCATTTTTTAATCAGGTTATTTGGTTTTTTTTTATTGTTGAGTTGCAGGCATTTTATATATTTACCTTAGTTTTTAAAAATTGCCATATATCATAAATGGTTTAATGTTTGAACTAAATTTTTTATTTGTCATTTATTTTATTTTATTTTTTTGAGATAGAGTCTCTCTGTTGCCCATGCTGAAGTGCAGTGGCATAATCTCAGCTCACTGCATGCAACCTCCACCTTCTGGATTCAAGAGATTCTCCTGCCTCAGCATCCCAAGTAGCTGGGATTACAGATGCCTACCACACCTGGCTAATTTTTGTATTTTTTAGTAGAGATGGGGTTTCACTGTGTTGGCCAGGCTGGTTTTGAACTTCTGACCTCAGGTGAACCACCCGCCTTGGCCTCCCAAAGTTCTGGGATTACATGTGTGAGCCATCACGCCCAGTCTTAAAAAAGGTTTTCTTAGTTCAAATGTTAATTTACTCATCAAAGAGTCTGATGTTTGTAGGATTCAGAAATTTTAGCTGTAGACAACAGGCTAATTGTAGCAGAAAAAAATATTTATATAATGTAATCTCTGGAAGGGGTGGAGAATTAGGCTAGGAACCTTCGAAGGCAGAAACAATGCCCCAGTTTACTTTGCAGAAGGTACCTGATGGAAATACTTCAAGACTGAGCACTAGTAATTACCCCTAGAACTGCACATTTTCCTTTAGGTCTCCCAGCATCACTCACAGTTCTAAAAATTAGAAATGCTTCCTTTGTAAAATGCTGTTCGCAAGAGTAAATGGAAAATATGACCCCTCTACGAAAACACATCACTTCAAAATTTCATTGTTATTGTAAACAGTTTCATGTCTAGGATCTCTGAATAATGCCTATTTTTTCTTCTCACTTCATCATTATCCCATCTTGTAAGAAATAGATCCAACTGTAAAATTCTCATACACAGAACAATTTCTACAAAACAATGAAGGAAAAGAGAAGGTTCACTGTCACTTTTGTATGCACTTGAGTTTCTTCTAATCATTCCAGTATAGGAGTAACTTCCAGAATAATCCAACTGCCAAACATAACTGCATTATGCCACACAGGTGTTTAGGATTACAGGTTCTGATGTGAACATGTGCTATTATTCCAGATATGAGAGTACTAGGGAAATGGAAACAGGAGAAACAAAGATTGAACTGTGTTCAGCCACAGTTTAGAATGAAAAACATTCTTTCACATTCTTCCAAATTATTGTGCAGGTAAAATAAAAAATGTAGGATTTGTATCTCACCAACACCTAGTCAAAATTAAAAGGTCTGTCCTTTGAAGAAACATTGAATAAGCACAACACATTATTCTTCTTTTATTGGAATCCCACACAAAACACTTCATCTGAATTCTTACGTTTGCATGACCTAAACTCATAGCAGGTCTGCATCTCACCTATTGAATTTCTCTCAGCACATTGTATCAAACATAGAGTCTGTTCAGATGAGGGCTGGAAGTTCCGAAAGAACTAATATGGAGAGTTGTCAGTGACACAAAAAATGGCTTGAAGAAATAAGTTTTCCAGTAACAAAACTTCCGTATATAGATTTCTCTAACACTCTGTATAAGTTATGAGGATAATGTGATCCTACAGTTTAAAACTTTTAATTTTTAAAGTATAGGCCTTATTATTTAAATTATAGGCCTGGATTTTATATTAATTTTGTGTATTTCTTTAGAATCATTGGTTATTCTACAATTCATACATAAAAGAAGGTATGGATCTCATATGAAGCTAAAAAAATGAAAGACTGGCATAAGCGTAAAAACATCAGTATGTCAAAGATTCAACAAAATATTTATAAATTTTTTAAAACATATTTTATGGGAAAGATAAAAATAAATTGTCAAACTGATAAGAGATGCTGGCCAGTTTATTTAAAAACCAAAGGTCATATAGACTGTTTTGTTGTAAACTACAATATTTTCAGCAAGACAAATATTACATATGTGGGCTTTTAGAATGGATAAATGCATTAAAAACTCTCAAAGATCATGAAGATTCCATGGAGCTCATAATAGCTATACTTGTTTGGATTTCATGTAAATCAAATAAAAACACTAACAATACAAAGTGTGTTCCTTAGACTTTCAGGAGCTGCATCATTTGGGCTCTTGCTAGAAATCAATATTTTTGGGCCCCACACCAGACCTACTGAATGGGTCCAGCAACTTGTGTTTTAATAATTCCTTTGAGTGATTTCAAAGTATGACAAAATGAAACAAACACTGCTCTATCCAGCCAACATCTTGAAAAACAAGACTTAAAATAATGTTCAGTATCATTTTGAAGTGCCTTAAAAAAGTAGCTGAGCTTTAAAAATTATTAGGTGGAAGAAATTTTTGTTTGCAGGTTTGATAAAAGGAATTATTTTCAAATGACAATTTCTTGGGAATGTTTGAAGTAATTGTTAAATTTGATCTACTTTTTGAACAAGCACTGGAAAAATGTCAAAATGCAATATCATATGTGACTTATTTGTCCAAAATTAATAAGAATTAATGTAAATAATGGGAAAGCATATACAAAATGGTAAATGAGTAAACCAGATACCGTATACCATCTATGGTTATACAAATGAATAATTGCAGATTTACATGCAGTTTTAAAGTAACAATAAAAAGATATCTTGTGTATCTTTCACATAGTGGAATATGACATTTAAACTGCAGTTTCAATTTTGACCTTTTGAAAAAAGCAAGTGAGAAATTATAGATTCCTAATTTGGAAATATAAGAAGGCTACATAATTTTGTTGTTTTTCTATTTATTTAATATAAGATTGAGAGCACATTCAGATAAAATGCTAATGTAATATGAAAAAAATAAAAATGAAAAGTGAAATAAAAAGAACATTTTTCTGACACTGAGAAGTGAGTTGCAATAAATTTCAGACCATACTGAAGGCAATATTTCTTTAGGAGGAAGAAATAATAGAATCAATTAAGAGGAATGAATTATATTATCATATTGGAAGATTTAAGTTGCACGTTGGATTTGACAAAAAATACTGATATCAATGAAGAAAACATAAAACTCTTAAGTGCTGCTTTAACAAAGGCATCAGTCACCACCCAGGGAAACTTAAAATGTCCTGAAATCTCATGGTTCAGACATGAAAAGAACTTGATTTAAGCTTTCTCCGAATAAAACCAATCTAACAGTTTGCATGATATTAGCAATAATTAATTTGAACAGTAAAAAAAATTCTAAACTGTCAAGAATAAAATAGATTTTCATTAGACAGAATAAAGGCTGAATTATTTTCATATTATCTTGATAGAATATATTATTACAGAAGTATTGTCATATGAAGAAGCAATCAAAAAGCATGCAGCCAAGAAAAATGAAAAATGTCATATTTTTTTCATTTATGTTGTTTGTGGCAGTTAGAAGCTTTTTTTTTAAAAAAAAAAAAATAGATTCCCAGGGTATATGTGCATGTTTGTTACATGGGTATATTGTGTGATGCTGAAGTTTGGGGTATAATTGATACCATCATACCAGTAATAAACATAGTACCCAATAGGTAGTTTTTGAACCTCCCCCTACCACTTCTTCCTCCTCTCTCTAGTAGTCTTCAATGTTTGTTGTTCACATGTACCCAATGTTTATATTCCCCTTTTAAGTGTGGACATTTCCTATTTGGTTTTCCATTTCTGTGTTAATTCCCTTAGAATAATGGCCTCCAGCTGCAGCCATGTTGCTGAAAAGGACATGATTTCATTATTTTATTTATTGCAGTCCATGATGTATATATACCATGTTTTTCTTTATCCAGTCTACCACTGATGGGCACCTAAGTTGATTCCATGTCTTTGCTATTGTGAATGGTACTTGTGATGAACATATAATAGTATGTGTCTTTTTGGTAAAATGATTTGGTTTCCCTGGTGTATATGGAGTAATAGGATTACTCGGTCAAATGGTAGTTCTGTTTTAAGTTCTTTGAGAAATCGCCAGACTGCTTTCCACAGTTTTTGACTTTTTAATAATAGCCATTCTGACTAGAGTGAGATGGTATCTCATTGTGGTTTTGATTTGCATTTCGCTGATAATTAGCGATGACAAATATTTTTTCATGTTTGTTAGCCACTTGTATGTCTTTGGAGAAATGTCTATTAATGTCCTTTGCCCACTTTTTAGTGGGGTTGTTTTTTGTTGGTTGAATTGTTTAAGTTCCTTATAGACTCTGGATATTAGAACTTTGTTGGATGAATAGTGAATGAACATTCTCCCCTATTCTGTAGGCTGTCTATTTACTCTGCTAATTTCTTTTGCCATGCAGAAGCTCTTTAGTTTATTTAGGTCTCACTTGTCAATATTTGTTTTTGTTGCAATTGCTTTTGAGGATGTAGTGATAAATTGCTTGCCAAAGCTGATGTCTACAAGAGTATCTCCTAGATTGTCATCTCGAATTTTTAGTTTGAGGTCTTACATTTAAGTCTTTTATCCAACTTGAGTTTATTTTTATATACGGTGATAGGTAGGGGTCCAGTTTCATTCTCCTGCATATGGATAGCCAGTTATCCCAGCACCATTTATTGAATAGGATGCTTTTTCCCTATTGCTTGTGTTTGTCAATTTTGTTAAAGATCAGATGGTTGTAGGTGTGTAACGTTATTTCTACGCTCTCTGTTTTGTTCCACTGGTCCTTGTGTCTTTCTGTAACCAGTGCCATGCTGCTATGATTACTACAGCCTTGTAGTATAGTTTGAAGTTGGGTAGTGTGATGCCTCTGGCTTTGTTTTTTGCTTAAAATTGCTTTGGCTATTTGGGCTTTTTAAAAGTCTATATGAATTTTAGAATAGATTTATCTAATTTTGTGAAAAATGTCATTGGTAGTTTGATAGGAATAACATTGACTCTGTAGTTTGTTTTGAGAAGGATGGTCATTTTAATGAGAATGATTCTCCTAATCCATGAGCATGGAATGTTTTTCCATTTGCTTATGTCATCTCTCTTTTCTTTAAGCAGTGCTCTCTTTGCAGAAGCCTTTTACCTCATTGGTTGTATATATTCTAGGGTATTTCATTTTGTTGTGGATATTGTAAATGAGATTGCATTCTTGATTTGGCTCTCAGCTTGAACATTCTTGGTGTTTCCATTCTTGATTTGGCTTTCAACATTCATCTTGGTGTATAGAAATACTACTGATTTTTATATGTTGATTTTGCATCCTAAAACTTCACTGAAGTGGTTTATGAGTTCTAGGGTCCTTTTGCTGGAGTCTTTAAGGTTTTCTAAGTATAGGATAATATCTGCAAAGAGAAATGATTTGACTCCTTTTTCTATTATGATGGCCTTTATTTCTTTCTCTTCCTGATTGCTCTGGTTAGGACTTCCAGTACTATGTGGAACTGGAGTAATGAGAGTGAGCAAACTTATCTTTTCCAGTTCTTAAGGAAAATGCTTCCAGCTTTTACCTAGTCAGTATGATGTTTGTTGTGTGTCTGTCATAGATGACTGTTATTATTTTGATGTATTATATATATATAGAAGCTTTTAAAAGTTTTGTAATTTGTGGTTATTTTCCTCATCTTAAGTAAATAATCACTTTTTAATCTAATGCTTCAAAAGCTCCCCCCACTCCAAATTTTATACCTTTCAGGCTTTATAAAATGTGTATTCATCCAATCATGTGAACCTAAAACAATGTTTTCTAAACATGAAGTAGTGCTTCTTAAATGTTGTTGAAAAAGTTAATATAATGATAGAAACAGTCAAAACAGAGGGGATTCCAAATCAATCACAAAATTTATAAACTTAAATTTTATTTTGAAAATATAAAATATATTTTAAAATAGAGAATAGAATGAACCACTAATACTCATCACCTAAATTGAACAGTGATTAAGACTTTCCCATATTTTTTAACTTTTTCACTTTTTTGTAGGATTTTAATTTATTTTAAGAGACAGGGTATATCAGTCCGTTCTTATAATGCTAATAAAGACACACCTGAGACTGGGTAATTTATAAAGGAAAGAGGTTTAATTGAATCACAGTTCAGCATGGCCCGGGGAGCTTCAGGAAACTTATAATCATGGTGGAAGGGGAAGCAAACACATCCTTCTTCACATGGCTGCAGCAAGGAGAAGTGCCAAGCAAAAGAGGAAAAGCTTCTTATAAAACCATCAGAACTCCTGATGGAGTTCAGTGGCAAGATCATAGCTGGAGTTCAGTGGCAAGACCATAGCTGGAGTTCAGTGGCAAGGTCATAGCTGGAGTTCAGTGGCAAGGTCATAGCTGGAGTTCAGTGGCAAGGTCATAGCTGGAGTTCAGTGGCAAGACCATAGCTGGAGTTCAGTGGCAAGGTCATAGCTGGAGTTCAGTGGCAAGGTCATAGCTGGAGTTCAGTGGCAAGGTCATAGCTGGAGTTCAGTGGCAAGGTCATAGCTGGAGTTCAGTGGCAAGACCATAGCTGGAGTTCAGTGGCAAGGTCATAGCACACAGCAGCCTGGGATTCATGGGCTCAAGCAATACTCCTGCCTCACCCTCCCCAGTACACTTCTACAGTTGCATGCCACCATCCTTGGCTAATTGTTTTTGGTTTGTTTGTTTTATAAGGATGGAGATCTCACTATATTGCCCAGGCTTTTCTTAAACTCCTAGCCTCAAGTAATCCTCCTGCTTTGACTTCCCAATGTTCTGGGATTATAGACGTAACTTGGCCTTCTACAGTATTTTAAAGCAAATCCCAGGCATTCTTGTCATGCCATCTCTTCATATCTCAACTTGTATCTTTAACAAGTGTGTATATTTTCTTGCGTAAATATTTACTTAACCAAATGTTAAGTTATCACGTCTAACAAAAATTAATAATTCCATGTTATTATCTATTATCCTCATCTATAATAGAACATTTTCACTTTTTCAAAACAGTGTCTCTCTTGCTTTGGGTTTATTTGAGATACAGCATAATACAAGCAAGGGTTACACATTTTTTTTATTTTATCTGTTAAATATCCTTTAATATATCTTTTTTTCTGTATCAATAAATTGTTGCAGGACCAAGGTCAATTGCCCTGCCCAATGTCTCATATTTTGGAATTACCTGTGTGCTTTCTCTGGTGTCATTTAAATTCACTAACTGCCATATTTCCTACAAATGGAATTTAGCTCCAAACAAGTGGTTTTTCAAGCTTGAGTGTGCCTAAGAATCTCATGGAGGTCATGTTCAAACACAGATTGCTGGGCCTACATCCAAAGTGTCTGATTCAATTGGTCTGGGGTGGGAGCTGAGCCTTTGCATTTCTAGGAGGTTTCCAGGAGATGCTGATCCTGCTAGTGCAACCAGCACATTTTGAGAACCACTGTTTCCAAATTGAAGTTTGGGTTCAAATTTTCTTTCTTTTTTCTTTCTTTTTGTTCTTTCTTTCTTTCTTTCTTTCCTTTCTTTCTTTTTCTTTTCTTTCTCTCCTTTCTTTCTTGTTGGTGAGTTTGCTTCTTAAATAGTGCCATGTGCTTCATTTCATATCAGAAGGCACGCAATGCTACACTTGTAATGATAGTGACATTGCTAGTAAACTCACTGAGAATAACTGATTTTTTTAAAGAAAATCTAAGATAGTTTTTAAAATTGCACTTTAGACAATTAAATCATCTTCTATGTAACTCCAAAGTGTAAGCAGTCAGTCATTCAGAAAACATTTACTTTATTTCTACTATGTGTTTATAGTGCAAGGTTATAAAAATGGAAGAAGAGACATGGTGCCTATGTGGACCTCCCCCTCACGTAACTCTCAGTCTGTATGGAATATAAACATATAAACTCATTTGCATAATACCTTACAGTCAGCACTGAGACAAAGATATGCAAAGCATATGAAAGCATGGATGCCTGGTACTGAATTCATGTGTTCTTCCCTCATTTAGGGTATAATGAGGAAATATAGATTCCCCTTTTTTTCCATTGGCTGCAAATATCAGACACAGCTCCCAACCCCAGCTGTGTCTAACACCAAGTACTGTGTTTGTTGCTGAGCCATCCTAGGCTCTGACTACAGAGTAAGCAAACTGATTAAGTTTCCTGCAAGTGGGAATTTTTCAGGGCCTAAAGCTGCCAGTTCTATTAGAATGGGGAAATTTGAGAAAAGGAAAGTGCAAATGTATTCTCAGAAGGCTCTTTGCTAAGGAAATCCACACTTTATCATGGGAAGAATAAGCAGAGTATATAGCTAAGGCAAAAGTCTACCCTTATCCCCATAAGCCAACACCTGTGTTTTGAGGATAAGAATGTATCCATCTTCTATAGGGCCTAAATCTTTGATAACTTTGTATTCCTTTTTAGTTGTGGTTTAGGTTTTTGTGTTTTTTTTTGTTTTTTTATACTTGAAATAAGAAAACAATTGCACCTGCAATGAAAGTTTCCTAGGCTATGTTCATCCAAAGTTCTTATTAAGGCAAGGCAGGCTTATGAGGCAAATGGCTGCCATATTTTATGTGGGTTATTTGGAGACTGATAGTAATTTGTATTCCCTGAGCCTATGATACCATTCCAATACCCACATTCCCCCATTTATAAAAACCAAATAGTTTTATAGAAAAAAGAGAAATTATAGGCAGTCTTGAATTCCGATCTGTAAAGCTCATGTATTGGATTCTGTGAGGGGTATGTGTTGGTTTTTATCTCAGCCTAGTTTGAAGAAAAATGCAAATTAATTTGAAAAGTAGAGAGCAATGATAGTGTTTAAATCTGTGTCAAATTAAGTAACTTGATGTCACAGTTTAGGGAATGATTGAAGTAGACTGAGAAAGACACTGGAAAATTTGTAGAAATTTAACTCAATCCGACCTTAAAAGATAGGCCCTAACTGGGAAGAAAGGCAAGAAATGATAATTAAGCTGAAAAACAGAATTCAGTTATAAAAATTTAAGTTTGTTTTGTAGAGGAAAATAACATCAATCATCCTTGAGATTTAGATCCTGAATATTTTCAGATCTGCAAGATTGCACTTTCTTTAAAACTTGAGTAAATAGGGCTATACATTTTTTATTGTTCCAAGTGGTTCTGTGTCCATCAAATAGCTGCAGTGAATGAATTAGCCCAGAATATTTGCATTCAAATAAGTGTATTGTAACATTTTTAAATATTTCACATTGCCATTCAAAAATATATTATGCTTATTACATTTTAGATTTAAGATAGACTTTTCAAACCTATGGAATATTTTCCTTAATATTTATTTTATTAGGTAATTCCACCTTGTTAATGTAAATTGTAAAGAAATTTTGCTGGTTTTTAAAATTTAACTTTACTGTTAATGTCAGAAATCTGTTCTAGTGTTATTATTATCCCTCCAGTGATTACATAGTTACATCGTTGCATGGAGGCAGTTTTGAAAACTGTCAATTTAAAATTTCCCATCATAAAAGTCATTCATTATCATCTTACTTTGTTGGTAGATTTGAGAATATCTGCTGCTGCTTACAAAGAGCGTATTATTCATTTGGTTGGGGTGATCTATATATTTGAATGATCATGTGTGATATCTATATCGTTAATCTGGCCTCTAATGATTGGTTGCTGTGCCACTCCAGATTCAATCTCAGGTGACTGAAACTCAAATTTAAGCAAAATTTAAAAGCATGTTGGTGGGTGGGTAGAGGATGTATGGTTTATACAACTTAAGACTCCAGGGCTTCATTTCAGTAATAGTGAGATCTAGATGCAAAAATGATGCTATCACAACTCTGTGCTCCTGAGCTCTGCTGGATTCGGCTTGATTTTAGACTCAGGCCAGCCATCTTCACTTAGAGGCAAAGATGCATGCCTAGCATACAGAAGGTTGGTACCCAAAGGATTGGCAATTTCAGCTGGTAGAGCAAGGGGCCTTTTTCTCAAAGAAAAAGGTGCTGGGCCAACAAACAAGTAAGAGATACCATAACAAGCTCCATGTTTGGTCTTGGACACAATTATAGAAGTTTACAAAAATTGTCTGGATTCGCATTCATCTTTCTTTACACATTTGTCTTTCTCCTTCAGCTTTTGCAATCCACTGAGATTCTGAAACTCAACTTAATTTTTTTGCTAACTCCCATGCTCTCCCAATGCTGAAATCCTATATAGTTTTATCCGCCCAGTGATGAATGGATAGCCTCTAGTTAACTCCTCTACCACTTTTCTCAGTGTCTGAGATTAGCCCATCAAGTTAAGTTAACTGAGCCTTAATGAGGTTATTTATAATATGAATAACATAATTACCAGTCAGTGTTCTCCAGAGAAACAGAATCAGTAAGATCTATAATATATAGAATAAAGTATTGGCTCATGAGATTATGAAGGCTGAGAAGTGCCATGGATCTGCTATCTGCAAGCTGAATATCCAGGAAACCCAGTGGTAGAGTTCAGTTCAAGTTTAAAGGCCTAAGAACCAGGGGACTCAGAATTCTCAGTAAGTCTCTCAGCTCAGCAGTCAGGCAGAATGGGCAAATTTTTCTTCCCTCTGCTTTTTGTTCTATTTAGGCCCCCAAGGCACTGAATTATGCCCTTATGCCCTCCCCCCTCACCCCCCGTACACACACACTGTGAAGAACAATCTATTTTAATGATTCTACCACCTCAAATGTCAATTTCATCCAGAAATATCCTCACAGATACATCTGAAAATAATGGGTAGCCAAATATCTGAATACCGTGTCAATCCAGTCAAGTTGACACATAAAACTAACCGTTAACTATATTAATATAATTTATTATTATTATGTATATCTTTGAAATCATTTATAATATAGAGATATTTATATATTAATACTAGTTCTTCTGTGAAGTTGTTACAGGGAAATTAAAGCTCCATGTAAATTTTAAGACACTTCATGAATACAAAACATTATTAAACAGGCTCCAGCCCCCGTAAAATACATATATTCTATTAGATTGGCTCAGGGAAATTCATGGTCAGATGTTAAATAATGAAATGGGTTTAATATTTCTTGTCACAGAGGTACTTCTATTTTAAACGTTTGTGTCTAGAAATACAGTTCCTTAGGACTTGATTTCTACTGATATTATAACAATAGCCTCATAAGTAGTCATCCTATAGAGACAGTATAGAATAGTGTGAAGATGATAAACTCAGAGCCAAAGGATTCAGATCCTTTTTCACTTGCTAGCTATGTGAATTGGGAGTCACTTAACCATTTTGTTGTAAATGAGTTATATATTTAAAAGGCTTAGAATAGTGCCTGATGCATAATAGGTGCCCATAAATAATTTATTGAATGACTATTGCTCTGTGGCAGAGTATCTTGGCATAAAACAAAATATGTAGTGATACTCAATGTGAAGATTTGCTGAGGGAAGAAATGATTGACTTTGAGATAGACATTTGAAGTTGGAGCAGGAGTTTTTAGAGACTACTGTTGACCATGTTGGTCTTAAAAGTTGTATGTTAGTGCTGTTTATTAAGAGTTTATTCTCTTAAAAATATATTTTTCCCAAAATAAATATATTTATTCCAGAGTATGCTTAGTCCTAAGTTAAAAAACAAGAGAGCTTGTCACTATATCCTTCTATAGATGTTTTATATTTAAGAAAATGTAATTATCTGCATTTGATTATAATAGTGTATCTTTATTTTACTTTATCCAGAGAAACAAATAAGTAAAACTGTGGGTGAAGCACTAATAAATTATTTAAATAGATTCTATTATATAAAGAAATTGTATAGCAAGTTTACTGTTCTATAAGAAAATGTAAATAATGTATCCAATTCATTTAGGTGGAGTAACAGTTTTAGGGGAAATAACTTATAAAATATTTTGTTTAAATATTAACATGTACATAAACAAATAAATATTTTATGTTCTTTGAATTATACATACACAAACACACATACACACTTAAAAAGAAAAACTTTATATTGAAGAGAAAACCTTATTTGATCACTGTTAGCTCTTAAGCAGACCCTAGGTTCACATACTTGTTACATAATCTCATTCTTCAGATAAGAAGAGATTGTTTAGACTTTCTGAAGCTGTTTTTCTTATCTGTAGAATCTGGAGGATAATCTTTTTTCAGCTGGTTGCTATGAAGTTTAAGGGAACCAATTGTCTAGGTATGCAGTTGTTCTAAGTGCTAATTCTCTTTACCTTTCACTTACTTGCTTCGTTATTTGCTTTATGGTATTTGACGTCTCAGAAAATATCTTTTATATCATGAAATAAAAATAGAGAATACTCCTTTTTAAATTTGATTACATCTTAGTTTAGTATCTTATCAAAAGTACCTAGAATATGCTAAGATTGGCTAAGATTGGCTAATGTTATGGTCTCAAAGAGATTATATAAAATAGTTTATTGTTATGATGCACATGGCTGAATCAAGCTCCTTATCACACCACATACCTGGATTTTCTTTGTTTCCAGGTCACTCTTCCAAATTTACTCTGGAATTATCCTAGAGGGTCCTAAGAGAAAATATTTGGAATAGGTGTAATCCCAAAATGGAAAGTGATCAAAGCCAGTTGATTTATTTTAAACAGCCCATTAACATATAGATATGCTTATGCATTGTATTCTGATAACTGAGGCTCTAAGAAGGCTATCAGCTGTTTACATGTGAAAGTGAACTGTTAAACATTTTCAATTTTTCAGATGTTTCATGATTTTTATCTGGAAATATGCGTCATTATTATTTAATTGTTCTTGCTTTAAATTTGTTGAAGGCTATCAGCTGTTTACATGTGAAAATGAACTGTTAAACATTTTCAATTTTTCAGATGTTTCATGATTTTTACATGGAAATATGCATCATTATTATTTAATTGTTCTTGCTTTGAATTTGTTGTGTCTTTTGAATAGTGTTAGAATCCAGAAACATTAAACTTAACAGATGATTAGGAAGAAACCTGGTTCCCATTTTCTAAACCAAAATCAGATGCCCTCTTAAGACTCATAGACAATTTACACATTTATTTTAAAGCATGTTAACTAATAACTAATAGTCCTAATCTCAATAATATTTTGTATAGCTCTTGCTGGGCAAGTTAATTAAACATAGCCGTCCCTCAATTTCCATACCTGTTTAAATAATACTAAAGTATAATATTGATATAATATAACATTATATAAAGTATAATACTAATACTAACAAAGAGGTCATATTAAGTTCTATGAATATGTGACTTACTGATTCTCTTGCAAAATAGATTACACATTGCTTTTTTGTTTGAAATATGAATATTGAGAGGAAATAGTAATTGCACTTGAACAGCTAAGTTCAATAAAACTTTCTGCAGTGATGGAAACATTCCATGCAGCTAACCAGCACTTGCAATGTGACTAGTGTGACGTGACCAAGGAAATGAATTTTTAAGTTAATTTGAATTAATTTTGATTTAAACTAAAATCACCACTGCTCTAGAGTTTGCAACTCATAAACAAAGTTTTTGTGAAACAGTTGAAATTAAAGATGCAACATAAAATTTATAAGCTTGTGCAATGAATTTAAAAGCAGTTATTTCACCTTCTCCTTTCAGTCTCCCGCACATAGTTACTCCAGCTATGACTCTGGAAAAGACGAGAGTGTAGAGCGAGGCGCTGAGGACCTCTCGCTAAACAGGGGAGATGAGGACGAAGATGACCACGAGGACCATGACGATTCAGAGAAAGTTAATGAGACAGACGGCGTTGAAGCTGAGCGGCTGAAAGCTTTTAATGTGAGTCCTGCCACACACTCCAAGTGTGGTTTAATTTTTGCCACTTCACTTTCATGTTGTTGCTTGTTGGTAAATGTGGATATTTTAGAGACATGTTTGTTTAATTTACAGAAGGATTTAAAAAGTACATGAAACACTCTTTGCCAACCAGACACCAGAATTGCTGTGTTTTGTTTAGAATTTTAAAGCCAAATGTGAGCTGAAAACTGGAGTTGTGTTGTGTGAGTATGCATGTTTACCTAGTGGATGGAGGGGGCCTCAGCTTAGTCCTCGGAGAATACGCCCGTCATCTGTTATTTCTTTTGCTTTCCTAGCTTATCTAATTATGCATGACAAAAGAGTCAATTGTTTGATTTCAGAGATTAGTCCACTGTGCAGTGTAGCAATGTAACAGTCGTATTCATCATTAATAGAGAATGTAATGGGGTGCTCAATTGTCACAGTCTACTGTTATTTCCTGATTTTTTTCTACACAATAGTCTATTCTTTTCTGTATGTTTGTCTGTCTGTCTTGCCTTTCTCTCTCTTTCTCTCTATTTTTTAATCCAACCATTTAGAAAGTCTTTAAAGAGTGTTTGCTTAAAATTTCTGGCTTTCCATTGCAAAGTTCTCCAGTTCATAAACCAGAAAACAGTATTTTCCTATCGGTAATCAAGACAGGAAGCTAGGAACAGAAGAGAGCAGCCCTCCAAACCCTTCTCCTCTGTCTCCCTCTTGCCAACAGATGTTTGTCAGGCTGTTTGTAGATGAAAACTTGGACCGAATGGTCCCAATCTCTAAGCAGCCCAAAGAAAAGATCCAGGCTATCATTGACTCATGCAGGCGACAATTCCCTGAGTATCAAGAGCGTGCCAGAAAACGTATACGTACTTACCTCAAGTCCTGCAGGCGGATGAAAAGAAGTGGTTTTGAGATGGTGAGTTTTGAATTAAAACACAGCTCTAGCCTCCATCAAAATCCCACATGTAAACCATGACACTATTTTTTTTCCATCTTAGTGTCTTTTTTTATTTTTTTCCATAATGTCAGGTCAAAGGGGTTTTTGTTTGCTCGTTTGTTTTTTTCCCCTTCTCCTTTTCATCTTCCTGAAGTATTTATTCCCTTTGTTTATTTAATAAGGAACATCTTGTGAGTCCAGTGCTCACAGAACCACGTGGTACCATGCCACAGAAAATAAGCGTGATATGAGTAAATACCAGTGAGAACCAGCATCTCATTCATATTTGTTTTCTTTCTGTCGCTACTAAAGTGGGCATGAGGTTATTTAAGTTGTGAACTGAAGCACCAGTCACTGCTTGAGATAGCATCTGAGAATGGCATTCTCTAGAACAAAAGAAAACGGATCCATTTAAGGGATATTGTTTTTATATCAATGGTTAACAAATAGCAGGCCTTGAAACTAAAGATCAGAGAATGAAAATGCTCAGGTGAAAGAAATATAAGGATTTGTTGTACTGGATATGTTTGTGTGCTGGTGGATGGTACCATGAGCTTTCATATTCAGGTAGACTTTATAGACAGATGAGATTATGTTGACATTAGATTACTCGATAGGGCGGAGATTAGAAATCAATGATTCTTAAACTTTATTCTATTTCACTTTGCTCTAATTGTTACATCTAGAAATAATGCACACATTTACAATGTATGCCTTGCCCATTTCTTTATTTTTTATGTATATGAACAGTTTCAAAATTTTGTGAAACCATTTTTTTTTTCTCTTCTTATCTGAGAAGGCTGCATAAAAGCCTAGGCTGTTAATGTTTGTGATCTGTGAATCTAATTAGATGTGATTGGGTAGGAGCTGGTGTACATAAGAGAGGTTTCAGAGTATGCCTTGTACCAATTATCTCAAATCATAAAATCTCCAGAGCTGGATATAAAAGGCCATGCTTTATGAAAAATAAATCTAATAAAATCTAATGTTTGATCAATAAATACTATATTCATTTTCTTTAGATTTACTTAACCCGATAAGTTAAGTAACTATTAAATTAATCTGTAGACGAATATATCAAGTTGTTATTGAGTCTGTTGGCTTTGATGCTCAAATTCAGCAAATTCTTTGAAGAATATTTATTGTTCCAGAAAAGAAAGCCTATCTCCAAGGTGTTCTGATCTTAAATTCATAGTAATAGAAAAGGCCATAAAAAGTACAGCGTTATGAACAAGGTAGGATTGATCCATATTGAGTATCATCTCCAGTAGGTGATATGATTTCTTTTTGTTTCCTGAATTTGCATTATGAGACTTTTGCCATGCTGCATGCATGTATTTTTGTAAAAGTCAAATGAAAATATTTAGGGAAGATATAAAAGAGACTTTAGTCCATTACTCCTCTTGTATCTCAAGTTTCGCCACTGTACCAAGTTAAACCAAATAGCCTAGATATTTAATGATCTCAATCTCTTGAAAAATTACCTAGTTGGTTGCTTTTAATATTATGCAATTGACTTTTTTTTGTTTGTAGAAACAAATCTCATGCTAGTTTTTGTATTGTCAAGGTCATTGTTTGCTAGGTTGCTAAATGTCCATGACAAAAAAACCTGATTTCAGAAGTTTCTTCTAGAATGTAAAGCAAGAAAAATAATTTTTTTCCCTGAGGAAGTGGAATGCTTTCACATGTTCTCAACACCAGGACTATGAACCTTAATCTGTTCACTTTTGTGCCTTACTACCAGGGGAGCTCAGAGCCAAACTCTCTCCAAGTCTTTCTGTTTAATTTATCTTGGTGGAGACAACTTTCCTTGGTGGATTTGATATTTTTTAATGGAAAAAAAGGAGGTATAAATTTAGACACAAATAAGTAAATAATCTAATTATGAAAGCACCAGAAAGCAAACCTTTCATGTTTAGGAAATAATATATATTTTTTAGAGGATTTAACTTTTCGATCATTTGCTTCTATTTGTCTAACACAGCTCATAGTAGAGGGATCAGATCTTGTTTTCAATATATAGTTTCCCTGATATCTTAACCATTGGAAAAATACAGTGACACTTGTTATTAGTTTGTTAACAGAGTTACTATAAAAATGAATTAAGTGATTCTTTAAACTGAAAATTATATCAAAACTATACCTAGCCTTTCATAGAAGATCTTGATAAAAACTTTATAATACCTGTGTAGCTATCAATATTCTTCACACAATATGAGTACAACTGTATTTCTCTCTTTGTCACCAATTAACTTAACTTATGCTAATTAACAAACACATTTTGTTTGAATTTTCCGCTTGCTATTTGAACTAACTCTTGCCCTCTTTCTTGTATTTGTCATTTACCATCCCCCAGGTTATATTCACAGCTTCTAAGATCTTTATTTATAATCTTTATTTTTAATTGCATCCTCTGGTATCCTCCTTAATAATATTGACCTCCTAGCTGATTTCACAGTTCTTTTACCTTTCCACTTTAGGGATCTGGATGTCTATTTCACCTCAGTCTTTATTAGCATGAATATACCTTGGTCTTAGTCATCATTCCAAGAGCCTGCACTAGCAATATTAAAAATTTCAAAATTTTCTAAATGTTCTCAAGTATTCTCTTGTGACTTTACAGAGGAAAGTTCTTGTTCTTATTTGCCCTGGCTAAATAAATCTCACATCTCTGCCCCCATATAAATCTATCTTCTTCAGAACATTGCTTCATCAACCATCCATACTCTTTTATATGTTCAGTTTTCCCTTTTCTCTGAGAAGAATATATAATCTTTTTTTCTTAAAAAAAAGTTTTCAGATTTTTATATATATATATATGTATATATATACACACACACACACATCGGTTACTATTCTTCTACAATCTAAGTTCCTTCTTTCTTTGTCAGGTTTCTCAAAAGAGCATTTTATACTCACAGATAATACCTATTACCACCAAATTCTTCAGTACTCCTTCACATTCAGATTATTCAGACTGTGATTCTCATCACTATGTAGTCAGCCTACAGATCTGCAAGGTCTGTATCTGTGGATTCAATCAACTGATTGAAAATATATGGGAAAAAAATAAGAGGGTTGTGCCTGTATTCAACATGTATAGACATTCTTTTCTTGTCATTATTCCCTAGACAACACAGTATAACGGCTATTTACATGCCATTTACATTGTATTAAGATTTATAAGCAAGCTAGAGATGACTTGAAGTATACGAGACAATGTGCCTAGGTAATAGGCAAATATTATGCCACTTTATGTAAGGGTCTTGAGCATCCTCAGAAGTCCTAGAACCAATCCCACACAGATACCAAAGGCTGACTTTACTGAATTAGTTCTTATAAAGATCACAGGCTGGGCATGATGGCTCACATCTGTAATCCCAGCACTTTGGGAGGCCAAGGCAGGCAGATCACAAGTTCAGGAGATTGAGACCAAATTGAGCTAACATGCTGAAACATCATCTCTACTAAAAAATAAAAAAAAAAATTAGCTGGGTGTGGTGGCATGCACCTGTCGTTTCAGGTACTCAGGAGGCTGAGGCAGGAGAATTGCTTGAACCCGGGAGGCAGAGGTTGTAGTGAGCCCAGATGGTGCCACTGCACTCCAGCCTGAGTGGCAGAGCTAAGACTCTATCTCAACAAAAACAAACAAACAAAAGATCACACGACCACCTTTGCACAAAACTCAAAGACTGTATACTCAACTAAAGCACACTCATTTTCTTGAGACTCATTTCTGTTCCTCCTCATTTACTCTTACCTGCTTTTGGGCAGTTCCTACAGTTCTGTGTTTAGCCACTTACTGTATATTACCCTAACCACATTTGCAAATGTCTGCCCTTATACACAGTACTCTATTCTCTAAGTACAATACCAGAAATCTACAAATCTTTGGTATTTCATTCCAAATGTCAGCCAGACATTAGAGTAATGATAATCATATCACACTGAATTCTTTATATTCTCCAGCACCTATTTTCTCTACTGATATTCCACCTCATTTATCAAGCCACCAGTAAGTTCCTCTTGACTTGTCCACTGTTAATAGCACCATCTTGTCATTTATACCATTGCTTAATGTAGAATGAGATTTTATTGTTTTTGTGTTTTGTATTTTACCACTCACTAAATTGTGCTTATTCTTTCTTTACTGTTTCCTAAATAAATCTTATAATTTCTGATTTTATGTGCTATTATTTTAGTTCTAGTCTTTCATACATCATACCTATACTCTTGTATAATCCTTCTAACTCAACTCCCTACTTTCATCTTACACTCTTCACGTAAACACTATGTCTAGGCAGAGGCAGAAATAAGATTTGCAAAAGCTGAAGATTATGTGACTTAAGATCTTTTTGAAAAGAAAAGTAATATACAATTATAAGAAAAAAATAGGTAGAAAAATGAACGTGTATTTGCAGTTTAAAAATATACGACAAAAAATATTTAGAAACCACTGAAGTCTCGAAGATCAAAACACTTCTTCTAACATCTAACATCATTAGATAATTTTCAGACACACTTACATATAAATCCTTCTGGATTTTAAAATGACTTTCCCTCCTTCCTGGAATGCTTACAACATCCAAGAACTCTAGCACTCAAGAGGCCCATCCACTTGAGGCATCCTATGCCTCACTTTATTGACTTTATGATAAATCTGCCTTTGCCCCTAGAGTAGTCTTCCTCTATTCTGGCTTTAATAGCATGCAACTCTGTCATCTCAGAACAAATTCCAAATTTCTTACTATAATGTTTTAGCATATGACCTTTTGAAACTGAGAGACCTAGCTTCAGTTCCTTGCTTAGTTCAATTCCTGTACAAGTGCATTATTTCTGAGTCTCTTCTAAATGATAGGGCTATTGGGGTATTATATATGATGATGTATGTGTAATGTTTAATGTTTAGCATATAATGTGGTACCTTTCTACCTTTCCTTCTAATATGGTCAAATTATTTCCTTTCACACCTTAGTTCATCATATGGGACTGCTGTTCCTTTCAATGTGTTGTCTCTTGGTCCACTAATTTTTTTATGACTCAGGGATTATGAGTACCCTTTGTTCATTTTTTACTAAATGCATTAAAATTGAAGAATAACTAGGTTGTGAAGACTATAGCCAATATATTTTTCAAAGCTACTAATCATTGCATCTTTTATTTTTAGCAAGTTGTTGACTTGAGCCTCATGGGGTATGTTCTTTCCACATACGCACACCCCACCCCAGCTTCCCACCACAAACACATACAAATCCTGAATAAAATATAACAATTCAAAAAAATACTCAGCTAAGCTCAAAAGAAAGAAAAGGAAATTTCCAGATACCTGAAATGAATAGGAAAAATCTTAGCCAGAATTGTAAACCCTTAATTGGATGTATGAATGTCCACTCAAGTTTAGGATACATGCGTTTTAGTTTCCTAGTAGACAGGCACATAAACTGAGAAATGTATACAAAGTTGGGCCCAAGAAAGGCTAGTCCTCTATTTTTCTCTCTGAAAAAGGAAATAAGAAATATCCTAATACAGCTTTTAGGAATAAAAATGGCAGACATTTTAAACATTGAAATTAAAACCTTACTAAATGGGTTAAGTAGATTATAAGATTCAGCCAAGGAGAAAGTAAACTGTAATACAGAAGTATGCAAGTTACCCACAGGAGAAAAAGAGAAGGTAAATATGAAAAAGAAATTAGGATGGCGATTAGGATGATAAAGATAGATTTAATAGGCATTCCAGAGGAGAAATTGGAATAAAGAGGCAAATTGAAAAAGATGATGAGGAGAAATTTTTCAGAATTGATTGGACCTGGATCCTAGTAACAGATAAGTAGATTAGTATTAAACAGTATATATTTAAAAAAATTCATACCTAGGGATATTACAGTAAAACCACAGAAGAGCAAATAAATTCTTAAATGTGCCAGAAAGAAACAACACATTTATCTACAATAGAAAAAAGCGTGAACAATTTCTTCAAATTACTAAGAAAAGAGGCTTCAAGAAAAACTACTTTTAATTCACAAATCAATCCCCAGCTCAGCTCTGCTTTCAAAATGAGGAGGAAAGGAATACTTCAGATAATTTCTGAGGCTACTACTCACACAGCCGGACTGGTTCCAGAGGAATTCCTCTATACTCTAAGAAGAAGGAAACTGAATCCAGGAGGAAATAATAAAAAATTAGTAGCATTGGTGAGCGTCTGAAGAAAAGCACCTGGATTTAATAGACAATGAACCTTGGTTCTTGTCTGTGCTTTTCCAGTTGCTACTTGTGGATTTTCTATCTCTGAGCTTAATCTCACCCTAGAAAAGAAAAATGGAAATGATAGCTCTTATCCTAAAGATGAAAACCAAAAGGACTTGAAATAACAAATGTAAAAACTCCTAGGACAGTACCTGGTACACCTAGTATGGCACTTGATGCATGTGCGAAACATAATAAAATGCAATTTAATCTGAAATTGAATTTCACAGTTCCCTTTCCTGGGAAACCTGCACTGTCCCAATCTGTTGAGCTACTTGAAGGACTAAATCAACTAGGTCTTTATCTATTTAATCCTCACTGCTAGCTAACAGCAGCCTCAAATCTTTCTCTCTTCTGTGTGCAAATTGTACTTTGTGGTACATCTTTTGTAGTTTTATTTTATCCTGTCTTATATTGCTGTTATCTATATATGGGCCTTAGCTCTTTAAGAAGAAATTACGTTCCTTGAGTGCTATGCTTCTTAACTTGTTCATCTCTGTATCACCCACGATGTCTTACATAATACAAGTAGTTGCTTAAGAAAGTTGCTCAATTCGTGTTCAATTCAACTGAATTAAAATTGCTGAATGAAAGATTGAGTGACTGGATGGATATTTACTAATGTGCTTCTTTGTGGTAGAAATTAGTTGAGAGATAAGATAATTTTTATTGTGTGATATGAGTTTCACACAATTTAACTGAAAATGTAGCCTAATATATTTTAAATCATTAGCAAGTAATTTTTACTAAAGAAAACAGTTATTTAACTTTCAATTTTAACTATTTTCAACCTCTCAAAACATTTAAAAAAAATACACTTGATCTTAGCCAAAAGGCCAAGAAGTGATACATTAAGCAAAATTTAAATCTATTTAGCAATTAGTGGGAATAGGTAGTGATAGTAATTATATGAATGGAATTGGTATACACTTTGTTTCACAAATAATTAGGAAAATGATATCAAAATGTACAATACTTGTAAGTATATGTAACACTAATTTCAGAATTAAAATCTATTTTGTAGTGTATATACAAAATGTATTTTATATATTTAAAATAAATGATCATGAAGTTATAAATGAAAGCATGTTATTTCAGTTGATAATTTAGTTGATCTTGTGTCTTCATCAGAGGCATTGTCAGACGATATTAACTAAATTGCGTTTCTAAGTCTTCAACTAGAAGACTTATTAATTCCCCATGTATTTGGGAAAGATCATTATTAATGGCCAATAATATTCTAAAATTAAGGCCAAAGCATAGACCATTAATTCATAAATGAAATATTTCTAATCAAAGCCTAGACAAAGATTAAACAGCTTATATTCTATTTCTGTTAAAACACACTTTCAAACTCCTTTTAAATTAATCAAGAGAATTTTCTCAAACAATTAGAAAGTTCAAGAATTCACATATAGTGGATCCACAGGCTCCAATGTCAGGGGTTCGCTGCTTTTCTTTTTCTTAATTATGCTTCTCTTGTGTATTGATTCATGTCTTAGACCACTTCTTGCTACCTGTTTGGAAATGTTGCTGTCAGCAGTTCTAAGCCTCTAGACTTAAAACTCACAACCCAAGAAGAATCCTCCAACTCTAGGTCTCAGTTCTCAAGAAAGAACTTTGCTTGACCCTGTTTGAATTATATGTCCACCTTCTTGGATCAGTCACTGGAAACAAAAGTATTGAGTTCCCATGATTGTCCCGGATGAACGCATGTGGCCAGGGTTAATTGAGGAAGGAACTTTCCTTATTTCTTCCATCAAAACCATGTGGAATGAAGTAAGGACAGTGAACTATTATTTTAGTTTGCATTCACCACCTAATCTGAAATCTTGGATTATCTATGGTTTCAAATTCAGAGGTTTACAATTTGGGGACATGATAGAATACATGTTAGGTTTGTACATATTAGGTTTGTTGCATAACGCCCATAGTGCGGCCTAGAAAAACATCACATATACAAATATATTAGTATTTCTGCTGCAAAATGTATGAAAATTCACAGAAATTAGGAAAAAGTAAAACTTTAAGTATTAATTTATCAGTTTTTTTTTCTGCCAGCAGTTTATTCCAAGTTTTTGAAAAATCTTTTAAGTTTATACAATATTAGAGCTTCAGAATTGCTCATAAAAGGTTGTCTTTATTAAACACACTTTTAATAATGCACTTCCATGTGCATTATAAAGTTATAACCTATGTGCTAGGCATTATACTAACTTGTCCCATAAACTCTTTGATGGCAGAGACCCTATTGAGATTATCTTCAAATCTCTAAACTTGGCACAGTTCCTGTTATATTAAAAGTGCTTATTAAATATGCTAATGACTCTGTGCATTTCTCATGGACTTCTAAAAATGACTTCATAATATGGAGCTTATTTTCCTTATTTATAATTTTCTGACTGAACCTCAGTTTTGTCATTTATAAGAATAAAAATAATAATACCTAGCGGGATGACTGAGGCTCAGATTAAATTGCAAAAATGGTCACATAGTAAGTAGCTGATTATAGAATAATACTCAGTTCAGTATGACTTAGTTGTAAGCTATCTCTATTCCACTGATGTATAAGAGTGAAACCACCTGCTTAATAGAAGGAATCCCATAGAACCTGAAACTTTATGTATATAACCTGGACTATCATGCCTTTAGGTATAGATATGCCACCTGGGGGAGACAGTGTGCGCATACCATCCAAATTACAGAATTCTTAATAAGTATTTTATAAAGTAACAAGATTAGGAGGAATAATCTTAATTCAGCACCCTACGTAAACTCTGACTACTGAATTGTTTAATTATCTTCAAAGCGCTCATTCTACTTACAACCTTGGGTGGATGTCACAGTTGCTCCCAAACTGACCTTATCTAATACTTTATTAAGCTTTACTTTAACTGTGGAGTCTGGAGAGCATTACCACATTTACCCATGAACATAACCTTAAATTCTTAAATTTCTTTTTACTTTTTTATAATTATAAAAATTCTGTGGCATCCTAAATGTACAGCTGAAGTTAAGAGGACTCTAAAGTTATTTCATTTATAGTTTTAAGGCCAGATAAAATGAAATAGTTGGTTGGTATGGTGGTAAGTTTTACTGGCATATATAAGAAAAGACACATTTACATCGTGCCAACAGCAATTTCATCTTAAGTCCCCAATTAAAATGTGACTCTTTAAACTCCAAAAGCTCCATGTGATGATTTAGCCATCTGTTTAATGACACAACTGCCACTGATTTGAGCAAAGATAATTATTACAATAAGAGTAGTGCTGGAGAAAGATCAACTCAGATCCCAGTTAGAATCTCAGTTAATTATGAAGAGATAATTAGAGAGGGTAGGTACCGTTATCTTATATACAGGGAAATAAATAGATAAGTATTCCCAATCCAGGTATAGATCATGTGAAGTGTATAATTATATCCATTTTAGACTATTATTTTAAATCTTCTAAGGAGAGAGAGAGAGAGAGAGATCAAATAGTATATATATTTGCTGAGCTATCTTCAACCAGAGGAGATGTTGTTTTTCATAAATTATCTATTGAATTCATTGCATTTAGTTTTTGCATCAAAATATTCTTATCTCTAATTATTACATGGAAGTTTTGTGTTTTATGCCCACTCTTACAAATGTACGAGGGAATTTTCCACAATCATTCCTGGTGAAATCTGTGACTATATCCCCTAACATACTCTGCTAATTATGTTTCAGAAAGACCATACTGTGGTAACATTAGAATAAGCTCTCAACTATCAAATGTAATGATGGAAAGGAGAGTTCAGATGAAGATGATTCTTAGAGCACATACTAAACACTAGTTTTAAATTTCTCTGTAATATAATTACTTTTATAAGGAGAAGAATTGATTAATTTCCTTCTCACTATCTTAATGTTAGTGCTTTTGAGTTGTTAAATGGATAGAAGCCAAATTAGAGAATTTTTTTAAACTTTCATCTTTAATATCTTATAACCAAATACTGCACGCTTGAGCCCTGTGTGTATTGGGAAGCATTGGTATTTATTATTGGCTCATTAATATTAAAAGCAAAAGGATTTTTAGCAAGATTATCTCACAGGAGAGAAAGAACTTCTCCACCTGGCTCCTGTATTCTCATTTTAGGCATGAAATTAAGTTTGATTATGTTTCTGGTATAGTAATTTATTGACACTTCTGGCTGTGTTAACATTAAAATCGTATTAACTCAGATTGTATCAGTTAAGGATTTGTGGCATAACTTAGATAAGTTACATTTTTTTCTTTGTGCTATTAATGAAGACTGTAAATTTCATAATTTATAGAATTTATAGGAAAATATATTAAAGGACTTCAACCACTTTAAGTGAAGGGTGGGGTGCTAGGGAGATCCTGATATATTCTTCGCTAAATGCAATGTGTAGTTAGCTGTGATTGAATTCCCTTCCAGGAATGAGTAGCATTTAAGAATTATACATTTATTTAAACTCACTGGGGCCTTTTAGTTGTAAAATGTGAATAATAGTTTACTAGGGATCATAACTCTCAACTTATCATCAGACTTAGATTTGAATTCAGATATTTTGAATTCAAAATATCTACATTGCTGCATAATTGTGAGCAAGTTACACAATCTCTCAGAAGATAAATACATCTCTCAATGTATTTTATTTAAAATGAGTAATGTAAGTGCTTTTCTCAAAGATTGTTTAGGAGATTAAATTTGATAATAAATCTAAGCTTTTGGTATTAATACTTGAATGTCCTAAACACTCAATAGGAGTTAGGTATTACTAACATTTATCTAAAAATTATTTTAGGATGCTGCTGTATTTCCATACTCAACAACATTATTGAGATGTAGTATATTTCTGCAAAAATATATTTCAAATATATTTTTAGACTGTAATACAGATTTTGTGATTTATTCTGCCTTTTTCTCCAATGAGCTTGAGTTAATGATGATTATAATACATCTATGTAAATGGCTACCTTTGTTCTGCTTATTTTTTAGTTGAAAACTATGGTTTGTTTATAAGGCTTTTTAAACAATTTTTTGTTTATTAATGACAAATTATGTAAAAGTACTAAGTATACAACAGAATTTAGGAAAGTGAGAGTTGAAAATTGGGAGACACGAAACCTGAGTTATAGATCTAGTTCAATTTGTCCTTTTGCAATTACTTGATCTGCCTAGGTTTCAGTTTCTTCAAAGTTGAGGGAAGAAACTTATACGAGATGACTTCTATGGCCATTGAGAGTTGTCAATTTATGATCCTACAATAAACTCAGAACAAATCTATTTTCAAAATTATACTATTTATCTATGGGCAGTGTTGAATCGAGTATCTTTGCTTCTATTTATTTCTTCCACTCAATAGGGTAGTATGCATAATTGCTTTATCTTGAAGTTGATTTTTAGATATTATCACATGACCTTAAAATGTATCTAGTTCTACTTAGCCAGGACATTAGTTTTTGAGAAGACCAATATAACACATCTAGGGAAGATCCAACTCTCCCCATCATCTTTTCTGAAAAGGAAATTACATAAATTATTATGCATAACAACTGTTACTGCTTTAGTAGAAGTTGAGTAATAAAAGTTGTTTTTAAAAATTAAAAAGAATTTAAAAGAAAATGCTATGAAATAATTTTAATTGAAGGGATATTTTACTTATGTTCTCCCTATTAAACAAAATTTTATGCATATAAGTTACTTGTGTGCCTATTGATACTATGTAATTATTTAGTAAAATTCTATAGCTTTATATATTCCTAATTTTGAATGGTGATAGCTGGGAAAAAAAAGAGAGGAGAATCAAGGTAATGAACTGAAATACGTGCCTCTGAATCCCTTGTGGCTATCAATAATTAGGTTAAGAAAAGGAAGGTTGTTGATATTTTATTTAGATTCTCTAAATTCCATCCCTGGAAACAAATGATTTAATAATGTAGTTTATAAAAGTATAAACCCTCTCTCCTATTTGAACAATGCTAACTACAATCAAGTAATTTGTTTTATTTTTTGATAATGTAATGTTCTTATTCTCATTTTTCCTATAACACCTTTGCCTCAAAAAATAGCTTAATCAAGAAAGATATCAATGAGTATCTAATTTCCATGTAGTTTGGATTACATTTTTGAGTCAGGCAGTGATCATCTTTTAATGAGACTGATTTTATAGTTTAATTTATTTGGCTTTGGACTACAATATTTTATTTATACCTATTGAAGGAGAGAATGAACTGAAGAAGCAATATGAGTTTTGAAATTATGCTTACATCTTTATGACAATTTCTTTTAGGCTTGCCTCATCTGACCCTCTTTTCTGTTCTAAATGCACAGTCCTGGCTTTCTAATTCCTTCTCAAAATGTTTATATTGCATTTTTTCCTACCACCAACAGACCTCTTCTCTTCTCTTTTGCAAAAATAACATTACAAATATTCTACTGCTTTATTGTCAAAGCTATGTAGCCATCATTTGAGATGTCCCATGGGGTTAGCAGAGGAGGATGTACCCTATACCTTTTCTACCTTTTGCCTCCAGAGGATACTTTGGAGGGGGGAGTAGTGAGGAAGTCTGCTAAGGCAGCTGCATAATTTGCTTCCTAGTTCACCCAAGGTCAGAGCCTGGTCTCTGTCTACACTACACAAATTTAACTGTGAGTGTCTGTTAAAAGGATGTGGTCTGAATCTAGAGTATTATTTCAGATGTAAGCCCTGTGTTCAATGTGCTGAGACACATTTTACATGCCAGAATTGGTAAAATGAGTCATGTAAAAAAAAGGCATGTTTCAATTTCTTTAGAAAAAAATTCAAAATGTCTCGATTAGTTCAGTTTTCTAATAAATAGCATTCACACATATTTTAGACTGAGGCTTTGAAAACCCAAAGGTGGCATATACTATATATGCTCTATTCCCAGAAGATACATTTATTTCATAATTCCACATTATTTTACTATCTCATTTGGTTTAATTTTGTTATTATCTATCATTTGCTCATCTTAATTTAAAAAACTGTTCTATATCATTAAGTATTTCATCTTTCATTTGAATGACTTTGCATGTAATTATGGAAAAAATGAAAATCTTAATTTTTGTTATGATTATCACAAATGATTTTGAGAGCTGCAAACAATTTATAGTTAATTATGAATTTAGTTGGAGAATTAATTACTTTCTACGCGGGCTACATAGAAGATGGATTTCAACATGTACCTATTAAATTAATAATATCACTCATATTTTATAAGTAAAACAAAACATGTACACACAGGCAAACATATCTCACATCTAAAGCATTAAATCTTTAATATATCAAAATTATTTTAGGACTGACTTTCTAGTTTTTAGTTATTTATATTTAAAAGCATTTTAATCACAGCAATTGGGTCACAATGTAGAATGTAAATATTCATAATATTTCATATTAAGATCGTTTGACATGGTCTGAGTGTCTGTTAGGTTTTGTTTAACTCTGTTTCAGCCCTGTCACTTGTTTTTGTTTTGTTTTTTTGTGCATGTCATATGTTATAATAGAATTAAAGACCTTGTTTTATTTGCAAAATCCAGTCAGCAATTTTGCCACTGCCTGTTCAAACTCCAGCTTCATGGTCCAGGCTAGATACTTGTAAAAATGGGTCTATGGGAATGAATGATGAATCTGTTTAGCAATGATAACTTTAACCTCTAACTAGCTTTCATTTTTCATCTTTACAATTTCCATTTCCTCTTTCTATTGAAATAAGTTCAGTTGAAATAAATGGATACTCCTGCAAGTGTTGATGATCCTGAGAGCTCTTCTGAAAATAGCACTAGCCTGTTAATGATACTGTTAATAATTTTTTCATATTTTTCTTTTTTCTTTTAGTCTCGACCTATTCCTTCCCACCTTACTTCAGCAGTTGCAGAGAGTATCTTGGCTTCAGCTTGTGAGAGTGAGAGTAGAAATGCCGCCAAGAGGATGCGTCTGGAGAGACAGCAGGTACTGGGGCATCTAGAAGTCTGGTGAACACCAGCTATAGCAAATACAGCTCATTTTGATGTATGTGAAAGAGTGAAAGCTCTTGAATGGATTTAAAGTACACAGAGATATAGTTTTTGTGTCTTTATGATATGAATTTAACCTTGAAAATGTGTATTAATGTGACTGGTGAAGGTTAAATTACAAAATATTTCTGTGGTGAAAATGAACATTTGCAAAACTAACAAGTAATAATTCTGTTTAGTATCCAATTTCAAGGCCAATTACTTATTAAGAGGTTTTAACTGATCATTTCCAATACCTTTGTAATTTACCTCATCACTTATGAGAGTGACCTGATCACATTCATTTTGAATGAAAATGAACCAACCTCCCTTTAATTTCCTCTGGTCTATTATCACACGCCAATACATGATGCCTGGGGTGGTGACAGTACAACACAACTTTGAAAGGCTAGAAAGTCACAAAAATGAGGATATACATAATAAAAATCCATGTCTTAGGCTTACTCTCTCATTAATTAATCATTTATTTTATGCCAATTGCATGGCACGTTATAGTATCTCTTTTCGAAGGCATCTGTCTAGTGTAGATGTTTGCATTTTTTGTACTTTACTTACTGGTGTTTCCCTCAGTCCTTCCCTTGGGTTATCTGTATATTTCTGTTTCTCCTCCAGATCCCAAAAATGTTTTTCTCCTTTTTCTATCTACTTCCTTTCTTAATTATCCATAGTAAAAATCTAAATTATCACATGATATACTAAGTAGTCTGCATAAAAGTTTGCCACATTTTCATTTGTAAATTATTTTTACAACAAATGAATCATATGCTTTATATTGCTAATTGAGGATGAGATGAGTCAAGACTAAATTAAGTTAGTCCAGTTTTGTTTCCACTGTAAGCCAGTGGACTTCAAAGAAAAAAGCAAGAAAAGTTTTTTCATTCCACGCTTAGAATACTTTAACATCCCGTTTTAGAATGACATCAGCTTTGATTTGATGTGTTTATTATTAAAATGTCATGTGCTAATAATTCTAAATGCTGCAAAAGATGAAGCCTTCAGTTAAATGAAAAAATACAGTATTAGTCTCAGATAAAACTATGTGAAAATGTCAATTTAGAATTTGTTAATCATGCCACCAGTGTTGATTCACATGTGTGTGCCCCTCTGTTGAGAGTTTTATCATTGTTATATTTATAAAATATATTTTATACAATGAGTTATAGCACTGTATATAATACCATCTGGCATAGTGATTAGGGGAGCACATTCTGGAACTGGGTTTGAATCTCATCACTACCTTTTCTAATTGTGCAAGCTTCAGCAAGCTATTCCAGTTCTATGTGCTTTGGTTTCTCCGTATGAAAGACGGCAGTAGTAACAGTACTCAACCTATGGAGTCCTTATGAGAACCTTAAATGACAGATTCATGTTATGTACTTAGTATTTTGCCTGGTGCATAGTAAGCATCAATAAATTCAGTCTAGAAAAGACTTTGATGCCTAGCTGTTCTGTCATTGCATTGGCATCAGTTAACTAGAAAGAAGCATTAATAATACTACCTCAGATATTGGAGTTTCAAAGTCTAAGTCCATTTGAGAACAGATGCTAGTTCTAGATATTGGAATTGTAGAATTCTGAGATTGAAAGCATTCTCCTGGTTGTTATCTAGCCATATATCCTACCTACTCTACATTCTAGAATAACCCTATATAGTTTTAATCATATGTGTAGTTGTTATAAGAATTAAATGACTTATTCATGTTATATACTATCTATAATGTCACTCTATAATATTCTCCAAAGCTGTTCATCCACTGATATTTTATCTAGTCACTTAACTACTGTTGGCCTATTCTGTAAAATGGGAGATACAGATATCAGATTCACAGAGCTATTGTGAGGAGTTAGTAAGTCAATGCATATAAAAAGCACTATGTATTTCATAAGTTTATATATTGTTAAAGATACATTTGTTATTTGCTTCAGTATCTCAAATCTCACCCTGGTACTAAAGATCTGCTATTTACTAACACACTTTCCTACCGTCAGAGATTCAACATGTTTTTGAAGGTCTTAACTTGAGCTCAACTTTACTTCATAGACTTTCTACCCACTGAAGAAGAACTTCTAGAAATAATTAAAAATGAGACTTCCTACTCTTGCCCCAGGAGTAGAGACTAGAATGTATGAGAACCAATGGTCCTTGGCCCTATTGTCTCCTTTTTATATGCCCTCATATATTTATTGCAAGCCTCTGTTATCTAGGAATGGAGGATGCCCAATATTATCTCCATATAGAAAAATATTTTCCAACCCAAAAGAATTCAAAGGGCTTTGGACCTGTGGGGAATAATGAAGACATCATTTTTCAAATTTAAACTCTAAGATTTACTAAAAACCTATTGGGCAGTTTCTAGATACAGTTTCATTTACCATTCTCAACAACCCCATGAGAAAAGATATTATTATTCTGATTTACGTGTAAGGAAACTGAGGCCCAGAGAAGTGAGATGATTTGTGCAAGGTCACCAACTGCACAAGAAAGCCAGAATATGAGTTTATAGTAGATAAAAGAGATGTCTGAGATCTTTTCACAATCCTGTAAAGCATTTTCATGTATTATGTTCATGGAGGAAAAACCCATAGCCAAGAACAAACATTTAGAACTTGTATTATTTGTGCCTCTGCTTACAAGGTTTTGGCAGTGTAGTTTTCTTCTGGAAAATGATTTACTTTATTTACAAAAATCTTGTACTTTACCATAACTAGCAATCTAGATTTCTGGATATCAGCCTAAAAAAGGTTACAAATGTCCCCACATGCTTCAGTTCATCTGGAGAACTGTTTATACACTGTAAACACTAGTTTAGTGTTTATAATTAGTATCTCAAAAGTATGTAAACTATTTTTTCTTACTATAAATTCTATAGAATTCTTCAGCTATGCCACACAGAGACTTCTACCAAGTGATTCTACTTCCTACCAAAGCATGGAGTTGGTAGGGATCCCTCTATCAATTAAATCAAAACCCCCTTTCCCCAACTAGAGAGAGCCAGAGTTCTTTTGCATGTTGGCAAGGAGATCACCCTTCCTGTGTACATTCTTAACCCGCCTCAAAATTCTTAGAATTTTCCAGTGACTCAGAGATTCTTCATTGTGCCCCCAATTTTCTGTAGGTGCACAAAAATACAAAACAGGAACACTCAAAATTGGCTTTCCATTAAACTTCTCATCTGACCACTTGCTGCCAGTGGTTAGCCACATGTGGAGATGTAATGATGTATGTCTTCCAGAGTTTATGAAGCTCGATGAATTAATTGGATTTTATAAAGCTCTTTGAGCTATAAACATGAAAGGTGGTTTGGATGTGTTAAATACTTAATTCCATATGTCCATTTTGTACCAAAATCCAGAGGAAGCTTGTTATTATGCAGCCTCAGCCCTGAAGCAAGCCAGTGGCAAGGACAGGTGCCTGCTGCTTCATCAGAAATCCGATTCTGCAGGAGTCCATTCCCAATGCAGTTTGGCATATATATAGCGTTTTTCTTTATTTAACATAAAATCTGTATTTTTTGTATTATCTAGGAAATTCTTCTTTACTTTGATAATGCAGGAGGGGGCAGCCAGACTTCACATTTAGAGTTCTATGACGTAGCTCAAATTTTGTAGGTTCTTTTCTCTATGTCTTTATTTAGTAATTATTTCTTTTTCCTTAAAAACCAAAAGGTCTTATAGTTATTGGTTACATTTCATTTGAAGACAAAGACAGAGGCAAGAAGTAAGAGGGATTAGAACCAGCTAATTGTTGGTGATTTATCTCCTATCAGTGTATGATTTTTGCTGGTTTTGACGGATGGCATACATTTTAACAGGCTTGATGACTGATTAACGTAAAAAGTTTCTGGATAATGTGAGGGCTTCCTTGTTATGTTTTCTGCCCTTGGTGCTTTTAGTTAAATTAGTTTGTAGTTCTATAGAAGAGATTACTTAAAACCACCAGTTAAGGGCTTCCCCAGCAGGAGCCCAGCAGTTACTGCCCTGGAAGGACAAACCAGGAATGCCGAGTGACAGTTTTTGCAGCAGCTAGGACACACGGGAAATCAGTGGTTGACTATGATGTGACACCTTTGACTCTATTGAAAAGAACACAGTGAAGGAAAAGGGGAAATGGCATGTTACTTACCTGTGATATAATAAAAGATCAGGAAGAAGAAAAATAAAGTACTGAAAGCTTACACATCACTAAGTTACCAAAAATAAAATTAAAAAATCACTGCTAATAAACCAGCATGAACTCAATGGCTCAGGACCTAAAAATATTTGGTAACTCTATAATTCCTTGCTACTGTTTTTTCCTTTACTAGTGGTGAATTCTCTGTCATCTTTATCTCTTCATGATTTTTCCTTTTTCTATTAGGGTACTAATGAATTGGAATATTATTAAAAGAAAAGTAATGACAGATGCAAAGGTTGAAAATGTAGCCACATAGGCATGGGAGCAATTTTATTACAGACTTTTTTTGAAAACTATCTAACACACCATGATTAAGACATAGTTTTTGAGAGGCAGCTTTTCTTTCACATTTCATTCTGTAGTTTTATGTCCTTTGGATAACACTTTTAAACTTTAATACCTAGTGAAGGCAACATCTTTTAATAGGACTTTATTCTTAGATTTAGACATTGTGATATTAACAAGATTTGGCTTGAAACTTATTTCTATGGCCTGCCAGTCCACATCCTCAGCTTTTTGCTTTATTCCTGGCATTCTTCTTTCTTGAACATATGTTATGGGGGGAAAACCCTGTATTGTTGAGTTTCTTAATGTGCTTCAACATGACACTTTCATTCATAGAAGAATATAAACTATATAGGAAAAATGAAGTACAGGCATTCCTCATTTTATTGAATTTCACTTTATTGTGCTTCACAGATATTGCAATTTTTACAAATTGAATGTTTGTGACAATTCCATGAGCAAGTCTATCAGCAACATTTTTCCACCAGCATGTGGTCACTTTGTGTCTGTATGTCACATTTTGGTAACTCTCACAATATTTCAAGTTTTTTATCATTATTTTATCTGCTGTAGTGATCTATGATCAGTAATCTTTAATGTTGTTATAGTAGTTGTTTTGGGGTACCATGAACCACGTCCAATTAAGACAAAGAGCTTAATAAATGTGTGTATTTTGACCACCCCACTGACCAGCCATCCTCCTGTCTCTCCCTCTCTTCAGGCTTTCTGATTCCCTGAAACACAGTAATATTGAAATTAGGCCAACTAGTAACACTATAATGGTTTCTAAGTATTCAAGTGAAAGAAAGAGTCTCATGTATCTGACTTTAAATGAAAAGCTAGAAATGATTCAACTTACTGAGGAAGATATGTTGAAAAGCCAAGATGGGCCTAAAGTTCCACCTCTTGCAACAAACAGCCAAGTTGTGAGTGCAAAGGACAAGTTCTTGAAGAATATTAAAATGTTATTCAGCTAGGTATGGTGGCTCACATATGTAATCCCAGCAGTTTGGGAGGCCAAGGTGGGAGGATTGCTTGAGAAGTTCCAGAACAGCCTGGCCAACATAGTGAGACCCCCATCTCTCCAAAAAAAAAATGTTTTTAAGATTAGCAAGGCATGGTTCAGTGCATCTGCAGTTCCAGCTACTTGAGAAGCTGGGGTGAGAGGATCGCTTTAGCCCAGGAGGTTGAGGCTTCAGTGAGCCATGATTGTGCCACTGCCTCTAGCCTGGGCAACAGAGTGAGACCCTATACCCCAAAAAAGAAGTGCTACTCCAGTGAACACAAGAATGATAAGAAAGCAAAACAGCCTTATTGCTGAAAAGAATGGAGAAAGTTTTCATAGTCTTATAGAAGATCAAACTAGCCACATTCTAAAACCTAATCCAGAGCAAGACTCTAACTCTCTTCAATTCTTTGAAGGGTGAGAGAGGTGAAGAAGCTGCAGGAGAAAAGTCAGAAGCTATTATAGCAGAGATTGGTTCATGAGATTTAGAAAAAGTGGCCATTGCCAGAACCTAAACATGGAAGGGGAAGCAGCAAGTGCTGAAGTAGAAAAGGCAGCAAGTTGTCCAGAAGATCTAGCTAAGATAATTGAAGAAAATGACTACACTGAAAAAATAAGGATTTATAATGTAGATGAAATTGCTTTCTATTGGAAAAGGATGCCACCTAGTATTTTATAGCTAGAGAGAAGAACTTAATGCCTGGCTTTACACTTCAAAGGGCAGGCTGCTCTTTTGTTAGGGGCTACTGCAGCTGATGACTTTACATTAAGGGGCTACTGCAGCTGATGACTTTACATTAAAGTCAGTTTTCATTTATCATTCTGAAAATCCTAGGACCCTTAAGAATTTCACTAAATCTATTCTGCCTGTGTTCTGTAGATGAAACAACAAAGTCTGAACGATGGCACATCAGTTTACAACATGGTTTACTGAATATTTTAAGCTCACTGTTGAGGCCTACTTCTCAGAAAAAAAAAAATTCTTTTCAAAATATTGCTGCTCATTAACAATGCACTTAGTCACCCAAGAGCTCTGATGGAGATGTGCAAGGAGATTAATGTTGTTTTTATGCGTGTTAACCAATATCCATTTCACAACCCATGGATCAAAGAGTAATCATGACTTTCAGGTCTTACATTTCAGAAATACGTTTCCCAAGGCTATAGCTGCCATTACTAGTGATTCCTCTGATGGATTAGGAAAAGGTAAATTGAAAACCTTTTGAAAAGAATTCACCATTCTAGATGCCATTAAGAATATTCATGATTCATGGGAGGAGGTCAAAATAGCAAAATGAACAGGAGCTTGGAAGAAGTTGATTCCAACCCTCATGGTTGACTTTGAGGGGTTCAAGACTTTAATAGAGGAGGTAACTTTAGATGTGGTGGATAGCAAGAGAAGTAGAATTAGAAGTAGAGCCTGAGGATGTGACTGAATTGCCACAATCTCATGATAAATCTTCAGTGGATGAAAAGTTGCTTTTTATAGATGAGCATAAAAGTGGTTTCTTGACCTAGAATCTACTTCTGGTCAAAATGCTGTGAATTTTTTTGAATAAAAACAAAGCTTTAAAAATATCATATAAACTAAGATGATTAAACAGTATCAGGGATTGACTCCCATTTTGAAAGAAGCTGTACTATGGGCAAAATAATATCAAACAGTATTGTATACTTTAGAGAAATATTTCATTATAAAGAGCATCTATCAGTGTGGCAAACCCTCATTCTTGTCTTTGTTTAAGAAATTTTCCCAGTCACACTAGCTTTCAACAACCACCACCTTAATCATTCAACAATCATCAATATCAAGTCAAGACCCTCCACCAGCAAAAAGATTATGATTCACGAAGACTCAGATGATTGTTAACATTTTTAAGCAATAAAGTTTTTATGTTATTGTTTAAGTTAAGCACATTGGTTTTATTTTAGACAAATGATATTGCACACTTAGGCTACAATATAGGTTAAACAAATTTTATATGCAGTGGAAAAACAAAAAGTTCATGTTACTTACTTGAATGCAATATTTGTTTTATTGCAGTGGTCTAGAACTGAACTTGCAGTGTATTTGAGGTATGCCTGGATCATCAGGGGGTAGTTCTTAGACTATGTTCTGTCTTCTGTGTAACATGTATACTTTAAAACTATTTGAGATAGAATGTATTTTACAAGTCATTTCATTCTAATGGGTCTTAACATCCTCTTTAATGTCAGTAACAGCACAGCAGAAACATTTATGGATGTGGCACTATGTAAAGTGTTTTGTAAGCCTTTCTTTTATAATTGTCATAGTTTTTATAAGAGTAGAGAAATTGGAGCCTAGAAAAGTTGAATAAATTTCCCCAGGTGACAGAATTGCTCAGGATGGGGCCCCATTTTGATCCAATCCTCATGATTTTAAAATCATGCTATAAAAATATTTTCATTTTGAAAAATCTCCTCAATCATGTAGGCTTTTTCTTTGATAATTGGGAAATAAAGAAATACATAAATAAGAAATTTTGCGAGTAATTCTACCACATTTTATAATACAATTCCTTCTAATATTTTTTCTAAGCAAAACTTTATTTTGTAAAAAGCAAAATAGTATGACATTGTATTCTTTCATTTCAATTTGTTATGACTATTTACTGTATTACTATTTTCTCTCATAAAGATTATTTTAAAAGCCACTTAATACTTCATTACAGTTTTTGTAAACTATTAAGTGCTAATTTTACTTTTTTTCTATCATAATTTGCATATGAAAATGATACCTTGCCTATTTTTTTTGGATAAATTTGAGAGGTAGAATTACTGGGTCACAGAGCAGCAAGGTTTGTAAAGGTTCTAATAAACAAGCGGTGTGTTCTTAATTTCTATTTTATTCCTATAAAAGAAGGATTTTAGTTTATTATATATATATATGACTATTAAAAGTTTATCTAAATTTTAAGGAATCTTTGACTCAAAACCAGTAGTTCCTAATCCTAAAAATCATGGCATTGTTTTTTACAAGAATTACTTTGAAATGCCCCACCTTAAGATCTGCAGTGCAATTTATAATTAATACAAGTTATATATGGCTGCAATTTAAAAACATATATATGTATATATATACACAGTATCCTAGAATTACTGTAAATAATACATTATGGCAAAGTAATATATAATAAAATAATATGTATTTCAATGTGGAAATGTGGGGACACTATGACACTAGAAGAGATAATAAAATCATCAGGTACTATTTGCACCTATACAGCAAATCAATGTGTATGTAACAGCTAAAATGTCCTCTGACATATATATGTTGTGACAACTCACAGTAATCAGTGATGAAAACTCACAGTAATCAGTGAAATGAACTTTCCAAATGGTTAGAAACTGGTGGTAAAGTCCTAAACAAAACATAGAACAATATTTTCTTGATTTGTATGGTAGTGGTATTCCTTAAATAATTCTATATATGTTTAAAAGTAGTTTTAAAATACGTATTTAAAAACTTGTGTTTATTCCAAACTAAGGTTATGTTTTAGGCTCAAATAATTCTAAAAATATATCTAGCAAAACTTTCATTTTTATTATTTTTACTTTTTATTTTATTAGACAGATTCTTGCTCTGTCACCGACACTGGAGCACAATGGCATGATCATAGCTCATTGTACCCTCATACTCTTGGGTACAAGCAATTCTCCTGAATCAGATGCCCAAGTAACTTACACATCATTACACCTGGCCAATTAAAAAAAAAAATTAGAGACAGCGTCTTGCTGTGTTGCCCAGGTTGGTCTCAAACTCCTGGTCTCAAGTGATTCTCCAACTTTGGCCTCCCAAAATGCTAGAATGACAGACGTGAACCACTATGCTCAGCCAGGACTTAAACAATTTCCAAGGAAACAGATACAATTCTTGGCCACATGAGACTGCCAAGAACATGTCAGGGCTTCTAGTAAACCTGTCCCCATCCCGCCCTCGCTACTTAATGTCAATAGCACCTGCTATAGAGTTCCCCAATGTTTCCAAGAGGGTAGTAGCACTGACTTTGAGAAGCACTCATTATGTCAAATAAATTTTTCCTCCATCCTTCCTTTCTTCCTTTCCTTTTCTTTTTTTTTAATTTGCGAGAGCCTAGAAGTCAAAAATGATGTGGGATAAGATAAAAATTGCTTAATACAGTGCTTTGGTTTAAGGGAAATATTAGCAAGGATAAGGCAATTAAGTATCAATGGCAATATCATCATGCCCCACTAAAAAACTGAGCTACATATGATTTCTAATTCCTGTTTAATTCTTGAAGGACAATTCAATTTTATATTTTTCATTCAATTATTTTACATGTTTCCTGATATACATTTATAATCTTTTTTAATTTCAAAAGCAATCATAAATTAAATTTCTGTTTCATACCACAAAATCCAATATTTTGCTGAAAATAGAATGCACTAAAATATTGGGGCTGAGAGTCTTAAAAAATGTGTGCTTCTATCAGTTTTAATCATCTATAAATATGCTTTTCGTTTACTCAACATTGGAGAATGTGTGCTTAGTTGCTCTTTGGTTTCAGTGATGGATTTACACCCAACCATCTATCTATTCACATGGTCTCTAAAGTCCCTGGTACTGTTTAGTAAGATGTAATCTTCCAAAAGAACATGTCTTTTTCCATATATGGAAAACAGCTAACAAAAGTGGATATAAAAATATGACCTTAAATTCATGATCACAAAGTGGTGAACAAATTAGAAAATAAATACAGTGCAGCCGGGCACGGTGGCTCACACCTGTAATCTCAGCACTTTGGGAGGCCGAGGTGGCGGATCACAAGGTCTAGAGATCGAGACCATCCTGGCTAACATGGTGAAATTCCATCTCTACTAAAAATACAAAAAATTAGCCAGATGTGGTGGCATGCCTGTAGTCCCAGCTACTCTGGAGGCTGAGACAGAATGGCTTGAACCCAGGAAGCGGAGGTTGCAATGACCCAAGATCATCCAGCCTGGGCGACAGAGTGAGACTCCGTCTCAAAAAAAAAAAAAGTCAATACAGAGAAATTTAATATACAAATTATTGCTACTGAAAACTTACCATCTTACCTTTAGATCAGAACAGACTCTGGGACTGGTTATATAACTAAGATATGGAAATAATGTATGTTTCATTGTATTTTTGTAAACATAGAAATTTTATAAACATAAAAACAAAGGAAAGGCAATGATACATATTAAATTAAAATGTTTTACAGATAGATATCACTAGTAAATACAATGGACTTTTAGCATTCTAATTTAAAAACGTGAGTTCATCGTGCACATTATATCATTTTGAGAAACATGGTTAAAATAATTTTGCTGGAATTTTGTACTTGCTCTACAAGAAAGAATATTTGACCTGAATTCTGTTGGTATATTTAAGCAAAATAATTGCCTTACTAATTTGTATTCTTTCAGCATTAGCTTACCAATGTGGCTGGATTTTAAATATGAATTAATTCTCATTTGAGTTCTTAAAAGATAAGTTTTTAATGACGGAAGTTATAAACTTTTAAATTTTCCATGGTTTTTGAACTGCTCTAGGTATTTTCTTAAGTATTTAATATATCTGTATCCACAAGGAATATGATTAATAGGATAAAAATACTTCTAAATAGGCCCTAAAATAGTTTGTTTATTTGGCAAATATAAAGCAGTCATCCTATGGCAGATATTTTACTTGGTAAAGAAGCTACAAAACAAGTGAGGAAGAATAAAATTTACTGAGAATTTCTACTAAGTGACAGATTTACTTGTATTTACCTAGTGCTTTGTAGTATTATATTCTTAATTCTGACAACATCATCACTGAGCAGGTGTTTGTATACTGGATATGAACAAGACATAATGGCTTTTCTCTATCAACTCACATTCTAGTAAAGATAAATGAAATTAGCATGGTAAATGAAATTATAAGTCCGTAATTAGATTTCTGTGAGAGCAATGTAGGAGCATTGCTAACACTGCCTGAGGAATCCAGGAGGGCTTCCTAGAGGAGGCACTGTTAAAGCAGACCTTTTGATAAATGAAGATATTGACAGAAAAGCTAGAGGATGGTATTCCAGACACATGGGGCGTTTCCAAATGAGAGAGGCTCTTGCGTATCAAAAGCAGCAGTTTCCTGTGGGGGAAACTTGAGATTCTTGTGAAGAAATGAAGGAAGAGAGGATTGGGCATAAAGGTTTAAACTGGATTGTTCAGGGGTCTTCTATGCTCTGTGAAGTTATGTTGACTGTAAGTACATACCAGAGGGGAGTGGTAAAGGAGAAGACTATGCCCAATTTAGGGCAAGTTTCAGAAGCAAACAGATAATGGGGTGTAGATGAGACTATGGGAAAGGTGTGGGAGTCCCTTTCCAATCCACCTTTCATTTCAGGTTTCCTATTTAAATGCAATGGTAGTTAAATCTGAGCATATGCCAAAAAGCAATTATAAATATTAACTGCTACAAAATAATCTTATGGTTAAGGATATTTCTAAGCTAAACGTGAGTGATTTAGGAATGTCTATTCTTCCATGCCACATTAGCTCGGCTAATTAAGAATTTAAGTTTAATGTACTGCTTTAATCTTGGCTTATATAAGTACATACCAAGATTTCTATTCTTCATGTCATAAAGACTGCTTTTTATGATGTCTCCATAAACAGACTTTGTTTACATCAGCCAATGCATTTTTTTAAAAAATTGAGAATAAGACTACTTCTGTTTAAAATTGTTCCTTAGTGCACATATTTATGTAATGGTATATCAATATATGTCTGAGTGGTGAAGTACAAATATCACTGTATTGGTCCCTCAATAGTACTGTGAGACATATAGATGGCTTTCCTCCGTCATGGATGGAGAATCTGAAGCTAAGAAATTTTATTTCTTCTGAGTGACCTTTAATTTCTTCAAGAAGTTGGAAATGAGCCACAATTTCTGATGTTTTTCTTTCCATTACTCATTCTACTTTATTATTTGGTTTTCTGGCTTCACTGAGCATTCTCTCACATTTATATAGAAAATGGGCTTTTTTAAGTATTTGAGATACATCTTTGCTTTCGGATGTTGTTAATTTCAAGGAAACAATCAGCAGGATACAAGTAGGTGTTTTGAATTAAGACAGAGAAATTTAACCTAAGATGTTGATACACTTTTGGTGCCAAAGACAGGGAAACATATGGTTTACTGAGCTCTCCATGAAGACATCTTTGTTATTTTAAAACCAATTATTTTTGGGCTTAGTAGATAAATGAAGACCTGACATATTTGGTTTATACCACATGCATTCATTTTTATAATTTATTTCTTATAATTTGTTCATTCCCCTGCCCTTTCCTTTCTCCTCAATATATTCACTTTAAAACCCATTAGTTACTGTGAAAAAACAATATATGTGTATTAGAGAAACTGAACTAGAGTCACAAATTCATTATGGAGTTAGATAATATAGTAGCTTTGGAAATCAGGCTATGCTTCCTAAGGGAAGTGATGTGTCATGTGTGTGGCATGACTCGTGTGGTCCATATGGTGAGTCTTGTGGCCTCAAGGAACACACACTTGTTACCTCAGTTACTTTGCACTTTAGGGAATTAGTGTTTCTGCATCACTGGTATTTCTAAAGAGCTGGAGATTAACCCTGATTAAAAATTATTTTACTTTTTTTAATTTGTATTTTTAGTTAAAATATTTCCAAAATATAATCAATGTATCTTCATTTCATGATAAAAGATCAACTTTCCTGAAATGGATAAATTCTTATACATTTCTCAAACTTTTACCCTCATGAAGAAACTCAATCTTTGCTGTGGTATGAGTGTCCTTTTCATTTGTCATAATATATTTTTAAATTTTGGGGAGTGGTCCACAGTCCACTGACTCAGATGACTGCAGGACAGGCTGTACTTGTTCTTATTTACAGCCTGTAATGAGATACAAGGAGAAAGAGGACACCCTCTCATTGTTTTAGGAGCTTATGCAAAGCTATTTTCTAAGAGTCCTGACCCTAACCTTCATCAGGAGAAAAATGTGGACCAAAACCCAAGTCACATTTATTTCTAAGTTTCTTTTAATGTTTTGCCTTTAATACACCATCAAAATAGCATTTTAGATGATACAGTTAAATTCAAAGTCCTACAATAAGATCAAACCACTTCTCTAGTTGCAATCCAGGTTCTGATTGTAGATTTTCTTGGTTTTGTTTCTTAAGAAAACAGAGTAGTGCATTCTGGCACTCAGGAAACTCCCAGAACATGACAGGATCAATCACTTTTTAAATCGTGTTTGTGGTTAGCCTCTTGTTTCCAACTCCTCTATGAAAATGTAAGTGACATTTAATAAAACTCATGGTTCTAACTTCTAGAAAAAGGCCAGAGAGCCAAAGTACATAAAAAGATTATAGCTGTAACTATAAACTTAAGTAATGAAATGCTGTAGCTCAATGTGAATGAAAAGTTTCTAGAGGAAGAAAATCTTGGCCAGGTGTGGTGTTTCACGCCTGTAGTCCCAGCACTTTGGGAGGCCAAAGTGGGTGGATCACAAGGTCAAGAGATTGAGACCATCCTGGCCAACATGATGAAACTCCGTCTCTACTAAAAATATAAAAAAATAGCCATGTGTGGTGGTGTGCACCTATAGTCCCAACTACTTGGGAGGCTGAGGTAGAAGAATCGATTGAACCCTGGAGACGAAGGCTGCAGGGAGCTGAGATCACACCACTGCACTCTAGCCTGGCAACAGAGTGAGACTCTATCTCAAAAAACAACAACAACAACAAAAAAACACACAACTTAAAGGCATTATGATTTCCATCTAAAAACCCAGCAACTAAAGTAAAGATTTTTACTTTACCAATGTCTTTCTTGTTGGTTATTTCTTTATCTTTGCTACATATGTAGCATGGGAGAGATTGTTTTCAGATGAAATCCAAGAAGGCAGAAGAAAATAGTGCCCTTTGATTTAGGGCTTTAAATAACAAATATGGTAGAGAATCAAAAGTAGTGAGATGTCTTAAATACATATGTAGGCATGTACACAAAGTTGCTATACTCGAGAATTGCTAATATATAACTTTTCAACAGATGAGACTTTATTTTCAAATTATTCAAATTATAAAATTATTTATTACAGGACATATTAGACTCATTTAAAAAGTTATAGCTACAGGGAACTTTACAGGCCACTAAGTTCAACAAATTTATTTTATAAACAAACAGGCCTGGAGAAGTTAATTCTCTCAGCATAGATTTTCCTTCCTTTCGTCTTTCCTTCCTTCCTTTTTCTAAGCATTTTTCATATGTTACTAGAAACAGAATTTCCCCTTTAAAAGAAGAAAAAAGACCAACACAGTGCAAAATATTTAGCTTCCTTTGGATTTCAGGGTAATGTTCTGAATAATGAAAATCAGAATGCTTCATAAATTTCAACTCAGTGTCATCATACATTCATAGCATGCAATAATTTGAATAATACTTTGGTTGCAGAACTCAGAAAGTCACATTAGTTTAATTCAAGTGCATTTTTCTATCATTAATTATTGCCTATCAAGCAAATTTGAGAAGTCCCATGAATCTGTCAAGATTTTTCGAGTCTCTGTGTGTGAGGAAAATTTTCTTTCTAGGGAGCTGTCCAATTAACAATGGGTTTCTTTAAGCCTCTATACAGAATACTACATTTGAGCTAGTTTTTTAAAATACAAGATTCTTTCCATAGGTCTTTACATTAAATTAATTTTGTGAACTACCATTTATTTGATAGTTTATATTCTAGTTTCAAAATTTGTTGAAACTGTTTCAAACAAGCAGACCCACATTTAAATTCCAAGTTCTTCACTATTCAGTTATCAAAGTATTATTTTCACCATATTTGTAAAATAAATCAGGACATGTATGGGGAGCACACCATATAATCATACTAATATTTGTGTATTGTATATTTTAAATTTGCATTAACATATAGTTTCTCATTTAATTTTTCCAAAACCTCAGGTATACATTATCACTATTATTATTTATGACTGAAATTTACACAAGTAAGAAATGTGTTTCCTCCTTGTTTCTCCTGTTTTCTTTCTGTATAAATGATATGTGGGGGGATTGAGACGTGTTGAGTGTGTAGCAGCTGTCCTAGCTCTTTCCACCAGTGTGTCTTTATTCAGGCAGTTTCTCAGTTCTAATTTCACTCCTATGTTTATTTGTAGACCCATCTCAAAGTGCACCTGCTTCAAGAAGAACTCCCTAGATCAAATATTAGTCCACAAAATTAAGTCCCTTGTTTAGTTCTCTACGTAGCAACAACTATCAGCACTACATATTTTAGTAATTAATTATATTTCCCTACTAACATTGTAATGGCCTCCAGATGTCTTTTGCACTCAACAATTGTTTGAATTGACAATTTTGTATCACTCTGTAGGAATAAAACAGCATTGTCTTTTTATCACATTGAGCCCTAAATATGTATATTTACATACTGGAGGCACTTAATAAATATCCGTATGTAACTTCTCTTGTAGCATCACAGAATGTTTACTTTTAGGTAGGGGAAAAGCCTTTGAGTGAGAAGCTCACCACGCAATAGGAATGCTGGTGCCTGAGAATGGTAGCCCAATAGAAAGATACTCACTAGGATTAATGTTGTAATTTAAAATATTGTCCAACAGCATAGTAAACACAGTTTTAGCACCAAATAGGGAAAATCACAAGTACAGTATGATTAGAACCAAGGGTGTAGGCAGTGGAGTAGATAAAGAATGTCTCAGCATTTAGTTCTTTGGCTACTGTTGCCTTTCGCTGTTCTGAGAAAAGAAGGCAGCTATTAGTTTTGACAAAGCAATTATACCAAGACACAGATGCAGGGGAGCTGTCCTGACACTTGCCCCTGGATAACTGTCATAGCAGCAAGCTGAATATAACAGCTACTCAGGCACTGGAGGAAATTCTGCCCTAAATGCAACACATTCGAACATTAATATACAAGTGTGTATATGATTTCTTAGTAGTGGTGGCCATCTTTCTCCTTTATTGGTTTCTTATCTAATTTTTAAGCACTCATTTCTTAGGAAATCTCTGCTTAAAGGTAACAATAATTATGTGAAGGACTAGCTGCACCATCCACCAGAAGTAGATACCGTGTACCTAGGGTATTGTTCCATAGGGAGAAGATAGTTTTTTCAGACAGTATTGCTGACAAAAGAAAGGTTTAGATACTGGTTAAATGGCTGTAGCTTTTTCAAAAGCTACATATGCTGTGTCCATACTCAGTAAATAATTTTTGTTCTTATTTACTTTTTGCTTGTAAATATATGCATATACCTCTATATGTCTTATACACAAAAGATAACTATTTAAAGTGATGTATAAAAAGATGTAAATATATACAATACATTATATACACATAAAGAAGAGGGTATTTGTCAATACAGTAAAGAAGACTTTGGGTATATTATTGAGGTAATTATTTGATGTTTTTAAATATTACCTCTATTTTTGTAACCTAACTTAGCATAAATGTAGAAATGCCTAGTCAAAACTGAAGTTTTAATGACAACACTAAGATATATATTATTATGAAAAAATGTTTTGTAATGAGTTACAATTATTAATAATGCATAGAAGAGAGGATCCAAGATGGCGGATTAGACACAACTCCAGCGCACAACACCCAGCGAAGAGACGCAGAAACCCAGAGATCTCCTAGCTCCAACCGAGGTACCAGGTGCATTTCAACGGGTCTGGTCCGAGGGTGAGCAAAGCCCACTCTGGGCAGACCGAGATGGGGAGGGGTGCTGCTTCACCCAGAAAGTGCATCTGACTGGCAAGTCGGAGGCTCCACCTCTGGCACTCCGGTCCAGATACAGCACTTCCCCCAAAGCCTCAGCAATACACAGAACAGGGGATCTTTGCCAGCCAAGCTCCGGGAATTACCAGTGCGGAGTTAAATAAGAGTCTGCAGACTGAGCTATCGCTCCCCTCCTGCCGCCCGGAGAGAGGGGAGCTGTAAGCAGGAGCAGCTGGGCAGCCCCTACCCCATGACCTGAGAGAGAAAAAGCTGAAAGGGGGAGACAGCTGGTGCAGCTGGGCGGGTCCCTAACCTCCCCCACAAACCCCAGAGGGCTGAAGCTCTGACTCTAGTGGGTTGCATAGCCAGTGCCACAGTCTGAGAGGAACCCTGAATGATCCAGCCCAGTGGAGGAAGGGCACAACCCAGCAGTAGAGGGGTCAGACTGGGCTACATGTTTTAACAAAAAACATAGGAAGCCACGTAGCAACGGGATGGCTTTCTTGACAACCCAGCAGCACCTACAGGTCAGTGGAAGAGGTGGGCCTAATCTCCCAGCATAAACAAAAAAGACACAGGGAGCTTCCCTAGTAACCTGAAGGAGTCCCTAGAAACCCACTAGCGCCCCCACAGGCAGACAAGCGACCTCATCAAGCAGCTCTGTGACACCATAGCCAGGTAAATCCACAAAGATGGGAAAAACCAGCGCAAAAAAGGTGAAATCACCAAAGACCCAGAACACCTCTTCTCCTTCAAGGGATCACAACTGCTCGACAACACAGGATCACAACTTGACCAAGAAGGAGTGCGAAGAATTGACGGAAACAGGATTCAGAAGGTGGATAGTAACAAACTTCTCAGAGCTAAAGGAACACGTTCTAACTCAATGCAAAGAAACCAAAAACCTTGAGAAAAGGTTAGACGAAATGCTAACTAGAATAACCAGCTTAGAGAAGAACGTAAACGACTTGATGGAGTTGAAGAACACAGCACGAAAACTACGTGAAGCTAACACAAGTTTTAATAGCTGAATCGATCAAGCAGAAGAAAGGATATCAGAGATTGAAGATCAACTCAATGAAGTAAAAAGAGAAGGCAATACAAGAGAAAAAAGACTGAAAAGAAACGAACAAAGCCTCCAAGAAATATGGGATTATGTGAAAAAACCTAATCTACGCTTGATCAGTGTACCTGAATATGACAGGGAGAATGAATCCAAGCTGGAAAACACACTCCAGGATATTATCCAGGAGAACTTCCCAAGCCTAGTAAGGCAGTCCAAATTTCAAATACAAGAAATACAGAGAACTCCGCAAAGATATTCCTCAAGAAGACCAACCCCAAGGCACATAATTGTCAGATTCACCAGGGTCGAAATGAAGGAAAAAATGCTAATGGCAGCCAGAGAGAAAGGTCAGGTCACCCACAGAGGGAAGCCAATCAGACTCACAGCAGATCTCTCGGCAGAAACTCTACAAGCCAGAAGAGAGTGGGGGCCAATATTCAACATCCTTAAAGAAAAGAACTTTCAACCCAGAATCTCATATCCAGCCAAACTAAACTTCATAAGTGAAGGAGAAATAAAATCCTTTACGGACAAGCAATTATTGAGAGATTTTGTCACCACCAGACCTGCCCTACAAGAGCTCCTGAAAGAAACACTAAGCATGGAAAGGAACAAGTACCAGTCACTGCAAAAGCAAACCAGTTGGCAAAGACCAAAAATGCAATGGAGAAAATGAGTCAACTAATAAGAAAGAAAACCAGCCAGTAACAAAACGGCAGGGTCAAATTCACACATAACAATATTAACATTGAATGTAAATGGCCTAAATGCCCCAATCAAAAGACACAGACTGGCAAAAAATTTTTTGCAATCTACCCATCTGACAAAGGCCTAATATCCAGAATCTACAAAGAACTAAAACAGATATACAAGAAAAAAACAAACTACTCCATTCAAAAGTGGGCAAAGGATATAAACAGACACTTTTCAAAAGAGGACATATATGAGGTCAACAAACATATGAAAAAATGCTCATCATCACTGTCATTAGAGAAATGCAAATCAAAACCACACTGAGATATCATCTCATGCCAGTTAGAACGGTGATCATTAAAAACTCGGGAGACAACAGATGCTGGAGAGGATGTAGAGAAATAGGAACACTCTTACACAGTTAGTGGGAGTGTAAATTAGTTCAACCATTATGGAAGACAGTGTGGCAATTTCTCAAGGATCTAGAAATAGAAATTCCATTTGACCCAGCAATCTCACTATTGGGATTATAGAACTATAAATCATTCTACTATAAAGACACATGCACACGTATGTTCATTGCAGACCTGTGTACAATAGCAAAGACCTGGAACCAACCCAAATGCCCATCAATGATAGACTGGACAAAGAAAATGTAGTACATATACACCATGGAATACCATGCAGCCATAAAAAATGATGAGTTCGTGTCCTTTGTAGGGACTTGGATGAATCTGGAAACCATCATTCTCAGCAAACTGACCCAAGAACAGAAAGCCAAGCACCATATGTTCTCATTCATAGGTGGGTGTTGAACAACAAGAACATGTGGACTCGGGGGAGAGGAGCATCACACACAGGGGACAGTTGGGGGGGGTTGGGGAGAGACAATGGGGGGTGGAGAGGGAAGGGAGGATGGGGAGGGATAACATGGGGAGAAATGCCAGATATAGTATGTACCTAAAGTAAAATAAATAAATTATTTAAAAAAGAGAGAGAGAGAGAGAGAGAGAGAGAGAGAGAGAGAAATAAAGGTCACCACCATCACAAAAAAAAAAAAAAAGAAAAGAAAAAAAAGAATATGGTTCCAGAAAAGGAGGTGCTGGGAGTGGGAGGTGGCAGAGTCAAGCAACACAGGATCTGATAGGCCACACCAAGTGTTGGGACTTTAACCTGTAAACACCAAGACAGTGTCAAGGCATTTTGAGAAGAGTGTTACATAGTTAATTCTTTAAAAATAAGTCATAATTCATCAGGTTTGGAGAGACACAAAAGAAGCACAGATACCATATTCAATTATCAAAGACTGAGACTCAAGAGGCTGCAAAACCCCACCTGATATAATTCCGCAATACATATTTTCTCTGTTTTCCCATAAGTACAAGGGAAGTTCAATCAAAAACAAATTGAAATTTAAGTTTTCTATATGTATGAGATTATTTTGACATACTTTCTTCTAATACGGATCAAAATGTATTAAGATTCACTTGAAATGTTCTTTGCCAAGTTCTCAGAACTACTTTTGATAATCACATTTTATTTTTACCTATAAACATAACAGCAATAATAATTCATATTGTTTATTAAGTATCTACTAAGAACCAAGGGCTTTATGTCCAATAATTTTTCAGCCTATACAACAATACCATAAAAGATCTATGGAATATTGTGGTATATTCATTCAACAGACTCTTACACAGCTACGAGAATGAACTAACTGCAACCACATGCAAAATACAGATGACTTTCTCCCAAATATAATGTAAAATTTTTATAAAGAAGACAAAGATATCTGCTGTAGGATTCCATTTATATAAATCACAAAACCCAGCAAAGCTAATCTATGGTGAAAAAAAAATGGAGTAGGGACTTATTTTGTTGGTGAGGAGTAGATTAATTTGATTCTGGTTACTGGAGTATGTTTAGTTTTTGAAGATTTATTATGTAGTACAGTTTTGATATGACAACTTTCCTGGTTTTACTGATATATAATTCAATAAAAAGTTTTAGAAAATCACTCTCTAACACATTGAAAATGGGTTATTAAAGGGCCAGTGTGGGATAAATGAGACCAGTTAGTAAGGCATTGCAGTTGTATAGGGCAGTGAGGATGATGACGTAAGTTTGGGCCAGAGAAGTGAAGAGTGAGAGATATAAAATCATTTATAACATAATTTGGTGGAAATTCTAAGTCTTAATTATGAGTTAAATACTGAAGGATGATGATATAGAAGAATTAAGAATGATCAATATAAGTTTTTGTCTTAAAACTCCAAGTGAATAATAGAGCTATTTATTGGTTAGGAAAGATTGACAAAAAAGGGGTTCATAGTACATAGAACAGTTATAGTCATAAGTTGCTTGGATATGCTAAGTGTAAGATATCCAAGTGGAGATGTCAAGAAATCAGTTAAATATAGATGAGAGGAGATATGGGTGGCATGGGAATTGAGAACTATCTGCTCAAAGATTAACCTCTGGACTCAGTGAGCTCAACCAAGGAAAGCATGTGGAGAAAGAAGAGAAGATAATTCAGAATATAGTTGGGGTGGGTTGTTATTAATTTTGTTTATATGTGTCCCAATATTTTATGGGACATAGTTATCCTTTAAACAACACAAAATATGTTTTTGGTTGGTTTTTCATCTGTAACTCAAATTTAACCAGACATCTGTATTTTTATTTGCTAAATCTAGCAAGCATAACCCAAGAGCCAATCCTGGGGTGCACTGACATGTAGAGATTGAGCAGAACAAGAGCAGGAAGCAAAGGGATCTGAGAATGGTCCATCACTGAAGTGGGCGAAAATCAGCAAGTTGTAATGTTTTGAAAGGCAAGAGAGAAACAGAAACATAAAGCAAGACTTAATTACCAAAGCATTATTGATGTAGAGAGCTTGAGACTAGGACCAAATTAATTTCTTGTTCAGTTCACTGAAGTATGTACTGGCATTTATTCTGACAGGTGTTATCCCATCATTGTCTCTCTTTGCCATCTTGTCTACACTCTACTGGACAGAAATAAAAAGGTAGATTTGCATGATAAAAAGAAAATAGGGTATATTTTTAATAACACTAAAAGAAAAATTCTCAGTCTTTATTTTTTCCAATACAAACAGTGACAGCATAGGCATGGAGGCCCAGAGAATCTGGTTTAATACAAAGATATATAACGTTCCAGGTGTTTAACTCTGTAAGAGCTACTTATCTCTCTGAAGCCTCAATGTCTTTTTTTTATAAACTGATAATAGTGTGTAATAGTATAATTTTATTATAACAAACAAATAAAGAATCAATTAAAATACATATAGAATGTGAATAGTATGGCTTTTATGCCTAAAGCTTGTGGAAAATGAATATGTTGACTACAGTTTTAAAACAGAATTTCAATAATTGCAAAAGAATGCATATATTGATAAATTGCACTGGATACATAATAAATTAAATGTGATATTTAGAATCAAAAGTGCATTTTTTATGTTATGAATCAAATCAGAAATTAGGAAAATTTTCTAAAAGATTTGGAAGCACAATTTTGATCCAAGAATATAATTGGCAGATGTAACACATATAAATCTCTTGAAAGCATTACGCAATGTAGTCAAAAATGGTGTAAGCAAAAGGGAATTTATTATCCTGGGTGACTAAAAATTCTAACAGTAGGGCCAAATTTATGTATGATTGACTGTCTTATAGATTATGAGTCTTCTGTCAGCGATCCCTTGGTTCTGCTCCATTTTTGTTATTTCTATTCTCAGACAGATTATTCTCTCATGGTAGCAGCATAGGTGCAGCAGCTCCAGCCTTCCATCTTCCCCATATGATTGGGTTACATATTCATCCCTGAAGCAACTGCTGAGGCCAGAGAAATGGAAAATGTATAGGTCACATAGTTTGGGAGCCATTGGTAGAGTAAATTCTATAAAACACACTGAATGAGAGTGGGGTAGGAGGATCAGATACAGTTACGAGAACGTGAAGAGGGATGAATGCTGGAAGGCCAGTGAAAAACAGTGTTCACTACAGTGGACTGTACTGGATTTCTAGGGCTGCCATCATAAAGTACCACAAACTCAGTGATTTAAAATAACAGAAATTTATTCTCTGACAATTCTGGGGGTTAGAAGTCCAAAATCAAAGTGAGGGGAAGCCATGCTCCCTCAAAACTCCTAGAGGAGGATCCTTGTTTGCTGCTTCTGGTAGCCCAGGCATTCCTTGGTTTCTGGCAGCAAAATTCCAATCTCTGTTTCCATCTGTGTCTCTTCTATTCCTAAAAGATTACCAGCTTGTTTGAATTAGGGTTCACCCTAATTCAGTATTGTCTCACCTTAACTAGATTACAACTGCAATGACCCTGTTTTCAATTAAGATCACGTTGATTGGTATGAGAGATTAGGACTTCAACATACTTTTGGGGGCACAGTTGAACCAATAACAGTATACTGTTTGCACCTTACACAATTCATGTCCTTCTAACTTCAAAAATATATTCACCTATCCCAATATCCTCAGAAGTCTGAATTCATCCCGCATCAACTCTAAGTCCAATCTCCTCTAAATATATTCAACTCAAAAAGTCCCAAATATTATCTTTAAATCATCTAAATCCAGTGTGGGTAAGACTCTGGATATGGTCCATCCTAGGGCAAAATTTCTGTCCATCTGTAGACCTGTGAAACCTAGAAAACAAGTTACCTGCTTCTAAAAGACAGTGGTAGGACAGGTTTAAGATGGACATTTCCATCCCAAGAGGGAGAAAGGAGAAGGAGAAAATGGATCAAAGTTCCCAAGCAAGTTTAAAACTCAGTAGGGTAAACTCCATTAGTTTCTAAGACTGAGAATAATTATTTGTGGCTCCATGCTCTGTCTTCCTGTCCCACCTGGCCAGTAGCCCCATCCTCTTGGCCAGCGTGGGCCGTGGCCATGACCTCTTGGCCAATGATGTCCAGCTGGCTGGCCTCAACCTCTGGGCTCATTGCTTTGCCCTTGGAATCATTCTCGTTTTATTCAATTCCATCTCAGTCTCTTTTCAGTCTGGGCTGACAGTTTTTCTGCAGGTATACAATTTTCAAAAACTTTGTCAGTCTCCTGTGCATGTCAAGGTAATCCACACAATTAGACATGGGGATTCTTTATACATTCTTCCTGGATAATCTTATCTTTCTTCCTTTAATCTGCTGAAATGGTTGATAGGACCCATAAATCACATACCTAATCTCTTTAGCATACAGTTCTCCAGACACACCTGTTTCAGAGCATGGCATCTGAAAAATTTTCCAAATCATCAGGTGCTGGTTCCTTGGTGTCAGCAAATTCAATCCATAACATGAGCTAACTCCAGTTTTTACATTGCACTTTTTCATGATTGAATGTATGGCTTTATGCTCATTAGCTACACCTAGTAAGAATTTACCAGCAGAGGTATTGAAGGCACAGAATTTACCAGCAGAAGTATTGAAGGCACAGAATTTACCAGCAGAAGTATTGAAGGCACAGTATTTACAGATGCAAAATATATGACTACCACCAACTCTCTTTAAATAAGAGAAAACCACTTATAATTTATTTTAGAGTTTTATTTATTTGAAGATTTGAAGTACAGCCATTATATTCATTTTTAAATTTTTAAGTTGCATGAATTTTGCCATCAGGAGACTGGAATAGACCTCTCTCTCCTTCTCTCTGTCTCTTTCTCATCTTCCCTCTCTCCTTCCCTCTGTCTATGTCCCTCATACATAGTATAAAAAACTCTTACACATAATATAGAAAAACTCTTATGAAAATTTATATTAAAATATGAAGAAATTCCAGTCATCTAAAATCAATGATAGATGTGCAGAACATAAGTATTGGAGTTGTCATTTGAAAAGAATAAGGTGAAACATGAACCAACAGGTACATGCGTGCTGTTTCATGAATGTGGACAATACATGTAGTCCATTATGTCATTATTGTTTAAAAGGTAGAAAGTTTCTCTCTCTCTCTCTCTCTCTCTCTCTCTCCCCCCCCCCCCCCCACACACACACACACCATCTATTTTAAAATGGTTTTAATAATTTTTTCTTGAATATTTTGCTAAGTTGTAATCATAGTAATTATTCAGTTTAAGATGTGAATGCAATAGATTCAAAAGCGCTTTGTCTACGTTAGAGACAAAACTGTTACCCGGTGATTCACACATACATAACCTGTACGTATCCTCTAATTGGAGCCTCCTGTAATTACATTGCAAATAAGCACTTCTTAATGATGATGAAGAAGCCAGTTACTGAGGAGCTGCTTCTTCAAAAGTACTGTCATTCATAGCTGTAAAGTGCTAAACAAGCCTTAAATTATATCTTCTGTTCTAAAGTCAAACTAAAAGTAATCTATACATGTCTTTTGTTTATTTATCCTATTGCTTTCATCGAAATATGAAAGCACTTAAAATATTCAGCAGTGACTTATGTGTTATGGAAGCGACCACTCAAGGCAGGGTTTCTGAAAAGTCACATGCATGTTAGCATCAATGCAAGCCCAGCAGCAGCTGAGCTCTAGCCCTGTACAAGGTGCAAGGGATAAACACCAGGGTTGCCTGGGTTCAAATTCCTTCCCTGTCTTTACCTGAGCTCTCCAGTCATGAGGAGGAAAGGGCATGCATCTTTGTCTTTGTGACACATCAAGTTTCCTTGTTCTTCAAAGCTCAGATGTGTAAAAAATGCTGTGGATGCTATTATATCAAGGAACTCAAGAGTGCCTGGGGCTATGCTATAGCAATGGCAGCAGGGTCCAGTCCAAAGATGGCACGCTCATTAGGGCTTACAAATATTTCCAGTCATCATCTACCCTCAATTTGAGACAAACAACTTACTTCAATAAGTCCTAAAAAACACTGCTCCAGTATTTTGCAAAAATAAAATACAAAAATATATATATATATTTAATCACTTATTTATTAGTAATCTCTCTATATAGATTACCAATATATAGATACGAATCTATATATATGTATATATATAACTAATCTGTCTATTTATAGGGTAGTAGATGGCAAAAGTGTTTTATTTGGCCTGAACATTGTTGCAAAATGTTACATTTGAATGATTTTATATAGGCACATGCTCTTGAATTTAGCACTGTCTTCATAACTTTCTATTGTTCAATAGTTAGAGCTCTTTACTTTTGCTTGATCCCTATGGGGGAGTTGAGTTTGACAGGAATTTTGATTCACCTAGTTTTAGGCAAGTTTTTAATCACCCAAACATATGTGCCAAAATTTTTGCATTAAAAGTTACAGCTTTTCTAATTCTTCAAAAAACAATTTGGATGAAAAATAAGTTAGTCTGTAGATGGTTTACTTCTTCCAATTGGCACAAATGCACAGATACTGCTTCCTTTACACATTTATTTAGTAGAATAGAAAATTATGATAAAAGAATAGGAATAAGAATGCTATTTAAATTTGATACTTATCTTTTCTAGATCTTAGCATGGGTGAATGTGTGGTTTTGCCCTTGAGAGGATACTTGCTATATTATAAATAACATATATATCAGTAAGAACATATTAATAATATATGAATATACATAAGTAAGAGTATATGAATATAAGTCCAACTCATGCTGAATGATGAACCTCATCTTTAAGCAACCACTGAATGAAGGTTTACTTTCTTTTTAAAATTTCAGTATTTTGTGTGATTCCTATGAGCTGCTTTGAAAACAGCAGCCTTGCTCAGTGTAGAACATGAAAGATGAACAATTGAGCAGATTTATCTCCCCTCTTGGCATGAGTCTATCAGTATTCATTTTGAACTGAGCTGTCTGTCATTCCTGATAAGTCCCAAGGGAAGATAAGCCTTTGGGTCCAAAATATTAATAGGTAAACACAGTATTCATGTTTTGCCATAGCAAAGATATGTTTAATTTTAAAATGGGGCCAGAGTCCCTAACCCTACTTCAACAAGTCCTAAAAAACACTGCTCCAGTATTGTGCAAAAATAAAATGCATAAAAATAAATAAAAGAATAAGATGTTTGGACAACAACAACAATAAAATAAAACCATTTAAAATGAAGAATGCCTGGGATTAAGTGTTCTAAAAACCCACAGCCCATAAAATGTGTTTAAAGCAGGTGAAGCAGGAGTGAGAAAACCCAGTAAGGAAAAGACAGCTTCAGTAAGCAATCCCAAAAAGATGTGTATTTTAGAACAAGGTTCTTATTTAAAAATTAGCCTTCTGGCTGGGTGCAGTGGCTCACGCCTGTAATCCCAGCACCTTGGGAGGCCGAGGTGGAGGATTGCTTGAACCAGGAGTTTGAGACCAACCTGGGCAAAATAGCAAGACCTCATCTCTACCAAACATTAAACTAAAAAAAAAAAAACAGCTAGACATAGTGGCATGCAGCTGTAGTTCCAGCTACTGGAGAGGCTGAGGAGAGAGAATTGTTGAGCCCAGGAATTCGAGCTTGCAGTGAGCTAGGATGGCACCACTGCACTCCGACAATGGCAACAGTGAGACCCTGTCTTAAAACAGTTAATTAATTGGCCAGGTGCAGTGGCCAAGGCAGGAGGATCATGAGGTCAAGAAATCAAGACCATCCTGGCCAATATGATGTCTCTACTACAAATACAAGAATTAGCTGGGCGTGGTGGCGTGCGCCTGTAGTCTCAGCTACTCCGGAGGCTGAGGCAGGAGAATCATTTGAACCTGGGAGGCAGAGGTTGCAGTGAACCAAGATCACACCACTGCACTCCAGCCTAGTGACAGAGCAAGACTCTGTCTCAAAATAATAATTAATTAATTAATTAAAATTAGCCTTCTATAGAAAGAGTTTAAGATGATCATGTTGGATTTTGTTTTATATACACTACCTATATAGCATTTTACTCTACAGTACTCGAAAAGCTTTATAGAAATTAATATTACCCCATTTATATGTATTCTTCAGGGCAGATAGAACTGGACCCTTTCATCCACCCAAACACACCAGGATAAAGGACAGGGTAGTGCTGGGCCCAAATTTTACTGCAACTCTGCACAAGCTGCTGACCAGTAGCACAGCATACTTGCCCACAGTTCACAGATCTACACACACAACTGTGCCCCATCATTTCTTTTGCAAGAGTTCACAAAAGGCAGAGGAGGAGGAAAGAAAGTTATACTTCATTTGCATAATCTGGGCTCCTGGTAATTAAAAATTATTAATCACCTTTCTGATAGCACTAAAATGAAAAAAATGCTTATCAGTAAATCCAGCCTTCTGCATAGTGCCTGGGTTAAAACAAACAGCAAATCCCATCAAAGAGTTTTCAAGCAAAGATAATGCTGAATTCATGGAGAAATAGTCTATGTAGTTCCATTGTTTTTCACTTTGATTGATTTTCTTTTATTTTAATGGCTATTTTAGAATAAAAACACCCAATCCTCTCTAATTGAATGTTTGTACTTGAAACTACACTTTAGGACAAATAACAAATTTTAGAAGATTAAAAAGCAAGTTTGAATGTTTGCATATAAACATCTGAAGTTATACATAAAAATAGATACATTTAGTACTAGGCATGCCTAAAGAATCTTTATATTTAGCAATTACTATATGAAGTTTTGTTTACTAGGAAAACAGATATGAAAATTGGACATGTTTAATTTGAATATTGGCACAAATTTTACATTAAAATAAAAAAGTATTGGATATTAAAACTATATAATCAGACTTTTTTTCATTTTTGCCATTTAGTTTCTTAATTGCCTAACAGAATTAACTTATACTTGTGGTTCACTGAGTAAGAGTTGCTTTGGATACCATTTTCCTTCAACCTGTCCTAGCCACCTATAAAAGAGTTCCCAGATGACTGTGACAGAGTAAGCCTAATAAAGATTATTCCCCGATGAGCAGCCGGTACCTGATGTAGAAAATCCGGAATTGCAACCCTGGAGGCTAAAGAGTTACCTGCTTGTTATCTTCAAGTCAATTTAATAAATATTAAGTGCTTCCTATATCAAGCCATTATCTGGAATATGAAAGATGAATTTAATCATTTATTTAGAACTCATGAAACATAGGGAGTCATTCTAGAGCTTGGAATAGGGCAGGAAACTGACACTAACTTTCCCCAATCAGAAAATAGAAGCATACAAAAATATTGAAAAATGTTTAGTTATCACTCTCCTTGAAAATAGCTAAACTTACTCGACTGCATCCTTAACCTTCAAAGTGCAGTCACTTAGTGTTGTTAGAAGGACCATAGCTTTAGAAGTCACTTAGACACCTCCCCCACTGCTGTGCTACTCTGTACTGGATAATGTTGGAACTCAATCCGTGTGACTCTGATTCCTCCTTTGCAATTTGGGGATCATTTTTATATGGTAGAATTGTGAAAACTAAATGAAATCATGTATACATCACATATAACCCATTGCACGACTCAGAGAAAACACCAAGGAGAAATTGACTTTGTTAGCTGGTTCCCCACGAGCGAGAACTTCAAGGCGAGTTCTGCTAGTTCCAAACATCCTTTATTGAAATTTCTTTATTTCTGTTGTCCTGTAATATCCACCCTTTTGCTATATTCTACGCTATTTTATGACACAAAATAAGTCTATCTCCTCTTTCATAAGACAGTTCTTCATATATTTAAATACATTATTAGAAGCCATATATCTCTCCTTCTCCACTCTTATTAAGGATGAGCACTTCATGCCTCTAGCAGGGCAGTCCCTCTCCTTATATACTATATACCGTCACCTCTCACCTCTTCCAGCAATTCTCCCTGCTCTCTCTCCTCTAGGACCACTTTTCCCCTTTACACTGGATTCTTCCCATCAGCATGCATACATACTATTCTTCTCCCACCACAACCAAAAGAAAACAAACAAACCAAAAAGCAAAAATAAAAAAAAAAAAATTTCCATCTTCCCTTAGTTTCCACGTTTCTCTTTCCCTTTACAGCTGTAGTCCTTAAAAATATTGTCTTAAGTGACTGTTGCCTAATTCTCTCCTTTGATTTTGTCCTGAACCCAGTCAGGTTTTGCTACCACCCATCACCAAAGTTATTCCCTTTAAAATTCAGTGATGACTTCCCACATTTCTCTATCCAATAGTCTGTTTCTTAGTTCTCGTCTTACTTGCACTATCAGGGGCATTTGCCACGTTGATTACTTTGTCCTCCTTGAGAATTTATGCTGCAATTTACTTTTAAAACAACAAATGAATTATCTTCCTGCTTCCTTGCAGCTCCATCTTACTCGCCTATGCTGGTTTCTCCTTGTCTTCTAATTCTAAAATTTAGAGTGCTCCAGTCTTTAGACCTCTTCTCTTTTCTCCTGTCCTCTCACCACTTTCAATACCATGTGTAATGTGATGACTCACAAATTGATATGCCCAGCCAGGACTTCTCCCTGAACTCCAGATCCACATATCCAACCACTTTCTCAGCATGTGCTCTTGGATGAATGTTAAGTGGAGTAAACATAATGTGTACAAAACAGACCACAGTATCAAACCCAGCCCAGTTAGTGTCCTTCATTCTTACAGGTGGCCTGGCTAGAATCCTTGGGGTTATCATCAATTCCCCCTTCCTTTCACATCACACATCAATCCTTTGAGACTACCACAAAATATGTCCAGAATTCAATCTGCCCACGCTACTCCCACCCTTTGTCCTTTTCCAAGCTACCATCATGGCTCATCTGAATTATTACATGACTTCCTAGCCATCAGCCTCTTCCTCTTGCTCTATTCCTCATTTAGTCTGTTCTTTATATGCAGCCAGAATGACCTTGTTAAAACATGTCAGTTTATGTCACTATTTGATTGAAACCTTCCAGTGGCTTTCCATCCTATTCAGAGAAAACATCAAAGTCTTTACTAGGCTCTAAAAGACTGGACTTAGAATAGCTTTGTGTCACCTCTCTCCCTTTCTCTCCTATAATCTCCTACCACACAGGCATCCTTGCAGTGTTTTGACACAGTGGCTCTGATCCTGTCTCAGGGCCTTTGCCCTTGTTCCTTCCACTGAGAATGCTATTCCAGCCCCAGCATTCAAGTGGCTTGCTCCTTCACTTCCTTCTTTACTCAAAAACCACCTTTTCAGTGCAGTCTTTCCTGGCCACCCCATTTAAAATGCCAAATCCTTCTCCCTGAAATTTTATATCCTCCTTTCATGCTTTTTATTTCTTTTTGGTGCTAGTTACTGTCCTGTAAAATGCACATTTTAAATATTTACTTTGTAAATAAACGTTTACCTCTGCACTAGGAGACAAGCCTCTGAGAAAAGACATTTTGTGTTATGTTTATTCTCTACACTGGGATGTTACCAAGCACACAGTGGGATTACATAAATATATATAGAATAAATTAATGACCATTACCCCTTTGTCTTCTCTTTGCTAGTTAAAAACCTCAAAGGGTAATGGTGATTCATTTATTCACATTATTAAGTTTTGAGATCTTCCAGGAACCTGGTTGTTTCACGTACACAGGTTTAGTTCATTACGTGTCTCACAGTATGGCACCCAAGAAGCCTTTGACTTACTCAGTATAGCAGAGTAGTGGAGTCTTCAAACTCTGGAGTGCAAGTTCACAGGTTTAGATTTCAGTTTCTATGCTTATAGCTGTGTGACCCAGGATAAGTTACTCAGCAGTCTTTTGTTCCTTTGTTTATCAATATATGAAATAAGAGTTTAATATTGACAGGGATATTGTGTGGATTCAGATAATCTGACCATCAGCATAGTTTCTGACATAGAGAAAATGTTCAGTTAATATTACTCTCTTCTACTAGGTATGATATACTTTTATTGATGTGACCTAAGATGACATTATATATGTTTTGCCTAATTCATCTATGCATTAGATGTATGCAATCATAACTCTTTTGTTAGACTAAAATCAATTATAATTAATTTCAAAGGTGTTATCTGTTTTTCCTGCTAATATGAAAGCTCACTGGAAGCAGGAATTTTTTCTCTATTATTCGTCAAAACTACAGTGTCTTGCTCATTATATGTGTTCAATAAGTATTTAAATAAATGTTTTATTTCATTATATCTCTGTTTTTTAAGGATACTAAAGTTAGGCTATTTATTACTCACTTTGTGTGTATAGGTAAACTTTTATACTTAAGTGTTAGGCTATACTTTTAGGCCTATTAAATTCATCTTGGGAAATATCAGCCTGTAATGAAATTGTTAAAATTCTCTTTCCATCAACTTTGCATGTTGTTTAGTATTTCCCTTCCCTCCTCATATCGCTGTCTCTTCTTAACACACACTTGTTCAGTACTCTACAAATATATTATCTGTCTCATTAATTTAAATATTGAATAACAAAGGGGTTAGGGCTTAGGCCCATGACATGACATACAAAATCTTTTTTCTAGTTAGATTAATCCATTCATCAGTGTTTGGATATGGTTATTCCGTTAGATGCGAACCATCCTAATGGTACTATATTTCAGTACACACTTTTCTATTTTGTCAAATGCTTTGTTCTACTTCTAGAAAATTACAATGACCCACCTTTGTAATAGTCAGTCCCATCATAAAGAAAATGAGGTAAGTTTAGCATGTGTTATTTCTCAACACTTTTAACCCATATTAGAAGGTTTAATGAGTTATGTTTCCATCATGATAGAAAAAAATGCAATTTTCTATACACCATGGAATATTATGCAGCCATCAAAAACGATGAGTTCGTGTCCTTTGTAGGGACATGGATGAACCTGGAAACCATCATTCTCAGCAAACTACACAAGAACAGAAAATCAAACACCGCATGTTCTCACTCATAGGTGGGTGTTGAACAATGGGAACACATGGACACAGGGAGGGGAGTATCACACACTGGGGTCTGTCGGGGGAAAGAGGGGAGGGATGGTGGGGGGTGGGGAGTTGGGGAGGGATAGCATGGGGGAGAAATGCCAGATATAGGTGATGGGGGAGGAAGGCAGCAGATCACACTGCCATGTGTGTACCTATGCAACAATCTTCCATGTTCTTCACATGTACCCCCAAACCTAAAATGCAATAAAAAAAAAAAAAGAATGTGGCAGTGAAAAAAAAAAAATGCAATCTTTCTGTTTACATATTTTAGGTGATCTTTTTCTATCAAAGATTTCAGATGGAGTTTACCGTCTCACATTTTAAAAGCATTTCAAATGTCACAAAGCTGAAATTTAAAGGTACAAGTAAAAACTTAATGTAACTGTTCCAATTCTATATCATATTACAAAATTTGTCCTACCTATAATTTCATACATATATTAAAGTTTTAAAATGTCCATGCCTTTTGATATGGAAAATGGAATCCTTGCATTTATCTGTACTTCCTTCCAAAATGCTACTAAAATGACTGTAAGTGGATATATAATGTTTAGATTTACAAAGAGATAGAGAATGATGAAGGACTCAGAAAGGATGAGCTATTCCAACTCATTTTTAGAAAATGAAAATCTGCCCCCTAACTGACTATAGGGTGACACCAATAAGAAGCTACTCAATCTCTGTAGATACTTGAAAGTCTAAGAACTGAAGGCACCACATATTATAGAAAATAGATTTATACACATATGAAAATAGGAGAATTGACTAAAGTGTATCTAACAAGTTGTTAGACCCGGGTCCCATACCCAATTCGGTATTACCAGGAGACATTCTTTTCCTATCCAAGTAGGTAATTGAGGGTTCATTCTGCAGTGAAATAGAGGCAAAAAGTTCTAAACTCAGGATACCAGAAACAGTAATAGCAGAAAAATATGCTAAAAATGGGCAGAAGAAATTAAATTATTCAAACTGAAAGCTATACATGTCTGCTCCAGGCCTTCTTTCAGTTTTTAGCCTCAAGTATGGAGACAGTCTGATTATGTCCTCCATTCAAAAGACTAAAATTGTTCCCCTCGAAACGAAGAAGCCAGAAGGGGGAAGATTATAGTCCTGGCACTCAAATATCAGAAGCAAGACATAGTGTAGAAGGAAATTTTAAAGCAAAACATAATTTATATCCTCAGAAAGATAAAGCAAACTGTATTTCATCCTTGAAGTAAATAACAAATATATGGAAAAAGAACAATTAACAAAAAAGAACTCTTTGGGATTTAAAAATATATGTTATGTATGATAGAATTTTTTAAATAAGTGGAAGATCATTTGTTAAATCATTCAGAGTTTTTTCTAAAAAAAAAAAGAAAGTAGAAAGGTAGAAAATATATTGTAGAGGGTCAGTTTAGGAGGGTGAACATCTAGCTAATGAGAGTTAGAGAAAGATAAAAAGCAGAGGGAAAGAAATTACCCAAACACAAAGAGAGACAGAGAGAGAGACAGAGAGAAAACATTTCTCTGAAATGAAGAATGTATATGAGAGAGAGAGAGAGAGAGAGAGAAGAGAGAGAGAGAGAGAGAGAAGAGAGAACATTTCTCTGAAATGAAGAATGTGTATTACCAGACTGGAAGAGCACATAAAATTACCAGGATAGTAAATGCAAAAAAAAAAGACCATGGCAGTCATATTATCGTGAAAGTTCTGGAACACATGAAATAAAGGCAAAATGTTAAACACTCCAGAGGGTGGGTGGTAGGGGGAAGGTGCACATATAAAGAATCAGAAAGCCAAAGGATGTCAGCCAGCAAAAACTGTCCCAAACACTAAAAATTATGGGTGCAAAGCCTGCAAACTTCGCAATAAAATTCCTAGTCAGACAAATTAGATCGGAGAAGAAAGAGACAGAAGAGAAAGGAAGTTAAAGAATGACGCTTTGTGGCAGGTCTGGAGAACAGTCTTTCCAGATTGGAATAAGAAGTCTCCAGGAGACAGGTGTACAGGGAAATGTTAAGTGACAGAACACCTAATAGATTTGACAACATGGAAAATACTCCAAGAGGTGTGTATACTTTTGCTAGAAAATTTGGGAAGAATTAGTAGTAGTGGCTCAGAATACCAGGCAAACAACACCAAACCTTCCAAAATGAGTTTTAATAATGAAGGAACAAAAATTTGGAAAATATAGTCATTACTCACCAGTTGGCTAAATAGTGAACAACACCGTCATTCTGGGTCTCAGCAGGAGGGAGATATTAATAACATATTCAAAATAAATAATTGAAGAGTATCTAATAAAGGGACTATTTACATAGGCATGGGATGGGTTAAGAAAATCAAGATGAGGTGATGAAGCACATAGGACTATCAAGAGAGAGAAACCCTCACCAGGAGGAGCAATGGGAGGGAACTGAGGCCCTGGGAGAGGGGGATATCTGACAGGATCCAGGTTGTGCTGTGGAGAAACACAGCATCTGCCCAACCATGACATGGCAGAAAGTATACTGGGAAGTAAATAGGCCTAGCACTGTCATCTCTCAACCACTAAACTCTTGTCAGTGTGTTTCACTGATTTGAAACCCTAGCAGCCAGAGAGCAGGTAAGCCCAGCTTACTTAAATTCACAGTGGGTATACCCCCAAGAAAACAATGTTAGAGAGTATGTTTGGGGCGGTAAATTAAGAATATTCAGTGTGCCAGAAAAAAAAAAACAGTGTTGTAATTTCATGTTGTTAAGAGAAGTTCTAGTCTAAACTATGTGAATACTTACATGACACAATTAAACCACATCCTCAAGAGCATAATCAGAGATCTCTGGATACAAAGAAAGTGTCGTAGCAAATATAGGGTGTATTTCTGTGCAGTGTGAACACACATATGAACACACGCACACACACGCACTTTCCCTATTATGTTCACATGACTGCCTTTTTAAAATCATTCTTTTGATGACTTACTAACTTACATGTTTTTCTCAGAAAGACCTTCCCTCTTGAACATCCATCCCTAATCATTAGTTTACATCATCCAATTTTGTTTCATTATTCATAGTTATCACTGTATGAAATTATTTTTATTTCTTATGTATTTTATTCCTCCTCTTGCCTATCCTTTCTCCACAGCCCTGGAAATCCCATGATGGCAGAGATCATGTTTATTTGTTCTGTTGGTATATTCCCAGTACCCAGCTGACTGTCTAGCCTAGTAACTAGAAGGCATCCAACAGAATATTAAGTTTTTATTCATAAACAAAATTAGACTGTATAAGACTTGGTCCTGGGTTATAGCTATGAGTTAATAAAAAGGAGTATTGTTGAATATGATTCTCCTGAGTCTCTAGCTCAGGAAACTGGATAGAAGAAAGCATCGTTAATCAAGATCAGGGATTCAGGAAATAGCAAAATATGGCTGGAGAAGTGATTGCATCAGAAGTTTAAGTGCATAGGTTTGAACATACTGCGTAGGAAGTCATTGTGGGATATGCAAATTGTTATGTCCAGTAGCCACTTGGAAATGTGGACTTAGGAAAAGGTCTTAATTGCAATTTTAGATTTAGAAGTCATTGGTAAAGAAGTGGTAGATAAAGTCATAAACAACAGATGAGACATTGCAGGGAAATAATGCAGATAAAGTAAAAGATTCCTAGGGAATAAAAATGGAAGGAAAATAGAAGCTTAGATATACAGTTTCTATCAAAATTTACTATCAGGTAGAGTAATATATGTCAATATCTTAAGGATGATAAAACCACTACTTTCCAAATTCAAGTAGTGTTAAATAACATTGATAGGTGAATATGTGCATATTTTTGAGAAATTTCAGTAGAGAACACCTAAAAGTTAACAACTTCTAAAATAACAAATAAATCTTTCTTAATTAATGAAAATAAAATTATAAATTTTATATTTAATTTATAAAGAAATATGCCAACAGTGATATTTCTCTTCCTATTGTATGCCTACACCCATAGTCAATATGGTAAATCAGAACACCTTACAGGGCTAAATCGAAAGTAATATAACAGTACTATTAAACAAGGCAATATTAACAAAGAGCATAGTATTTTCTTCGTGTATATGACATGTAACACCCACACATATTCTGGCTTAAGCAATTTGTTTTAAATCCATCACTATTTATTTTTAGATTATTTCATGTTATCCATGCATGTTCCTCTTAGAATTGAACTTCACATTAATATAAAAGCATTATCACTCAGGCATCACCATATTGATGGCTTTTCTAATTACCTTAGTTTAACTATTTCATAATTAATATGCTCAAAATACCAAAACAGATGGGCAATCTTTACACCAAGTTTAAATTAAATTATAATAACCTATAAGCTTTTATCTCAACACATAGGAATTAAGATCTCAATTTTATGGCTCCTTCAAGATATATAATCCAGATGGAATTATGTTTACTATATGATTGAACATAATGCTCATCAAAAGTAGCTACAAAGAAATCCATTATGTAGAGTGATCTTAGGAAGGGATAGTTCTTCATTCTGCTCACCCAACCATGCTGGCACACCTGTTTCTAATTTCAAAACCATCTATGATTACATCCTAATGTCAGTGTTGAAATAGCATCATTAGTCCAAGTTTTTTACTTGCTCGAAAAGAAATGTGCAAAGATGAAAATTTACTCTGATGGCTAGGTTTTTGTAAGACATCAATTGTATTTTTCAAAGTTCTGTTTCTCAGTTCAGCCTAATTTTTTTTAAGTCAGTAGTGAGAAATCCAATGTTGGGTAACTGACTTTTATGAAAAATACATAATATCTGAGAGGACACTTTTGAAGTGCCAGATCTGAATTTTCCTGACACACCCATAAAACCATTTGTGATGATAAATCTAACCGTAGTTTTAACATAAATTGTAGCTGAGTCTTATATTCTGGGAAAGTTTATAACAAATGAAAAGAAAGTTTGTTTCCTTAATTGTCTTTTAAAGTGGCATGTATTGTTTATATTTGATTTGAAATAAAATGTTACAGTCAAAACAGCATTAACACCTATGAGTTTATTTTAGCATTGACCAATAATATATATATATATATATATATTATTATATATAGACAAAATAAATATGTAGCCTTATTACCAAAAGAGAATTGTTAACTGCAAGACATGAATTAAATCCTTTATAAAGCCTCTTTATGTGTCACTGATTTGACTAAATTGCAGATAAAATAATGTGGCTCTTCACCCTGCCCAACATCATACTCTAGACAGCCATTATACAGATGCTAGCCTTGATCTTTCAACATCACCACATTAGTGGGATTATGTAGTAGCTAATGGTTAACTCCTATAAAAAAATATGTACCTCCATTGTGCTTCTAAAAGTTTAACAATAAAGATACTTGTTCTGAATTTTTATTACAGCTGTAATATCTTTATAGGTAATACACTGTAACATACATATCATCTTTAGATTATTGCTTTGGGAAAAATTCCTTATTGTTATAACTGTGTTGGTGAACTTTTTAGATTTTTTTTATCTTCAGGAGATTATTTCTTTCAAGGTCTTTTAATTTATTGCAATCTGAAAACTAAAGAACTAATTATGTACAATGAAAGTATTTATTTTTTCTTAAAATACATTTTACTATTTGCTTTTATTGCATTTTTATAAACGTAATTATATACCACAGAAGAGATAAAGGAATTTCTAATAAATAAACCCTGTTTTTTGTGTGTGAGAATGTCTGGGGCATTGACTAGAAAGTTAGAAAGAACCATATTTTCTGTTCATTTGGAACACTAAGGGTATGGAAAGGAAAATGTATTTTTTCTTCTATACTTTTGATAAAAGCCATATTTAAGCCTGCTTTATCTACATAACACTTTTCAATTTCACATAAAATTTTTTTTAAGTTCTAGAATACTTTGAAGAAAAAAATTAGTTATTCAACAGATACAATACTAAAGATTTGCAAATTACATTAAAAATTAAATGACAAATTATCATCAGAGGATGTAACACATACATTAATTATGAGAAACTTCCTATATATTGGTCATTTTAGATTGCCCAGATTATAACACTAGTAGGACTTGTTTGGGTTTAAAGTCTTGTGACTGAATCCAAACTCTTTCTGATCACCACGCAACAGCCAGTAAGTTGAGAGACAGGGAGTTGGAGCAACGTCAGTGACTTTATTTTGAAGACCTAGCAAACTAAGAACATGGTGGACTATTGTGCTAAATAACCATCTTAAGTCAGTAAACATTTCAGGCTGTTTTTATGTTAAGGAAAGGGGGAAAAAGAGAGGGTTGGAGTCCAGAGGTGACCAATGACCACAGATATCTGGGTGCCAGCATGGGTCTGGGGAGGCCATGGAATGCCACCATCCTTGGTCAGGTCAAGAGTCTCCCACAAATATTCAACATAACATTGTTATGTGTGGGTACACTATTTTTGTCTTCTCTAAGGTTCGTTTTGGTAAAGAACTGTTACCATACTTGCTTTAAACTATATACTAAATTCCTCTCATAGTTAGCTTGGCCTACATGCAGAGATAAGCAAAAGCAGCCAACCTAAAAGATATCATCACAAGAGGGGTGATGAGTTTAGGAGCAAAATGGAGTTAGTCATGCTAGGCCTCCTTTCACAGCTACAATTTCCCTCTCTCAAAGGTTCATTCCAAAATCTTGTGGGATTGAGGACAATGGGATGTTGTCTCCCATCTGGGTAATAGTTGTTGGATGGGGTTGATGAGGGATGACTGTGGAATAAAACTATTTGACCTGGCTAAGGAAATATTCCTTTTGTAGGCATGTGGGTTCCCACTATCAATTTGCATGTAATGTCTAATGAGAAGCTGAGTAAGAAAGAAGCATGGGACCTCTGGGTACATGCTTGCCAATATACAGCATATAGTTGTTCCCTACAGTCCCTATATACAGCAACAACTATAGGATCAGAGTAGTCATGTACTGAACAAGGTTTAGGATGACACATCCAGCAGTGGGGGGATATGTAGTGGAATTGGCAATAGACTGAGAAATCTTAACTGAATAATTATCTTGCCAAACATATGAAAATCCCCAAAGGACAAGTAAGACACATAGGATTTACATTTTTATTTCATTTATCCTTTTGTGAAAGAGTAACTTTAAGTCCTTCAAGGGCTCATATGCCCACTGTTTTCCAGAATGGTGGGGTGTCCTCTGGTGGTGCCACCTGACCCAAGTATGATATACTCATGGCTTTACTCCATCAAGTTTAACTGATAGGAGGGTATTCAGCAGCACCTCTAACAGTCCCATTGACTTGACAGCAAGTTAGTGTTCAGGTCCTTTTTCTTCCTAAGTCTTTAGGAGGACCCCTTCTGGTCAAAAAGGATGTAAGACCACATCTGTGGGTGAGTGATCCTGCTAGAAGCAAAGTCATGAACAGAAGTTAGTACAGTGCCTACAGTTAACATATTTAGCAATTGCTAAATCTCTTAAAACATCAGTTAGTTCTCCCAGCTGGGCAGAAACTTGCAATGACCTATCATATAATGCTTCAGAGAGACTCAATTTGAGCATACATCAGGGAACTACTCTACAGCAGGGCAACTGGCAATGCCTTATTCCAAGTGATATTAGTTCCTTGAAAACTTTGACAATACTTCTTTTTAGAGTGTTTACCTTTTCAGTTTTTCTGTCACTGATGGTCTCCAAGGGGACAATTTAAAGGTTTCGAAGGAATGAGTTACAGCTTCCCTTGACATTCATGTAACCATCATAGTCTTCTTTGAATCAGGGACAGATGGGTGTTAACTACAGAATTTGTGGACCCTGCATCAATAAGAAAGTCAATAAGTTTTTACCAACTATCAATTTTACCGGAACTTCTATGGGGATATGACATCAGGTTGGCTAAACATACATATTTAACAGGTTATAGGAGAATCTATGAATATTTATAAATGCAGGCCTAACACATGCATATTTTAAAAACATACAGGTAATATATGGTCCATGTTTACCTTCAGGTGAATATTTACCTCTTGCCTGGCATGGCCTTATGTCCTGTTATAATTTGGTATCCTATTGCCACAAAGAGTGTATTCTGTTAGTCTAATGATCGTTAAAGCTGGTGAGTTATTTTCTCTAAACCGTAAAAGGGAGGAAGGATAACATGATATGTCTGACCTCTCATCCTTTAGTTTATGGCTGGGAACTAAGTTTTTTAAGTGTTTTTCTGGGGCTCCCTTGGCTAAGGGAGGTTTATTTAAATAGTGAGGGACATAGGATTTTACTTTTTTAGTTTACATACCCTCTTTTTGGTCAAAATATGCCAGATACAGTATCAATAGCCAAGATTTTATTTTTTTCCATATCATTGCTGGGGTAGTGTGCCCTGGGTCCATCCTATCCCTTGATGGGACCCATATGGCAAAGAGAACTAGACCCAAATGACTTATAGCTAATTAATAATTCTAGGCATCTATGGGAATGGAGTTGGGTAGATATTCATTAACCATCATAACTTTTTTAAGTAACATAAGAGTCAAAAACAGAAAGCCAAAAAGCAAGGTTATAAAATCAATTCATCTGTAAGTTTTATGTGTTAAAACCATCAGCCATTTAGGTATCTGTGAATCCATCTTTGATTTGGAGAGTCCAAACTAGTTTTAGCTCTCAAAACAGGCCCTTTAAAATTTCATTTGCTTATCTTTTCTGCAATAGTTTCTGGGCATAGAGGGAAGGTGGTTGATGTTGCATAACTTTAACAGCAGTATGTTTACAGTGCAAAATGGATTGGCCTAGTGGGATTGAATTGTTTTTAAATTCTGGAGATAAAACAAGACATAAAGTATTAGCAATGTTTCAAACAAAAAGGTCATAAGCCTTGTCTAGTTATGAGAATGACAGGAAATGGAAGCTCACATGGAGCTAAACATTCAAAATGTCTAGCATCAAGGATCTATATTTAGGCAAAATTATAAAATGAATCTGAATTTCTTTGAGTAGAGACCTGACCTGTGTCTCATGAAAGCAGTTTACTTTGATCATCATCTTTTCCCAAGTCTAAAGATGAGTTTGGTGTCAGATAGTGGCAGGAATGAGTGCCTTCTTTAGAGGAAATATATGTACCCATGAGTGAAAACCCTGTAACTTAACAGCACAAAGATTGTTTAATAGCACCTGATAAGTATTGATATGGTTTGGCTCTGTGTCCCCACCCAAATGTCATCTCAAATTGTAATCCCTGTAGGTCAAAGGAAGGACCTGGTGGGGAGGTGATTGGATTATGGGGACAGTTTCCCCCATGCTGTTCTCATTACAGTGAGGGAGCTCTCATAAGATCTGGTGGTTTAAAAAGTGGAATTTTCCCCTGTGCACTCTCTTCTGCCACCATGTAAGATGTGCCTTGCTTTCCATTCACCTTCAACCATGACTTATATTTCCTGAGGCCTCCCCAGCCATGCAGAACTGTGAATCAATTAAATTTCTTTTGTTTATTGCCTGACTGGATGTTGTAGAAAGATTCTGTGACCTCGAAGTGATTAATTTTATAGCTTTGATAAGTCTCCAGTAGTAAGTCTAGGTCCAAGACTTAGTTTAAGATTTTATTTTGGGAATGTTTATCAAAGATGTTAAAGGGCTCAAAATATTTGAACAAAACAGAATAAGAGTTATTTATTTAACCAAGCATGATAATCAAAAATCTTTAAAAAGCAATACGGAAAATTCCATTCATATAGAAACCTTAAGCCTTTTAAATTTCAATTTGCCCAAGTAATTAAAAACTGATAAATATAACATAGGGATTGTTTTGATAAAATATAAAACTTGGTTTTTTAGGCCAGTTAGTTACCAAAAGGCAAAAATCTGCAATATGATTGCTTCTCCTTATGGGAAACTCATTTAGATAACCTGGAAGTCAAAATTGATGAAAAAGACTTACTTAATCAAATACAGGAAAAGTATGTCCCAGGTTATTAGTATAGCACGGAAATATACGACTCTTAGTGACTACATGGGATGTTCCCTGGTTACACGGAAAAATTTAGATATTTCAAGAAAAGCTGAGTACAAAATTAAGTTATATTCAAGGAAAATATTGCTTTTCCATATAAAATATTTCCTCATCAGTCTATAACAACAGTTAAAACTGGAGGGAAAAAGTTACAGAAGCTGATGAAAAAGTCGAAGAAGAGAGTTATCATCTTAGGCTTTCTCAAGGGGAGAAAAAGCTGAAAGCAGTGAGATACAATAAAAGTTGAACTTTTGAGATACGAATCTGAAAAGTTTTCAAAAAGAAACAAGTTATACAATTAAAAATCAAAATTCTTATAATTTCATAAAGAGAAAATCAATGCCTTAAAAAACTCATTTTAGCATAGAAGACCAATCTTAGAATTATTATAAATAATTCCCTTTTAATTACAGCTAACTGAATCACATCAAAATTATTTCTATAAATTCTCTTTCACAAGCCTTATTACAACTTAAAAAACCATATACAGCATACATAGACTTTCTGATTAGTCCTATACGTCCCTCTTTTCTCAATAACGGGTCATTTTATTTTAGAATCAAAATTAACTATATGAGATCCTTTCTTACACACAATTATTCTCTTTTTAAGCTTTCTAATACATCTAAAATACATCTTCACATTCATAACCTTCTTTACACTTCTTTCTTTTACTTACTAGTTCCTTTCTATCTTCTTTCAGAAACAACTTTTAGATAATCTCCAAATCACATACATTTATTTTTTTCTCAATAGTAACACAGCTTTACATTTTTTATAATTTATTCTCTTATCAAAGCCCACATCTTACCTTGACACACTTTATACAGATAATTATTATGTCAACTAGAAGTCTTACTCTTAGTAACCTTAAATTTTAGTGGAAACCTAGCAAGCAAGAAATAGTGAATAATCTGTCAGATATTTATATGTTATACATGGAAACACTCCAACATTTTTATAAACATGTTTCTTCATATCATAATCCTTCTTAATTGAAAATGACTCATATACAATGAGCATCTATTTTTTAATTCAAAGTAATTTTAAGATTTTAATTACACAAAATTTCCTAGAAGCATTTATCCTATTTTCATGTACTCAATTCTTTCATTTATGACAGTTTATCTAAACTACATCTTAACACATATATTAAACAAAGCTAGTCATCATTTAAAGTTATTTCCCTGTTAACCATTCTTTAAGCTTGTGAACATCAGTGTTCATCTAAGAACCTTAATAAACTCATGAGCATTTTGTCAGTAACTCAGATGATTCAGCTGTTTTCATTGAACAAACCACCTTGTATTAGTATAATTTGTTAAAACACACACACACACACACACACACACACACACACATAAACAAAGATTATTCTGTTTTTGGTTGGGTTTGTAGTCTTATAAACTCATGCCAAATCCTGATATTTTAAAATATCTATCAAAGGCAAATATAAAATAATTAGTAAACCCCAAAATATATGGTGAAAATATCCAGACGTTTCTATTTGTATTTTAGTAATAATTTTGAAACCATTCTTATTTGCCAAAGATTCCTAAATTAATATGAACTTGAAAAGCATTTGAACTTATTTATTTAATGTATGACTACTCATTTACTTATAAACTAATTTGGTTACACCCTAGACATAACACGTAATGCATGTACATTTACATAAACACATCTAAACAGATATATCCGCACACAGGCCAAGATCCAATAGTTTTTACCTTAAAATTCTAGCCATAAGATGGCATCACAAACTCACTGGACTATAAATGCCACCCTGTGGTCTAGTGGCTAACATTTGGTACTTTCACTGGCCTATAAAAGATAGCTGGATCCAAATCATTCTTGAAAAAATTAGACATGTCCATATAGCAAAACTTTATTTTCCCTAGTAGATAAGCTGATGAAGGCTGTTGCCCAAAATTTTGGGTAAAACAGTTTTCATGGCACTTTAATTTAAAAAAAAAAAAACTTTTATTTTTTTTTCTTCAGTTTCAAATGAATTCTCAATGTTTACATTTTAGCTAGAACGTGCAGAACTGTATAAGGAAACAAAGTTTCCAAGTAACCTCAAAATCTTGGTGCTATATAAAAAGTGAGTTTTATCTCAACACCAGTAGCTTAATAATGGGAGATTCAAAGCAGACAGAAAGGAAAGAGAGAAGTAGAAAGTGATATGGTTTGGATGTTTGTCCACTGCATATCTCATGTTGAATTGTCATCCCCAATGTTGGAGCTGGGGCCTAGTGGGAGGTGTTTGGGTCATGAGGATGCATCCCTCATAAGTTGCTTAGTGATGTCCTCACAGTAATGAGTTCTCAGTCTATTAGTTCACACAAGAGCTGATTGTTTAAGAGCCTGGTACCTGCTCCTCTCTCTCTCACCATGTGACACACCTGCTTCCCCTTCTTCTCCCATGAATAAAAGCTTTCTGAGACCTCACCAGAAACTTTACAAAAGACAGTACCATGCAAAACCATTAGCCAAATAAACCTATTTTCTTTATAAGTTACCCCAGACTTAAGTATTTCTTTATTGCAGTGCAAAATGGACAATAGAGAGTTTTAGAAGACACTACTTAATTCTGTAGTTGCAGGTTAAAACCATTTGAGCTCTGATTTTTCTTGCTATAATTTCCCCATCAGTTTAAAATGTACACAGAAATGAACCATAATATGTAACAGCTGTAATCCCAGAAAACATGGCATGCATTTGAACTTTCTCATGTTTTTAAACATATAACCCAGGGCCCACAAAAACAAAGACAAATGGAAATGAACTGGTTCTCAAATCAGATACAAGTTCAACACTATTCCCCCTCTCCAACAGGATATCCCAAGGTAAAACAAAATGGTTGGTTCAAAGAATGAGCCCAAACAGATGGAAAAAAGAGTTCCCAGCTGTACACACAAGAGAAACTTGTCCTGCTTTTGAATTGAGTTCATTAACTCAGAGATTTTTCAATACCTTGTTTCAATAGTATGCAGAGAGACATCCAGTACTGCCAAGGGAACTAACTAGCAGGGGTCCCTGGAGGAAAAAGGCTCCAGCAGCTGGTAGGGACATACCCAGGAATTCCTTAGCTGGGGCCAGCTGGCCAGAAGCAGCTTCTCCTGGCTGCAGGCTTCACCAGATTGTAAGTGAGTCCAAACTATTTCTGCTTGCTGTATGACAGCCAATGCATCGAGAGACAAAGAGTTGGAGGAAGGAAAGCAACTTTATTTCAGGGAGCCACCAAACAAAAAAGATGGGGAACTAACATCCTAAAGAACCAACTTAAGTCAGTACAAATTTCAGGCTCCTATTACGTTAAGAGCAGGATGAAAAGAAAGAGGTTGGGATCAAGCGATGACCAATCACTGCAGACATCTGGGTACCAGTGAGGAGCTTAGGAAGCCATGAAACTGCTCCATTTTGGTCAGGTCACAATGCCCCCACAAATTCTTAACACAACATTTTTACTTGTGTGTACACCCTCTTTATCTCCTCAGGGGTTAGGTTTAGGAAGGGAGTATTATCATCTTTGCTTTGAACAATAAACAAAATTCCTCCCCTAGTTAGCTTGGCCGAATGCAGAGATAGGCAAAAGCATTTAACCTAAAATATAGCAAGCACCCCAATGGAGTGAGGATGGGTGTTGTGAGGTTAGAAGCAAAACTGAGTTAGTAATGCTTGGCCTGCTTTTCACTGTCAGTCTGACTAGAGTATAGAGTTTATAAGGGCAGGTGACAGAAAATGTAGCTGACAAGATTGTTCTCAAACTCTGAAGAGCTTTGCATGCCAGGAACTTTGAAAACAAATCAAATAGAAGTATCCAAAGCTTTTAAATATCAATCAACATTCGTGAATAAAAAATATTAACTTAAGAAGATGTGGGTATGAAAAAAGGAAACAGGATAATTCAAATTAGAGATGATGAGCTCTGAAGTTATGCATTGAACATAAATGCTTCCCAGATGAAAATAATCATCATTTTCAACATGTCACTGACAGGACTTGGAAATTATTTCACTGAAGGAAGTGGTGTGAAGAGGAAAAAAAATGTACGCATGATACGTTAATCAGAACAAGGAACATTGGTGACATAATGGGTGTTGTTTCGTTTTTTAATTAAAAAATTTTACAACAGCTATATAGAGGGAAGAGAAAATAAATTTAATATCAAAATTTAAACTGAATAATGGGCAATTTGGGCACTGGCCTCAGAGGGGAAAACTGAGACCAGGGGGTAAGAATTTGATAGTGACCATTTGAGAGTAGTAACTGAAACCACGCCTGCCATATAATCACCAGCTAAAAGCAATCCAACTATTTTACAAAAGAGAATCTTGTGTCAAAAGGGGTTAAAAAAATAATAATTGAGGAAATATTTTTGGTTGCACACAGTGGCTCACACCTGTAATCCCAGCACTTTGGGAGGCCAAAGCAGAAGGATTGCTTGAGCTCAGGAATTTGAGGACAGCCTGACCAACATAGGGAGGCCTTGTCTCTACAAAAAATTAAAAAATTTTGGCTGGGTATGGTGATGCATACCTGTGATCCCAGCTGTTCAGGAGGCTGAGGTGAGAGGATCGCCCAGGAAGTCAAGGCTGCAGTGAGCTGTGATGACACCACTGCACTCCGTCTGAGTGATGGAGTGAGAGCCCGTCTCAAAAAATAAATAGTTATTTTGAAAAGATTTTTAAAAATAAATAGAGCCCAATTATAAATAATAGGATAGTTTCAAAAATGTTTTGAGTTCTCCTAAATGTAGATTTTTTTAATGAAAGTAAAAAAAAAAAAAAAAGAAACATACAATGATGACATAATTAGGAGAAATTATTTTGTAACTTTTCTTTTAGGTTTGGGGATCCATGTGAAGATTTGTTACATAGGTAAACACGTATCATGGGAGTTTGTTGTACGGATTATTTTATCACTCAGGTATCAAGCCCAGTACCCAATAGTTATCTTTTTGGCTCCTCTTCCTCCTCCTACCCTCCCCATCAAGTAGACCCCAGTGTCTGTTGTTTCCTTGTGTTCCAAATTCTTATCCTTTAGTTCCCACTTACAAGTAAGAATATGTGGTACTTGGCTTTCTGTTCCTGTGCTAGTTTGGTAAAGATAATAGTCTCCAGCTCCTTTCATGTCCCACAAAAGACATAATCTCATTCTTTTTTATGGCTACTTAATACTCCATGGTGTATACATACCACATTTTCTTAATCCAATCTGTCACTGATGGGCATTAAATTGATTTTATGTCTTTGCTATTGTGAATAGTGCTGCAATGAACATTCATGTGCAAGATCTTTATGGTAGAATGATTGATATTCCCCTTGGTATATACCCAGTAATGGGATTTCTGTGTCAAATGGTAGTTCTGTTTTACTCTCTGAGGAATCACCATACTACTTTCCACAGTGGTTGCACTAATTTACACTCCCACCAACAGGGTTTAAGTGTTCCCTTTTCTCTACAACCTCACCAGTATCTGTTACTTTTTGACTTTTTAGTAATAGCCCCTCATACTGGTGTGAGATAGTATCTCATTGTGGTTTTGATTTGCACTTCTCTAGTGATCGGTGTTATTGAGCTTTTTTTCATATGCTTATTGATCACATGTATGTCTTCCTTTGAGAAGTGTCTGTTCATGTCCTTTGCCTGCTTTTTAATGGGGTTGTTTGTTTTTCTCTTGTAAATTTTGTTTAAGTTCCTTACAGATGCTGGATATTAGAGTTTTGCAAGATGCATAGTTGGCAAATATTTTCTCCCATTCTGTAGGTTGTCTGTTCACTCTGTTGATTGTTTCTTTTGCTGTGGAGAAGCTCTTAAGTTTAAATAGATCCTATATGTCAATATTTGCTTTCGTTGCAATTGCTTTTGGTATCTTTGTCATGAAACATTTGCCTGTTCCTATGTCCAGGATTGTATTGCCTATGTTGTCTTCCAGGGCTTTTATAGTTTTGGGTTTTACATTTAAGTCTTGAATCCATTTTGAGTTGATTTTGTGTATGGTGTAAGGAAAAGATTCAGCTTCAGTCTTTTGCATATGACTAGCCAATTATCCCAGCATCATTTATTGAACAGAAAGTCTTTTCTCATTGCTTGATTTTGTCAGCTTTGTTGAAGATCAGATGGTCATAGATGTGCAGCCTTATTCTGGGACGTGCAGCCTCTATTTTGTTCCATTGGTCTAGGTGCCGTTTTTTGTACCCGTGTCATGATGTTTAACCTGTAGCCTCGTGGTATAGTTTGAAGTTGATGAACCTGATGCCTCCAACTTTGTTCTTTTTTCCTGGCATTGCTTTGATTCCATATGAATTTTAAAATAGTTTTTTTTTCTAGTTATATGAAGAATGCCGTTAGTAGTTAGACAGGAAAAGCGTTGAATCTGTAAATTGCTTTGGGCAGTAGAGCCATTTTAATGACATTGATTTTTCCTATTCATGAGCATGAGATATTTTTCCGTTTGTGCCTTCTCTGATACCCTTCATAAGTGTTTTGTAATTCTCATTGCAGAGATTTTTAACCTCCCTGGTTAGCTATATTCATAGATATTTTATTCTTTTTGAGTCAATTGTGAATGGTATTACTTTCTGATTTGGCTCTTGGTTTGGCTGTTGGTGGTGTATAGGAATGCTACTGTTTGGTACATTGATCCCGTATCCTGAAATTTGCTGAAGTTGTTTATCATCTGTAGGAGCTTTTGGGCTGACACTATGAGGTTTTTTTAGATATAGAATTATGTCATCTTCAAACAGAATTAGTTTGACTTTCTCTCTTCATAATTGGATGCCCTTTATTTTTTTCTCTTGCCTAATTGCTCTGGTTAAGACTTCCAATATTATGTTGACTAGAAGTGGTGACAGAGGGCATTCTTGTCTTATACCAATTTTAAAAAGAAATGCTTCCAGCTTTTTCCCATTTAGTATAATATTGCCTGTGGGTTTGTCATAGATGGCTATTATTTTTTTCTTATTCCATAAATGTAATATGACTTAATGTAAGACACCTATTTTTGCTTTGTTAAAATTAAAAGATTTTTCTGAGGTGAAAAATACTATGATACACATATAAAACCAATGGCCAAATAACTTACATCTGTAATTGTATTTTTGAACGTCCAGAAAATATTTCTTTAAAAATTTCAATTTAGTCATAATAACAAACTTCAAATTGAATATCACCAACCTATAGAAAAAATAGATTTACTTTTTAAATGTGGGTTTTTTTGGTCAATAACTAAATGGCAAAATGTTATGTTTAAACCTGAATTTTAAAAAATGCCAAGTCTTCATTTATACTTTTAATAACCAAGCTTTATGCTGATAAGTAAAATTTTAGAGTAGATGACTTTACATTGCATTTAGTTACTTCTTGCCAGGCATGTATACATATACATTTTGTTGAGGATCATAACTACCGTATTTATTTTGCATTTTTCTTTAAGCCAATCATTCTCAAACTTTTATTTTTTCACAGTAATACATTTTTAAAGAATTTATTCATATTATTTTGATTGACACACTGTATCATAAATTTAAAATTTATAGGGTACAATGTGATGTTTTGATATATGTACAAACTGTAGAATGATTAAATCAAGCTAAGTGACATATCCATTACTTCACTTATCTTTTTTTGTGGTGAGACATTTGAAATTTACTCTCTGAGTTATTCTAAAGTACATATCATTATTGACTACAGTCATCTTGCTGTGCAACAGAGCACAAAACCTGTTCCTCCTGTCTATCTGAAACTTTGTACCCTTTGATTAACAACTCTCCATTCCATGTCTCCCCACACTGACTGAGAGACTGGGTAACCATAATTCTAGGCTCTACTTCTCTGATTTCAACTTTAGTATACTCCACATGAAAGTGATATCAAACCTTTATTTATTATAAAATCATGTATGTGCATGTGCATGAAAATATTGCTACGAAGATAATTTGTTAAAATAATAACGTGTTCTTTGAAGAGTTTGATTAAATTCTGGTAATAGATATCCTGATGCGATTTTGGTTTCTCAAGTCAGAAACAAATTTAATCTGGTTTCTTTGTTATTTCAAAGCTTGTCATTAGGTTCTCTGGATTTAGTCAAACAGGAATTTACTTATTATCTGTCTTAGTGGGTTTGGAAGCAACTTTGTAAAGAACACAATTCTGTGCTGGGTACTTAAATCATTTGTATGGCCAGCAAGGACAGGACATTATACAGAATGCTCCTAACACATGAAAGAAATTATTTCCTGCATGTTGTTGTATATGTCAGGGTATGTGTGTCTGTATCTGAGTGTGTTTTGTTAATGCCATCAAAAATCCCTTCTCAACATCCCAAATAATAATCACATTCACTTTAAGTGCAGACAGTTTTTCTTAGCAGGAAAGCATTTTAAATGGGAGGTCTGGTTCTAACAGAATTTTTATGAATTTTTCTGGAAACTCAGCAATTTACTTAGTTCTGTAACACTTGCTATCAAATGAAAGAAAAGAAGCTTTTAGAAGGTAAAGATGTTTTGTAGTAGCTTATACACGAAACAAATTGTACTCCTTTGCCCCATCTGCACTAATGGAGAAAGGACACATTTAGAGCAGAAACTTCAACAAAAATACTTTTTTCATACAGATTACAAAGAGCATAAAATGACAGGAGAAATCCAGTAAAAACTCTTAGAAATAGTAAAGGCAAATGGAGGCCTTCATTATTCACGTGTTTACTATTTTGCAGTGGTAGTATTCTTAGAAGGTCAATTTAAGGCTCTTTACCTTAGAACAGTGCATCACAAATACCCTTCCCTGACCACATCACATGATATTTTAAAATGTAGTTCAATGCTAATGCAAAAATGCCTTGTACACTTCAAAATGCTATAAAAATATTAGGTAAAATGCAAACAGAAACAAGGTGTATGTATTACTGAATATAGCAGTAATTTTATTGAAGTTTTCTGATCACCTTTAAAGGCAGAGAAAGTTACTGAAAACATAAAAACATTCATTGGATAGTAGAGAATATAACGTCTAAAAAGTGGAATTCTTGGAAGATGTAGAAAAGTTAGTGAAACATTTTATATACAATTTTTTTAAAACCTGTTGTCAAAAAGTTGAGTAGAATCAATTAAATTTCATTTTATAAAAACATGTCTATCAAAGGTACTTCAATAAAGGTAAAGGATTTCCTAGGCATCTGCAGTAAGTTAGGAATTCAGCATGTTGGCTCAGAGACCAAATCAGGTTTAGCAAACTCAAAGTTTGTGTCCAGTTTCTAAGGACAAGAGTACAAATGAATACAAACCTATTTTCTCAAACAGTGTGCCAATGGCAGGCCATCTGTACTCTTCTAAACCACTCCCAATCTTGCCCTTCATCTGTAAGCGGCACCCTTCCTCTTATTAATCCCTCTTTTGCATATATGAAATGCATATTGATATACATCAAGAATATATTTATTGATAAGCCCAAAGCCTTATTATAGAAGTTACCATAAGTGTTTCTTTAATCTCTTATATATTTTTAATCAAATAAATCTAATCAAAACAACTCTGTGCATTATCTAGTATACTGTATGTGGTCATTCATTAATTCAATTTTATTTTCATGACATGAAAAATTTGAAATATGTCTAATGAAAGCTAGGATATAAAATTATTTTCTGGATGGATGCAGTGGTTTATTCCTATAATCCTAGCACCTAGCACTATGGCAGGCTGAGATGGGAGGATAATTTGAGGCCAGGAGTTCGAGACCTACCTGGGCAACATAATGACACAGTCTCTACAAAAACAAACAAACAAAAAATTAGCCAGGAGGGCATTGTGCACCTGTGGTCCCAACTACTCACAAGGCTGTGGCAAGAGGATCACTTGAGACCAGTAGTTTGAGATTGCAGTGAGCTATGGTTGTGCCACTGAACTCCAGCCTGGATGACAGAGCAAAAAAGACCCCATCTCAAAAAAAAGAAAAGAAGAAAAGAAAAAAAGAAAATTATTTTATGGTGAATAAAATGCATTTCATTGCCTAGATGTGAAGCCTTGTAGCATATTAATATTATATTCTTGTGAAAAGAATCTTCATTGTAACCCAGGAGGCAATCTATCAGGTGTGAGAGCTTTGGGAGCTCATAATGGTGATTATTTATTTATTTATTTTTAGAAACACAGTCTTACTCTGTCACCCAGGCTGGAATGCAGCAGCGCAATCATAGCTCACTATAGTCTCAGATTCTTGAACTTAAGTGATCCTCCCACCTCAGCCTCCTGAGTAACTAGGACTACAGGCACATTCCACCATTGCCAGCCCATTTAAAAAATTTTTTTTTTTTGCAGAGACAGGGTCTTGCTTTGTTGCCCAGGCTGGTCTCAAACTCCTGGCTTCAAGTGATCTTCCACTTCAACCTCCCAAGCGTTCGGATTACAGGCATGAGCCACTGCAACTGGCACTGGAACTAATGATTATTTAAATTTGCTTCCAGTGGAAAATATGGCTCCAGGGGTATTTAATTTTTATGTCATTAAAAACTCTCTTTCTTTAAAAACAGTAATAATAATCATTCAAGATAAAAATATGAATCAACTTTATATTAAACTTTTGCCCAAAGTCACTACAGACCAGATTTTATTGGGAGTTTTATATATTGTATTTTTCAACATATTGTGGATGGCCAAAAACATTAATAATGCAAGTCCATATTTGAATACAAATGAATCCTTACAAGCCAGTGTTGATTATTAATGGAATAAATTATCTGCCTGCTTAGTGCAGTTACTGTGGGTTGGAGTATCAGTTAATAATGAAAGATGGGAAATTGTTAACACTATATCTCAAAGTTTGAATTAATTCTACCATACAAAAGATCAAACAGAAAATACTGTGGCAATGATGCCTTCTCCTTTTCCCCCTTTTACTCATCAATAAGAAACTCTTCTGCAAGTGTATTTCATTGTTACTTTCCAAATGAAAAGAAGTAGAGTTGTATTTTTCAGAAGACCACCGTTTTTCCAAAACCAGAAGCTCAAATTTTATGTTGCCCAAGTTATTTCCACTACAGGAATGGTGGCACTGTTTGAGGACACCCTTTCCCAAGGACCCCAAAATTGCCTTGAAGTATAGGACATTGTGACATTGTATCTTCTTTCACGGTTTCCATAGCTACAAGTATTTGCAGAAAGAATACTTTGCTTCTTGGTAGTTTTCATAATACTTTATATGTGGTAATGTTACAAGTGTAAAATAGAACAAAGCAGAGCTGCCAGTCAGATTAAAGAGGACATGAAAACATATCTATATACCTTCACCCATAAGCTCAGGAAGATACTGAGCCATTTCCCCCAGAAGCCTTACAGTTCCATGGATATCAGCTTGAAATCACCTACTTACAGGAAATAGTTGTATGCATGAGAAAAATTAATGCATGTGAACATCACAGATTTATCTCTTAATCTCTTGGCAAGATTTACTCTTTTAATAAGCTTAACCTGAATATGACATGTCTATTATAGTATGGAGGAATATAGTTGTGTTTATATAATATGTGTATTATATAAATTTCTTGGCTCTCCTAGATGGGAGATATTTCATTGTATCTTTATGAAAGATTGATGGATAGTGTGTAAGGTGTAGTAATTTTTGGTTTGACTACTTTCCACCCACCTACTCTGTTACTGAAACGTGCCATCTGGCTCCAGACCCTAATGGTGGCTATGTTTCTCTACCACTATTTCTTTACTAATAATTCTTATTCACAGTAGCACTATAATAGTGTGATCCTTTACCTCAGACCTGCTTATTAGCACACACACTTCCAGCAACAACAGATTTCTTGAAATATCATCTTTAATGTCTAATAATTTAAACTCCCTTACTATCTATAATATAAAAGTTCATAAGTACAAAAGGAACCATATTGTTTACCTACATATCAAATAGAAATATGTCTTTTAAAAAATTCTCATTACCAGCTGTAAATTTGATGCTGGCCCAATATCCTTTTTTATAGAGAACCACAGTATAAAACTTACCTTCCTTGGTACTTTCTAACAACAAAGAATAACTTTCAGAATAAAAATATAATAATAATCTGCAATGTGCTGACTACCCAATCTAGGTAGTATAACCAGTAACACAAACAAAATGTGATTCAGGGTTACTTCTTTAAGACATTTTCTTTTACGAATTATGCTATTCTAAAGTAGTTTACCCTTCCAGAAATTTCTGTGATTTATTTTTTTAATTCTAATTTTTGTGGGTATATAGTATGTGTACATATATATGTGTGTGTGTTTATTGTCCTGTGTTTTCCTTTCAATTTTTTCTCTTATTTTTACTTCATAATTATATATATATATATATATATATGTTTACTTGTTTTTATGTATGGGTACACGAGATGTTTTGACATATGGGCATGCAATGTTAAATAAGCATATCATGGAGAATGGGATATTCATCCCCTCAATCATTAATCCTTTGAGTTACAAACAATTCAGTTACACTCTTTTAGTTATTTTAAAGTATACGTCTAAGTTGTTATTGACTATAGTCACCCTGTTGCACATCAAATAATAATTATAATTAAAATAAATAATAGATCTTATTTATTCTTTCTATTTTTGTTTGTACCCATTAACCACCCCCACCTCCCACCTCACCAGCCCCCCACTACCCTTCCCAGCCTCTGGTAACCATCCTTCTACTCTCTATGCCCGTAAGTTCAACTGTATTGATTTTTAGGTCCCACAAATGAGTGAGAACGTGCAATGTTTGTCTTTCTCTTCCTGGCTTATTACTTAAGATAATTATCTCCGGTTTCATCCATGTTGTTGTAAATGACTGGATTTCATTCTTTTTTATGTCTGAATAGTACTTCATTGTGTATATGTACCATATTTTCTTTATTCATCCATCTGTTGATGGAACCAGGTTGCTTCCAAATCTTAGCAGTAAGTAAACAGTGTTGCAACAAACAAAGGCATGCATATATATTTTTGATATATTTATTTTCTTTCTTTTGGATAGATAACCTGCAGTGGGATTGCTGGATCAGATGGTAGCACAATTTTTAGATTTTTGAGGAACCTCCAAACTGTTCCTCATAGTGGTTGGTTGTACTAATTTACATTTCCACCAAGAGTGTACAAGAGTTCCCTTTTCTCTACAATCTTACCAGCATTTATTATTGCCTGTCTTTTGGATATAAGTCATTTTAACTGGGGCTGAGACGATATCTCATTGCAGTTTTGATTTATATTTCTCTGATCATCAATGATGTTGAGCACCTTTTCGTATGCTTGTTCCATCTGTATGTCTTCTTTTCAGAAATGTCTATTCAAATCTTTTGCCCATTTTTAATTAGATTATTAGAAATTTTTCCTAGAGTTGTTTGATCTCCTTATATATTCTGGCTACTAATCCCTGGGCAGATGGGTAGTTTGCAGACATATTCTCCCACTCCGTGGATTGTCTCTTCCCTTTGTTAATTGTATCCTTTGCTGTGCAGAAGCTTTTTAACTTGTGATTCTGTTTGTCCATTTTCACTTTCATTGCCTGTGCTTGTGGGGTGTTAGTATTTCTATGATTTAAATGGCAAGAATTTAAATTACAGTTAGACATTCTAGTTCAAATTCAGTCAATTCATGTTTGTATTAAATATATCTCAGAGGCATGATTTTTTTTAAAAAGTAATGCTTGGAAAATAAATTTATATCAACATTCAAGTTTTTATTATCCTGCATTTTCCTTTCAATTTTTTTCTTATTTTTACTTCAATTTATTTTGAGATACCTTGCTGTTTATTTTATAGTCTTACTATAAGTGAAAAGATTTGAAAGCCTATAGATCATGTGTCTCAGGTGTACAGCTGACTATAATGGTCCGAGTTGAATGGATCAGTTAGAGTTGATTCAATCGGAGGAACAAGAGCAAAACCATGACTGTGTTAGGCTGATAGTCATGGCAATAATTTCACAATATAAATGGTCACAGTATTTCTCAATAGAACAGTACTACTGTTTCCATAGAGCAAACATTTCATATTTCCTTGTTTTTACCTCTCTGGGGCCACAAAAAAAAATGTATTTCAAAGTTACTTGTTCCACTAAACATATACTTAACATTTAAGAGCTGCAAAATGTTTCTGATTGTGACAAAAAACTCTCCCAAGAATTCAATAGAAATCTGTTTACAATTCTTTCCTACTAACAAAAAGTAAAAAAAAAAGATGAAGAATGCAGAAGGCAAGTGAATTCATATATGTATGTATTTTAAGTCTTACAAACTCACAGCTGAAGGAGAATTCAATTTATGTTGCTATTGAAAATATGTACAGTTTATTGCAGTTTTATTTCCTCACAACTTAACATGATTAGAAGGATTGAAGAAAATTTTCTGAACACTAGCATAGCCTAAAAGTGAACAAACAAATGAAAAACTAAAAGGTTTGGATATATTCATGTCCATCTCAGTCTGTTTTTCTTTTTTTTCTTTCTTTCTTTTTTTTTTTTTTGTTTTGTTTTTTGAGACAGAGTCTCACTCTGTTGCCCAGGCTGGAGTGAAGTGGTGCCATCTCAGCTCACTGCAACCTCCGCCTCCCAGGTTCAAGCAATTCTCCTGCCTCAGCCTCCCAAATAGCTGGGATCACAGGCACCTGCCACCATGCCTGACTAATTTTTGTATTTTTGGTAGAGACAGGGTTTTACCATCTTGGCCAGGATGGTCTTGAACTCCTGACTTGTGATCCTCCTGGCTCGGCCTCCCAAAATCCCACCACGACCAGCCATCAGTCTGTTTTAGCACATGTAATGGAGTCAGCTTGGAGCTGGCACTCAAATTTTGCTATAAACATAAAATAATATAAATAGAAAGACATACACACACACATACACGGAGAAAGAGAGACAGCAGAGAAGAAGAGAAACGAAGAAAAAGGCTGCAAAACAGGTTTCAAGAACCCAACATTTATTAAATGTTTATCTTCCATTGTAATATATCTTCATGCAATTTTTAAAGCCTAGTACATTCTTTTAAACAATTTTTAACTAGAATTTACCCTTCTAGCAATTCTCAAGTGTGCAGTACAGTGCTGTCAGACACATGCACAAGGTTGTGTGGTAGATGCCCAGGACCACCCATCTCCACCCCTTCATAACGGAAACTCCACACTCATATATGACTCCCCCATTAGCTCCTCCTCAAGTGTTGAAAACCATCATTCTACTTTATGTTTCTATGACTTTGGCTATTTTTGATACTTCATAAGTGGCATCATGCAATATTTGTTTTTTTGTGGTTGGTTTATCTTACTTAGCAAAATGTCCTTAAGTTTGTCCATGCTGTAGTACGACAGGGTTTCTTTCTTTTTGAAACTGTATAGTATTCTATTGTATGTATGTACCATATTTTCTTTATTCATTTATCTGTCAATAGATGTTTAGATTGCTTCCACCTCTTGGTTACTGTGAGTAACTTTCTTCATGTCATTTTCTATTCAGTTGAAAATTTTCAATTGTTCCATCACCAATCTGCCCACATTGTTATTTTGCTTTCCTTATTTTAGTTTTTAGCAAAGATGTTGAAAATGTGCATATGTGTTTACTTAACAATTCACTATATTTTTTTTTATTCAATGCAGGTATGTAGATAACAATAAGACAGCCCTGTTCAAGGTGAAATAGCACAGTGAGTTGATAAATAATGGAATGCTGTCTGTCCTTGCAGGATGAGTCTGCTCCAACTGACAAACAGTGTAAACCAGAGGCGACCCAGGCCACTTATTCAACATCAGCTGTTCCAGGCTCACAAGATGTGCTGTACATCAATGGAAATGGGACCTACAGTTACCATAGTTACAGAGGGCTAGGAGGGGGACTGCTAAATCTGAATGATGCTTCCAGCAGTGGTGAGTATTTATCATAGATTGTGGTTTTGGGGGGTTTTTTTGGAGGGGAGCTGGGGTTTGGTGGTAAATTTTCTAAACTTGAGAGAAGAAAATGGATAGACTGATAATAGTGAGTGCCAATCTGCTATTAATAAAAACAAGACAATTTAATACGTAATGATTATCTCTCTACATGGGGATATCCTGCTTTTGTTGTTGTCTCTGAAGGTGGGAGCAGTATTATACAATTGAAAGATTGCTGTTTTATACTAAAACAAAAAATCTCAACTAGAGAAATAACAAATGCTTTTTTTCTAAATAGTGATCCATTCTGCCACCAATGCTATGATGTACTGTTCACTAAGAATAATGCACATTATTTCCATGTTCAAAGAGTCTTTTAATTTGGAAAATTTGAAGCACCAGGAACTTTACTGACTTCATGAAACATACACAGTCATAACTAAGAACATACAAAATGAAACAACACATAGAAACAACAAACTATCTCCAGAAGATAGTTTGTCAATGCTAATGGCATGTTTTATCAGCAATGTTGTACTGGAGCTGGCTTGTACTGACTCTTGGTTGGTAAATTTTTAGGGTATAACACTGATATTGTCTCCTGCTGTTTTACTTTAGTTTTTGCTTGTTTTAGTCACAGAAAAGCAGCTAGGTTGACTGGCCCACAATGTTCTTCATTTGGGTACTTTCTTCATCAATTCTAGGAATTCCAAAGTTCTGACTTTGTAAAATGGCATTATCATATCTATCATTTCTTCATCTTTAAGACCTCAAAATAGTCATTCCCTGTAACAGTTTTGGAGCTGTGTAGAAAGGAACATGCATATGCATAAATCTTGAGAGCTAAAAAGGACATAACAGAAGATCAGCATTATATTAGATGCCAGCATCGTATCTGATGGATGACAACTCCAGTTAATCTCAGTTTGAGAATTCTTGATTCTAGGAGTTGTAGAGATCTGAGATATGCAGAAGGGAGCAGTAACTTTTGAGAAATCAAGTAGAATTAACCTTTCATATGATTTAATTTATAAAGTAGATAAAAACAATCAGAATTTAAGCCACTCACCAGAGAAATTCGGAAGTATGATGCAGGTTGGCAGGAGAATCAGGAGTGCAAAGATTGAAGGGAAAATGATGTTCCCAGAACCTTTAAAATGAATGTCATTAAAATAACACCATCCATACAGATCATATCATGTTCAAGACAAATATATAAGCAGAAGAATAAAACAGGACACCTTAGTAGTATTTGAATTTAATTTAAGTATTTTGGGGTTCTCACATTCAAATCACTGTAATTTTAAGAGTTGGATAAGGTAGACCAATGGCATCAAGAAATTTACAAATCAAAGGGATATATTCTTCCTCTTTTTGTCTATATGTCAAAATCCTTTAAGACTCTGATTAAATACTTCCTTATTCTACCTCATCATCCTTCTACTCTTTGGAAGATTTACCACTCTCCTGCATGTGTCTTTATTCTAATACCTATCTCATTGAATTGTAAGATATATTTTCAAGAAAATTTTCCATTATAGATATGCATTCCTTGAAAGTAGAAATTTCACCTTGTTCACTATTATATCCCTCTAAGTAAGGTCAGACATATAGTAAGTGCTCAATAATATTTGCTTAATAAGTGAATATTTAGAAAAAATAGAATTATGTCAAAAGGAGAAAAACTACAGAGATAATTATGTATTTTGGATGGCAGGAGGGAAGGGTTAATCTTAGATAAATCAAAGCAATTAGAGGCAAGAATAATGATTAAACTGAACTTGGGGTTTCTGTGAGTGAAAGAGGAAGGCTTCAATTCATTAATCAGTTTATGGGTCTACAGCAGTTTTGGAGTTTTATAAACTCCTATTTAATTTTGAATGTGATAGCAATAGAAAATCTTGCCCACATTGGAGACTTCCTAGCAAGGAAATATTCTGTCTACCAATGATGCCAGGGTGCCCTTCAAATCCATCATTAGCCAACCTCCATTTGTTTGGAGCTGGCAAGGGGTTGCACCCAACATCCAAATTTTCAAGTTGGAGTATTATCAAAATGACAGCAGTTACAATCTGTATAAAGAATTTATTCAAATTACCCAACTGAAATGAGAAGCAAGCAAGCAGCCAATCCTCCTGTTATTATCACACCATTTACATAGGACTTTGGACTGCTTTCTTTCTATCAGGAAGTTCACATTGAACTGTCTAAAGAGGGCAATTGTAGTTCACTGCAGTTATTCATTGAATCTCTTGAGTCTAAATTATATGCATAATGCATAAGTTAACTACTGATGTTTCCGCTCTACAAACTCCATGGGGGGAGATATTTCAATTTGTTTTTCAACTCTGTTATAAACTGGACTGATATACAGACCAAAATCTATCAAGACCAAATTGTAGTAATAATGACCATGATCACTAACATTTGTATGGCAGTTTCTAGTTTTCCCAACTCTTTACATTCATTAGCTTCCTTGCTCTTCATTAATATTTGGGGTTTTGGCTTTAATATTCTTTGGCTCAGATCCTTTAATTATGAGCCTAAGGAAACTTGGCCATAAGATTCACCATTACACTAGAACTGGTTTATGGAGGTGTGACTGGCTGTGTATGTTGATAGTGCCAGACACCAGCATTCAAAAACATATTTTTCATCTGAAATGTTCAAAGGAGCATTTTTATTCATTCACTGCCTTCACTTCTTACCTCCCGTTTACTTTTTTTTTTTCTTTTTTTCTTTTTTCTTTTTTGAGACGGAGACTTGCTCCGTCACCAGGCTGGAGTGCAGTGGCGCAATCTCAGCTCACTGCAACCTCCACCTCCTGGGTTCAAGCGTTTCTTCCGCCTCAGCCTCCCGAATAGCTAGCACCGCAGGCGCATGCCACCACGCCCGGATAAATTTTTTTTGTATTTTTAGTAGAGACGGGGTTTCCCTGTGTTGGCCAGGATGGTCTTGATCTCTTGACCTCGTGATCCGCCTGCCTCAGACTCCCCAAGTGCTGGGATTACAGGCGTGAGCCACTGCGCCCGGCCCCTTTTACTTTTCAATCCACTATAAACAGCTTCTCTGCACCATTTTGCTGAAACTGGTCTGGCTAAGTTTATAGTGACTCCACTTTTTGCCAAACAAAAGATGGATTTTATCTTTACTTGACTAGATTTCTTAAGCATACTTGAATCTATTGATGATTATAGCCTTAAAATGACTACTCTCTTCTACTCTCTTGGCAACTATGCTTATTATACTTCTTAGGGGATCTTGACTAAATCCAAATGAGCATGGGGATAATCAGTTGGAGTTAAGGATGTCTTCTTAAAGTGTGTTCTCTTTTCTCTTAATACCCTAAAGAGCACAATATTAGAAGAAGGGAAATGGTTCATATCAAACATTTCAGAGAAATATCTTGAAATACATAAATTCTTGATATACACAATTTCTCATGGTACCTTGTGCTTCTCAGATCATTTTTCTCTTGCTGCCTTTCTAAACTTTTCTACTCATGCACTTCCATCCTGGGATTCTCTCAACATCCCACACTTTTCCCTTTAATCCTTGTGTTCTGCACAATAACTAAGATAGAACTTATAGCTCTTACAATTTCAAAAAGAAAATACTCCCGAATGTGCGTAACGACCCCAATGTTTTCCATAAATTTCGGATTTTGTATCCAGTTCTCTACCAGATAGCATTATCTAGACATCCAGAGAAATCTAATATTTGATAACCAAGAAAATGAATTCTTCATCCCCATCATACTATTACCTGTCTCTGGGGTTATCTCATGCTGAGATACCCTCCCTTGCACCTGACTCATATCAGTCATTATGTTCCCTATGATATTTTTTCTGTTTGCCTCACTCATTTTCAGGCTAAATTTTTTTCCAATATGTTCCCATGCTACTCTAAGCATATCTCTTATTATTTAACCTGTCATGTGCTCCTTTCTAAACTATAGACTATGCACAAGGAGAGGCAGAGTGACATTTTTAAAACTGTCTTACCACCAAATGTTACTAGGTAACTGAGTGTTCAATAAATATTAAATGGATACATGAATGACTGAGTGAAATAAATTGCTCCAGTAAAATACTATGCCTCTTAAGGGATCCTGACTAAATCCAATTGAGCATGGAAATAATTAGCGTAAGTTAAGGATGTCTTCTTAAAGTTTGTTCTCGTTTTCTCTTAATACCCTGAAGAGCACAATATTGGAAGAAGGGACATGTTTTAAATCAAACATTTCAGAGAAATATCTTGAAATACATAAATTCTGCTTTGAAATCTATTTGGCTTAAACCATTATCTCAGGAAAGAAATGTTTACCATAATTAACCAGGGTCATAGGAAAGCGTGCTTTCCTTCTTTAGCTTACACTCTTAATAACTTCTTCTGGCTCACTAACCATATGCAAAGATGTAGTGCAGATGTGAGAGGAAGGGACCATTGTTATCCTGCTCCAGGAGACCAGCTGGATGTTTCTGTTTTGTGCAAAGCACATAAAGTCTATTATGTAAAACTTCGTAGATAATGATTTTATAAAGTATAGCCTGAAAGTAACTCACAGAAGCTAAACAATCCCCTATGGTGAATTTGTATGACCTTTACACAATTGGAAGATCTGCATGGTGGTAACATATTATGTGAAGAAAAATTACTGTGTGATCTAATTGAAGTAAACATAATTGGAATTATACAGTTATTATATCTCCAAGGAGGTCCAATGAAACCTGAGTGAGTTGTCAAAGCAATTCTGCAACACGCAGTGAAACTTTGTTTATAAAAGAAACAATGTGTTATATTTAGGAATTTTTCCCACCAATTTGCAGCTTGCTGAAGGTCTCCCACCTGTGTTTCCTTGATGACCTGATAAAGTATTTTCCTATTTTAAACTCTACAAATTTGCATCTATATTTTGATCGTTTTCTGTTTCTTTCAAATATAAATTTATGTAGGTCTGTGCTATCTAACATTATCGTCACTATTCATATGTGGCTATTGAAATTAAAATTAAACGAAATTCAAAATTTAGTTCCTCCACTGGGATCCATTTCAAGTTTTCAATAGCCAAAATAGTGAGAGGCTACTGATTTAACAACACAGAGAAACATTTCCATTATCACATAAATTTCAGTTGGATAATGCTGATTCCAAACTGAACTCTTTTCACCTATTCACATTATTGTATCGTCCTTTGGGTCATTTTGTCATTGCAGAATACCATTTCTACATTTATTCCATCAGCTTCTTTGTATCTAATCATTTATCATATATCATTCACTCCTCAATGAGATAAATGGGGTCAATGAACAACCTTATAGAAACTTAATGCTGATTCTTAAATAGTAATGCTTTTAATTCATTCTGCCTGGCTTCTAAATAACTTCTGGTCATTTTAAGGTTCTTAGAAGAACTAATCCCAGTATGAGTTATAATGCAGGCGTTGAAAGCCACTTTGGCATAGGCAAGGATTACTTGAAATCTAGAAACAAAAGAAATTTTAAAAGATTTTAATTTTGACAGAATTTGAAATTGTGTGATATTTAAGAAAAGGAGGCTTAAACTTAAGATATTTGAAATGTGACCATATTTTTGACACCGAGCTCATGCTTTGTTTCCAGATTTACCACAAATAGTATGATAATCATCTATAATTTGATTGAGATTGTGAATTATTTATACAGATATATATTAAGATACATAGAGATTCAGAGAGATGATGCTTATTTGTAAATTTTAATGTTTTAAAAGTATGTTATTTGCTAAAAATTAAAAGTAAAATTATGTGAAAAATTATCTGCAAATATAATTAAGCATCTTTCAGTTTATCTGGCTGAGCCCTCAAATCTTTCACTGGTTTTCTACAGGTTGGAGAGCCTCCAAGAAAGGCTCTGAAAGGGGAGGTGAGTGACCCTGTGTGTTCCCTGAACTATGCAGCACTTGTAATTGGTTTTATAGTTCAACATTGATCAGGCTTTTCTGGCAGCAGCTTCCTAAAAGCCTTTTCTCTAACTGTACAGTAAAATGGATCTTTACATACTCTTAAGAGCCTCTTGGGAATTTTGTGTTGTGCCTACTCACTGAAGGGAAGGAATGAAAAGAAGACCCCATGAGTATCCTGGGACCTTCCTTCTTGAATCTGCTAGTAAACTGTTTAGGGTCTTTCCAGGTGACATGGGCTCATTATGGTTGGCTTGGGTTGTTTTTCTTTAAACAGCCTCCTTTGAACTTTGACACATCCTCTGGGGGAGCTATCTGAACAAGCCAGTTAAATATCACCAGCCTCACCAGCCCTCTACCACTTAGAAAGGGATTCTCCTGAGGAGTTCAGAATGTTCTGCTTTTTCAGGAAGACAGAAATCTCACTCTTTATATGGAAATTGAGCTAGCCATTTTCCACATGCCCCTTTCCTGGGCTCAAGTACTGATGGACCTTCCAGAAAAGGAACCAAGCCTGTTTGCCTACCTCCACTAAAGATCTTGAGTCTGTCTACTTGAATCATTCCAATAGTGTAATAATGTCTGCTTGAATCATTCCAAGAGTATAGTCATGCTAAATGTGCCTTAGTTTTCCCCCTCTTCATAAAATTTTCAACCTTTGAGCATGATTACAATTATAATGTTAACATCTTCTTTTGTGATTTCAGGGTACAAGTTAATTTTTAATTGTCATTTGGCTCTTAGCTCACTTAAAAATGCTTTTTCTGAAAGCCCTCTTTTCATCCATGAACAATTGCTATAACTAGTGGAAGTAGATACATTTGAATGTGAGTCCACACAGTGCAAGTTTGGCCTCCTGAGTTGCTATTTGGTCCATTCACTAAAATTCAGAATTAAAACTGATTACAGAATTAAATCTGTGATGATGAACATTCTGGCCAATATCTAAATGGCCACAGAGAGAAACAAATTGTTTCTTATAATTTAAATCCATTAGGAAATATAATCCTCTTGTGTGTTCTGAATGGATCTAAAAGTAGCTTGTACAGTATTCTGAATTTAGGATTTTTTTTTTGGTGTCTATTTCTGGTGATATAGGTTACCATGTTTTTTGTGTTCTTTGGGACAATATTACAAGAATAATTTTTTTTATATTTTGTTTCTGAAAGCATATTTATGAGCACAGTTTGTCCACAATTGTGAAGAAGGTCATACTATGTTTATTTTCATTGTGTTTTTTCAAATCAGACATGTGTTTTGTGCATTTATAATATACTAAGTGCTCTGTATTCACATCCTTTAAAAGCCATTCTTCATGCACCGCTCTGTCCACCTATGGTCTGCTCCTATGATTTCTTCTGTTTCTTGTAAAATATTAAAAATTTGTTTTCTTCGGGAATATAATATATCAGCAGTAACTATGCTGTACAGTAGATTTCTTGAACTTATTCCTCTAATCTAAATGGCATTCTTTTGCCATCATCTCCCCAATATTCCCTACCCACTATTCACCCCAGCCTCTGGCAACCACCATTCCACTCTCTACTATGAGATCAAAATCTTTAGATTCCACATATGAGTGAGATCATAAGCATCTGCCTTTCAGTGCCTGGTTTACTTCAGTTAATATAATGTCCTTCTTGAAAACTGCTAAGTGAGTAGATGTAAAATGTTCTCACTACAAAATGATAACTGGGTGAGGTAATGCTTTTGTTAATTAGCTAGATTTAACCATTCCACAATGTATATATACCTCAAAACTTCGTATTGTTCATGATAAATACATACAATTTTATGCCAATTTAAGAAATAAATTTGAAAAAAAATACTAATTCGCTTTCTAAGCAACTTAATGACAAAGGTAAGAAATGAGGAGACAGACATTAATATTAATGGATATCCATCCCTGCTTTCCCTCACATACAAGAAAATAAGCTGTCTAGGCTCACGAAAATGAATGTGCTTAATTTTTAAACATCTGGATGTTTGATGAAGCAATGTAAATATTTGATAAGAAATCACTAAGTAAAGGCAGACCCATGTGTTCTACATCTAAGTACAGATTCTTAAAATTTTCTATTCCTCAAAATTGTAATTTTACCTTCATGGCTTATTGACTAATAGGATAAAAGCAGCAGCTATTGCAGTGTAAATAATCTGTAATTTATATGAGTCACAGTTTCCTTTATAGTTTTGGATAATTGTAGATTAAATGTGGATTTTTTTAAATATGCAGAATAGCCATGCATATTTAAAAAAAATAATTATAGTCTACTATTTGCTGACCTTTGGTTTACTTTAATAATTCAGCTTAATTATAGTCTACTATTTGCCAGACTTCTATCATTTATTCTTTAACAAAGTTAGTGCTAGTTTTTCTCTTCTTCACCTTAGATTGCTAGACTCTAAGAGCAAAAAGGATGCTCTAGAGGTAGCAGGATCTACCTACCCGAATTTCATCCCTACTCCCAAAGCAACAAATATTCAAATTACCTTGTCTATAAACCACTTAAACTTCTTCTTAATATGTAAATTGATTAAAATTTGCTGAGTCTCCTTTGACAAAAAGTAAAACAGAACAATCTCTGAGAAGTTTAAAAACAAATGGATCAAACTTAAACCATCTCATGTGTACTTTGTCCTATAAATATATAACTTATAAATATGAACTTTTATTTATAGTATCTATGTAAATATCATATATGCCATGATTATTTTTATAATTATTATCTACTTACAGTAAAATTTGAAGGATTTAAAATATGTGAATACAGATGATATATCTTAGGTACCTACATATTTGTTAGGTTATTGATGGTGATAGGAAGCAGCAAAAGCAATTTTTTAATGCTGTACTTTAAAACAGTGAGACAAATTATTTCACAACACCTTAAGAAGGTTTTACTAAAAAATGTTTTCCAATATAATAATGACTAAACTGAGGGTTATATTGGACTTTTACAATGTTATTTTAATATATTATAATATACTTATCAGCTATCAATTTCATTGTTAATTACTAATAATCTCAATTCAAGAGGAGCTAATGCTTCGCTAATTCATGTGTCTTACCTTATGAACCATAAGTGTGTCTGTTATAGTTTTTTGTTGTTCTAAGTTTTTAAATGAGTGGAATATACTACCAAATTTAATCACTCTGGGTTAAATGTGTGTGTGTGTGTGTGTGTGTGTGCACGAGCCTGTGTGTGTATGTGTGTGAATACAGGGATTTAAAATATTTTATATCATCATTAAGCATATTGAGTGAAAAGCAACTCCTATTAAATCTTGTATTGTGGTAACAGGCATCTATGTTACAGTGAACATGTCTTAGTAATTATCTCAAAACACTGAAAGTGATATAGAATACCTTCCCTTTGGGATATTGTAAGGGAATTCTCTTGAATAAGGTATATAAATGTGATGGTTAATTTAATGTGTCAACTTGACTGGGCTATAAGCTACCCAACATTTGGCCAACCATTTTTCTGGATATGTCTGTGAGAGTGTTTCTGTATGAGATTAACATCTGAATCAGCCTGGGCTCAGTGATTCAAACATATAATCCTCGCACTTTGGGAGACTGAGGCGGGTAGTTTGCTTGAGCCCAGATGTTCAAGACCAGCCTGGGCAACATAGCAAATCCCCATTTCTGCGAAAAAAAAAAAAAAAATTAGCCAGATGTAGTGTCATGGTCTGTAGTCCCAGATACTTGGGAGGCTGAGGTGGGAGGATTGCTTGAGCCCTGGAGAACAAGGTTGCAGTGAATCATGATCATGCCACTCCACACCAGCCTAGGCAACAGAGCAAGACTCTCTCTCTCTCAAAATTAAAAAAAAAATCAATAGACTGAGTAAAGCATATTGCTCTTCCTAGTATAGATGGATATCATTCCATCAATTGCAGACTTGAGTAGGGTAAAAAAGGTTGAGTAAGAGGGAATTCTCCTGCCTGATTGCTTGAGCTAAGGCATTGGTCTTTTTTTACTTTTGGGGTCAAACTGACATATTAGTTCTTGGTCCTTGAGCCTGCTGGCTCTTGGACTAGGAGTTAGCTCTCTTGGATCTGAGGTCTTCACACTCAAAATGGAACTACACAACGGGCACTCCTGTATCTCTAGCTTGCTGACTACAGATCTTGGGACTTTTCAATCTACATAATTGCATGCACCAATTCCACATATATATGGGATTGTATTCCGCATATATATGGAATTGTATATATATATATATATAAAGAGTCTTAACTTTCCAGGGATTTCTAAGGATTAGTATGAATTGTGGTAAGCAATGGGCATAATAAGATTTCCTCCAAAATGTCCTGCAGGAACACTAGACATTTGTTTTATTATTTTACATATTTATTTTATTTCACTTTTAAGGGAATAGAAAATCAATAGGCTGTAATTTTTTATGTCAGTTGTAAAATTTATCTGTACATTTGTGTTTATTTAATCTATTTCCAGAAATATGGGAAGACTCTTTAAAGATGTACATTAAATGTTCTAGCTTTGTTAGAGCACTGATAACTCAAGAAAATAGTAAAAATTTACTAATGAATTTGAACTTAAACACAGGTTTCATCTCCAAATGATGAAATCTCATTTAATATACAGATAAAAATTATGCAGCACACAGCTATATGATCTAAGATCAGCAAGTGGAAAACCTGGGTTCAAATCTTAATGTAGAAACTTCCAGCCTATGTGAATTTAGACAAACCATTAATCCTCTATGGTATTAACAAGTAAAGTGTAAATAATAGTTTCCCTTGTCTATTTTTCAGCTTGTTGAAAGAGGAGAAATGAAGTTAAATTAAGAATGGTGGCAGAGTACAATCTATAAGATTTTCTTTTCTTTAACAGTGGCCAGAGAACCCACTGGTCCAAGCAACTGTGATATTTTTGACCTCATGGGCTCTCTGAAGAATAATAAATCGATGCTTTGTTCTTTCTGGTTTTAGGGATTGCTTCCTGTTATTTGAAAATGTATACATGTATGTGAATATATACCTAAACAAATAATACAGTAAATCATTATGCCCTTATGTAGTATGTTTGTTCAGCTTCAGTTAAAAAGTAACTCTTCTCTCTACTGTAGTATTTGCATCTTTTCCCAGAAGCCAAAAATTGCCTGGAAACAGAAGCATGCTAGGAGTCTTTCCCTTTATACATTTCTAAAACTACTGGGACAGTGATTCTCACTTTAGGTTATCCTGTTATTTATCAAAGAATTAGTCAGGTCTTCACAAAATACTGAATTTGAAGCTTGGGTAGAAAGGTCATTTACTGAATAAACTCAGGCAGTTTACATAGCTGAGTACTGGGAATTAGCAAATAAAAGTAGAGGAAAGATTAGAAAGGCCAATGTGGCAAATAAATGCTTCTCTTTAAATTGACTGTGTAGAAAAAACCCTTAAATAGAAAGCAAAAGTGCTGAGATGTTCAACAGCAATTTTTCTCTCTTTTTAAAACAAGGTGAATTTAGATAAAAAAATAAAATAAAATACAAATGGATCAAGACAATGGGAAAAGACGATTTTAAAATGTTTTAATTGGCATAAAAAAATTAGAATTTAAGAATGCAGGTTCAGGAGATTTGAGTTTTGAAGTACTTAATCTTTTAAATGTGTGAGAGAGTGATATTTACAGTCTTCAACTAAAATTAATCTTTGAAGTAAACAATCAAAATTGCCCTCAAATCAATCTAGGACTATATTATGAAGTAGATCTAATTTAACCCGCAAATGTTGTCAATGTTTGATCCTTAGTTTTGCTAGAAAGAGAACTTACAGTTTTGTTAGGGTGAGTACAATCTATAAGGTTCTCCTTTCTCCCTTCCATAATGCCTTAAATAGTTACTTGGCCTAGACAGTGATACATATCTTGCTTTTTGTATTTTCTTAAGTATAAGTACAATATGTGTCTTAGCAACTTGCTACTTTGTAGAAAGGTATGCTATTTATTGGAAACCTAATGTTGATTAATTTACTAAATAGAGAAGTATAAACTTAATGACATCAAGAGGAGTTAAGTATTTGAAAGCGCAATCATATTAGGGTTATAGTTAGACCTAAACAGTTTGAAAATGAATTCAGTTTGACATAGACTACAGAAGAGGCAAATATTTACCACTAAACTGTAGTAGCAATCTTTTCCTTAATCAAAGGGCAAATTCTCTGAAAATGGAGAGTTCTCAGACCTTATACTTACATCCCATATTTTGTTCTGTTGTAATCCACTATTTGTTAAAGGACAAATTCTCAGGTGGATGCATAAATAAGATGAACTTCTTTTTTGTTGGAAGAGACCAAGATAAAATACAATCTTGTAGAAGTACTGAAAGAATTTTTGTGTGAGTGTGTGTATGACATTACAGCTGTCCCTCGGCGTCAGTGGGCTCCATATCTTCAGATTGAACCAACAGCAGGTTGAAAATATTGTGAAAAAAATCAAAAGTAACAATATAGCAATAAAAATAATAAAGATAAAAACATACAGTATAACAACTATTTACCTAGTATTTACATTATATTCAGAATTATAAGTAATCTAGCGATGATATTAAGCATACCAGAAGATGTACACGGATTATATGCAAATACTGTGTCATTTAATATAAAGGACTTCAGTATCCTGGATTTTGGTATCCTGCAATCAAGTCCCCCAAGCATACTGAGGGGCCACTGTAATTGGCTTTAAGACAAAAGTTTGGGGGAATTAAATATTTATTACCTAATAATGAGAGGAACTGTTCATCAGAAGGTAACAATTGTCTAGGTACTATTGATATGGTTTGGCTCCATGTTCGCACCCAAATCTCATCCCAAATTGTAATCCCCATAATCACTACATGTCGAGGGAGGGACAAGATGGGAGGTGGTTAAATCATGGGGGTGGTTTCCCTCATGCTGTTCTCGTGAAGGTTAGTGAGCTCTCACGAGATCTGATGGTTTTATTAGTGTTTGACAGCTCCACCTTCATGCACTCTTTCTCATCTGCCACCATATAAGATGTGCCAACTTCCCCTTCTGCCATGATTGTAAGTTTCCTGAGGCCTCCCCAGGCATGGAAAATTGTGAATCAGTTGAACCTCTTTCCTTAATAAATTCTCCAGTCTCAGGTGTTTCTTTATAGCAGTGTGAGAATAGACTAACATAGGAAATTGTTACTAACAACAGTATTACACTGCTATAAAGATAACCTGAAAACCTGGAAGCAGCTTTGGAACTGGGTAAGGAGCAAAGGTTGGAACATTTTGGAGGTCTCAGAAGAAAACAGGAAGATGTGGAAAAGTTTGGAACTTCCTAGAGACTTGTTGAATGGTTTTGACCAAAATGCTGATAATGATGTGAACAATGAAGTCCAAGTTGAAGTGGTCTGAGATGGAGATGAGGAACTTCTTGGGAACTGGAGAAAAGGTTACTCTTGCTATGCTGGTGGCAATTTGCCCCTGCCCTAGATCTGTGGAACTTTGTACTTGAGATAGATGATCTGAAATCAGAACTTATGTTTAAAAGGGAAACAGAACATACAAGTTTGAAAATTTTGCAGCCTCACAATGAGATGGAAAAGAAAATCCCATTTCTGGGGGGGGAATTCAAGCCAGCTACAGAAATTTGCATATGTAATGAGGAGCAGAGTGTTAATAACAAGACAATGGGGAAAATATCTCCAGGACAGGTCAGAGCTCTTGGCAACAGTTTCTCCCATCGTAGGTTTGGAGGTCCAGGAGGAACAAATGGTTTCCTGGGCCAGGCCCAGGACCCTGCTGCTGTGTGCAGGCTCATGACTTGGTGCCCTGTGTCCCAGAAACTTCAGCTCCAGGTGTGGCTAAAAGGGGCCAAGATAAAGCTTTAGCCATTGCTCTATAGGATACAATCCCCAAGCTTCAGTGGCTTCCACATGGTATTGGGCCTGCTGGAATATAGAAGTCAAGAATTGAGGTTTGGGAACCTCTGCCTAGATTTTGGAGGATGTATGGAAACACCTGGATGTGCACGCAGAAGTCTGCTGCTGGGATGGCACCCTCATGGAGAACCTCATCTAGGGCTGTGTGGAAGAGAAATGTGGACTTGGAGTCCCCACACGGAGTCCCCACTGGATCACTGCCTAGAAGAGAACCACTGTCCTCCAGACCCCAGAATGGTAGATCCACTGATCTACCAACTTGCACCATGTGCCTAGAAAAGCCATAGTTATTCAATGCTAGTGCATGAGGGAGATGCCCAAGGCCATGAGAGACCAGCCTTGCATCAGCATGCCCCAGATGTGAGACATGAGTCAATGGAGATCATTTCAGGGCTTTAAGATGTAATGACTGCCCCACTGGGTTTCAGACTTGCATAGAGCCTATAGCCTCTTTGTTTTGATAAGTTTCTCCTATTTGGAATGAAAGCATTTATCTAATACATTATCCACACTGTATCTTGGAAGTAACTATTATGTTGGTGCAAAAGTAATTGCAGTTTTAGCCATTATTTTTAATGGAAAAAACCACAATCAGTAACTTGCACAGACTCCTAGACAGAAGGGTCTTGCCTTGTCTCAGATAAGACTTAGGACTTAAACTTTTGGGCTAATGCTGGAATGAGTTAAGATTTTGGGAGATGGTCAGGGAGGCATGATTAGGTTTGAAATGTAAAAAGGATGTGAGATTTGGGATGGGGCAGGGGCAGAATATAGTTTGGCTCTGTGTCCCCATCCAAATCTCTTCTGAAATTGTAATTCCCATTATCTCCATGTGTTGTGGGAGAGTCATGATGGGAGGTGATTGGATCATGGGGGTGCTTTCTCCCATGCTGTTCTCATGATGGTGAGTTTCCACAAGATCTTATGGTTTTATAAGTGTTTGTTTGACAGTTTCACCTTTACACAGGCTCTCTCACCTGCCACCTTGTAAGATATATGTGCTTTTCTTTTGCCATGATTGTAAGTTTCCTGAGGTCTCCCCAGCCTTGTGGAACCGTGAGTCAATTAAATCTCTTTCCTTTTTAAATTACCCAGTCTTGGGGTTTTGTTTGTTTGTTTGTTTTTCATTTTTTTTGAGATAGAGTCTCACTCTGTCACACAGGCTGGAGTGTAGTAGTGCAATCTCGGCTCACTGCAACCCTACCTCCTAGGTTCAAGCCGTTCTCCTGCCTCAGCCTCCTGAGTAGGTGGGATTACAGGTGCCTACCAGCATGCCCTGCTAATATTTGTATTTTTAGTAGAGATGGGGTTTTGCCATGTTGGCCAGGTTGGTCTTGAACTCCTGACCTCAAACAATCTGCCCGCCTTGGCCTCCCAAAGTTATGGGATTACAGGCATAAGCCACTGCACCTGGCCTTGGATATTTATTTATAGCAGTGTGAGAATGGACAAATACAACTATGTACCCTAATAATAAAGCCTCAAAATTAATAAATGAAAAAGTAACAAAATAACAAGGAGAAATTGAAAGTCATAATCATAGTCATAGAGTTTTAACACATGTCTCTCAAAAAACAAAAAACAAACAAGAAAAGATACAGAGGACAAACATTTAGATTTGAAAAAAATAATTAAAATTTAATCTAATAGCTATTTCTAGAACCTGACCCCTATCTAACAATACATATTCTTTCACATATATTGACCACCTAAGCAAATGGAAACTACCCAAAGAATCATTAACATACAGGCAGCATGTCTTTACACCATTATACTTGAAAGTTTAGGGATATTAGACCTGTTTTACAAAAGTATAATTGGCCAATATTGACTGAAAAAGGGATATTACAAATGAACCTGTAGCCATTGTAAAATTGAATCAATATTTTAAAAATCTATTCATTAAAAAATATCAGACCTTGATGGTTTTACAAATTTGTACTAAGGCTTCAAAAGCTAAGTAATCTTCACTTTAGACAAACAAATCTAAAAGAAAGGAAAAGGGACAAAAAGAGGAGAAACTATTGCAGCTCATTTTATGATGCTACTATAATTTTATCATCAAAAGAGTATTAGAAAGGCAAATTATAGTGTAATCACACTTGTGAATATAAATGAAACTCATTAGCATATTTAATCTAGCAATGTATATTTAGTGTGATATTTTAGATATCTTTAGCTCATTGATAAATATTCAATCATCAGAAGAAGGAAATTACCACTTATAGAATATCTAGTATAACCAGGCATTGTGCTGGATGGACACTTTATATATATTAGCTAATTTAGCTAAGACACTGAGGTTTTATAGCTGATTTTTATTTACTCTTTGGAAAAAAGTACTATAATATCATTATGAATACCTTGATGAAACATCTGATCACAAATATAAGAAATGAAATGGCCTACAAGCAAAGATTTCAAGTGGTGAATTTTTTAGCCAACCAGGGAAAATCACTTCGTTTGCTGATAGCAAGCTTATTAAATCATATTTTACTGCACCAGCTAAAGAATTGGGTCCAGAAAAATAAACCTTCTTAGGACTATTAACATTATGCCAAGAACAGTGCTTGAAAGGTTGAGGAAATTAAAATATTAGTAATATAAAAAGTCAGTAGAAAACAAGGCAACTGTAGTTTGAAGTAGTTTTCCTTGCCTCTTGAGGAGTTGAGATGGTACTAATACTACTTTGTTGTTGTTTATTAGAGGAGTCAATGATAAGTTTGAAATAATGAATAATTAGTCTCTATGAATAGTAAGTGTAGAACACCTATAGGTGAGAATGTTTTCAAAGTTGTGAAAAAAATAATTCAATACAATCCAAAGTGGAACTTGTTAAGAGGTATGAAGCACAATGGGTTATTTGGACATATTTACAAAGTTTGTTCAAACATAAAGTATATGGTTATTCTTTGAAAGAGTCATTAGCAGTTGCATTGTGGAAAACACTTCAGTATTTCATTCATGATTAAAACAGTAGTATCTTTAAACTTCACTTGTGCTCGTCAATTAGCCATGTTCATTACTGTGACATTTTGTCAGAATAGAATCTGAATATAATGAGTTGTCTTACCACATAGCAGTTTGATGGCTTCCTGGTAAAGTTTTATTACAACTTTCTTTCAGATAAGGGCTAAGATTAAATTTTTTCTGAATAAGAACTGCCTTCAAACACTATCAGTAAACACTCAATGGTTTTGGAAATTAGTTTTTGCTGCAGAATTGGCAATGTTTCTTGTTGAATTCAATCTGAAATTACAAGATTAAACAGTACGTCTACGCAAAGCTTATGTTGTAGTAAAGTTATTTTGATGATGACCACTACTGTTTGAATCACAAGTAATAGTAAATTGCTTTATAAACTTTTTGTCCTATCAGAAGTTAAAACAAGAAGTGGAATCTCCATTCCCATGCAGATTTGCAGTGGATATATTTTCTGAGTACATACTACAGACTCAGCAATATTTTAGGACATTGATACAAATGCAAAGTAAATTTTCATATTTCAAATTCCCTTTCACTGTTCAATTGAGGAGCTTCCAGTTTAAGCTTCAGTTGGAAGTAATTAATCTGCAATGTATCAACCTAATAAAAGACAACTCTCAGGAGAAGTGTCTAATAGAATTCTGTAATGACTCGTAAGTGATGAATATGCTCAATTAAAATAATATGGTTGTGACCTGCTAAACGTATTTGAAAATATTTATCTGCCTATTTTTAAAGATGAAATACATAAAATATCACTACAAGTCTTCATTAATAGATGAACATTTGCAATTTATTTTGATGAAAGGAAACATTAAAGGCAAAGCTCAATTAAGAAAAAAGCCCTTCCCCAAAAAAAGAATTTTAGTCTCCTCATTAGATTTTTATTTTAAAAAAAGATTCAATTGTTGTTATAGTTTGAATTTTGTCCATGAGAATTTTGTAAAAATTTGCTTTCTCTCTTTTAGTATGAGTACCTACATATTATTAATATCTGCAATTTTGCCTCTTGGCCTGAAACAACTAAAATATTTACTACCATGTTCTTTGTTTAAAAATTTCACCAACCACTGTGATAAAGCATGAATTTAAAATGTTCTTCACTCATTTAAAATTGTTAAAGTAACTGCCAGTTATCTGGACATTTCATAGTCCATTACTTGGGAGTGGAGGTCCTAGATGAAGAAGGGAACATAGGAGAAGGTTGTATGCAGCTAGGATGGATTTTATATTCAACTCAGGACTCATGGTAATATTTAGTGGTTAAAGCAAACATGATTATTTAGGAAATGGACAATAACTATTTTTCTCTATCAGCAATGATTCATGTGAAAATGACTGTAATCAAGCAATTACATTTTTACAATTTTAGATGATGATTTTTATGGCAATAATATTTCCATATATTAGAGGTTACTTGACTTGAATAAGTCACATTAAAGCATTGTGTTTTATGTCTAGCTTTGTTTTCACCATAATTAGTGTTATTAATAGCATCACTTATTTCCTATTTCTTAAGTATTGGCTATAGAAAGAATCTGGCACTTCTCATTTATTGATTATACAAACATCGATTAGTCACTGATTATTATCAAGATTTCCTTTGTGCCAGGCACCAACACAGCTCCATAGAATGATATGGTAAGTGAGACACAAAGGGTGCCTGCCTTTATGGGCCTTGCATTCTTACCTTCAGTCTAATTTTTGATAAATAAAAATGTATGCCATAGTCTTTCAAAGATAATTTACACTGCTAAAAACAAAACAAAACTTTGTCCTAAGGGGCCCTCCTACCTGAGGATAAATGACACTAAAATATGGCCACAAAAATAAGTCTGTTTAAAACAGCAATCAAAAATGTACCATAAATAGGGAAGAAATGTTCAACTGATAACTTAATTGGAAAAATAAAATGAAGAAAAACAAAATGAAGAAATAAAATGAAAAATATACATTTTAATTTAACTAACGTTGATTTATAACTTAAATATGCCTCAGACCTCAAAAATTGGTTTTGGTATGTGGAGCTTAATTTTTCAAACAGCATTGTATGTTAGTATGAAATATCTTTTATCTCTTATTTATCTTTTCAGAATGATCACAAAGCAGGTTTGCATCACTTTGGTAAAAATGTGGGCACTTATAGAAATGTGGTCCTAGCAGGTTTCCTTGGTGTTTGCCTTTAACCTTGGATATCAACATTATTTTGTTTGAAGTATCTTTTGTGTCATTATCCTTGGTCATTTTCTTGTTAACTGGTCCAGTTTTTCTGGAACCATTCTTCTCAGTGGCCTTGGGTGAGATTTTAGCAGGTCTCCAAGAATACTTTCCTAGACTTCATTAAATTTCGCATCTTTATAAAATTTGAATTTTTACTTTTTAATTGATATGCATTCTAATCAGATAATATTGGTGGGGTTAATTAACCCAAAGCAGTCAAATATGGCATTCACTCACTGAGGCAGAAATGAATGGTAGCAACAATCAGTGAGGGCTGTTTGGTCACAAGTCAAATAACTTGTCTATATGCAAATATTTTTATTTTAGCTTGATTCCTCACCCAATCCCATGGTGATGATATGAATAACAAATACTCAGCCAAAGGACTCCTTGGGTAGTTTTTGGTTTATGCACTCTCTCCTGATCTTGCAGATCTGAAAGAAGCCAGGATAATGATGTCAACATTCTTCTAGACAAAGAATAATTATAATAACCTGGAGGTGTAAATAGCCTCTAAGTGGCAGAAATTTCTCTAGAGTATGCCTGTGCTAACAAAGGTCTGAAGGAATGTAAAATCTAGGTCTTGGTCTGGAAGTTTAGACCATTGGGCCAGATGTGGGGTGTAATTCACAAACTGCAGATTAGAATAAAGTAAATCTCTCTCACTTAAAAAGAACTGGAGCCCTAGCCTCAAACATGTCTCAATTCTAGTTAAGGAAGCCAATCAACTTGGCTTGACAGCAAAAACCATCAAAATGTTACACCTTATAATGAAATAATGGTAGCCAACCAGATACTAGATAACTACATAGCTGAGAGGAAAACTCTTTCAGTATCTGTTTTAAAGATCTGACCTGGTACAGGGCTTCTTAAATATAAAGAAAAACAGGCCGGGTGTGGTGGTTCACACCCGTAATCCTAGCAGTTTGGGAGACCAAGCGGCAGATCACAAGGTCAGAAGTGCAAGACCAGCCTGCCCAACACGATGAAACCCCATCCGTACTAAAACATACAAAAATTAGCAGGGCGTGGTGGTGAGTGCCTGTAATATCAGTTACTTGGGAGGCTGAGGCAGGAGAATTACTTGAACCCAAGAGGTGAAGGTTGCAGTGAGCCAAGATCAAGCCACTGCATTCCAGTCTGGGCAACACAGTGAAACCCTGTCTCAAAAAAAGAAAAGAAAAAACTTCAAGTGGGTTCATCTCGAAACCAGCACCCCTGTTATAATGCCTTTTTAATCTACTCAGAACTTTCCAAATAAACTCAATGATGTTAATGATTTGCTTGAACACAGGTTCCGTAACTTCTGTTTGCAAGTGTGACATCACACATCTCTCTTTCAGCTTGTCATGTCAGTCTCATGACTTTGTAAGTAGCAGAACAAATGGAAGTTAAGTCCTGCTAGAAAAATTAAAGCATTGAAAGGCCACTACAGAAGTGGGAACACTTTTCTCTCAGATGTCAGAGTTCTTGTGTGCTAGTCTTGTCTCTGCTCTAATTAAATTCCAAGTGAAGTTATTTCCCTCTCAAGGGACATCTGTCCCCTTTATGGAGGTAGAGGTGGAAGAGGTTGGGCCTTGACCTATCTCCATCATGCTTCAAGGAGAACCAAAAGGATAAAATAACATCTCTTGTTTTAGTTCACAAAATGAATACCATTATCTGAAAATTTACACGTTTGGGAAAATTCTCGTAAAACATTTTCAAGTTATAGAATCACTACAGTTTTGGAGCACATGTTGAGTTATGTGCTTAGTACTATTTTATTCAAGGATTTAAGTTTGCTCATGGCAAATGTAATAATTACTGTAAATGCTTAATGCCAGGTAAGAACTATAAAAGTGAACACTTATAATCAAAGAATAATTGAATGAAGAATATTCTCAACACAAATGACTAAATGAAAAATTTGAAATAACTTTATAAATAATTTTAAAGTAAAAATTTACAAAATGTTATCAAAAAGCATACCCACCAGATGGCTTAAATATGTAAGAAAAAAGGTTTCGGCACATGAAAGTGTTTTGTGTAAATAATACAGAGACAACATTCACAACACTTAAGTCAGTATCCCAAATGTCTAGGTTATCTGTGGTATTGTTTGCAGTAATCACTTACATATTGCACTTCTAAAGCAAATTCCAATGTAATATGTCAACACTTTTAATACTAATCAACATGGTAAAAACATCTGCCTGAAAAGAAAAAATAAATACCTAAGTTAGGTCCTTTTTGTGCCTCTTAAAAGTTGTCAAACTCTAAACATATTCCTGAAGTCCCTAGTCCTTAGTTTCCTTTTTGCTGAGTTGACTAGTTTGTATTCTAAAGTCATTAGCATCACAGTTGTTTTAAATTGCAAATTGATGAGGTCTAAGATATCTATTAATGAATGTAACAAATGAAAATGTTTGTAATTTCCATCATTTTATGCTGCTATGAGAAGCTTACACAACATATGGAAGACAGATTTAAAATTTAATTTTCCAAAAACACATGTTCCAAGCAATTTTTCACCATCTCTCCACAGTAAGAGGTGATTTCCAGAGGCTGATTCGGGCATCTGAGAGAAGTCCAAAGAGAAGCCACTTGGTTACCATTACATTGCTCTTTAATCTTTCTGAAAGCAGATGTATTTGATTAAGGAGATTACGAAAGTCTCATGGAAGAATTCATGAATTCATTCAACTATAATTTATTGAGTGCTCACATCCAAGATGCTACAACAAATAATATTTTTGTCTAATTTTGTGATGATTTTCTTTCTAGGACCCACTGATCTCAGCATGAAGAGGCAGTTGGCGACTAGCTCAGGATCCTCCAGCAGCTCTAACTCCAGACCCCAGCTGAGTCCAACTGAAATCAATGCCGTGAGACAGCTTGTTGCAGGATATCGAGAATCTGCTGCATTTTTATTGAGATCTGCAGATGAACTGGAAAATCTTATTTTACAACAGAACTGAGTCAGACGACAACCATATTCACTGAGGTCTAAATTTGCAGTTTCCACTAATGACGTTTTGATTTCCCAGCAGAGATACTTCTGATCTTACTGCACAGTCTTTTAAGAGAAATACTTCCATTATGCCACATTGTCCTTGATCCATAAAGTGATATGTTAAGGTGCTTCAAAGGAACTCTGACCTCTGAAGTACTTGAGATACTTTAATATGTCCAGCCTATTGCTTTTTGTCATAGTGTGTCAGCATAAATATCAGGGGCATAAAAGGCTATCTATCCTTAATTCAAGGATAAACAGAAGAAGCTTGTGGTATAAAACAATAGTTCAAGATCCAACTGAAATATTAGTGGAATTTGCTACTGACTCATTGAACTGAAAGCTGAAGTACCTGGCAAAAAACAAAACAAAACAAAAAAAGCCAAATTTCTTGTTGCTACAGGATATAACAACAATGAAAGGGATCTTGTATTTTAAAAAAATATGTAATTTTTATAAAAAAGAAAACTTGTTTTTCATTCAAAATTGTCATTTTTACTTTGGTAACTTTTTCATAGGTCCTAAAAGAAAACTGTTTTGAGAAACTACTGTAAGTACCTTTTCCACATCCCTTTGCCTTCTCCTCTTTCCAAATTCTTTCTACAAAAATAACACTTGATGCTGGAAAAACCCTTGCCTACGTTCTTTAAATCGTCACATCAGGAACTACTTCCAAGAGAAGCCTGCATTTCTGCACTCATGTTGATCTCAAAAACCCCACTCAACACTGCAACTTTACTATAGCAGTTTTCATCCCAGAATTTTTTAAATATTAAAAAAGACATATTATTGAAAAAAAATCACACCTTGGTTTCTTAGAGCTGCTCGTTCCTGATTGCCGCTGCTGTCTCCAGGCATCCCTCTAGCAGCAACTGGATGTAGATGACTGAATATTAAGAGGTTGCAAGTGACAATCAGAAAATTTGCACTCTTGTGTGTAGTTTTCTTTTCATTTCTCTCTTTCAGAAATAGTTTCCAGAAAGGCCATTTCATCTCCTGATACGATTTGTATAATTTTCAGTTCTAGCTAAAAATAATGTAAAGAACTCTCAGCAGATGCAGCTGCAACTTACAATGAACTGTGCCCTCCTATTCCCCATACTTTGCCCTTCTTTCTTACTTTATAGTGTGGGATACACATGAGTGGTGTTTTCTTTGTGCACTGAGGCAAGCCTATTTTTAAAATATTTAGGGAGAAGTACTTTAGTTCATGCTTCTTGTACAACTTTTTTCTGTTGTTTAGCTTTGGTTGGATTACAAATTCTTTGTGCATTCCTGAATTTGCCTTATTTCATGTAAAATTTATGTCATTCAGTTTTTGACAATGAGTTTGAGGCATCGGTGATATTTCTTATCTACTTGTTACATATAGTTTTTCAAGTAATGACTGTGATTGTGACCGAGTAATGTGCACTTTTTCTTGTAACTGTGGACATTGCTATGCTTTTTTCTTCTAGTGTTTCTAGAATTACTGTTCCTTACAGTTATGTAAACAAAAAACAAAACAAAACAAAAAAAACTTTTGTGATACTGTTGGTGAATATAATGTGAAAATCTTATTGAAATCTGAGTATTTTGGAAATACATAGATGCATAAACATCTTTTAAGATGTGGATTTAGAGTTTGCTTATTTAAATGAAAATTCAAAAATTGAGGGCTGGTATAATTTTCTCTGTTTCGTTTGGTTTAATAAACAGATTTCTGTGTTAAAACAATGTTTGTCAAACCTTATAAACTTTCTGAAGGATATAATGCTTAATTTTTAGCCATTTGCTTTTAAAATTGAATATGCAATTTTCTACCTACATTTAACACTTTTTGTTTTTCTTCTTTTTTTTTTTTGAGACAGAGTCTTGCTCTATCACCCAGGCTGGAGTGCAGTGATGCAATCTCAGCCACTGCAAGCGACCTCCGCCTCCCGGTTCAAGTGATTCTCCTGCCTCAGCCTTCTGAGTACCTGGGACTACAGTCACCTCCCATCATGTCCAGCTAATTTTTTTGTATTTTTGGTAGAGTCAGGGTTTCACCATGTAAGCCAGGATGGTCTCAATCTCCTGACCTCGTGATCCGCCTGCCTAGGCCTCCCAAAGTGCTGGGATTACAGATGTGAGCCACTGCGCCAGGCCTCAAACTTATTTCCCAAGAATATCCTAAGATCCCCTAGGGTCTCAACATTCAGTCTAATAAAGAATTTATTCCAAGAAGGGGTAAGGAAATTAGCAAACCAAGACCATTTCATTTGATTATTCAAATCTGATTAGATAATATTTTTGAATATTTTATTACTTGTTTTTTTTTTTGTTCAGGAGTAACCTGTTTTCTTTTTAGTTCTGCCTGATTTAACATCTTGGATGAAACATATGCTTGTTTTAAATGCATGTTTTATACTTTGGCTTTTGCTGTACTAGTATTTAAAGGCTTGGACCGGGTTTCTATTTTGCAAATTAACACTCAGGCTTGCATTTAGCATGTACGTCAAAAATTCTTAATGGTTATGAAGCAAATGGAGCAGCGAAGGTGAATTCCAAAAAGGTGCTCTTGTTTTTATTTCATTTTAATCTTCAATCATAACTCCCATACCCACTCTCCAAGGACAAAATACTCCAAATCTTCTGCATTCTGTGTATTTGTTCAAAAGAATGAGTATATTGGGACTCACATCATTCCTGTGAGAGTACCAAGGTTAAAATGAAGTCCATTTTTCTTTACTTGTATCTGAAAAATAGCCTGGTCTTTTTTACCCTATGTCACAGCAGAATAAAGAGATCACATTTCTTTATAAAGCGTTTTGGAGAAACTGAGTGAAGGGTTGATACTCTCATTCAAATGAGGTGATAAAAAATTAGGAAACTGTCATAAACACAGAGATCAAATGGAAGCTTCTGTCATTTCTGCCAGTCAGCTTTCCATACAACACCAGTTTCTTGTCACATATGTATTACTTTATCATACTTATAAAAAATGCCTTGAAACAACCATAGCACATACAAGCACTAACAGTCACTGAATCTTAAATTGTATAGTACAAATAACAATACTCAGTAAGAAGTACTTTAAGATATAATATCCACCATTTAATGATTATTTACAAGGCAATTTAGCTTCTTTAAGTTCTCACAATAACCTGAGATGAGTATAGTCTCTCTCCATTTTACAAAGTCTTCTCCAAAAGAGGAAATGAGTAATCAAGAGCACAAAGACAGTGAGAGCTGAAGCCATCCTTTGAACTCAGACACACCTGATGACAGAGCGCACCCTGTTGGTCACTGTCATCTGCTCCTTTACAGGTACTAAATTATGAAATTTTATACTACATCTTAGAACCAAGCTTTTATACTAAATTTTAGAGTTTTATATGTACAGATAAGCATAGTTATTTATTTCAAATGCATGTGACTTAACAAATTATTTGACTAAATATTCTGCTATAGAAGATTTAATTTCCTTTAATTTACAAACATTATAAGCCACCATAAAACCCACCACTAATGAAAATCAAGTACATAAAGCACAAAAGGGAAAGGCAGTACTTTTTATCAGTGGGTACCAGTATTGAATTCTGTAAGGAAAAGTAAAAGGGATTATCCAGTTGAACCCATAAAGAGAAATTCATTCTTTTGAGGTTTTTGCCCCAGACACTGTACAGGTGCTAGCTATCCCGCTGTTGTCATTAATCCTGACAGCAGAAACACAAATATCATTCAAAGATTAAACTTTCGATGGCAAAAATATTTTCTAATTTTATGTGGCCCACGTTTTAAGATGTAGTTCATAGAAAAAAAACTCAAAAGTAAAGTAGGTAGACATTATCATATCTTTTGAAGTATGTTTGGGATGCAGAAATTTAGTGAAGTCAATTGAACACAAATTAACCTACAGAAGCTTACTATATTAGTTACAGCTGGTCTTCTTTCTTAAAAAATTTCTGAAAGGACATAAAATGCTATTAATAAAGTAAGCTGTCTCCAGTTTTAACATCGATCATATTCAATGTTTAATTTTTTCTGATCACAAAAGACACTTGGGAAGTATAAGAAAATAAAGATAAAACATAAAAATAAAGGAAGAAATAAATGTCAGCATCTATAGAGAATCATGAGAAACATTTTATAGTGTACCTTTCAGATTTTAACTGGAAATGTATATACATATTTTTTCCGTTTGTCATAACCTAATTATATACCATAAATATTTCCCAAATCATCAGGCATTCTTCTTAAGTTACTTTAATGATTGTGCAGTGTTACATTGCAGGAGTGTACCTGTAATAGTTTTTGATTGCTGCTTCAAAACCCCAAACAACACAAATGTATTACAGTCCCATAGGGTGGGTGTTTCACTAGTCTGAAATCAATGTATTGGCATGCCTCTGCTCCTCCGTGAAGGCTCTAGGGGAGAATCCATTTTCTTACCTACTGCAATTTCTGGAAGCTGTCTATATTCCTTGACTGGGGGCTCCTTGCCCCATCTTCAAAGCCAGGAACATAACATGTTCAAATCTCTCTGTAACTCTGCCCTTTTCTTCCTCTTCCAAAACATTTAAGGATCCTTGTAAGTATACTGGACCCACCTGAGCAATAAAAGATATTCTCCTTATACTAAACTTTGTTAATTAGCAATCTTAATCCATCTGCAAACTGAATTCCATAATTTGACATGTAACAAAACATATTCACGGGTTCTTATAATCAGGCATGACTATCTCTGGGGAGCCATTATTCTGCTCACTGCTGTACTTAATTTAATTTCTTGTTTTTCATTTAAAAAACCACTCTGTACCCAGTTGCATTTTTCCATTCACTTGCAGAAAGCATCTTAACTCAGCAGCACAAACATTTATGAATAATTGTTAGCTGCTGCACCTATAATTCTTCTTTTGTATAAAGGGTGTTATCTTTGGAAATTATTTTAATAGTATTTTTCTTGAATGTCTCTCATTCAAATTAAATGTAATAAACAAATATGATAAAAGTGCAGTTAAATCTTTCAAGGGAAATAAAACAGGAATACTTCTGGACCCTTTGCTCCACACTGATTTCTTAGAAGGTGTTTCTGCCCAAGAGATTCCCTGAAATATGCTTGAGAATGCTCCAACTCATTAGAAGAGTACATGAGAATCCAAAGCTTAATTAAATTCGGAAAGCAATCCAACCACATTCATAAAACTTCTCATGGTAATTACCAGTGGCATTTTATTTACTCTGAACAATTAAAAGATATATTTAATGTTAGATGTAATTAGATGACATTTCTTTTAAAAAGAGAATGTTTGGCAATAACATATCTACTGAATTTAGGATGTCTAACTGAGTTTAAAAATTAAAGCTCTCCCTTGATTTCTTTGCTAAAACCCTTTTTATTTCTATATTAAAAATTGAATTTCCACTCATTTACCATGCCCCCCCCCCCCATTCAAGGCTATTGGCTGAAAGAAGAGAAATTAAAGTTAATTTTCAGGACACTTTTAATGCTTTGAAAGAAAAAATTACAGTAAAGCATAGACCACACAGACCAAATGCTATTACTGAAAGTGTGAGATTGGCACCAGTTTTTCCCCTTGAAAGTTTTTACTTCTAATAGTCTCTGTTTATTGGGGAGTGGATTTGATATGGCTGCCCATGAGAAATGTCTTCTACTTATTTAAGGCACTCCATCATGGTGATAATATAGTGGACAGAGCTTCCACAATATATTATTTATTATTATTTCCTTTGCTGGTGGAAGGATTCAAAGGTCTGCTATAAATCAAATCCACAGAGTAAGTAATCCTCTTAGCACATTTTAATTTTCATTCATTTAATCATTGTGCATTCTTTCCCTACTATATGCTGAGCATTGTGCTCTGATACAGAAAAATTACAATTCCTGCTTCAAAAAGTCAACATCTAATGGAAGCAAGGGACAGAGTACAGTTGGTATAATACAAAAAGATAAAGTGTTAACGATACAACATGCAATGATAGGACTGGCCAGAGAGGTCAGGGGAGGGCACAGACCCTGTTTTGGGGCAGAAAGATGAAGGGAGGTTGTAGCTGGTTATAAAGACTGGATCATTAGGGAATATCTAGCCAAATGTTGAGCATCTTTTGAGAGGATAGGAGAAAAAAGAAACGTGTCAATGAAGCATCCTTGCAGAGCCAACAAAATGGGAGGAACAGAGGAGGCATGGGATAACAAGTACACAGTCACTCAAGAAGTTTAGTGTTGCTGGAGGGTAGAGTTTATGGATAAGAGATGCCTGGAAAAGAATAAAGGGGCCAGATGTGTCCTGTAGCGGATGAAGAGGCACTGACATATTTTAAATAGTGGAGTGGTAAATGTGGCTTGGTCTCTTTGTTGTGTATTGCATGATGAATCTGAGCAGAAACTTCTGGAGTAAAATGAAGTAATATCTGCATCGTAAGACCCTCCTTCCGTCACTAAAAGTGAAACTCTCAAAAGGGAAAACAAAAATGATTGCATGAGGAGCATACTCACAAGAAAGGAAGGGTCTTTTTGCTATAAGCATTGTAAGATGGGAGCCAGAAAAAGTCAGAAAATGCCACATATTAGTGTGACCACCTGAGGGCTCAACAAAAGCGAACCCAATCCAGTCTACTCATAAGTATATAGAGAGAGACAAGATTCTCAGCCTGTAAGTGATTTTGGGAAGAAGCATACACCAATTAGTCTGGCAGGGGAAAAATTCTGTCAGAAAGAAATCCTGTACCAACATGACATTGGAGGCACCAGTCACGAGTACAACTTCCTATTAATTTCTAAGATTATATATAGAAATTTGAATTTGACCTTTGGTGTTGGCAATATCTGCAGCCAGGCTGAATACTAATGAAGAAAAGGAGAATAATTGCTTTAGGAGTGGCACAGGCACGCCATAGAATTCCTGCTGATCTAAGGTCCAGCACTACTTTGCTGTCTGCATGGCATGCATACAGCATGAGTGGTGCAATGTGTCACATTGTCCCATCTTCCAAAGAAAACACTACCCATGAGGAATTATCATTTCACCTGTAAAACCAAACTAAACTGAAACCCAACACGAATACCACATCATGAGGTAGCAACTTCATTGCCAAACTAGTCCTTCTCCTATGCCACTAAAGAAACTCTGATGGTCTTTTTTCCCAGTCTTCTGAGGGGCCCCACATTCTCTTGGGCTGGCATAGTGTAGAAGGCATTCACTCTGCACTGCTGTAGTGGATAGAAAATGTGTGCCACAGTAGACTGCTCTGTTTTTAAGAACGCTTTGAGAAAGAAACCTTGTAATTAAAGATTTGCCATAGGTGACTTCATTGTAATTGAGGGTTGTCAAATGAGTTGAAAACGTGTTTCCCTGCTCTCATGGTTTATTTTAGCAAGCACAGCATTTATTGAAGAAAAAAATGTTTTATTGGAAGATACTTTAAGTATAGTTTCTTTTTTTTTTAATTTTTGTAAACTTTTCTCCCCCTGTCTGCCTTCCTTTCTTCCTATAAAGGTGCCATGTTGTTTCTTTAACTTTTCTTTATATTTAAGGGACATGTTCTTTTTATTATTTGTTCTAATGTGGTATGATTAAACTCTCCTTGACATCTCTTTCCACATATCTGAAATGTACACTTTTTCTCTTCAGGTCAGCAGCTGAAGGGTTAAGGATTTGAGTTCTATGCACAGAGAGCAGAGGCGTGGGAGTTCTTGCTGGCATTGAGCTTGTGGCAGTAGTCTCTGATATTCTTCTGTCATTTCATTGTTAGTCCAGTTTCAGAACTCACTCCACTTGAGCAGAACTGTGTGTGATCTGTATTTGGGGATGGGGAATTAGCCTTCAGATTCCCAAGTTCCCCAGTCTCTGGGTAGACTCTTAGAAACTTTGCTTTTTATAGAGGCAATAAGATCCAAATATGTGTTTCTCCTAATCCTTTAATATTTCCTGTCAGTAGCTTTGCCTGTTACTCTCCCTGTCAGAAGGGAAAATACAATAAGACAAGCTGAGCTCATGAATTCTGGCCCCTGTGTTGTTGACTAGTGGTGGGGAGGTGGGTCACAGTAGAGGAGAGAAGAAAGAGAATGAGACAGGAAGTGGGGTGTCCCAGCTGAGATCCCTGTTTATTTTTGTAGTAAATTTGCCTGGATATTACCTTCTTCCTGCCTTCACTCTTTAGCCCTTCTTTTCTTGCCAGAGAACACAGAAAATGGCAAGTGCTGATCAATTTTCTACTTCAGGAGACCTGTTGTGAGGACAGGGAAGGACCGTGTTTTCTCCATCTGGGCCCCATTATTTCACATTGCATTTCTAAGAGTTATTTCTTTCATATATCACAAGCATGTATGTTTTTCTACTAATTTCTGATACCCATTTTTTGACACATTTATAATGTTGGAGACTTAAACTTAGATATCTTTTGGTTTTCCCTCCTCCTTCACCAGTAGTTTCTTGTTTTGAGTTTGTGTTTGTGATTTTTTTTTTGTCTTCTTTGTAATAAGAGTTCATTGGGAAAGACATTCAACCAGAATGTATTAAATGCCTCTAGCCTGCAGAACCCCATGCTTCTCTGGAGTCAGAAGTGAGAGATTAGATAGAAAAGAAATCTGTGTTTATGAAGGATCTGTAAGTCACCAGTGAGTATTTTGGCACCAAGCCCTATGCCAACAGCCATTGAACTAGATCTGTTTGTCCATGTGTAAAATGAGAGTAAGCTCTTTCTCAAATATAAAAGCAGTAAATAGAAAAGCAGAAGGTTTTGCTGTACATACTGAATAAATAGATTCCAGAGTGCTACTTCTTTTTGCATTTCCACTTGAAGTTCTCAGCTACGTTGTTTAATTTTAGAAAATAAGAACAATTATCTCCCCTGGCCAGTATAATCAAATGAAGGCTAAAGACCTGTGAGCTTATTCCAGTATTTCATGGGAAAAGGCATTCGAGTCCTACTTTGAATTCTTAGGCAGCAGAGGAACATTCATAGATGCTTCAAAGGTTGCTTACATGAGGTCCCTATTGGGACTCCAGGTACACTAAAAACAACAGAGCCATAGGTTTCACACACTGGGGTCTGTCGGGGGGGAAATAGGGGAGGGACAGCGGGGGGTGGGGAGTTGGGGAGAGATAGCATGGGGAGAAATGCCAGATATAGGTGATAGGGAGGAAGGCAGCAAATCACACTGCCATGTGTGTACCTATGCAACAATCTTGCATGTTATTCACATGTACCCCAAACCTAAAATGCAATAAAAAAAAAAACTTGCACCAGATTTAACTTTCAATCTGCTCACTCTATTTTAGACATAGTCATTTAACAATTGGATAAAGGGACATTTGAAAAAAAAAACTGTATCATAATAAAATTTTCATTCACATTTAAATCCCACGTGGGTTTTTTCTCATTATTTTTGTCCATGAGAAAACTGAGGCACCTACAGCTTAGCCACTTGTCCAATGTGGCACACTAGTAAGTGGTGGAGATGTGATCTGAGCTCTTGCCGTCCAGATATAGAGGCCATGATTTGGTTACTCTTCAAATACACATCCAATGCATTCCATAATTCTATAAGAAGCTCCCACAAAGGACAATTAAAACTTACCTCTTTTCACTGTTTTAACTGAAAAAGTCGAGACAATGAAGATTTACTACATTTTCTGCATTACCAGAGAGGAGTGCTGGGTCAGAGTCTGATACCCTGATCCATAATAGCATGAAAGATAAATCAAATCTCATCTCGGGACCCTAAACTCACCAAACAAAAAGGAAACGTTATGCTTCAAAATGGAGCCAAGCAAAATTCTGTCCTCCTTTTGTTTGTACACAGAGTGCACAAGACAGAAGGACACTTATCTCCCCAGGTAGCCTCCCTCACGCTGGCAATGTAATTCACACCTTATCTTCATAGGTATGCGGAAAAGACAAGACTAGAAATCATCCTTCAGCCCACTCCAAGACAGATGCATATTTGACTTCTTCCTCTACTCTATGTTTACTTTGTCATATGTAAAATGCAGATTTACTGGGCTATGATAGATGCATTGACTGTCTCTCTTTCTCCTCCTGCCTGCTTTTTCCACTTTAAATATTGAAGTCCTCAAAACCCTCTTTGGAACACAGGCCACAGATCCTACTGTAACTTGTGTCTCTTTTCCCAGGCGTTATCTTCAACCTTTGCAAAGGAAACTTCTAAATTGATTAAGACCTGTCTCGGACACTGATAGGTTTACTTATTGATTTATAAGATCATTCAACTAAAAAGTAGATAGCATTCCTTGAGTGCTACTGTGTGTCTACTCTGTTTTAGGGGGTAGAACTCTCTACCCCTTTATCATGTTTGTGAGGGGAGGTAGCGTTATTTTCATATTACAGATGAGAAACCTAAAGCACAGGAAGACAAAATTAGCTTTTCCAATATCATTCAACTAAAAAGTAGCAGAAACTTAGCTGCCAGGCTATCTTGCCTCTAAGCATTTACTGCATATCAGTGCAAAATCCTAAGATTTACATATGGCATCAACTTATGATCAGAAAATAAAACAGGCTCAATATGAACACAAGTACACACGCCAAATCTCATTTGTTCTCTAATTCTAAAATTATGCCATTTTAATGCCATTCTGGATCTCTCTGATACTAAACAATTATTTATCCTAAAGCAGAATTTCTCACAAAGTGTCAGCTGGATTAATTTTGACTAATATTTTAATTTATTTCCTTTTTTGTGTGGGGAAGGTGAGTCAAGTGTGCAATAGAAACATATCTTAATTGTGAAAATAGTTAAGCTTTCTCTCATGACTTGCATAAAACACCCCTGCTTCTTCAGCCACAAAGAATAGATAGCGCCTAGCACTGTGCCAGGCACTGTGGACTGGGTAAAGCCTCACGCCAAATTAAGGTAAGACAGCCCGCCAGGCCACAGGCTTTTTCTGTGGGCTTCTCTTTGTCCTCGTCCTCTCTGGTCGCCCTCACTTCCCCAGTGTGCTTCTCTGGGTGCCCAGCTGACTAGTTGAGGCAATGAGAGATGTCTATGGTAACAGAATTACCTGGTGAAGGCACATAATTCTTGTTTGTCCTTCAGGAGAATGAGCCCTGAAATTTTTTTTTTTTTTTTTTTTTTTTTTTTTGAGATGGAGTCTGGCTCTGTCACCCAGGCTGGAGTGCAGTGGTGCGGTCTTGGCTCACTGCAACCTCTGCCTCCCAAAGGAGTCCTCACTTTATGCCAATTCACATCCCCTGATGCCAAACAATTCTTTACCCTGGAGTAATATTTCTTCGTGTCAGCTGGAGGAACTAGGGTGATATATGTTAAAATCTAGACACCTGAGGGCCATCACAGCTGTATCTGAAATCAGAAAAGAGGTAGGCGGGGACAGGGGATGGGCATGATACTGTAGTTAGGGCACAGCAACCTCTCATCTTAATAAGCTAAGCCCTCCCAGATGATGCTGAGGCAACTTGATTGCTTGAGAAGTTCTAACCTGGACCAGAAAAAGGGAAGAGATGGGCCAATAAGGACATGTCTGAGGGAAAATTAAGTGACAGCCTGAGAGCCCAGGATTGAGATGTGTTCCTAGAAAGTTATTTTGTGGAGAAGCTCTTAGATCCCTGGCTTCTACTTTTCTCTCAAATAAATAACTCATCTCTGTCCCTAGAGACCCCACCCTATCCCTTAGCAGCTGTCCTGTGAGGAAAGGATGGCCCAGGCAGTAAATTCTTCTGGTTTATAACAGAAAATGCTGGCTGGTTGGGAGTGTTGCTATCTCTTGGACTGAGGAAAGACATATTTTTGGCATACTGAAAAAGATCAGTAAATGCTTTTTATCACACAATTATTGCTACATTTGGTATTTGAATTCCATTATAATATACTCCAATTACTTATGCTTGTATCAATATAGTCAAACTATACATATATTCCAGAATGAGGGTTATCAAATTAAGGCCAGTGGACCAAATCTAGCCTACCTCCCATTATTGTAAATAAAGTTTTATTGGATCACCACCATGCTCATTCATTACATGTGGCTTGCGGTTGTTTTCATGTTATAACAGTAGAATTGAGTGAGTAGTTACAAGAAAGACAGTATTACCCACAAAACCAAAAATATTTACTATCTGGTCCTTTACAGAAAATGTTTGTCTAGAGGATTATATTATAGATGACAGCACTCTACCACTACTGTATGCCAGGCACTTTACTTGACTCCCTTATATGTTACCTTTAATGTTCTCAATAACCTTCCCAGTTGTTATGATCACGCTATTGCAGGGGAGGAGAGTTAGACAGGTCAAGGGATCTGTTTAAAGCAGACATCCAGAATTCAAACACCAGTTTGTTTTGTTTATGTCTTCTGACTGCAAGTCTTTTATGAGCTGTGCTAGGGATACAATCACCATGTTATACTTTTAATGGGAAAAGTTGTTCTCAGTGCCAAAACATGACCCTAAAAAATGTGCTATGGGAAAGCAGCCCATATGCAATTTGGGGAACTGACTCTCAGTCCCCAAAGATTCTTTCCTGATAATCTGGCTACCCCATCACTGTGTACCCTATTTCATTTTTATTCCAGTAATTATAAGTGCTTGAAATTATTTATCTGACCATTTCTGTTTGGATTGTCTTTCTCCTCTCAATAGAATACAGTATCCTTGCAGGCAGAGTTTTTCTTCCATTTGTATCTGTAGCCCAAGAGCTGGGAGTGTGCCAGGCACAAGTGTCACTGTTCAGCAAACATTTGCTGTGTGGATCCCTTAGTTAATAATAAACGTTTATATTGTCTCCGTGTCTTAAAATACAACATCTGAATAGAGACTATAATGTATAGCAAAATTTGTCTTGCTGATTTGCCAAGGATGGAAAATTCTTTTTTGAAATCCTTGGAAACACTCCAGAGGAGAACTGGGGTAGGTGTTGATTTGTTGCAATGCAGTATTTTGAAAAATTATCACAAGATCTCTTTAGGGGATTTAGTGGAATAAACCAGGATCATATACACCAGGAAAAAAAAAGCGCAGCGTTTTAATTACTTAAACGGTAACTCGCAATGAACATGATACTGCTCCTCATTTAACCCCTTAGAAGTGTGAGTTCACAGATTGCTACATCCTGCCCCCTACTGGAAAAGAGAGTAATGACAAACAGGGACTAGCAAAATAGCACTGAAGCTTTTTTACCAAGAAAATTTTTTCTTTTTGCTGGAGTAAATTATATGTTGCAACTGCTCTTCTCTGCCCCACATTCTTTTCTACTTCCAAAGTAAATAAATAGTAAAGCAAGTGGAGTATAAGATACCAGTAAAATAAAGAGAAAAACAAACCTATATACAGGCTATGTTTTGAAAACAAAACTAATCTTTTATTTCTGTAGAAGTATTTTTAAAGTGTGATTTGTTTAATAATTAACAATCCACCTCAGTTCTCACCATCTGGCACTCTCTTGAAGAATATAATTGGAAAGGCTATCTAAGTTAAACTTCTAAAAATTAAACTTCTGAATTAGCATATATTCATATTTACTTGTATTATCATATTTAGTGCAGTCTTTTTAACTTTTAACTCATACAGTAAATGCCATGTATAATATGATAAATATAATAATAAAATACATAAAGTCTCTGATTTTAAAAAGGCATATTGTATAAGATACGAAGTTTCTTTTATAGAGAAGACTAATTAGTTATACCTGACCTTAATGTATTTTTCTGGTCTCATATGTCCCTTCCAGTTTAACTACTCACCCTACCAAACCTCAAGTCTATGTCAAGATAAAGCAAGCTATCCCTACCCCAGTACCCTGTGCTTACATAGATAAGAACACTGTCCTATAAATCAGCTTCTTGACTTCTACCAGTACATAACTTTTTTCTTTAATCAAAATATGCACCACATCTGTTAAAGCATTAGCTAAATAAGCCAACTATACACTGATTTCAAGCAGGTGCTTTGAAAATCTCACTTAAAACATCTAATATGAGCAAGACCATGTAAAAGACAGGTTAACTGAGATATCTCCCAGTACCTTTAAATTCTGACCTTGTGCTAAGTTTCAACATCACAAAACAAAGTGTCTATACCTCTAACCTATAGGTTAATGCTGTCTTCTAACCTTAAAAGAGTAACAAAAGAAGTAACATGTGAAGAATGTATCTTTTGGAAAACCAGCATCATATTTTTGATTTCCATGTTTCCATTACATTACCCAATCTAAGGCTCTACCAAGTAACGTTGTCTTAGAATCAGGGCAAGGAAAAGCTTTTATCTATTGGTGGACTCTTAGTAGACAGTAAGAAGAACCATTATGGTTAATAGCATAAACTCTAGAGTCACGTTGCCTGAATTCAGATTCCAACTCTCTCGTACCATGTTACCTTGAGCTAGTTATTTTACCTCCCTTTGTCTTAGTTTTCTCATCTGTAAAATGTGTCAATAGTACCTGCCTTATAGGGCAATTTCGAAAGTAAAAGAAGTTCATATGTTAAAAGTCCCTTAGATTCAGACCTGACACTTAGAAAGCCTTTGAGAGATGTCAGCTGCAACCCAAATTTGTTTCTGCTTCTGACCCTGTTGACAGAAGGCTCAGAGCTAAATGTCAATTCTTTTGCTGTAACTGATTCCAGACACATGTTTCTTCTTTCGCTCTCTTCTTCCATTTATTTATTATAACTGCTCTGTCTCATATCATTTTTGTTAATATAAGCTGATGAACTATTTTAAGGAAATGAACAAGATTCAAATTATTTTTTAGGTGGACTGAACTGAACTTGGCCTCTTTGATCAATTATTTCAGACCAGATTACTTAATTTTCTGCTTTGTAAAATATTCTTAAATTAGGTCACATCAATTTTAGAAAGCACATCTTAGAATAAAACATCTGCCATGTGCATGAAAATCCAGAATTAAAAAAAAAACTTGTCTTCATATGTGACTTCTTTGATGACATATAGATGTTAGCCATTTACTACATGCATATAAAGAGATACCTCTTAACATGTCAAATATGTTAATAGGTTTCCATGCTCACTGAGACTTACATGGATAGGGAATGGAGTAGAGAGCAGCTATCCTCTACTGGCACTGTGCTGGGAATAATTTGAAATCAAAATTTCCTTCTGGAAAGCCCAATTCTAGTAAAAAGGTGCAAGAGGGAAATCAGTACAGAGTGCAGGTTCATCAGAACAGGTTGATCTGGTTTGCCAGATCTTAGAAGCTTCTTGGGAGAAATGTGGGTAAAAGTTGTTTAAATAGATAGATAACTCCGGGACTTAAGTTCGCAAACACAAGTGATGAACAAGGACCAGCTTTACCTCCTGGGGGAGTGCCTTATCCAGATAAACACAGATAACGCATCAAGGCCTCTGTCCCTACTACTTAATTGCAGGAGAGGGAATGTTTGGGCTGCATAACAGAAAGCATTACTTTTATTTTCTCAGATCAGCCTTAAGGAAGTGTCCCAAGTTTCAAAGAGAAAGTACCTGAGACAGAAAAAGTAGGTTGATAAAGGTTGTAAAAAAAGAGGCATCAGAAATTGGGAGAACAAGACTGTTTTATTGGAGACATTGAGTGGGGATGGCAGTGGGATTACTGATAGAGAAAGCAAGCAAAAAAGCACATGTTATCCCTGTTGACTATCAGCAAACCGAATGTGGCTCAGGATACCAGTCAGGAATACCCACAGGGTAAGAAATGTGTTTAGGAGTGGAAAGAAAAATCAAGTCTTGGGATGCCAGTGGCTTCACCTTTGGGAGTTCAGAGACAAACACTAACATTCCTTGTTAACTGAAAAATGATGAGGTTCATACATTTGGAAAGGAGAGCTTTAATTCTCATAAAATGTTGCAGCCCCAGGGGTGGCCATTCTGACAGTCTGGGAAATGTAGCCTCTGGCCAGAAGCCAGAAATAGATACACTGAGGCTCTGTCAACTAAGACAGGGATTTATGCTGAATGGGTTAGCCAAATATACATATTCAATAATCTGTAGAAGGGGTCATGAATATTTATGAATGAGAAACATGCGAATTGCAACTGAGTTCACGTCTCTCTGTGGGTCCAGTGTTCAAGGAATGGCTGAGTTCACATGATCCAAGCATAGAGTATCTGGCCCTTGGATGTCAAAAAGTGAAGCAGAAGAGAGGCAAGTTTTCACTGTGCATCCTCTGAAGACTGGTCAGAACTACTGCTTCGTTGGTGATCTCTTTTTAGGAAGAAAGGCTGGTTGGTTATTGTGCCAAAACTGCAAAAGGAGGGGCAGTACTTAAGCGGTCGGTTGACATCCACAGTGGAATCTCTTGAAAAGGGCTGGTTTCTGTTTAGCTTTCAGGGGAAGAAAACCTAATGTCAGTTAAGGAGTGAAGAGAGATGACAAGGTATGTTGGACCTCCCATTCTGTCATGCCCATGAACTCAGTTTTAAGGTTTTTCTTGGTTCCCTTTGGCCAAGGGCTGGGTCGGCGGGGGAGAGAGGGGTGGGGGGTGGGGTGTCTGTAAAGTTGGTCTTGGGGCTTATAATTTTATTTTTATTTATCATCCTTGTTATTTTTCTCTCTTCAGTGGTGAAAGCTGGAATAGTAAGTGCTATAAGCAGAGGAGGGAAGACACGCCTGGCAGGACTCACTGTTAGAAGAAGAGGCAAGTCTGCAATGTAGAGTCAGCAATCCCCACTTGTAAGTGGTATTTGTGCCCCGCACCCCGCTGAGGCAGGACTCAGTACCTCTTCTCTCAACCCGGAAGGAAATCTCTAAAACCAGAGTGTTAATTCTAGCGCATATTTGACAATCTCGTTTGGAATATGGGGGATAAGGGGAAGTTACATCACAGAATTACTAACAAAATACTTACAAGTTTTAACGAGATGTGCCTGTTTTTTTTTTAAATTCCTCCTTCCCTATACTATCAACAGTGTGTTTTAATCTCCCTTACTTCACTAAATTTTGTGTCCTCTCTCCTGAATTCCCCTTTCCAACCTCAAGTGTCTCTACTATTTATGGATAGAAGAACACCCTCAAGTCCTCATCTCTACATCATGATGATCCTCGTGGTGGTCATGACCATATTATTGTGTGCACTTTTGTATTCAACGCTCATCTAAAGATTGATTCACTTTATCCTCACAAACACTCAGTGTATTAGGTTTTACTTGTATTGTGTAATTGAGGAAACCATTAGAAGCAATAAAAATTCATAAATTCATTTTTATTTACTTATTTCTTTTTATGTTTATTTATTTATTTATTTGAGACAGAGTCTCTCTCTGTGGCCCAGGCTGGAGTACAATGGTGCAATCTCAGCTCATTGCAACCTCCACCTTCTGGGTTCAAGTGATTCTCCTGCCTCAGCCTTCCAAGGAGCTGGGACTACAGGTCCACGCCACCACACGAGGCTAATTTTTTGTATTTAGAGTAGAGATGGGTTTCACCACATTGGCCAGACTGGTCTTGAACTCTTGACCTCAAGTGACCCACCCACCTCGGCCTCCCAAACTGTTGAGATTACAGGCGTGAGCCACCGCACCCAAATAAAAATTTACAAATTGATTTTTATATTACAAAATATTTAATAATAAAATAGTTATGGCACAGTAGAATTGCAACTTTGAAAGTGTGGGACTTTTCGAGAAAGTCTTTACATAGGAAATAAACTGAGTTTTAAGAGCTGTAAGAAGTTCAGCAAGCAAAACAGGCACTGTCGCTACCCATAATTCACGGTTTAGGTAGACAATGTTAAGAATTGTTATTGAAGGACAAATTATTTGAGGAAGAATGATTAGTGATGTAGCAAAATGACAAAAAATATTTAGGGCAAAATAATAAATTGGATTTGAATGCCAAATAAATACATGTGGACAATTTTAAGTAGTAGAAATTTACAGATTTTCAGCAGAAAAATTGCATAATCAAATTTATATTTTGGAAAATTCACCCAAAGTGAGCAATGGAGGACGAATTGGAGGAGGTCAAAAAGTGTGTGTAGGGTGGTGGTGCTGGATGCAAACACATTAGTTAGGCCACTGTGGTTGTTAAAACAACAGCTTTAATTTAAACCTCAATTCCAAATGTCCAAAAGCATCTGCATTCCTTTTTTCAGGAAAGGCGAGTGATGGTAACAACCATTCAGCCATTTCCTTAGCCTTTTTTTTCATTTTCTCCAGTTTTTTCTTGTGTATTCTAAAAGCGTATCATCAGAAACCATTTAAAGTCAATTCATTTCTTGCTTTGAATCTCTTTTCCTCTGCTTTCAATTCCTAGACTTAGAATCATTTATTCGTTGATTAAGCAAATGCTTACTGGGTATCTACTATCCAGCAAGCATAGAAATGTATTCCTTGCTATTTTCTGCTCCTTTCAGATGGACTGTTACCTTTTGGGGGAGGGCCAACCTCTTAAGATCTTGTGAAAAGACAAGGTAAGAGGATGAATGCTCATTGAAGGAAACCATCATGTGAAAAGACTCAATCTCTCTCTCTCTCTTCTCTCTCTTTCTCTCTCTCACACACACACACACATTTAATGACCTCCTGGGATCCAGGAGGTTAGAGGGAAATATGATATTTACCACAGAGAAGCAGATTGGAAGCCAGACAAAGAGGTCATCTTGGGTAACCCCAAGCTCTAATGAAATAATCTGTATCCTGTAAACCACATAATCTTCTTTCTGTGATAACCATTTCCCTGTGCTATGCTCAAGTCTTCTGAAAACTCTTGTTTCAAAGTTCCAGTAGTCTCCATTAAGGAAGGATACCAGTTGTCTTTTTTCCATACCTGGACTCTGTGATCAAAGAGAAGGAATGCCCACTTAAGGCCAGTGAGATAAAGCAAGAATTAATTTAAAAAGTAAAACTTATAGGAAAAAAAGTTAATAATACAGTGTTGTTCACTTAAAATGTGATAAGAGAACAGATTTTTAAGAGACCTCACCACACACATAGCCAGATACACACACCCATACTCACACGGTGGTAACTATGGGTGGTAATGAATGTGTTAATTTGATTGTGGTAATCATTACACAGTATATACATATATCAACTCATCATGTTGTACACCTTGAATATATGCAACTTTTGTCACTTAAAATGTTTTAAAATAATTTTAAAAACCCAAACAAATAAAATTCAAGACCAGAGACTTCCAGTTTCAGCCTCAATATATAAAGAGTTTAGAAGTCATCTCTTCTATATGTATAAGAAAAAGCTGGACAAACTGAAAATCAATGACTTTCCTTGAACACATCAAAGAACTCAAGGCAAACTTCTACACAGTAACCTGAAGAGAGAGGTAAGAACAAGCCATCACTAAGACTTGCTTATCTGGAGCAGAAGCCATTCACATAAACTGGTAGAAATGCTTAAATGGGAATTTCAACAATTTTCTGAAGGCTACCTGTGGACAACTAAACCAGTAAGAAATCCTAGGGGTTACACTCAGGAGACGGCCCACCCTCAAGTATTTTCTCTCCACTAGGCGCACTCAGCTACCATGGTGAAGATCCATGCAAGATCCCCTAACGTCTTAAGCAGGAGGAAAAGGAAGGTAACCATTGTGAAATAAGCAGAGAGTTCTTCATAACAACAGCTTCTTCTATAGGAGAAAAATCTTTACCAGAGACTTATCCCAGCTAGAGAAAGGACATCCTTGCCATTCCACATCCCCATCCTTCCTCTCTCAACTAAAGATTTGAGGGGGTACTATTCAGCTGGAGAAACCTTTGTGAATATTACAGCCCAGAGACAAAGGCCCACTTAAAGACTAAGATTTACTCTTAATAGTAAAGAACATTCCCCTCCCCCACATAACTTTTATACCAATGGGGTTTCAGTAGGACAGTAAAGTGCAGCTAAACAAACAACACATAGGTTGTTATTCAAAGGAGGAGAATTTAAGAAACCCTAAATCAAGGGAAAAATAAAGCAAAGATACTAGAGGAGTTTTAAGTTTCTGATATCCACAGCTACAACAAACATTTAAACACAGCCCAATTTCTAGACAAATACAAATACATTCTCACACTAATAGCCTATTCACTTGAGTTCCTGCTACGGACTGAATGTTTGCATCCCCTCCATAATTAATATGTTGAAGCCCTAAACCTCAATGTGATGGTATTTGGAGGCAGGGCATTTGGGAGGTAATTAGGTCATGAGGATGCAATCCTCATAAAGAAGATTTGTGCCCTTATAAAAAGAGACACAAGTGAGATAATCTCACACTCCACCACGTGAGGATATGGCAAGAAGATGCCTGTCTGCAAACCAAGAAGAGGGCCCTCATCAGGAATCAAATCAGCAGGCACTTTGATCTCTTACTTCCCAACCTTCAGAAATGTGAGAAGTAAACTTTTGTTTTTTAAGTTACCCAGTCTATGTCATTTTTCTTATAGCAATCCAAATGTACTAAGACAGTTCCTACTACCCAACTAAACATGTCTGGCTTTCAACAAAAAAAATAAGACATGGAAAACATCAAGAAAAAACACAATCTGAAGAGACAAAACAAGTCTCAGAACAAAACTCAGACAGAGATTAAATCAGTCTGATAGTTCAAACTATCAGGGAGTTTAAAATAACTGTGATCAATATGTTAAGAGCTCTAATAGATAAAGAAAACAATATGAAAGGTTAAATGTATAAACAGAGATGTAGAAACTTTACAAAAGCATAAAAATTAATGCTGGAAGCCAAAAAACTGTAAGAGAAATGGAAAAACCTTTGATGGGCTTATCAGGTAGATTGGACACAGATAAGGAAAAAAACAGTGAACTTGAAGATTGGACAGAAAAGAGAATTTTCCAAAACTGAAATACAAGGAGAAAAAGCAATATTTTCTAAAAAAGTTTAGGAAATGTAGACCAGTTTTAAAAGATATAACATACATATAATTGGAGTATCAGAATGGGAGGAAAAATAACATGAAGCAGAAAAAGTATTTGTGTTAATAATGACTTGAGACTTTCCAAAATTTATGATAGAAGCCAAACCACAGATACATGTAGCTTGATACAAGCATATAAAAAAAAAAACTGACAGATTTATCAAAGTGCTAAATATATATTTTTTAAAAAGCTACAGATAGGCATATATATTAAAAATGTAAAAAAAAAACCAAAAAACAAAAAAATGATAAAGACAAAATCTTGAAATAAGACAGAGAGGAAAATATAACCTTATCTATAGGGAGCAAGATTAATAAATTACAGCAAACTTCTCAGAACAATGTAAGCAAGAAGAGAGGAAGTAAAATATTAAAAGTTTTGAAATTTAAAAAACCAAGCATATAATTCTATGTATAGCAAAACTATCCTTCAAAATTGAAGGGTAAATAAACACTGTGTCAGATAGAAAAACAAAAACAAAAACTGAGATAAATCATTGCCAGTGGATTGGCCCTTTAAGAAACGTTAAAAGAAATTCTTCAAGCAGGAGGAAATTGGCATAGGTCAGAATCTTGGATCTAGTTAAATAAAGGAAGAGCACTGGAGAAGAGATACATGAGTGTCAAATACTTTAATTTTTTTAGTTGATCAAACGATAACTGTTTAAAAAGTAACAGTAACGATGCATGAGGTGATTGATCACAACATATGGATAAATGAAATAAATATTAAGAGTGTCATAAGATTGAGAGAAGAGAACCAGGAATATGTTGTTACAAGGTAGCTGCACTGCGCAAAACGAGATCAGTATTTGAATGTGGACACGTTAGTTAAAAATACCATACATTGGTATAGTCCTGTGAATTTTTTTTACTATGTTTAATGATATCATTCTAATACTTGGTTCCTTACAATAAAAAGTGCCCCTCTATCAGCATGTATGGGCATCAGCTTACAGTATCAGATATAATTTTGCATCCCATAGGAACTGTTTTTTAATATAAATTATGGCTCCTATTAATTGTGTACCTAATGATTTTTCTTTTTTTGTATTCGTCCCCAGAAAGCACTTATGTCATGCCTTTGGGTACTAAACCACACTGTCCTGAATTCATTTTATTTAATTTCTTAGTTTCCCTTTGCCTCATTGTTTCTTTGATTTATTTTTCCATTTATTTTTATCATGTTATGCTCTATGGATCTTTGTAAACTACCTTAAAATAAGATAAAATAACACAAATAAATAAATCAGTTTAGTTCCAAGTATACTCCTGAGGTTTATTTGTAGAAAAAATTACACCCATCACTTACAGTAAACCAAATGACATTCATCCTTTTAATCACTGATGAAGTTATTTTTATAGCTGTCTCTTTGTCTATGAACCACACTAAAAGAGCAATAATCTCACTATGGCTTCATCATTCTTCGATACCATTTTCTTATGTCACATAATCATTATAGTACTTGTCACTCTTTGAAAAGCATTAATTAATTGCCAGAAAAATAACTAGGATTATTATTGGATGTGGTTTACACTCATCATTTCACAGACACACATAATCCTAGAGTTAGAATCTATTTCAAAAGATCATTTGTTCCAGTCCTTGCCATAGACTGATTATTTGCAAAGCTCCCCAGTTACAAAACCCCTGCAGGTTCTCCTCAAGCTGTTGAAGGATCTGTATGCTTTATTCTTCCAATAAACATGGACTTAATATTTTAATTTCAATTGAATATTTTAATTTGCAAAAACTCCTTATCCACAGTAAACATTTCAATGTTCCTCATAAACATTTAATAACATGATCTGCAAACTTCTTTTTTGATTTCTAGGAAATGGTTATTAAAAGTCTTAGTTGAGGGCAAGGAGAAATAACGTTGTAAAAAGCTATAAAAATTGAAGTCACATAAGGCTCAGATCCCTGGGTAATTAAGAGGCAATGTAAAAAGGCACTGGTACAGTACCATTATATATTCATTGTATATATGCTTAAGGCATCGTTCCAGATCTCCCTCAACTTCCACTAGGCTATATTAACAAAAAAATGTTAAAAAAGTAGGGTTTGCAAAGAGAGACAAATCTTAGTCATAATGTGTTGACCTAGGGGGATGTACTGTGATGCCTATATTCTTTGCATGTGTCCTCTGCCACAAACCATGTGAGAGGAACTGGATGAAAGAATCATTCATAAAGACTGAAGGTTCCTAAAAAATGGGGAAGATGGCATCTCAGTCTCACTTGGATGTTTGTTTAAAAGAACATCAATTACATCATCTCTAAATGACAGGGGCCTCCTGGTTTGCCCCTCTGAGCTCATTCTCTCCTCCTTTGAGAACAGTATCAGCTCATTTTTCTATCTCCCCCACAAAAAAAAAAATGTTTAAACCCTCTGAATTCAAGTACAAAATCACTTTCCAGTAAAATATATTTTAATGAAGAGTTTTGAGGAGATAGAGGAGGCAAAAGCTGATTTCAAGGAGGGTCAATACAGTGAAGAGTGTTTACCAACTTAATGAAATCCTCAGATTTCATTTTCACAGATTATCTGTGGAACTGTTCTTCCACAAAACACATATTGGGCAATGTTGCACCAAACTCAAAATCAGCAGCAGGAGAATAATGGCCATTCACATCTCCATATTACTACTTACTATTGTTTTAAGTTTTAATCAATGAACTAACACCAAGAAAATAACAATAAGGAGCATAATTATTGGAAAGGTGTTAAATTATCACAATCTGAAGATGATGTGATCATGTAGCCAGAGAAACCATGACGATAAATTATAAAGCTCCAAGAATTAAGAAGAGAACTCAGTAAACTCTACAGGTACAAGGAAAAGGCTCAACTCTTAATAACTTATGTGCATAAAAGCAATAAAGAACTAAAGACTACAAAGGGAAAATATTTATTTGATAAAGAACTAAAGACTACAAAGGGAAAATATTTGTTCGGTATCAATAAAAAACATTAAATCATTTAAAATACATCAGAGGAAAATGTAAAGAACTGTTATGAAGAAGCCTGTGCAGCTTTGCTAAGATATTTTTAATGCTTGAACAAAAGGAAGAATATGCCACATTACTGCAGAGGAAGAGAATATTGTAATATGTTAAATCCTTCCAAATTAATTTATAGTATTAATGAAATTAAGATTAAAAATACTTCTGAGAATTTTTTTTTGTCACCTGGCAAAACTATTTTAAAGATGCCACTGCCGAATAGTAAGAGGAACAAAGAAATTTTGGGGAAAAATTGAATAAACATTTTCACTATCAAATGTCGCTACAGATCACAATCTTTAATTATAATTTGGTAATAGCAAAAAAGTCAACACATAGATTAATGAGGTAAAATATATGAAGCTCTGAAAATAGTACTATATGTAATAGTCACAAATAAATATTCATCACAAATAAATTATGAAATAATTGATGTGGTTGGGAGAATTGATTAAATATATATACAAAAAAAATAAAGCAGATTCTTTCTTTACATGATAAAACAAATTCTGCAGAGTTTAAGAAAGGTACTTAAAGAGGAATCAAAGTACAAAATTTTTAGGAGTAAATATTTGCCATTGGAATGGATAATTCTCTATTTAAGACTTTAATACAGAGGAAAATTTTAATTAATCTATATACAGGAGCAGCAGCAAGCTCCAGTATACTGTGGAAGTGATCACACATATACATGAAGAGGAAATGAAATATAATTTGTCCTCTCATAGTTGAGAACTCCAAAATCAAATCTTGTGTCTTACCTCTCTCCTTCTAAGAGTTACACAAATTCTCACCTAGTGTTTGCTGTGCATCTGCTGTTTTTCTCTTACTCTGCACCAGCTTCCTTGTAGTTCTAATCCTAAATAACTTTAGTGGGCTTCCTCTATACACAATATACCTAAGAGCTCAAGTTCCTGCAAGTGACCTGCAAAACATCTGTTTTGAATTTCTAGAAAGAGGATCATATGACTTAGCTCATATTTTTTGAGGCCAGTAACACTTATCCAGAGGGTGACATACTTTCTCATGTAAACCAAGACAATTTTGAGAGCAAAAGTATGCTCAGTTTGTGATTGGGGCCATCCCAGGTAAAAAGCAGCTAATGTTTCCCCTAGCTTGTCATGAACCAGCCAAAGTTCAGTTGTCTGCCAGTCTGGTGCTCATCCCTGCCAACCCAGCTGTGGTCACATATGACGAGGGAATTCATGCTGCTGCTAACCAGGCTTCGGGCTGGAACAGGGTCTCTGAGACGTGTGCATAGGCAGAACAAGTGCTTTGGAATGTGTTCCCTCTATGGGAGAAGACATTGAAAAAAAAGTTGGGCTAAGTAAAAATTATAAAATTTTCTTCACTAAAAAAGTATAAAAAATAATAAAAGGAAAAATGATAAATGAAGAATATGTGCAACAAATATGATGTAAAGGATTAATATCTTCAAATTCTTTTCTGTCCAAAAGGCTTATCTTGTACCATAAAGACTACAACAGAAATTTTCATTAGCAGAATTACAGTACTTGTATTCACAAACCAACTGAGACTAAACAGGACTATCTGAGAAAAGTAGAAATTAAAATTTCAGTTTTGTAATTCATTTCCAACTCCTTATCCTGAGGAGAATTATAATCAGTGCTTCTCATTATCATCATAATTTTAAAATAGTAATTTCCAAGGAATATCTCCGCTTCTTGTTTTTATCTATGACAGTTATTTCACACAAGCTTACTTAGAAATAAAAACAAAATAGTTAGGCATGACATTTCCAATTCCTTCTTCTAGAACATTTAGAACATTAGGGTTAGAATTAAGCACATGCATGCACACACAATTTCCCACGCTGATCTCTAATACTCCACTTTGATCTTTCATACCCCTCTCATCACTATGGTTTCCTACCAAGGTTCTGGTCAGTTCCTTATTTATACTAAACTCAAGTCACCTGGTTTTGCAGCTTCCTCTACACCCTCACATTCTGTCATCTTCAGTGACATTAACATCACCATGACTACCCACTTAATGTTCTATGTGCTCAGGACACTCTCATGCCCAATAACTGTCTCTTCTCCACCTAAGCTTCCCAAATTCATGGTAACACCCTGGCTGTCGACATCATCTCTCAGTGCTTTACCACTAAAATCACAATTTCAAGTGTCCTACTCCCTTACTCAATCTCCCTCACTCAATGTTTGACTGTTCATTTACTCTAGCCGCCTGATATTGCTTTCTTGTATAGCTACTCAAACTGTTGCCATTATTTTACCTCATAAAGATTTCCAGTTCTTTGATGTTTACATTCTCCCAAACCTCCATACTCTTCCTTTTTAGTTTATATAGTTGAAACCACTTCAGTGATCATTTAAATTATTGCCAATAACTTAATCATCTAATTTACTGATCCATCTGTCTTTTTGTCTTAGCTTTTGGGAAAAGCCCCAACTCTAGGTGACTATATCTATATAATTTCTTTGTGGTTGGATCAATGAAGCCAAGATCTGGTGCACAAAGTTACATGCAGTTGAAGACTGGCCCCACAGCAAATTCATAAATGCTGGCCTCAGATGGGACTCAAAAATTGCAAGGAAGGATATTTCCATCATCAGTTCATTCTCCTATTCCTCACAATGACTATTTTCAAACCTTCTTATAATTAAGAAAAACCAATCCAGCTCCCCCCATTCATATACTCTCTCTTCCTATCTCAAGATGTTTCTTTACCACAGACATGATATGATATTCTTAAATGTTTCTCAACTAAATCATCTACAACTTATCTGCAACTTTGTTACAGAATTGCCTATCCAGTATCCATTTGATTTGTCCTTAATCCTTCATGACAAAGCTCTGATTCCATTCACAGAAGCAAATTCTCAGACTCTTATAGTTAGGGTTGACCAGTGAGATGTAGGTAGCAGCCATTGGGCAAGACTTCCTACACATTTTTTGAAAGGTTGCTTTCTAATCTTGGATAATTTTTCCTTCTTTCCTTCAATTTCCTCCTCTTTCTTTGTGCCTGGAACATGGAAATGATGACTACAGGGTCAGCAGCTACCTAGGCCCTTGAGTTGACATGGAGAATGGTAGAAATGAGCTAAGAATGGTGATCCTACCTTCAAACATCTTTACACAACAAATAAATACATTTTAATCTGATTTATGACAGAATTACCTCCAGATTTTGATATTAGTAGCTGGATTCCATTAATAACAAATGTACCCACACACATCCTATCATCATTTGTCCCGTGGAAAAATTACTTCTTTTCTACTAAGATCTAAGCCTCTGTGTTATTATTTGGATCTCATCTACTCCTGTCATCTTGGAAGAATTATATTATCTGTATCATTCCATTTTTGTATATGCAATCTTTCCATACATCATGCTCAAGCCATCTCATGTTAAATAAAGAGAAAAAAGGAAAAAAAATTCACTTGATTTCCACAGCACTTTCATGATTTTATTATTACTCTCACTCTTTGTATAACAAAGCACTTTTAAAAATTGTCTATATTTACAGGTGCCATTCTCTCCTTTTCGGCTCCATTTTCTTGTTTTCTGCTCAATTACTAGCTTACTGTAATATGGCTTCCACTCTCTTATCTTCACCAAAATGGCTATTGCTAAAGATAAAACTGTCTTCTATGATATAAATTCTAATAGATTGTTTTTAAGTCTTCATCTTGTCTGACAGCTGAATGGTTGGCATTTGTGACTAGTTTCTCTTTGCTTTTTGATCCTTGTTTTCTTCAGCCTCTAGGAAATCATGTCTTCTTATTCCCCTGAATTTGTTTCCTGTTGTTTCTCTTTTACAGAGTAATCATTTTTGACCTGGATTTTAAAGGCATCATTCACTACCAGGTCCTAAATTCCTTCTTGTTTCATTCATCCCCCACAGTGTCCATTACCAGCATACAAAGCTAACTCAAAATTTTGTTTCTCAAGCTTCAGCATTTTATTTTCTGGTGAACAGTACCACCATTATTAGAGTTATGCAACCCTGCCTAGATGCCATCTTAGGTATTTCTCATTTCCTTATCTCCTCATCCAGTCTAACATCAAGCTCTATTGGATCTCATTCCCAAGATATATTTTAAAGCCTTCCAATGCTATCTCCAGTACTCCAATAGAATGAACATAGTTCACCTTCATTGCACTTACTGTAGTAATAATTTATATTTATTCTGCAGGAGTTTTAAACTAACAAAAATCTCACTCACTAGACTACATCCTACTTGATGGCATGGCCATATCTGTTTCTTTTCTAATCTTTCCCTCTCTCTGTTATAGTACCCCACAATAATTAATTTATACTGATAAAATAAACAAACACATATATCTCAATAAACATATTACATCTCTTTAAAAATGACTTTAAGGCAGGGGGCAGTGGCTCACAACTGTAATCTTAGCACTTTGGGAGGCCAAGGTGGGTGGATCACCTGAGGTCAGGAGTTCAAGACCAGCCTGGCCAATGTGGTGAAACCCCATCTCTACAAAAAATACAAACATTAGTTGGGCGTGGTGGCACACACTTGTAATCTCAGCTACTCAGGAGGCTGATGCAGGAGATTTGCTTAAACCTGGGAGGCAGAGGTTGCAGTGAGCCAAGATTGCACTATTGCACTACAGCCTAAGAGACAAGAGCAAGACTACTTCTCAAAAAAAAAAAAAAAAAAAAAAAAAAAAAGACTTGAAATGCTCCTAATGCAGTGCCAAGACCTGTGCTTACAACTGAACTCTCCTTAGTAAATGACCAGAACAATTTGTGTGGACTATAAGTCCCTTTCTTTAGCACATTCTTCCTGTAAATCCTGTTCTGAATAGTAACTGCTTTCATGTAGCTTTTGATTATACATCACATTTTCATCTTCTTGCTTGGTAAGGAAAAAATATCAGGAAGTACATTTTCTTCATTGATTAAATTCTATAAATATATTATTTTAAAGCATTTTTTGTCAACTGATAGATGCCATGCATTGTGCTAGTTGCTAGGAAGTACAAAAGAAGGCATAAAACCTATTATCCAGGTCTCACAATTTAGCAGGAAAGATATGCTTTTACAAATGTTTAATTGTTAGGATGGATTTTAGTGAAAATGACAAAGCCCAAAAGAGCAGAGGATCAAATAAAATTGAAATGTATTACCTTCTCATAAGTGTATGAAGTTTAACAGAAGTATGGGAGTTGTATAATAATTAAGCTCACAGGCTCCCTTCTTATAGCCTAGCATGGTTACTCCTGTGCCAGCCTGAACAGCAGCAAGAAAATAAAATGGGAGTAGGGGGAGGAGAGCACATTTCCTTCCTTTTTAAGAAAAAGACACACATTTTCCAGATCTTTCACACATTAATTCTACTTCTTTCTCTTTGACAAAAGTTAGCCACAGAGCTGTTCCTAGATGCAATAGTAATCAGAAAATGGACCCCTAAAAATTTAGAAGCTTTAACACGAGGAAGAAGGTAAAAATGGATACTGGGAAGCATTTTCTACCACAGTAAGAAATACTAATATAAAGAAAATAATGATCAATAATAAACTAGAAATATAAACAAACTGTAATAGGTAAACAGGAAAGAGAAAGTAATTCTGACTGGCATGGAAAAGATTTCACTATCATAAAAAAGTGGTTCTTAATATGTAAAAAGAATTTTAACATATATGAAAAAGAGAAGGGCAAGGAAGAGGCATAATTGATATATGAAATCCAGAAAATATTGAGTAGTGGGGGGAAGATAAATATTCCAGAGTGGCCAGAACGCTGGGCGTGGAGGGTTTAGCTATGGGGAGGGGAATCTGTTGAGACATAGGATGAAAGGTAGAGTGAGTTTAAGATACTGAGGGCTGTAAATTCTAGACTGAATATACGTTGTTGGCATTAATATTCAAGAAATGTAAACTGTTGCTCTCTTACCATTAATTATACTTTTCTACTGAACTTTTTATTTTATCATTCCTCCATTATTTCAGAAAGTTTGCAACCAGTACTTTCAACATTACATCTTGTTAATAGTCAAGATTTTGGCTTTGTTAATGTCCCAGACATAGCACCTTGAACCATGTTGTTACTTTATAATGGAAAGGAAGACAAAGAATGGAAACCATCATTGTTACTCTGTTTCATCCTGTCTGGCTGAAATTAATTATATTCCTTAGAGGCACAGCCATCCATGAGAACCAGTATGACACGTATGAAATGTGCTTTTATAATGAATCAACTTTTTAAAGTAGAACAACGTATCCCTCCCCCAGTACCGTACTCCCCCAGTGAAACATAACAGTCTTCAGTTTATCCAGCCAGATAAGGAACTTGCACTTCTTTTCTTTGGATATTGGTAGGGGAAATGGGGGAAGATGGGGTAAGAGGAGACTAACAGCTGATTCCTGTCAACCCAGAGCATCAGCCTGTGAAAGCAGCCATCTGAGAATAGGCTGGGACTAAACTACAATCACTTGCTGCTGACATGCATTATTAGGAAAGCAGCAGGAAAGGGGATTTTTCTTTCTGACGCATGAATATTTGAATCTGGGGCTTTTGTTATAACTCTCTCATTGGAGTAAGTCCAGATTGAAAAAATAAAAACAAAATACTCATGCCTCATATTTATGTTGCCAATCATTTCTCTGCTCCCTGTAATTACACAAGACATGACTAATGAAAGCTTTGGTTTCTGACTCATTGCAATGAAGACGTTTGGCCATATTTAGTCTTGGCCTATAGAAATTGTATGAGGTCGCATGACCTTCGTAACTACTATTATATCCTAGGGAGAAAGACTATGCTGTTATAGAAAGAGCAAAAAGCTTTGTGTGTAAAGATCTGAGGTATGGAAACATATCTACCATGGAAAATGGAAGGTCATTGAGATATGGCTTATGTAAAAGAGATCCGTCAATTGGGAAGTTGAATGTTTTTATTTATTTTTACATAGATATAAAGTGGAAACTTTCAAAATGTTCTTCAATTAATTCCTGAGCCTGGCCTTTACAATTTATTTAAATGCACGACACACACACACACACACACACACACACACACACATACACAAACACACGTTTCTTTTTTGCGCAGTATTCTTCAGAGAAACAAAACCAATAGGACATACGTGTGTGTGTGTTGTGTGTGTGTGTGTATAGAAATTTACTATGGAAATTGGCTCATGTTATAATTTATTATAAGACTCATACAGGTGGAGAAGTTCCATGATTTGCCATCTGCAAGCTGGAGAACCAGGAAAGCCAATGGTGTGATTCAGTCAAGTCCAAAGGTGAGATGCTGGGGGAGGGAAGGGGAGAGACTGAAGAGACAGAAGTAAGTCCAGATCAAGTCAAATGTTTGAGAAACAGGTATGCTGATGTCTGAGAGCAGGAGAAGATGATGGCCTAGCTTAGAAAGAGAGGGTAAATTTGTGTTCTATACAGGACTTCAATGAATTGGATGATGCTGGCCTACATTGGTTAGTACAGATCTTCTTTACACAGTCTATTGATTCAGATGCTACTCTGTTTGGGAAACATACTCACAAACACACCCAGCCAAGCTGAAACATACAATTAATCATTAAACATTTCTATCAAGGTGACCAGTGAGAAGCCAATGTCTTTACCAGGAAAGAGTAACCCAGGTTGCCCAGGTCTAACTCAGGTTTCACCAGATTCCTCAGCTGCTGAGTATGGGAGGGAGTTCATATGAGGAAGACACTAACCTGTTGCTTCCTTCACTACAGGCCCTCACTGACAACTCCTAGGGGAGCCTGAGGATGTTTCACACATGCTTATGAGGTGGAGAGTTCCCCATTGTTCACTTCAACTCACATGGTGCTGGCTGCCTTCAAAGTCCATGAGAGAGATGCTTATTCTCATTCTCATCATCTCCACGCTTGGTGCCTGGCTTGCTGACACAAAGATGCAGAGTTCCTGTTGTGTCATTGCCTTTCTTTCACTCTTAATTGTGCCCGAGCCGCATTACATTCTACACAGAGTGGGAGAGTTTGGGCCTCTCCTTAACTCCAGCTGCATTATTGTCTACTAGAATCTGAAGCAGCAAAATGTATGCCAAATGTCCTTGGTGGAAACAGTCCCCTAAATTCTTTTCTTGTTTTCTGTTTTTGGTTTATTTTTTAAAATTTTTACTTAAAATTAAAAATGTTTCATCTTCTCTAAGGTTCAAGACTGTTCCCTGTGAGCTCAGTTGGGAAGCAGAAATCATAGAGGTCTCTGATACCCCAGCTTTTTCATTTCTGACTTCAGGCACTGAGCCTAGACTCTCATCAGCTCCATAAGATATACGCGTACATGATTCTGGAAGCTGAAGTGTTGCATCATCTACCCTCTGCAAGCTGGACACCCAGGAGAGCCAGGTGTTTGTGGTCCCAAGGGCTGAGAACGAAGAGAGCCAATTGTGTAGGTTCCAGGCCAAGTGCAGAAGAGCAATGTCTCAGGTTGAAAACAGACACAGAGAGAGTAAATTCTCCCTTATTCTACTTGTTGTTTAATTAAGGCCTTCAACAGGTTGGATGATACGCACCATAAGGGAAGGGCAATCTGCTTCATTCAGTCTATGGATTCAAATATCAATCTCATCCAGAAACACTCTCACAGTCACACCCAGAAATAATGTCGATCAGATATCTGGGCACCCATGATCCAGTCAAATTAACACATTAATATAACCACCCCAAGTCTACTCCTTGTCAATTTGGCAGCCATACATATCTACTTAAACCATACTTAAACTTCAAATGAAGATTAGGTCCTAATTTCTCCTAACATTATATGACAATCCTACTTACAACATAAAACCCACTAATGCCCTACTCAAAAGAGAAAGCAATGTCCTTGAGTGGTTTACTCTTTCTTATACTTGATATCCTGTAACTTAAATATTATGTAAATTTGATAATATTTAAATATTATAATGAAAAGTTAATACACCATAGGTTACATAAGGAAGCAAGAAAGAAAATATTTTGCTCTATATCTATATCTATCTATATACATATGTCTATATATGGATTTAGCTCTGTATTTACATAGAGGCATCTCTTTGTATATATAAGTATATAAATATACGCAAATATATATTTGTAGCAAAATATGTGGGAAATACTCATGATGGTTACTTTCCTCAGATCTGTAACTGGTCACATGATCAGAGCTGGTATTTATAACTACCTTCTTCTACTACCCATTATTTACTCCCTTTACCTTCAGCAAGTATCTCAGCTGGTTGTGCTTTTTTCACCCTGGTGGAGTGATCCAAATCTTTATATCTGAAGGTTCTGGGCCATTATTAGTGCTGAGCAGATTTTTGTAGTTTTCCATTGACCTTAATCACAGGGCCTGGTTATAATAAGAGATGACCTAAGGGATCTCTGTATTCCAAATATACTCTTTATTATCTCAGTTGTGGAGTAACAGTCCAATTTTTCCTTGATAGTCAGGATCAGTCACCCCCAACCAGCATAGTAACTCCCTTGTAGGCTGTTGATTCAAAGGCATGAGGATTCCAAAGTGGCCAGGTAGCAGTCTCAACTTCCAGCTCAATGGAATCATTGCTGTGTCTTATGGTGAAGGCATTCCTGCCTCTTGCATTTAGCCAGACAGAACATAAAGTTCTAGAAACAGGAAGCAAAAATTTAACTAGCATGTCACTAGAGCTAATGGTGAGTGGTACCATTGTCACTTCCACCCCTTAATTCCTGGATCCGTGAAGCCTGGCTATCAGCGAAAGCTGATACATTAGATGCTGATTCAGGGCATATATTGGACACTGATTCAGAGCATCTATAGCCTTCTGAAGAACCTCGTGCCAATCCTGCAAGGTATTGCCACCTAACTGACACTGTAAATCAGTCTTCAAAAGGCAATTGCAGCCCTCTATCAAGTCATTGGCTTCAGGATGGTGGGGAACACAGTAAGACTGGTGAATTTCATGAGCATGAATTCATTGCCACGTTTCCTTTGCTGCGAGTGAGTTCCTTGATAGAAGCAATGCTGTGTGGAATAAAATGATGGTGGACAAGGAATTATGTAAGTCCCATGGATGGTGGTTTGGGTAGAAACACTGTGCAGGAAAGGCAAATCTAAATCCAGACTAAATATCTATCTCAGTAAGGTATCACACCCCTTTCATGCCCTTTCCATGATAGTAGAAGTTCAGTGAAATCAACCTGTCAGTATACAGCTGGCTGATCTCCCTGGGAAATAGTGTCATACTGGGGACTCAAGGTTGGTCTGTGCTGCTGGTAGATTGGGCATTCAGCAGTGGCCATAGCCAGGTCAGCCTGTTTGAGTAGAAGTTCATATTGCTGAGCCCATGCATTATCTCCATTCCGGCCACCATGGCTATTTTATTCATGAGACCATTGATCCGTAGCAAAGTTACTGAGGAAAAAAGCCTAATAACCACACAACAGGTTATTCCATCAACTTGATTATTAAAATTCTCCTTTGCTGAGGTCACACTTTGGTGAACTTGCACATGGCACATAAATATCTTCATGTTTTTTGCCCATTCAGAGTTCCTTGTAACTAACTTTTTAATCACGTTTCTTCCAAGTCCCTGACCACCTAGGCACACCATTGATCACAGCCCATTAATCAGTATTTAATAATATGTCTGGCCATTTCTCTTTCCAAACGAAGTGAATAACCAGGGACACTGATCAAATTTCTGCTCACAAGAAGGATTTCCCTTCACCACTGTCCTGCAGGGATATTCCCAAAAGGGGCTGTAGTGCTGCAGCTGTCTACTTTCAGGTGATGCCTGCATATCATGCAGAACCATCTGCAAACCAGGCAGGAGTCTTCTCTCCATCTGTCAATTGATCATAGGGAAGGCCCATGAGGCCATAGGGGCAGGATGGGAGAGAGAATGCCATGTTGCCGAGGTGGGGACCGTGGGCATTTGGGCCACTCTTTAATGTACATGTGCCTTCAGGGCCTGCTTGGGCCTGATTACATACATACCACTTCCATTCAATGACAAAGTGCTGCAATGTGTGCCTAGTTTCATGGGTTCGTAACCATAGTATACTCAGTTCATGTGGGCAGCTCAGGTCACATGGTATCTTGATGGCCCATGGCTAAGCATGCAGTCTCTACTAATGCTCATTAGCAGGCCAACTGATAAATGTAAAAAATATAAAAGAAATAGAAACTCACCAACAGAACATAGCAATAGTAATTATTATAGGTAAGATCCCACAATAGGGTGAAAGTTTGAGAAGAAAGGATATTTGCATTGTGGCAAACTAGGAAGTGGAAAACTTGACGGACACAACCTTCACCTAGTGACCAAGGTTATCATCACCATTCATAATGCATATCATCCCCATAAGCCGCGTGATGTGATGAGGCACTGAGAAAGCCACAGGACTTCTGTGATACTCTTGCTAAAAATGTGTAACCTCAATCTGATCATCAGGACACATCAAACTCAAATTGAGGTACATTCTATTAAAAAAAAAGATCAATCCTCTTCAAATATACTGAGAAAAGATTCAGATAATGTCAGACTGGAGAAAACTACATAGGCATAATAACTAAATGCCATGTGGGATTCTGGATTCTGGGTTGGATAGTGGAAAAGGAAGAGGTTGTTCATAATAAAATTGGTAAATCCAGGTCCAAACGAAATTGTAGTTTGATCATTATTATACCAATGCTCATTTCTTAATTTTGATACCTGTGCTATAATGACATAAGATATTAACATTAGAAAAAACTGGTAGAAGGATACACAGGAACTCTCTGCTTTTTTGCAACTTTTATCTAAGTCTCAAATTATTTCAAAGTATAAAGCTGTTGGTGCTTCTAATCACTTTAGAAAATTGTAGGAGTTATGTATAATAGGGGCTTGAATAATGAACATCAAAAACATTGTATTCCTCAGTGTCAGTTCAGCGCTATCTAAATGATATATTGCCAAGATGAATGTATAACTGGATTATGTTTGTGGCAGAAATGACATTCTGCCTCATAATATATAGATGTATGTTTTACGTTTGTTTAACTAAAGGGATAATTCCTAGAATTTCTTAACAAGAAAGAAAAGTCTACTCCAAAGCCTCTGTCTGGAGAAGAATCAAAGCCTCTGTCTGGAGAAGAGCTGCTGTCAATTTGTGACTGCTTTTCCCACTTCCGCTTAAGGTTCCAAATATTCATGTCTGGATTCAGCCAGGGAAATTTGTTGATAACGTAATTTGGGAATCCACTATATGCTAAGTGTATTGTATCAAAAAATGCTTTTGGTAAAAATATTTATAGAGCCTTGTGATATCTCTGCAATAAAACTGAGATTTTATGATAAACGTCAAAGCCTCCTTTTAAAAAATTGAAAACGATGATACTTAACACAATTCAACTAGCTAAATTTAGGGCAATAAAGTGAGTCCAATCAAAGAATATTCTCTGGTTTTGGGCCCAGCACACTTCATTTGATTGTGAATGAAAGACATTTCCATTCACAGCAATCACTTGACTTATAGCACTTGATTATTCTGACAGAGGCAACAAGTATCAATAATCATATTGGGTCTATGATAGCTACTTCTTTACATGAAGGATCTGTTTTTATTTACTATGGTCAGCTCCAGTTGGCAACATGCTTGTTGACAGTTTACTACAACAATCAGGGAAGACATGTTTCTTTCCCTTGGTTTGCCTGGCATATAATTCACATCCAAGAAGTCTGATTCCTTTTCCTCTTTGAAACAATGTTTTACTTGTCCTAATATTGTACTAGAGACCAAATCAACAGACTCAGAATGCAACATACATTATTTATGCAAGTAGAAGACTGTAGGAATGTGAACACGTTAAATTATTCCGTTTTCAACCCCTCTTGAACCACGTTCCCCTTCTCTGCATTGCTCCGTCTGTGCAGACTGGCAGGCTGGTACTTTCTGACTTCCATGTGAGTTTGGCTAGTGTCAGTCACAGGAAGAAATGAGAGTTGCAAGGAGAGAGAGATCAGGGTATTTTACCCTGCCTTGCAACACTTTCAGCAGTGGTTGCGTTTCTCATGCGAATAAATATATATTCTAGATGGGAATTTGTCTTCCCATTCTAATACGCTATTGCCAGACCATCACACTTAAAGTGACTAAATGCATTATTTATTGCCATGGTGTCCCACACAACATCATCTGTTATGGTCTCTTTGTCCTCCTTTCTTCCAAATTCACATGATGAAACCCTAGACCCCAAGGTGATGGTGTTATGAAATGGGGTCTTTGAGAGGTGATTAGATCATAAAGGTGGAATCTTTATAAATGGGATTAGTGCCCTTATATAGGCCCAAGATAGCTTCTTCACTACTTCCACTCTATGAGGACCCAGCTGAAAGGCACTGTCTATAAGGAATGAACCCTCATGAGGCACAAAATCTGCAGGCACCTTGATCTGAATGTCCCAGTTCCAAGAACTGTGAGAAATAAATTTCTGTTGTTCATAAGCTGTGCAATTCATGATATTTTTGCTATGACAGCCCAAACTATTATATCAGCTTTATCCTTGGAACATTTTAATGGAAAAAGATGTTTAACAATGCAATCACCTCAAATTTCACTTGCCTTACCATGAAACCCATCATGCAAAAACAGCTGACATTTAGGTTTTTGTAGGTATTCATTTTCAAGTGAGGACATTTACTTCCAGTTTTATATGCTCAGAATTTTTATCATGAATGGATATTAGGTATTGTTCAGTTTTTGCATCTATTAATATGATTGTATAATTTTTTTAGCATATTGATGTGGTGGATTACATTAACCGAGTTTTTCAAATGTTAAACTAGCCCTCTAAATCTGAAGTAAATCCCACTTGGTCATGGTTTATAAATCATTTTATACTTTATTAGATTTGATTTGCTAATACTTTGCTGAGGATTTTTGCATCTATGTTCACAAAAGATCTTGGTTTGTAGTTTTCCTTTTTTGTAACTTTTTTCTGGTTTTAATATTAGGGTAATGCTGGACTTACAGAATGCATTAGGAAATATTCCCTCTGCTTTTGTCTGGAAAAAAAATGTAGAACATTGGTATAATTTGTTCTCTAAGTGTCTGGCAGAACTCACCAGGGTGTCCATTTGGCCTTGTTTGCTTTCTGTTTTGGAAGATTATTAAGTATAGATTTGATTGATTTAATTTATACAGACTTACTCAGATTATCTATTTCTTGTGTGACTTTTGGTAGATTGTGTCTTTCAAGGAATTTTTCTATTTCATCTAGCTTATTAAATTTGTAGGCATAGAGTTGTTCACAGTATGTTAATGTCCATGGGATTAGTAGTCATGGCCCCCCCTTTTATTTTGAAAATTATAAATTTGTGTATTTATACCTTCTCTTTTTTTCTTGGTTACCCTAGAGATAGAGTGCCATGGAGCTTGGCATGTTGGCAGTTAAACAGCCTAGTGAGAGGTGTTTAGGTCTCTCATGAATAGATGCCATACTCCAGGTCATGAGTCATTTTCTGCTCTCCTGAGGCTGGATTAGTTCTCACAGGAATGGACTTGTTTTATGACTTTATGACCTGCCCACAAGAGCAGGTAGTCATAAGGCAGGTCAGTCTCCTTGTTCCCTTGTTCTTTGAACACACCTGTTCACCTTTCTTCTTTTCTGCTGTATTGTGATACAGCACAAGGCATTCACCAGAAGCTATGCACATGCTGGCATCATCCTCTTAGACTTGTTGGCAGCCAGAATCATTAGCTCAATAAATCTCCTTTCTCTATAAATTACCCAGCCTCAGATATTATGTTGTAGCAAGACAAAAATGGACTAACAAATGGGTGAGTGTATGCTTTATATGATATATATTTTTTAAATATGTTAAGGTGTGTTTTATGGACCAGAATGTGGTCTATCTTGGTGAACGTTATACGTGAACTTGAGAAGAACGGGTATTTTTCTGTTGTTGGATAAAATATTTTATAGATGTCAATTAGCTCCAGTTGATTAAGGTTGTTCAGTTAAACTATGTCCTTGCTGATTATCTGCCTGATGGAGCTGTCCATTTTTGATAGAGGGGTGTTGAGGTCTCCAAATATAGTAGTGGATTGATCTATTTCTCCTTCAACTTCTATCATTTTTTGTTCCATGTATTTTGACCCTGTACTGTTAGGTACATATATATTAAAAACTGTTATGTGGGCCGGGCGCAGTGGCTCGCGTTGTAATCCCAGCACTTTGGGAGGTCGAGGCGGGCAGATAGTGAGGTCAGTAGATCGAGACCATCCTGGCTAACATGATGAAACACAATCTCTACTAAAAATACAAAAAATTAGTCTGGCATGGTGGCACATGCCTGTGGTCCCAGCTACTTGGGAGGCTGAAGCAGAAGAATCCCTTGAACCCAGGAGGCAGAGGTTGCAGTGAACCAAGATCACGCCACTGCTATCATTATGTAATACCTCTCTTTATCCCTGATAATTTCCTTTCTCTGATGTCTGCTTTATCTGAAATTAATATAGTTACTCCAGTTGTCTTTCAGTGTTAGCATTATATAACTCTCTCTACCCCCTTTACTTTTAATATACCTATGTCTTTATATTTAAAGTGGTTTTCTTGTAGATAACCTATAGTTATGTCTTGTTTATTCACTCTGGCAGTCTCTGTCTTTTTATTGACATATTTAGACCATTGATATTTAAAGTGATTATTAATACAGTTGGTTTTATTTCTATCATGCTTTTCCTGTTTTCTATTTGTTGTCTTTGCTCCTTGTGGGTTTTTTCATTGCCTTTTACATTTTTCTGACCTTTCTGATGTTAACTGATATTTTACATAATTCTATTTTTTTCTCCTGTCTTAGTATACCAAATAACTTATTTTTAAAAATGCTTTTAGTCATTGCCTTTGAGTTTGCAATATATGCTTGCAATGAATCCAAGTCCTTCTTCAAACAGTAATATTCCAATTCATTTTTCTGTATCTTGTAACATTATTGTCATTTATCTCACTTACCCATAAGCTATATATACATCACTGCTATTATTTTGAGCAAAATATTGGCTTTTAAATCAACTAAGAATCAGAAAAATATAATTATTTGTCTATTATTTCTTCTCTGAAACTCTTTCCATCTTTATATAGATCTGAGATTTTGACCTAAATATATTATTTTCCATTTTTCTAAAAAATCTCTTTAAAAATTTCTTGCAAGGCAGATTTACTGCCAATAAAGGCCTGGGAATTTTTTGTCTGAGAAATCCGTTATTTCTTCTTCAGTTTTGAGGGACAATATGTAGTTTGGTGTTTTTGGGTTTTTTTTGTTTTTTTTAATTCCAGCATTTTAAATATTTCAGTTCACTTTCTCACTTTCTTTCTTCATCTTCTTCTTCTTCTTTTTTTTTTTTTTTTTTTTTTTGAGGCAGGGTCTCACTTTGTCACCCAGGCTGGAGTGCAATGGCACACAATCATGGCTCACTGCAGCCTTCACCTCCCTGGGCTAAGGTTGTGCTTCCATCTCAGCCTCCCTAGTAGCTGGGACTACAGAAACATGCCACCACAGCCAGCTAATTTTGTTTGTTTGTTTGTTTGTTTTATGTGGAGACAGGGTTCTGCTGTGTTGTCCAGGCTGGTCTCAGACTCCTGGCTTCAAGTGATCCGTCTGCCTCAGTTGCCACTGTGCCTGGCTTAATTGTTTTTCTGCAGTTTGAATGTGACATTCTTAGGTGGTTTTGTTTGTTTGTTTTGCATTTATCCTGCTGTGCTCTGAGCTATCTGGATTGTGGTTTGGTGTTTATCATATATATTTTTTTAATTTCAGAAATTGCTTCAAATATTTCTTCCTCTCTTTTTCTCCTTCTGTTAGTCTCATTATACATATTTATACTTTTTACAATTGTCTCACAGTTTTTGGATATTCTGATCTATTTTGTTCTTTTTATTTCTGCACTTCAGTTTTTGAAATTTCTATTGACATTGCTTTCTTATTGATAGCCAGACATAAATGTGCTGAGTAAAATGAACTCAGTTTAGTCTTTAGCATTAGATTTTATGTTTATCTGGCTAACAGGCTATACTTACTGTTTGCTGAAGTTGAGAATGTCAAAAGCTAAGATTTCTTATGGGTGTCCTTGTTTCTGTCTCCACTACTGCCTTTCATTTTTCCCTAGAGACTTCTTTTTTTTTTTTTCTTTTTTTTTTTGAGATGGAGTTTCATTCTTGTTTCCCAGGCTGGAATGCAATGTCACAATCTCAACTCACCGCAACCTCTGCCTCCTGGGTTCAAGCAATTCTCCTGCCTCAGCCTCCTTAGTAGCTGGAACTACAGGCGTGCGCCACCATGCCTAGCTAATTTTTGTATTTTTAGTAGAGACGGGGTTTCACCGTGTTCACCAGAATGGTCTCGATCTCTTGACCTCGTGATCCACCCGCCTCAGCCTCCCAAAGTGCTGGGATTACAGGCGTGAGCCACTGCGCCCGGCGAGACTTCTTCTTAAATAAACTTTGAGACATACAGTTCTTCCTTGTTGTTTCTGCTATTATATAGAAGCGCTATTGATGTGGTGGAAAGGCATAGGGAGCACAGAAGTATTCTACAGTCAAGTCAAGTCTCAATCTTTTAGTGAACTCATGCCCCTAGTCTGTAGCCTTAAACGGTGCTTTCAATTTTGTGCCCCCATTTATATGAGACAGAAAGTCTAGAGGGAGGTGGAGTTGGGAATGCATCTTCTCCTTGGTCAGTTAGACTCTGACAAATATTGTTAGTTTGCCTTTGGTAAAATAATTTCTTTTGAGGGAAGATTTTGTTAAGAACAGAATGCTTTGGGCATATTTTAATATGACCGCTTTCCCCTTCCCCTACCATAAACACAATGGTATTCTTTTAATCTTTACTTTGAGAACCTGGTAGGGCTTCTGAAGATAAAAGTCACAAAAGCATAGAACCCCCACTAAGCCTGACTCCCTCTAGCGTTTCTAACTTTCAAATGTGTCCATACCAAATCTCCAGCAATTCGTCAATTACAGTTTAACTTTCCTACACTGATACTTGTTTCTGAGGATGTTTCAGCATCAGAATTTCTGCTCCAATGGGCTGTGATATTCTATATTTACTTGTCTCTCCAATTTTGGTGGCCGTGATTCATTTTGTGGTCTCAATTTTCTGATGAATCTAGAAGAGTTGTGGGTCTTCAATTTGTTCTTTTATGAAGATGAGAATGACAACTTCCAAACTTTTCACGTGCTGGACCAGAAACTGGAAGTTCTCAGCATGTTATTTTTAGTTCTAAAAGCTAAAAACCCGTGAATGCTCATTACCAGCAATGTGAATAAATACATCTGTGTTATACTTATGTAAAAAAATTATTTTACATTAATAAATTTTAAAATTAACAAACTAGAACTTTTAGTCTCAATACTGATAAGTATAAATATTTTTGAGAGAAAAATTAAACTCATTTTGATACTATTTATATAAAGGTTAGAAACTGTCAGATCAATATTATGCGGTGTTTAAAGATACATAAATATGTCATAAAAATATAAAGAAATGCAAAGGAATAATACATTACATATTCAGGGTTGGAGTTAATATAAGAGGGGAAGAGGACGGGGAGGGAGTGTGATGGAATCAGGGAGGGTTACACAGTTCCCGAAATGCTGGTAATATGCTATTTCTTAAACTGGACAGTGGTTTCATAACCATTATTCTTTAGGCCTTTTACCTTAAATATTGTCAAACAAATGTATATCTATACCTTGTAATAGTATTGAGCTAGCAAAATGAAGAAAGTAGAATAATATATATAGACTTGGAAAGATCTTTAAAATATCATTAAATAAAAAACCAAATCATGCAATCATGTGAATGGTATAAGCATGTTTGCATATATGTGGATATAACATACATAAAGAAAAGCAAGTTTCCATATGAAACTTTACTTTTAGTGATGGTTGCCTCTTAGGAGGACAGTTACAGTTTGGGGGAGAAAGAATTTTTTTTTAATTACATTTGACTTTGCCTATTTTTGTATTGCCTGATTCTTTTACAAAAAGTATTTACTATTTATGCAATAAAACAAAATGGCATTGTCTCTCTCTCCTAAAATGCTTATACTCTGCATTTGTTAATAGTATATAACTGAGGAGAGGGAGCTAACAAGGAAGAAGGATAAGAGAAGAAAGTGAGAGGACTAAGCAGGAAACAAAGAAACTCAACGTTCCAAAACTGCAACACTGAAGTAAGGTGAGGAACACTTTCTTTCCCTTTCAATTCATTTCGATAGACTTGTTGAGGTAGTCAGGACTAAAGAATCTGTGGGCAGTAAATAGAAGAGATGGACAAAATAATGGTTCAGCCACCCAAGAACCTGAACTCTTAGAAAAAGTAGTTCCTGGAATAGCATTATAGCACCCTTTTTTAAAGTCTCATGATTTTCTTTTTAATGTATATTTATGCAGTATAGTCATAAATATCACCCAATAAACTTCATTCAAAAAGATTAACCAAGGAGGAATCAGCCACCTGAAAAAGGCTGGCTTGTTTTGGAGTTAGTTAAAGAGAAGCTTCCTAATTGTTCCCTTGTGATCCAAAGTTGTAAGCTCTTGGTTTTGAGTGCATATTTTGGATTTCTTTAGAACAAGAAGAGAGATTTTCTTAGATGGTTGGTTATGCATTTAAGTGATTGCATAACATTTAAAGTTTTGCAAGGGTTTAATATTCACATCTTGGAGAACAAAATTACAATCTTAAATTTTTGATTCAGTGTTGTTAAAATTAAAATAAACTATAAGTCACAAAAATATTGTATAAACTTGGAAGGAAACAATACTATTTTCCAATTCCTTGGCATTTCAAATTTTTATGATTGCAGGGTTACAATATTTATATTATATTCAATTATAAACAATGTACATGCTAAGACACAAGACGGAAAGGATAAAGGTCCCATTTAAATTTATGAAGGCTCTGTCTCTTGTTATGTCTTAGTTATAATACTACAAACAGAACACTAATCTTCAGGAGACAGCCAGTGGGAATTGCAAGTTAGTTTGGTGTTTGTTTTTCTTGAGACATTAAATAACTCTTGCTCATCCCCTGGGAAGAGAACACTCAAATTTCATAAGGCATGCAAACATTGTATTTTTAATTTAGTATACAGAATATACTTGTTAGAGGAAATGGAGAATTTTCATTTAAACTGAAAATAAACTGACCAGTCTTATGTATCAACAGATAAATTATGTTGGCTATTCTGTTAGAAAAACACTCAGATCCCTGGGTCTATATATTAGAAATAAAATATAATAGTGCCTCTTGCAGACCACAATCCCACTTCAATGCAAAATGTTTTCACAGTCATATATAAAATCACACTGTGTGTGTTTTTGCGGCACAATTTTGAATTTTTTCTTCTGTAAATCAAAACTAGTTAAGCTAACTTGGATGGTAATTTCCTCATGAAGATGTACTATATCTAGTCTAATTAATTGTTCTTTTTCATCCATGCACACACATTCTTAATCATTACTACTATCATTCTTTTAACTATTATAATCATTTTTCTCAACATTGAGTTCTTTTTATTACTGACTACCTGACAAGGAAAATCCATAAATTTAAGATATTAATATTCCAATATAAATTTAGGTTTCATCTTCATTGGTTAGTACATGAAGAGAAAACAACCATGATACAACTATTATATATTTGCAATATGAAATTTTCACATTTATATCTAAAAATAATGGATTCTGGAGGTCAGAGAGTAAGCAAAAAAGAAAGGCTGGACTTGGTGGCTCATGGTGGTAATCCCAGAACTTTGGGAGGCCAAGGCAGGCGGGTCACTTTAGGTCAGGAGTTCAAGACCAGCCTGGCCAACATGGTGAAACCCTGTCTCTACTAAAAATACAAAAATTAGCCTGGAGCAGGTGGTGGGCACCTGTAATCCCAGCTACCTGGGATGCTAAGGCGGGAGAATCTCTTGAACCCGGGAGGCAGAGGTTGCAATAAGCCGAGATGGTGCCACTGCACTTCAGCCTGGGTGACAGAGCAAGACTCCATCTCAGAAAAAAAAGAAAAGAAAAGAAGAAAAGAAAAGAAAAGAACTGTCGTACATTTTAAAAGAAATCATTTCTTTAAAGAAATGTATCCACTAAAAGAAAATAAATGAGTACTAATCTAATCTTAATAGCTATCAGCAACAGATAGTAATTAGTGTTTATTTACTGAGAGCCAGACTTTACTTCAGGTAGTTTATCTGCATTATCTATTTAATCTTTTCAGTAATGCTGAAAGGTATAAAATTTCATATCATTTTAATAAGGACAAACCCAATAAACAGGAAAAGTAAGTAACTCACTCAGAGTACACAGCTGGAATTGAAAGAAATCAAAGCCAGACCGTTTGACTCAAGTCTGCCCTTTTAATCTTACTATTAAACCAATATCCTATTTCCATCAAGTATAGTGTAGTATCCAGTTCACATCCAGCATACTTGTTTACTTGCAGCTGACACTACTGAAACAACAAAACAAAACCCTCAAATTGTAATATGAGCATCAAAAACAGACATATGCCAAACCCGAGTCCTTCATTTTTTCTAAAACTAAGTAAACAAGGAACAACTTCTCCATTGTTCCTAATATTGGTAAATATAATGTAGGAGTCTTATAAATACATTATAAGTCTTTTTCTCCCACATATATGTTCTGTATTTTCTTTACAATCTTTCTATTCATCATGTAGTTATTTTATTATTCTTTTTCCTTCTGACCCACTACAGAGAAAATGACTTTTATTTGGCTATGTTACTTCTTATAAAAACACTGTTCTGCTTTTTCCATACATCAACTATCCCATATTGATAACATTAACTCCTTATAGTACCCCTAAGGGGCTATATCATTAGACTGTCACAGGAGAGAATTATCTTTTCCTGTGTGCATTCTATCTGCTTCAACTCCACATCCTTTTATCCTTCTCTTTCTGTGTTCAGCAATGCCAAAGATCAGTTCTATTTTATATAAAATGTGTATTTGCCACCTGGTACTTTTCCTGATTAAAGAAATCAACTTCTCAACATGTCTAAAACATTTTTGATAGAGGCAATGTAGAATCTTAGCAGAAACTTGGAAATAGTAGCACATTCTTTTCCCCTTCAGGTATAGTAACCTCTGAATTATTTTGTGACAGTTTTAAAACGCTACCTAATTACAGTGGTGAACAGTAATGAAGGTTTTTGCCTGATTAAATGGGAAGTTGAAGGTTACATGAAGCTTGATATAGTTAATCAAACTAACTTTGAGTTTCATGAGCATTAAATCAGATGGGTATGAACTATTTCCTTGAACGATGGGGGAGGAGGGCATAAAAGATTTTGCACAAAAGCCTTTCCATAGAAAGTAATAAAGTATATTCTGAGTGGTCACCTACAACTATAAATGCCAAGATGTGGCCATTTTCCACTTCAATGAATATGAACCAACAAGGGTGCTCCTAGAGTGAATTTGATCTGCTCAATAATATTTGAATTTAACCAAAGGAAAAATATCACATTTTTTTCTAGTGCCTTACTTGTGAGAGGTACTATCCTGGATGTTTTCATATACTATCATTTAATTGAAATTCCTTCAACAGCTTCTGTTGAAGGTGTTGATATTGTTACCTCCACCTTTACAGATGAAGGAACAGAGGCTTAAGAAGCTTGACTCAGTTGGCAACTAGCCAAACTGGGATTCAAGTTACTGCTCTATGCAACACACAGTCTCTCCCAAGGCAAAACATATCAACTTCGTCGAAGAGATTGATACAAACGGGCCAGTTATGAATAATGTGCATGCAAACCACAAATACTTTTGCCTTCCAAATACTTCCTTCTCGGCACTCTCCTTAGCATTTCAGAATTAGGTTTGTTTTCTTAAAAAGTATTTATGTTTGAGTTAATATCTATTATTTTCTCCTACAAGGCAAATATTCTAGGGACAGAAACAGAATATTATATATATGTGTGTGTGTGTGTGCGTGTGTGTGTGTGTGTGTGTGTGTGTGTATAATTGATGCTTTAATATGAATAAGTTATTATACTTCTTTCTGGGGGCAGTTTTAATAGAGGAAAGTAAATGGAAGACAGGGATGTAGAGAGGGTAGGTAGGTTGGTAGGTTGAAGAAACATTTCAAATACTTCAAACTGTTGGCTCTGCATGGCTACCTTGTCTGTGAACAGAATATCAAGCACATTTTCAATGGAAAACTTAAAAAAAAAATCGGATACAGCTCTAAGACAGCATCGTTGGACCTCTTTTTTTTAATTCATTGAGTTTCTACAATTCTAAAATTGATGGAAAAACTTTTTCATGGTAGATGGCTAAGGCTTGCCAAGTATGTTTTAAAAGGAAGTCTGAGTTCATCTGGGATTACTTTACCAAAAGGCAAGTTGTGATCTAACCTTCAGAAAATTTTTAAGTTTCTATTTCTTCCACAGGAGTCTTCTATTGCTTGTGAAAAGGAAACTAAAGGCCCCAAGTCACATATATATTTCCCAAAGCAAATAAATTCAAAGGCTGTTGTGATTCTTTTTATTTATTTCTAGTATGAGAATTAAGGTATTTTTCCCAAGTCAGCTATTCTAAGAAGAAAGTTGTTAATAAAGGAAAAGATAGTGAGAAGCTTTTCAGCACTGGGGGGAAATTGATTGATAGCATTCATTGTTTTATAAATCAGTTGGGTAATTGATAATTAATAACTAACGTGTTATGTCTTTAAATAACACTATTTTTCTATTTGAGGTGTTTCTCAGTTCTCCAAACATAGCTGGCAAATGTAAGGTCATAAAATTCTCTTATTGCTCAAAATATGCTTGTCAACAGTGGCAAGTAAGAAAGTGCTTACATATCGTATCACTTCAGCCTTTGGTGGTGGACAGTGTAGCCATACTTCCTGCTCTGTCAGCTAAACCCACAAAAGATTAAATGCTATGTACATAATAGCCAGTTAGTACAGGTCTGTCTTGGAGGCTGGCAGGTGTTTCCATGAAATTTCACCCCACCTGTCACAGCAAACAGGGCACCCAGCACCTGGCAACCTCCTCAAAAACAGCACACTCTTTAATTGCTTTGAAACAGCACAAGCAACAGCAGCAGCTGCTGCCAACATTGTTAAGTAAACAACAGGTTTTGCACCTGCTGGAACAAACTCCTGAACTTAATATTGGCCAATCGGGTGACTCCCCCTGTAACTTAGACAGCCTGTCCTAATGCGAGTGGCCTAGGAGATGGGCAGTAGTCCCTCAGTGTTGATTCTTTCCCGGAGATATGTAATTTCTGCCCCTTAGTTGCCTTTTGAGGGCATTGAATTCAGCCCCTTCATATGAAAATTTGAAGAATTAATTTGTCTTATGGCCAGTTCTTCTAGTTCTTTCTCTTTCCCTCCTCTGTCTTCTTTTGAGAATGCTAATGAGAAAAGATGATTTGGCTCTAATTTCCCATTTTCTTTGTTATCAGTGTTACCTCTTTAGAGGTCCACAATGAAGAATGGGAGTGGAGCAAATAAACTTTCTCCCACTGACCAATGACCCAACCTTTTATCCTCCATGAACAGAAAAATAAGAAGATAAAACAAAATATTTTTATGTACAATATGGCAGCTGGGTTTTTCAAGAATATAATTTTCAGTGTTTTATGGCCTCGGATGGGTATCTCCTCACTGTGTAGTGAGACCAGGAAACTCAGTTGTAGCAGCCAAGCAAAAGTGAAGTCAAATCTCGCTGGAAAGTCCTTCTCACCCTCCACAAACATACACACACTGTTCTTATTTAGTAGGATCAGTTCTAAGGTACAGTAAGAAACACAATTCAGGCTTTAGGGAATACAGGCCAGAAATATGGAGTTCCAAGTGGCAATGGAGAAATACAGCCCCAAAGTGTTCATGACCATTCTCCCCCCTTGTTCACAACTTCTACAAACTGTAGAATTCTCTCCTAGTGGATAAAGCATTGAATTTGACTGGATCATAAACATGAACATCTCAATTTCTAGGTGGGGAAAGACAAACTCTGTAAGCCTATTTTATAGCGCAAATGACTTAATAGCCTCAAAGACATCAGATGATAATTAACTGGTGATCTGGTTTCAAAATCTCATCTTGAATTGTAACTCCCATAAATCCCTATATGCTGTGGAAGGGCCCTGGTGGGAGGTAATTGAATCATGGGGGGCAGGCTTTCCCATGCTGTTTTCCTGATAGTGAATAGGTCTCATGAGATTGGATGGTTTTATAAAGGGTGGTTCCCCTACACATGCTCTCTTACCTGCCACCCTGAAAGATGTGCCTTTGCTCCTCCTTCACCTTCCACCATGATTGTGAGGCCCCCCCCCGCAGAAACAAGGAACTGTGAATCCTTTAAACCTCCTTTGCTTTATAAATTACCCAGTGTCGGGTTTGTCTTTATTAGCAGTGTGAGAATGGACTAACGCAACTGGGTTTTAGCATGCATTATTTGTGGGTTGTTTAATTCTCAAAACAAGCCTTCTTGTGACTTGGTTTCTAAAAATGATACAACAGAGGACTTGGTTTATCAGAGAGAAAGTATAATTTCAACAAAGAAAAACATACAAACAATATAAACTGAGCCTTAAGATGGAGAGAGGTAAATGGAACATTGTGAACCACGGATGAAAACTTACTAGAATATGTTTTGGATTCTTTCATTTTCATTATAAGCACACCAAATTCTTAACCTAGTAGAACAAAGATTGGATAGGCCTGCAGGCAAATGATCAAAATCTGTTGCAAATCCTAAAGCCAACAGAATGTTTTGCCAATGGCTTGTTTATATCATTTGATCAAAAAGAATAATGCAATTGTGAGTTAGTCTGAGGTTGAGGAATTTTTCCAATGAGATAAGTTAATTATTTATTACTATTGATTTGCTAGAGTGTTTCTGTAAAATCAAAGTATATTTCTTTTTCCACTTTAACATTTCTAAGAATTATGTGGCAACTCTCCAAAGTTGTTATTAAATCTAACCTATGTTTTATAACATTATGGATGCAGCTGATCAATTTGCTACATCAAGCTTATATATTCATATGTTTTAAATAAAGTAACGTATAAGTTATGTGCCTCATATGTAACAGTTGAAGAATAATGATAAAAATGTAAATTTTCCATTTTAGATCATTTCCTGAGTCATACTAACCACAAAAAGACCAGAATATACACACTGAGATAAGTGGACTAAGAAATTGGTAGAGAAATCTCTAGTGACTCATTGAATCCAGGCTAATTTCCAAGGAACAATTAGATGCTTTTAGCCAAGATCTATAGATTATATAAATGGTGTGTTAAGAAAATAGCAAAAATCATTCCAACTTTTACTCTTCCTCCATCCTTTCTTTTAACATCTGCAGCAACATCACAAGGAAAACATATATTTAAGATAAAAAGAAGGAGCTAGTATCATCATCTGGATTATATCAAGATTCAGGAGTCTTTGGAGTTTGTAAGCATTAAAATATTTGATTTGTGTCATGTAATGTGTTCCTTTTATTTTATTTTATCCTATGGAAGTATATATTTTAAAATAAAGAACAAATAGGCTAAAATAGTTTGTGTACAATTAACAAACTGAGGTGTCTTTTTCAATTTATTGCTGCTATCATTTTTAAAAATCTTATGTATATTAAAAATGGAAGAGCTTCTTGCTATCCTGTAAATATGTCTATAATCAGCAATAAACCAGGATTTAAAACAAACCTAACTCTAGGGCTTTTTCTGAAAATGTAGGGGAGGCATAGCACTCTTTGTTCCTGAAATATGTGGACAAGTACTTGAGGTATATAAGTGGAATCATACAAGGAAAACTAATTATTCATAAAAATAAAAGCGGGCATTACTACACCTGAGTCCCAGAGGTTTTGTGCCTTTTTATGTGAGTCTGAGAACATAATATGGCTTTCTGAGCTTCAGGATCTTCATCTGTACAAAGAAAATAACAAATTAACATTCAAGAGACTACTGCATGAAATATCTGAGAAGGATGATAGTGAATACTCGACACTTACTGTCCATCTCTGCATGTGCCAGTTCTCTTAAACATGGTTGTGGCTACATATTTTCAAAACCAACAAGAGAACAAAACTCTGTAAAAATATTTCTCTTCCTTAAATCAAAACCAGATTCAAATATTTTTTTAAAGACAACTGATAGGGGAGCCAACATCTACATGGAAAAGAAAGATCTTTTGTAAGTTCCATGAAATAATGTTATGTTAAGGCTTTTGCCTTATACATAACAGAGCCTAAATAATTGTTGTATTAAAAATTTGTTCAGGTTCAATGAGGTATAAGTTACCTATGATAAAATGCCTGGGGTTTAAACATACAGTTAAATGCTTTTTAACAAATGTATATACTTATATAACTACCATCTTAAGATATGGAATATTTCCGTTCCCCAAAAAAGTTCTCTCATGCCAATAATCCTCACTTCCCCTTTCTTTCCCAGCAGGCAACCACTGATCTAAATTCAGAAACTATATTTAATTTCATCTGTTATAGAAATTCATAGAAATGGAAGCATACAGCATATATACTTTTTTCAGACTGTTTTGTCCAAGAATGTGAGATTCATCCATGCGATTTTGTGTATCAGTAGTTCATTCATTGTTATTGCTGACTTGTGTTTCACTGTGTTAATGTACCATAAGTTGTTCATTTATTCATCTGTTAAAAGACATTTAGGTGGTTACCAATCGTTTGGCTACTGTGAATAACATGCTAGCAACATTTAAATACAGGTATTTGTGAACTACATTTACATTTAAGATGTCAAGCTTTTTGGCATAAAGTTATTTATAATATTCATAATATCCCCTATTTCTTGTTTTCCTGCTTATTTTTGAGTTAGTTCAGCACTATTATGATTCCATTTTATCTCATCTCTGGTTGGTTTATTTACTTACTTGGTTTTGTGCATGAACCATCATTTATATTTCAAAACCATTTGTTCCAGTTAAAGTCACCAAAAGGTTTTCAAGTAGAGGAAGACTAATTTTCTGAGGTACCAGAGGAGGAAACTGTAACAATCCACCGTCATGGACTACCCTATTTTATATACAAAATAAGAATTTATTTCAATTTTCTCCTGTGCCACTTAACAATTTATTGACTCTCTTGGTTCCAAACTCACCCTTCTTTGTCTGCTCTATGATAGTATTGCTGTATCTGTTAATATTTTTCTTATGACAGCTGACACACACAATGTCAAGTATAGACAGTAGAAAGTACTGAAAAGACAGTGCTCCTTTTTCTTTAGGCACCTGCATTATGTGGCTTCTCCAATGTCCAGCAGTCAGCAGTTTTCCCTGGCACATAATAGGAGGCCTTGCAGTAAAGTCAATAGTAAGTATTTGTCTGTGGACAGCATACTCCAAAACCACAGGGAACATATTTCCATCAAGTCCCACTAGTTCAGCACCTCAGTGACTTCTGTACCATTCAATGAGCCACATCTACAAAGGTTTGGGCTTGGGCTTTGAGTATGGGTGTCTCTTTTGACCACTCTATCTCTGCCCTAGGTGTAGTGAGATAAGTAAAAATAATTCTTTTTGCATCTCCCTAGTCCAACCTTCATTTCTCTAGTCCTCTCTTAAATACAACAATTATGAATATGAAAACTTTCCCTGTTAAAATTACTGTGTGATATCTGTCTTCTGCTTTAACTCTTACTGAGATAGAATTAGCACCAGGAAAAATTCTAGGTATAGCAGCAAAATTATGACATTGTTTACTGCATTGGAGAGTCTTGGCTTCTTATCCAGTTTATAGAGCTAAGTTAATTCACAGACCCACAGCCTCTTGATTGAAGAGAAATTATGGGCACCAGGAAGGATCCTCCACTACAGCCATAGCTACATACCAGAAATCTTCACTGAAGGCTCTCAAAAAGAAATGTGTGGCCTTTATTAGAGTGGCTGCATTAGCAAAAAGACAAAAACCCAAACCTTTAAATGATTACTGTACCTTTGGCTCTGAATGGAAGCTAATTCCTGGTGACCCAAAATGCCAATGCAGTCAGGTGATAGATAGAATACCAGCTCAAGTCCAACTTAAAGTGTGCCAAGTTAGTCCACAGCCCCATCTTGTATTTAGGTGCCTGGTTCCTGAATTTATGATTGCAACAGAGATACTTGGCAACAGTCAGAATCTCCATATTGACTCTTTGATTCATAGATGTGGACCCTTAATATAGAAAGGGTTAAGTGAAAGCCCCTTGAACTTCCTCCTCACTCCTAAGATAGCACACCAGAAACAACACTGTATCACTGGGGGAATTTTAGATGTGAATGCCACAATCAAAATTTTGAAAGCAGCGGCAGTTGTAAAATCTAGCAAATCCTCATATTACTCAACAGTAATGTTGAGAATGACCATAAATGACCAGAATGACCATGGACTATTGTAGGTTTAATAAGTTGGTGACTTCAACTGTAGCTATTGTCCCACATGTAATATGTTTACTGGAACAACACTTGCCTTTTCAGTTATAATGCTACTCTTGACATGGCTAAGCCAGCAGCATACCTGCAGAGACCTACACACTCCCTGCCATGTAGAGTCTGCAGAGGTCTTTGTCTTCATCGCACTTAGAAAAACATGCACTGGTCTACAGTATTGATGATGCTGTGCTTATAGTCAACTGAAAGTTACAAACATTTTAGATGCCTTAGTAAGGCAGATATGAACAGGAGGTACCAGGCAAATCAAAATTTAGGGATTCGCTTCCATGAAATTTCTGGAGAATTAATGGTTTGGAGTATGTGGAGTTATTCCCTTCAAGGTCAAAAACTAATTTCTTCCTCACATCAACCATCATATACAAAGATGCCCAATGCCAAGTATAATTTTTTAAATTTTGTAAGCAACCTCGATCCCATTTGAGAGTATTATTTCAGGCCATTTTCAGAATCATCCACAAGGTGGCCAGTGCTTAGTAGAGAATAGAGTAAAAGAAGGCTCTGAAGCAAGTTCATTCTGTAGTACAAGATGGTCTGCCACTTGGGCCTTAGGATTCTGTAGATTTGATGATAGTCAGTGTCTGTGGAAAACAAAGATACTACATGGAGACCCTGACAAACACTGATAGGAAAATTACAGTGTGCATCCCTAAGATACTAGAATATATATATTATTCACAGATATGTAGGTGTGTGTGTGCATGCATGCATGTGCATTCACACATGTAAAATCTGCAGATAACTATTCTCCTTTTGAGAAATGGCTTCTTGTTTTCTACTGGGCCTTGGTAGGAACAGAACACCTAACAAGGGAACGTAAAGTGGCCACATGATCCAAACATTCTGCCATAAATTGAGTTGTCTGACCCACATAGCCCCAGCAATCTATCATGAAATGAAAATCGTATGTGAAAGACCAAGCTTGGTCAGGTCTGGAAGGTATGAGAAAGTTGCATGAGCTGGTAGCACCAACTCCTTCAATATCAACTAATGGTGCATTGTCTCTTCTATCAGGCCACAGGCAGGGTCTCCTGGGTTATTTATTATGACAAGTTATCTGAAAAGTAAAACACTCAAGCCTGGGTTCCAAATGGATCTTCACAATATGAAAGCACTAATACAAAGCAAATAAATGTAGCACTACAATCCCACAGAGTAACCTGAATGATGACAGTGAAAGAAAGGTTTCTTGGTGGGTAGAGCCTTGAGCAGTACATCTAGTTGTCCATTCAGTCCAGAGTTAGAGAGGGCCAAAAGTACAGATTTACAGGGTTCTTGGGAAGTTGCTAATAATGTAGCCAAATGGTCAGGGACATAGAAAGAATAGTATTAGAAAATTTGTGACAAGAAAATCCAGGGAAGAAGTATGTGAATGGGCTTTACAAAATGAGCAAAGACTGAAGGTATTTGTGATCCATGTCAATGCCCACCAAAGTGCATCCCTAGAGAAGGTTCAAATTACACCTGTTTGGATGTCAGTCTCTTTCATCAGCTTAATGGGTACATAAACAAAAATGACATGGATACAGGGATGGGGGCTACACAAGGGCTTAACTACATGACTTTTCCTTCCAAGGCTGACATAACCAACATTACAGCTAAGAGTCTACCCCATCAGCAAAAGAGACCAATGCTAACCCCCTGACGTGGCACCATTCCCTAAGGAACCTGCTCAGCCACATTATGGCAGGTTGTTTACATTGGACCTGTTGCACTATTGAGGGAGCAGAGAGTCTTCCTCACTGGAATAGACACACATTCTAGATATGCATTTTTTCTCTGTCTATAATGCTGCTTCTAGTTCCACCATCTGTGGACTCATGGAGTACATTATCAGTGGAACACTTCCCATAGCATTGCTTCTGATTGAGTAACTCATTTCACAACAAAGTACAGAAATAGGCTTAAACTTATAAAATTAACTGATCTTTCCATATACCTGATCACTCAAAAGGGGTTAGGCTAAATGAAAGGTGAAACAGCTTATTGAAAACTCAGTCATGGTACAAGTAGGGAGACAATTGGATTCCGTTTTACATAATCGCAGGATATACTTTGAATCTGAGAATGTTGTATGGCACTGTCTCTTCCGTAGCCAGAATGCATGGGCTTGAGCATCAAGGGGTAAAAGCAGAAATAGCACTTCACAGAATTATAAACAATAATTCACTTACAGTTTATTGTTTTCCCATCCTAGCAACATTGAGCTTGGTTTGTTTTGGTTCACAACCAGATAATGACTCCACAGGGCACATCTTAAAACTCAGTCTAACCGTAACAGTTAGACTGAGTTTTAAGATAAGACTGCCACCTGCTATACTGGGTAATTTATGACATGGAGGGAATAAATAGAAAAATGAGTAATAGACCCAAACTACCAAGGGGATTATAGAGTTTCTATTGCACAACAAGGGCAATGAAAATTCGGAGGATTCTCTAGAGCACCTCTTAGGCTCTTCCATGACAGTAGTAAAGTTTAATGGAAAGTACAGCAACCAAAAAAAAATATATATATAGGATGAATGAGGACTTCTGACCCTTCAGAAATTATTATTTGGGTTGTTCCATCAGGTAAAGAACTTTGACAAGCTAAGGCTCTGGATGAGGATGGGGAATCAAAATAAAATGCATAGTGAAAGAAGAAATCCACAAATATTAATTATGCCTGATAGCCAATTATAGCACAAGGGCTGAGGTAGCTTTGCACATTTTCTTATTTCTTCTTACGTATAGCTGGTTTATATATGCTATTTCCTTCATTTATCTGCTTTCCATTTTTATTTTATATACTATTTGCTGGAAGTTAACTTTAAAAGTTAGCCTTTAGGTAACAGACTGTTTTGTTGTGCTATAATAGAATTTGAGGTTAATAAAAGTACCAGGGATGGGATACATTGATTATTGGGCCTGCGCATCCTCCTTTTGGGGAAAGGATAAGAATTTCTTCACTTGTAAAAAACATGGCAAGACCTGGTTAAATGGAAATACAGAGCTGTCTCATTGTTGTATGGAAGTACAGATGTATGTAGAAGGATGAATATCAGAGCCAAGTAGCCAAACAGGTACTCTGTGCCAATTATCAACTTACTGCCTCTCACCTTTAAATCCACTCTTCATTGCCTACTCTGCAATAATGGACCTGTGTTTGGTAAATGTTCTACTCGGACATTAGTCAGGATGTTAAGCTTAGTCATCAGAAGATGGAGAGACAGCAGAGAAAGTGCATCTCCTTCCTGTTACAATATGCTTCTTTCTCCTGGTTCTTGCAACACACATGGCTTCCTCAGCACCCAGCAGCTAACTGCATCTCCTGGCTCCCCCAAGAGGGTTGCATAGCAGAGTGCCACCAGCCACATACTTCCACATGACTGGCGTCCCAGTGGAATCTACAGAACATCTTTATAACTAATGAGTTCGGCAAGATTGTAGGATGAAAGATCAATTTTTTTTAAAAAGTATATATTCTGGCAATAATAATTGAAATTCAGAATTTTAAAAAATAGTACAATTACAATGGCTTCAAAAAGTGAAATGATTGGTTATGCATCTAATAATACATGTACAGAATCTATATGTTGTAAACTACAAAACACTGATAATATAAATGAAGGAAGACAAGTGGAGAGCTATACTATGATTATTTTGTTCCTATGTCAGTTCTCACATAATTGATCTATAGAGTCAATGCAAGCCCATTCGAAAATCCCAGAAGGCTTTTTAGTAGATATGAATAAACTGATTCTAAAACTGACATAGAAAACCAAAGGAACTAGACTAACCAAGACAAGGAGTCGGATGGTTGGAGCAGGGTTAGGGGCATTTTGTTTTGTTTTTGTTTTCATTATGCGTGGGTCTTAGTGTCTTAGTCCATTTGTGTTTCCATAAAGGAATACTTGAGGTTGAGTAAATTACAAAGAAAAAGAGGTTTATTTGACTCACAGTTCTGCAGGTTGTACAAGAAGCACGGCACCAGCATCTGCTTCTGGTGAGGGCTTCAGTCTGCTTCTACTCATAGCAGAAGGTGAAGAGGAGCAGGCATCACATGGCAAAAGCAGAGAAGCAAAAGAGAAAGAGGGGGAGGAAGTACAACACTCTTTTCAAAAATCGGTTATTGCAGGAACCAATAAAGGGAGAACTCATTCATTACTGCCAGGACAGCACTAAGCTTTTCATGAGGGATTGGCCCTCGTGACCCAAACACCTCCCACTAGGCCCCAACACCAACAATGGGGATCAAATTTCAATATGAGATTTGGAAGGCACAAATATCAAAACTATATCAGGCAGACACTGTGTCACCAGGTGTCATGGGGGTGTGGGTGCTTCTCAGGGCTGCAATTTCTTCTTGAGCTGAATTCTGGGCCCAGCACTGTCCATCTGCTGAGGGAAGAGAATCACTTGAACCCAAAAGGTGGAGGTTTCAGTGAGCCGAGATCCCGCCACTGCACTCCAACTTGGTGACAGAGCGAGACTCTGTCTCAGAAAAAAAAAAAAAAAGGTTTTCACCATTGCCCCAGGATGTCAGTGTTAGCTGCCACCCTGACCTGACCCCAGGCCTATTTTAAAGCTTTGGTTTAAAGGGGAGAATATGGGGAAGAATCTGAACCTGATATCATGAGTTTCTTGGAGCAGCACCTGTTCCCTTTATTCTCGTTTGTACCAGGAGGGACACTTTTGCAAGACTCCTGCCAATTGTTCCTGTGAGGACTCAGTGAAGCCCATGAAGAGTTTGCAAGTGCATTCAAATTCCTTTTTCTGGTTTTCTACATCCCAAGCAGAAATAGGTGTTCTGATGTATAGAACTTTTAGATTGGCAAGATTTGTGTTTTGGTTTTGCTTTTTCTCCTTATTTTAATTTGGGCACTTAAAAATGCCCTCATGTCCTCTTCTAGCATTCATTGTTTCTAGTAAGAAATTACGTCTCCTTCTTGTTGTTCTCCTGTGTGTATTGTGGTAATTTTCTTCTGGCTCCTTTTCAGATTTGTCTCTCTATTGTTGGTTTTTCAGCAGTATGATTAGAATGTGCCTAGATATGGTTTTCTTTGTATTTGTTCTGAATTCATGATTTGCTGCTTTCTTTTAAAATCAATTTAAATATTATCTTTTTTTCAAATATTACTTTATTTTTCAGTCTTTCTCTTCCTTTTGCCTGGTATTCCAATTATATACATATTAAACTGTTTACTGTTATCCTACCATGGCTGTGTTCTCATGTTTTCAATCTTTGTCTCTCTTTGCTTCCATTTGTATGATTTCTATTCACCTGTTTTCAATTTTAATGATCCTTCCTCTGTCCAGTCCGATGTTACCCCCAAGCCCAATTATATGTTGTTATTGCAAAAACTATATTAATCAGTTTCGGTTCTTGGCTTCCATTTGGTCCTTTTCAGTACTTCAAATTATTTCCTGAAACTCTCCATCTTTTCACTTATTATATCATGCTTTCTTGTAGATTCATTAACATATTTATTGTTATTATTTGTTATAGCTATTTTAAAGTTATTGTTTAATAATTCCTATATCCTCATCATCTGTGCATTTGTATCTAATGAATGATTTTCTTTTTAACTGTAAGTCATCCTGCTTTTTTGCCCTTTTAATTATTTTCTATTGTATACTAAATATCATGTCTAAGATATGTGTGTATTATTTGTTTCTTTTTAAAAATAAGGATTACTACTTTCCTCTGTCAGTGTTAGGTAGCTAGGCTGAATTAGAATGAGAGGCTGTTCAGGTTGATTCAATCTATGATTGAGCTGATTTGGAGAGAGGCTGTGGTTTCAATTCCTCTAGGAGGTCTTTGGAATTAGAACACAGGGAGTTTCATAAATCTGTCCTTGTTCTTTAGCCCCACCTTTTTATACTACCTCAGCATTGACATATTTGATCTCATCAGAAGTTGAATTGGGTGGGAGTTCAGTTATGACTTTGGTAAGACTTCGCTCATGTCTGGCTTCAAATGGTTTGGAGTTATCTTCTCCCTATATTGGGACCCTGGGATCAAATCAGAAGACTGCTGGACCTCAGAACTGCCCATCTGTGAAAGCATGAGACTGGGGAACTGTGAGGCTTCAAGACTGTAGGAATACAATAACAAGGCTGCAGACATTGACTGGGAGGATTTGAATTTTCTTTCTGCTTTCCCACACTACACCTAGGTTCTGTTACTCACCAAAATTCCTTTGTAAGAGAATACTTGACAGAAAGCAATTGTCTTTGTTTTTGAGGCTTCTGCAGCATGCCAATCCATGGGCTTGCTAAAAGGTGGCAGGTTTGCCTCTGTCCAAGCCAACACTGGATTCTATTCTCTACCAGCCTTGCTGCTACCCACAACAATTGGTTTCAAGTATGAAAACATCAGCTGTCCCTGAGCTGTTTCTCAGAAAGACTCATCCCTCTAAAGTCTAGTTCTTTTAGATTTTTTAATATCCACAACCCTTCATTTGCTTTGAAGGAAAGTATAATTTTTTTAACTTGCTGATTTCTTCTTTCAATGGAAGTAAGGTATACATGCGAAGATTCTATATGGCCCACAGACAGAGACTATCCACACCTAAGCACAGAGAAATGCCTTTATCATGAAAAGTATCAGATAATAAAATTAATAAAAACTGATTTTTAAAACAAAAATGTAAAAATAGTCATTAATCTCATTGTTCCTTTTTAACTATTTACATTAAAAAGCAAATTTACCACTATGCCTCTCTCATTTGACTCCAGTGTTAATTATTAACATTTTGGTGAGAATAATTTAATACAATTTCCCACTGGATATTTTGCTATACTTATAAAGGCATAGCCCTATATACATAGAATTACATGTATATTTTTATTCAAAAAAATTGATTAATATAACACATATTGCTTTGAAATATGCTTGGCTCACAGTCATCTTTCCAAATCAAAATACATAAGTTCTTGTTCTTTTTAATTGCTACAGAAAACACTCTTGCACTGCCAAGTCACTAGTAATAGCAACAATCCTGTACTGATAGTCATTTAGGTTGCCTCAGTATTTTGTACAGACAATATTTTTATAGTTATATCTTTATACATTCCTAAAATAACATTTTCTAAGAAATAAAATACAGACTTTAGTAGAAAAAAGACAGCTTTTAACATTCAAGAAAAAAAGTAAAGCCATTGTATTAGATTTCATGGTTTAGCTTTTGTATTTCTACCCAGTAGTTATTTATATAAATGCCCTTGTCATTGTAAATATGCTGGCAATTAATCTTTATTTTTGGCCAAAGTGTTTGGTTTTTAAAATATTTAATACAGAATCATAAACACTAAATGCTGCAGTAAAATACAGAGGAAAAAACAGGGGCTTTGTTAGCCATATGTGGCCATGAAGCCCAGGTCTGCTATGTAGTGGCCATGTGTAACATCTTTGAGATTGTGAACTGAGCACAGTAGCAAATCTGTGCTTCATAGTTGTTGTGAGGATTAAATGAGAGTTTAAACATTTAGACAGTAGGTATATGCACAGCAGTTCCTAGCTGCTGTCACTGTCATTCTGGAAATATTGATCACAGTGAAAAGAAAATAGGGACCAGAAAAAAATCAAATTAAAAAGAAATTAGCCATTAACAACTAAAATAATGTCTACAAATAAAAATCAGAGTAATCATATGTAAAAAGAAAAATACTCTAGGATAATTAAATGCCAGTTTTACATTTCTGAAGTGGTCAACATCAACTCCAAAGAAATTAAATTGAAATACTACATAATCGTTTTTTGTTGATGGAGAGGAACATTTAAAATAAATAAAACTCTTATGTAAAGAAAAAGAGTTTTGGGAATAAGTGCATCCTAAAGAGGATCATTAAGCCTTTTGTCTCACAGTTAGAAAAGGGGGATGACTGGCAAAATTGTGAGATATCTTAAAATAATTGATGTTCTTATATACAGAGGTCATTTTGTTCTCCAAATACCAAAAAACAGCGTATCTCAGTTTCATACTGTACTGGTCAATTAAGGTACAGAAAATAAAACCAAAGAAACCAATTACATTTTGTTCTCTTTTCTAACATAGTATTATCTTTAAAAAGATTCAAAGAAATTTTCTTACAAAATCCCAACTCTCTGAACAATGATGCAGCAACTATCTCCCTGTACAGAACAGAGTGAAATAAAATTTCCTAATATAAGACCATGTGGTAACACTCCTTTGGATACCACACAAGATAGAGGGGTTGGAGGAATCCTAAATAACCTACTAGTAATCCCCTATTAGGTGGGAAAACACCTTACATTTTCAGCTGGCCACTCCTGACCACTGGAGCCCATGTTGCTCAAATGCTCCTGCCAAGATCTGAAAGAAGAGAGTCTTCCTAAACAAGCTTCCCAGACAGATAGCTCCCTTCCACCAGCACCTATGTTGCACACAGAATGTCTGTTATCATTTACACTTCATGAACAGGTTAATTAACTACAAATTGAGGCTATAGACTGAGAAGAGTTTATGGGAAATTAGATGTAGATGCCAAATCCACCCAGCTTCCTTTAGTGGGAGCAGAAAAAGGGTAACCGAACCCAAGCTTCAATTTTCATCAGATTTCTCTTGTGTGTCCAAACATTGGAAGCAGACCCAGACATGGCCATTACAAGTTAATGCCATGGTCTCTCCCATTCAGCGTCATTCTGTGCATGGAAAGCACAGTTAACAATCATTCAGAAGCTGACCATACAGCTACCAAATTTCTCTGTGCATAAAGAATAAATAAATCAGCTGTGATTATGGAAAAAGACAATACTTAAAATCAGTTTGTTCTCTGCAAAGATTAGTGCTTTATATTGCTATAAGAAGGGATCCCTCTGTATGTGAAAGCCTTCCTCCCCCATCTCTTTTCTGATAACCCAGGAATAGGAGTTTTAACACAGCTAGATTTTAATCAGCTTCTTTTGGAAGTCCTAACTTACAATGGTGGATAAACTTTTAAAACAAAGCAGAGAACTGTGCATTATCTTGTAGGCTAGGGAGAAAAATTCATAATGACAAAAATTACACAGAAAAAGAGACAGACATATGTAGTTTAGATATTTGTCCCACCCAAACCTCTTGTTGAATTGTAATTGCCAATGCTAGAGCTGGGGCCTCATGGGAGGTGTTTGGATCATGTGGCGGATACCTTATGGATTGGTGCTGTCATCTCAATAGTGAGATCTCATGAGAGCTGGTCATATAAAACTGTGTGGCACCTTCCCCAGCCTCCACTCTCACTTGTTCCTGCTTTTGCCATGTGATGGTGCTTGCTCCCACTTCCACCTCCACTGTGATTGAAAGCTCCCTGAGCCTTCACCAGAAGCCAGTAAGTGCCAGCATCATGCTTCCTGTAAAATCTGTAGAACCATAAGCCAATTAAATCTCTTTTCTTTATAAATTGCCCAGTCTCACGTATTTATAACAATGCAAGAATGACTCTTATGTCTGTATTTAGAGATACAGACTTTATCTATTTTGGTTTTCTTCTTCACGTTATACTGCTCATTGGCTGCTCTACCAGTGAATATACAAAAATCATAAAAGAAAAAAATGGCCAGTTATTTTTTAGTAGGTACCAAAGGTACCTTTGGCATACATTTCCCATACTAGGTATGGGGGAGGTCAGGAGCCTGAAAAGCTACTGCTAAATGGCTTTGCAAGTGAATTGACATATATTAGCATATATTGTGTTCTCATGCAGATTTTCTTTTTAATTATAAAATATCATATGTTGTAGAACTTTGTTTATTTATTTGAATAATTAACAAATATTTACTAAATGTGGGGTGTGTGCTTGTGTGTGTGTGCATGTCCAGGACTGTACGAAGAACTGGGGACGCAGGGACTAAGATTTTTCCTGCCTTTTACAAGTTCACAGCCTAGGAAAGGAATTAGTAGCCAAATTCCAAGCACTAGGTTCATAATTACCTTATTTGTGTCTTGCACCAAACCTATACAGTAGGTTCATTAACTATATTTTATAAATGAGGATACCGAGGCTCAGAGGTATTCAGTAATTTACCTAAAGGGCATTCAGCTACTCAATGGAAAGAGTAAAAGGCAACGCAGTCTCTGTGGCTCCAAAGCACAGGTCCTTCCCACTATAGCACACTATCTGTAGTGGGAGAGCCAGGAAACGAAACAGATGATACAGCACAGCCCAGGGAACAATGGACAAGAGCTCCCCCAAATAATTCTATTTTTCTTCCTCCCTCTAAAATGTTATGGCCTGTTAATCAGAAGGAAAGTCAATATTGTGACTGCTGGTTTTTACATTTCTGGCTGACAATTCAGATAAAAGGTTTTAATTTTGGGTATCTTTGAGAACATAAAGCGTCAGAGCTCTGAAGTATTTATTCAGTAGCACTTCTAATTAATAGGCAACCCATACCTAGCAAGATTTATGAAAATTCACATAGACACTCAATGGCCAACCCCTTCACTCTTGGCAAATCATGTTTTTCCTGTCATGGATGAACTGAGTGATTTAACTCTGGCCCAACATTCTGTCCATATTTGCAGACATCCCAACTTCCTTTCCTCAAATCTAGTCCCTCCAAAGTCCAGTGTTCTCAGTACAATTTTACACCACTTTCTCCAGTTCTTTGCTCCTCCAATATTTTCCTCACTTTCCTGTATTTTCAAAATCTCTCTCTACTGGTTGAAGAAAATTCAATCCACACATATGTGAAAGTCTCTTCTAAAATAAAAACAAAGCAAAACAGAAACAAAACGAAACCTTAACTCTGCATCACCCTTTCTTCATTGCTTTTGTCTCCCCACCTTTCTTAATGTTCTGAGTTTTGTCTGTATTTATTGTGTCCAATTTCTCACTTTTTAATTCACTTAAAAAAACAAAAACAAAAAACAAAAAAAAAACAGAGTCTTGCTCTGTCACCCAGGCTGGAGTGCAGTGGCATGATCTCGGCTCACTGCTCCTCCCCCTCCCAGGTTCAAGCAATTCTCCTGCCTCAGCCTCCCAAGTAGCTAGGATTCCAGATGCACACCACAGGCCACAGCACCCGGCTAATTTTTGTATTTCTAGTAGAGATGGGATTTCACCATCTTGGCCAGGCTGGTCTTGAACTCCTGACCTCATGATCCAGCTGCCTCAGCCACTCAAAGTGCTGAGATTACAGGCATGAGCTAGCACGCCCAGACAAATGGTAACTGCATGTGTGGTGGTCTCTGGACCCTCAAAGAACCTGAATTATTTCAGTACTTTATTTTTCTACTCATTTAGTTATTTAACATATTTATCAAGCATCACAAAGTGCCTTGAAAGTTCTGAAGTCCATGATTTCAAATACACTGGATCCCTTAGGTTCTGAATATTACAAGCACTTTTAGCTGCACACGATGCTGCTGCCACTTGCCTTCCATGGTATTTCCTCCTACTCTTTATCTTTCTCAACTACTGTTTCTTAGCTACACTTGAACGCACTTGTGCATCTTGTCTCATTATATAAGGTTATCCTGGAGTTACGTCTTCTCTCCATTGGTTCCTTCTCTCTACACACTATCCTTGAACACTCTCAATTCCAATCGTTTGAACTAGCATTTATAAGCTTATAACACTCTAATATTTATCTTTGGCTCACATCTTTTCCCAAAGCTTCAGAATAATTCATTTAATTTCCTACTACAATTACAATTTTGATGTCTCACTAGCATATCAAAGTCAATATATCTCAAATTGAGTTTTTCAGAGTTTTCCTAATGGTATTCTCTTCCTTTGCTTGCTAACTTAGATATTGGTATTGTTATACACCCAACATTGAAAACTAGCGTTATCCTAATTTTACCCCCTTTATCCATTTTATCCCATTTATCCATTCCCTCCCCCACTACACACATTTTAAGGGGATTCCCAAATCCTGTTTATTCTTGCTCTTACACATCTCCCAAATCCATCTTCTATCATCCCTGCCTTTATAGATCAGATTCTCAACATCTCTTTCTTGATCTACTGCAATAGTCTCCTCACAAATAACACGGTCTATGTCTGGCTTTCCTTGTTCTTCTTGTTCTCTACAGTAGCATTAAGGTTGTTTATACAAAATGTAAAACTAATCATATATCAGTCTTGCTAAAGATCCCTCAGTGGCTGTCACCTGTGGGATGAAGCCCAAACTCTTTTTGTGGCACAGGAGGCCCTCTATAACCTGCTCCTGCATACCCCTCCAGCCTCTAACCTGCCACGATGCCCTACTCACACTCAGTGCTCCAGCAACAATACATTGCTTAACATTTCTTGTCTGTGCCATACTCATATATCTTTCTACTCTCCCTCCACTTGAAACATTTATCACTATTTATTTTGCCTGGATAAGTCCTACTCAATGAATATTCAAGATATAGATTCAGCTTGGCTTCTTCTAAAAGCCTTCTTTCAGAAGGCTAATCTGAAGTGATGATTCTCTGTGCTTACATAGCTACCTACATCATAACATCTGTCACATTATTTTGAAATTTCTATTTAGATGTCATCGTTCCACTGAAACGAAAGGATATCTGAGCACAGGGATCACTGTTAATTAATTGTTTATCTCCAAAACCTACCACAAGGCTGTGTCAGACAGACACAGTAAATTTTTGTTGAAGTACCCATTACAGATTTGGTTCTGAGGAATATGTTCTGTGCGTTTGTGTTAAAAATTAGTCTAGTTCTGTAATTTAACTAAACCAGATGGGCAATTCACAATATTCCCAAAACAACATACTGTTCCTTTGATTACTTTTGGAATAATTAAACAAATCATGAATAGATTGCTATGGGTTTCCTATTTGGGATCTCTTATTTCTCCTCTTAGGATTATTTTGAGATGCCCCCAATGATGTCCAATGCATACTTCTCCAAGAGAAAAAGAAAACAACCACAGATCTTCATCCATTATTAATGTTTTAAGGGAAAACAAAGAACTTTATAATGAGTCATAAGCTAAATTCTTTGAAAAAACTTTCTCATATTTACTACTGTCTGTTTTCCTTGATCATTAAATTAGCCAAGAATCGTCATAGTTCAAGATGGCAGTTTCTTCCTTGCTTAAAAATTTATTATTCAAACCTACATAGCATATCCTTCTGAATTAAAGTATTAGTGTTAACTTACATGACAGTGATTAGCAGTATCAAATATTAAGATCTCACATTTGTACAATGAATACGGTTTTCCAATGGCTTACATATCTATCACCCCAATCTTTAGAAAAGCCCTTATGATAAGTATTAATATACCGATTTTATGCTGCAGATGTAAAGATGAGACTCCACTGAGAATACTAAATTAATGCATTTTATTTCCTCCAGGTAGTCATGTTTCTGCACGCTGTTTTTGCCATCATAGCCTCTGAAAAAGGAAGGGGATGAATGACCCACTGGGAAACAAGAGGCCATGATGTCGAGTGGAGCCATGGTAAACCAGGATAAGCAAGGAGTCCTTCCTTCTTGGCCTTGAGTAGTTACTGAGATGAAGAAGGAATTAAGTTCAAAGGCTGGTGGAGACACAAGATTGTCATGGCCTCCCTTCCTTTGGAGCTAAAATTCCAAAGGAAAACATTTGTTGAGAGCAGAGTTAAAAGTAAATGGGCTTTTGTACTATTGACTAGTTGGGACCCCGAGAGAGACCTTTCTCTCAGAATGGCCCCTGCGCTGGTGAGGAGGTACATAAAGGATGATCAGAAGCAAATTAAATGGGGTGCATTGCCATAACTGTGGGGGACTGCAGTTTCAGCAAGGTCAAAGTGAGGCTGAATAAGCAGAGGGAACTATCAGAGTCGAGAGTTCACAGACTCAGCTGCTGACACTTGCTGAGCGAGTGTTAACCAGCTACACCTCTTGGAGGACCCAGTAAGACACAGAGCAAAACAGGAACCTGGGGGACATATGGAAGGGATCCCTTCTACACCTCCACTATAAGATCACATATACCCTTTCTTTCAGATTCTCAGATGTCATCTTAGAGAAGAACAGGAGACAGAGAAGGGAAATCCGAGATGGGGACAGTTACTTAAAAGAGAATGTAACTGCATTTTTGGATTTAGCTCCCATATCTAAAGAACTGGGAAGTCATGATTACTATCCTACAACAACAACAGGAACAAAGCTGAACAAACTAAAAATCAATTACTTTTCTTGGATCCATGGGAGGACTGACATCACAGGAAAACGCAGTCAAGATCTACTTATGTGACGCACAAGTTACTGGAACCATAAGCTGACAGGGATACTTAAATGGTAAGTTTTAAACACTGCTGGAAGCTGAGGTGAGTTAGCTTGAAAATGAGAAACTCCTGGGGGGCCACAGTCTTAGGGCACCCACAGTTTCATGAATTTTACAAAGAGGTAACAGATTCTTACTGAAAACAGCCAAAAACAAAACAAAAAATAAAAAAAAAAAACACCTCATGTATCTAGCAAGAAAAGAGAAAAGCAGTTATTTTGAAATATTCTCAGTAAATTCTCCATAATAAAGACCTACTTTCCTGGAGAAAAGACTTTACCAGAGCCTTATCTCACCTAGGAAGCAGGAGGACAATTAAAAAAATGCTACCCACCTAATTCCTGTCTTATCTAAGTAGTGGGGGAAGAAAAAAAAAAAAACCTAAGAAATTTTTAGAACGTTATAGTCCAGGGACTCAAGAAAAATGACATTTAATTATAAGATTATAGAATTTTTCTTCTCCATCTTCTTACCACCATATAAAAAACGCTGTAATATGAAAACAGTGGTTTAGAGTTGAAGCACAGACTGTGTTTAAAAAGTTCTTAGGGAAACCCAAAGACCATAGGAAAAAAGAAAACAAGGACTATTGTTTAGGGAAAGGTTACTCATCTAGTCACTATAACTCTAGAAAACATTAAACTCAACCCAACTCCTAGTCAGACTAACATAAAACCTCAGCTTAAAGTCCTCTATCTCATTTCCTGTTACCTGAAATTGAATCTGTAGAAATTGAATCTAAAAGAGAAATTATGAAGCCCCAGATGATTTTACTGATAAATTATACGAATCATTTAAAGAAGAAGTAATTCCCATTCTCTACAATATCTTCTAGAAAAAAAAAAAAAGCAGAGGAAACACTTTCTCATTTCAAGTGTTCAGAATTATTCTAGTACCAAAATCAGATATATACATTATTAGAAGGAAAACTATAGACAGATATCTCTCATGAACACAGATGCGAAGTTCCTTAAGGAAATTATAGCAAATTTAATCCAAGAGTATTTAAAAAGAACTATATATAGAGATCAAGTGAGATTTATTCCAGGTACACAAATCTGGTTCAACATTGAAAAAGTAATTAATATAATCCACAACATCAGTAGGCTAAAGGAAAAAAAGCATACAATCACACTAAGACATAAAAAGCACTTAATAAAATCCAGCACACATTCACAATATAAACTCTCGAAAAACTAGGAATAAAGGGGAACTTCCTCAATTTGATAAAAAAGAAAATTATACAAAAAACTTACAACTATATAATAGTTAGCATACAAGGTTACTTTCTTGTGTGCTATGTAAGAAAGCCGGCTCCTTTCTTACATATCGTGCAATGAGTAATTGAAATTTAGAATTAAAAATACAAAAACTATTCATAATAGGAACAGAAAATGAAATACTTAAGTATAAATCTAACAAAATATGAGCATTATCTATATGCAGATAACTATACAACTCTGACTTTTTTAAAAATTAAAAAACTACATAAATGGAGTTATTCATATTCATGGATTAGAAGTTTCAATATTGTTATCAATTCTTAATTTCATCTGTAGATTAAATGCAAGCCTAATCAACATTCTAGCATGCTATTTTGTAGCTATTGACAAACTAATTCTAAAGTTTATATGGGAAGGCAAAAAACAAAACAACACTGAGGAAGAAGAACAAAATTACAGGATTGATACGACCTGATTTTAAGACTGTCTTTAAAATTGCAGCAATCAAGGTAGCATGGTATCAGCAAAATAAGAGACACGTTGATCAATGGAACAAACAAAGAGCCCAGAAATGTACCCATACAAATATTTTCAATCATCTTCAACAAAGGAGAAAAGAGAAGTCAATAGAGAAAGAACAGAATTTTCAACAAGTGGTACTGTGACAACTGGATGTTCATGTACAAAAGTAAACTAGACATAAGCTTCATATCTTTCACAAAAATAACTTAAAATTAATCAAAGTCTAAATGCAAAATGCAAAACCATATAACTTCTAGGAAAAATCTAGAAAACAATCTCTGCAACTTTTGGTTTGTAGGTAAGTTTTCAGATACAGCATCAGGCGCATAGTCCATGAAAGAAAATAAAAGCTAAACTTTATTAAAATAAAAAATTTCCACCTTGCAAAACACAAATTTTATAAAATATATATATCTACAATATACAACCCTGATTTTTCTTCAGATAATATAAATCTCTCACCTTTTACAGAATATAAAAACAGCTTTTAAACCTCAGCAATAAAAAAACAAACAATTAAAATATGGGCCAAAGATCTGAATAAAGGACTTGCCAAAGAAATATACAAATGGCAAATAAGCATAGGAAAATATACTCAACAGAAAATGTCATAAGAGAATTACAAATTTAAAGAATAATAAGATACCACTACACATGTATTAGAATGGCTAAACTTCAAAAATCTAACAATACTAAATGCTGGTGAGGATGGAGAGCAACAAGAATTGTCATTCACACAAGTAGGAATGCAAAATGTCATAGTCATGTTGGAATACAGTTTGGCAGTTTTTATAAAGCTAAACACAGTTTTACCATACAACCCAATAATCAGGCTCTAAAATATTTACCTAATTGATTTTAAAGTTTAGGTCTACAAAATCCTGAATCTGAATGTAAATAATTGCCAAAACTTGAATCACCCAAGATGATCTTCAATAGATAAATGGATTAATTGTAGTACTCCTAAACAATGAAATATTATTGAATGATAAAAATAAATGAGCTATAAAGCTAAGTGAAGACATGGATGACCCTGTATCTAGCTAAATGAGAGAAGTCATTCTGGAAAGTCTACATACTTGATTATTCCAATTATACAACATTTGGAAAAAGGCAAGACTCTGGACATGGTAAAAACAACAGCAGTCGCCAGCGTTTTGGGGAGAGAAAGAAGGGTTTGATAGGTAAAGCACAGAATATATTTAGGGCAGTGAAATTATTCTGTATGATACCATAATGGTAGTTACATGACATTATGTATTTGTCAAAACTCAAAGGATTTTCCAGCACAGAAGATAACATTAACGTAGGTAAATTTTAAAATAATTGTTTAGGAGGCCAGGAGATTGCAGGGTGGAATGCAGATCATATCAAGAGAATCTAACTGTATACAAATTTATAAATAATCTCAGTGATGAGAGTTGTGGGAAAATGTGTTGACTTAAATAACGTTGGGAGTGACTGAAATTCATTAAACTAAAGGCAAGGGGAATTCCACGTTAGTACTGTACCCTAGTTGATACAACTTGTTTCCTATTGTGGTATATGTTGACCTTCTGATATTGCTACACATGTATACTGAAACTGAAAAATTAAATAAATAGATGGTGGATGGTGGAAGCAAGCTTTCTCACTATGGAGTAGGAATTTGGAGATAAGGGAAGGACAGCGGGATGAGTTGTATAGTAATGGATCAGAATTGAAGACATCATTATGAACTCATGTTTAACTTACTAGAGACATAGATACTTACTTATAGACATATGTATAATATAAATAGGCATGTAGAAATGAGTAAGTAGACCCACATATACTGCCTTGCTCTCTCAATTGAAAAGGCAATAAGCAATGACAATCCAGTAACAACAAACCCATCTAGCACCCAGATGTTGGTTCTAATATCATTTCCCAATTAAAAATATCAGGGCTCCTTGGAAAAATATCTTATTTTATAACCAGGGGAAGGAATTATACAAGATGGACCTCAAGTATCTTGTGTTGTTATTATAGAAAGTTAAGAAAGTACTTAAAAATTTTTTAAAAGACCAAAAATTTTAAAACCGCCAAAACACCCTACATTGATGCAGATATTCCAAAGAAACGCAAGAGCTAACTGAAGGAGCTCCCAATGGCCAAAAGCAGAAAAATTTGAGCAAGAAAATAAAGTACTGGCTGGGCGCAGTGGCTCACGCCTGTAATCCTAGCACTTTGGGAGGCTGAGGTGGGTGGATCACCTTAGGTCAGGAGTTCAAGACCAGCCTGGCCAACAGGGTGAAACCCCATCTTAAAAAGAAAAAAAATTTTTATTTTTAAGATATGAAAATTTTTAAATGAAAAAAAAAGGAAAGAAAATAAAGTATCAGATTATAATTTAGAATATAAGATAAATACTCATGAGTTCATAGTGGTATAAAAGAATTATTGAATAAATAAATAAATGAGGGAGAAAAGAAAAAATCCGTCTTGAAATATTTTATGTAGATACCCTGGTCTCAAGGAACATATAGTGAATTGAAGTGTGGCTCCCCCAAAACTTACATCTACCTGGAACCTGTTCATGTGACTTTATTTTGAAAAAGGGTCTTTGCAGATGCAGTGATGCTAAGGATCTTAATATGCAATCATCCTGGATTATCCAAGTGGGCCCAAATCCAATAGCAAGTGTTCTTATATGAAGAGGGAAAGACTGACGGAGGCCTTTTGAAAACAGCAGCAGAGATTAGAGTTATGCAGCAACAAGCCAAGGAATGCCGGAAGCTACCAGAACCTGGAAGACACAAGAAAGGATTCTCCCTAGAGCTTTCTGAGAGAGAATGACTCTACTGAGCTTTTAATTTCAGACTTCTGGGCTACAGAACTGTGAGAAAGTACATTTCTGTCATTTTAAACAACAAAGTTTGTGGAAATTTGTTACAGTGGCCCTAAGAAACTAATATGGAGACGGGGGGAGTGCACATTCCCACTCTTTAATGCGGAATGTGCCTAGTGATACTCCTTTCAAAGAGTACAGGATGGAAGGGGGAAAAATAGAGTAACTCTGCAGTAGAGAAATCTGTTATTAATAAATACCTCTTCAGCCAGGTAATCCATGTCAGTATCAGCAGTGACAAATCAGGTTGATGTGATGAGGATTTCACTTTATCTCCCTTCTTCCTCCCAAAGCCCCATATCCCCAATTTAATCATGAAAAAGACATCAGATAAATTCCAGTAAAGATGCATCTGTGAAAATATCTCAAAAGTACTCCTCAAAACTTACAGTTATCAATGACTAGAAAGTCTTGGAAACTCTCACAGCCAACAGGAGACTATGAAAACATGATTACTAAAGTAATGTGATATCCTAGATGGGATCCTGGAACAGAGAAAGACGTTAGGTAACACTAAGTAAATCTGAATAAAATAGGAAATTTCATTAAAAATAATGCATCAATATTGTTTCACTAATTATACTAAATATACCATACTAATGCAATTTAATGACAGGGAAAACTGCATACAGGATATATAGAAGCTCTTTGTATTATCTCTTCAATTTTACTTAAATCTAAAACTGTTCTAATATATGTATATATCTATACGTGTGTGTGTGTGTGTTATATATATATATATATATATATATATATATATACGTGTGTGTGTGTGTGTGTATAAAGGAGGTGTTATTTTAAAGGCAACTTTAAGGTATTGGATCAGGCTGAGGTTGCCAGACGGCTACATTTATTTTTTGAATTTCCCTCATGCTAGCAATCTTTAGCTAGAACATAAGAAAACATATTATTTGCACTTTTAGATGGAGTATGTGTAAATTAGCCAAGGAAATTTAGAATCAGAGAAGCTACTAATGGTAGAGCTCTTACTTGAACCTCAGATCCCAGACTATAAAGTCCAGATTCTTTAAACTTTACCTGTGCAAAGCATCATAGGAAGTTAACGAAAAATAAAACACTCTTTCTTTCATACAAGCTACATTATCCTTATCACAGATCCATTTAAATATGTTAAATTGTAAATTTCAGGTGATCTGAGAAACCCAGGCAGTATATTTCAGGAGGATGGTACAGACAGAGCCATATTATGGATATAGAACATGGAAGATATATAGTGAAAAAAATGAGTCAAATTCACTTCTGTAATGATTCAAAGATACATACTTAGGAAATAAAAGAGAACACAGTAAACTCAATTATCCACATTTAAAAAAATTTGCTGTGTCTTTTATGAGCTTTGTCCAAGGTCATCTGGTTGTTGTAGATCAAAATCTTAAAGGCCTCACCTGTCATCTAATTTGTTATGGTTTATTACTATTTTATAATCTAGAGGGTAAAAAAATGCAATTACTTCACTTTACAACAGTCACATTTTAACACTGCAGCAGTTATTTATCCAATATCTGAAGTATCCTCTTTAAAATTCTAACCATAAGTACTTATTTCACAGCATGATTAGGAAAAGTAAAGAAGAGAAATTTAATATTGTAAAATTGCATATTAGTAAAATATTCATGAAGGCAAGTATTGCACAATTAGCCAAAATCTTTAGTGATCAGCTGTGTGAAAATTCAAGAGTTACATTAAGAACATTAAGAATATAAATAGATTAATCCTATGAATGAAATGCAATAAAGTTAACCCCATATTAAATTTGTAATATATGACTTCACATATATGTAACAAGTATGCAACAAGACATTTAGAATAATATATACTTGTTCAGTGATGGAAATTTCCTTCAAGAAAGGTACCCTTCTGGTTTTTATAAGAATAAATAAATAATTACATAACTCTACTTGATTCAGCATAAGGGCTGATAGCAAGTTAGAAAATAAAGCAAAAAGCCTTCATTTTTAATCAGCAGGACACATTTGCTTTTCAAGTGAAATGCTCTTGAGTGAAAAGGCTAATAGAATATAATTATTAAGCACATTAAAATTCATAGAGTGGATTTTAATTTGTCAAAAACTTGATTTTATCCCCTTACTCAAATAGCCTATGTGAAAAACAGTCAAACAAATTTAAAAGGTAAAATGGAAGAAACAGAAACCCTGGAGCCGACACTAAATTAAAAAGCCAAGAGAAAGGAGAAATATTGTTTGCCTTTGTGTGCTATGCCAGACATTGAGCTTATTTTATGTGTTTACCAAGTTCCAGCCCATATTTGTTTCCCACAAATTGAATAAATTATTCTTCTTAATGTAAGGTCACCTCTAGAAGTATTCATAATATGGCTTTCACTGTCCACTCTTCTCCAGGAAATATTAAGTTCTTAAGGGATTATTATAGTTATACTACATGTAAGGATATTGTAATGACAGATGACAATCACATACTTTAAATTTCTAGACTATGTATATCAGAATCACCTGAGTTGCCTATTCCATAGGTAGATTCTTGGGTCTCATTCCTGATACACCAATTCTGATGGCAGAAACCCAGAATCTATATTTTTGACAAGTATCTACATGAATTCTTGACACACTGATACTTGAGAATCTTTGCTCCAGACTAACAAAACTGATTACAGTATAAGATATATAATTACTAAAAAGGAAATAAAAATGGAAACAAATAAACTATAAAAGTTTAATGAGCTAACACCAGAATTTGTTTGTTTACAAAGATAAAGAAGAATATTTCAAGAGTATCACAATATAAATTAAGTAATAGTAATATGGATACATCACAAATGGATTTCAGTACTGTTTGAATATAGTTTGTGTTGGAAAATAACACTTTTTTCCTTCTTTCTTAAGAAAAAGTGAAACAATCACTTATTATCCTGACTTTGAGATCAGAAAAATATAAAAGTATCATATCTATGCTGTTTAACTGATTACTGTGTTTTAATTTTTAACCAAGTCATTTTTCAAACTTTGTATTTAATAGCTACAATTTTACAGAGAAAAATGAAGCAGGAAAGGGGGAAGAGAGAGAATTGAATAGAAAAGCCTATTGCATACGAGTGGTCAGCAAGCACTTAATTTTATAAAGACTCAGAAAGAAATACTTTAACGAGTCTTAATGTATTTCTGTCTTGTTTACTCAATATTTACAGTTTCAGCAGTAATATAAATGTATATTGACTGTTATTGTTTTGAAACTACAAAGACAAATCTTGATTAATTTTAAGAGTCCAGAAGCATAATTTGTACAAACATGTACGGAGTCATTTTACACATTAACACAATGTAAATCACTATGTTTCTAAAGTGGTCAATAGAGTGCAATCAATAATTTATTCCTCTTAGGTTTATAAGGCACTAATTCTCCAAGAAGAGAGAAATAAATGACAGATCTCAATTTGCCATCCAGGTAACAATATTCCAAAGTCAAAATCTGACACAGCAACTCAAAGCAAAAGGGTGACATAAAGGTAAGAGCCCTGTGTGACCAAAACAAAAAGAAACAAACAACAAAAAAGTGAAAATCATGTCTACCCCTCTAAGCTTAAAATGACAGGCTGGTCCCAAAGAAAGATCTCTGCAGAAAGGAAAGACCCTGAGATCCAAGTCTTTACAACTGACCTTTCTTGGCCCTACCTTCAAATCCCCCAAACCTGCTCCCCTGGTTTAGAATTAATAACCTATAAGGCAATATTCGTGAGTGTGATTTTCACAATTACTGAAGGATTTTCCAGTCTTCTGTATTCAGAACAACCATTGTAGATCACTGTGGCTGAATCAGAATTTGAAATTTGCTATTGTTTCAAGCTAGTGCTTTTATATTCATTTTCTTTAGCTCTGAAATTACTTTTTGACATTGGCTTTTCAAAATTTTGATTTAGGATTGGCTTCAACTTTGTCAGTTGTCATTTCAATCAAAAGATCTCTCTGTTTTACATTTGTTTGACGTGGTTGCTCTTTGGACCCCAAATTGCCTTGTTTTGTGTTGAGAAATCTCAATCTTCATTCCTTCTGAAACTTATGTCTTCTTTTGGAAGATTGACCCTACAGAAGCCTGAAGACTATTCCAGGTTGTTGATTTTTTTACCTTCTAGCCAAAGGAATGCAAGAAGGAGCCACTAGCCCAGTGCTTAACGATGTTTTCCTTCTATCTCACAGTACATATTTCATAGGCTTTAAACATCATATTTATTGTTGTGTATGCTCTGTAACAATTGAAAAACTAGAAAGGTGCAGGAAGATAGTTTTCTATCCCACACATATGCCACCAGTGATGATATTTGGGTATCTCTTCATTCTTATGTCAAGGTGTTTGCAAATCTATGCAAACACTAACTTACACAGTTGATCTTTGTATTTATCATTTGGTTTTCTAGATGTGGTTTGTTTTCTAAAATGTCTTAGTAAATTGGAGAATTTCTTAGAATTGGAACTTGTTCAGATATGTATTTTCTTATTTTTCCTTCATGGTTTCACATATTTTCATTTAAATCAAACTCAGAGAGCCTTTCCTCAGCTATTAGAAGACCTGAAAGACTTTTTGTGTAGCTGTGTTCCTGATGAACTGCAGCTAGCTGTCCTCTCTTGCTGGTCCTGAGGGATGTCCAGCTATAATTTGGCTTCATCCATAGTTTTCGTCTTCTCTGAGTTAAAGGTGACTGGATCTAATTCAGCAAGTAGGTTTTAGTGAGTGCTACTCTGGGGCAACTGTTCCTTGCACAGAACTTATGAAAAATTAGCTTAAGAAGGACTCTATTACAGCAAGAAAAAGATTCTAGAATTTGTGGAATGAATAATATGTGTTGGAAGATTAGTCATGTGGACCCAAAACATCTTAGTGTTGTTCTGTTGAAAGATTTCTCTCTGACTTGAGATGTTTTAACTGGTCATTCCCAGACCTGGAAAATCACTGTTGCTTCAGAGCAGGTTGATTTTACCTACAAGAATGCTCTTCATGAGCAACTTTACTAGACAATTAGCTGTATGAGCAATATATATAAAACAGATGGAGCAGCCACTGGGTGGCAGCAGAAATGTAATAAATACCCTGCACCAATGTACTATCTTGTTGTTTAATCCTATCATCTCTTATTTAGCATGCTTAAAAGACAGTATTATTTTCAACAAAATAGCCTATGAGAGATAATATTCATCTAATTAATCTCTCTAATATAAACTAGCATAAATATTTAAAACAAGCTTAACCACCTAATATTCTATGAATATAATTTTTAATATTACTTAGAATGACTTTGTGGATTTGCATAGTTGCTTTCCTAATACTTAAATGTTGCTATTACTTTTAATAGCCATACTAACAGAAGTCACAAATATTCAGAGAAGAAATGTTGAAGAATTCAGAAAAGACAAATAAAATTACAATCTTCACACCTAAAATTAAACATTAATAGTGACTTGCAATTATGTGTATTGTCTTTTTTGATGTAGAGTTGTTAATAATAACGATTGGCCGGATGTGGTGGCTCACGCCTGTAATCCCCCTACTTTGGGATTCCGAGGTGAGTGGATCACCTGGGGTCAGGAGTTCAAGACCAGTCTGGCCAACATGGTGAAACCCCGTCTCTACTAAAAATACAAAAATTAGCCAGGCATGGTGGTGGGCACCTGTAATCCCAGCTACTTGGGAGACTGAAGCACGAGAATTGCTTGAACCCAGGATGTGGAGGTTGCAGTGAGCCAAGATCTCACCACTGCACTCCAGCCTGGGCAACAGAGCAAGAGTCCATCTCAAAAAAGAGAATGAATTAATGAATAAATAAATAAAGAGGTCATTTTACATAACATTTTAAAGTGCCATTTTTCACTTAACATAATACAAATTACATATCATGTCATTGGTTATTTTTCTCAATATTGTATGTGGTGATGATTGCATAATATTCCCTCACATTGCTAGACCAATTTATATAATCAGTTCTCTTTTGTTAAATATTTGCCAATTTTTCTAGTATTTACTCTTACAGACAACTGTTGTTAATTTTGAAGGCTAGGTAGCCAATTTCAGCCTTCCAATGTCAAGTTGTAAATTAATAGTTTATACAGAGAAAGTTTCGGGTACAATGTGTTTGTTGCTTTCTGATTAGAACTTTCTGATTAGAATCACTTAGAGTGATCCTATATCAAAACCTCAAGGGTGAGGGCCAGAATTCTGCATCTATTTCAATGCACTTTGAAGTTTCAGAACCTTTGACAATCTGAATAAAACTACATAGGCAGAGGACCTCAACAATAACATTAATAGAAAATGCACAAATTTGGAAGAACATTTAGCTTTCATTCATCTCTATTTCTTCCTTTATTAAGTGGAAATGATGATTTATCCTAAGGTTAGGAAAATATTAAGGGAATGATGGTGCTTATCAAGAGTTCATTTCCAACTTCAAAATGCAGACCTTGAAGACACTGTGAGGAAGAATATGCCTTTTTGAATACTAGAGATCATATATTGTGATCATAATATACAACAAACATTATGCTAAGCAATATATATGTATTCGATCCCTCACAACAATCTTGCCAGGTTACCATAATTTCATCTTTGTAGGTAAGTACAGATGGTCAGATGGGTCAAGTAACCCAGGTTACATTGTTTGCAAATGTCAAAATCTTAATTCAAACAAGACTTTCTGGTCCTATAGTCTGTGTTCTTTCAACTCTAGTATTCTGTCAGGCTATATGCAGAAAGATAGAGGTATAGCCAGGCAGACAAAGTTTCCTCCTGGCTCTATATAGAGTTACTGTATGCTTACTGGTTCCTCTCTTCTCCATGGTACTTAAATATGGCAAGGGAGTATTCAGAGCTGATGCTTTTGTGTATTATAGAGTTTACTGAAAGGCAACCTTTGAATTTATCAGATCTTTGGATTTTTTAACCCTTGGAATTTTAGATGCTCTAATTGTCAAGTACAGGTCAGGTGGTGTATACAGTGTTCAGAAGTTTTGAAAAACATGTAATAAAATATTCCACTAAACAAAAAAAATCAATACTGACAGTTTTCTTAAAATTTATAGCTAGTCAGGTGCAGTGGCCCATGCCTATAATCACAGCTACTCTGGAGCCTGAGGTGAGATGCTCAATTGAGCACTGGTGTTTGAGGTTACAGTGAGTCATGATGCACTACTGCATTCCATCCTGAGTGACAGAGTGAGGCCTTGTCTCTAAAGAAAAGAAAAAAGTACAGCTACTCACAACAAAGAGGACTGGAACAGTTGCTGCATGCTGACTTTACCTAAAACTGCATAGTTTATAAAGGGTGGGACCTTTGGAGAAAGTGGATTCTTTCAGTTAATATCTTTGACTCTTACTTTACTTATCTGAAAATGAGAAAACCACCTTTTTAGTTCTCAGAGGTGGCTAAGCCTGAGATGAAGTGATTGATATATAAGGCCTTTTAATATCTTGCTTGGTGAATAAACAATCCAACTTTTTCTTAGAAGTCTAATGACATGGGCAGAGGAAAAATAAATAATTTTAATCATTTACTGAAAAGTTACACTTTTTGTCAAGTTGGATCTTTGAAAATAGCTGATGTCATCACTCATGCAGGAACCTTGATAAACAGAAAGACTTACAAGTTCATTATTTTACCTTGTATAGGAGCCTCCTCTTCTTAGTAAGAGATTCTGAAAAAGAGAGCTAATTTTATCTTAATTACTGACTGTAATAACTGAGATCCAGGGCCTTACATTTTTCTGCCTCTGCATAGGGAGGCCTCTCCACTTGTTGTCCACTTGACATGGTCCCACACCTTCTTCCATTCTCATTCAAACATTCTTTCTCTCTCAGTTGTCCTGGGATGCACAACAGAATACCATAGTCTGGTGACTTGAACAATAGAAATTTATTTCCTCACAGTTCTGGAGGCTGGAAGTCCAAGATCAAAGTGCTGGCAGGGTTGGTTTCTGGAGAGGTCTCTCTTCCTGGCTTGCAGATGGCAGCCTTCTTGCTATGTCCTCACATGATCTTTCCTCTGTGCTCACATTGACAGAGAAAGATCTAACGTAACTCTCTTCTTATAAGGATACCAGTTTTGTTGGATTACAGCCCCACCCTTATGACCTTATTTAATTACCTCATGATAGGTCTTATTTCCAAATACAGTTACATTGGGGTTTAGAGGTTTAACACATGAATTTGGTAGGAGGGCCACATTTTAGTCATAGTGCCTTTTCCATGAGGCCTTCTCTGGGAACCCTTACAACCTCCACACTCTGATACTTCTTATGTACTTATGATGCTCTATTTTCCTTCATAGCACTTACCATTTTCAAATATACTATACATGGTTTGTATTTATCTCTTTGTTACCTGTCTTCATCAACTAGAATAAAAGCTCAAGAATGTTGACAATTTGTTCTTTGTGGTACCCATAGCATCTCTACTGTGGCCTGGCAAAGAGGAATTTATGATGCAAAGATTTGTTGTGTGTATTAAAGAACTATCCCTACGTTATGCATGATGGAAGCTACCACAGATAACAAAGCAGAAGAGATACTACACCTTCTCTTCAGTAACTTTCAGTCCAGAGATACATGAGGCTCACCATAAATGAATTGTAGCTTCCTAACCATAAAACTCAAAGAATGACCTAAAAGGAATATAGGAATCTGTATTGTGCACAGTCCAGAAAGACATTTGCTTTTTATACAGAAATTAATCAGATTTGCATAAATCTGCTTGCTAAACTATGAGTCAGGAAATCAGATTTTTCCATTATTAAAGTTATCATTCATATTTGGTAACATTTATATGAGCCAACTATAAAACATAAAAACAGGTCAAATCTGTGTGTGAAAAGATGTCTTAAAATTCACCTTCACAGTCATAAACAGAAATGTCCCATGACCACACTTTAATAAACGACCATGTGTAAGAATAACTAATTACAGTGTACAATTTTTCCTTTCTGATAAATTACTTTGATAGTCTCTTTTTTAAAGAAGGAAATTACTTTTAGGTCTTGGCCAAAGGGTGTTCCAAGTGAAGAATTCCCAAATCTTAGTAAGCTGGCAAAGGTGGGTTTTTTTTTTTTTCAGCATTGCTTCATTAATCTGAACGTAAAACTATAGAAAAAATAATCTCTAATTTAGCTAGAAAATAACACTCATTTGCTTGCTAAGGTCTAGCAACAAAAGAATGTTAATGCACATTACTACCTATTACTACAATAGTGAACACAAAATGAAATGAGCAGATGCTGATTTACCTTGTCTGGTGAACCATGCATGGCACAAAATTGCAATCCTGAAGCAAGCTAGACCATCTGTGCTGTTTTCTCCAGATGAGCCAAATTTGATGACAAACCATTCTCCATATATGGGAATTTTTCTTTCTTTCTTTCCCTCCATTTTATATTAGAAAGTATAGTTTCTCCAATAGAAGATGCAGAAAATTATTTTGCATCTTCTACTGTATTTCTAAATATTTGACTCTGAGCCTGGGTAAAGCAGTCTAGAAATTAAATTTAACTTTGAAAGAGACATCTTTTCAGAACTTGCATTCTTCAATTATTCTCTCCATCCATATGCAAGCTGTTCTGGGAAATGGGATGGCCCAGAAAGGTACATTTGAATGGCATTTCTGAGAAATTTCTTCCAACTTATGATGTTTCATGGTACAAATTTTCTTGAAAAATCAAGTCACCAGAAAAACCCTATATTCCCTGTAATTCAGCGCCTAGCATAGAGATGGTGATAACAAACTTTTTTGGCTTACTGAATGTTGGATGAATTTTGGCACCGAAAATGCCTTCATCTTTAGAATCCCTTGACAAGTATTAAAGGTCAAGGATTGAGGTATTTGTATATTCAGTGAGATGACATGTTTTACTTAAGTAGAAAGGGAAGTTAAAATATCTCCTTTCGAAAATAGCAAAATGCAATTTCTCACTAAATCTAAACTTATAAATTTCTTAGCTTCACAATGTCTTCAAATAAATATTTATTAAAATACTTAACATATTAGGTTGCCAGATGGCATTAAGATAAATATTCGCAAGCAAGAAGTGATAAAAGATGGGCTTGGCCTGTGGGCAAGATGATGAGTCAGAGAGGGAGCAGGAGTGTGAGTCACCCAACGTCATGCTCTCACAGCTGGGGCAGGATGACAGTGCAGTGTGGACCACTTGGTGCTGCAGACGAGGCTTCTCTGTGGACTGACAGTCATCTCTTGTGTCCTTAGTCACCAGTGTGGAATTAAGAGAGTGGTAGGATTCACTTAAACAGACAAGAGTTTCTTGGAAAAATACTGATACAGGTGAAGCTAATCTCTGACACTATATATCTTGGTGTTATCAGCTGGATGACTCTTGTATGCTTTCTAATTTTCCCCAGTGATGAAAATATTTTCCTTCTGTGATCACCAGCAGAGTGGGGAGCTTTTATTTCTCAAAAGTACTGGACGACACATGTATAAGTTCTCTGACTTCAATCCAAACTTGTAACTTGCATGTGTAACTCTTAGTTTTCTTATTTGAATCCTATTAAGTAATATGCATAGTCAGAAGCAATTTCTTCTCCTTTAAAAAAATTGCTCACATTGCAATTTATATCAATATACTCCACTTTTTTGCATTTGTTTCTGTAATAGTCTCTGTAATACTAGTTGGTTTTTACATACACGAATATGTTTTATATTTTTTAAAAAGTATTAAAGAGTCAATGACCACCAAGGACATCAGGCATCATAAATATTTTTTCAACATGTTAGCTTTTAAAACGTCGATTAGTAACATTATGAACATCTGAACAAAATCCTAGATTCATGAAAGAAGGCTTTGGGGACAGAGCTCCAAACTATGTAAAGGATCTGTGAGACAAAGTAGTAAATATAGAAAGCCATGTTTGCGCATTTCTGCTTGCCAGCATAATTTCACAAAGCCCCTGACTCTGTGACGAGATGCAGTTTTCTGGAAGAATGCTTTGAAGACAAAACTGGATAGAGTACACGGCTCACACATCTCTTGCCTGAGTCACTATATTCCTTAAAAGATAAATGACCCTAGACCTTGCCTGTTCCTACAAAAAGATAATGTCCGACAGGGTCAGTGATTATGCTTCTACCATCTATAACCAGATGCAGTCTTGCACCCAAAATTTGATAGGATTTTGTACATACTGACCCCCTTCACTGCCTGTATATAGACAATGAGCCAAAACAGTTTTGTAGTCTGATGGAACCTCTTTGAAAGATTTCTTCAGGGATATAGTCCTCAGTCTATAGTCCTCAGTTAAGAATTTTGAATAAAACTAACTCTAATGCTTTACAAGCTTGATTTTTTTTTCTCTAGTGGACAGTCATAAAACCCAAAAAGATTACTATCAGAAAAAAACAGCTCTTTATTGAGGAACCCTGTTCCAGGAAAGTAATTGGCATACTGATGGAGAAGAATTTGCTCTCCTGCCCCATGGTACTGCCCTTAAATCATGGCAGATGAGGGAAATACGTGCCCTTCTAGAGGGTCTCATTCTCAGCCATTGGCAATCCTAGTTTCACCTACTTGGTTGCTTCCTTCTTCATTAAACCTTGCATATACCTTGGTTATATTTTTGTCATATTAAATTATTTTATTATCTTCCCCACTATCCTATAGTTTTTTCAGGGTTTGAGACCCTCCAATTTTTCTTGGAATTCCCGGGAGTTAGCAAAATCTGTGTAGCAGTCATTGCATCTTCTGGCAAATAAGATGGGCTTTTGTTTCTGAGAAATTTTTATACCCCAAATCTTAGCTGAGTGTTCTTAACTTTAAGCTAAGCCTCAGATTCCTTATTTATTACATAGATATAATAATGGTGCTTCCTTTATAGGGTTTCTCTAAGAATAAATGTGATAATGCCTGTGAAATGCTTTGTAGCACTTGTTATACTGCATTTCACTAATATCAATTATTTTTAAATTATTTAATACATTTAATATTATCAATGATTATTACTTATCTTTATTTTCAATGAAGACATTTTAAAATGTTATCTTATTTTTAATAATTTAATAAATTATTTTTAATATTATCAATTATTTCTAAATGAAAGTTCTATTTTATTTTTTAATAAAGCCTTTAGGACAACTCTGGAAAATCACTGTACTATACACTTAAAACTCTTAAAAGTTTATTGATATGAAGGGAACTTGTAAAATCTCCTCCATCTTCAGATCATGACATCTTCTTTATTTTTTAAGGTAATAATATTACTGAAAGTCACAATTATAAAACTGGAATTGTAAGGGCTGGTAGCTTTATTTCCAGTTGTTGCCAAGCAAATATTTTTGGACAAAAAGGTTTCCACTAAAGACTCTTTCCAGTATCAATATATGAAGAACAAGAAGAAGAAAGAAACTGGCTGCTACCAAAGTCACAGTCTTTCTGATGGACAAAAGGTGAGGACATTCAGTGAGTATTTATCAAAGAGAGGTAATAGATTATCCATAGAGTCCTACTCTGAATATAGTTTGTAAAAGTTTTAAAATACGTTCAAGTTTTCTAAGCTACCAGCTAATTTTTCATAGTTTCTGTTTTTCTTCCCGGAGATGTAAAGATTTTATCAAAAATATGCATTGAAAGAAATAAAATCTACACTGAGCTTACAGGTTAAGGGAAGAAGGGGGGATAAAATATGTTAGTGGCTTCCACTTAGAAGCCATTACAGAATACTGTCCCCCACCATTTGAAAGGGTTGTCCTATACCAACCCTTTCAAATTCTCATTTTAAGACAAACTGATTTGCAAATGTTTATATTATAGCAGGAAACGTTTCATTTCTATATAAATGGACATACGTGTTGTGACTTCTATAGGAGAGAAAACCTAGGAAAAGCTCACAATTCCTACAGTTACTGAGGTCAGTCACGCTTTGCTATAGCTAGAAGATGCTATAACATCCCAGAACTGGACACTGAAAGCCAAATGAATCAAGGAAAATGGAAGCATAGCTGTGCACTCTTCTGAAGTCCCTGTATTCCTCCTTCATTGAAGAATGAAGATTCTGAACACAGTGTATTCCTGAAATAAAATCACAATATGAAACTAGAGATATAAATTGGATCAAAAGTGAAATCTATTTTCCATTTACAAACTTTTGATAAAATAAAGACTTTGTGATGAGCCTACAGAATATGAGATGGAATGTGTATAACTTAAGTGTCTGGGACCTTGTTTTAAAGCAGCTGGTGCCTCCACTCTCAGGCCAAGTTATTTATGAGAAGTGTCCATTTGCACAGCATGGTGAGTATAGTAAATAAAGACCTGTACATTTCAAAATTGCTGAGAACATTTCAAATATTCTCACCACAAAAAAACAAGTATTTCAGGTGATGAATATGTTCACTGGCTTAACTACTCCATATTGTATTCATAAATCATAACATCACTTTTTACCCCATAAATATGTACAACTATGATTTGTAAATTTACAATGAAGAAATAAAAATGTTAAAACGAGACTTGAGATGGTAATTTTAGCTTAAAACAAGTACCTCCGAAACAAACTTTCCCATAAATGCAATGAAGGCACTACATGAAATCCTAACTATTGATAAAAGCAGACTCAGGGTCTCCTTCATTCATAGAACTGACATTCAGCCAGTCTTCACTGATTTGTTTTTATAGGGCCATTTCTTTTGTGTAGCATGTGTTTAGACATTGGTTGGCTGACACTTTATAAGACTGCTAAATATTTTTAATACGTGCTTTACTTATAGTCAGGTAGCACAATGGTATATTTACCAAAGTTGCAAAACTTGAAACTGATTATTTTAAATAAAATGGTCAATGCTCCAGCCTTTTTTGTTAACTCAGAGGTGATTTTCCTCTAAGTAGTGAGAGTCTATAGTAATTACACAGGCAACTTGGATAAAAGTTTCTATCGGGATGGGGACTGGATTCATCACTCAATTTAGACTTCTAAATTAATTGTAACATTATTACAGCTTTTCATTTTTGCAGATCACTGTGCGTAACTGTGTGTGCTCTTCACTTGAAATAGTCAGTCTAGGTGATCTATAAAGAGCAAATAATTTTACAGGATGTGAAACATTTTCCAGGATTTCTGTTCAATTGCCTTCTGTAGAAAGAAGGCCAAAACTGTTGTATCAACTACGCTGCTAGCTGGGCTCCTTCTAAATAACATAATTATGTTTAATTACAATGAAGTATTTATGTGAATAAATACTAGATAAATCACTTGTTCTTTGATAAGTGCTATGATGGATACAAATAAATACTTTAGATCCTAAGATACACTATTATTCAAATTAGGCTATGTTATTGTATTAAAATTGGACATTTATATAAAAATTGTATAACTGTACTTTTATGAAAATAAAGAAGAACATACAGAGCATTCAAATGTTTCACTAAATGTCAGTTTAGAGAATGCTGAGCTGTTTGGTTTTATTCTAGTGGGTTTTGGACTAGGTATTGCCTATGGAGTAATGCAATGAAAAAAATTTAAAAAACAAACCCTGCAATTCTAAATAAAATTAAGAAAGCATTTTGTAAATATGTTAGAAAAAAAAACAGTGGAACAAAAAAGCATCATCATTGTAGTGAAAATAATGTAATAAATGTAGAAATATCCATCCTCTATTGGCTTTCTTGAATAACTTGGACTTTTATTATTATTATTAAATTTGGTTTTTGGAGGAGGAAAAACCATTTTTTTTTCCTACAAAAGTAAATATCCTGTTTCGCCATCTGGTGGCTAAACACAACATTTTCTGTGTAGATGAAAACAGTTAACAGATTTAATAGCCAATTGTGTTTAATACTTGGATTCATCTTACTGAAAAGATATGCATATTTATTTAACCTATGGAAATATAACTGAGGCAATTTTGTTTTAATGGCTCACAGCATTTCATTCAAATAACTCTAGCTATAATATTTCATGCAGGACTTTAAAAAATTAACCAGAGCAATTCTTTTAAAAGACCATTTTCTGAATTATTCATTTCGAAAGCTAAAAATACATATGATAGTAACAATTTGTTTACCTGAATTCTTTTGGTATAAAGAATTAAGATCCTAATGAAAACAAGGAAGTCCAAATACAGTCTTAAATGATAAGCATAGCAGCTACCATTAATTTCTAAAGTTTCAGTTTTAGCTTTTCCTACTTTAACAATAGTTATAACCATATGTTAAGTCACCATTACCAAAAAGCAGCATAGGCAATTTAACAGTAAATGGTTTAAGTTGTCCCTACAATTTTTTAAGATATAATTTTCAATTATTAGTATTTAACATATATAAATTACTTCATTTCATTAAAAAATTAAAAAATGACCATTATTTCATGTTTAATTTCTTTATTTTCTCCAGAATATCTTAATATTGAAACCCAAGTTATTTTGAGAAAGGGAAAGACAGAGAAACATGAAGAGACAAACATTTCGTTTCATTTAACTTATGGTATTGTGAGCAGTCACTTTTGTAGGCAACACTTGTTTTCTTTGTAAAAAAGAAATAAAAAAACAAAGAGCACCATTAAAGAATGCATGATCCCTGAATTCTAAACAAAACACTGTCTAAAAATTTTTTTAAATGCTTGTTGCACTCAGTCACATTTAGTCAGGTATCAAAGCAAGCGTAACAGTACTAAATTGTTGCAGTCTTACTGAATCAACTGCTCCCCCTTCTGAGGATTTTACACACCTTTTCTGAGTTTTCCTGTGGGAATAATATATTCTTTGGTAGAGGACTGAAGGAGGATTTTACTTTTCTGTATGTTGATATAAAATGTCTATGCAGGTTCGGGCCTTCGCCCCCAATCTGTGTTTGTCATGCATGTTATGTTTGGGTTGATTTCACATTTTGCTGTTACACTGTAGGAGTAATATTGCCTTTAAAAAAGGCATTAAATGGCTAATGTCAAACAGATGTAAACATTCAGAATACTGACCAAAAAAAAAAAAATTACAAACGAACACACATTAAAAAAAAAAAACAACTACTGAAAATATGTATCATATCAGGTTTCCATGAAGCAGGGGTGGGGGAATACAGCAGTACAAGAAAATTATGGCAACCAAGTAAAGCACTTTCTTTGAAACATTCAAGAACAGTACAAATACAACAAAGATTTTCTACAGTCTAAATTATTCTGCAACTATCAAATATAGTACAAAGCGAAATAGTATGTGCTATAAAAAAGCAGCTCCTTTAAATTATAGTAAAAATGCTTTTTGTTCGCTTTACAGTGACAAAGCATGAAGACTGAAGACGACAGGAATTTTATATTCAGTAACATTTTGGCTACATAGGCCCCTGACAGTCTGATGAGTTCCTGTTCTAGGACTCTTCACAATTGTTCTCTGGGAACACAGATGGACAGAGACTCTGGGCTCTGCATGCTCAGAGGGGGTCATTCCTGCTAGGCAGCTACCGCTGTGCTGGGCTTCACCACTATACAGACGATACAACCCTATGCTTGGCTTCAGCTTCTAAAACCTGGGACTTCACTATACCATGGAAGAATTGGGAAACCAGAGGCCACGGTAACTTCCACTTTTGAAATTGTGTGAGGCTTTGTAAAGGAAATGGGGCTACAGCAATAGGTATTCTTACTCTTGACTGTATTATAAAGCACCATATGCACCAGCTCGTTTTTGTGTGTTTATTTTGAACTGAGTAAGAATATTGAAGGTCCAGCAGTCAACTAAACCTTCTATAGCTCATCCCAGAAACACATACCACCCCAAAGTCTTCATAGCAACCAGGCTCAACCTCATAGGTTTGTTTTCAAGTTTTTTCTTCAAACTCGACCTTCGCAGGGAAATACTATATAACTATGGTGCTCAGTTCACCAAAATTTCTGCTATTCTCACTTTGGGGAAGAAAAAAAATATTTTCATTTTGAAAATGAATTTGCATCAGAATGCTCTTATTAACATGCCCATTAACTAACCTAAATGTCTTTATACACCTCAGGCATATGCATATCTTATAGGAGGAGGATTAGGGAATAGCAGTTTTCTTCCTTCCCCTGCTCCAAAAGTGCTACTTAGGGAAATACATCCTTTGTGATTAAAAAGAAATTGCGTGGTACATGTGCAAGTTCTATTCCTGATAAGAAAAAAAATTGTGTCCAGTAATCAGGATAATGCATATGCTAACATCTGCACACCTCACCACAATAACCATGTAGTAAATAACATACTCCATTTGCACATAGCAGACATATGTAGAAATCAGAAAACTAAGAACCTACTCACTCAATTCAAATATACTGGCTTTTGTGTGTATATATATTAAATGGACACTTATAAAATATCTGACCCACATTTTACATCTAAATTTCTCTTCTTCCTTTCCCCTTATATTTTAGCTTAAAGATATTAATTTTTCAGTAATATAAGCCACATGAGAACACTAGGTATTTGAATTGGAGCAAAAAAGAGCAAGGGCACAGAAAAATTACGCTAATCGGACCTGGATGAGAGAATCCATGCACTATCAACAATTGATTTTCCAAGCCTGTTATGTGAAAAATCAAAACATACAGAAGGACACTTTTCCTTATTCCCAGTAAGCAACTTGCAAGCAGTATTCACCAATGAAGGAACTGATCATGAGCTCAGAATCTCATCAGCCTCAACTGTACCTCACATACCGAGTGCAAACGTTCTGTAGATTGGAGTTTCTTACAACACCATGTCAGTTACTGATGTGATGGGTTTCAATCTGCTGGTGTAGACAGTATCTGACACTGGTATAGCAGTGACTGAATTTGGAAGGAGTTGGCATGCAAGCGTCTATGTTATAGGGGTGCCCCACTGTGAGACTAAGAACATGATCTTTGAAATCAGGATGATATTAGAGCCAAGCAGACAATAAAGACACCACTGATAAGGATGCCACCCCAATACAACCCGGCGTGCAGTGAAGAGAAAACTAAGGATCCAATGTAACTTACGCTGCATTCCTCGGGAAAGGCTGGTCAAGCGCATTGCTAACTTTCTCAGTCATTAGTTTTGCCAATTTTACTGTGAAAAGCAGAAATGACAGTATTGAAGCACCAAAATCACGTCTACAGCGGCAGGCCTTTCTTTTCTTTCTAAGATAAAGTACCTTTCACTATCAGCAACTTGTTATTCCAAATGATGTCTCTATCACCTAAAAAATTTGGCAACATCACAATAAATATGGAGAAAAAAAATCTCATGTAGTTATTATAAAAAAATCGCAAGTGTTATTTTCAGGAATGTAACTTCTGCTCATTCCAGTCAACTTTTAAGACGTGTTTTACGGGAATGTCAAAAAGTTTACAGTGATTAGGATAATCCCATGTGAAAATATCAGTCATTCTTACCCTGGATACGGATGATTCCCCTGCCCCCCCCCATGTTTGCTTTTTTAATTCTACAGCCACAATCAATCAATGGGTTAATGGCACTCCAAATTTTGTGCTCTGAAATCTGAAGTTAAGTGGGCGTGGTTGGTTTTTGTTTTCTTTCATCTTCCCACAATGTGCATGTGCTTTTGAACTTGCTTTTGGGAACAGAGCCTCCTGAACTATGGCTGTCCTCCGGTATGAGGGTGGCCAAAGCATGTGGAATGCAGCTCAAATATTCAACACTCAGACGTTACTGGATGCACACTGAAGATAATTTTAAGATGCAGTATCCCTTTTTCAAAAGCAGTTCCCCCAATATGAAGAATGTACTGAATACACCTGAGGGAAAAAACAAAACATGCTACACCTAGAACATTTTTTTTTTTCAAAATGAGGGTTATTTCAGAGTTCAATTATATAAGTTGTAAATAATGAGAAAGACAATTGTTCTGTAAAATGTTGACGCTTTACCCTTGGGTAGTCCCTTTATCATCAATGACCCTTTTAAAAAGAGATGGCCAACCTTCACAAGGTCTGAAGCCAGAATGCACAGGTGTCATCAATAAAGGGCTACAATAATTCCCCCCCCCACTTTAATATCTAGTAATTCATTAGAGTGAATAGGATATTTACATTATCAACCCATTTGTGTGTACATAAACAGCATCTTATTTCCTTGCTTTGAATGTCAGGGCATTTTTTTTTTTCAAACTTGCTCTTAAAAGTCACACAGGAAATCCTCTGGGACTATGGCTATTGGCTGGCCAATTGATCTCATATGATCAGGTGTCAAAGGGCTAGAACCAGATTGCTAGGCATGAGTCCCACTCTGCAATTTCACACGTAGGACACATTTCACTACAATATGTGTACAAAATCCAAGGCATGTCCAGATATTCTGCCATAGTTTCTGAGAAAGAATGTAACAGGAGGAAAGATAATAATCAGGACAGTGGATTTCATTAATGGCATACCTCCTTTAATACATCTTTCGAGATAGGAGTAAATACAAGGAATCGCACATTTAAATCAGATTCCCCTTTCTAAATAGGATTTAATCACTGTGGGAAAGCTAGGTCCAGAAAAGTCAAGTGTAAAATTCCTTACTGTAATGGGTCATCTGCAGAAAAATGCAGAACCCATCTTAAATCATTCCTCTCATTCTCTCCATACATCTGCATTTCTGGTTATTAAGTAATTAAAAATGTCCTTTTCCTGTCTACAGCAGGGTTAAAAGAAAAACAAAGATGGGGCATTGACTTGTATACACATGGACGGAAATTTTCTGAAGCTCAGAATGCCAATTGAACATGTAAAAGACATGCCACTGAGCCATTCAGTTGGGATGCATCCTCCCCCTTTACGAGAAACACAAGAAAATAATGCCACAGAAAAAAGAGACCTGTTCCAAAGCAAAAATAAATTAGCATGATAGAAACCACTGCATTATTCGATTTGTTGCTGCTGATGCTATTTGGCTTTTCCGTGTGGAAAAGGGATACTGCATCTTCACTCAGCTCTTATCGTACAACCAGGCATGCTACACAGAGTTTTGAAGGACCTATGCAGTCGTCATGGCAGAAGGCCCCACAGCCTTTGCACACAATCATGGCTTTCAGCCGGCAAGAGCATTTCAGTTCCAACTCATCTGCATTGCTGCTGTCGGCAAAGTTCTGAACGGGCATCTGAGCGTTCTGACCGGGCAGGCCCGTGGCAGGATCTGGAGCCACTTCCCAAAATCCCAATGGACTTTTCAATTGCAGATGCTGCCCTTTTGAAACTCGTGCTACCAAAGTGTATTGTTGGATAATTTCCACAGAGCTGCTGTTGTTGCTGCACCTGCATTTTCTGAGCAGCTAATTGGGTAAAGGCTTTTGTGGCTCAGAAAGCAAATAGGAAGAGAAATCTGCATTTTTTAGCGCGAATGCTTTTAACTGTTCTTTCATTTCATTCTGGTCATAGGAAACTTGTTTCATGCCCAGTTCACAGCTGCTGCTTAAACCTTCCTCAAAAGAAAGAGGTTCCGATTTTATATTGCTACATATGCCCGTGGACTGTGGCCAACTAAGTCTCTTAGTGGTTTCCATGGTAACTGGCGGTTGTTTTTGATCAGATGGGACTTCTGCATTAGGGAGAGGTGGAGGTAGTGGAGGTGGTGGTGGGGGAGGCGGGGGCAAAGCCAAGGGTGGAGGCGGAGGGGGAGGTGGCGGCGGTGGTGGATGTACAAGTGCTTTGTTTGGCATTGCGTGTGCAGTGCCTCCCACCTCATCGCCTTCTTTCATGGGCATACTGGGGGGATAACATGTTGGCTAACCTTAGCTGGTGAGGTGCTGAGGAAAGACTAACCTCTCCCAATTCCTTCTGTTCAAGATGCCTGTTGAAGGCAAATGCATTACATCCCACTGGGGTCTTGGAAGAGGCCTGTAATAGAGCTGCAGTAGGAATGGGGCCCCTCGCAGCCATAGGCATTTGGTAAAACTGCTGTCTGTGTGAGGTACCAGTGTCAGGGTGGAAGCCGCCATTCTTGTCAACATGAAATAGGTTCTGCTGGAAGCTACACGAGGGGGAGCAGCCGCTTTTGCTGTTTGACCTCAGGGCTGTGAACAATTCTGTTCTGCACGGAGTGCTTGTTTAGCCATTCTTGCTTAAATGGCTGGCTGTGTCCTAGCTGACTCATGCCAGAATTGATGACACAAGGCACCCCTTTCACATCTGGCTCCACCAACAATTTTCCTGGTTCACATTTAACTTGAGTGTGTTCTCCTACAGTCCTAGCTACTCTCTTGGGGTGGTTTTCTCGCTTTCTCATTTGGAGTGGTGCAACAGTCCCCGCCAAGTAGCTCTTACCATCTGGATTTGGAGATCTGGGGCAGAATTTCAACATTTCTCTCTGGCGCTGGTTTACCCACTGAGGTAGTTTGAAGAGGCAATGGAAGCCTGTTGATCTCGAGCTTGGCTCCCAATCTGGGCTGTGGCAGCACTTTTTCCAAAGGCAGGTTGCCCTGTAGTAACTGCGTCACCAGTGGATTGTTAGCCTCCACAGAGGACAGACGACAGCTTGAATTCCCTGCACCAGGGACTCTTTTCAGGGTGTCAGTAGCCAAGGAAATAGCCTCTTCCATGGGACCTGAAGTGGAAGCTTTCACGTTCTGTGTTTGTTGTACACTAGAGGCTACCTCTGCAGCCGGAGGAGGCAGCTCAGGGCCAGGGAAGTCTTCAGTGTCCATTCTAAAGCCCTTGTCCGCTTCGTGGAGTTCAGATTTCACAGGAAGAGCAACATTTGTTATGAGATTCCTGGGATGAAGTTCTGACACGTTCAAGTAGCTGGCATGTTCAGTTTTGATAGCCTTTGGACAGCTTTGTTCTAGATATTCTTTTTGTTTACTTGAACCCGAATGAGTAACCAGAGGCTGTCCTGTGCTCCTCATCCCATCGTCACTCCAGCAAATCCGGTTACTTGGGTTATACTGACTGCTACAGGTTGTGTCTGCTTCACTTTTGAAAGTAGCTGGGCCACGTGCCTGCTCAGCAAAGTTATGATTGGGAGCAGCTGGCTCATTTAATTTATCTGGAACAAGGGGTAATTCTCGGAGACTTGTACAGGTGGCCTGCAATGTTTTACAGTCTTGTTTTGATGCCGAAGCAGAAATGAAAGTGGAACTGTGATCTACACCTTCATTGGCAACTGGCTCAGGCCTGCTAATCACAGACACCTGAGGACACGCCATGGACTGTACGGATGCCTCTGCTCTCACCGGCCTGCCCTGCAGGTCCAAGCTGGCTTCAGAGCTTTCAACGGAGACAGTTAGAGACAAACTGGAGGACAGCGTGTTGCTGTGGTCAACGATGACTTTACACGGAATTGATCGGTTTATGGCTGTTGGTGCAAAGCCCCCTGGTGGTTGCTGAGGTTTTCCAGAATTGTCTGCCCTGTTTCGAGGCCCTGAATTTTTGTCCAAGCTTTCAGCACTTAACTTGGGAGGACTATCGTAAGAGTTTATTGTCAGCATGTTTCCAGTAAACATTGCAACGGTTGGGTGTACAACCAGAGAGTCTGTGACCGCTACTGAATCACTGCAGCTGAGAGCTGCTCTCACAGTGGTACCCATGGATACGGTGGCCTGTTCTTCACTCCCAGGTATGGCTATCTTCTCAGAAGGAAATCTATTGTTAATTCCTGTCGGGGGAATCAAGACAGAGCTAGTGGAGAGGTGGTTTGGCAAACTGTTTCCAATGGAGGGAGTTGGCACAGAGGTGTACTGAGTGGAGACTAAGTTACTAGCACTGCTGCTTGATATTAGTAACTGCTTATCATCCATGGAGCTTGATATGCCGGAGCCCTCTGCAGTGGCTGAAATGGGAGTGCTTTCAATACATTTTGGTATAATGGCTATGCATGGAGTGTCAGTTCCCTGGATGGTTTTTAACATGCTTATATTACAAGCAGAAATTGTAGTGTTTGCACTGTCAACAGACATTAGAACAGAGGATTTATCAACAGAACTCACAAAGGGATGTTCTTTAATTGCTCCCGACATAGCAGTGCTGCAAACAGATACGGGGACAGAATTTTTATTAAAAAGCATGGGCACACTGCTATTTTCAGAAGAGGTAGATGAAACAATTTTCTCAGATAAATGTGACACAAGTATGTTTTCATCAGAACTATGCACAGATAAGTCAGTGGCAGTTTCTGGAAGTTTACTTGGGTTAAGAGACTGCTGTAGTACAGTGGTGGTCTCCCGGAGGTGTGCAGACTTGTTGCTAGGAGATCTACAGTTTGGATTGACAATAATGACACCAGTAGAACCTTCCATTTTTGTTTCAGGGGTAGAAGAGACTTCTAAGTTTGGAGGCCCTTCCTTTGAGCTGAGCGGAGGGAACCGGGTCTCTTTAGAGGTCTGGAAGAGATGGGCTCGAGCCTGATGTTTTGCAAAGAGCTTAGCTTTTGTCTGCTCTTTGATGTGTGCCAGGGTTCTCGCCTTTCCACTCTCTCCTGGGCTTCCCATGGCTCCAGAGACAATGCTCGCTGCAGCCGCTACAGCAGCGGCTGCAGCAGCCTCTCGCTGGGCCCGAGCTTGTTGGGCCCGAGCCTTGATATCTGCGAGGGTCCTGGCTCCTGTGTTCCTCCCACCACTGATGGAAGTGCTAGTGGATGCTCGAGACTCAGGTTTCGAGACTGGTTGGCTCTTGATTATAAAAGGTGGCCCAATTTTGGAAAGCTGGATCTAAAAGGAGGAGAGAAGAAAAATAAAATATGCTTCATACATGATCACAGAGAAGACAAATAGAATGTGATAATGCAAGGGAAAGGACTAGCTGCATTCTCTCATAATGTGCCATGAACTACACCTAAATCCCTGGATGTGTCTTTAGGATATAAGGCAACAAGAAATGTAGAATGAATGTGAAAATTAAGTTTTTAATCTGTTTTTAATCTACAAAAACATCCATTGTGACTTCATTTGGCAGGGAAAGGAAGCACCTTCTTAACGCCTCATATAAATGGATACAAAATTCATGCTTCTAGAAGTGGGGTAGGCTAAAAGACTTTGAGATATTTAATTTTGAAATTATTTTCCTCAGGGGCATAAAAAACTGGGACTTCTACTCTATTTGAGTTTATCTGTCTTAATTTGACCCAAAGAAAAAAGGCCTGACCGAGATACTGACAACTAGAATTTCATTCTGACTTTACACAAAGGAACTTTGTAAACGCTAATCACTATGTACCTCAGTTTCTACAATAACCTCTCTGAGCCAAGGACTCTATGATTTTCATGTACTCCCATGCTACCTTGTATGCTGCTTTATACACATATAATAAGAACACAAGAGAAGTTTGTAAACTCAGTTGTAAAATAAGACTAGTTATTTCTGGTCTATTTCCCTCAAAGGGTAGTTTTAAAGATGAAATGAGACTACATTTGTCAGAGTGTTCTGATTTCCAAAGGGATTGTATTATCATTACATTTGCATAAAAGCAAGGGAAACTCTGATTTTCTGCCTCTAAAGAATTTATACATTGAGCAGTTTGATATTGGCAATCCACAATATGCTGAATTTTGTACACATCCCAACCCATACCGTTCACTTTGCTAATTAAGAGACTCACAAAGTCATCACCAAATTCAGGAGGAAACAAGATCTAACAACCAGCATCCCATAGCAAGGCTGTGTTGCTCTAGTCACTAAAAACATTCTTAGTCATGGCTGTGTAGAGCTGGAAAGACTCTAGTTGATGTCCCTCATTTCACAGTTGAGAAAACCGAAGCCGTGCAGGTAAAGTAGTATACCCTGGGGTCATATAACTAGTGAGTGACCTAGAGTCTTTGGGCTTCCCATTTGGTGCTGTTTCCATGTATTCTGTTTCCTTTTTCTCCAGATTATATATATCAATTTAGAATTATGCTTTGGAATGTTGATAGATGAAATTATCTTCCTGAGCTATCTTGTTTCTCATTTTCAAACTGCTTGTGAAGTCTGTCTTCTATTCCAAAAGCCAAAAAAAAAAAAAAAAAAAAGATGATTCTGGGGAGAAGATTCAATTTGCTCTTTTAATATTTCTCCTAGTGTAAAAAATTAAACACATTTTTAATAATTAAACTTAAATATGCTTAAGCAAGAGCTCTTAAGATCAAACATCAAATATTCTTGTAGTATTTATTTACCTATGTTTTTTAACATCAATGCTTAATTTATTAATTAATGTGCTCAACAATATTGCAAGATGGTAACATCTTGCAAGACTGTGATATCACAACCAGGATACTGACATTGATACAATTACAATATAGAACATTTTCATGACTACAAATTTCCCTCATATTATCTATCTTTACATAAAGTCCATATGACTTTGAAAATAAGCTTTTGACAAAAAAAAAGACTGGCATGCTTAAAAATATCTCTTATGAAAAGTTTATATTATTCTTTCTATGGCTTCAAAAATTAAAATGCATAGTAAGTTTTTAATTGAACTTAATGCTTATTTTTTATACCTCTAGAATCTTGCTTACTAGAGACTGCTTTATTAAAAGAGTAAGTACAACCAGACTCTTAAAGTCAGCCTGTGGAGAGCATGAGTCATATATAAAATGAAAATTTTATAGATTTTATATTTACAGATAGAGCAGGATTTTTTTAATTTAAAAAGTTTGAGATGTTTATAATTCTAGACGAATGCTATGATGGAATAATCCACTTCACTGTACAAAAGTATAAATGACAAAAGGTAGAAACTTTAAAAAAATTAAACTGGGGTTTCTTTTGAATTAACCTTAATTTTCAGTTTACTCAGGCAGAACTAATTTATATAAATGCTTTGTTTTCTGGAAGTTAAAATTTACCTGGGATCAAAAGAAAGTATATAAATAGAAATGTTTATCTGTAAGCCTTTATTATTTGGTGAAGTTAAAGGCCTATTTACTATCTTGGAAATAAAAATAACATAGGATTTGTACATCTACACCTCTATAGTATTCTCTCTCAGAGTTCATAAGGCAATTTTATTGCTTCAATCAAGAAATATTTAATGAGGCTCAACCATAAGGTAGGTCTTCAATGCTAGGCAATAGTGGTGTTCAGTGTTTGTTGGGAAATGAATGTAGGAATAATACATACCTTCTCTGCCTCTGTGCTGGCCTCTGAGTTTTGATTACTTCTTTCCCTAGTCCCAGAGAACTTTTATAGGACACTAAATTATCTTTCCCATTTTCCCAGGTTTACATAGGTCTCCATCCTACACCTTGAAATCCCTATAAGCCCAGGTGTCTCAGTGGCCTGTAGACATTTCCAGGCCCTATTCTCTCTCCTTAATTCTTTTTTCTTTAATATCAGGGTTTAAACATATGCATGTATCTAAACTGCTTTTATGAATTCAATGCATAGTCATAAAGAGGTGGTCATATACTATTAGAGGATTAGATTATAAATTGCTGCATAAACCTAGAAGGAAGAAAATCTAATTATTCTTGAAAAATTAGGCTTCTAAATAGAAAAAGCCTATATATGGAATTGACTTTTGCTTTTTTATTTAGTACCATACCTTGAGAGGGGGAACCCTTGGTTCCTCTCTTGGAGGCTGTTCTTTCTCAGCTGGGCTGCTAGTTGACATGTGCCGGGTTGACTGATCGTCTTCTATCCTAGCTCTCTTTTCCTTACAGATTCCAAAGCTGTGCTGCTCTGCAGTTTTCCTCTTTGATATCTCTGAATCTCTACTTTCATTTCTTATCCCATCAGGTGATTTGGAGGGTTCTGATGACTTGGAAGTATGTGAGGTTTCTAAACGACTCTGTGTACTCCCTTGCTTATGTGTTTTATTTCTAGAGCCTTCTGAAAATGAAGCCTTATCTACTGATGAGATATATTGCTTGTCCTGTAATTTAGCAGATGGAAGCTCATTTCCCTTATTCTCCGTCTCTTCAGAAAAGACAGATAATTCCAATGGTGAAGATAACACTTTTTTTTCTGTTCTTTGCAGGATGCTATGATTTTTAACTTTTATCATTTCAGTAGAAGCAAGTTCTGGAATCGAAGCAGGATAGGGCTTTTCAGTGTCAACATGTGATTTACATATTTGCTGACTCAGGGTCTTATTGTGCAAATCTTCAGATGGAAATGCTTCAAGAGCAATGGAAGAAGAATTCATTATGATGGCTTCAGGAGAATTAGCTAGAGTCTTCTGCTGGGAGGTAAGGTTCTCTCCCAGAGGTTTGGCAGTGGTGGAAGACTCATCTTTCTGTGGGGGAGAGTGGTTCTTCAGATACAGAAGGTGACTTTCTTTGCTGATGTGCCATTCTCTCATTCATGGAAGAATTGGAAATTGGAGATGTTTCTGAAGGAAGTGGCAAACTGGATATAAAAGTGGTCTCAGAGGTGAGAAGCATGGAAGACACTGAAGAAGTTTCTGATGTTAAAGGTAAGTCAGACATCGGTGACGTTTCTGATGTTAAAGGTAAGTTGGATACTGGTGATGCTTCAGATGTTAATGGTAAGTTGGACATAAGAGATGCTTCTGATATTTCAGGTGAAGTGGATATTGGAGATATTTCTGACATCAAAGATGCATGAAGGTTTTCATCAATGGAATTTCTCTGGTTGTATTTGTCTGTATTTTCAGTGCTAGACACCTCAGAACAAAATGTTGTCTCAAGGGAGGCGGGAGTACCTGATTCTTCTGATGTGGACTGTGTTTCCCCTCCTGGGGAAGGCAGGCTGGTACAGGCTCCCTCTGGGCTCTCAGAAGAAAAGGATGTTTCAGAGATGCAAGCATTTTCTGAAAGCTGTTCTTCAGGATCACTCTGTAGCTCCATATCTACAGCAATTCCTTCATTTGGAAACTGGCCTTCTAGAGAAGATGACCCTGTTTTTATTTTGGGGGTACTGGTCTCTACTGCAGTTTCTGACTCCTTATGTTCTGTGTCACTGACATGAGTCACAGATGAAGTGGAAGGAACAAGAGAGTCACAGACTTCTAACTGATCGATGACAACTGTCATTTCTTCCTGGGGCGATTCTGACTTCTCTTCTATCTTAACTTCAATATGAGGCAAAGTTTCTAAAACATCATTCATTATAACACAGGATTCCAAGTTATCTTCAGGAGGTGCTATTTGGGGTTCTTCATGAGAATTTGTTGGACTTTCAGACTCCTCAGAAAATTCAGGTATTGTCTTATGATTTTCATCCTGGCATTCACAGATACTAGTCTCTACCTCTTCTGCAATTTCCTCCTGAATTACAGATTCTTCAGGGATCAAGATATCCTCTGACTCCGATTCTGCCATTATATCTTTAGCTGGAATTTCTACCATAGGGCAAAGAGAAGCACAGAAACCAGGCTCTGGAGAAGCTGGGCTTTTCACGCTTTTTGGCTGTTGTTCTGTCAAGGGCGTCTGTGCAGAAACTGGAAGACCAGAAGTCCCACATGAGGAACTACTTTGAGCTTCAGCATTGTTTGGTCCAGTAGAGAGCTTCATAGATTCCTCTCTTGACATGCCCAGTCTGTACAGAAATTAGAGATATGAAATTATTGCTCAATCACAAAACATGAAAGGTGTAACTGGGATCTCTCATGAATATAGTATTCAATAGAAGTAAATACACCAAATTACTTGTATAATCACTAACATGCTTAATTTATGTAAACCAGTTTATAATGATGATGCTTCTTTGCTGGTCTTATAATCTCAACTAAAACTCTACTTCTGATTAAGAATAGTATAGATTTTTATTCTGTAAAGCTAGGAGATATGAACCTTACCAAGTATTAGTAAAGGAATAAGAAAATTACATGCAACAAATTATTAGAGAATATGAGCAGAAAAGCAAAATAATGTATAAAATTATATATATAAATATTTAAACCCGAAAGCAGAATGATGCTCTTATAATAGAAATTTATATAGTTTTCAGCAGATACAAGAGAACCAAGTAATTAAGATCAATGGAAGATGAATGAAATTCATCAAATTCCGAAATTGAAATGAGTTCCAAAGATTGGTTTTCTTTAAGAAGTATTACTCAATCACCTTATTTTAGCAGCTAAGTGTCTAACCTAAGACAACATGGAAATTTCATTAAAGAATAACAGAACATATTTGGGGTTATCAAAGTTATTCTACCAGCTTACATCTGTGTGCAGTAAGACTTTTAAATTATTTCATGCAGATCTCTTACTGTAAAGATATTCCTTAAATGACAGCACAGAAAATCAAGAAATAATTGAGCATGATATTCAGGTCTTAAGGTAAATCTAATCAGAGTTACAATCAAGGTTACTGTAAATCACCATTTTCTGTCATATAATTTACACTGTCAGCATCAGATGGTAGAGAAATATGCTGTTCCAAATGAAGTTAAATTAGGGTCCAGGCAATGAGAAAGATAAGTAGGAGATAAAACATTTCCAGAGGAAGAAGCACATTTAAGTGAAGAAATATAGTCACAGTAACATTGATGCAAAAAATACCTCAGTGAAAACCACTTTAACCTTTTATTTTTAAAAATCCTCAAAGTAAAAGGGAAATAACATTGAATACAGTTTTTGGGTATTTGGTCTTTGCCTTCTTTATTTAAATTCAGAAACCTCTGAAAAGGTAGAAGATACTATCTTCATAAATAATCTCTTTCCTTTCAATGTTCTCTAAGATGAATCCAAACTAAGCTACAATTTATAGCTATACTATACTGAGAAGATCAGAACAACAACATTACAGATAAATTTAAAGCAGAATAATCTGCAAGAAATGAGGTTCCTTGGGACTAGGTCAAGCAGAGGTACTACTGATACTAGACTAAGTATGTAACATACCAAAATCTATCCACTGGCAGCCAACTTTCTGCTAGTTGGTTAATATTATTAAATATACATACAGATAAATGTATATGTACAACAGCACTGTATACAATATGCCCATGTGAACATTTTCTTATTTTCATGGGAAAACAGACTTAAGATGGCATAAGGCATAGGAAAATGTTCACAGTTCCCCATACTTCACAAAGGAAAACACTGGCCTCCAGAAATCCGGACACAAATTCACAAATCGAGCCCTCTAATACTTAGCATTTATACAGGTGATATAAAACAAATACAGAACAATACTATATTATAAAGAGATTACGCAAGTGAGAATCATAATAAATATTGAAAACAAGCATAAAACGAAACCAGGCAGATCTTAACTGGACACTAGCACATTTTTGAAAAAACTTAGATCAATGAAAAGACACATGGTATCAGTCAACTAAAAACTGTCTGGTGGTAGGGGAATATAGGTAACCTGGGAGCAACAAAATGAGAAGGGCAGTCAATGAAATAACCAAAATATATCTGCCATGAAATATGTAATAAAAGATAGAAAAGATCAAGAGACAAGTCCGGTGATGTGAGGGGACAAAAACTACTGATAAACTATAGCAAAAAAAAAAAAAAAAAAGAGAGAGAGAGCGCTAAGTAGAAGAATGTTTGTATTCAGAGTTTGGTGATGGTAAGGAAGGGGGTCATGTTTACTAATATTATAGCTGTCATTTCCTAGGGAAGAGACCCTAAATCTGATGCCCAAGGGAATCTGGGAAGTTCCTAAATTTCATGCAAAGATTGTGCATATGTGTGAATTTTTCAGAGAAGGATTTGCAGGATGAAGACCCCAAGCAAGTTACTCAAACTCAGTGTTATAAACCTGGGAAAATTACTTAGCTTCATTTTCCCTCAGTTTCCTAAATTTTTTTTTAAAAAAAAAAATATAAATAATGGTATCCATCTTATAGAATTGTTGGGAGGATTCAATAATATTTGCAAAGCTCTTAGAAGCATATCAGAGTGAGTGTATTCTCAATGATTATTTGTTGTATGAAGGAAAGCTCTCTGTAACGTAACTCCCTTGAACTGTGGCTCTCTGGGAGTAGAATTTAGGTAGCCCTACGAACAATTGCAACCCTGGCATCCAGGAGAGTGTCTGACACAGAGGCAATGTTGAATAAATACATCAATTTAATAAAAGAATGGGTCTGTCACTAAAAAAATTAAGAACCAATGCTTTGGAGGTACTATCTCGGCTATGCTTCTGCCATTACTGAAAAGAGTGTGCTCAACATTTTCTTTCACAGGCAAAAGGAGAGGGAAGGCTCCTAAGTAGTTTGTAATCCCACCCTCCGGGGTTCGTAATCCTGCTGGGCATCAGCCTAACCTGGAAAGCTTCTAAAAACACAGACTCCTGGGCTCAACTCCTAAATTTTGACATAGCCAGGCTTGAGTGATATTGTTGGTGACTGCATGTGAAGACCTATAACTAGATTGTCACATTTTTAACGTTTGAGAAAAGACATTAATTATCTCTATTTGGCTTTGCTTAAAAATACATAGGTATCCAGAAATCCTGGCACAGCAATTAAAAACAGGCCTTCCTACTCAAGAGGACTACCATTTAGGACAATTCACAAAGGTTAGCATACACTGAGTACCCTACTTCAAGCGGTCTGTAAACTATCTTATTTCTTTTCATGAAGAGCTCTCACGTGAGACTCCTGGCATGTCTCTTTTTCCCCATTTACAGGTGAAATTTTGTGAAATGAGATCCCATGACATAGGTTTTGTTACCTCCAACCACCTGTGTCCTTTACACAAAATAACAACTTTCAAGCATTGACTGTGTATGTGGGAATTGGAGCACCAGTTCCTCTATTAAGGGGAATCTGAAGTGACCATCAACAGTAAGTGCTTAAACCCCTCCCTTTTAGGGATCTGATTGTCTGAGACACTAATTGCCCAAGCAGAATGTGTCTACTAAACATGAGGCGAAGGTGAAACTGCTTTCAGGGTTAGTTCATTTGCTCCCACACTATGATGTAAAGACTCGTATTACTTAAAAAGGAAGCATACACACACATAATAAATTAAAGATAGATTACATTTGAAGAGGAAGATAAAGCAAAAGATAAATCTCAGGCTCTCCCCAAGACAAGGACTAAACAAAGATTAAAATGCATTAGACATAGTCAATACTTTTGGAAAAGTGTGAAAATTAAATACATGCCAAAAATTACTTATCTATAAAGAATTCATTCATAAACATACTTGAAAACAGGAGAATTTTACTCAAATCCATTAAGAAAAAGTGGCTTCTATAAGATTTCATGTGCTATTTTCAGCTCAAAATAAATTTTCATGAACAAGTTATAAACCTTTGGAAATGCATTTTTTAAAAATTTAAGTGCTGATATACCATTATAATTTTATCTGCACTTTCTTACACTGAGGGACTATTGCCTTTTATCACAGGTTTATTGAGTTTTACAGCATATGAGTGTGCTATGTGAAGCAGAGAATTACATTTTCATTTCCTTCTAAGAGAAATGAGAAAAAATACTCTAATACTTACTTTTCTCCATAAAATCTCTCAAAGAATTTTTCTTTCCAAGGTTCTGTTTTCTTTTCCTTCTCAATTTCTTGCCTTATCCGCAACTGCATTTCTGGAGTAAACTCTCCTAAAAAGAAAATGCTAATATATTGGGTAAAAGTGGTCACATCTTTTGCCAGTTCATAAAGAAAACATGTAATTCATCTGAGTAAACTTTTATGGATCTTGAAAAGTATAAGGACAAATAATGATAACATTTCTACAGCTTCTCTTTTCATGAACATCACTCAAGATGTTCATCAAAATTATAAAGCTAAATGCTTTAGAAGAACGTTAAAGCATTTAGCAAATGTATTACCTGCTAGGGGCTACAAATAAAACAGTGTATATTCACTGTCCTTAAGGAAATCAGTCTGCTGGAAATAGAGTATAATATGATGTCTAAAGCCCTGTATAGGCCATAATAACAAATGTAGTGAAATATACAGAGTAAAGTGCTTAATTCTGCCTAAGTCAATTAAAGAGGACCACATATAGGAACTGATTCTTGAGTTTGCTTTTGAAGGTTGCTCAGGCTTTTATAAAGTAATTAAATCACAAGGCACAGAGATATGAATACATATATTTATGATCTTTTGAGTAGCCAATTGTGAGTAAAACATAGGAAGAAATAAAATGGGAAATAAAACCTGAGGCCAATTATCCAATAGGTATTCTAATGAAAGTTCTTTATTTTTCTATGAGAGACAGAGGGAGGTTCTGATGGCATTCAGTGTGGAAGGAATATGGCCAAATAAGTTGTCTGACAACAGAATGAAGAAATTGGAGGACTGCATCTATAGGGTTACTGAACAGTACACAGAAGAGGTGGAGATTACAGTTGGGCCAGTAGCAGCAGGAATGTTGCGGAGGAGTCAAGTACAAGTAACAGTTCGTGACCAGAGAGGCATGAAGAAAAGGAAGAGAGTCAAAGACATGAGTAAGGTTTTAAACTGAGGAACTATGGGGACAGTTGTGACATCATAAAAATAGAGGAAGCAGAAGAAGGAGCAAAGAGGGAAGAGAAGCTAGTGAATTTAATATTGGGAATTTTGGATTAAAGTGCCTGTGCTAGTAAGATCTGCTAAGCATTTGAAAATAAAACACTGGGGAAAGGGGTGGGAATTAGGGAAGGGGGTGAAAGCCAGATATGAAAATTCTTTGCACACTGGAAATAGCTAAAACCATGGTGGTGAATGAAGCAGCTTAGGGAATACATATGATTAGAAAAGAAAATCCTGGAGACATCAGATGGAAGAATAGGGGATCCTGATGAAAGCTGAGCAAGAACTGGCAGAAACATAAATAATTTAAATCTCAGAAATCAATTTAAAATCTGTTTTTAAAATCTAAAGTAGATGGTTTCAAATCGGATGCGGTGAAAAAACAAATGAGATATTGGTGTGGGATCTTGAAATGCAGGTATTGAGAACAGGAAATTGGACTTTGCCATTAGTTTTATGTGTGATATATATATATATATATATATATAGTTTTTGTTTGTTTTTCTTGAGACAGGGTGTCATTTTGCTGTTGCCTTGACTGGAGTGCAGTAGTGTGATGGGTAGGTGGATTACTGCAGCCTCGACCTCCTGAACCCAAGTAATCCACCCACTTTAGAATCCTGAGTTGCTGAGACTATAGGTGTGCACCAACACACCTGGCTGATTATTGTATTTTTTTGTAGAGATAAGAGTTTCGCCACATTGCTTAGGCTGGTCTTCACTCCTGAGCTCAAGTGATTTGCCTGCCTAGGCCTGTCAAAGTCCTGGGATAACAGGTGTGAGCCATCACGCCTGGCCAGTATTCTTTCTCTAGGAGGAACATTTCAGTTGCATAGAGTGGGGCCACCCCTGACTGTAATAGTTTGAGTGTGTAAAGCGGAAAAATATAGCAGCATTGGGTACTTTTTAGTCTTCCAAGAAACTTGGTGACTAAAGGAAGGATAAGGTGAAGTAGTAACTTGAGGGGGAAGAGAGCATTAAAAGAAGTTTCTCTAGATGCCAGGACACTTAAGAGAATGTGTAACGGATCAAACAATACCGTTAAAATTACCATTCCCAAGAAAAATTTGTTGTTTCCAAAATTTTATGATGTCCAAGATAAAATGTTTTCTTCAGAAATATCTGACATCAATAATGTCAAGTATAACAAAAGAATTAGTGAACTCATTTGGAAAGGGATATGAGTTTTTAGTAAATTAAAGTATACTGTGGGAGGGGGAAAAGACTGGGAAATCAGAGAAATGTACAAAGCTCAGTACAGTATGTGTACTCCAATATGTCACATAATAATAGAAAATAGAAATTTACCTTCTGCCAGTCGCTGTTTCCACCCTTGTGCTGCATATGCAAAGAATTCATTATTTAGAGCTGAAGTACTGAGGCGTAAAACTCCATCACTTCCCATCTAGGAAAATAAGCCAACAAAAACAAGGTTCCATCAGGAATAACTCAAAGCAAAAGTACGCAGGAAAGAAGCAAAAACTGAGTGGTGTTGGGTGGTGTTTGTGTGAGTGGGAGGGAGGAGAAAGGAGAAGGGATAAAGAGCAGGACTCCAGGGAGAGCATGTGCAGGGTAGGAAGAACAGAGGAAAGGGACCCAACAAAAGATCAGTCTCCTGGGATGAATACTAGGAGATTAGATGCATGCATTCTGCTTGCTGATGTGTAGGAGACAGACAGAATCAGTGTTGTCCTTGACTGGCTTCTTATGTAGTTGGGGAGTGAATATAAAACAAATAATAAGTTAAACAATGTCAAGCATTAGGTGAGTGAGAATTAAGAAGTTCAAAATGTAAAAGCTTGGGGAATATATGTATGTGGACATGAGAGTAGGAATAACCTACACTCATGATGTAGGAATAACCTACACCTCATGATGCAGCATCATGAGAGTCTAAGAGGATCTGGACAAAATGGTTAGAGATCAAAGCACAAGATGTACTGTCAACAAGCATGTATCACCGTAGAAGCAGAACATAATAAACTAGTAGTAATGGGGCATTTATGAAGGTGTGAGGATTCTTTCATCTGGTACTAAAAGGTTTAACAAACTGTAGCCCCAACTATATCTTTAAAGATTTCCTCTTACCTCCATATATAGAATTCATATATCCTATGCACTAATTACCTGAAAACACACTTAGAGATTATTTATCCTCATTTTTTGTTTGTTTTTGATCTTCTGTACACCCCATTTTAAGCTATTGAAATACTATCACTCTTTTAAAATTTAACTCAAATAATGCCTTCCTGAATGTTTCAGTTGAATCATCATTCAGGAGCAAAAGAGAAACTGAACATAAAAAGTAAGAATACTATCTTAAGCTGGATAATATCTAATCAAAGCCAGAAAAGAGAGACACAGAACAAATGTGAGACATGCTGATTGTCGACACTGTGACATCTATAGGGAGGCCACAGATTCACAATCCTGAGGGTCTTCATTTAAGATGGCACTGGTAACCACACTAAAATATTCCATACATTTGAAACATTGCAGGTAAGATTTTATTTATTCATTGATTTGCTGTTTGGCAGTATCCCTGGACTCTACCCAGTAGATACCAGGAGCAATCCCCTAACACACGTGACAACGAAAAACATCTCCAAACACTGGCAAATATCCTTTGGAGGCAAAATCATCCCTAGTGGAGAACCACTGCACTACTGGACAACGTAAGGGCCCCATTGTAGCCAAAGCTCTGTCTGGTTGCTCTATTACTCATGCTGTTGGACCAGTAATGCAAAGAAAGGAGACAGATAGGATAATTAATCAGCCCTAACCATCATGAGGAAATAAGACTGCTGCAAGAGAGAAGGGATGGACAGAAGGGTGTTGGGAATGCTGGGGTTCTCTGGGACATCTCTTGATGTTATTTGTGCCTGGTGATTGACATCTTGACAGGGAAAGACAACCAATAGCTCATACTCCTCAGGGATGGTAGTCTGGGTCACTTCTAGTAGAAGTGCTAAGAGTGAGAAAATCAGCAATGAGTACCAAAGGAGGGAGATAATAAGCTAAAACCACATCCTTAAAACCAGCTTGACACTGGCACAGCCTATAGCTGAGCCACTAACCCTCCGGTCATAAGTCTTGTTATTTTCATTTTTTTCTTCTTTCCAATATATTAATATTATGATCAGCTACTTTTTAAAGAGTTAGAGACACAGGGATCTTAATGTGTGAGGCACAAGATCTGAGTAGGACAAAGAAGTCTGAACCAGACATTTCTGACACTCCACTTTATATCATCTTGGCTACATGAGTACAGAGATAACATGGTAAACAGTTCAATGCACTTAGGTCCAAACTAAGCCAATAACACTCTAGGACTTTCTCTGAAGCGAAAAGAGCTTTAAGTTTCCCTGCAGGTACAGCCTGGAGATGCAGAGTTTGTCCCTGGGTGCAACTCCCAATTCATGAGAGACAAGGGACTGTGGAAAAATGTCTCACTCTCCTGCTGTCCTCCTGTGGAACAGTTCTGTGGCTCATTCTACACATTTTCTCCAATAAATGAGACACAGTTGCCCAAAGGGCTTCTCTCTTCCCTGTCTCAACCTATTCAATCCTGGATTTGGCTTCCAAATGACCTGTATTCCAGTTCTTTTGTTCCAGGCCCTGTTTGGGGAGGGAAAAAGCTGAGGAGCTTCCTAAGCAAGACACCAAAGCTAAAGAGCTTGGGCTTTATCCTCTATATGAGAGCAGCCCAGTGAATGAAACATGCCACCCCAGGTTAGTGGCCTCCAGGTCCAAGTTTCCCCCCTCAGTTTACCTATGCAAATTTATTACCTTTTTTGACATAAGCCATGATGGTGGAAAGTTGTGAAGCACTGCTCTAGGTAGTGGGAAACATACCACATTTTCAAAGCCAAGGAAAAGCCTAAAAGATATGTGTTTAAAAAGATAACTTTGGTAGCTGTGTAACAGAAGAGAGAAGGAAAAATGATGCAGAGATGTTGCTAGAAAGGGTATTGGAATATTTCAGTAAACGGCAATAAAAGAAAGACATATCTGAGGTATATTTATGACTGGGTGAAGATCTTTAGGATTAAGAAGGTAAAGTCATTAGGAGGACATTTCAGGAGACATTAAAGTTGCTGAGGATGATTCTGAGAGATGGGGTGTATGAAATGATAGCCAACCTTCAGAACGAGTCTTCAACAAATGTTATCAAGGAGTTATAGTAAAGGCAATGAAGATGAGGACAAGAGAGCCATATAAATGACATGCCTCTATGAAGTCTGAAATTTTTCTGCAAACATTAACTCTGAATAGATGTCCTTGTGATTCCAGAGCCTTGAGAAAATGGCAGCTCAATTTAGTAAGATTAAAAGGGAAAAGGTATTCATATTGTACAGATAGATTTTAATTAGGACTAACAGGTAGAAGGCAAGTTCTCTGAAGAGTTAGAGGAAGTTGTTCACTGTGGAGCACATGTATAGAAGGCACAGTGGATTAGAATTATTCCACATCTGAGGACTTAGATGGTACCTTATAAACTTCTATAGTCAGCGTAACACCACTTAGCATCTTGCAGACAGTAAATAAAAGTTATTGTACTGCCCTTGCTTTAAGTAGTGAAGGATTTAGTATTTAACTCCAGTAGCTGATATACAGTAGTTTAGTTCCATATATCCTACCAAGCCCAGGGCATGATTAGTTAGTAATTGAAATTTCAGCATAATTTTAAGACACAAAGAAATACCAGATCCAGATTAGCTCTGACAGATTCTCAAGATCTCAGCACATGAAAATGCAAGGCAGTGTGACATAAACACATTCAAGAATATGAAAGCTAGCCCTGGAGGAAAATACTTTTATTTTAAAACAGAAAAATAATTTTAACTGCCAGATCCCCAGGCTGTAAGAGACAGCACAATGAAATACTAGTGCTGAATTTGATTAGGAAATACATGCCAATAAAACGTTTTAAATACACTATTAATTTTATGGCTTTTAAGAAATACTGTCCGCCGGGGCGGGCGCACCTCTCTGCTCCCGCATGTGCCACCTCCCGCAGCTGCCCCGGTGCAAAAAAAAAAATACTGTCCAAAAGATATATTTGAATGAATGAACTGGAACAATAAACACTTCTGAAAGGTTTATTTATTCCCCGGCTATAAAGTGTTTTCCTGATTAGCCAAAATAGAAACATTAATTCCCGAAGTCACCAAACTGTCTTATAATGAAGTATCTAACTATTGATAAATTATAGTTCCTATTTAATTAGGAGGAGAAAAACTCTGATCATAATCACTGTTCCAAAGGAAAATAAACCCTAATAAAGAAAAACTTACTTACATGGAGATCCTTTTACATAGGCTTATACTCCTTCTAAGTATATCATTTGTATGAATACTATTAGCATACATTTTAAGGAACGGGTGTCAACTGGAATTCGAAGGGTTAAATAAGCGTTCCTACTTGCATCTCATCCAACATTTGAAGATGAATGAATGTTAATTCAGTGCAAGAATATATTTACATTTAAAAATAATCCTTTCAACCTCTATTTGCTAAATCACTTTTTTCTTATTTTGTGTTTCTTACAAATGATTCTAACTGCATGGTATGAGAATTGTTGAAAACAGTGCTGGAGTTAGAAAGTGGCTAAATAATAATGGTGCACCAAGAAATACTAAGCAATCTGGATTTCATTCTATAGACAATGGGGAGTCATTCAAAGTAAAGTCAAAACAAAGAAAAGATTCCCGTGAGTATGTGCAGGTAAGAAGATTGCTGCTCTAGATAGGGATCAGGATGATGCTAATAGAATAAGAGACATTTGAGCAGAAAGAAATGAAAAAGCAAGCCCTACAGTTAGCTGGGAAAGAGTTAGCCAAGCAAAGAGAACGTAAATGCAAAGGCCCTCAGGTGGGGCTTGCAAGGAGGCCCTTGGAGCTAGAGAGCAAAGAGTGGGAGGAAGAGGAGTGGAGGGGACAGGATTACACTGGGCCTTGTCACCTACTCCCTCGAGGGGGGCTGGAAAGCCTTTGGAGGGTGTTGGTCCAAAAGAATGATAAGATCTGACATTTCAAAAGGATAGCTCTGACTACTGTGTTTAGAAAAATCTTTAGAGTACCGCTGTCTAATAGCAATACAAAGGTGAGTCACAAACGTGATTTCAATTTTTCTACTAATGATGTTAGAGGAAAGAAATGTGTAATTAATTTCAATAATGCGTTTTCTTTAATCCAAACTATCCAAAATATTATTACAATATATATTCACTATATTGTTAATGACATATTTTACATTCCCTTTGAATATGAATTCTTCAATATCCAGTGTATCTTTTTAATAGCACATCTCACTTCATATTCTAGTGAGCCATATTTCTAGTGCTCAAAAGCCTCAAAAATGGCTAGTGTCTACTGTACTAGACAGCATAGCTTTAGCAGATAAAGATCTACCAGGAACACTAGTATACAGGTTTTCAATAATCCAGGAATAAAATGATAGTAGCTTGGACTCGGGTAACAGCACTGGAGGTAGTGTGAAATGGTTAGGCTCTGATGACATCCCGAAGCCAGCAGAATATGATGACAGATTAAATGTGTGGTATGAAAGAGGGAAAGCAAGGATGATATCAAGAATTTTTGGACTTAGAAATGAAAAGTAGGAAACTGCTAGTTAGTTTTAAAAAGACAAGACTACAGGCAGAGGAGGTTTGGTTTAGCACTACATCAGGTTGAGATACTGATTATAATTCCTAGTAGATGTCTTCGATACGTTACTCCTACTACAATGTAGAGGATGCCTTGGGCAAAGGCAAGACTAAGACAGGGATTTCTGTTAACTAGCATGAAGAGTAAGCAGAACCCATGATGAAAAGTCTTAAGATTGTTCAGGCAGTGGAAATAGATAGGAAGGAGAATATTCAAGAGAAGCATACCAACCAAAATTGATGGCACTGAGTGAGCAATGGGGCTGAGAAAGATGAGACAGAGATGTGGAAGATGATTCCCAGGAACAAGGCTTGCTAACTAGGTAGAAGCTGGTGACAAACATCATGACAGGAAAAGGCACAAGGAGGAAACAGTATTTAGAAATAAGAAATGAAGGCTTTGGATATGTTGATGTAAGGATATTTTGATGGCATCCAAATAAAGACATTTAGTCAGTAACTGAGACTATGGCAAGATGCTCAATGGTAAATATTTTTTCAAACAGGAATGATTAGCAAATAAAATACGGTTGGAAACATGGGTATGGATGAGAATATCCGAGGAATATTTACCAAAAGAGAAGGTGGCTTAAAGCAGAGTCCTGAGGAATACTAATGTAAAAGGAATGAGGAGGTAAAGTATATCCTGTTAGGAAGACTAAGCAAAAGCAGACAGAGGTAGGAAGAAAATCAGAGCAAGTGGCATCATATTTTTTTTTTTTTTTTTTGAGACAGAATCTTGCTCTGTGGCCAGGCTGGAGTGCAGTGCTGCAATCTCGGCTCACTGTAATCTCCGCCTCCTGGGTTCAAGTGATTCTCCTGCCTCAGCCTCCTGAGTAGCTGGGATTACAGGCGCACGCCACCACACCCAGCTAATTTTTTTCAGATTTTTAGTAGAGATGGTGTTTCATTACGTTGGCCAGGATGATGCCGATCTCTTGACCTCATGATCCACCTGCCTTGGCCTCCAAAAGTGCGGGATTATAGGCATGAGCCACCGCGCCCGGCCAGTGGCATCATATTAACAGGTGCAAGGGAAGAATGTATTTGCAGAAGGCGATCTGTATTGTGGATGTGCTAATATCTATCAAGCCTTTCAGCATTACCAAGGTAAACACTGTGTGCAGTACACTATGTTAGCTGTTGTGTCCAATACAAAAATCAATCAGATCTTTACAGCAAAGATAACCTAGACAGTGAGACACTAATTAGGAGTCTAATACAATATAAAAAGAGTAATGAGCATATAAACTATCATATGCTGTTATCGTTTAGCCACTTACACCCTACATGATGAAGCACCCAGGACCCTTGCATCTATATCCCAGTATGAATAAAAGCCAGCATATTGATTCTCTTTAAAAGGTAAATTTTAATTTTTTCCTTACCACTAAGTATGATTCAGATGGCCCAGGAGACTCTATAGATATGCTCAAGTTTTATCCACAAGCGAAAATGTTATTCTTTAGAATAACATAAAGATAGGAATAAAAATAAAAGAAGGCTGTTAAGAGGGATGGCTTCCCTAAAGGAGATAGGTCAACAATATGCTAAAGATAATTTTGCGAATAAGTTTTTGAAGCTATTTCCAAAATTGCAGTAAGACAATATTCCCAAAATTGTGCTTTGCAAGATAGGTGTTTTAATAGGTAAATCCATCTTAAAGGAAATGTATTCTTCCATACAACAAATATAGGCTGCATGTAGTAAATATGGTAAATAGTTTCATTTACTGTACTATCTAATATGCTAAAATTTATTTTAAATCCTGAAGAATAAATTACACAGTATTTCCCAAACTTTTTAACCTATAAACCTCTCACAGAACAACCATCAGTCTCTCATAGAACAATTATTCCCCAGAATATAATTTGGCAATTGATGCATTAAGAGTTGTAAAAGTATCACTGGCAGAAACAGCCAAATGTGATACACCTGGGACAATGAATTTGCCCATGCTAGAGACTATATCCCTCTTAACAAATAAATGTCAATTTCTAAGATCTGAACATGGGATAATTTTCAGAATACTGCAAGAATCAAGTATTCAGAATAAATAGTGAAAAACTATTAAAGATGATATAATAAGCTTTAACCCACAAGCTTGAACAAACTCAAGTTCAACGCCACTGAAGGAAACAATTCTTTGCAACCACTGTCAAAAAAAAGTCCTAACATATGTAATAATTTTTTAAATTAGATATTGTGATTATAATGCTATAATCAAGATTATGTCCAGTCATATGGGGGCAAAACAAAAAAATGTTTTATAGGCATACCTGAAAAAACATTGCAAATTCAGTTCCAAACTACTACAATAAAGTGAATGTTGCAAAAAAGTAAGTCATATACATTTTTTTGGTTTCCAGGTACATATCAAAGTTGTCACTAAACTGTAGTCTATTAACTGTGCAATAGAATTATGCTAAAAATCAATTTACATACCTTGATTAAAATACATTATTACTTAAAAATGCTAACAATAATCTGAGCCGTCAATGAGTCTGGTGGAGTCTAGTTTTGCTGGTGGAGGGTCTTGCATGGATGTTGATGGCTGCTGACTGATCAGGGTGGTTGGTGGCTGCTGAAGGCTGTAATGACTATGGCAATTTCTTAAAATAAGCCAACAATAAAGTTTGCTGCATTGGTTGACTCTTCTTTTCCCCCAAAAACTTATCTGTAGTATGTGATGCTGTTTGATAGCATTTTGCCCACAGCAGAACATCTTTCAAAATTGGAGTCAATCCTCTTAAACCTTACTTCTGCTTTATCAATTAAATTTATGGAATATTTGAAATCCTTTGTTTTTACTTCAACAATGTTCACAACATATTAACCAGGAGTCAATTTTATCTCAAGAGATCACTTTCTTTACACATAAGAAGCAACTTCTCCTTGTGAAAGTTTTATCATAAGATTGCAACAATTCAGTCACATCTTCAGGTTCTATTCTAATTCTAGTTCTCTTATTATTTGCACCACATCCCCAGTGACTTCTTCCACTGAAGTCTTGAACTCCTCAAAGTCATCTATGAATATCAGAATCAACTTCTTCCAAACTCCTGTTAATGTTGCTATTTTGGCCTCCTCCCTTGAATCACAAATGTTCTTAATGGCATCCAGAAGAGTGAATTCTTTCCAAAAGACTTTCAATTCACCTTGCCCAGAACCATCAGAAGAATCACTATCTTTGCCAGTCATAGCCTTAGGAAACGCATTTCTTAAACAGTAAGACTTGAAAGTCAAAATTACTCCTTGATCCATGTGCTGCAGAATAGGTACTGTATTAGCAATATGAAAAACAACATTAATCTCTTTTTAAATCTCCATCAGCTTCTTCAGTGACCCAGTGCATTGTCAATGAGAAGCAGTATTTTGAAAAGAATATTTTTTTCTGAGCAGTAAGTCTCAAAAGTGGACTTAAAATATTCAGTAAGCCATGCTGTAAACAGATGTGCTGTCATTCAGGCTTTATTGTTCCATTTGCAGAGCAAAGGCAAAATAGATTTAGTATAATTCTTAAGAGCACTAGGATTTTTGGAATGGTAAATGAGCACTGGCTTCCACTTAAAGCCACCAGCTGCATTAGCACCTAACAGAAGAGTAAGCCTTTCAAGCCAGGCATTGACTTCTCCTCTCTAGCTATACAAGCCCGATGGCATCTTTTTCCAGTATGAAGCTGTTTCATCTACACTGAAAATCTGTTGTTTAATATAGCCACCTTCGTCAATGATCTTAGCTAGGTCTTCTGGATAACTTGCTATAGCTTCTACATCAGCCACTGCTGTTTCACCTTGCACTTTTAGGTTACAGAGATGGCTTCTTTCCTTAAACCTCATGAGCTAATCTCTGTTAGCTTCCAAGTTTCATTTTAGCACATCTTCACCTCTTCAAGACTTCACAGAATAAGAGTTAGGGGGTTGCTCTACATTAGGCTTTGGCTTAAGGGAATGTTGTGGCTGATTCAGTCTTCTATCCAGACCACTAAAACTTCCTCCATATCAACAATAAAGCTGTTTCACTTTCTCATCATTTGTGTGTTCAGTGGAGTAGCACTTTTAATTCCCTTCAGGAACTTTTCCTTTCCATTCACAACTCGGCTAAGTGTTCAGTACAAGAGACCTAGCTTTTAGCCTCTCTCAACTTTCAACATGCCTTCCTCATTAAATGTAATCATTTCTAGTTTTTAATTGAAAGTGAGACTTATGCAACTTTTCCTTTCACTTGAACACTCAGAGGCCATTGTAGGGTTTTGTTTTGTTTGTTTTTTGAGATGGAGTCTCCCTCTATTGCCCAGGCTGGAGTGCAGTGGCGCAATCTTGGCTCACTGCAACCTCTGTCTCCTGGTTTCAAGTGATTCTCCTGCCTCAGCCTCCCAAGTAGCTGGGACTACAAGTGCGTGCCACCACACACGGCTAGTTTTTTTTTTTGTATTTTTAGTAGAGACCATATTGGACAGGCTGGTCTCAAACTCCTGGCCTCATGATCCACCCACCTCAGACTCCCAAAATGCTGGGATTACAAATGTGAGCCACTAACCCCGGCCTCTAGGATTATTTATTGGCCTAATTTTAATACTTCTCTGTCTTAGGGAGGCCTGAAGAAAGGGAGATAAATGGGAGACAGCTGGTCAGTGAACAATCAGAACACATTTATGGATTAAGTTCACTGTCTTATAAGGGCATGGTTTGTGGCACCCCAAAACAGTTACAACAGTAAAAAAGATCATTGATCATATATCATCATATATAAGATACATTATCATATATTAATAATAAAATATATAATTATAATAAAATGCTTGAAATATTGTTTGAATTACCAAAATGTGACACACACAAAATGAACACATGCTGTTGGAAAAATGGAATGGTGCCCGTAGACTTGCTCGGGGCAGGGTTGCCACAAACTTTCAATTTATAAAAAAAAAAACAAAAACCCACAGTATTTGTGAAGTGCAATAAAGCAAAGTAAATTTTAAAAAGGTAAGCCTGTATAGTTTTCATCCTTCCTCCAACTAATTTTTTAAAGTATGCAGGGAATCAAGCAAAAGTGAACACAAAGGCAATTTTAGAAACAAAAATATTACCGAACAAAGCAGCACTTAGATGGAAATGTGGAAGGCTTTTTGTCATCATTGTTATGATGGAGTTTTAAAGTAGATGTCATAATAAAAATCTCTTCTGAGCTGTCCTCTTCCTTCTACTACTTACTGCTTTTGTGATATGTGTGTGTATATACACATCTCTATATCCATCTATACATATATACATGCATTTAATATACACATACATGATACATGCATACATATTCATGCAATTATCTATATATATACACATATGTGTATATGTATACATATAATTTTTTCTTTTTCCTTTGCAAATATAATTTTTAGCTAATCCAAGCAGCTGGCCAAGATAAAGGTCTCCTTTTAAGTGAAACCTTTTGCTGTTCCCAAGAGAATGAGAACTATCCTCCCTGCCACCAGAAGACTGGCCTAACTTTCCAAAGCAGCAGAGGAGATAGTCAATCAGATGTTGGGGAAGCCATTCCTTAGAATAAGACTGTAGGAAAGCAATTTCTCAGGCCCTAATTAATGAAAGAAAAGAATTATCTTGTTATAAGAGAAAAAGGTTTTCTTACAATTGGTGCTAAAGATTTCAGCATATATAATCAGGAAAGCCATATTTGAGGGATGTATGCAATGTTAAAAGCAAATGAAACAAGGAGAATATTAATATTGATTCTTGAAAGGTTTCAGGTACTCAGTTTCAACTACTGTGTTTACATGGGAATTTCCCTTAAGCTTTCATACAATATTACTTAAAACAATAATTATTTTCCAATGATGTTACTCTACAGTTTAAAATTCTGACACCTTTTCTAAGAATCAATCTGTTTTCAAATTCCAAAGACAGGAATTGCTATTAAAGTGCTATAATTTCTTATTCTTCAGCAGCCTCCTCAGAAGAGATGTAGCCTGTGGTGAAATCAGTAAAAATAACTGAAATAAAGATATCTAAAGGCAAAAATAAAGCCTTTGACAGATCACGCTTTCATCAGCTTCTCCACAATTAGAGAAGTGTTTGATGTTCACAGTATATCCACTTCATGACAAACTTGTGGAGAACCTTTGGCCACACCTTGGGACATTCTGCTTGGTCCTCTATGAGAAGTGATGTTTTCAAAATTGGAACAAGTTTTAGCAAATATGAGAATGTGTATGTTTTAAAAGACAATCTTTAATAATTGCATTTTCATTAACGTTCCCTCTGTGTGTGTGTGTGTGGCAGAGGAAGAAGGAAGAACAAACTTCCAATGTACCCAACCATGAATACTAATGTTTTATTTAGTGAAACTCAAGCTCATGTATAGATAAAATAAGGGTATGTTATAATGTAGTGGGAATCAGTGAATCACTGTTTCCATTTGTAATACACTGAACAGCTGTGTTTAAGTGACTATCTATTAGTCATTCATTTCTTTAACAAACATTTCACAGCATCTACTATGTGCCAAGAACTGTGAAACAGATAGACAGCTTCTGCTGTTCCAAGTGCCTTGCACCTAGAGTGGTAAAGAAAAGGATAAAATGTCCATTTTAATAGCATAGGGAGTGTCTAGAGAAGGGAAAGATGCTGGGAGAGCCCCCAAGTCTGGGTATCTAGCATATCTGTAATTCCCCCTAGTAGCCTGGTAGTATCTACACCCAAAGGTAACTGTCTTAGCCTCTCCTCCTCTTTAACAATGGCCTTGATCTACTTCTTCTTCAATAAAAACCATAACCAATAACAATAATAATAGACTATCATTAACTGAGTGCCTTCAACAACCCTCAAGATAGGTGTCTTTGTCTACAATAACAAAAAACTATAGACTGGAAAGCTTATAAACAACAAAAATTTCTCACTCTTCTAGAGGTCGGAAAATCTGAGATTAAGGTACCAGCAGATTCAGTGTCTGGGGGAGGACCTATTTCTTGGTTCACAGGTGATGCCTTCTTGCTGTTGCCTCCATAGTAGAAGGGCCTAGCTAGATTTCTGGGGTTTCTTATAAGAGAACTAATCCCATTCATGGAGACTCTGCCCTCATGATCTAATCACCGCCCAAAGCTCCACCTTCTAATAATATCACCATGGGAGTTAGGATTTCAACATATAAATTATGTTGAAACCTTTAGACTATAGGAGTAGGTAAGCAGCAAAGTAGGATTTGACTCCCTAAAATGACTTTGATTCCCTAAAAGCCATATGACTTTCTTTAGTTAACATGCAGGCATTCATTCTTATACTGAAAAAGTTTATGTACTAGATGCTGGAAATACAACAATAAACAAAGAAAAGCATGGTCCCTGTTTTATGAAGTTGTAACTATAAATTGTGTTAAGGCCTCTGAAGGAAACAGAAGTACAAGAAGGGAAAATTCTGGGTGCATGCGTGTGGAGGTAGGACTCTCCGAGACATTTCTTTCTAAGCAGAGATGTATGTGAGGGAAGGGCAGGAAAGAGCCCTGGGGTAAGGGCAGAAGGAAAAGCAACCATAGCTCTGAAAAGGAAGGTAAGGAACCTTGTTATGAAGGGAGATGATGTGAGAGTGTGGCAACTGAAGGACTGTGTGGCATCAACATTGTTGCTGTTGTTTTCTCCTGTTAATTTTTTGGATGGATATTCTTAGCTAACAAGAATCCACTCTCCATGGTTTGGTTTCATTTGTAAACTATGAATAACAAACTATTTAACTCCCTAGAGTTTTTGTGAGGATTAAATGAATAAATACATGTAAAATAGTTTGAATAATGCTGGCTTAGACGAAGTTCTCAACAAGCTGAGAATATAATTATTATTATTTGGTAGGAGGTGTGGCAGACATACTCTAGGAGCCCCTGATGAGTCACACACTTGTAGAATTCCTTTCATTGATTATGGGAAGAACCTATGACTTGCTTAGAAAATGGGGGAAGTAATGGGCTGTCACTCCCTTGATTGTTTTATATTACATAAAATGTTATCTTAGCAAACAGGGGCAGAAATATTCTCCTGCTGGCCTTGAAGAAGTAAAAAAAAGACTGTAAATTGCCTAAGAGGGTAGCCTTTAAGAGCTGGGGGCTTCAACACTACCACTGTAAGGAAATGAATTCTGCCAGCAACCTGCATGAGCTGGGAAGAGGATCCCATGCTGCAGTTGATAATATACGTGTCAGTACCTTGATTTCACCATGCTAAGACCCTGAGCAGAAGAATCAGCAAAGCTGTGCCCAGACTCCTGACCATGAAAACTAACCTAACTCACTCCTATGGAGATAAGAACAGCATGCTACTTTAAGCTGATAGATATGTGGTAATTTGTTATATAGCATGGAAAACGAATACAGGGAAAGTGGGAACAACTCATTTGGTTGCTACTCCTTTATCAGTTGAGAGACAAAAGTATCTGTGTACATGAGCTGGGTGTGTTTCAGTGTGTGGGATATGGATCTATGGGATACATAATTAGGGACTTCCCAGAGTACTAAATGCCAAAGAAGACAGATTAGAAAGAGCAGACTGTAATTTCCATGAAGGCAGGGATTTGCATAGCATGACAAGAACAGAAACAATTAATTTTGAAGGAACTCATTTTGTCATTATTTAGTTATATCACTATTTGATGCCTCTACTTAACCCTACCCAGTTCTGTGATATTTTTGTTAGGGTGTATAAACAACAGATTTTATAAGGAACATACAGATGGTAAGAGCTACTTTTAGTCTTTGATGTAAAGTGAGAAAGAGAAAGAAGACAATGGATTTTAGCTTTGGCGTAGGGGTTATCAACGCTATAGTTCTGTTACTGTAACACAACCTTCCAAAGTGCAGACAATTTATGGCTTCCATTAAATCAATTAGCTGTGCACAAACCAGAAAATGGGAGGTAAATTCCTTCTGTTTATTTTGGGATGATTTAAATTTCTGTATATCCTGGTTCCTCTAACATCCTCTAAGGCCAAAAACAAAACAAAAACAACAAACCAATGCCCAGCCTCCCGCAACCCACAAAGCATCCTTCTGATGTATTCAAGACATTTCATGGTGGTCTGCTTAAGTAACCCAGTATGTCACAGTGGAAAGAGAGCTTGATTTAAAGTTAGAAAATTGGTCTACTAAGCCTAGCTCTGTATCTTCACAGCTGTATGAAGATGCTGTGATTTCTTAACAGCTCTGAGTGGTGTTTTGTTTCATTATTCAAATGAGGAAGTAAGCATATTTGCAAAGCTGTTATATGAATTAGAAATAATAAATGCAAATAACCTAGTATACTACCTAACATATAAGGAGTAAACATTTTAAAAATTAATATATACATAATACTACTAAGTGCTTAGCTTGTGATCCTTTAAATCGCAGCATTCTCAAATATGTCCTTAAACTGGAGCACAGATATCACGATATGTAAAAAGCAATAATCAGAAGGGACTCTCTACATTGAAACTAGGTATCACAAACGGAGAGTTTAATGTTTTGTTGCTTTAGTGCTGGCTGGTCACCTGACCTCTACTGTCACTGTTATTCTACTGAGAAATCAGCTACTTAGCCTTGAGCAAAATCAGTCCTATTACTCAGTTTATAGCTGACTGGCCTAAAGATCAGCATTGGAGCCAAAGCTGTACCAGAGACATATTACATGACTTACTTAATGAATAACCTCTTCTATGTATAGGGAAAGAGAATCTGGGATACCAGAAGAGATACTGTGAGAGGAACAGATACCCTAGAAACATATAGCACAAGACAGAGGTAAATGTAAATGTATGTTTAACATCACCTCCCAACTCAATTACTTTTTTAAAAAACCAGCAAATCTCCATTTCTTGCAATCTGAGCAAGGCTACAGTAACACAACCAGAAAGTATTACATTGAGTAATCTATTATATATTTTCCACCTTGAAGACAGTATACAGTTCATTGAAGAAAGAAATTCCATTTGCAAAGAAAGCCGAACACCATGAAAAAGTTGGACTGCAAAGTAATTACAAGCCAACAGTTCACTTTATAGACCACTATAAGGGTATAGGGTTTCATAAAGACTGCAAACCAACCTTTAAATTTTTGTAACAAAATGCCAAACATGCCACCTAAATTACACCAATACCAAACACCTAGCCAAAAATCCTAAAACATCTAACTCTCCTCTTTCATTACTAATAGAGAAAGCCTGTCATGTGACTTTGGAAACACTTATGCCACAATTAGTGACATGTCAAACCTTCATGCTTTTACTCCCTCATTTCCCAAAACAGATTCTAGTATAGCAACTGATGAGAAGTTCCTAAGGAAATAAAGGATTTTAAAATCAATTAAGTTTGGGAAACACTATACAAAGTTCAAATGTTTTCTTCACTGCAGAGCTCTGGGCCTTTTACTATGCAAATGAATGTAGCATTTCCCAAACTCATGAAAGCTCAGAACATTGCTCTCTATATTCTATGGGTCTGATATTCTACAAAGTGTGTACACTGTAAGAAATGTTGCTGTATAGTATCTATAGGTCAGAGCACTGGAGAATTATAAACCTAGAATCTACTTTTGCACTCTAACCCTGAGTTTACACACTTGCTAAACCTCAGTTTAATGAACTCTCAACTTAGTGATAAAGGCTAGCCTCAGAATTGACCTTTATGAACAAGGTCTTTGCCCTTTTAGCAAAATTGCCATTGAAACTTTATTCAAATGTTGCTTGGCATGACTGAGCACTCAAACCAATGATTCCTCTAACTAAAAAAATGAGGTATATGTGACTTACTGTGTTTGTCTTTGTCTTTGCTGTCTGGAACCTCTGAAATAAGTGTGTTCACATCCAGGACCCTCATTCAAGAGCATTTCTAATATAATGACCACATTTTATCCCCTCCTCTTTATCATGCACCACTTGTCTCTTTACCTATGTCTCAAAGATTTTATTTTTTGGTATGTACCCCCTCAATTTTTAAATGTAAAGAGATCATAAATTATAATAGCAAATTTTAATAACCTCAGGTTTTGTGTAGATATCTGATTTAAAAACATTATCCTTCCTAAAACTAAAGATAAAAATTAGAAACATCATTGTTAGTGACAAAAATATTCGTCACACAAACATGATGTTTTAGACAGTAATCACATTGAGTTTTTCAATAATTACACATCAACACTGGGACCACTTTCTACAGCAAAATCATCCTTCCTTCCAGTTACTGTGGCTAGAGGGATAACAGAAGGCTAAGCTGAATGTGTATAATGTGTAAGTGACATTTTAAAAGGCTAAAGTGAAAAGCAAAGTGATAATACAGGGGCAGAATGCTATTCTTTTAAATATGCTAACATACATGGTAGATCTGTACATGCCATATTGGCTTTAGAGTGTAAATAATGAATCTGTTGAATTTTTAGAGAATTTGCTAGTTTGGAAGCAGGTAAATAGACAAGATTCTCAAAGAAACAGGGGAGTTGGGCAAGTTTCAGTAAGGTCAAGTAGACTCAAGATAAATTAACACATTCATACATGCACAACCTAGTTATGATATTCAGCCCCAGAGTGTGGACACAATGACACTTTTGAGAAGCAAGAATAAAGTAGAATATAAAGTAAAACACAGAGGCCTCACATGACCTTGTCCATTGTCCTGAGTCAGTTACTGAAGGGGGTGTACTAAGGCCTTCTACCAGCTAGAAGAACCCTACACCTTCATTCACTCTTAGTGTAATTCGAAGCTTTGCAATCAGGTGTTCTTAGTTAGGTAAGTTAACCAATTATAAACTGAATTAAACCAGTCCAGAATAAAAAGTGGACAAGAGGTATGAAAAGATTCCTACCCAAAAATAGATTCAAGATAACACTAATAAGCAAATTTAAGCAAAGAGTACTAGAGGAGAGCAGGCACAGGTCCTTCCCCTAATATGAATTCATTGTGTGTCACAGGGGAGGAGACTTGGTGAAGAGTTGGGGGTCTGGTGAAATATGTACCCCACAGATCTAGAGAAAGCCACCAACTCAAGAAAGGAGTGTTGGTCTAAAGCTGAGTTGGGGAAAACTTGGACATAATGAAAAGGAAGCTTGCTTCTTATGGGAAATATGAGAGCCATAAGAAATACCCTTGGCCTGTTTTAGAGTTGAGAACCTACCATATGTTTTAGGGCAAGTTACTGTAAATGTGAAAGTGATTAAAATAGAAGCTCTCTTTTTCCTTTAGATCTAATGTTCTATGGCATAGGTAGAGCAAAGGAAAAAATGACAATAACTAGATTCAAAGAAGCAACAGTTAATGGAAAGAGGGTGAAATAAACTTAGGAAGAAACTTAGTGCTGCTGGATGAGTGGTGATTCCATGAACCGGGAACCTACCTATACTGAATACAATTTGAGCCCTTGGCAATGTGCTGTGCTAAAATGTAACAGACAGACATTGCTGAGATGCAAAGCAACACAAAGTGTGAACACACAGTGCTTAGTGAAGACTGAAAAAGCAAAGGGCAATGATAACTTACAGGAGAAAACTTTTACAAAAATAAATACTACTTGAAATGTATGTGGGAGGGTGGGCGGCAGGGGCAGTTTCCACAATTGAAGTGGATTGCTAGCCTTTTCTGGGCAAAAAGGAAAGATACAGAGGCCATGTCATGTGCACACACTCCCCACAAGTAGGAACTGCCCAGCACTTCTTATGCCATACAAATGACTCCATGGACACACATGCAAGTCAAACACCCACTATGATGAGTTGAGACCAGCATGTAACACTGAAGTTTTGCATGGGTTTTAATACATACAGAATCTTCTTTGTAGGAACGTACCTAACCTGTACTTTGAGAAAACATTGCATTTTGCTGTGTTCAAACTTTTATAACTGTTGTTCATGGAAAATTATGTTATGGAAGTTACCACTTTTGGTCTCTCTGTTAATATTCTACCATATGTGTATCAGTCTCTAACTGCAGCTCTTGCAATCATGGTCATGTGATATATACATGCAGTTATCCAGATAACCTACTCCCTGTTATGCCAACATGAATGCTCATGCCTGACTGCTAATATCCTGGAACACATAAGGTTTCACAATTAAAAACTTTCTTTTATTTAATATATGACATATATTTGATGAAGATAATGAATAAAAACTCAGGCTGGCCACATTGGCTCATGTCTGTAATCCCATAACTTTGGGAGGCTGAGGGGGGGCTGACCACTTGAGGTCAAGAGTTTGAGACCAGCCTGATCAACATGGCCCATCTCTATTAAAAATACAAAAAAATTATCTGGGCATGGTGGGCACCTGTAATCCCAGCTACTTGGGAGCCTGAAGTAGGAGAATCGCTTAAACCCAGGGGGCAGAGGTTGCAGTGAGCCAACACTGCGCCACTGCACTACAGCCTGGGTGACAGTGCAAGACTTCATCTAAAAACAAAACAAAACAAAACAAAACAAAACATTGCTGTGGTAGTTGCTGTCTCTCATGTCTCTCAGTATTCTCCCCTTCATTCTTGTCCAGTCAAACCCCACCCCTAGTTTGAGCAGCACTAGAGATGATCTTTCCTAGACTCCCTTGCAGTTACCCATGGCTATGTGTCCAACTTCTCAACAAAGGAACGTGAGCGCATGTGATGTATGTAACTTGTGCACTGCTAGTGTATCCCCAATCATTTAGCTAGGACATGGATGGTCCAGCTTCAACCACAGGCAACAGCCTGGCAGCAGAGCGGACAAAAAGAAGAACAGAAGTACTGCACAACTCGATGGAGCAAAACTGCCAAACTCCCATGGATGTACTCACTACTTGCAGACTGTTATTTTAGAGAAAAACCACTATCGTGTCTAAGCCACCATTTTCTGCGACTCTTTTTATAGCAACATAGCTGCTACCTTGACTGACACACCCTGAAAACCAACAAATGCACACATACATACAAACATACATACATACATACATGTGAAACACTGCAAAAAGTTTCAGGAGTATCATGGATCCTTGAAGCCTTTCTTGGTATTCCGAGCTCAATATTTTATAGTAATTGGGGTAGTTAAAAAGTATCTTAGGAAAACTAGCTTTAAAATCATCAGAGGAGCTTTTGTTCGGAACAACCACAAGAACACTCATCTGATCAGCCAGTATTGTAAACTACAGGTGAAATAAGAGAGCAGTCTGAAATATAAAACAGATTAAATGACTGGCTCCTTCCCAAATAACCTAAATTCTTTCATATCTCATCTTTATTTTCAGGTCTGCAAGCAAGTAATCTCAATGAATGTCAAAATCTATTTAAGTGTGTCAATGTAAATGCCAGGAGCAACAATCACTTAAGACTCTAAAACTATAATACAATTCCTTTTTAAACGACAGAAGGCATTAAAATACCATCATTCATATTCTCTGTCAGTAATGAAAGATGAAATTTCAAAACAAACATATTCTACAATAAATATATCAGGTAGAAAACAAACAGCCAAAATCATACTTTATGATTAACTACTATAAACAAATACAAAAAGAATTTTTGCAAAATAATAGCAACTGGAGGATCAACAACAGTTCTCAAATTTTTGCCAATGCATTATTTAGTTTCTCTGTAATTCTATATCTCATCTTAACCAACAAATAACATCTAAAATATAATCTATTGTCTGTAAACCAGAAATTGGAAGAGTACATGTAACTATTTCATATAGCAAGAACATTTAAGAAAATAAAGATTGCATATTTTATGATAGTATCACCATTTTCTCCAGCAACTGCAGGACTGCCTAAAATCTTAATCTTTTTGACACAGCTTTGTATTGCTGAGTGATATATAAGTGATTAGACCAAAAATGTAAGAGTGTGAGCCCTGAGAGAAATTAGTAGGGAAGCAATCGCTATGACAACACAGCCTGGCTCTGCAAGGGATCCCCATATTCTCTCCCAGATACAGAGTGATCTAATCACACCATATGGTCTCACCCACAGGACTCATAGGACCTATGAGCAAACAATCAACCATCTAATTTATTCAAATGATAAAGGGGAGGAATGGCTCTTAAAATTCCAAGCTGTTTAAAAATCAGTTACCAGTGACACAATTCATTATCACAATAACTGAAAAATGTTTCCATTTAATTAAATAATAACCATACACTGACAAGTTAACAATTACTCATTTGGGAATTCAGATTGTCCATAAGACATTTCTTACCTCATAAAGTGGAATAAAATACAGTTAATATAAATGCAAAAAATTGGACAAGAGGAATCCAACCAAATTTTGGAAGAAGATCACATATATTTTGAAAGCAAGTCTGAGGCACATTGCACAAAATCAAATATAAAATTAAATGAGAAGAATATTCATCAAATTTGCATATAAAGGCATAAGAAAGAGAAAGCAAATGTGAATGCCGTGGACATTAAAAATGAAAAATTATCTGTTTCCTCAAAAGGAAGAGAGAAATTATGGCAATAAAACAAATATACACATCTGTTTACAAAATAAGACGTAATTTGGTTATTTAGAAATCAATGCAAGAATAACCATGATATCTACATTCATTCTAAAATGACAAAATTGGACTGTGGGGCTAAAATATAGGAAACTAAATAGAAAATCTAAATGAAAGGATAAATATGGCAAAATAAAAAAGTGAGAACATTTTAAAATCAACCTTCAAAAAAAGAGTACAATTATATTCAAAAGGCAACAGCATTTTGTATGCAAATTTATTTCATCATAACATTTTTCAAAAATTTTATAGTCTTTGTTTTTTCCCCCGAAACAAAAACCCATAAAAAAATCAGTAAAGAAATAAAATAGTTTAATATGATCAAGTGAAATGAAAGTTCATATATTTTAACTGTATGTTTAAAGACAATAGCTTGATGTACACATCTTTCTTGTTTGAAAGAACTAAAAGAGAAAGTAAAAACCGTTACCCTTTACCAACTGATCTACATCTAAATATGTAGGGAACTGTAAATTAGATCATTAAGTACAAAAATTCAAGGAAAATTGGTATTGGTTGAAACAATCCTATTTAAAAGAGTGCCTAGAAAGATACACGTTTTTAATAAAATAAAAAGAAATGGTCTAATTTTACATCTTTGAGCCTATTCAGAAGTGCACATTCAGAAGACTATAGTCAGAAAGATTCCTTTACATGAACTATGATCAACTGAAAGAAAACGCAAATAGAAAAATGAAGTTAATTATGGACCATTCTTTCTAGCCCATACATTCTGCTGTCACAGTTTCTTAAACTGAAACTATTGCTAATTACAGTTTCCTAGCTAGCTTTAGTGAAGTGCCAAAGAAACAAGGTACAAGTCGGGGAAAATAACGCATTGTCAAGATCAGTGGCCACCAGTCAGCTTTTAAGTCAAAATTACTGTACATCCCAACAAGGAGCTAGGGGTCATGGTGGGAGAGGAAGTCATTAGGAAATGGTGGTCAGAGTGGGCAGAAATATAACTCTAGTTGCATGTGTGACAGAACAGGCTGGTCATTGCAGAGCCAAACAAATTAGGGCAGAAGAATATATTTTTTTTAATTTTTGCACATGTAACATACTTTACTTGAAGTTTAACATATATAGAAAGTGAACAAATCATAATCACAGCTTGAATCACTTTTACAAGATGAATACTTTTATGTTATCAGCAACCAGATTAAGAAACAGAACATTGGCCGGGCGTGGTGGCTCATGCCTGTAATCCAAGCACTTTGGAGGCCAAGGCGGGCGGATCACCTGAGGTCGGGAGTTCAAGACCAGCCTGACCAACACAGTGAAACCCCATCTATAAAAAAAAAAAAGAAACAGAACATTAACAGCACTCAGAAGTGCTCCCTCCCAGCTACTAATCCCCAAGAGCAATCTAACACCATAGATTCACATTTTGCTTTTTTTTTTTTTTTTTGACCTTTATAAAAATAGAATTACACAGTACATACACTTTTGTATTGGGCAGTTATGCTCAACAATGTATTTGTGAGATTCATCCATGGTGTTGCATATAGATGTAGTTTATTCATTCTCATTGTAAAATCAAACACTGGAATACTATATAGCAATTTATTTATCCATTATGCTGTTGAAAGGTGTTTTGGTAGTTTCCAGGTTTTGGCCATTGTGAACACCATAGCTACACATTTTTTGCTCATTTTTTTATTGGTAAACATATTACTGATTTCAATTAGGTATAATCATAGGGAAGAGTTTAAAACTAGGTCAACTTTAAAAAATACTGCCAAACTATTTTTCAGAGAAGCAGTTCACTCCCCACCAATATAAGAGTTCTATTTGCTTCACTTCCTCACCAATGTTTGTTATTGTCAATATTTGCTTTTCATATTTATGTATGTTTGTTTTTCTTCCTCCTGGTCATGCAGTTGTATTACACTGTAGTTTAATTCATGTTTACTTGATGACTAATGAAGCTGGGCAAATTTTCATATGTTTACTGGCCATTTAGATTCCATATCAAATGCTACCTCATGTATGTTTTCCCAATTGATAGAAATTATTAGCATTAATGAGTGAATGTAGCAAAATTGTTGAATCATAGTATCACTGATTGATTAAAGTCAATGTCATTGCTAAATGTTAGAACCAAATATAAATTTTGGAAAATTATATATAACCATATGAAAAATATCTTGGAATATATAAATTCAAATAAAAGATGTGTGAGGTCTCTACATAAGTGGTTCACAATCTCTTAACCTTGGGAAATTTGTCCTTCTGGAACCATTTGACAATTTCTAGAGAATGCTTTTGATTGTTAGGGACTGGAGGCAGGGGATGCTACTTATATCTAATAGGCCGAGGACAGGTATGCTGGTAAATATCCTATAAGGACAGGAGAGCCATCCCCAAGGCCATCCCCCACCACAGAAGATTATCTAGTACAAAATTAGTAGATAGGAGATGGTGTTACATAGTACTTATGGACTGGAAGACTCAATACTGTATACATGTCAGAGTGTACTAAGAAACTCTCTGGGGTGAAAGATATGTTCATTATTGTAATTGTGATAATAGTTCCATGAGTGTGTTTATATGTCAAAGTTTATCAATATGTACACTTTCAATATGTGTGCTATTTTACATCAGTTATACATCAATAGAGCTGTTATTTTATTCTCAAAAATAACTTACGAGAATTGAGAAGATATAAAAGTTCCACAACTATTAAAGAAATTCAGTCTGTAATTAAAAGTTTTCCCAAAAAGATCTCTAGTCCAGATAACTTTAAAAGTATAGTTTTCCTAACATGTTGAAAAGATATAATATAAATCTTACACTAAACTTGGCATCAAATAGAATATTTACTAGATAATTTTAAATGAGTAGCATTACTTGTATTACCAAAACGCATCAAGTACATTTTTAAAAAGAATATTACAGGCCAATCTCCACTTGATCAAAATTGTAAAAATGTACAACAAAATATTAGCAAACTGCATTTAGATGTGCATGCAGGGGCGTGTGTACATAGGTTCATTCTAGGAATACAAGGTTTATTTAATATCTAAAAGCAATTGGTCATTTATCACATTAACATAATAAAGGAGAAAACAATCATCTTAATAGATACAGAAAGAACTGTTTGTAACTAAAACTGAGAAAACTAGGAATGGAAAGAAACTTCCCTAAAATGACAAAAAGCATCTATAAAATATACCTGCATTAAGCATCCTGGATAAAGATGAAATAATAAAATATTTATCCCCAAGTTTGAAAACAAGTTATAGATGCCAGCTATCACCACTTCTCTTCAACACTATACCAAGGATATTAACCGGTAAAATAAGGAAAGAAAGGTATAAGAATTTAAAACTAATAAAACTGTAATTATTATAAACAATATAATGCTGTGCTCTGTGTGTTGACTGAGAGGATGAAAAACTATACACTATTAAAATTAATAAGCAAATTAGCACATTCAATGGAAAAAATCAATATATAAAAATTGATTTGTATATCAACAAAAATAGCTACAATTTATAATACCAGCAAAAATCAGCAAAGACATAGGAACAAATTGATCAAATGATGTACTACCTTCCCTAAGGGAACTATGACATGTTGAGAGAAATCAAGACCTAAATAAATAGACCTAAATATATAGACCAAACAAGTTATGGTCATGGATTAGAAGATTCAATGTGGTAAAAGTTTCAATTTTCCCTAAGTTGTTCTATATATTAGATACATTCTATAACCAAAATTCCTGTGCTTTTAGGAACATTTATAACATTATTCTAAAATTTCTATGATAATACAAAGGGCTTCTAATAACCAGGGAAAAAGAACAAAGATAGTGAGCTACCTCTACAAAATATCAAGCTACCAATAATCAAGATAACATGGTTTTGGCCTAAGGATAGACAAAAAGACCAATGCAAAAGAACAGTGTCATAAATAGAAGTTCACATATCAGGTCAATTGTTATGACAAATGTGACATCACACTGCAGTGGGGGGAAACAGTGACCTTTTTAATAGATATGTTTGGCCAACTGGATATGTATCTAAAACAAATTAATCTCTTTGTCATACTCATGTTCAATTCCAGGTGGTTTGTAGATATAAATCTAAATGTAGCATAAGTACATCTCTTCACATGATGCAAATAGGCTTAATAGATTAAGATGAATTAGCAAATTGGAGTACATTAAGAACTTCTCTTCATCAAATAACAACACTGAGAGAATCAAAAGACAAACCACAATGCACAAAGATATCAGCAATATAGAGAAACAATTTATACCCTGAATTTATAAGAACTGATGCAAATCAACAAGAAAAAGGATGACTCAATAAAAAACAGTAGACTAAAGACACAAACTGGTAATATACAAAAGGGGATATCCAAATATCTAAAAACATGTCAAGTGTTGCTCAACCTCATTAGTCATCAGAGAAATACAAATTAAAATCACTATGAAAAATTGTAAAGTTTGATAATACCCAGTCCTGGTAAAGATGTGAATACCATGAATGTTCACATATCACTGGTGGCAATGTAAACTGGTGTAACCATTTTGAGAAACTATTTAAGATAGTTTAATACTATCTTCAAAACCTGAATCTATGCATACTCTATGACCCAGCAATTAGACTTGTAGGTATATATCTCAAAAACTTTTGTACTTAGGTAGACCAAAATCATAGATACCAAAATGTCCATAGCAGCACTACTCAAAGTAGCTGCAAAATGAAAGCAATTCAAATGTCCATGAAGAGAATAGGGAATTACAATGTTATTCAATGGAATACTACACAGCAATGAGAACTGTTGTTACACACAACAAAATTAAATAAATACAGCAGAGTACATACTGAATAATTCCAGTATATGAAGTTCAGAAACAGACAAACGTAGTTGATGGTGAAAAAAGTCAGGATAGTAGGTTCTTTTATGTGAGTATTACCTAAAAGGGTAACAGGAGTTTCCAAAATGCTAGGGTATGTTCTCTCTTCTTAAAAAATCTGGATGCCAGTTATAAGGATATCCTCCCTTTTTAGAAAAAATCATTAAGCTGTATAGCTATCAGGTGGGCACTTATCTGTATGCATGTGGCATTCCAATACAACTTTCACACAAAAATAAATTATTTTTTTCCTTCCATAATTTCTTCATTTTTATGAATAACAGATTTGTAGAACAAGAAAGATAAATACAGTAGTTGAGGAACATTTGGCATCCATAAAATCAGAAATGGACACAGAAAATTTGGAGCTTGTTGAATATAATGTGGGTCTAATATTTTTCTGCAATTACCTGTAGTTTGGCACATAATTTTTAAAATCTAGAGTTTAAACTTGATTTTGCTACTGAAAGTGGCTCATTTTATATAAATTAAAAGTTTATACTAGTTAACTGATCATGATCTAAAATTTAATAAATCATCATACACATTTGGTATCAGGAAAATATTTTCAGTTAAATTAAAAAAAAACATATACTATCCTCATTTTGGAAATGGGTCTATATAAAGTTGCTGGGATGGTATCCCAACACTTATTCTTCCCCCGGTGAAATAAATATTTATAAGATACTAAAAACACAATAAATGGTAGCTGCATTGTTGCTATCTTCTGTTATCTTCTGTAATACAAATTTTATGCATGCACATTTTAAGATATCCAGAAAACAAAAATATTCACCTCTTAAGAATCAACTGTATATTGAAGTATTAAAATATATTAATACTGAATATTAATAATAGCTTATTCAATCTTGTTTAACCAATTTTTCTTGGCTTCTTTCCTTTCCTGTCAATAGAGTTTCTGAATGGATAAAACATTAAGAAAAATTTAACTATGAACACAGATGACAGAAAGTAACACTCTGGAAACTATCCCAAAAGGAGATTAAAGAAACTTGGTAAACTGAACCACTTAAAACATTTCCTCAACCCTCCATCAAAACAGCCTTTCTATACTCACCATTTATTTAATGATAGTTCTAATGTATAAAACACAAGGATTAATGAGGATTTGGAGCACTAAAATATCAGCGAATAAAAACAAATCTGTAAAGGCTTAATGCAAGATTAGGCAAGAAAATCATGTTCTAAGTATTATTAACACCTTTGACTTTACACATTATCAATGGCATTGCTTCTGTTTTAAAATACTGTGCCATTTTCTAAGTTTGCATATGTGACTGCTTCTAGATTATAAAGTGTTGAGCACAGGCACTATATCTACTCATTAATTTTATCCCCAATGCTGTCAAATAAATGGGACACCTATGAGTAGCAAAATGCAATTTATATTATTGTGATCACTGAAAACCTACCATAATAAATAATGATAAAACAAAAGTAAAAATAAAAAGAAATAGTCTACTTATTTGAGGAAACTACTTTAAACAATTACTCACTAATGTAGGTATTTATAATGGAAACTGTCAAGCTCCCTGTGTTAATGACAATCTATACTTTAATATAATCCTTTCTTTAGAGGCATCTGTAACATCAAAAAGCTTGGCAAACTGAAACTTTTCTTGAATGTGAAATGTAACTTAAGATGATAGGAAATAATATAAAGGAGTTTTTGTGAGATATTCTTACTCATAGAAATAAGACGTTAATCTGAATTTCATTAAAAACAGTTATTGAGTGCCTACTACATTACAGCACATATTGAAATATACATGCACCACTAATATGTTACTTTTTGGAAAAGAGTAGTTTATTTAACAAATGCCTTTGGCATACTTGGAAATCTAGCAGAGGAAAACAAATTTAAACCAAAACTTATTACCATATAAAAAAGTTACATAAAAAATCTAAAGGTAGTAGAGTTCTACTTCCAGAGTGGTGGTGTGCAGAGCTCTGTGGCACTGTTCCCTGGAGAATCAGTCATAATGGCGAAAATTACTTTTAAAATTACCCATTTAGAGTACCTGGAATTTGCCCTAAGACATATAACAAATGAAGAAACAGTTATTCAAAAATTCTGCTAAATCCTGGAAACCACTGCAAGAATCTGTGTCACTTAAGTTCTGACCCATCCATTCCATCCAATAGATTCATGTGAGAGAAGCTTCTCTCCAGGCAATTTTGGCCAAGAAGTGTGGAAGGGGATGGAAGGGTTGAGGGGGTGATTTCTCCCCTCCCAATTCCCAGTCAATTGACACTGCAATTCAATGGACGAGGCAGAGACAGATCTGAAGGATTTCTCATCTTTTCCAGCTTCCAGTTCCAAAGGCTAAATACCTGGCAAGTACAACCAAGAGGTCAAGGGCTTTTTTATTCTGGCCAGTGGCCACTGTAGAGTGGTGGCTCCACTCACAGGCCAAGAATACTAGGGCCTTTACCCCAGCTCATTCATATGGTGGATGTTTCATTCCAGGAAAGGCAAGCTGAGCACCCCCACCCAATGCTCTGCAGGAAAGACTCTTCTGTTCCCATCTGGAGTAATGACTCTAGATTTTGTCCAGGCAAAGAGGAAGACCATAAGAACAGAGAGTTTCTAAGGTCTCCCTAAAGCAACTATTTAATATAGAGTATGGGAAGTCTGTGCCTAAGAGTGATCTTGAAACCAATGGAGATTTTGGTTGTGAGCAATTAAGAGGAGACTGGTAGCTTTATGAATGTAATAAGCTAAAAAGTAAGCCAACTAATCTACCAGAGAGAACCAGGGAGAAAGATGATTAAGAGCTCCCTTGGGACCTGAACCACCTCAAAAACTGGCCTAAAAACACCCTGCAAAGGAACCAAAATTTAATTTTATCAGACTATGGAGGAATTTATGCCCAGGGCATTGTTGCAATCAATAAAGCAATCAGGCAGCAATTCAGGGACCTAAGGTGTGAGTGTGATATCAAAGCAGGTTATAAAATTTTGAGCAGTGATTATTATCTTCCTAATAATTTTATCCCCACTGCTTATCAAGTAAATAGTATACTTAGAAACAAGTTCACAATGGCAAATATAATTTTACTATGAATGGCAAATATAATTTTACTGTTACCATTGAAAACCTAATATAATTTATGAATGGCAAATGTAATTTTCTGTGGACACTGAAAACCTAATATAAATTAACCCATTCCCCAAGCCAAATACAAACAAACTCCTAAAAATTATGGCATATAATGATAAAATAAGGGTACAATAAAAACAAATACTCTCCATCCGAGGAAAACACATTGTTAAGTAGTCACTACATTTCACTTAGCCATTCAGTAATAGTTTAACATAGAGATCAGGGATAAGGTGAGTTCCACAGTGACAGTGCTCATGGCCAAGGTTGTACCCTGTCATGCTGCAGAGAAAGTAGCTTCACTAATAAAGTCAAATTTTTAACCAAGTTAGTAAAAAGACAACAATAAAAACAATTCCTGAGGAAGAGATTAGCAGTATATATGTATGCTATACGATATAACCTACAATATCCACTTGCAAAAAAGAAAAAAGAAAGAAAAAGACAGAGAGGGAGAGATATACAGATATGCAGAGAGATACAGATATGCAAAGAAACTGAAAAGAATGACTCAGTCTAGAAAACAGACAAAAAAACTTCTAAGTAATGCTCTGATGTTGGATTTAACAGAAGAAGCTTTCGAAGTAGGCATTTCAAATATCTTTAGATATCTAAAGTAAACCATGTTTACATAAACTAAGGAAGGTATGACAGTATCTCACCAAATACAGACTAAATAAAGAGAGAATCAAAAAGGAGAGAGTGACATTGAAAAAGAGTGAGATGGAAATTCTGGATTCAAAAGTAAAATAACTAAAATGAAAATTTGATTAAGAGGGGCACAATAGTAAATCTGAACTAGCAGACGCAGGCATCAGCAAATATGAAGATACAGTGATAGAGAGATTATGCATCCTAAAAAAGAGGAAATAATTTAAATAAGGAACAGACATCATAGATAATGCAGGGTGCAAGAACTATTATACGTAGTGGAAGTGATAGGAGAGAGGAAAAAGAGAAGAAAATATTCAAAAAAATAATGTTTAACTTTCTACATTTGATGAAAAACAACCTACAAATTGAAGAAGTTCAACAAACTTTAAGTAGGATAAATGCAAAGTGATTCACACCCAGACACATTCTGGTAAAAACGCTGAAAGCCAAGGAGAAAATTCTGAAAACAGCAAGAGAAAAATGACTTGTCATGTACAGCAGAACTCTAATAATATTAACAGCTGGCTTCTCATCAACCCAAAAATAAGTGAAGAAAAAAAATCCATTTACAATAACATTAAAAGAACAAAAGAGGAATAAATTTTTTTTTAATGTAACACTTATACTCTGAAAACTAAAAAACATTGTGCGAAGAAATGAAAGATCTAAATAAGTGGATATTCATCCTCTGTGGACAGATCAGAGGACTTGGTATTGTTAAGCAATGTCAACACTCCCCAGAGTGATTTATAGATTCAAGGCAATTCCTATCAAAATTCCATCTGGTTTCTTGATAGAAATTGGCACACTTATCTTAAAATTCTTATGGAAATTCAGAGCCCCAGAATAGACAAAACCATCTTGAAAAAGAAAAGCCAAATTGCAGAACTCACGCTTCTAAAAATCTAAAGGCAAAAATTTTTAAATATGAAAAGATTAGAATACTTTGGAGGATATTCATATATTATTAATGTAGGGAATATATTCTTTAGACAGAAAAAATGAAATCACAAAAACCTCACAATTTTTTTGTATAGCTGCTAATAACTTTAAAAAAAGACAACAGATCTTTTGGGAAATACTGGGTAAAATGCCCCAATCTGCTTTATTACTGTAACTTTTACCCTCTATCATGCTCTTCTCTCTGACCTCACTAGTGTGTTAACTTGTTCCTACCATGACCATTCTTGAACCTGTGACCTGCTGTGTCTCCTCATCCCTTTACTTTCACCCAGTCCATTGTTCTTTTTTCATTCCCCCTCCTTTACAATTTGAGCTTTTCTGGTCCTTCATGTCAACAAGATTCTTACCCTTCCTGTCTTTTCGATACACACATATGGCTACAGCTGAATCCATCATGGATGGTTCCACTATACAGCCAACACTTTTGGAAAACTTCAAGCAGAGAGGTTTGATAATTTCAGGGCCTTTACCACTCTCTAAGGTAAACTGACATGCTGCTTTCAGTGAACTCGCTTTCTCACCCTTCAGTTGTTATTTCAAACTTCATTTTGTTCTGCTCAAGCTTCTTACCTTCCTCCCTACCCTCATCCTACTCATCACTACCAGTACATGATCCTGGTATCACTTTCCTGGGGAAAAAAAGAACCTGTGGCGATCAGACAGGAATGCCCTAGATTTTCTACTAGGAAACTTCAAATATACTGTATTTACCAACTTTCTTCCTCTCTTTCAGTTTTTGTGAAAGCAATCCTCTTTCTCCTTTCTAAGAAAAAGTATGCCAGTGCCTCAATAACCACCTATTCCACCTCTGCCTTCAGGAATTACTACAGTAAGCCACTGATTTCTACTTCTATCTTGATTACTTAATTGCTCCCTCTCAAAGAAACCTCTATCACTTTGATCTCTAAACATATTAAATCCTTTGCCACATGAAAAAATAAACCAAACAAAACCTCATCTCTCTCCTTAACATGCTATTTCTCCTTAACATGCTATTACAGTTACCGCTACGTTGGCTCCACTTTTAGGCAAATTTATTAAAAGACAAGTCTGCATTCTCAACTTCTTTCTTCTCTAACTTACATCTAACTCCTATCTGGATTTCTCCTGAACAAATAAATGAATGGTTCTCAAAAGCATACTAATTATAAAGGAGACAAAATTATCAATTTTACAAGTGATATATTTATCTGGAAAACTCAAGAGCATAAAATGAAAAATAATTTATAATTATCAAAAATTGAGTAAAATGGTCTAAGAAAAAAATAGCTTTCACATACACAAAACACAACTATATTATGAAATCATTTATAGCAGCAATTTTAAAAAGAACAGTGGCCTCAACACACTCAGCAAAAAATGTGAGATCTACTGCTCCATTTCTTTGTTCCATTTCACACGTTCCACTTTCAAGTTCTTTGTAGGAGACAGTAAGAGTTCTATGCAAATATTCTCCTTCCAGTTTCTTCTGAAACCACTCTAAACTAGTTTTTCACCCCAAGAATGCCACCAAAATTGTGTCTGTCAAGATCACCAGTCAAACACACAGGTAAAATTGATGGTAAACTCTCAATCATCATCTTACTCAATACTTGAATAATACTCAATAATCTCTATCACTCCATGTGACTCTTTCATTTGCCAGTTCAAATTTGTTACTGTGCCCATCAAATAAAATTTTCATTTTATTTTACTCTTCAACCCAGAATTTCCATTTGATTCTTTTTCATTGTGACTATCTCTTTATTGATGATGTGAATTTGGTGTGACACAGTTATCATACATTCCTTAATTTATGTAAGCATGGTTTCCTTTAGATATCTGAAGATAATTACAATGCCTGCTTTGAAGCCTTTTTCTGTTCAATATAACATCACAGCATTTCACAGAAGATTTTCTTGCCTGATTGTTTTCTAGACTTAAATCATTATTTCCTATTTCCTGGTATATATATGTATTGCTATCACTCCCTCTTTGTCTCTCTCTCTCTCTTTGAAAAGTGGGTATCTTAGGCTACATTTTGTAGCATTTCTATATACTGTTACCCCCGCCCCCCTCTTCCAGTCTTAGTTTTATTGTTGTCTTTTTATTAACTAGAGATTTGGTTGTGTTATTTTAGTGAAGCAACTTTCCCTGCAGCACAAAGGGGCACAGCCTTGGCCATGAGCACAGTCACCTTGGAATTCCACTTTGCCCTGATCTCTCTGTTAAACTCTTATGAATAGCTAAGTGAAATGTAGTAATTACTTAACACATATTTTCCTCAGAGGAGAGTATTCCTTTCAATTTAAGTATAAAATACATCATGGTCTCATTCCTAAATATTCACTTCCTAAATATCATTGGAAGTGTATTCAAGGATACGCTTCTGGTTTTACACTACCCCACTTCACTTATGATTACTTTTCTGTCTTCTCTGCAAGCTCATTGTCTTTTATTCAGCCATTAAAATTTGGAAATCTCAGACTTTCATCTTAAGCCCACTTCTAAATCTATTCTATAGCCCTCTGTGTTTATATCCACGTCTTAATTAACAGGCACACATCAATGGTTCCCAATTCCTTTTAACTCCACCTTAGAAGTTTAAGTTTAACCTCCAGACCCGTATAGTCAATTACTTATTCACAATTTCCACATAGATTTCTCAAATGCACCTCAGATTCAACATGTCCAAAATGGAAATCATGCTGTCTTTTCCATTTGTGCTGCTAAAACAACACACTCAAGACTGGGTAATTTTTAGAGAACAGAAACGTATTTTCTCACAGTTCTAAGGGCTGTGAGATCCAAGATCAAGGCACCAGTAGAGCTGATATCTGGTAAGTGCTATTCTATGCTTCCAAAATGGCACCTTGTTGCTGTGTCCTCACTTGGCAGAAGAGATAGAAGTCCAGGTAGCTCTCTGAGGTCTCTTTTATAAGGGTTTAATCCCATTCACTAGGGCAAAAAGTCCTCAAGACTTAATCATTTCTCAAAAGGCCTCATATCTCTTAATACCATCAGCTTGAAATACCTTCTTTCAAACCATAGTACATATTCTTTCAGTTTTACCTATTTCAGTTAATGGCACCACTAACCATCTACTGGGCTAGCAATACACTGAAGCTTAGTCAGGGAAAGCAATGTGCTTATAGTTTACAGGGAGAGAACAAGAGAAGATGGGGTATCATAGAGTGAAAATTCGGTAGTTCTTCAGCTGAATTTTTAAAAATTATTATAATGTTTTTGAGAGACAAAGTCTCATTATGTTGCCCAGGCTCGTTTCAAACTACTGGGCTCAAGTGATCCTTTCCCCTTGGCCTCCCAAAGTGCTAGGGTTACAGGAATGAGCCACTGTGATGGGCCATCAGCTGAATGTTGATCAGCACACAAATGTGAGGCAATTACCAAAGGTCAGGCAATAACCACCTGAAAAGAATAAAGGTAACAGTGTCCCATGCTCATACAGGGCCAGAAACAGTGCCTATTCTCACTAGTCAGACTGGAAAATAACATGCCTCAGTGGCGGGAGACTTCATTATAGACTGAGCACTGGTCTAGTTCTGCCTAAGATATCATAAGATTCCAAAGTATCAAACTGTTTCCAAAACTTTAACTGCATCAAATTCACTCATGTGCCAGCTTAGAAGCTCTCTTTTCTGTTCTTCCAATTTATATTTCCAGGGAGCTTTGTGCATGTTCACTACTTCTAACATTATTTCTCTTGCTAAAATATAAGCTCAGTGAAGGCAGGACTCAAGACAATCTCATGTAACATAGTATCTCCAAACGTCTAGAACCTTGAATAGTCTACCATAAAATTTCAATTGATATTTGTAAAATAACTATATTCTCTTCAATCAACTCAACTTTATTAATACATAGTGTTCAAATCATTTTCATCCTATTTCAGTAACACATAAAGGGTCTTGTTCTCTGGATTGTCACATGGAGTCTCTTTTTCTAAATTGTCACATCTTTCCTATGTTTAGCTATTGATTTCTGTTCCTTTCTTCTAAGAGGCTGAGGTCAGTAGGTGTTGGATCAGTCACAGATACTGAGATGGTTTCCATCAGAAACTCTGTTGGACCCTGTACAAATCTTTCAGATGGCAAATAAACAATCAGGAAAAGTACATGTTCATGTTAACTCTAGCTGATGTCTGTCCAAGTTGAGGTCTGGCACTTGTGAGGAGCAGAGATTGATTCTTTAACAAATAACATTTTACCCATATGTTTAGTGATATATCATTGAGGCTGAGCCTTCCTTTGGCCAGCAAGATCAGCTAGGCTTTGGATAGAACACAGGACAACTCCAGAGCATGCACATCCTGGAAACATTTTCTGCAGTGGGATCTTGCTATTATAGAGACTAAATCCTGGTGAAGACTTACAGAAAGCAAGAGTGGTATTGAGATGTGCTCCTCCTGACTGCCCCACCCTTTCCTCCAGCCCTCATCACTCAGAGATAGTTCTGAACAGGACAAACTGGCAGTCCCTTCAGTCAGATCCCACAGAGTTTTCTCCTGAGGCAGTCACTCCCACCCATCACCACTCTGGTTAATCTAATTTCACCTTCATTGTCTCCTGCAGAAACTCCTCACAGTTTTTGGCATCTGGCTGGCATTCCTCCCCTAGATTCCACAGTTGATAAAGAAATATATTAATGGGAAAATCCAGTGTCACTTTAATGAGGAATTAGAAGTGGTGAAAGGAATTAAATATGCATATTTATACTACCACCTTAATCCACAGGTTTAAGTGTCATTACACTGTTGATTTCCTGCTTAGAACTGATTCTTTATTCCTTTACAATGAGCTTGAACAAATTTTACAACTGGAATCAAACTATTTTCTTGGGCAACTATATTTTTTGAATAGAGTTTAATAACTACCAGGAGTCTGAAAACTGACTTTATAAGTGAAATCAGCTTTCTTCTAACTTTGACCTTAATTTAGGGGAGACTCATGGTATGACACCTGTTCATAATGATCAGTGGTGACCTTGGCCTTAGAATGCTCCTTACTAAAATGACAGGCACTAATGTGTAATATACCACACAAATGAGTCTCTCCCCTCAAACTGTCTCTTTTCTATATATAGGACAAAAGCAAATGTTAAGTCATTTACCATTCCTGCATAAACTGGCAGCTAAGAATTACACATACACATATTATTAATTATGTAAGAGAACTAAAAGGGAATAATGTAAATATTACAGGACAATATTAAGTAGTAATCAAATATGCCAGCGGTAGTGGATTATACATGGCCAAAGACACCCTTCCAGGCTATGAAGTTGCCACTTAGCAGCCTATACAAAAGAGAAAGAAAATGGCTTAATGCAAAGAATAGTATATTATTCAGGTTAAGTGATTTTGTTTCTCTATTAACTGCCTTATGCACGGACTAGAATCAGCTCTGTTTGTTGGACTGCCTGTTATATGTAATTACTTGAAAATCTGCTATTTAATTGAGTCTATAGTTATTTTACATACACTGAAGCAAATACCAATAAACACGATTTCACATTAAATATCAGTTAGCTAAGAAATGAATAATACATGGGTAAAATTATTCTCCTCCATAAAGGATTTCCATATTACTAAATAAATTATATATACTTCCATACCCTCCATAAAGCCCAAATGGTGAGAATTAAAACATCCAAGCATGGCTGGCAAGAATATCTTTGGCTATGTATGATTTACTATCACCAGTAAGTGACTTAGGCAAGAAGAAATAATGGATCTTCTAAGTACTTTAAGATATGCTTTCAGACTCAGCGAAAGAGCCAAAGTGTCAGTTCCATTAAAATAATTACATCTCAAACACACACTTACTTTTACCTAAAGGCTTAACATACTAGTATTTTTCATATCTTTAATACTTTTGTATTTCATAATCTTTTAGGTAAATTGACATTTCATTATATATACTATTTGTAGAATAAAATAACACTATCATTTTTAAATCAATATATAAAGTACACAGAGCAATCTCTAAGAGGAGCCTGAGTTATCGAAAATGTATGAGCTATTTCCATGGAGGAAAAAGATGGAAAGCCCTTTCACATTTGCATTTATAAAGGCTGCGTGACTTCTTTAAATATATACACTGATGCCAACAGAGCCATCAGAAATCAATAAATCACATTCTCCTGTGCTGTAAAATGTCTGACACACACATTCATTTTCCTAGTCCAAAGTTCTCTGCAAAAGGGACTGTGTAAATGCTCCATTTTAGTTTAATGACATTCTCCACAGTTACAATTAGGTGCATTATTGTCAGTGAGTGCAGAACTGGAGGAACACAAAGCCAGATAGGATTTTAAAGAGCCTACACCGTACCTAACCTTCAGTGGCTAGTTATTTAACAGACCACAGACAACACAGATATAAATGCAAAAAGAATTAAGAGTTTAGTAAGAATAGACTAAAATGCTGCAATTACCATCTAGACGCAAAATAGTAGGCATAACTTATTTAGAAGCAGTTGGGGGGATGGTCTTATAAACATTTGCAGAGACACCCCTGTTAGCCCTGATAGCACCAAACAGAGGGAGTCAGAGAAGAACATCACGTAGAAATGATATCGATGACAGAAATGACAACAACCTATTCATCAGTGAGGTTCAATTTGGAAGTATAATAAAAACTTTAATAGGACTCAACTTTAGTTGACATTTATTCCACCGGCTGCCATATATTTTTTAAAAGGTCACAAAATTATTCTATGTAGACACAGTTTATAAAGTACAAATTCTTAAAGGAAGGAGAGATATGCTATATATAATCAAGGAGGTTCTAAAACTACTCCAAGCACATCTTGCCGAGAGCTATGCACAAAGGCATGTCTGGCTACAAACCCAAGCAGTTAATTTATTAAGCCAATATTCCCACATGGGGGATTGAGGGAAGAACTAGCTATAATTCTACCTATCTGCTAGCACTGATCAATCCTGTTCTGACTTCTTGGTTTCTCTGTATTTCATCTCTGAACCAAAATGCTGTGGCCAAGAAGATGATTTTGACCCATGTGTTTACCTAAACCTGATCATATCCAAACTGTGTTACTCTAAGACCCCATAACACTTCATTTATCAACACAGTTTCCTTCCTTCCAACCTGTATTTTCCTCTCCACTCACTCAGCCCAGCTCCTCCAACCTTACTTTCCTTCCTGTGCTGCCTGAATCTCATAATCGACCACATCTAATCAGTCAAGAAGCACCTTACAAGTCTCCTAAAATCCTTCAACTCCTTCAAATTTGAGCCTTTGTAAATCTCTGACTTTTGCAAAATCTAACTTCTACATATGTGTTACCAAGCTAAATGCATAAGTACTTAGCATTGCTGTGGAGAAAAACACATAAATAGACCAACTGGGTCCACTGCCATCTCTTCTCAAATGTGCCCTCAATGCTTCTCAGCAACCACTTTTTTCTCCAGAATGAATTCCTGTGAAAATCCACCAAGCTGCTCTTCATGATCTTTTTACTCTCCTGAAATTCCTGATCCTCTAGTCTCTTAGCAGACACTTACATACACCACCATCCATGGGAAAACTCTCACTTTCGACTGCATTTTCCATATTTACTAATTTTTTACTCTTTCTTTCCTGCCTCCCTCTGATCTCAGAAATCAATACTTTTTTGTCTTTGTTTTTCTTAAATAAGCTTTGTCTCCAATTTAGTCAATTCTTTCTTGTGTATTCCAAAACTTTTGCCAGTAAATCAAATACTCTCTCTCCGTCCTCAATTTCTCCAATTAACTGCCTCAATTGTTAGTTAAGCCAAAAGCATGTTTAAATATACCTTAGCTTTAAAAAACTACCAGTCTTTTGCTATTCTCAAATGCACAATAAACATAATGCCAAAAACATGTATTCAGCACCTTCTTCTCCCCTAAATCCAATTACCAAGTTCAGATGACTCTATTTCCAAAATGTCCCATATGGACTGTATTGTGCCCCCACAAAATTCATATATTGAAGCCTTAACCCCAACATGATTTTCTTCAGAGATAAGGCTTTTAAAGAGGTAATTAATGTTAAATGAGGTCAAACAGTGAGGCCCTAGGCCAACAGGTAAAGGAGAGAGGCCTCAGGAGAATCCCACCATGTTGGCACTTTGATCTTAAACTTCAAGCCTCAAGAACTGTGAGAAAATAAACTTCTGTTGTAAGCCACCTAGGCTGTAGAACTTTGTGATGGCAGTGTGAGGAGACTAATAAAAAATTCTTTTCCATTCTATAATGTCTGTGGCTAAAGTTCTTACACTTATTAGATAAGTTACCTTGCTAAGTAATTTCCCAGCTTATATTCACTCAATCACTCATTCGGGAAACCTTTACTGAGCACCTACTATGTGCCAGCACAATGAGGAGGAGAAATAAAGGACTGTCCTGAGGCCATTATTCCAATGAGAAAAACAAATACATAAACAAATTCATTACAGACTATGGCAAGTGCCAGGAAGGAAATAAACTGAAAAATAAGACAAAAAACAACTAAAGAAGGTGCTTTAGGTGGGAGCAGAGGCAAGAAAAGCTTTTGTGAGGAGATAACTTTCAGCCCTGGTGGATGAGAAGGAGCTGGTCTTGCCAAAAGCATCCCTGTCAGGAAAGCATCACTGCAGAGTTATTAGAAGGCACAGAGGCTGAGACACAGAAGAGGCTTGGGTTTGAGGAACAGAAAAGAGGGTATAGCTAAGCCCCAGCAAGGTGGGGAATCTGGGACTCCTCCTTCTCTGCTCTATGCTTCAGTCCCTCATCACAGCTCTTTCTAAAATATAAATATATGTATGTCATGCTCCAGTGCAGAATCCTGGTATGCTCTATATAGCTTACTGACATTTGAAGCCTTTTAAAAAAATGCTTGTTCTAATCTACCTTTGTAGCCTCAATTTACTCACATTATATCAAAGCCATTTCAAATTATGAGTTGACAGACAAAATGTACTTTTCTGTCTTTGCGTCTTGGGGACAAGGAAGATGATGTAGAGAAAAAGTACGAGTTTGGAGTTGGACAAACTTGTGTTTCCATTCTCATCCCTATGGTTTTACTTGGAAAAAGTTGGGTTAGACCTTTTTCCTCCTGACCCTCAGCTTCTACATACAGAAAGTGGGCTTAATAATACTGTTTAGAGAATTATAGTAAGAATTACTGATAACATATGTACAAGATGTAGTTTTATAAGTAAACATTATTACTGGCACATATCATTTCCTCTATTGAAATGCCCTCCACATTTCTTTACCCAATAACCTTCCTGTACCTTTCCAGATCCAGCCCAAATGACACTTCCCCTTTCGAACCTTCGCTAAATTTTAAAGACAATGGTAATTATCTCCTCTAAGTTCCCATAGCATGACACATATACTACAATCAGAGCACTGTTCTGTATTACAGGCTTTTGCATCTCTCCTTCCTCTAGAACAGTTCTTCTTCCAGGATAGGAACTGTGACTTATCAGCAGTTACATCATCAGTGCTAGCAGAGTCTGGTGAATTATAGGCATTAAATACGATTTGGTTGAATAAATGAATGAAATATACATCCCAATCCTACCCCAAAACACTATAATTTGCTTACATTTCTATGACTCAACTTCCTCACAAGGTCTGCCAGTCAAGAGTCCCAGTAGGCAAAGGTGGCTCCTTCAAGTTAGGATCAGTCAAGGAGAGTAAAGTGATAACTCAAAAAGGTATAGCCCAGGTGCCACATCACCACATAGGATAGTGCAGTAAACTAGAACTAAGAACTGGAGTTTGTGTTTGACCTGAAGTGTGAGGGGAGGCAGAGTTTACCAGACCACAGACAGAGGACTGTATGGGGAGGATATCCTGATAGGAGCTGGCCAATGAATCCAGCCTGTGCTGACATTGCAGGGAAGATATGGTGCTCAATCTCACTTTTCTTCCTTTTCAATCCATTGCTGTGACTCCCTAATAGCTGAACCTAATCAGAATCCAGACAGCCTTCTCTTCCCTCTTCTGAATATTTAGGCGTGAGGCTTAAAGCACTGTAAGCGTGTAGAGAGGGGGAGGGGAGTGCAGCCATGACAGTCCAGGAGGGAATCACAGAGCCAAGTGGGGTGAGCTAGCATGGAGAAGTGGCCTGGAGAGGAGACTTAGAGTCCAAGCATGGTGAGGAAGTCACCTGCTCCGAGAAGTAGCCTGATATACAGTGTCAGATGTTTAGCAGTAAGAGCAAAATATCCAAGCAAGGTGGGTGAGTGGGTGGCCTGTCATCAAGAGTCACAGCCTGTGTGCCAGGAGGAGACCATCCACATGGGGGAGGTATGGTGGCTAAGATGGAAGACTGGCTATCTACAAGGCGATAATTAAATACCTAGATATATTAAGAATAAGAGAAGTGGGCTTCTCACTGTCAGAGAAGTGAGAGAGATCTATGGAAGAAGAGAAAACTAGAATGAATCATGAGGTATTAGATTAGGATTGGAGGTATCAGTGTGAACTCATGGCTTACAAGATAGAGATATCTAGAAATAAATGTAGATATAAATTGTGTTATGTTTATACATTATGTAAATAGGCTCACACACTTTCTTCTACATGGTGTTCCTTGTCTCTAAGACACAGAGGTTAAGGAAGCATTCACACACACATATACAGCTGCATGTATATGGGTATTCATACATATACATAAGTGTAGTTTTATGAGATCTCTCTTAGATCTTGGTGCAACATCCTAACAACAAAGAGCACACCTTTCATGACATCTTGATTTCAGGACATCCTCCACTACTGGGAACCAGTGCTTTTTGGAGAAAGGGTTCATCACTGGGCTGGGGCAGAGAAAGGTATACAATAAGATCAGAACACTTTAATGTGTTTCAAAATAAGGAAGTGATCAAAGAATTACCGAGGTTGGACATAGTGGCTCACACCTGTAATCCAGTGCTTTGGGAGGTGAAGGTGGGAGGATCACTTGAGGCCAGGAGTTCAAGACCACCCTGGGCAATATCATGAGATCTCATCTCTCTAAAAAAAAAAAAAAAAAAAAAAAGAAAGCAAAAACAAAAAACAAATAAATAATAATGAAGACATGTCACATGTCAGAAGGCATAGCAGCCAGTTTTAATGGGCTCTTGTGGCCCAAATGTGGGACAACTGAAGCATAATAGCCTACAGTGAATAAAGGAAATAATGAAGACTTGAATATATATGCACACACATGTGTGTGTGCTGTGTGTGTATGTGTGTGTGTGTGTGATTAATACATTGAGAGTTTGAAGAGGAACAGGATATTTACACAGTCTAAAAGAACTTCCTCACAAAATACATTTTAATTACAAAAGGGAAAGGAGCAAGTTTACACTGGAAAAGCTTGGCAAACATACTCTAATAGAATGATCAAGTGAACAGCATCAGTATTGAGTCAAATCAAAGTTGTGTGCCACCTAACAGGATGCAAGAAGAACGCAACATCATTTATTTTATTCCTCCCAAAGGCACATAATCTGAAAATCTGAATCTGAGTAGGAGACATTATGCACATTCAAATTGGTTCATAATGTTCTAAAGTGTCAAGGTCATGAATATCAAGGAAAGACTAAAGAACTGATCCAGATGAAGGAGACTATAGAGACACGACAACTCAATGCAGTGACAGATTTAGTACTGGATCCTGTTGCTAAAAGTGACATTACTGGGACAACTGGCTAAATTTGGACTGAATCTAAGAATTACATGATAATCATCACTGTTAATTTCCTGATTTTCACTGGTTACACTGTGCTTACGTAAGACAACATGTCCTTGTTCATAGAAAATACACCTTTCAGCCAAGTGCAGTTGCTAACACCTGCAATCCCAGCACTTTGGGAGGCCAAGGCAGGTGGATCACCTGAGGTCAGGAGTTCAAAACCAATCTGGCCAACATGGTGAACCCCATCTCTACTAAAAATACAAAAAATTAGCCAGGTGTGGTGGCGAGCGACCATAGTCCTAGTTACTCAGGAGGCTGAGGCAGGAGAACTGCTTGAACCCGGGAGGCTGAGACTGCAGTGAGCCGAGATCGCACCACTGCACTCCTGCCTGAGTGAAAGAGCAAGAGTCCGTCAAAAAAAAAAAAAAGAAAGAAAAGAAAATACACCTTTCAGGTCATCATATATTGGAGGAGAAAGTGACACTGGATCATCTAGCTGAAAACTTATTCTCCTTCTCAAATATCTCTTCAAATTTTCTAAAAGTTTATGATTATTACAACATTTTTAGAAAAGGATGATGGAGGGCACAGGCCCTCCTGATGCAGTAGTCCACATACAGGCTAGCCTTCTGGAAAAAAGCAGAGCAAAGAAGACTGAAGTGCAGTTCTGAAGGGACAAATGAAAGATATCTTACTTAGTCTCCAGTGACTTCCTATTGTACATTTGCCAATATTGCCTGCATATGATCAACAGATTGATAATCTCTCATGGATTTGTTATTTTTTATCTGTTCTCTGGCTCCTTCTCATCCTTTTTCTTATTCACACTCTCCACAAATACATGTATTCTCTGTGATGACTATGCTATCTCCCAATCCCATCAATTCTCATAGCAGACACAATAATCTATGTACATGTTATTGTTAACTAAATATTCTACTGTCTTATAATCTGCATACATAATGACTTTCTGGACATTTCATATAGTGGAAGAATTTCAATCCAGCATGTTAAAAACAAAACTTAATTTCAACCCCACTTCAACAGGCGCTGTTAATTGCCTACCAAGCATCTACCCCACCCTTATATATTCCCTGGTAAAACTTCTAAAACACAGATGTTTATAGTATCTCTGACCTCTACCACAAGAGCACCATTTTACTTCAGGAGATGATGAACACACTCTAAGCTCCAAGGATGGTAGGCATATTTGGTTTAGGCCAATTTGCATATTCCATTTCCTTGGCTAGCATCATTGTTTAAGAAATGCTCATGTGATCTAAGCAGTACCATTAGTGTGAATCTTAGGTCTTTTGCTTGAAATACTAGTATTCTCCCCATGCACTGAGACAAGTGTTCATATCTTGATTCAGGTAGACATCCTACACAAAGAGATTCGGGTTTAGAAAAACATCCACAAGAAGGCAGAAGACTTTATAAATTATTTAAATAATTAAATGAGCCTTTGATAATAACTGAGACCTAGGACCAACAACAAGAAGCCCAGTCAAACTTCTATCTTCAATTACCTGAGCCAATAAGTGTCCTTTTATGACTTAAATGTCTCTGAGTTGGACTTTCTTTTACTTGCAGTATAATGTGTGAAGAATAAAATTAAATATAAAACTAGATGCAGCAATGTGATAAAAACAACTGGGGTAAATTAAAAATATAATCTAAGATAAACAGAACTTTTTTAAAAAAAGAATGAGAAGTACAACTACAGGAAAACAAAACACCTAGAAAGACTGCCTTAACAGCTGACACTGTCAAGATAAATGGGCAACTCAGTTCCCATATTTTGAGGATGTAATACTGGAATGAATCCATTTCACAAGGGTCCAGAGGAGGAGGTCCTTTAGGATTACTTCATGCTAGAAAGCAGTAGAAACTTGGGGTAGTCAGAAGAAAGCAAGAAAGTGAGGAATTCTAGATTTTGTAAATATGTGAAGACATAATTGAAATTTTAGGTATTTCACATAAGACCTTCAACTGGCTCAAATAAATCTATATAATCAAATTCACATTCCCATGCCATCTCTACTCATTACGGCCACAAAATAGCGGTGTTCATCTTCATTTGGACATTTGCAATAAGCTAAACTAAAACAGCAGTAGTTTTGGCAGTTCGTTGCATCAAGTTACCTGTCCCTTTCTGCTAGAAAAGAGGGTTGAGTCCACTTTGAGCAGAAAAAGAGCATACTAGCTCTAAATTTCTTGGTAGAAAATGCTGACAAGCCCACAGAGCTTCTCTTTCTTAAGTCACCCTAGGAAAAATCTCTAGTTGCCTTCTAGACCCTTAACAATCCCATTTCATAGCTACCAATTATTCCTGTTCATTCTGGGCTGAAAATATGTCTGGAATTCATTCCTTCCATTTCCAACTCCAATACCAAGGTCAGACATTTATTTCATATCTCAACTACTGCAACTGTCTCCTAACCAGCCTCTCTGTGTCTTATCTTTCTGCTGTGCAATCCATCATTCACAGAGGTACTTGCTTCCAAAAAAGAAAATAAGGACTGTATTTTATTTATCCTTTGGATTATCTTCCCTTCTCCTATGTCTAAGCATTAATATATGTGTTTAAACTATTTCTTCCATGTCATTTCCCATTTGATATGTCTTTGATGGTACATACTGGTTTCAAAGAGTTTAGCCTACAATCAGGCCATCAACATTGTAGACCATATTTCTCTTCAGCAGAATAGCCCACCATTTTCCCCTTTAGGTGGCTCCAGTCATACGGAAATACTAAATCTTCTGGAACATATAAGCAATAAATGGCATGCCTTTCCTTTGTAAAATTCACTTTTCTTTGGCTCTAATTAAGAAACACCTACCAATCCTTCAAGGTTCAACTCAAGCATCTTCTCTACTATAAAAATCTTCTCCAATACTACATTGAGATTAAATTTCTTCATCCTCTATATCTTCAAAAGGCTTTCTTTCAATTTTTATTATGACACTTATGTGATTCTAACTGGTTTTGTACTAAACTTGGTATAACACTTATCCATTTACTAAACTTCTTTGTTAGTAGTGAGCAGAGTATTACATTTCCGTAGAAAGTTGTTTTTTCCCCTTCTATTATTTTTCCGCAAGATTCATTCTTGTATCTTCCACAAGATACATTCCTTTGTAAAACACACAATACATGCTCAATAAATATTTTTTGAATAAAAAATAGTTTCTCAATGGACTAAGTTATTCAAGGATCAGTATTGTGCCTTATTCAATTATATTTCTCAGAGTGACTAGAAAAAACTGAGTAACACAAACTGCTAGAGGTTGAATAAAATATTGGGCTTAGATTCTGGCCACCTGGGTTACAAATATTTGACTGAAACTAGGACAATTTGTTATTTATTTGTTCCAAAAATATTTATTGAGTACACTGTTGATATGGTTTGGGGGTTTTGTCCCCTCCAAACCTCAACTGAAATGTGACCTCCAATATTGGGGATGGGCCTAGTGGGAGGTGTTTGGCTCATGGGGACATATCTCTCATGAATGTCTTGGTGCTGTCCTCACAGCAATAAGTGAGTTCTCCCTCTGTGAGTTCAAGCAAGATCTGGTTGTTTAGAAGAGTCTAGCACTACCTTCCTTTCCCCGCTCTTGCCATCTGACATTCACCTTCCACCATGATTATAAGTTTCCTGAGGCCCTCGTCAAAAGCAGATGCCAGCAGTATGCTTCATGTATAGCCTGCAAAATCATGAGCCAAACACCTCTCTTTTCTTTATAAATTACCCAGTGGTAGGTATTTCTTTATAGCAATGCAAATGGACTAACACAGTTGTAGATGCCAAACCCTATTTCTGAAGCTGATGACAGATTTGTAAACTAAATAAACTACACCTGTTTTGAAGTGGAGGAAATAGTTGTATAATCTAATAAATCAGATCTCTCCCCGAAAAGTTTCTAATGCCTAAATTCTAAGTTACACAAGCTTATAACTGAAGAGTCATCAGTGGTTCCTCCCTATACCTTGCTTCAAGTGTTACTTGACAAAATGAAAAACTGTGACTACTGGAGAAGGAGGTGGTAAAGGAGAATGAGGATAAGGATGATGACAACTGCATTTTTCCCCCTCCTCTTTAATTCAATCCTCCAAAATCAAACCCTCATTATGTCTTTTGGGAACAACTAAAATTGCTTTCTAACTATTCTTTCTACTTTCATGCTTCCCATGTCTAACATTCTCTTTCAGTACTGTCAGAATAATTTCCTTAAAAAGTAATGGTCTTATTATCATAGCTCCATTCGAAATCCTTCAATGGTTTTGTATTACAGACACAGAGAGAACACCATCCAGACTCCTCAGCTTCATATTCAAGGAATCTTCCAAAGTCCACTTCCCATCTGTCCTTCCAAAATCATCTGCACCATTCTTCCTAAAATCCAGACTTCCACCAAATTAGCTGCTGATTGTGTACCGTTGGACTCTCACTTGGTACTTTTCCATTCATTTTATTCAAATACTACCTCTATATCTCAAGGCCCCATTCAAGAATTTTATATTTGACTCTGATATTTCCCTTCTGCATATAAAAGTGCAATACATTTTGTACTTTTCTCCTAGAGCTTACCTGTTTCTAACTCATATTTTGGTTATTTACAAATACAGTTTATTTATCCAACTACAGTACATTTATTCCTTCGATAAACATTGACCATCTTGCTATTTACTCCAAAGCACCCAGAACATACCACATTCAGAGTAAATATTAAGTAAATGTTGTTTAAAGAGAAAAAACACCTAGTAAAATGAAAATGTGCCCAAAATCAAAATAATCTTTTTCTAAATATGAACAATAATCACCACCAAAGAGATACATATAAATTGTAGCAAACTGTTGCTTATCATATTTAAATATATATGAAAGAAAATGAGTATGACAGAAGAAAACAGAATCAAATAAAAAGCTAAGAAAACTTATTCAAAGTAATATGAAAATATTGAATAAATTTTGCCCACTTCAATTCATGGATGTACCTATCATCTCAAGACACAAATTCATAAATATACATACATTAAGTCCATCAACTGAAAATGATACACAGTTTCAAAATTTACTGAAATAAGAATCATAAGGGAATGTTTCCTAGATAGCACTTAATAAATTTTGTGAAATTTAATAAAAGTTTACGTGATGAATTTTTTTTCCCTTTTCTTTCCTAAGCAAACAGCCTTAAAGGATGATTGATGCCTGCTCTTATGGGTTTATATTTGTATTTCCTTATTTTAGAAGCTTTTCAAAAATATAAAAATACACTTAAAGCATTTCCAGTTATATTTTTTAAAAGGTAAAAGGTGATTATTTATAGGCAATCATATTCATACTGATAGACTCTCAGAGAGCAATTGCAAACATAAATTTTAAATGCCTTTTGGAAATAGTTGAGGATAAAAACATTTACATAATTTCTTAGAAACCCTGGCTTTTTATTGCTGCATTTCAATATTCCCTCTGGGCAAAGGAGCAGCTACTCTAAAGATTTATTTGATAATGGAATGCTTGATTTCTTTGTTTTCCCTTTCCAATGTAAGTTTATAGTTTTCATACTACCACAACGTACTGTTATTTTAGAATTCGAATTGGCTTGCTATTAAGAATAAAAATTGTTTCGTTTTAGCAGATTAAGCTAATAACAGCAATAAATAGATATGCATAAATTATAGAAATATACTATATCTGCATGTAAGTCATCTTTGATAACAGACCTGCCACTTCATCACAATATAACTAGTGGCTGATATCAAATATCTAAATCTTCTACTTACCTGCCTATCCACTTCTGGGAGCAAAAGCAGGAGGTATTGTTGAAAATGCTGAGGTAAGGAAGCAAACGTATGTTTATTTATTAATGCCCTCAAGTTAGTGTTGACAAGAATAGATCCTGGGGTTTCTATGTCAATGTCCTCAGCTTTGGTCCATTTCAAGTGCCCTGTGATGAACAAGCAAGAGGTATGAATTTACTACAGGTAGAGGGAAATGTGTATGTACGTACACACACACACAGAGTCATGTATATATAGTGAACATGTATATTCAATTATATGTTTACTTCTATCCCTTTTACAAATGGTATTTCAGAAGAGAAACTCCCAGAGCTTCTTCCATTATGTTTCTGTCTGGTTTCAGTTATCCATCTTTAGTTTTCATAATGTATACTTCACTCAGTATCTTCTATATTTTTAGCTCAAAGCAGCACCAGATTCCAATAAAAAAAAATTCTGAGCTTTCAATTAATAAAAATTTTCAAAAACTCTGAATGTATGAACAATAACAACTACAATGTATGTAAGTTTGATAAGACCTAGTTAGCAATAACAGAAACAACAGTACTGTTAATTTTAATAAAGATAATGATAGCAATAATAGCTGTGTGCTCCTCATGAATTATTTCACAAGCACTGGATTATTTCAAAAGGTTTGTATTCAGGGCATTTCTGAGGGTGATACTTTAAAAAGCATTCTTTTTAAAAAATATTAGGCTGGGCACAGTGACTCATGCCCTATAATCCCATCACTTTGGCAGGCTGAGGCAGAAGAATTGCTTGAGCTCAGGAGTTTAAGACCAGCTTGGGCAACATGGTGAGACCACATCTCCACAAAAAAACTAAAACAAACAAACAAAAAATTAGCTGGGTGAGGTGGCATGCACCTGTGTTCCCAGCTACCCCAGAGTCTGAGGGAGGGTCGCTTAAGCCATGGAGTTAGAGGTACAGCAAGCCATGATTGCTCCACTGCACTCAGCCTCAGTAACAGAGTGAAACTGTCTCAAGAATAAAAATGAATTAGCTACTAGGTTTGAAATACAAATATGCTCTGCAGGATAATTCCATAACTCAAGGCACACTGACCTCCAACAGAAGGCTGTATGTAGAGTTCACATCTCAAAATCATGAAACAGAAGAAAATAACATACCATAAGGGATAGTCAACTGATGCATCAAACACAAACAGAAGAATTACCATTCTGTTACTTGAGCTATGATAACCACTTGAATGTGATTATAAAGAGTATGTTTTAAATCAGAGGTCAGAAAATAATAGCTCATGATTTATATCCGGTCCAATGCCTGTTTTAGCCAATAAAGTTTTACTGGAACATCATCATGTCCAACTGTTTATATATATTTTTCACTACAATGTGGAGTTGAAGAATTGTTACAGAAATCATATGGCCTGTAAAGCCTACAGTATTCACTCTCTGGCCCTTGACAGAAAGAGTTTGCCAATCCTTGTTTTAAATAACTAAAGACAAAAGAGTGATTTTTTTTAATTACGAAAAAATAGGATACTGTGATAAAAGAACAGTCAAATTTTAAAAAGAACCAAATAATACCTTTAGAAATACAAATTTAATTAAAAGATTTAAAAAATTTTCAGTGGACATAGCAGAGAAAAAAATATTGCATAAGATACGAACTTAAGGAAAATATTTATACATAGTGTAAAAATAATGAGTCAAAATGTGACAGGGAAGAAATACAGGGAATGTAATAAGTCAAAATGCATATTTAGAGAAGTTTTAGAATTAAAAAATACAGAGATTACAGAGAGGCAATATCTGAATAACTAATGACTGAAATATTTTTTCAAGAATTGAAATAATGATTTAAGTTCTTAAATAAAGCTACATACCAAATCGCAAGAAAGATAAATACCCATTTATCCACCTAGTGTGTTGAAATCTCCAAACATCAATAATAAAAGGAATATCTTAAAACCATTTGGTACAAAACAGATTATCACCAGAGAAATTATAGTAAGATGGACAGAAATACTATTAATAAATCAATAAATAAAGAAGACAGTGAAATCCCTTCAAAAGGGGCAAGGGATATTGTATCAATGTAGAATTTCATTTATAACTATGTCTCTAAAAAATGACAATGATGGTAATTGTAAGAATGTTTTTGGTATCCTAAATCGAAACTCTATCCCTTAGAGAATCTTGCTGAAATAATCACTAGTGTAGGTTCTTAAAAAATAAATAAATTATATCAAAGAAGAAAGGCAAGAGTTGCAGAGGCAATGATAAGCTAAGAGACTAATAACAGACATGAGTAAATCCAAACAAACATTCACTGTAGAAAACAATACTAATGACTTATGGGGGAAATCAAACAGAGTGGAAATAAAATACTCCACAATAACTGTATGTGAAATGGGAAGATGCAACTGAAATGAGAGTACTATAAAACTCTGGTATGTTTTGGGAACAAGAGAGATATGAACTAGGTCTTTATTTAGTTAAAACTCTATAAATAGCTATTGGAAAAAAAAAAGAATTATAATTTCCAAATAATCAAATGGAAGGAATAAAAGGAGGGGAAAAAAATTAAAATAAAATTAAGCACAAAACAATCACAATAAAGTAGCTGGATTTTCATATTAGATATAAAAAGTAACAAAATCCATTTACTTGCTGTTAAATACACATAAAATAAAAATTATATGGAAATAAAAATTAGAAAATAATAAACTAAAGAAATTCAAAATAACAAAAAAGTCATACATAATATTAACATCAGGCCAGATAAAGTTAAAAAATATATATTACTAGAGATGAAAAAGATCATTCCTTAACTGTATAGGGAATAATTTAATGGGAATATATAGTGACCTTGAACCTGCATCCATTTAAATAGCACAGCCTCAAAATGTCAAATTCAAACAATAAAAAAGAGATTGACATCATACAATGCTACAGTATTAACACAGATTACCAAAACTTGACAGTTTGAATCAAAAAAAATTGTCTTAAGGCTACAGAAGACTTTTACAACTCAATAATCAATCTTGAACCAACAAATTTAACCCAGGGCATTTTACTGAGCCATTAGAGAAAGCTTTTTTCCCCCAGCACTCAAAAGCAACAAGAAAACAAAACACAACTGACCAGTGAGTCTCAACAGATACTAAAGAATAATATAAAGCCTCACCTTTATGTTATAAAAAGAAATTAAATGCAGTATATTACAAAAATATCAATTCTCTTATACCCCACACATCCATTATATGCTTAGACATTCAAAAACACACTTGTATGTGCTTTACATGTTAGAGAAAAAAACTGTAACTGAAATTATAAAGTATTTGAAAATTTTAAAATGCCACTCAATTGGTTTTAAAGGTAAATTGCATATATTAAAGAGTAGAAAAAATTGAAAATTAAAGGCTTAAGTGTAAAAATAACGAAGTTAATAAATGATCTAAAGAATAAGAAGGAAAGACTAAAAGAAAAAGGCATTCATTCATTAAATACAAAAGAACAATGAAGACCATCAACAGTAAAGAAGTATTTTTTATTAAGCTATTAAAAGACATCTCTGGGCTGAGATGGTACAAATACACTTGATCTTAGCCAAAAGGCCAAGAATCGATGAGAGACGGTATAAATAAATGTGAAGAGGAATAAAAGGTAAGGACATAATGCTTGATAGAGTACATATTTAAAGGCGGATCTAATTAACTAAAAGTAGATGTAAAAAAGCATAATGACTCTTTGCAATGTCATTGAAGACAAATTATTTTAAGCTTTATACATTTCCAAATGTAACCTGGTAAGAGAAAAATAAATGTGTAAAAACTTAAAAAAAAATGAAACAGTATGCAATGCCCTCTTCCTCACATACACAAAAAGCACAAATTATAAATGGCTCTAAAGATAAATTGTATGTGGGGTGGAAGACTTACTTTCTTGACCTAGTCTCAGGAACTCCCTCACTATTTCATTTTATACTATTTCGGAAACAAAGAAAAAAACTTCTTCAATTGACTTTATAACAATAATATAATCTTTATTATAACAGAAGGAAAAGCACGACAATATGAGAGAGACAGTATATTACCCAATCTTACTTATACATACATAAAATTTTACAAGTTGTTTCTATTTTAAAAATCTTACATTTGTTGAGTTCAGATGTTGGGCATATAGGTGTCTGTTTTACTAGCATCTGTGTTTTTCTATATGTTTGAAATATTTCACAATACAACACTTAGACCACAGAGGGAGAAGAATTAGGAAGAAGCTTCTTTTCTCAGAAATAGAGGCAAAGGCCAAAACTAGAGGCAAAATGTTAAAAAAAAAAATAGAGAAAAAAATTGCTTAATTCTTACTGCATAGCATAAGTATTCTCATTTAGTGAGAGTGATTCTGATTGGAGGCAATGTTGGAAAACTGAGAAAAACGTAAAACTTTTTATTTTCTACTTCTAAAATATGTTACGAGCAATGTGAGAGATAGGAACTTACACTACTGTTATTTAGTATGTTTCAAAATGTTTACAAATATCATAGAATAAAGAAGCTTCAGAGAGGCACATAGTCTTTCACGACAAAGTCAAAAAAAAAAGATCTATTTCAAAGATGTCCACCTAAGCAAAAATATGTTTTATAATTTTGGAACAAAGACAGAGAAGATGAACTAAATTTACTGCCACAGAGGATGTTTAATTCCATTTTAATTATCCTTACACGTGTACTCTTAATTGGCTTAAGAACAATCCAATTATATATGATTGTCTTATCTCATTAAAGTTGATACCTCTTATCTCCCTACAGTGCCCAGAGAAGGAAAAAGATGAAGTCATTTTAGCCTCTAATTCCCAGACACTTAGCCCAGAGGGTCTGAGGTAGGGCAAAGGAGATGAGAAGCAACAATTACTACATTGCCACAGTCTATGCTACACAAGAAGACACTTGACTGATCTCATGATAAAAACCATGGCGACTGTGTTCCACTAGGGTCAGGGAAATTCTCTCTTATCTTGGCCACAGGGAGTTTGAAGACCACCAACCTGAGTAAAAGTTGCAAGCTCCTGAACATTTGTTGATCACTGGGCAGTCTGCTGGCTTCAGGGCTCACATATCCCAGAAAAGAACCCACAGAAGGATTATGCATGAAGTGTGCATACAGACACACTCACATAGAAAAGCATATGCAAAAGGCAGACCAGGCAGACAAGAAGCACTGCTCAAACACAGAGTTCAAAATCAAAGTTCCTCATGGTCTCAAGAAATTAAGAGGAATGATTCTGAAAAAGAGCTCTGCTAGGCGTAGTGGCTCACGCCTATAATCCCAACTACTCAAAAGTCTGAGATGGGAGGACTGTTTGAGACCAGGAGATCCAGACTAGCCTGGAAAACAGCAAGACCCTGTACCTAAAATAAATAAGTAAATAATAAAATTAGCATTGGCATAGTGGAGCATGCCTGTAGTCCCAGTTACTTGGGAAGATGAGGCAGAAGGATTTCTTGAGCTCAGGAGTTTGACGCTGCAGTGAGCTATTTTTGCATCACTGCCCTCCAGCTTGCACATCAGATGGAGACCTTGTCTCTAAAATAAAATTAAATTAAACGGTGCTCAGAGAAGAAAAATTGGCTTTCAAAGAATAAAGACTAATGGGAAAAATATCTATCAGAGGGTAAAATCTAATCAATATACAACATGAATCAATGTAGTATTCACAAATGAAGAAACTGTGTAAAAAGTCTACATGGAGCACTGAATCCATTAAAATATAGTACTAGGGTTAATGAACTACATGAATTACAGTTAAACAAATAAAATATAAATGTTATCAATTCTGGTATTCAAAAAATAATGCAACAAAAATATGCAGGTAGGAAGGTCTGTAATGTAATTATTTCCCTATCTTTTTATAATATACTGTCTAAAGTTGAAATTAGTAGTTAAAAAGGCAATCGCTCTTATTTCAGTTATTATATATTATTATATTTGTAATAACTCTGGAGAAAACTTTTAGATATGAATATATCTTGTGGCAATATTAAACAATTTTGGTTTTTTGGTTTTACTTTTTATCATTTCATCTAAAATTAATTAAATTTATTACTTTCAATTAAAATGGTATAATACAGGTTTTCTAATATAATCTCTGGCTGTAGATACACCGTACGAAAAGTCAAATAATGTTTATAATGCACTGGAGATAATTATTTTGGATGAAAAGATGTGGGGCTATTCAAACTTTATTTTTATATTTATACATTGATTTATTTAAAGAGTATGTACCATTTTATAAAACCGACAAAGCTATAATTCTTCACTGCAAAAACATTAAACCAAATAAAATATATTGGAATGAATCCCAGAAGTTAAGCCCACCGAGGACATTTATTAAAATCCCCTTGGAGACATTCATTAGAAGCATACATTTGTTTAGCAAGTACTTTTTAAACTCTTACTATGTGATTGGGTAGGAATAAGTATAATTAAAACTGGTTTAGGTCAATGACCTTGAATTCGGGGAACTTACATTTTAGTTAGGGAAAATTGTAAGATATTAAGAAGTAGAAAACAAGTGGTAAGAGTACATTACTAAAGACTATTTTATGTATTCACAAACTTATGTTCTAAGTGCCATGAAGACAGTGAGATGATAATGTACCTGGGTTGTCTCAGAAAACTTCATGGGGGAGGGTTTTAAGTGGTTTATCCTTTGCTAAGACAAGGAGGAGAGAGGGTATTATTAAAACAACTGATGAGGCAAGAAAAACATACGCTTCAAACCGCATTTGCAGCTGGCACCTACCTACCCTTCATCCTAGTAGATAAAATTTCTACTGCCTGGTTATTTGGTAGTCTAACATTTACTGTTATAAAAATTTTCAAGGCCTATAATAAAGAAGTCTTTGTAGACATTGTTAGCATTTGTTTTATGCATATCAGAACAGTGTTTTCTATTATACTTGATTAAGAAATAGGAAAGAGACCACCAAAGTTTTGTTTTGTTTCATTACAACATCATCAGAGAAGTACATACCATTTTAGAAGCACTATATTTTTCAGTTGCACTCACCCCATGACCAAGTCTGATAAACAGTGGACTACTCAGAGAAATATCATCATAGTTTTCATATATAACCCTGGCCATGAGCAAACAGAAGAAAACAAAAAACTTACATCAACAGTCATAGCTTGCTAAGCTGGGTGGTATATTTCTCACGAGAACTTCGAGATTACCATCAGAACTAGAATGACTGAGGAATATTTTTCTTTTATTTTTCAATTTAAGAATTAAAACTGAGACTGAGGAATTTTGAAGTTCCTCCTTTTATTATTGTTTTATTGTATGCTTCTAACCCTCTCCAGGGAAGCTAAGCATGAAAGAGTCTGAGGGGGTCCATGGTGCCTCCTGTATTGAAGAGTATTGAGAGAACATACTGAGGTCCATTGTGTCTTGGGCTACACTCATTAGATTCTAAGAATCTAAGTGATTATTTCTTAGATTCTTAGAATCTATAGAATCCAAATGAAACCCATACCTTGCACAGAGTGAATATCTTGCAAACTGACAAAGCAACTAATTGCTAGAGATCAAGAGGAAGCACTTAGGGGAAAGTAGAAGAACTTTTTATCCTGTTAGGAAAATATCACAATGAGAAAAAAATTGTAGACTTACATCCTGAACTCTGATTTTCATTGGATTCTGTCTCAGAATTATTAACTTGAATTACAACAGACTTACGGTATTTGTTTTATTTCAGCATGGTTTCAACAGGTTAGGACTTACACATACCTACCACTACCTAGAGAAGGCAAAGAAAGTTAGAAACTTCATTTCCAAAACCATGTGAATTAGACGTCTAACTCAGGTGGAAAAAAAACAGAATAGGAAATACAGGCTGTCTCTAGTTGGCTGGCTAAAGGATATAAGGTGGGATCACTCCTTTGCATTGGTTCTGCAGCTACACACTGGTGCACAAAGAATGACCTTCTCCACAAACACAGAATCATTTTTATTCAAGAAGATAGCAGTAGCTTCGCTATGCTGAACCCCACAGCATGTGTCATTCATTCATCTAAACTTCTAGGCCATTCAGTTAATTAGAATCAGTCATTCATTCCAAACTCATTCAGAACCTTCTAAACAGAAGGGCTATGATGGCTGTAGTAAGGACTACAGAGGTAGACAGAAAGGCCACTGTCCCACGGAGTTAACAACTTAATGGCAAAGAGCAGAATGTATGTAAATATGCCTTACAGAGTATTAAACAGCAGCCTGATTCTAATAGGACATCAAAAACATCACTGTCTAAAAAGGACATGAGTTATTTTCAGGAGATGGTTACACTTCAGGCCTGTCCTTTCATTCCATGTTTTTCCATTTTCTACTGCTGGGCATATATTGGAAGCTTTAAAAGTACTACTGACTTCATTTGCACAAAATAAGCCATTCCTTCAGCTGCTTGATAGGTTAGTCAGCCAGTCATAGTTCCTACCCAGTAAATGCCTGCAGTTTATTTATGACAGAATTGTACTTCAATTGACTTATTTTAAATCTCGCCTTCTTCCTCCTTGTGTTTGATACAGGATAGGGTGAGAAATCTTAAAATTGCTAGCTCTCCTTCCATGTAATTAGATGTGCACTTTAACACCTATGGTAGTCTCATCATGTCATTTCTTGTATTTCCCATTGTGGTGCCTACAGGTCTAAAATATAGGTTAGATGATTTGACATTCTGATTCTATCCAAAATGAATGGTTTCGACTTTGGAGTTAGATATGCCTTGGTTTGTATTACTTAGCTGTGCCATTTTCACACAACCTCCTTAACCTTTCTGAATCTCAGCTCCTTCAGCTGTAAAACAGACATCATTCTACTATACAAACAAAACTGAAGTAAAATTAAAAGACATAATTTATGTCAAAATACCTAGACCATTCTATTACATATGGCCAATGAATGTGTGACTTCACTTCTCCATTCCTCCATTAAAGTAGTTTCATTATCCTACTACTTTCTAGTCTAGAACAAAGCAGGTTCAAAAGATTGGGGGGCCTTCTTCATTACCTTTTAATTTGCTAACAAGTCAGCCAAAATACTTCAGCAGCATGATATTTAACATATAAGACGTTTAGTGGCTTGCAGGATTTCCTAAGAGCAGACTTGTAGATCAGTTTTGGTATCTTTCAGTTGACTTTCAGTATTAAAAATAAACTGTGATTCTCTAATTCATTGAGCATGGACTTCAAGGTACAACAATCAGAATAGAAGAGATCCTGGGCCAGGTATGGTGGCTCACTCCTGCAATCCCAGCACTTTGGGAGGCAGAGGCAGGTGGATCACCTGAGGTCAGGAGTTTGAGACCAGTCTGGCCAACATGGTGAAACTCTGTCTCTACTAAAAATACAAAAGTTAGCTGGGCATGGTGGTGGTGCTTACAATCCCAGCTACTCAGGAGGCTGAGGCAAGAGAATCGCTTGAACTGGGAAGGTGTAGGGTGCAGTGAGTTGAGATTGTGCCACTGTACTCCAGCCTGGGCAACAAGAGCAAAACTCATCTCAAAAAAAAAAAAAAAAAATGAATACAGGAGATCCTGACTGAAGATTCGAGACCCTGAAAGGATCCTGATTATGGTAGACCTTAGTAATTTTCAGTCCTGAAGTTACTAAGGAAATAAATGGAGATGCCCCTGTGCCTTAAATTTTCATACACTCATTACATGGCACTAACTTTACGGAGATTGGTAGCTGACAGTTTTTAACTAAAAGTCACCTGATGTTTAAGTCCCTTAGTGTATGATAACGTGGTACTATTTGCGATATATATATATTTTAGTATATTCTTTATATATCAGTTACCCACTATGGTTTTCTATTTCAGAAGCTACTTATATTAAAATACTTACTTTACAACACCCAGAGTACTAGGAAAGAATATGTCAATGTATAGGTAAGTATGGTTATACACAAACACACATATTTTGGGCTAGAGAATAACTGTAAAATTATTTAGCCTTGAAAACAATGCAAAATAGGGAATTATGCTATATTTAAAGATTTTAAATCCAAAAGAGATTCTGCTTTCCTAAAAGTCTCTTATCTAAGGATAAACAAATCCTATTTAAAGTCTTTTTATTGAAAGTGTGCCCCAGGAGTTAGCAAAATGTCTGTCATATGGTAGAAATTGATAAAACTTTACTAAAAAAAAAAATCAGATAAAATCTTGAATTTTATAAACAGATATACTCTGCAAATAAGAATTATCTCAAGTTGCCAAGAATGTAAGTGGCAGAACAAGTAATAAAGTTCATGTTAATAAATTTACAGTTTCTGCTAAACATTTTACAAAATATTATAATGATCTAGGTTATTATCATGAACCTATTCACAGGTAAAACAACTTAGAGAAAGAAATGAAGCCATTAGGTCCAGGTGTAGCAACAAGGCAGGGCAGTTGAGAATTCTAATGGTTGACCCAAGATACATTTATTTTTGTCTTAATTCTCATGTTCTTTTCTCCCTGAATGCTGTTGTGGGTCCCCGATGAAAAGTTATCAGGAAGAAGTATGTTGAAGAAAACCTGGTGTTGACTTGAAAGACCCGTGGAGTGTGTCTCCCACATTTCTCAGAAATTTTACATTATTTTTTCAGACAGGTACTACTAAATATTTTAAGCAGCATAGACAAAAAGCAAGAAACGGCAATTTTACTGCAGCAGACCCCACTGACAATGTACTCTCCAGTTCAGTGAACCCTTTATAAAGGTTGCATTTTTTTCTTCCAATACAGTATATTCCAATAAAGTGAAACCTAGTTGCATAGACAAACACTGCATATGTGATAGAATCATGGCCAGGCAGATAACTATTTTACAGATATCAATTTAAGTCTCTTATCTTTACCCTCTGTGTCATCCAATAACACCATTCACAAATTTGGCGATAGGCTTAAGACCATTCAGTTGTAACTACAATGTTTCCTTATTCAGCACTCTTTTTGGTTTTGATAAATGGAGAGAAATTTTAATTTCCTTGTTTAATCACTAAAATAGAAAAAGTTCTGAGAATTTCCTTAATTTATTTGAAAAGACATACATTTCTAAAACATGAAATGGCACAGTCTATTAAACACTCACCTAAACCAGACTTTTTTAATCGTTTTAAGTGCTGACTTGTTTGTTTTCCAGTGGGAGATTTTTGCCCATGTTTCATTTCTTTATCTGAACTGTCTGCTTCACCATTTTTAGATTCGGATCCTAAAAAAGGAAACAGTTATTATGTCATTATCTTCTCTAGCTGTCCTCGAAAGAAAAATCTAAAATTGTTTGAGGAACTGTAGATATAATCTCCTTTTCTAAGAGTTAATACACTACCTTTGGCTACAATCTGATTCCTCTACTGGATATAAAAAGAGAAGCCCAATAAATCAATCAAACAGAACAAAAAGCAAGAACAGATGGCCTAATAGTGGAGTCAAAAATACGTTCAGTGATCTGATAGCTTTTAAAAGAAATAGAGTCAGATCTTTTGTAAAACTACGTGAATAAACTTAAACAATACTATGCCATTTTGAGACAATACGAGACAGAGACAGAAAGATGAAGAAATAAATCTTGAAGAGAGGGAGAGATTATACCTTTATATATAACTTCATGTTGAAGTAGAAACAGAAAATACAAATGTTAATCTATAACAAATAGAATAGTACATAGCTGATAAAGTGACAGAAGGTAAATTAGAAGAAAAGGTCAGGGCTGCACTGGGGTGAGAAGAATGCTGCCAGAACACAAAAACTAATAAAGGATTTCTGATTTTGCAGCATAGGGCTGAAAAACAAATTCACACTCACCAAGAACTGCTTTTGATGGGTATTATACATCAGCATGTGGTCCACCTTTGAAGTTCAACATTCAAACAAAAGCCAAGGCAACAACAAAATTCACCTACACATTTTCTTACACCTACTGTCTTTAGCAAATGAAGTCATTTGATCATGATGAGCAAGCTGGTGCCTTTTTCTTTCCTAAACTGGAAGTAGTCTATATTTTTGAATCACTGAGTCAAAGACATAAAAAAAATTAAACCAAACCTCAAGTGGAAATATTACTCAGTTTCAGAAAAAAGTCATGACATCTCTCTCAGTGAGGAAGTCTCCTCCAGGAAGAAACTGGCCAAGCATACGGTATTTCAGCTCTTTACCTGAAGGTGAATCCGACTGCTCATCAGACACCTTTAATGGTGTCAAAACAACACGAGGAACAGTCTTGTTTACCATCATTGAGACTCCATTTCTTCTTTTCTGCTGCTGCCTCAAAGCCTACAAAACATAATAAAAGATGTAACATAAAAATGTAGCCAAAATGATTTCTCATGATTAAATGACTCATTTGCCCATCATTAGGTAAAACCTCTTCAGAGACTTAAATTCCACAGAGCCCCTAATTTCTCAGGATTCTCAATGGTTACCTTCATATCATTTTCCCTCAAAAGCATAAAATCAGGCTTTAGCAAAGGGTATAAGCCCGATACCATTTTCGGTACAATTCTAACAACAAAGCAGCTCTTAATGATTTCTTCTACCTTAGCACTGTGGCTTGAGAGTCCATGGAATTTGAAACTATGACTCCCAAGTCAAATGAACGTAAAATAAATGTTTCGAAACCAGGATAAAAATATATGTGTCTGCACTTCTCTCGCAGGTGCATCCTCTCCAGCGCACCGCTCAGTCAATCAAGTTAACACTGAGTGTCATCAGTATGTACAGCATGTAAGGACTACAGTATTGATGCACTCACTCAGCCGTGGGGAGCACTGCACAAAATCACTGAACATGGCAGGAATCATTTATTTCTGTGAAGGGAATCAGTCCTAATCTTGGAAACCTTGCAGCACTTGGCTTCTGTCTGCTTGACTTTGGGCATTAACCTTCAGAACACGAACATGACAGGTTCTAGCAAATCCAGGAAAAAAATGGATATGAGAATAAATCTCTCTAAATGGGAGTGCTTTGTGTTTCATAAATGAATTGACCATGGTGATGATAATGTAATAAAAGACATGTAAAAGTTTTGAAATACAGCTTATCTAGCTGATCACTTTATACAGAAAATTACCTGTAATAAAAAGGGTCTTAAGCACACAAAACTGAAGAGCCATTAAATTCACAGTTACAGGAATGCTAAACCTCCTCAAAAGGTTAAAAGGCTGGCTTCATACTGTCTCAAGCCTTTTTATTCCTAGTTTCTGTGTAATTTCTACCAATTTTACAACATCCCAGTTACTTGATTAATGTTCTTCGACTGAGAGTTGTCAGAATCTCCTGAAAGACTGCCTTGACTGTATTTCCCCTTGCTGTCAAAAACGATGTCCTTTTATCTGCAAAAGGTATTAGCTGAATGCCCAACTTGTTGGCCATAAGATTTAGCAATCAAATAATTACAGAAGTGAAAATTAAATACCATTTAAATGAGAGAAAGCATTTAAATTATGCAGACAACTTGTTCAGATAAGATTTAAAGCCTGATGAGAAAGTAAAGGCTTTGGAAATCTATTGCAAATGATACTGTTGCTAATGAAAACCTAAGACATCTTTTCTTTGATTCTTGCATTTATTAAGTTTTCATAAAGTACCCAGGTACTATACATGGAGAGAGGCAAGAAATACAAAGATTAATAAGATGTCATCCTTTTCACCTTTAGCCTGCTGTCAATAATATATTTAATGAGAGCATATGTGTTATAAAATATTTAAGACATTTACTCTTTCTCAAGGTGTATACATAATTGCACATAAATTTTGCATGTAACTGAATCAATCTGTCTAGCATCATATAAGGATTCAAAGTACTTTATAGACATTAACCTATCAATCCAATAATAAAACAGAATACAGCAACATAGCAATTTAAATTACAATTAAGTTCATCTTTGCGCATTATGTAAGACTTCACAAAACAATTAAGCCTGTACAAAGAGTGATCAATTTTTAGGAGTCTTTACAGCATATATTTAAACTACTTCTCAAGGAAAAAAAAAAATTAGGCATTTTAAAAATAATCAGTGTGCATGGTGGGGCGGGGGTTAGAGAGTTTATTTTAGAAAATATTTAGGGGAATAAAAGATGAACTAACTAGAAGCTGGAATCATAAAGTCAAAGCTGGCATGTCTTTTTAGAGCATTTGTGGTAAATAATAATTAAAGCAAAAAAAATTTTGACCTCAATTCCTAGAGCAAGAAGAATAAAAACCCACAGCAATTTTGAATTTTAAAGAGACAAGGTGGAGTCAAGGCAAGGATAAAGGAAAGTAACCAATATTGAGCCCATTTGAATAATGTTTTTGAATATACGTCTCCTGATCAGAAAACCTATTTCTTAGTATGATATTTTTTAAAAGTACTGACACACACTATGTACCTGTAGGCAAACAAAACTAAATCCCTACCATATAAAAATATATATACACCTTTTTGAGATGGAGTCTCGCTCTGTTGCCCACGCTGGAGTGAACTGGTGCGATCTCAGCTCACTGCAATCTCCTCCTCATGGGTTCAAGCGATCCTCCCACCTCATCCTCCCAAGGAGCCAGGATTACAAGTGTGCACCACCACACCTGGCTAATTTTTTGTTTTTAGTAGAGACAGGGTTTCACCACGTTGGCCAGACTGGTCTTGAACTCCTGACCTCAAGTGATCTGTCTGCCTCGGCCTCCCAAAGTACTGGGATTACAGAATAATTTTACAAAATTTCAGAATTTTCTGAAATTCTAAGAAAACAAGAAAATTCCTATTTTACATTATGCTGCAAACATAATAGAAATCATCTGCAAATTACAGAAGAATCTTAAGGGTTTTAAAAATATACATACTTATTTGTTTTATCTCGGAAAAACAAGCATTAGATGTGTTCCCAAATAACAGATGAGCAGATAAAAGGCAAAAATTGGGAAGTCTTTGTTTACTATGAAACTAGTAACAGTGGGAAAGGAGCAGACTGCTAGACAAACACAGGCATCTTGGAGTTCAGTTATCAGAATGATAAAAGGTGGCTTCTTGACTTAACCTCCTAGACCCACAGGCATTTTAGATGGAGTCTGTGGCTGCCATGAAGATTCCAATTCACTTTCCAGAAAGTAGGATTTCTTCGAGTCTGCACAATAGGGACACCCTCCAAGAAGATGAGAAGGCCGATACAAGGACAAAAACAATGTTTCCTCAACTGAGTTGTTTGGGATAGATGGGTTGACTCTAAACAAGAGAACTCTGGCATTTTTCCTGTCCATGAGGCAGGCCATATGTGACTCCTGCTCCCTTGTTGCAGGACGTGCATCCTGCAAGTAAAGAGAACTAGCTCTTCAATTTCTTGTTGTTGTTTTATAACTCTATTTCTGCAACTACATGTATATCAACCACTCAAACATATACTGCACATCTCTGCCTCATAATCCTCCAAAAAATGTGAAATGCCTTTTGGGCTAGGCTGGTCGTGGGTAAGGCAAGGACAGAGTAGGAGACTGCAGTTAGCAAGAACACATACCTCATTGGAAGGGTCACTTGCTACTCAAGAGTAACATCAAATCTAGATTCCTGAGTGAATCTTCCTGTTTTTAAGAAATGTGCCAAACAAAGCAAAGATGATTGTGGGCCAAATTCAGCATGAGGGCACCAATTTTTGAGATCTACTAAACACCATTTCCCCACCCGTCGTCCAAATAAATGAGTCTGACCACTACCCAAAATAGGTATTAAGAGCTCTTTCTTTTAATGTGCTGAACAGCAGAGGAACTAAGGCTGCTGTTGAGCTGTTTTAATGGCAGTGTGATGCAGTGGTTAAGGAGATGTAGAGTCAGAGAGAGATTCAACTAACTAGCTGCTGGGTGAATGACTTGGGTCAATGTCCCTACAAAACAGAGGCAGTAGTGCAGGCAGAATGCTTTAAACAGAAAATCTGCACAACAGTGGTTAGCAGAGTTTACTTTATATAGTACATACTCAACAAATACCATTTTTTTTCTATTTATATAATTTATCCTTTCTGCAACCAATGCATTTTTGAGACCTTATTCAGTTGTACCATAGCATAAGTACTACTCATCCATTCTAGTCAATATGACAATGGTTTTAATTATTCCACATTTTAGTGAAAGATTGACAAGGAAATACATGCAATAACATAGTGTTTCACTCACATACAAGTGCTAAGAAAATTATACCAGAAAATTATACTCTGAAGTAGAGTAACTTGGGTGGGGAGATACAATCTAGAGTAGGATGTCAGAAACACCCTTTCTGGAAGTAACAAAGGAGATGAGACATAAATGACAAGAAGAAACCAGTTGTGTGAAAATTGTGGGGTGTCCAATAAGTAAAACAAATAGTATCACATCCACTAGCAGTAACGACTTTTGATTATTTTAGAAACTTAAAAAAAAAAACAAAACAGTGGATGGAAAAAGGAGTAGGGAGAAAAAGGTTTACAGAGAAAGCAACGAACTCCAAAATGGTTGCCAAGGGAGGACTTACATTAAGGATGAAAAATGTGAGGACAAACATAAAGCTTCCCTTCAACCCTCCCCAAATCATGCCTATGCCTCAAATCAGAAATTTCATTGGAGAAAGGTTTCCTGATTTTATTATTCCTCTGTTTCCTCCTTCTTTTTCCGAGTTCCCCAGGATTAGAATTGAGAGTAGGAATGAGAAGACCAGGGCAAAGTGGTCTTAACCAGTGTTGTCATGGCCATGACATCATAACCTTCTGGGAGGCAGAAGGCCAACTGCTGGATTTTTATGGCCTTCATCAGTGGATACATAAGAAGCTTTTGCAGGGAGGCCTTTGAAACTACATTCAACAGTGACATCAACCAAGTTCTCTCTAACTGATCTCCATGCTTACCCTCTGCACAGGCTCTACATACCTGGCTCCTCTCACCTAAGCAGGCAGCTTTCCTGGGCAAGGTCTTTACACATTTCCCATGCTTGACTAACTGTTCAGCACCTGCTCAGGCCACAAGCACAGTCAGCATCATTGTCCCACTTGACAATGTTTAGCCTAGCCATTATGATCAGCCCTCTACCTGCAGAATTTAATAAATCTCATAATCCTTAAAAATACAAGGTCTGAAACACAGACACACACACACACACACACACACACACACACACACACACACACAGAGTGCCCAAATCTTTAGTTATTTTTTATGCAGCTGCTGGGGGTTGTTCAATCAACCATCTGGCCTCCTTTTAGTCCTCTGCGGCTATGTCTGACACCTCTCTTCCAAACAGGGTTACTGGTATCATATTGTCTGCAGCTTTGAGCTTTTGATGAAATGCTAAGAAAACAAGAAAATTCCTATTTTTTATTATACTACATATATAATAGAAATCATCTGCAAATTAACTTATAACTATCTATATTTGGGTATCTCACAGCCTGGAAATTATAAATTCATGGAATAGATTAAGAAAACAGGATTAAGAAGATCACTTTAGATAGTCATAGATGCTGTGTCCTATACAGAGGCATCCTAAAAGAGGGGATATTTTTTGTTGTGACAACTTGGAAGGGGCAGCTTTTTCTATTACACATCAGAGTCTTAATTAGCTAGTGGTGGCCCCGTTGATTTGTCTACAACATGATTTATTTTGACAGATATTACATAATCAGTCTTACTATTTTAGTCTAGATTAATTTGGAGATGGGGATATAAATGAGACACCTCTAACTGTCTCAAGCCGTAGCTGTACTGCAGAATACTAATGGACTATCTTATAGAACAACTTTAAATCCTGTCATTTCAAATCCAGAAAGAAGTAGTATCAGAATCAAAATAAACAAGCAGATGGTGAGTGTAAATGCAATCTACTATGAAGGAATGTACCTTCAAGCTGGTCACATGTACAATCTTCCACTGTTCAAATCACACAGAGTACAATTTCAATATCTATGATGTTATGAGACGAAGTATAATTAGACTTACCAAGTTTAATGCTTCCAGGTATTATTCAATATGAAAGAAATTTATAAGCTTAACCCTGGAAATAAACGTACTTTTTAAAGGAAACACACACAACAGAGCTAACCCAGTCTAGGAAAAGTGGAGATCATATCACACTCACATCAATTCAATTCTGGCTCTAAGTGAAAGGAAACAAATCAAAAGATGCTGACTGAGCATGCTTTTCTCTAGTGACATATTGCAATACTTTCTTGCAAAAAGAAAAAAAAAAAACCCTTTAAATAAACATTTGATTTTTCAGACAGAAAGCCTGTTAGATAATTCTAAAAATATGGATTGGTTTTCATTCCTATCCTAATGGAAAAATAAAATAAAACTTCAAATCAGAGGCTTTTGTGTTAACCGGCAATTTTAAGCAAGTAATGCCTGCTTTATTTTAATAACGAAAAAAACACCAGCAATGTAACTTAAGAATGCATTGAATGCAGTAACTCTTCACTGAAAATCTGAAAGTGTCACATGCTGTGAATGCTAAAAGTTAAATGATTAGAAATACACATAGAAAGCAGCAGGCTGTGTCAGGCACCACAACTTGCATTGCTGCTAGTGTGATAAATGTCAATGACCATGTTCAGAAACTGCTATCATGCTATATAACCTTTGGAATTTTACAGTATTGGTCAAACATATAAAGCTAAAGCAAAATACCAAGCATAGATCTGCTTTGCAATATCAAAAAGAAAAAGCATCTGCAACTTTATGAATAAACTCTACCACACTAAATAAATAATGAAGAAAGTCAAATAAACCAACACAAACAACATAGAAAGGTTATGTTCACTACCTTGTCTCTTGCCATAAAAGAACTCATCCTTCTTTAACCTTTCATTATCTTGTGCCTGTTTAAAACTTCCAAAATTGAATCTTTCTGAATTATATTTTTAAATTCAAAATCTAATCTTTTCACACTTTTTAGAATCATGATAACTAAAATACCCAGGCAGAAAGATAATAATCAGCAATCTGCTGCTCTCCAGAGGCTTCTGAATATGCTTATGCAGAGAAAGAAGACAACTACTGAAATAACAATATATTATTCATGCAATTAAGCCCAACATATGATGTTAACTAATGTTTTAAGGATTAGAAAGTAAAATGGACTCAAATATTTGGGAGCAATAAAAATATTCTATGTCAATAGTCAAGGGACATTATAGCTTCCAGATTGTCCAGTTTACAATTACACTGCAATCAACAGTGCTATGACATCAAAGAGCCCACTCTCTGTAGCAACATGCTTTAGGCAGGAGTAGAAAGTGGGGTCCTCCAGACTTGAGAAATTATGCCTGGCATATTTTGTAAGACAGTTTGTTTTAAATTTTATGTTTTTACTTCACTTATGATTATAAAGCTATTTGGTTTTAGGAATTTTTAAAAATCTACTTCTTTTAAGAGTCTACACTGGCTAATGTACAGACTACTAAAGTCCTACTGAATCACAACATATTTATAATAAAATAATAATGACATATATTTGAATGTGTGTTATCAATATGGGCTGGTACTGAACATAAGCAGCCTGTGTTCAGAAATGCTATTTTTAATAACTATGCTGTATTGCTTTCCATATGCTACATAACAACTCAAGTATGCAGATTTTCTTGGATAGTATCAAAAATTCATCTATACTATTACATAGCATATGCTGAAAGGCAGTATTTGTGAAGAAGGCAGAATCTGAAACTATGATTCTGGATTCAAACGCCATCTCTCAGATTTACTTGCTGGGTGATCTTGGGCAAATTACCTAACTTGGGTCTTAGTTTCTTCCTTTGAAAAATGGGGGATATGAGTACATACTTCAAAGCACTTGCATGAGAATTAAATCATATATCCCATGTAAAACGGAGAATATGGTGTCTAGAACCCATCATCATTAATTATCAGCTAATGTAATTATTTTTAAGATCATTCAGCTGGCCCTAGGTTCATAGGATTATGATTTGTGCATGTATACAGACACATAAAACATATATTCACAAACACAGAACACATGTATATGGAAAAAAATATATATGTATATAAAACATGAAAAATTCTACATGGTCATAGCCATTCAGCTATCCAAAAGAAAAGAAAACTGTAGATTTGCTGAGGCTGCTACAGTTTAAAATGCTGCATGTTCAGTCAATTTTTGCAATGCTGTCTTAAGAAATTCAGCAATTACATGGGATCTAGGCAAAATTCTGCAAGAACAGCTTTCCTTCTAAATGTATTTCCAATATGAATTTGATTATTAATCAAATATTAGCATATCTGCAACATATTGAGCCATATTCTCCTGGTTACTAATTTGCTACTAGGTTATAAAATAGAAGTTTTAAGAAATGAATTAATAACTCTTTCAGGACATTAAGAAGCTTTCAGGACAGGATTCTTAAACAAAGCTTAGACTTTAAGCAAGCAGTGGCAGTTCCCACGAATATATACTCCACAAAAAAAATCACTTAAAATTGCATAATGTTTTAGTAATTGTAAACAATGTTGAAATAATACAAAACTGAAATGAAGAAAGTACAAATTAATGATACAGAAAAATACAGAGACTTGTACCTTTATATTTCCATTCATATACAGGAAGATTTCAGGGTGTGCACATTTTCCAAGTCACTGAACCTCAGAAGTATGAGTTTCATTTATGATCCCATTTATGTTTCTTAAATGCCACAGCCACAAGTGTCCATTTTTGTATCCTTTGGTCTATCCTGGTTAGTATTTTATTACCTTTATCTTATTTGCTGCCTAAATGAGTCACCCAGGCTTTGCTACCTACATTCATTTTTTATTTCATCAATTAAAAAGGGATCTCAACACTGATTTCAGTTCTGTTCTCTGGCATCTAAAACATTTCAAAAGCAGTTAAGTGGCAAGCTCTCCAAAGACCTATGCAGGGTGAAATACTGTTACCAACTTCAATAGTAACCAATAAATGTCAATGCTGCCATGTCAATAATATGAAATAGGAACATAATATAATTCAGCATAAACATGTTAGGTTTCTTTCCTATGTTTTCTTGTCTGAGGTACAGGAGAAGGCAGGTAAAGATATTCTAAGTCTAGATGTTTGGATGTGAATATTAAGAAGCTTTAGTGGTTGCTGGAACTTAAAAAAAAAAACTATTTTAGAAAACATAATTTTTCTTTTCCTTGTGATAAATATATCACTAGACTGATGCCTCTATTCCTGGACCTGGTAAAGGTCATCAATGGATGGCTGAAGGGAGTTGTTACAGAAGGATTAAAATGGAATGCACAAGAGGAAAGCACTTAAACAAGGAGAAACTATGAATTCAGGGTTAAATATGTGAACCTTCCATTTACTGAAACTCTTGTGTTATCATCATGCGATGGCTCCATCTAACCAGAACATCTCTTCCTTTTCTTTTCTGCACAATTTAGCCTTTGCCAATATGACAGAAGTAACTATTATTTCTCTGAGCCACTCACTCTACCATGTGCTTTCATTCTATTATCTCAGTTAATTCTCAGATCAATCCCAGGAGCAAGATACTATTATTTCCCACATTTTCTTGATAAGGAATTTAAGATTCAGAGAGGGGGAAATGGCTTGCCTAGAGACAGCAAATGAGTAGCAAGAATTCAAACCAGGGTATGTCAGTGCCCAGAGCCCAACCTTACAACCATTCCCTCACAGCACCATCTCAGTGCAAGGCCATACAGGTACATGTACTGCCTCTGTGACAGCAGAGTTACACTGCAACTTTAACTTACATTCAGCACCAAACAACATTCATAAATGAATATTCTAGATATAAGTAAGCAACATTCACTATTTTTCTTATTTGCAACTTAATGCATCTCAGTAACAAGAAATTTATACTATCAGACAAGCACAAAAAACATAAGAGATATTATCTTTAAAACATGCAATGCATTTATGAACCCAACTAATTTACTGCTATAAATCATGACACACAAAATCTTAATACAAATTTTTATATATTTTCAGTGAGTGCATAGTCTTTCTATTTTACATCAAAGTTCTCAGTCAAGCCCCTCCTAGTTTTTTATCATAGATTAAAATTATTGAACTGAACATCATGGATGGGGTTGAATTCAGGAAAATTCTACTGCTTTCTGACTGCAAGGTTATTATTTACTTGATCAGCAAAACACACATTACCTTAAGAACGTAGAACTGAAGGACAAAGAATAAATGGCAGCTATCTTACCTGTTTAAGAGCCTTTTTGGTGTGTTGCTGGAAGGAAGACACTAACTTGCTTTGCACTGCTGTGTTAGTAAGGCTTGAATCTCGAGTGGAAGATGCTTCATCAGTTACCTGCTTCGAACAAACTAGAAACAGAGAGAGATAATGGTATTACTAATTTGAATTCCTTTTTTTATATCCACTGTAATTATACACTTGGAGCTTTTCTCCAATTGAAAATGGATACCTAAAATAAAGCAAAATAGCACAGTAAAAAGAAGAGTATCTAGATTTGAAGAAAAGGAATCATTTAATAACTGTGTGGCCGCAGTTCCATTTAACCTTTTTAAACCTTCCTGTCCTTACTCACAAATTGATGATAATTTCTGTGTCACTGAGCTATTGCATGGACATAAAAAAAATAGCACAATATCTGCCTCAGGAGTTGGGAGTCAATAGGTACTATCTTAGTTTGAATAGAGAGACTGGGCAATGCATAGTATTCTGAAGAAACATCTAAATTAATGCAATAGTTTTAAATCTACCCAGCCTCACAGGTATTATGCTTCTTCTACTTAGCCTTACTACTATAGAATCTGTGACCTGTGGGACATGTTTACTTTCTCCTGTGGGCTGAGTCATAAAGCATGGATAAGGAAAGAAGAAATCTGAGACGCCTGTTGCCAATTCAAGATAATTATTTTGAGGAAAATGGTGCTCTCACAGATTACAATATAACTGCCCATTTTTATCAGAGTCAGGCTTCCATGTTGCCTATTCTATAGAAGACATCAAAAGACTGCTTTTTAGGAGAATCAATGTCTCACTGACTTGGGTGACCAAGTAGAGCCCACAGGCGGTGTCTCCTCTCTGAAGCCCATGTTTGAACCAGAACTCTACCTTCAGTTCTCCTCAAACTGAGAGACTTCTGAGTCCTCATTTGACTCCTCCTCAAACTGAGAGACTTTAACACTGAAATGGTTTGAGTAGGAGCACAGATGCAGGTCCCTTTTCTGTATACACTGGGGGAGAAGGAGTTTGGAAAATCAAAATGAGGAAGCACTATGATTAGCGGCAGAATGGAGGCATATGTCAAAGGCAGGAGGCAAGAGGAAGTTAGGAGAAAATAACTTGAGAACATATTGTAACGAAGCTCAAAACATGACTTTTTAAGGGCACTAGGGTTAATGCTAGTTCAAGAAAACTTTCCAAGTGATGGTAACTTGAAAGGGTTCTGACCTGAGTTTGAAAAAAAAGTGAAGAAGTAAAAAATTATTGTAGTAAAAAATGGAAGCACAGGCATATGCACCACATTGAGAACACTTAACTTGCTTCTGGTGGACTCAAACATACCTTGCCTAGAAATACTCACGGGGCTCATGAGAGCATTCTGGGCAAAAAAAAAAAATCATCAAATTTTTTGTTAATAAAGAAAGTAATCAGAAAGCCAAATGAACAAGTTCAGGAAAATTAAATCATTGTTACTTATTAATGCCAGGCACTTCCCACATGTGATTCGCTTTAATCCTTGCAGCTCTCTTGTAACACAATAAGATATATATTTCTACATTGGAGGGAGAAACTAGAGCTCAGAAAGGTAAAATAACTTGCCCATGGTCATAGAGCCAATGAAACCACAGTGATGGTATTCAAGGCCAGCCCAGTCTAGCTCCAGAACCCATGATTTTTTTACTTACAATATTTGGTTTCAAAAGTCAAGATCTGATACAGAAAATACCATATCTAAAGAAGTATAATTTAGTTGCATGATACTGGAGGTATGGAAACTGGAAGTTAACAAAGATAGGCTCAAACAAGTCACTCAGCTTTTGACAAGGAAAAATTGAGAATTGTGAGTAAGTGATGGGCCCAGGAAATACTACGGTTGAAGTAGCAAAAAGATTTGCAGATGAATATACTGAGAAAAGTCATTGAATTAAAGATCAGGTGACTTTTTTACTTAATACAATACGAATTTTTTCCTTAAGACAGTCTAAATGTTCTAGTTAAGAAATATTTTATTACATTGATCACATAAACTACGGTTCCTAGGCTTCTCTCCTTTAAATAATCACTAGAATAATTTGTAACATCTTGTCAAAGTGTATTTATCAAGAAATATTAACAATAATCATCAGTTTATAGTCAACATAAATTTATGGTATTTACTGATAAAACAGATAGCCTTTTCAATGTTTTGAAGTCTCTATGAAATGTGACCAACTAAGGAGGTGATGGAGAGATGGCAGATAGAATGTATGATCCCAAATGAACAGATCTTATGTATGCCCAGCCAAAAGTAAAGTGTCCATTAGCAAATATGTTGTATTACTTTCACATTCTCACAATGGCATTTATACCTAGAAAATGGGAAACTTACAGGTTAGTTCATTTAAAGGAGAACTAAATGCAGTCTACAGATATTAAGGAACTTAGGGAAAATACGAGAATGCGTCTACATACTGGGCATCTAAATGTAATACCAATTTGTTTAGAAAATGCTATTATTCATATGTCTTTCAAAGGTAAACTTCACTTCAGCAGGACTATTCGGACCCAGTGTACATGTAATTAAGGCCTTGCATCCCTCTTGTTTTCTGAATAAGGAAATAGCAGTATGTAATCATCTGTCCTTCCTGAGGGTAAATGTTAAATAGCCCACCACTTACTTATTTCTGACCTAGGAAACCATCAGACATTGGGATACCTATTTCAGTATCATCATATACACTGCATACTTTGGGTTAACTTTATTGTGGCACTATGTTGATAATGATTGACATCTACTTACATACGTTGTATCCAAAAGAAACACTCTGTTCAATTTAGAGTCCAGAACTTCAGAGGGGAGAGCAGGACAGCAAAACTGAAACTGCACTATGAGATACCATGAAGTTTGTTCTAAAAATGATTCATTTTCCTTTACCCAACTTTATTTGCTTTATCTTACACTCCATTCTAGACCCATGTAAAGCATCAAGAACACCGGTCCTAGGTGGTAATTTTTCTCCCCAATCCCTCTTTCTGGAAGTTGTTCCTGACATTTATTTCTTCGCATCAAACCATATTTCCCTATGTATTTACTTCTGATACAATAACTACAGAACCTTAAAGAAAAGCAAAATGTAACAGAAAAAAATAAGTGATCATTCCTTTGGGTTAAATAACTTATTTCTAAGGAAAAAAATCAGGTAAGAAAAAATGGGTAGGACACATTTGCAATTCACCCATAGGCTTCAAGCAGTGTGCTCATATACACACTTTTAAAGTACTAACAAATACGGACCTTTTTCATGGGCATTTGAGTTGTTTTATTCATTCTTTTTCCATGTATATGACTTGAGAATAGCTGAATCCAAAAAACACTAATTCACTGAGTATAGTTGGCTTGTGCAGGTTCATGCAGATTCACATTCTAACAAAATGCAAGGTTTTCATTTTTACTTATTCTTGCAGCTTTCTTAATAATAGATGTGATAAATAAATAATGAAGGGCTCATTTTAAACAGTTGCCTGAATATTTATCTAAGAGACTGAGTTTGGCCTCTGAAATACAAGCCAAAGGAAAATTAATGTTAAAGAAAAGGATCAGGGAAAATCCCCTGCATGTAAAATTACAACAGAAGCCAGGAAACTGAAGAATTAGGACAGATGTTTTATCCAATAAATATCAAACACTGACATGCAGCCTAGAAAGTGATATCTTCTTGGCATTCAGAACAGAACGGGAGCTATTTTTTCTAACTGTGTACTGGCATGATCACAAAACTAATGCCAGGACCTTATACCTTCAAATCCCACAATACAGCCTGTCCTTTTCAAACTGCAGATGAGGAAACAAAAATGAGACTAGTTCTCCCTAGAATTTTTATCATTCCACAGTTTTTAAAAGGTATAAAAATACTATTTCTGTCTACATTTTGCTTGCCTGCCAAAAATAGGCAAGCAAAAAGCATAGTTAAAAGCTAATCTGCTGATTTTAAATGTGCCTCTCAATACCTCTATTCTCACTCCCCAAACCCTCCCTCAAAATACTCTATTCAGAAGATCTGGGAGCAAAGGGAGGTGGGAGATTATAGGTAACCATGAGACAGCCTTGAAGGTTGCATAACTGGTGACTGTTCCAGCAAAAGTGTGGGCTTCAGTGTCTCCAAGTTGTCTCTCTCTCCTTTTTATTTACCATTCAACTTGAAAACACTATTGAACTAGAAAATGTAGATTAGAGCTCTGATTTTCAAAGCTGCATGCTAGGGAGGGGATATGGGTGGCATTCCCTCCTAATCTAATTACTAATCCACTGACAGGTGTACTAGAGGTGTACAACTGTAACTGTGACCCACAGCCCAGGATATAAAGAAAGGAGCAATCAGAATGCAAACTTGATCTGTCTCTCCTGTCTCACATTCTGCCTGTCTCCCAGTTCTCACCCTCTATAATCCAGCCAATCTGGAGACTATTCAGTGTCTTCTGAACACATCTACTTGCTATGTTTGTTGTAGTTGCTCTGACTGTCCCTCCTCCAAATATCCTTACCCAGCACTCTGCCTGGCAAACTCATCTTGGCAGTCCAAATTCTGAACAGCTTCCCCCAAAGCTTCTCTGACTATCCCAGCTTCTGAGGTACACTTGCTCCTCCCCTAGCCATGCTTTCTTGGAATTTGATGTACGAATTCATGACAGTCCCTACAATTCTGGTGCTTTCGTCTGCCTCAGCAGCCACAGGCTCAGAAACTCAGGGACTTACTTATATGCAAAGATGGGCACAGAGCAGTTGATCTATTAATGGTCACTGAACTTTTTAAAAATCAAAATTTTAAAAATCAAATTCAAAAATTTTGTTTAAAGTATTTTTGAAATTAACTTTCAACTATGATTTTTAATAAGAATTCATGAAAGTGGAGGTTAGCAAAGCTATTTTTTTATGAAAAAATACGTTTAAAATGAATTATTATAAACTTGAAAATAGAAACCTTCTTAAATTATTTTTCCAAATTCTTCTAAAGTCAATTAGGGATAATATGAAAGCCAAATGATAGAATTTCCTATGCAAGACAGTAGGAAGTTGCACGACCTGCCACTATTTATAGATAGATTTCTCTTTGCCATCTTTACTCATTGCCTTATTTAATGAGTAAAGTCACAGTTTTGTGCTTTTGCATGGGGAAATAAAAATAAAATTTAAAAGTCAAAATTAGAAATCACAATGCTTACATAAAATGGCAGAAGCTGTGTGGGTGCAAAACCACAACACAGACCAGGATCTGTACATTATATAGTCACTGCAACATAGATATTGTGTACTATTAATTGCTCTCTGTCCCACTGAGCCACCCAATACATAACGAGCTATCTGAGTTAACTCGTGCTCAAAGCTCTAATAAAGACAAGGAGGGTAGCAGCCTTTTACCAATTTCATTTCTATAAGTTCTCTTTCCAAATACTCCTTCTTTCAGTCTTCTGAATAATCAGACTAGATGTTCTCAAATCACAACAGTTTTCCATGTGAATGATCTCCACATACAGTACAGGCTTAAAAAAGTTATATGAATAAAAAAATTAACTCAAAGAATACATAGTATATTAGGAATAACACTGTGACACTTTGTTAGAATTCAATAAACTCTGAACAGAGGGCTGGGTCTTAGAGGAAGTTTATTGGTTTATTGATTAATCATTCATTCAGTTGTACAACTTTTATTGAATACTTTCCTTCATGCCAATCACGAGATGCTGGGGAAAAAGCAGTGAAAAAGATCCAATACCTGAGTTGGAGGCCATAATAATTTTTAAAAAATGTTTTCAAAGAACAATGGTCTAGATATACACCATTAATTCTACCTGATGAAAACTACCCATGAAAACTTAACAATAATAAATTTGTTTTGAAAGATCAAAAAGCAGATAATTCAGAAGTATCCCCCAAATGGCAAATAATCACAAAGGCTTATGGTTGGATTGTAATTTGTTTTATGTGTGGTATTTACATTTGAAATTGTACATATCAGATATTTTGGATATACACAGCCAGAAAATACATGCTACAAATTTTTTAAAAACTTGAAGAACAGGGAAAATCATCTGACCCCAATTAAATCATTCCTGAACTTCATTTTTTTAAATCCTTTTTTGGATTCAGACTAAGCAGAATAGCCTTTTCTAAAAACATTTGTTTGAAGCTAGGTATAGGTATTTGGGTTTAAGCAAATTTCCTTATTGCATTGACAGAAAATCCAAAGGATATGAGTTGCCAAGAAAAGTGAGCAATTAAATAGATTAATAAATTGCTAGTAATACTAGCACTAAAATAATGGGACCAGAAATTTTTTCCTAAGATACTTTCAGAGGACAAGGAGTCTCTTATAAGCACTGATGCTCTTGATAATATTTGGTATGATATCTTCTATAATAAAAAATACATAATATAAATGAAATGATTACTATACTTTATAACCTGCTTCATTACCCAGTGAAGCCTCTTCTTATTCAGAAGGTTTTCAGAAAAAAAAAAGAGCAAAACAAACCAAGAGGAATGGTGAATCAGATAATAATTATACCAACAATATACCAGTGAGAAAATGCTGCTAAAAATATCAACATGCCTGAGACCTTAATGATTTGGGTGGCTGCTATCATATGGTGCAAATGCAACTGTTCACCTGCCACAGAAATGGATATGCCACCGCCTCATTACAATGTCTACAAATGGTTCACAAACATTTTGGTTAGAACACAGAAGCTCCAAAGATAACTAGGAAGACCACTGTATACACTAAAGACATAACTATAAGAATCTCTCCTACACGTACTCAATTTACCAGCCAGGCCAATTTAGTTACACTAATATCTCTGGATATTCATAAAAATATCTCCTTAAACACAAAAGAGAGAAAACTCAAACCAAAAATAAATATATTTAGTAGGAAAGTATATCTTGTAGTTACCAGCCTTTAACCACCTAACCTCTTCTGACCATAAAACCAACAAGGATTTTGCTCACAGGGTAATGGAGAGTAATAATACTATATGCTGATTGTGTGGGAAAAATAACATTGGAGGCTATTTATTTTATATTAGCATAACTCCTGTGATCTTCCATACTACATCAGGTTTCTGAAACATCTGCACAGAAATAAAGCAATCAGCCTAGAAAATCACAAACAGAAAAAAGTGGACAGGAAGGAGATCAGCAAAAGGTTGGCACGTGTAATGGGCATCACTACTAATTACCTCATACTTTACCATATAAACTATCAACGCCAGTGTACGATAAAGGGGAATCAGGCTAGCATTCCAGATGGCAGTTTGAGAAATGATTATACAATGTAACTGTAAAGAAAAATGAGAACGAATTATCTGGCATCAATGAAAAAGTACTTCTTTTAAAGAACATGAGTGCTTTGTTCATACATACAGTCACAGATCATATAAATCAAACAGAAAATTGGCTGGTTAAGATGTATAATTGAGGGAATACCTTTAATTTTGTTTTTCAGAAGGATTTTGTTGTTTTATTATGAGATCATATTCTGTTCTCGATCTTTATATTATGAAATATTTATCTCACAATTCAAGAAGAGAGGTAAAAGTATGCTTAAATGGGTCACTTTATCACACTTAAAAGAAAACTTTTTCCTACATGACTCTGGACTGTTAAAACTGACCGAAATCCATTTAGGCAAGAATGAAGTTCACAGTTCAAGAGGAAATATGTAAGAAAAAGAGGTCTCTAATGGATAAAAGGAATGAAAAGTATCTGTAAGTAATGTTTGAAAGAGTTGGGATAAGTCGTTTGGAGAAATTAAGATGAAGGGGTAAACATCTGTTGCTTGTCATCAGAGCACGGAAAAAAAAGGAGGAAATTAGTTTAATTAAAGGCACGAAAGACTTCACCATAAAGAAAAAAGTATTCCCTAGAAAAGTTATCAAGAACATAGGGAGAAGTACAGGGGAGGCTGTGCGATTTCTATCCCTCTGATCATATAGAATACTGTCTACTTCAACTGACTGGTTTAGGGAAAACACTGGCAAGAGAGAGGATTCAGGGCTGCATGATCTTTTGAAGTTCCTCACGCTTCTCGTGAACTGCATAGTCTAGGGGCTGGGATGAAAAAAGGAGAAGAAGAAAGAGTGGGAAGAGGAAGTTTTATATCCTGCCAATGGTCATTTCTGACTGTGAAGAGTATTCGCTTTCCTCTGTGTTTTCTTCCATGTGTACTAAAACAACAGAATTTTCACATACTTAAGTTTCTCTAGGCCACCAATGTAGAGCAGGTGTCTCCATGAGCTAACAAAGCTGTTGCCTAAAATGCAGAGCTGCTGGATGAAAGACAAATTAGCTTAACCCCCTAAAATTAGGAGACCCAATTCAGGCATAGAAGGAATATCCTTCCTGTCACCTGCAAGATTCTCAGGAATGGCTGCCGGATAATTGATCATGCTGTGTTCTCTTTTCCACAATCATGCAGAAGCCTATTGACACCCTCCAACCCCCCACCCTCCTGAACACAAAGATGCAGACATACATCATCCAGTGTAAAACTACACTGGAGCATTCACAGACAAGTCGCTGTAAAACCTCCAGCAAAACAAGACTAGGAATACCAAGAGACACCTGGTAGGTGGGCAATATCTGCAAAGGTTACTCAAAACACTCCCTTCACCACACCACAGTCACCCTCATTTTCCTTTCTTGTACCCTTGTATAAGATTGCCTCATGAGCTGTCAGTGTGACTACTCCCCCAGGGTGTCCGGAACTTTTTAATATATGCCCTAATTTCTCCATGAAGCTTCTCATCTGCATGTAACTGATGTCTCAATTGAGATTATATTCACACACTTCAGGCCTCCGTAACACACTTTTCACTTTTGATAAAAGACCCCTCAAACTGTAGCCTCTGAGCCAATGAAAACAAAGAGTGAGCTGAGTAACGTTTCATTAAGTTAACACAACTCTGCCAAGAATCACACAATCAGAAACCCACTTATAAAACTGGCCATAAAGAATAATGAAAAAGGACTCCATAAAATTCTTCAAATGTTGGAATCATTGTTTGCCCTGGGATCCAAGGTCTAAAACATAAGATACATGTTCTATTTTTTTTTTCCTCAACAGAGACTTTTAAAATACTAATTCCCTTGCTAGAGTGCTGCTTCCTCCCTGAAAGCCATTAGGGTTAATAGCAAGCAGAACTTTTTTTGATCTCTGTGGATGAAATGTGTATAATTTCTAGTTGCCTCATTTAAAAAGAAATACATAGGATGGTTGCTGTTGATTTTAAACATGAGCTATATTAGGGCCACAAAAAGAGAAACCTAATTTTTCTTGTTAATAACAATTTATAGATAGAGGATGAAGAGGGCAAAGACTGTGTACTGATGGTATCATTTCATATAAAATATATATGAGTTCTGCAGAGCAGCAACACATTTTAAGTCAACTTAATATGTGTTAAGAAACTCATGATATACCAATGTATTATGCTCAGAAAACAACTCAGACACAAACATTCCCATATATCTCTGACTAAAATAGACCATAACATTTACAATATTTTATTTGGGTGACATAGATTTAAACTTATATAGGCATAAATGGTTCTGGGTTGTCAACACAGATACATCAAGTGATTCACCTAAATCACTCTTTGGTCTCTAAAGCTTACCTTGTAAAATGTGAACAGTTTACCTTCTTGAGTCTAATTCTTATTAACTTGAGAAACTCTTCAAAAATCAAAGAAACACATAACCACAGTTCTGTGTCTTATAAATTCTACAATCAATAATACACCACTTCTCTTACATTGTAAAAATTGTCAACAAAACTTTAAAACAAAGTACCCTGGCAGCACATCTCCAATCTTAAAAGAATCTTTCCCTGCCCAGTTGATTCCAAGAAGAGGACTAAAGTATTACAATCATTATCTGAACTCTGCCTAAGGACTCAAGTTTAATGACTGGCATCGAACTGCTAAGATTTCTTTCTTATCAGTTTTACAAAATACTTTCTTCTCAAATATTCTCTGCTTATCCCCTAAATGGTACAGCAAATGCCAACTAATAGCTGTCAATTTGATATAACACTATGGTAACAGACGCTTATTCTTTCAATGCGTCAAGGGTATGTTATGAATTGATGGTTATTCTTCTCAATACTCCCCACTCTTTCATTCCAAAGGAGGAATATAAGAAGGAAAGATGAATAAAATAGCAAAACAGATGGTATACTCCTCCCCCACTCCCTCTCTCCCTCCTTCCCTACTTTTCTCTCCCACACCCCCTCTCTTGCTCCCTCACACACATCCACACATACACCCCACCTTCTCTCTCTGATCACATTTTCAAAGTATATTTGTGCAGCTGTAGGAAGTGTGGAAACTATATCCACTCTAACTTTTGGTTCAAATATATATTAAAAACAAAGTAAGCAAGGAAATCACCTAAAGCAGTTCAGTTTCCTGAAATTTATTACTGAATTCTAAGAAATCATGTGGTATCCCACTACTTTATTAGAATAAGCCAGGGGTTCCTCTTTGTCAAAGTCTTAAATGTAGGATCATAATGGATGTGAACCAATGTTGGAAAGGCAAACTGTACCAACAATGTCTGGCTAATAAGAAGTGTTCCCTGCGATTCCAGGCAAGGTGTCAAGAGTGAAGAGAGACTGGCCTTTGGTGTCACACCTGGGTTTGTAATTTGGATGGGACATTTAACCTAAGGTTGTTCCCTCACAGGTAAAAATAAAATAAAATAACAAAGTACTCAATACATTTTCAATATCTATGTTTGAAAATGTGTCCTGCAGCTAGATTAATGGGCTATATATACATGGAGGCACAGGGTACTTACATGGAGATGCAATTGTGGTTTGCAGTAAGATGCAAAAGTGAGCAAGTCAAGGAATACTCAAGGAAATAAGCTATTTACTATTCTTTCAATGATTCCCCAAAGTAATTTCCCGAATGCAACTTCAAAGGAGAGGCCAGGAAATCTAATTTTTGTCACATTAGCTGGATATGTTTGGGTATGTGTTATTTTGTGAAGTGCCTATTCACATTTTAAATTAGGGAAGTTTGCTTATGCCTGCTTTGGTTTCATTATTGGCTGAGTGCTCTCATGCTATCTGTTACCCTTTCCCAACTACTAAACCTCCACGGTTTCCTCTGGAATTTAGGATTAGTCATTATCAAAATCCTCTGCAGCCTCTATCTTTTCTCTGAAAACTCCCTTTACTTTTTAATATACAAAATCTAGCTGTCTCGCCAGCCAGGACACTGGTTCTTCTGGAATGCTCTCAGGTGGTAGCCTTTTTCTTTTCTACACCTCTCGTACCACTGGGCCTGGAAATGGAATAATTGACCTATATTCCCCCTCACCGTTCCCTCCAGACCATTCTCCCTCCGAGGCCCCTATGATGTCTCCAGCATTGTATCGCATGTCATCAGACTATATTACTAATTACTCAACCTGCTGTACTTATCTGCCAACTCTTGGTTGCTCTCCTTCATTTTTTGAGTATGTTACCCGCTAATATGACATTCTGTCAATGTTAGTTCTACTGTAACTGTCTGTTTCAATATCCATGCTGATGATTCTCTAATATCTTATGCAGGGGCCACTACCAGGCTTTATGACATCTTTGTGCAAAAAAAGAAAATGCAATCTTTTCCAGGTGAACCCAGTTCCACCCCACAGCACTAGGCTGGGCAAATGGCGGGGGTGCTCAATTTCAGCCACTGATGCCACGTCATCCAGGCAACTCTTGAGTGCACACATGGCCTAAGCACTCTTGATAGTCTGAAGCCTAGACCCCTTCTTTCTTATCACCTCAGAAAGTATATTCTATAATAGTATCCTAAATTCAATCCATGCAATCCATTCACAACACTTACACTTCCAACTCATTTTCCTTAGAATACCAAATCAAACAACCTTTCCACACCAATGAGACTTCCTTCTTCACACCATCTCTCACACACTGTGTCTTCACTCACCTCCACATGGGCATATATTCTATGGAAATTTGCCTTCATTACTCCACTTCAGATGCCCTTAACTCCTTTTTTCCTCTCTTGCTTCATCATTGACATTTGGCAAACCCCCAGCTTCAATCACTATACAGCTCCTCTGAGCTTGTACAGTGCTCCTGAACACAACTGGACAAAAATGGACAACCATGTAGGTTGGTCTCCTATTAAATTCAGGATGAATAACCTTAAAAAGTTCTTAATGCTGTCAGTCTCTCAGACAAATATTTTGTATCTTCTCCTTAAGTCTACAAAACTACCTCCCCTATTCTCACCCTTAGCTGATGGACTTGTTTTCTATTTCACTGGAAAAAGAACATAGACAGAAGTAAACTTCTATGAGCCCCTTCCACATGTACTCATCTACCTTCACTTCTACTGAAACACCCTGACTTTTCCCACTACCTCCTTTAGAGCACCGGTCTACATCTCTTGCTAAGACCAATCTCTCCATTTGCTGAATATGTCCCATTCTCCCTCATCTAACCAAGGCATGGCAACAGAACACCCCTCCCACATTATCAATTTTCCTCAACTGAAGTGTTTCCATTAGTGAACAATTTTCTAATACTTGTTTCCCATTTTTTTTGAACTGTCTCTTGATTCTTTGCTTTCCAGTCATTTTCTCATTCCATTCCTTCCCCAGACCTCAAAATTCCATGAAAGAATTGTCTACACTTGTGGTCTCTAATTTCTCTCCTCTCATTCTCTTGAACCCACCTTATTCAGGCTATGGTCTTACCATTCCACAAAAATTACAGTTGACAAGTTCATCAATACCCTCACAAAGGTAAATCCAGTGGTAATTTTCTAATCTTCATCATGACTTCGTATTATCAAAAGCACTGACACATTTGAGTCACTTCATCCTCAGAAATACTTTCTTCATCTGGTTTCCAGGACAGAAAATATTATGTCCATTAACCTTCAGTCTCACTGTTTTCTATACTCTCTCCAGCCTCTTAAAATTAAAGTGCCCCTTAGCTCAGTCTTTGGGCCTTTTTTCTTTTCTATTTACCTTCAGTTCCTTGGTAATCTCATTCAGTTTCCTGTCTTTAAATACCATCTATAAACTGGCCACTTCCAAATCAGTATCTCCAAGGATCTTTCCCATAAATTTCAGACAGATAAAATCATTTACTTAATACATTCACTGAGATATTGAAAAAGAATCTCATGTCCAGAAGTGAGCTTCCAATCAACAATCCCCCTCCCCTAAACTGGTTCCCTTAAAGATTCTTCCACATAAACTAAGGACAATGCTGTTGTTCAACTGGCTCACATACTCAAACTCTGGAGTCATCCCCAACTCCTTTCTCTGTCTCACATCCACATTTATCTGTCAGCAGCTTCTGCTGGATCTACCAGAATCCAATCACCTTTCATCCCAGCCACTGCTACTACTTTCCTTCAAATCACCAGCACCTCTCCTCTAGATTACAATAGCTTTCTAATGGGTCTCCCTACTTTTGTCCTTGTTCTCGTATCTTTTTTTGTACTTAGCGATCCTAATAAAACCTAAATATGGTCATTGCCTTTCTAGTTCCAAACTCTACAATGGCTTAATATCTCACTCAAAACAAAAGCCAGTATCAAGGTACCATATAACCTGGCCCCAAAAACTTCCCTGGCTTTATTTGTTACCGTACTCTCCCTTGTTCACTTTGGCCTCACAGCCACACTAGCCTCTTGCTGTCTATGGAATATTCCAGGCACTCTCCTGTCTCAATGGCTTTGTAACTGCTGTTCCCTCTACCTGGAGTTCTCTCCCCTGAATGCCTGTTCACTCATGCTCCTCAGGTCTTTTCTGAATGTAACCCTCTCCCCCACTCCCCCACTTCCTAATTTACTTTGGTCAATATCACTGGTCACCACTGAATAAGCTATACATTTTAGATATTTATTTTGCTTATTTTCTGTCTCTCAAAGAACATAAGCTTCATGAGAGACTTGCTTTTGTTTTTCCCTTCTGTAACTGCAACGTCAAGAAAAGTCTTGGCACATGAAAGAAGTTCAATATATATGTTGAAAGAGCACATAAGCACTCACCCAGGCAAGAGTGCCACCCTGACAGCAACTGCAATAAGATTCTCCTTCACCCTCTTGAAAGGGAAAAGTGTGCTCCACTCACCAACCCTTTTATAAAGTCAGAAATTACTGTGATTCTCTGAGTTTTCCTCTCTCTAACCACAAGGACCAGACAGGGTTCACACCATTACCACAACAATTAGGAGATGCTCAAAAGTATAGGATTAGGGACCACAAGTCAGATGAAAAGTAGAACAGTCCATAAAGCAGTCTGCAGCCATTCTTGTGATTTTCTTAAGATAATAAGTTGTGTTTCCTATATTAAATTCACAACCTTTGCTACAGATTAGAGAGGAACTAAAGCAGTATGAGTCTTATGGGATCTATAAGAAAGCACAAGTTTAAAGGGCAAGAGCGTTCAGTGAGCATGCACAGGACAAACAAAGGAACTCCATGGCCATTAATAAAATGAATGACTTTGGGATATTACTGAAATACAATATTTCTGCAAAAATCCTTTAAGGTTTGTTTGTTTAAAGGTAATTTACTCATTCCTATGAGTCTACTGACAGAGACTTTAATTACACAGTTTTCTCTCAAATCATGATCTGGGTCCCTTTGCGGAACCAGTGGGTAGAGTAGAAGAAAGCACTGCAGCTATTGTGGGACAAAAATTTGCCTAAATTGCAATGCAGACTTATGTACACTGAAAGAATCACAATACAATTGTCTTGAGGAAGACAAAAATAAGTTCACATATAAAATTCAGAGGATAAAATTCAGAGGTGGAAAATCCACCCCTTAAAATTCTGGAAGGGTCACTCGCTTCTCAAAAGTATCTCACAAGAAAATATCTTACTTAGCCCTCTTTTCACTCTGAGGAATGATAACACCAAGCTTCATTTGCAAAAGACAAACCAGGGAACAAAGCTGTTATAAAACTACTTGTGATTATAGGAAAAATCAGCACCATCAGAAATAAAACATTTGCATTCTCAATCCTCCCATAAGAATGAAACCACTAGGTACCCCCAATAACCCTCTCAATTTGCAGGAGAAATATACTAATACTTAAAGAATTATTTCAGAAAATTATTCAGGAAAATATGTACTGTTAAAAAACAAAAAAAGCAAAGAACTATATACTTCTTTTAGATGCTATCCTTTTTGAATCAGAACATCTTGATGATAAATCTCAGGATTAAAAAGGTAGAAGAAAATTGTATTGATAACGGTAGGCAATTCAGTTAATGAATCATTGTCATTCTACATAACTTTAAAGAAAACAAGGGATTATATTTTAGAATTCATCACACTTACCTCCATTTTCTTCTCCATGGGCATTTGCCTCGGCCATATCTGTACCATCCAATTCAGATTCACAGACTAAATTCAACGTGCCATCTGCTGGGCATGACGACTCCTCTTTCTATATTATTTTGAAAAGTGATGATTTATGGAGAAGATATATTAGCAACTAAAAACATTCAAAATACTTGAAGAAACCTTAAGTATGATCACTTATTTGTGACTTAACATTTCAACACTGATTTACTTTTTGATGAAAAATCATTCTTGGGTTAAGAAAAGAAAAAAACAACTGGGTAAAGCCCATTGCTACCGTTGATTTTTTTGGATAAACTTTTAAAATCTATACCAAAAAAGAAGTTTCTTTTTGACATATGTTGTTTCCATTTTTTTTTCAATTCTACATTTTTCCTCATGTAAAGAAATGGCTTAACAACTCAGAATTTTAATCAGTTACTTAAATACCCAACTTGCTACAAAAAGCAATGGAAAAATTACAAGTCTTTCTGATTAACCTGTCTTATTTTCTGAAACACACACAGTGGACCACAGCCTGACGCTTAGTAGCTAAAGAATTCCTGCTTTGTTGTCTAGGTATAACTTTTGATGTTTAAAAAGAACACAAATTTGTAAGTAGTTAATTAACTTGAAATATAATCCATCACTTAGATACTTCTAATTTCTAAGAAATAACACAATGAATTTACTTATCCCAAGTTACACAACCATTTGTAGATTATAAGCTTTTGTCTCCTGGAATTTTGCATTTCAGATATCATTTCCCCTAGATGGAAATGAGAATGCCTTTAAAATAATTATACTAAAATAATTAAGACTCAGTTATCCAGAGCTTTTATTTCTTCTTCTCATACAAGTGTGCATTATTAGTAAAACTTCCTTGACATCATCATTTCTTTTAAAATTGAACACTAGATTTACTTCAGTGTTTTCAAGCAGAATGAATCAATGATTTATTTTTATAAAAGACAAAGGCATACAGGTGTGAAGCCTGTATATCAACCGACGGTCATTAAGTTAAAGAGTTCATGGTAACTCTGATTATCTAAACTCCTGGCCGATGACCTATGACACTCCTCCCCATACATTTTAAAGAATCAAGAATTTAAGGAAGCCACAACTATTCTACATTACCATATGTTATGGAGTAAAACCACAGATATGCTTTCCTTAAAGAAAAATGTCATTGTTTATTCTTAATATGAAATCATTTTTAAGACATCTGTAAACATTTAAAAGTCACAGAAGTCATTCTTCTACTCTTCATCCAAATTTAATTTTGTTTACCTTCACATGTCTGAAAAAATGCATGATACATAGTAATAACAATATGTAGAACAATGCAACTTACTTTGAGAGCATAGAGGCCTGACTTTCCAGGGATTTTGAAGAATGTTCCATCCCCTATTCGAGTGTTAGTGTGAAGCATTGCATTCAGACAGGCTAATGGAGAGGTTCCACTAGAAAATAAAAGTGTGCAAAAATGAAGCAGTCTGAGGTACAGCTTCTATTGCAAAACTGTTCTCCGAGTCTCTCTCCCAAGGAAAAAAAAAAAAAAAAGACTTCTTTGCATGCCTTTTAAAAATACCCTCCCAACCCTGAAAACATCTACATTACAATAAAGGGCCAAGTCCAGTTTCACCAAAGTTAATCAGATGCATCTGTCTTATAAGGCCTTCAGGCAAATTTTTCTTGAATTGAAATTATGCTTTTATTCATAGAGTAACCAATACTATATTTTACAGAAACCAAAGCTCAAATATTTATGTGGTGTTATTTTACAAATAACACCATGAAGCCTTAGCTTTTAAATATTACAGACAACTTGATGGTTGCACTTGAATGATCAAAAAAAAAAAAACCCACCAAGTTCAAGAGCAGCTCTATCCCATAGGTTGAAAAGCAACAAAAGAATAATAAACCAGGGAAGAACTGATTTGAAATTATAAGTATTTAAGTTACTCACAGGACTGCATTTCTCACATGGCCAAATAAGAATGTATGTATGTGTTTATACCTCGGATACAGCCTCTACAATGACATCCTTTTCTCAGATATGTCAAAGAATAGGTGTTTGGAAATTCTGTCCAGCTAACAGAATTCTGTAGTAAACATGCAAGTGACTGGATTATAAGATCACTTTTTAAAGAAATCAAACAGCATTAAACTAACAATTTAAAATATCAAAGTACATATGTCCAAACATTATTAGAATGAGTTCATATACTTGAATGATGTTTATAAAACATAAAGTACATATATATATTTCCTGAGGTAGATTTTAGAACAAATTTTTTGTTTTGATTGCAAACTAATATTTAGAAGCTAGAATTCACAGCTACAATTTTTGCCTTTATTTAATTATACATCCATAAACATTTTACTTTCTAATATGCCGAAATATCAATATCGGGTCAAACCAATTTTAGTTAAAAGCCCTACCCCCCTACCACCCTCACGTGCTTCTTAGGAATTATGGGTATTTCATTCACATTCTGAGACAATACAGCCTTTCGGATATGAAGCTTTCAAACTTTGAATTTGTAAGTTCAGAATTCTAACTTTAAATTTTGAGGATAATTATATAATTTGTGCTCCTAATTAAAAGTTTTCTAAAGACCAAGACTATGAAATCTCTTACTTATAATGAAAACTCACCAGTAAAATGAAAAAGTCAAATATGCTGAATTGCCAGAACACACTTAATAGCAAGGCAGCATATATACGCACTATGGTCATAAAGGTTTACAAGTATTAATCTACAAAGACAGTTATTTTAGGAAGCAGCTTCTCTGTGCCAACATATAAATATGACTCCATTAAATTTGACAGGAAACAAGAATTATCTTAATATAAATTTGGTCATAGAATAATGTAGCTGTAACATTAAAGTACACATGGTAATAACGTGTTTAGGTAGTATCTTCTCTCATGAAGCTCCTACAAGCTTGCAGATCTCATTTCGTTATTTTCTCACAAAAGATTTTAAAGTGGCCCAGGCATATCTATAAAGTAAAACATATTCATCTCTCCAGAAATATAAATTCCAAATAAATTATGTAATACATGTTATACTGAACACTGCTAATACATATTTTTACATTATACTCTTCAGACAAAAGCATAGAAAATTTGAATCTAAGAATGATTATGCCAGATTTTTGGAGTTTTAGTTTAGTGGAACTGTCAGAAATACAGACTTTCTGTAGGGACTTGGCAAAAAGATGTTAACACGACATGTAAAATAGAATCCAATACATAAAAATGACACAATGTAAAATGTTTTAAAATACAACTTAATAAAATTGTTCACCTAATATGAAACCTCACAATGCTGTTTCTTCTCTCTGTTCCTAAGGCCCTAATGCATATGATTCCAAGAACTCAGATTCAGCACGTTAAATAATAATACAGATTTAAAGGCAATGACTAAGTACTAAACAAATATAACATTACTATAATTTACATTTCCTTTCTAAGGTATAGCAAGCTGAAGATAATTGTAGAAGATAAATTGGCCATTAAATAGCCATTTAATGCTGTGCTTGCTGCAAACATATTGATAAGTCCCCAGTTTTCTACAAATAATAAGCTCTATTAAGCATGAATATATTATTAAGTTATACTATTTATTAAGTCAATAAATACAAGATTTACTACGGAAAAATTTAAAAACATGTAATTCACAATCACATCATCTCCAAAGTCTCAATGACTATTGCGATTTCTATAAACCTTTCCCAAAAGAAACATATGAAACTTGTTTTATTTCAAAACTATACAATATTTGCATTAGAAAATGATTTGCAATCAAATGCAAATTTTACAGCTAACATCACTCACTGATTAGTCACTTAGTTTTAGGCACATGAGTTTCATTCCTTGATGAAGAAGAAACTACTCATTCTGGTCCACTTTATTTAAAAACAATGAAAATTAAGCATCAAAAGAGTTAAATACTTATTAATAGGTAAGTGATTCATCCAACATAAAATATACACAGGAAAATGTATTTCAAAAACCTTTCACACCATTTACTTATTGCTGTTATCCTCATCAATTCCATGAACTATCAAAAACTTAGAACACTTTTCTGCAGAAATGTCTTAACTGCTATTGAAAAAAAATAAAGCCTTACTTACGCAATTTTATTTTTATATTCAGAAAAAATAGAATTGACATGTATACTATGTATTGTATATACACATATATATACCTTAAACATAATGATTAACTGTGAGTAAAAAATGAGGCAGATGTACATGCTTTAAAAGTCTGTACTCTTAGAATGAACTCCTATGTAATGGTTCTTATTTTTAATTTATTCAACACAATTTTCTTCACAGTTAATGCAAAAGCTCATCAGCTCATCACCTCAGTTGGAATTTAGAAGTTTAAAATCCTGTAGCTGTGTGTGTGTGTATGTGTGTGTGTGTGTGTTGAATGAAATAATAAAACATCAAAGTTTTAATTTAAAAATCTCTGAAATTTCAAATTTACTTACTTTCTAACAAGATGAATTGGAAAAACCACGATATCCCGATTTATAGAAGGAAAACAAAAAGAAAGGAAGAAAACAAAGTTAGTTTTCCAACTTAAAACACAATCTTCATCTTACCATTTCAACAAATAGGACAATACACAGGAAACTCACCAAAGTCAAATCTGGCTGCCTATGGGAAGGTTGGGAGGAAAAAACTGCGGCACTGTGCTAAAAGGTGACTTCGACTTTCTTCCCTAATACTTCTATAATGGTTTCATTTTGTTCACAAAGCCAATGTATTTCCATATAATAAACATAACTAGAAACAAATAAGCAAGAAAATATCTGCCCCAATTCTGTTCTTTCTCCCATCCCTGTAACTGGGCCCCTTCCTATACACCTGCCAGGGTAGATATACAGCTTATTCTACTTGTTTGTTTTTCCCCCTGGACTGTAAGGCTGTGGATCCTTCTAGTTTGTTTTCATTTCCCACAACTCCTGAAGCAGAACAGGGGGTGGAATTTGGAGGCAAGGGAGCAGGCATAATTTAAACTGTCTAGACATCAAAGAACCCCTAGAGATGCTGTTTACAGAGCCCCAGTCCTATGTGAAATAGAGAAAAGCTATTGCTTTATGTTATCAAATTGCTGATGGAAGTCACACAATTTTACTGATAGTGAATACTTAGTGAAAGGAATGAAGAGCCTATCTATTAAATAATTTTAAAAATCAGAGAGAATACCTGGAGAATGCAATTGGAAGACTACTTACAGGCATGGCAAAGAAAATATAATTGTGGGTCACTATTCCTTTGCATATAATGTAATGATTTACAATATTTAATAACAATCTTAATATTTTATTATATAAAATAAGATTGTTATTAAATATTATAATAATATTTTAATATATATATTTTATTATATTGTTATGTTTTAATAAAAATTTCAGATGGAAGCTATTTCCTGCAAACATTTCCTTTAATTTTTTTTTAAATATGGGAATGAAAAAAAAATTAATCCTGTACAACAAAAGCATAAAAACTCAACAAATTCAAGCAGTTATTAAACATCATAATTAGTTACTGTGCTAGGTGGCATCAATATAAATTAATATAAATAATTATATTTCCATTATTTCAAAAAAGGATAATAGCTTCTTACAAGCATTTCAAATGCTAGCAGCTTTGAGAAAATGCATTATAAATAATATATTTTAAGAATAAGTTAGGTGGGTCTCTAGGGTACAGGTAATACTCTTGATACAGTATCTGTGTTCACTTTGTGAAAATTATTCATGATTTATGGACTAAACTCCATATATGTTATACTTCACAAAAATGTTTTCTAAAAAATAAATAATATACCATTAGATTTATTTATTTAATGGGCATGTCCCTACTACTGGAGAAGAATGAGGATGGCTCCTAGACACACACAGGAACCCAGTCTACATCAACCAACAACTCAGTAACGTAGATGGTTACAAATTACCCTAGAAAAATCAAGGCCAGATGAACTTATTGAGAAATATTACTGTAAATAAGAAACTCTCTAAAATAACTGAAAATAAAACCTTAAAATTTAGAGTCCTTTACATATGTTGTCTGAATGACATATATATATATGATATAAGTATATGGTTATATGTTACCTGAATAATTGCAATACAAAACATCTATAGAAATCCTCAAATTTGATTTTGAAGAAACAGTGTCCTAGACTTCATGGTCTCTCTACAATCACTAGCACTAACATAAGAGGAATAACAAAGTTTAACATTTAGAAAATATATAAATAAATGGGAATAACCCATCAAGTAAGAGATAGGTCATATTTCAAAGGAAGATATTTTGTGATTTTCTATGTGAGGATATCCATGTGGTTTTCAATGTTCAATATATCTCTAAAGTAATGTTAAAATGTGGTCCTGGTACTCTTATCAGGTGGGATTGAGGCAAAAAATGATTAACAAATAATATACGCTGCATACTTTAAATCTTAAATTTAGAGAAAGACCTTCGAACTCCAGACATCAGTGTGTATCTCTGGTTGGCATAAACACGTCTGTCTGTACAACAAAGTACAGACAGTAGGATCTACAGGGAAATTAAGAAATAGCACTATATAAGCATAAACCAAAATATATGATCTATATCATAGTTTTCAAAGACCCTCAACTAAAATAGGAGGTGAGGTGGCTATCTTTAATTACAGACATCTAGTAAAGAAAGTATACACCTAGACACTGACAATTGTTCCTCTACAACTATGCATGCCACGACATGCTGCATTACCACCCCTATGCTGGGGGAAGGTGGTAGAGAACAACAAGGAAGACTGTGGACTCTGGAGTCAGTCAGCCTGAGTTCAATGAGTTCAGGACCATTTAGGAGCTGTGTCATGTTGGACTTCTCTAGGTCACAGCTTCCTCAACTACAAAATGTGGATAATAAAATTCACTATGCCATAGAGAACTATTCCAAAAAGTAAATGAGTTAAAACATATAAAGTATTTAGGACTTGTCTGGTATGTTGTAAGTGTTCAAAAATTGTGAGTTGTTTATTAATACCACCACTACTAACCACAGTAACCAACATCTAGATGTAAAAAGAATGACAGATGGAAAGAAATTAATATTTGACAGCCTGTTTAAAGAACTAGCACAGGTAATACTTTAATTTTTAAAAAGATTTTAATTTCTAATTTCATTTTTATATCAGTATCAAAAAGAAGTTAAGACATGGGCATGTGTACACAGCTCGCCCATAGTCTCTCACATGTGGAGAGTATTAAAAATAACTGACAACTTAGTAAGGGGACAGGGAGGAGAATGACAGCAACACATCTATTACTATAGTTATCATTTATTGAGCATCTATAATATGCCTGGGCTTGCACAACTATTGTCTATATTCCTTACAGCCACCACAAAATGTAAGCATGATTCCCAGTTTTATAGATGTGACCAAGGCTTGGAGACTAGGAATCTTACTGAAGTCAGATAACAACTAAGTGATACAGTTGAAATCTGAATTCTAATCTGATTCCAAAGCCCGTGTTCTTTCCACTGTCTCACATTCTCTCTCCATAGAACTGCCTCCTCCACTTAATCTAACTTGAGCACTTAAGCAAATATTTAGCACTTCAAGGAAATACATTTTTTAAAGCCAGATGCTGCTAAATGATAAGGTGTTCTGCTCCATTCTCAACACTGCATACAGCAATGACTTCCCCAGAGTAGATTTCAAATATAAAGAACTAGGCTGCAGAAGATGACATTGTTGATTATCTTCCTCTAGTAATGTCACCAGTGAAAACAAAGGAAGAAGAAACTTAAAGAAAATATGATAGATGCCAGGCATGTTGGCTGAGGCCCATAATCCCAGCATTTTGTGCAGCAGAGGCAAAAGAATGGCTTGAGGTCAGAAATTTGAGACCAGTCTAGGCAATATGGTAAGACCCTATCTCTACAAATATATATATATATATATTTGTGTATTTGATAAAAATATATCATATATAAGATATATATACACACATATAGCTTATAAGAATAAGACATATAGGGCCGGGCGCGGTGGCTCATGCCTGTAATCCCAGCACTTTGGGCGGCCGAGGTGGGCAGATCATGAAGTCAAGAGATCGAGACCATCCTGGCCAACATAGTGAAACCCTGTCTCTACTAAAATATAAAAATTAGCTGGGCGTGGTGGCGCGCATCTGTAGTCCCAGCTACTCAGGAGGCTGAGGCAGGAGAACTGCTTGAACCCGGGAGGCGGAGGTTGCAGTGAGCCAAGATTGCGCCACTGCACTCCAGACTGGCGCCTAGTGACAGAGCAAGACTTTGTCTCAAAAAAAAAAAAAAAAAAAGAAAGAAAAGAATAAGATATATATACACACTATATATGTGTGTGTACATATCTTGTGGGTATATATCTTATTTATGATATATATTTATCATATATATCATATATATACACACACGTACACATGCACATATATACATATATATGTGGTAGAGAATTCAGATCTATAATTGAGATGCCTCTTTATTAAACTGAATCATTAAGAAAAAACACAATCCTTTCACTGAACAAACATTTATCGAGCACACTATGAATGTATGTCAAGCTTATCCTGAAATAAATTTGTACTCGACGGTGTTTTGCACATAATAGAAATGTAGGCTGAGCTGAACTAAATTTTCTGAATACATATGAAATGACAGGGGACTCAGCAGAAAGGCAGCCTTGAGGCATGTTGCAAACAAGAGAAAACCATTTGGAATTTAAATGTTATCCTTAGTTTATTCTAAGGAGATGACTGAGATGTGACCATGTATAAATATAACATGTCATTGACTCCTTTGCAGAGGCAGTCAACCCATGGCCATTGGTGGCTCTTCAGGACTTTTGTCCTATTTCTCCACCCCTGCAAGCTCAAAAAGAATATTTCCAATTAGGTCAAAAACTATAGCTTACAAAATAAAATTGTAAATTTCATATATTAAAAACAGACACTGTAATTATATCTGGTATGAGACAGCTTCATACTAAAGTGTAAGCTTCTACATTCAACCGGTAGCTAGTCATACTCTCCCATCATGTTAGCAATGGTCAATACTTGACCACTTCAGGAATCTGTCCTGTGGGACAGCTGTCCCAAGTGTTGCTCAAAAATATTCTCAAATGTGTTTGGGAAATGTAACATATTGCATTCTCCTTTTGCAAACTCACCAAATGCATTAATATGTATTAAAGTCTCTGAAAAATCCCGTTTAACCCTGTATTTCCTGATCATATACAATAAAGGAATCCTCTCCACCATAACATTTAGCAACATCTCTTATTATGGCATGCCAAAAAATATACCTGGAGAAACGTTATACTGAATTTATATAATTAGGATAACTAGGAATAAAGTGCCTAGCAGTCAGCACTCCCATGAATGTTTAATTTTATTAAGCAAATGTTAAAAGATTACTTCAAAAGTGTGCAAAGCTCTATTTTTCTGTGAAAAATACAGTGTAATAATTATTTTCCCTGCATAAATTTATAAAATTGAAAAACACATCCAGGAAGTGTAAACAGCATTGAAAATTTACAAATAGTATCTATATACACTTGAAAATATTATATATTTGCAATACAGGTTGAGCAGCCCAAATTCGAAAATTTGAAATGCTCCAAAACCTTAAACTTTTGAGCACCGACACGATGCTCAAGGAACATGCTCATGGGGCCATTTAGGATTTCAAATTTTTAGATTTGGGATGCTCAACTGGTATAACACAAATGTTCAAAAATTAAAGAAAAAAAAATCCGAAGTCTAAGACACTTCTGGTCCCAAACATTCTGAATAAGGGAAACTCAACCTGTATTATATATTACCCAACAGATGGCACATCTAACATGAAAATCACCTCTCTCATCTCCTCAGAGCAGATCTTCCTCCTGATCCCCCACTAGTCTCACTCAGCGGTGGGTATAATCCTCCTCCTCCAGCACCCATGACTGATGCATTTTTTAGACTATTCCAATTATTCTGCCTCCACAATGCCCCAACTAAGTTCATCTTTAACTTTACATTAGTTCATTACATTCTATTTCAAAAAAATTTTTACCTCATTCACAAAGAAGACAATTCTATAACCTCTAACTGGTTTTCCTGCTTCAACTCCTGAATCCAAATCATCCTATACACTGGTGCCAGATAATTTTCTTATTTAAAAACAAACAACAGAAACACTCTTCAGACTACTTCTTAGCCATGCCATTCACTGTTGTTGTTGTTGTTGTTGAATCAGTGTTTTTCACTGCCCAGGGAAGGAAACACAAAGTCCTCAGGCTAGCATTAAGGTCGTCTACAACACAGTTGGCACCTACCCCATCTTCAACTTCTCCAACTCTCAGACCACTTTCCTAGAATCCAGTCCAACTCAGGAAATCACCAAGCTTCTATGGCTTCCAATGTCTGCTCTGGCTATTATCTGTATAGGGAAGACTTTTAAGACTTAGGATATCCCCATTCCTCCAGGACAATCACAGTACTTTGCGTATTTCTCATGGTTTATTTTCTTTGAAAATTGCTTACACCTTCAACTTTCCTGCCCTTATTACTTCCAACAAGTTTGGAAATTCCACAGGAGATAGATATATTTATTTTTATATTGCCTGATAAGCAATACCAATGTACTCGAAAGTTGTTTGCTGAAATAAATTGAATCACTGCAATAAAGTTGTTACAATCATGGATGTGTAAACATAAAACACATGCAATGAACATCACCAAAATTCTTTTTAAATTCATGGCTGCAATGATATCTGCAAAGAACTCTACATACCACAAAGCTGCAGTGGCCATCTTATAGTCACATGCCCCGCATTCTTTTCTTTTAGGAATTCTCCCTTTCTTAATGATGTGATTCCAGTGTATGCGTCGAAAAAATAGGACTGATTTCCCCCACCAGTAAGGCTAACCAGATTAAACTATCTCCTTGGTCACAGAAACTGGCCAGCTGGTGGAAGTTTGAGTAGCTTTTAAAAAAACAGATACAGAAATAAAAGGAAAGAGCATAAATTATCTTTCAGTAATAACATAACTATAAAGACACAAAAAAGAGTAGCTGGTGCCTATCTCTGTCTCCACATGACCAGTGACTGCAGGGGATAAAGCTACCAGAGGAAAGAGAGTAAAACATGGAAACAAAAGGGGAGAAAAGATCATGGGAACTCCTGCGTTGTCTGGTCGTGTTGAAGATCAACCTGATGGATGTCTAAGCTAAATAAGCCAATAAGTCTCTAACTAGTTTTATCTTTGACGTCAAAGAGAGAGCTTATATAACTTGTACAAGCTGTTTTTCTAAGCCTCATTTACTCAGCCATAAAATAGTAAGTTTAAAATATATGTGTTTTGAGGCTCTATTAATCCCTTTCTGGTTAAGGTGTTAAGGGCAATTAGTAATAGTTTGACTATTAGCTTTCTAAAGTCCATTCCAATCAGGCTGCCTCTTAGCATGTTTCCCTCTTCCTCAATGCCCACTGCTCTCCTCTCTTCCTACTCATTTATCAAGATCCCTGTACCTTCAGCTCCGAAAGGATACTAATCACCTCTGCAGTCCACAATGATGCTCTATGCACTTCCAAAGGCATTACAGCCTATGCTACTATTGTAGCATTTAGTTCTGTGCAGTCTACCACCACACTGCTTGATAGCAACTAGCTCCTTGAGGACTCTGACTTTATTAAAGATTCTTTGTGTTTACCTCATAGCACCTTGCCAGATTTGAGCACTCAGAACACATTCGGGGGCTTGTTAAGTTAATATTTTACCATTTACAGAAAACAAAATTTCAAGCCTGACAATTCCATGTGTTGGTTGAGGACATCCAGAAATGGGAAATATTAAATACTCCAGTGACAGCATAAACTGATATAACCAATTTGGAAAGACATTTGGCAAGATCCAGTTTTTTAAAAAACTGTGCCTGCTCTACAGAACAGCAATCCACTCTTTGGTACAGACCCTAGAAAAACACATACTTTCACAAAAAGACATTATTAGTTATAGGAAAAATAAACTAACTTAAATATTCAATAGGTTATAGTATAGATTTAGATATATTTTGCCTATAGATTCATAAAAGTATAAATTCTGAACTACAACAACACACAGCTAATCTATGACATCGTTGCTTCTGAGAAGAAAGAGGAGGAAATTAAAGCAACTTCAGCTCTTTCTGTTAGACTTTATTAAAAAAAAAAAAAAAAAAAAAAAAAAAAACAGCAGCAACTATGCCACGTCCGCAACTGCTAATTCCAGCTACTGTTTGCTGGAATGTGGGTATTTTGCTATATTTTCAAAACAGAAGAAAATGGTTTATTGTTATTATTTTTTTCCTCACAATGTGACTTTTCTCTAATTTATCAGATTCTTCCCTTGATTCAACTAATGTTTTCATGTAAGTAAATTAATATAATTACATGGAAAGTGTAAAGGTACATCATTACATCCAGTTAAAAGTACAAGTCCTTCTCAACTCCCCTCAATCCCATCCACTGCCTCAGAATGAATATCTATTAAAGGTCAACCATGATTTCTTCCAGATCTTTTTTGTATTTACATTCATATATATGCATATATTCAACTTTATGGTTTAGATTTTCACATTTATTTTCAATACAAATGAAAACATGTTTTGCTGTTAATATTCTATAAAATTCTTTTAATGCTTTAACGTTCTAGTTTATTAATTCTTATCTGAATTTTTTACAAGTGTGTATTCTGCTTACAAATAGTAAAATATTGATAGATGTATAAGGCATAAATGTAATTTGACATTACAAAAAAGTAACATCAAAAAATGCAAATTAGCTTATGAGATTCTGAATGTTTTTAATATTCATGTAATGTTCTTAAGAGTCTATAAAATATATGTACTGTATCATAAGTATTTCCTTATTACAGAACACTTAGTTTGCATTTATCTATGAAAAAAGTGCTACAATAAAGAGTTTTATATATAGTTCTCTTTGTATATGTACAACTATCTCCCTACAATAGATAAAAAGATTGTATTTCCAGTTAGAAGGGTGCTTTGAAAATTTTAATAACTACTTTCAAATTATCTTCTAATAAGAGTAACTAGTTAAAGATGGATAGTAACAATCTTTAAATTTTTGCTAATTCACTCAAGGGGTGGAGATGAAGAGGCCATTCCACGTGGGAGAAGTAGCATGAGGGAGGCACAAATGGATAGAACTGAAATGTGGTGTGCAGGAACATGATTCCAGAGCAGGGAGTAGAAGAGAGAATAGGATAGGAATCAGATTCCAGAGGGGAACGTCTACACCACTTCATGGTGCATAACATTTATAGTTCCACATTTTAAATGCCATGGCCAAGAGCTTCACTTTATGCAGGAGCTGATAGAAAGCCCCAGAGGACTTTAACAAGGAAAGTACTCTTGTCTATCTATTAACACAAGGATAGATTTAAGCTGAGATACATCTAGAAGACAAACCAATTAGAAGCCTGAAGGACTGGCCTGCAGGGAAGGTGGAGCAAGCTTCACCAGAAAACTAATGGTAGCCACCAATGTGGAGAGAGTCAAGAAACACATGCAAAGACAAAAACAAAACAAAACAGTAGGCTGGCTTGTTGTTGTTGTTGTTGTTTGGACAAAGACATTGATAAAATGTGTGAGTTAAGGGAGAAGAAGGAGTCTAGGATTCTTCTGGGACTAGAGATGAATAGTGATATAATTAAGATGGGCAATACAAAGGAGATTAGTTTGACAATATGATGAATTTAGTTCTGGACTTAGTGATTTAAAAGTATGCACCCAAAATTCAGATATGTACATGCATCAGAAAGTTAATGGTGGCGTTCAGGATAAATACTGGGGGAGCTATCATTATACAGAGCGTATTCAGAAAATGGTGACAAGTGACTGACATAGCTGTACAGTAATAAGAGAAAAATGACTGATGTGAGTTCATTATATTCCATGAGAAAACATTACTAAGTTCAACATTACTAAAACTACATGAGAAAACATTACCAAGATCAAAGAAAGGAAAAAACGTCTATAAGAATTTTTATTATAATATGATGTATAACCTAGCATCAGCATATAATTGTTTTAGAAGCCATAATAAATCTCTCTATTCATAGGTGGAAATAACCTGTAAGTAGGAAGCTATCTAGGAGATCTGGCCAGAAGAAATCATTCCTTTATATATAGTTTTCTCTTTGTTAATACAAGAATATTACTAAACATCTGCAAATTGAAGAAAAGATGACAAAAATCACTCAAAATACCAACTCCTGGACGTAACTCTAAGCACTTTGTAAACTTTCTTCCAGCCTAATTCTTTCCATTTTAAAGTTATAATTTATTTAAATGCTGAATAACAGTATTTAATTTATTATAACCTTTTGCATACTACTACACAACCATCATAAATGTCACATCAGAGGGTTCAAAATATTCTGTCTACTTGTTTCAAGTTAGTGGTCTTCAACCTGGCTATATATTAGAATTTTAGGGAAATTTTTAAAAATGCATATTCAGGGACGACTTCACATTTATTAAATAAAAATCTCTGGGCAGGACTGAGGTGTCAGCGTTTTCTTAAATCATTCCAAATGATTTAAATGTGCAACCAAGTTTCTGAGCCACTGATGTCAGTAGTGAACATTTAAATTGTCCTTCAATTACAATTAAAATAGCACTGATATGAATATCTTAATGCATATAATATTCTTTTCTAACGATCAAGAATACTTTATGTTAGATTTGTAGAGTGGCATTATTAATTCACGAGATATGGGTTATTTAATGACCTTTGTGAATAAGCCAACTGACTTTTCAATGAATTGTTTTGGTTTACATTTTCACCTGTGGTATATAAGGAAGATGCATTACTTGGAGTCAAGAATGAAGTGCAAAGACTGATTAATTTATTAGGTGAACTAAAAAACAATTCTCAAGGGTTCCTTTAACTTGGATTTTCAGGATTATTGGTAAGACTGAATGCTTATCCACATATTTGTTTATTCCTTAGTTTTATGCACTGGAGCTCCTCTGCTGTTCATGTCCTTTGACCATCACGCTAGAGGGTCACTTTTTTTTTCTTGTTGTTTTAATAATATCTTTATATAATATTTCTAGCATATTAACTAAAACTATTTTCTCCATGGTTTGTGACTTAATGTTTTGTTTTTCATATGCAGACATGTGAAATGTTATGTAGCCAATTATCTCCATCTTTTCCTTTGTCATTTATTTTACAGCTTCTAACTTTGAAAAGCTATTTTCCTGTCAAAGGTTGAGTTAAATGTTACATTTAAATTTTTCTAATTTTTTTCCAATGGTATGACTTTTCATATTTACATTTTTCATTGTGTCTGTATTTCTCAACATAAAACACAACCAGCATATTACATGTTGAAGAAAAAATTATCATTTATAATTGCTTTCTATGGTTCAGAAAGAAAAACAGCAGAGTTTCCTTGTTCATTACCTAATTTTTTATTCATCCTCCTACCCTTCTTTCCAAAAAATTCTGGTACTACTCATCTGAAATTCCTTGATCAGCAGAATGTCAAAAGGATTCAGCTCAGAGTTTTGCTGGCTATGGGAAAAATTTTACCTTTAAATGTTTGATAAAGGAAATGTCTAAAAATAACTAACCCAACCACCAGTGTTAAGACTGGCATTCATACCACAAGACAAGTGCCAATTTACTTTAGCTTCTTTCTCCTCTCTCCTCCTCTTCTTTCTTTTTATACACCTATATTCTGAAGGTACTTTGTCCACTGGTGGTCTTCCATTTTGATTAAAAGTGCCACCATATAAAGATATTTTTTAAAACATAGCTTTCTACAAAAAAAAGCCATAGGTTTCTGCAGTAAACTATAAGTTTTGTGAAATTCAAACATCATAGTTATTTAGCATGGCATGAAATACATACATATATATATATATCTACATTATATATATAATATATATTATATATAATAATCTCTTTATATAATATATAATAATCTCCTTATTATATATATATATATATAATGTAGATAGAATTAGGAAGTAAAAACAAACTTTATGAAAGGACTAACTTCAAAGTTAAGACCTCTTATGGAAACAAGAGGCTTTGGAAAGGAAGTATAAATAGAAAGAGCAGTGAATTTAAGCACCCTTCCCTTCCCCAAACTTAGCATGCAACACTTAAAAATACATATTAAGAATCCAGTAGTAAGCCTAAAAGAAATTCAATATACCTAGTTCTTGTTTTAATTTCACCCTCAGGGAAATATGATTCATGAGAAACATAAGTTCAGAGCTGGGGGGTGGGTCACAGAAATGCTTATATTTGCCTACAAGCCAATATTAATACTCTTCTTCCATACATTAAAACCAGTAAAATAAAGGTCAAGATAACTAGGATCAATGTAAGTGTTTAAAGAGAATAAATAATAATGTTGCAGGTTAATAGTTTTTAAAAACTATAAAATTATACATACATATTAATAAATTCCACAAGCAATGCTACTAATCAATAATATAAGTATTATGTTTGTTTTATAGAAATAAATACCTTCCTCAGGAAAAAATGTGCATTTTGATTACCCATGAGGAGAAATATATCTTTAAACAAAATAAGATTTCCTGTGCATTATTTGACAGCAATATCAATGTTCCAGTCAGACACACAGAGACTCTCCAGAGAACAATTCCAATCACGAAAAAGGATAATATGCAAATGTAATTGGGGTAGAAAAGAATTGAAAAGCCAAGGTAATAGTTCAAGAAAAAATTATTTTAAATCTGGGCCCCTATTTAATCAACTAACTAAATGGTAACTGATTAAACCATTGCTAAAATTATAGAGAACTACCTATGTCTATGTAACAAAAGAAGTATCCTTCTGTTTCCCTTCATTTTTCAGGCTTCCTAAAAACACAACTTGGGATATCACAGCTTCTGGCCACTTGGCAAGCATCTTACTTAAGTAAGCACAACTCCAACCAACTCATTTAACTTGAATTAATATTCTTGGTCTTTTGCATTGCCACTTAAAGCTTTCAGGAAATAGTTCCTGGATACACCTGCCACCTAATTTCATGAAATCAATATTTCACTAAAGCTAAGTCAGGAAATCTTAAGGTGCTAAATTCAACTATAAATGTTACTTCAGGAGTTGACAGTAGATAAAATTTAGCATTGACATTGACAATCATTACAGGTAAAGGACTTTACTTCTTTTTGGATGTGGGGGGATTGTTTTCTAAGGTACTAGTAACAATTAGTAATGACAACAAGTTAGGATAACAGTAGCAGCTTTAACCTTTCTAGCATTAACATGGGTTTATAAGCACAGAAACAACATTCTCTCTGGCTACAACTCAAATAAATCTATTGTGATGATGAAAGACAACTATCATCAATGTAAAAATGAAAACTAATATGAATTCAAACTTCATCCAAAGATGAAAACAACTATTTACTGAAATCCAGACAAGTTACTCTTTGAGTAGAACACAAGAATTCACCACATCTCTGTCGTATATACCATGTTATACTTAAAAGCAGTGGTAAGCCATGTTCCACGTAGAAAATTTTTTGCAGACATATTAAAAACACAAAAGCTTTTATAAACAGTAAACACCTGATATTTGCCTTCAAATGCTGTCTTTCCTCCAACAATTAATTACTAACCACCTGATTGCCTTCCATGCACAGATCCTTAGAGTAGGTTTCTAGGATCCAATATTGGGTATATCATTACTTCATTTTCAGCATAGAGAGTGAAGAAATGTAAGAATAATGAGAGAAAATCCAAAAGTCTAAACCTGTTCATTTGATAATCTTAAAATTAATCCTTTTATCACTTGGCTTTTCAAACTAAGTGTAAGGAAAACTCTGAAATTTTTCAAAATAAACATTATCCTAGTACATTCCTATGTCTCTCATTTCTTCCTTGTTCATGTCTCCTAATCGTCATTTTCTTCTTCTTTTCAAAATCTTTTCTCTAGAGACACCACTTCAAGTCTAACACTTGGCCTGTGGCCCACAGTGATGGAAATACTGAGCTTTGGAATGAGCAAGACCCAGGCTCCAATACCAGGTCTTTCCACTTATCACTGTGTGAAGTTAGGCAAGATACCTGGCTTCTCTCAGCACCAATTTCCTCATCTGTAATATGAAGAAACAGCATCCACTTCTCAATGTTACTGTGAGGAATAAATGAGCTAAAAAATAGAAACTGCTTGGCTAAGTGCCTGACATTGATCAGTTACTACATAAATGTTAGTTTCCTGCCCTTATGCCAAAATGATATGCAACAGACAGTTCTAATGATATTTATAGACACATCTGTGTTTTCTTTTCAGTTATTTACCTGTATTCTACTCTTAGACCTCATAAACTTCTTCCATGTTCAACACTCAACAAGTTTTCATTACTCTAAAGGAAAATGCTGAAATCATGTTATATAAATAAATAACCAAGAAGAAGCACCACATTTCTAAGAAACATGTTCGAAATTGGAGAAACTCTAGTATATTCCTTGCAAAAATTTAAAATGCATGAGCAGTTAAGGCAAAGTAAAGGCAGTATTTATGCTGCAAAATTCCTTAAAACTGCAACCCAATTTGATTCTTAGTAAAACAAAGTCAGAATAATGAAGTGCTTTCAGTGAAGATAAAACAGTCACTGGGAAAAATCAGCCTCAAGAATATTTATTAATGTCATCATGCTACTTTGCTTAAATGGGTCCCAAGCAAAAGGGTGAACAAGAAGACTACAACTTCAGCAAGAAAGATCATGGAGATGCAGTCAATGTTCACAGGGAAAAGGCTCTGGATATATACAAGAAAGGAAAATAAAACATTTCTATCTAATATTACATAGAATTTTCATTTTTAGATAAATTTGTAGTTAAAATATGGCCAAAGTTTACACAAACTGTAATTCAGACAGAAAAATTAGAAGGCACACCAGAGCCTCTCGAATTTTCACTTTCCAACAATTCACACTTTCTCACTTTCCATTCTAGTCTGCACTGTCACACTGACAAAACAGAAATAACATATGTGAGCGACACCAATCTGGGGATCACTCTCATAACCTTCTACCCAGTCATTCAGATCGCACTGCCTGGCCTTCAGATGTCCATTTGTCCTCTCATGCCCACTAAATGACAGGGGAATGAGTGACTCTTACGGGGTTCCATACGGGAAGACCCTCAATGTCCATTTTCACCCAACATCACTAGCTGGTACCTACCCGGAAGGAATGAACGGAACCACTCCAATGCAATCCCAGCCACTCCTGCTAGTTCAAGCATTCGGTTCAGCATCACCTCATGACCAACACGAAAGCAGCTGAGGCTCTAATATAATCATCATGGAAAGTTGTCCCAAATCCTTCATTGGAGGAAGATCCTTCATACACACCAACGCTGTCTCCAAGCCATGCCGGGGTCTGAAACCAGACTGGAAAATATTATATATGTGTATATATAGTAAAACTCCCACAAACCACTCTTCTACTTTGTCATATTTATTTACAGCTGCTTAACCAATCCTATATATATTGCCTTCTCAAGATGAAAATATGAACATTCAAGGAAAGATCCTTTCCATAGCAGAAGGTAAACTGAAGGCACATGAAGACCTGGTGCTGCCTGTTAAGGTAGTTGAGGTGATCCCAAATGGAAAATAGTTTGTCCTAAAGGGAAGAGAGAAAACACAATATTGGTTTCCAAGGCTAATCTTCTAAACAGGGTGGACAGAATCAAGTATTTAAAAGAGAGAAAGAGGGGAAAAAAAAAAAGCCTTGACTCTTTCAGCAGATAGAATAGCAATGCCAGATTAACTCCTGAAGATCTATTTGGTATTACCAAATGTGCCTTGACTCCTCCTGAATCCCACCACTTCCATAATCCTATCTACCTTGACAGCATTATCCGACTCCCTCCTAAACAAAGAGCTCTAGACTGATTGCACCTGCTTATAATGGAGCAGGCCAGGAACCTTAGAAGGAACAACAACTTAAAATTGTAAGATTTTTTTTAATGATCAGTGGAGCTCCAAGAGCTATCATACATAAAAAGCAAAAAGAATTCAAACCAACTAAAAGAATTTCAGTTTTCCTTCTAACTCCTTAATGAATAGGCTTTTTAGAAACAAAGTAATAGATGCTACATACAGTATTTGAAGTTTAACCAGAAAATTAACTGTTCTTTTTTCCCCTTGGGTCCATTATTATAAGATTGAAGACTACTTCCTCTTTGCTTGTCCCCTTCACCTAAAGTGGTATAATAGTGACAACTAGAACTTTCAGTCCACTGCCAAATTTTACTAACTTCTTCTAGTTCCAGAATGCATCTAAAACAAAATTGAGTTAATTCACTGCAGCATGATTTTCTATGTACTTACCCTAAATTATTTTTTAGTCAAACTGCTACCTATAAAACTACTCATCATATACAACTGCATTTAAGGTTAATAGAATTCTGTCTTCTTATCTCCATTTAACTTGCTCTACTGGCCAGACCCATTCCATCCTTGTCGGTTACTTTCTATCTATATTAAAACAAAGAAAACTTGGAAATATCCAGTTGGTATATTGCCTCTCCTACCTACTTGGTTTACATTTTGGTTCCTATGTCAATTATTCTGCTGATGTAAAATACCTAGAAACCTTTTAGACAGATTTGGACCTGAGATTTATGGTAAACATAATACTCATTATGTTTACCTAGACACTCTTCACTAACTTCACTATATCTCATAAAGAATAACATGTCTCTTACTAAGGATAATGCAAAGAATTGACTCACTTAGGCATACAACACAGAAAACATTATTTTAAAAGAGAGAGTTCACTTGGTTACTTAGTAATGTGAAGTAGTTTTCTTCTTAAAATTTTAAATTCTCACGGTTGACATACTGACCTCTTGTTGCATAGCCTGAGGTTCCAACCACAGGCAAGTAAAAGAATCTTCTCAAACCATTCCTTACACAGATATTGACTAAAGATGCCTGAGTAATATACGTTCAGTCAAATGAACATTTGCTGTGATGGCCACTATGATGTAGGAATCATACAGGATGTGCAAACGAGTAAGGTATGCCACTAGCTATCTTGGAATTCATAGTCTAGCTGAGAGAAAGACTTGTTTAAAAAACAACGATAATGATACTGTGGAAATTCCTCAAGGGATACTAAAGAAGAAACCATATTTCTTTGGGGAAAGTTTCCCAGGAGCACTAACAATGTGTATCTTTTTTTTTTTTTATAGTATGTATTTTTCTTTGCCTTTCACTCAGCATAATTATATTTGTATCTGTCTATGATGCATATATTAACAGTTCTTTAATACTGCTGAGTAATATTCAGTTGTATAGATATGTCATAGTTTGTTTATTCATTTACCTGGTGAACATTTGCATTGTTTCTGGCTATTCTTAAATGATAAATGAGTATTAGGGTGGCAGTGATCCTAATAACCAACAGAGGCTAAAGCATTAGTGTATTTATGTGCAATTTACAAGAATCTCGGAAACCAAATTACTATTCATAACTAAATACTTTCTATGATGTATTTAGTTTAATAAGCAGCAAACTATTTCAGTATAATGGGAAAATCCTAGCATACAATGAATGTTCAAAAAATATTAAACTGAGGATCTAAAAGACAGAAGCGTATAAATGATGACACAGATTTTCCAAAGATTTATTTCCTACATACATATGTACCTACTAAGAGATAGAAAATCGGTTTTGTTTCCTAAAGTCTCTTCCCCAAATTTTCATTTTGTGTATATGAAGCTTCATAATCACATTTCAAACAAAATTTGGATGATGGTGCAGATATAGGACTGGACTTTAAGACACATCCCTTTCCCTCAAAAAACATACCCATCAGATAGTGGGCAGAGAAGTACTGTCAGAATACTACTGTTAACACTTATGAGTTTGAAGGGTGGGAAAGCAAAGGAAATTCTACATCAATGTTACACATTCAGAAGGCTGAAGTGGCCTAAGAATGAAAGCAGCCAAAGAAATACACCACTTGCCCCCACAAAAAATGCAACAACAACAACAAAAAAAAAACGTGAGCACTAAGATGTTAAATAAATTAGTATTCATTGTAAATAACTGTCACTATACCAAACATGGCAAATTAGGAAATATAAATGGGTAAAAGTTGCTAAAGTTTTCACGTTACAGTGAAAAAATATTGCCTTCTGAGTTACAAGTAAGATCTAAGTTACAAGTCGTCACTTGTAACTCAGAGGGCAATTCTTTTTTCACTGTAACATTAAAACTTTACATCAAAGCATCTCATTTAATAAAGGATAATTTACTTATAGGTATGATATTGGAGTCCCAATATTAGTTTGTTTTGCTTTGTTTTTTTATTTTTATTTTTATTTGAGACATAGCCTCACTCTGTCATCCAGACTGGAGTGCAGTAGCACAATCACACTTCACTGCAGCCTCAATCTCCTGGGCTCAAGCAATCCTGTCACCTCAGTCTCCCAAGTAGCTAGAATCACAGGTATACACCATAACACTTGGCTGATTTTTTTATTTTGTACAAAAGAGGTCTTGCTATATTTCCCTATATAATCTATATACGCATATTCTTAAACTCCTGGCCTCAAGCGATCCTTCTGCCATCGCCTCCCAATATGTGCTAGGAGTACAGGAATAAGCCAGCACATCTGGCCCCAACATTAGTTATTTATATATATATTAAAAACAATTCAGGCTCTGCTTCATTAAGTAATAATAGTTTTATATCTTGTCATGGACTCTGAATAAAGAACACTAACTAGACTTCCTTTTCTAACTACTGATGAATTTTTAGATAAAAGATAACTATTAGATGTTATTATAATATTTCTTATAGAAACATAAAGCATTTGGCACCAGCATGCCAAAATATCATTGTAAAATATCTTAGAATATAAATTGGATTTCATTCTATCTTGATTAGCTTTCTCCAAATTTCTAACAATGGCAGCAAACTGACATCTCATAAATATCTTACAATTGGCAGAAAATTTTTCAAGTTATTATTTTATTTATAATAGCATCTTGATGCAAGAATTATGATTTCCCGTTTTTACTGGAAAGAAAAGAAAAATTGTCTCAGTGACTTATCCAAGACAACACATTCTATTCAAAACAGAAACAGCTAGAATTCAAATTTCCATTCATTCAATCTGAAAATATCACAAGTCTATATTAGATACTGCAACAGCAGAACATACATATTATGTTAAAATGAAACTGCAAGGATAAAGTGATGAATTAAAGCTAAAAGAGTGAAAGAATTATTCACAAGGAGGTGGTATGTGACATCTGAATTAGGCCTTGAAGGTAGGGGTGTAGAGCAAAAATTGGTGAAGGTCATTATAGGCTGAGCAGTGTCAGAGAGACCTAAAAGTATAAGGAATGCCTGTTTAAACTATATAATGTTTTTCAGATGTAAAAAGTGATAATATATCTTAATGTAAATCAAAGCCCACAAGATTTAATGAAAAAATAGATATGGCAGAGGCTGGTGGTTGTTCTCCGAGAAGGACCCTTCCCTACAGTTAAGATGCTCCACTTTTTATCTTGGAACATGCCTCCTCAAATAAAGATTTATTCTCTAGCTTCCTTTTCAGCTCAGTGCAAGTGTATGTCTGACCAATGAATGGGGCATGAGGAGAACTGTTTATTCAACTTCGAGAACATGTCTTTATTAAAGGGGCTATGTGTGCCCCTTCTCCAGCTGAAAGCTAGCTCAGGCCACTGAGATAAGAGCAAAATCCTAGAGACAGAAAAGCAACAAGACAGAAGGACCTAGCTTCTTTATATCCTGGGGTAACACAGCTATCTCATAACTCCTAGGACTACCCACTTTCAGACTGCAACATGTAAAGTGAACTTCTATTTGATTATGTCACTTAAACTTTGGGACTCCATGATACCAATGCAAACTTACACATCAGCTTATAGAATAGATTGTACTATAAAGTAAATAGCTAATTTCTTGGATCTCAATTCTCCAAATCTAAGAAAAACAATCTGAAAATATTTAAATTAACTGCAAAGGGTTTAATAAAATCAGCAGCATACACTTGTAATAGACTATCAAATTCATATTTTAAATTTAGTCTACATATCAATGTGTCATATCCTAGACAGCAGGAAGATCAGGGATCAATATCATCATTGCATATGTGATAAATAAGACAACATATAGTGAATTAATTACACAAAGTATTTGATAGCTCTGAATTATACTGGATTTGACCACTTTTAATCAGTAAAATAATCATTACATATATCATATACTACATTTAATACACTAAAGATCTATTCATAAAAAAAATTTAAATGTTACTAATGCCAGAAAAAAATAATCAGTAAATGAAAACTTGATTTTTACTGTGGCTTCACATTAGTTGACAATGTTTTCATTCACTATTTGGACTTTTCAGACCATAATATTTTACTGTGACTATATTTAAATATAATTGCTATCCATTTTGTTTTTTATAGAGAACAGAAGGAAAATTCAATCAGAACACGTAAAATATAATGTAAGCAAAGAAACAGAGTGGGCTGTAATCAGAGTAGGGAGAATCTGAAAAGAGAATAGGTGTTGGACAAACTCTCTTAATCACACTGTCTATAGACAAATCTATTGGCCCCTGCCTCATATATCCCATACTTACATGCATTCCAAAGAAAAAACTGGAAAAAAACACTCTACGGAATGATTTGTTCCTGTGAGGTCTTCATTGGCTCACCATGCCTTACTGAGCTCAATGCCTCTCTCCATCAACCCAGGGTGGAAAGTCTGAGGAAGCCACATCCCCTTCCTTGTTCTTTTCACAGTTTTCCTTTGGGTGAGGTATTGACGGCAACAAGAAGCCAATGAGACCAGAATCAAAAATCTTAGATCACCATTTGAAGTATAAATTACAGTACAATCTCTCTTGCATCCCTAACTCCTACCAACAGTTTTACAACTATTTACTATTAGGTAGCTGCAAAAGTAATTGTGGTTTCTTCCATTCCTTTCAATGGCCAAACCCACCGAATAGTACCTAAGAACTAATTCAATAGTTCCATTTCAATAGTACCTAAGAACAGAACACTGATCTTTCTTTACACAGGGTTCAGCCTTCACTTACTTTTGAATATACTTTTGTACATTCTTCTTAAATTCTGAAATATCAGCCTCTTCTAAGTTTAAAGATGAGTCAAATATTCACTAGCCCTATTGTTGTAGACAACTCACTTACCTTTTCTAAGCCTTAGTTTATTGACCTGTGAAACAAAAGTGTAAGACTATATGATCTGCAAAGTCCTGACCAGAAACAAAATATAAAGCTGAGATAAACTTCATTCACATTTTAGTTCGCATACTAATGTGGTAGGGGCTGTTTCAGAATGATCTGTTTTGAAGAGGACGCTTGCTCTCAGATTAATTCTCACAAGCATGGTTTAAAATTGGGACAGTTATAACAACAGTAAATGGTCCATGTGGAAACTAGTCTTGGCCTTCTTTTTACCAAAGGGCACAACTCCTTAGCTATTAAAAATTACGTATCCCCCTACTCTCTGATCACAAAGGTACTGTTAATAAAGACTAGAAATTGTTGGGGAAATGAGGTGGTTGGAAGTTGAGTACAGAGAAGACCAGATTTAAAAGTTTATATAATTATCTGCTCCAAGTTACTCAAAATGCTTCAGGGACTATTTCACAATCCCTCATCACCTTCTTATGAGAAAAGGAGAGATTTTACCACTCTACCTACTATACAAAGTAAGTTATAAAACTTTGGGAATTAAATTGTAATTGGCTGACTTACTTTTGGTAATACAATAAGAAAATAACAGAATTGAAAAATAATAACTAATTCTTATCTTACCAATCAAGTTAAAATTCAAAAAGTTAAATAAAAACAGAGTGAGCAGTAAAAACTTTGGCAATTCCTATACCAGTACTCCCTGTATTCCTGTTCAGTACATCCCTTCTTGTAGCAGGGGAGAGTGGGAGAGACGACTTCCAAAGTGAGCCTTGCTAATCCTAACATTTAAGAAATTAAGATCTGAGCTATTCTTTAAACTACCTCACTGACAACAACCTTTTCCAACAAATCTTAATTAATGCCATTTTTCTATTTCTAGCAACCCACAGGTCATCTTCGATGAACACAAATTAAGCAGCAAACTGAATAATAACTATTACACAAATTGTTTTATTTCAGGCAGACTACATTATGAATTCAAGATAGCCACAGTGGCCTGAAACATGCTCTGCTTGGCAATTATGCACGTGTCATTTGTAAAAGTAAAAATAAAAAAGGAAAGAGTGATGTTTTCATACCTCCCAGTGGGAGTATAATACATGGGTGATAGGAGGGTGGATGAACAAGTGGTTATGATAAAGATTACATATAACAGTAAATTATCTCTATTCTCTACTTAAGAACACTTCCTAAAGGATGCAGTCATGCTGCTTCTCAAACTATACTGGGGTATTCATTCAGGCCTCCTTTTCTTTCCCTAGACATGTATCTCAAAAGGAAAAACAATGTTAACAACTTAGCCTCCCTCTACCTCCACCTAAATATGGTGGAGGTAGGACAGGCTCAACTATTTTCATTCAATTGTTTCCCCAAGTGTAGAAATTGCCACCTTCTAAAATTACCTTTTGGATTATCTACATTGTGCTAGCAATTATGATTTGACTAATAATAGTTAGCAAGAAATAAGAATTTCAATCTAATAAGTCCAAGATCAACAATAAAACACTGAGAGTCTCATGAAGTCTTTAGTTCTCCCATTACCCATGGTATGTTTCCTGCCCTCATGGCACCATCTTCGAAAACAAACAGTACAGAGTTACATTTAAAATATTTCATGCTGCTGTTCATTAGCCCAAATCTTTACTGAAAATCGTCCTCCTCATGTTGGACAAGCAAAACAGTGTGAGGTTTTGATCCTCCAAATGTAAGTGGGTTGGAAATGTTTTTTCACTCTTCAAAACTATTTATAAGTAGGCTATAAACAGAAAGAGTTTCAACATACCTGTCTATAAGCCAGACTTTCACCTTGGTGAGTAATCATATAAGATAGCAACAATCAGGCAGAAAAGCTGCCAACAGCAATGGGGGAGTTTTTAGTCAATAGAATCTTATAACCAATACTTTTTAAAATCAGTTTTATTAAATTCAGGCTACAAATGTTTTAAAAGGTTAAGAACAACTGGCTCTAAGTCAGACATCAAATCCCAGGTTTATCCTTTCTAGCTCAATGGACTTTCTCAAGTTACTCACCCTCACCTGCCTCTGATTCTTTACTGGTAAAATGGGAACTACAGTACCTACTCACTTCAAATCTTTTGTTTCAAGATAGCTTATGTAAAGTCCTTGGCATTAAGCTTAATGTAAAGGATCAATAGATGTCAGGTGTTATTTTTATTATCACGTCCCTATTTACTAACATGCTTGACATACTACATAAAACATAGCGTTTTGGCACTATGCCAAGAAAATTAATCATACAAAGGTATGAGTTCCTTACCTTAAAGAGCTTATATTTGTGTTGGAAAGAGAACACTTTTAACATGTTGGAATATCACATAAGTGAACAATTCAAGACAGAATTTAGAAATTCTTAACTTTAAAATTAAAAAATAACATTGAATATGAGGCTAAAGATACGCTTCACAGAGGAGGCTGTAAGACCTTATTAAATAACACAGAAAATGGTCTGAAACCACACTGAAATCCTCAAAAGCAGAAATGGTATTTTATTTCATCTACTAACCCCCACAACTTCTACAGTCTCAAGAACACAGTATGTGCTGAATAAATGCTAATGGAATGAACATATGCCTTAAAATTTCCAGAAAGTTCTCAGGATTTCACACAGTAAACAGGGAGTAGGCACTCAGTAGGTATTTAATTGAGTAACTTTCAGTAATATCTACATCTCCACAACTTCATCTTAATTTCTCTGAGGTCCTCTAATTTCTCTGATGTTTCTCTAATTTGACAACTAACCACCTTGCTATAAATACCCGAGTACTAAGAACAGGCCCAGGAGATGATTATCAGCAGACTACAGAGACTCCAGAGATCATATAGAAATCTTGCACTGTACCAGCACAGGCCTTAACTTATTTAAAAAAAAAAAATCAATAGAATAATGACCTGGGTTTCAGTTATAACTCCAATCAACAATTATCAATTTCAATTTTTTGTGGGTGTGTGACAAGGCATAGGATAAACAGTTTTTTCATTGTCCTAAAAGAACTAAGACTTATTTTTAGGAATTATGTACTATTGCTTTTAGAAAACCTAGCTCAACAAAAATATAATTTTTATTCCTTCCGAAAACAAATCGACTATAAAAAGAAATCCCATGTCAGCATATCAGCTGTTTTGCATTTGAATTATGTTGTCAAGTTAAAAACAATAAAGCAAAACTAAAATCATTTAGGCATGTGGCAATTAAGAGCACAAGCAATGAAATAAGAGACGAAGAGAAGAACCACCACTTAGAAAAAAAATTAAATAAAATCATCCCAGTTAAATGCCTATTCCTCCTCAAAGATTTTCACCTGCATAGGATACTTGGAAAGATTCACATACAATGTAATTTTATATCCATTTTGGGTTCTATTTCTGCACTGAAATATTTATAGAGCGTTCAGTGTTTCTGGAGTAAATTATACCTAGATCTTGATAAAGCTGAAATCACTGAAATTACCTTTTTTGCTCAATTATTTGGAAGAATGGAGAAGAAAGCTTGACAGCATAAAAAGATATATTAAGAAATGGCCATTTTGTAGCTATAATTGCATAGCTTAGTGGTTATTGATGCCTTGAGGCATCAATATATTTGCAGTCACCACAGCTATTTTTACCAAAGGCTTCAAATAAAAGCCAAGTAAGTTTATGTTATGTGAATAAACACATTATGTTTGGTTTTTTGTTTTGTTTTGCTTTTTGAGATGGAATCTCGCTCTTTTGCCCAGGCTGGAGTGCAGTGGTGTGATCTTGGCTCACTGCAACCTCCACCTCCCAGGTTCAAGCAATTTCCTGCCTCTGCCTCCCAAGTAGCTGGGATTACAGGTGCAGGCCACCAAGTCCAGCTAATTTTTGTATTTTTAGTAGAGACAGGGTTTCACCATGTTGGCCAGGCTGGTATTGAGGTCTCGAACTCCTGACCTTAGGCAATACACCACCTTGGCCTCCCAAAGTACTGGGATTACAGGCAGGAGCCACTGCGCCCGGCCAATATCTGAACACACAACTTCTTAAGTCAATTTTATTGGTTTACATATTAGGAATGACATATGAAAACACAAGGAGTAGTAGGCAAAAATGGAAGCATGTTACTGTGTGAAGCATATTGTTATAAATAACTTCCAAAATGAATCAGATCAATACAATTATAGAAATATTCCTGTTATACTCTGAATTCTAGAAATGTTCCAAATTCTGAATCACTGTTACGGACTGAATGTTTTTGTGCCTTCAAAATTCACATGTTGAAACCTTAGCCCTCAGTGTATCTGCAGTTGAATATGGGCCCTCTAATGAAGTAATTAAGGATAAATGAGGTCATAAGGATGGGGCCCTAATCCAATAGGATTGGTGTCCTTGTAAAAGAGACAGTAGACAGCTTGCTGTGTCTCTGTGCAGACATATGGAAGAAAGGCCAATGTGATGACACAGCAATAAAGCAGCCAGCTACAAGCCAGGAAGAAAGCCCTCATCAGAAAGGGACACTGCCAGTTTTAATCTGGGCTTTCTGTCTTCCAGAACTGTGAGAAAATAAACTTCTGTTATTTAAGCCACCCACTCTATGGTATTCTGTTATGGTAGCTTAAGCTAAGACAATCACTATTAAGTCCAGACTGAATAGTGATTAAGAGTCCTCTTCCAAACTTACTGCATTACTGTGAGGCATTCTGTATAAAAAAGTATTTCCTTCCCCCCTCAGCAATCCAATCTCATACCAACAATGTGATAACTACCAGAAATCTGAGTGCATATGCATATGCGTGTATATATATACATACACACACACAGAGGCACACATGACAGTCTGAATTTCTTGTGAGGCTTGACTTCTACTTTTCAAATCATGAAAAAAGTAACAGGGGAGATTTCACAACGAACCACAAATACTCAACTGTGGCTGCAATATCAGATGCTTGGATGCTTGACTATAAAGGCTTTACAGTTAGCCAAGCCCAAGTCAGTTAGGGTTGTGCTGAAAACTTGAAACCTGATCTTGCTGGGTAACATTTCACATAATGATTTTCTAACTCAGAAAATGCAGCCACAGTAATATACAATCTTATCATCCTCCTCAAGAATTACTTTATTTTGTCCCTATATGTAAAAAAAGTTTAAGTTAAAAGAAGCTGAACTTACTAGAGATTACACAGTTATTTTTAAAAATTAGTGATATTCATGTGCAGACTATGACTTCTAATTTAATCAGTGTTACACCATTTAAAACTAATTATGTACAGAAAAGATACAATGCCCCAAAACATTTTAAGTGACACATTTTGAGTAAAACAAAATGTATATAAAAATGGCCAGATTAGAAATTCAAAATTTTATCTAAATGTAAGGTGTAATGTATGCTTCATCATTCATATCATAAGCCCTATAGCATTAGAATATTATGTAATAGATTTATCCAGATTCCATCTAATTAGAAAAAAGGTACCATATGCAATTTAATCAAACAATCATCAAACATAGAAGACTGTAGCTTTTGATCAATCACATTAAGTGATTAATATGTGTGATGTAGTCTCTGGAATTTAGGGATACCTCATTTTTTGTGTGTTTCACTTTGTTATGCTTCACAGATACTGCATTTTTTTACAAATTGCAAGTTTGCAACAACCCTGCATCAAGCAAGTCTATTGGTGCCATTTTTCCAGTAGCATGTGCTCATTTCCTATCTGTCATAGTTTCATAATTCTCACAATATTTCAAACTTTGTCATTATTATTATATCTGTTATGGTGTTCTGTAATCAGTTATTATTGTAATTGTTTGGGGTGTCATGAACTGTGCCCATATAAAATGGTAAACTTAATCAAAAATTCTATGGAGGCTCGGAAAGGTGAGGAAGCTGCAGAAGAAAAGTTAAAAGCTAGCAAAGTTTGGTTCACGATGTTTAAGGAAAGACGCCATCTCTATAACACAAAAGTGCAAAGTGAGGCAGCAATTGCTAATGTAGAAGCCCCAGCAAGTTAACCAAAATATCTAGCTAAGATTATTGACAAAGGTGGCTATACTAACTAGTAACTTTTTTATGTAGATAAAACAGCCTTCTATTGAGAGAAAATGCCATCTACGACTTACATAGGTAGAGAGGTGAAGTCAATGTTTGCTTTCAATGCTTAAAAAACAGGCTCCCTCTCCTGTTCAGGGCTAATGTAGCTTGATGACTTTAAGTTGAAACCAATGATCATTTAGCATTTCAGAAATCCCAGAGCACGTAAACGTTATGTTACATCTGCTATACCTGTACTCTATAAATGGAAAAACAAGGCATGCATGACACCACATCTGTTTACAGCTTTGTTTACTGAGTATTTTAAGCTGACTGTTAAGACTTACCAATCAGAAAAAAAAAAAAAAAAAAAAATCCTTTCAAAATACTACTGTTCACTAACAATGCATCTAGTCACCCAAGAGATGAGGGAGATGTACAAAGAGATTAATGTTGCTTTCATACAGGCTAAAACATCTATTCTGCAGTCCATAAATCAAGGAATAATTTTGATTTTCAAGTATTCTTATTTAAGAAATGTATTTCCTAAGGCTATAACAGCCATAGATAGCAATTCCTCTGATGAATCTGAGAAAAGTGAACTGAAAATCTTTAGAAAAGACTTTACCCTTCTAGATGCCATTGAGAACATTTATGGTTCATGGGAGATGGTCAAAATAGCAACATTTGAAGAGTGTCGAAGAAGTGGATTCTGAGCCACTTCAACACTTCAGTGAAGGAAGTAACTGCAGATGTGGTAGAAACAGTAAGAGAACTAGAATCAGAAGTGGAGCCCAAAGTTGTGACTGAATTGTTTCAATCTCACAATAAAACTTTCACAGGTCAGGAGGTGCTTTTTATGGATGTGCAATGAAAGTAGTTTCTTGTGATAAAATCTACTTCTGGTGAATATACTGTGACCACTGTCAAAATAAAAATAAATGATTTAGAATATTACATTAACTTAGTTGATAAAAAGCAACAGCATGGTTTGAGGGGGCTGACTCCAGTTTTGAAAGTTCTACTGCAGGTAAAATGCTATCAAATAGCATTGCAAGCCACAGAAATCTTTTAAAAAAAGGAAGTGTTAATCAATGCAGAAAACCTCACTGTTGTCTTACTTTAAGCAATTGCCACAGCCATTCCATCCTTCAGCAACCACTATCCTGATCAGTCAGCAGCCATCAACATCAAGACAAGACTCTTTCCACCAGCAAAATGATTAGGACTTGCTGAAGGTTCAGATGATTTTTACCATTATTTTTAGACAGATTCTAACTCTGTCACCAAGGTTGGCTGGAGTGGCACCATTTCAGCTCACTACAGCCTTGACCACATCGGCTCAAGTGATCCTCCTGCTTCAGCCTCCCTAATATCTGGAACCATAGGAATGTACCACCAAGTCTGGCTAGTTTTTTATTTTTTGTAGAAACAGGGTCTCACTGTTTCTGTTGTTGTACAGGCTGGTCTCCAACTCTTGGGCTCAGTAATCCTCCTCCTTGGCCTCCCAAAGTGCTGGGATTATAGGCATGAGCCACCATTTCCAGCATAAAGTATTTTTTAATTAAGGTATGTACACTGTTTTTCAGACATAATGCTATTGCACACCCAAAAGACTATAGTACATAAACACAACTTTTATATGCACTGGGGAAACCAAACAATTTGTGTGACTCCCTTTATTGCCATATTCTCCTTTTTGGGATGGTCTGGAATCATACCTGCAATATCTCCAATGTATGCATGGATTATGGATTCTCTATTAAGAAATGCTACTATAAACTGTGGTTGGTTTTGAGAAAAAAAAAAACAGATTTGTAAAGGGGAAAGACTGAGGGTAAGATGACCAGATAAGAAGATAGTGCAATAATCCAGGTAAGAAATTATAAGCGTCTGAAGAATTGCAAAAAGTATGGTACACAGAAAGAAAGATGTGCTTAGGAAGGAAAACTAACACTACCCAGAACCATCTGGCCATGACGATATAGGAGAAGGGAGTTAAGAATGGCACTGATTGAGATTTCTAATCTGAGTAATGATGACAAGTAAAATTTTATGTCAACTAAGAACTAGATTATTCTCGAAGCTTGCTTATACACATGTACACACACAAATATATGCAAATTGCCCTATGTTTCTGTTTAATAACACCATTGTCTCATACATTCCTCTCTAAGTAGCTGACTGTGCATACCATTTACACAATGAGAGAATTAGATGTTAACAAATGGCAGGGATGACACTGTGAGCTAACACTGTAATTCTAAAATGCCCAACACAAACAAACTAGACCACCATTTCAGTATTACAGTATTAGGCGCCAACATGGAGTATGCAGATAAGAATTGATTTTGCAGTAGAAATCACTTACGTTTATTTCTTATCTCTAGGCAAAACATTGCAGCAGCAAGAAAGAATCATCTCCTAAAGCACTAATTAGCAACGTAAATCTCACCAAGAGCAATGCCAAGAAATTTTATTGTTCGTCACTATACATGGTAATCGAATTTCTGACATGTTATTCCACTAAGAAATGCAACATCTTTAATAAACCACAGTACAAAGTGGAGATCCTAATTTTAGCATATAACAGAGACTGCAAAACAGAAAACATAAAAAGCCTTAAACAAAACAAGGTAAACATAAATTATCAGTGGAATAAAAAATTCTCATTGATACTAGAATAATGACAAAATCTGGGATGTCAAATGCATGTTCCACATCACGAAATCTAAAATATGTCCATATTCTGAGGAATACTAAATACAATAGATACTTCTTATAAAACTTTATTTAAAGTGTCCCTACTGGAATATATAATTATAGGATGCTTCTCTGTAAACAGTTGATGAAATTTAACATAGTTTTTTAATATAGAGTATGGCATCTCTACTATTGTTAAAATGTACCTCATAAATATTGTCTTGCCTTCAACCCAACAGAGGTTTTCTTAATTGCTTTGTGTGGTTTGTGTGTATATACATATATATGTTTTAATTTTATGACCACTTCACATCCATTATAAGCTATTTGCCTATTACCAAGTAATATAAAAACTAAATCACAGTTCATGCTACATTAATGACAAGTATCTTATAATGATAATGCCTAGCACATAAAAAATTAGTCCTCACTGATGAATGGTTGTTTTGCTCTCACTGTGTAAGTCTTGCAAGCCTTACTCCATGACCTTGGGGCCCCTGGATATGTCACTATAACAGAGCACACATTTCTTTGGAAGCATCACTTTAAAAATTACGTAAGACATGGCATCAAAAAACACACCCTCAGGCATCAAAAAACCCATAGTCCTTTTTGTAAAGGAATGATAGCTTCTGAACAAGCACATCAAAAACAGAAAGCAGAATTGGGATGACCCCCAAAATAGCAAAGCAACACTGTAACTAGACTTACTCCTCTTTTCTACATAAATATTTTCATTTACTGCAGACAAGAACATATTCTCTGGCAGCACCCTAACTCCCTGAGGTAGGAAGTGGGGGATGTTTACCTAAGAAGTCCAAAGAGGAATATCGAATATCCATCCACAAAAGCAGCAGACTGGAATATCCACATTTTAATCCCATCTATAGGAACAGCATGGCTATTTGATTGATTATATGATTCCAATCATCTGAAAACCCTTCCAAAACACTTTGACTGATCAACTATTGACAACCAATAAATGTAAAGGAACAGAAGCGCTAAAAATACTCAGAATCAGTGAAGCAAGTATACAGATGGACCAGAATAAAATGACATTAATAAAATCTTCTATCCTATCATATAAAAGGAAAGCAAAAATTACCAAGAGCATTTTCATAAAAAAGAAAACCAGGTCTTAAAAAATCATGCTATGATCATATTATTTTTTTCAACAAAACCACACGTCCTTCTGCCAATTTATTATATTCATATTTCTTTTTTATACCACATGGAAAGTGCCTATTTCATTCTGGCTTTTCCAAGTAGAATTTAATCACACTCTACACATTTCACCAACAATATGAAGATGATACACAGAACATGATGTAAAAAAGTTGGCCTATTTTTATCATGTCTACATGAAAATTGTATGATTTAAAGTGTCACTTGTAAAGAGGAAAATACAGCATACAATGTCAAGTTTCATCTCAGTCACATAACAGCATATATACCGAATACATTCAAATATTCTCACTAGTTGTGCCAAAATTATTAACGTACTTTTTCTATTGTAAGTTACAAGTCTAAACCAGTGGCTTTCACAGTGTTTGAAAACAAGCAACAGCACCATAACTTTACTTGTTCACAGATAATCTGCTGGAAACTATTAGCATACATATATTTAATGGGATTTCTACTTTTAAGAGGTACTTTTTATGTTCATGTTGGCAGATTCCTCTGGCAACAAAGCCCACATAAGACAGTTGACATTCCTAGATTTTTAGCCCCTCTTTTCTTCTGGCTGTGGCACAATTATTTTCAGAGGTTTCTAAATGTCATAAATATTTTCAGGGTTATTGACAGGTACAAGAAGAAAATTAATCTCCTGTTTTTCTGATTTTGCTCCCTAACTCCTTAAGCTGACATTTGGCTTAAAACAGGATCTCCTTTAACAGAGTTGTTAAGTACTGTTAGCAACTAATCTGCCCACTGCTGCCTCCTCTTCATGGGGGAACAATTAGTGCAAACACAATGTAGTTATAGTATATTAGGCTATTTCTACAGAGTTGGCAGGAAAAGTCTCCAAAATAAAAATAAAAAATTTGAGCATAGATATCCTGTACCCAGTAAATGATGATGTCCACAGACCTACCTTTTAAACAGCTAGAGGCTGATGTTAACCCACACATTAAAATTATAGGAGTTATAGATGAAACCTATTTTTTAGGAAAAGTCAGCCTCAGAAGGATATTTATTTCTCTTAGCAGTTTCTATATCCACATCAACGAAAACATCCAAAAGGGAGTTCAGTATGTTTAATTTCATCAAGTTGCAACTACTGCATGCTAAATGGCTTACAGATGGACAACTCATGTATACTAATCCATTCTATGTAACATGGCTGATTACATATACATATGACAATATCATAGTCATTTTATCCTGTAGTAAACCCTTTCTCCTTAAGTAATATCATCTATATGACCCTAATGTGTTACCTAAAGCCAAAACTGTAAAATGAATACGTAAATAAGAATAAAGAATCATCACTGAAATATTGCTTGGCAACCAAAAGCAATGAAGTCCTGATATATGCTACAAGAGTAAACCTTGAAAACGTTATGTTAAGCCAAAGAAGCCTTTCACAAAAAGCCACATATTATATGATCCCACTTACATTAAATGTCTAGAACAGCAAGTCCATAGAGACAGAAAGTAGACTAGCAGTTGCCAGAGGCAAGAGTAGTTGGGATAGGGAGTAACTGCTTATGGGTACAGGGTTTTGTTTGAGGGTGATGAAAATGTTCTAAAGTTTGATATGGTGATGATGCATAACTTTGGGAATATAACATGAACCACTAAACTGTACATTTTAAAAGGATAAATATTAGGCTGAACAGCTGTTACAGGATGCTCCAAATAGAGTTCTTAAATATAAGAGGACTAGATTTTCAACCACATTTATTGGCACTAAATTTTATCAAAGTGAGCTCATCTTTATATCCTAGGATCTACCTATTAAGCCTGTAAAAGTGTTTCTCTTCACCACGTGGTTTCAAAAACACAATCTCCTCTTACAAGAGAGAGAGAGACAGGAGTAACTTCAATGAGGGACCAAGTCACACAGTGCTGCTCTTTGTTAAGAAAGCACCTTCTGTATCAATCCATCTAACGTAATTTATTAAGGTAACAGGCAGGTCCAAGGAAATCTTAAATCATCCATCTATTTATCAATTAAAAAAGAATTTGTGGGTACTTAATTCACAATCAACTACAATATCAAAATCTGGATACACCTATGGCTTAGCAATGAGTGGCAATTATTAAATGAAAACAGAAAATGTTTTAAATATGGATACTGACCTTGTTTCTTTTAACCCTTCTTTCTGAATGACTTCCAATATCTGCTTTGCTGTCATTGGTGAGTTGGGGTGTTTTTCTAGTGCCTAAAATATAAACATAATATTCCTAGATTATTGCATGGCAGCATACAAATCAAAAATGTACGTGAATCATGCATTCTCCGCTTATTTTATTACAGAGGAAGGGGCTTTTACATCAAAGTAGCATTCCATCATACAGGTCAGGTGCCCAAAGGGAGAATGTAATTTTTTTGGACATTTAAATCAGAAATTTCTGCAACATAAAGGGGCCATCCTTCAAAAATGTCACAAAGGCATACACACCAAAAAAGAAATGTGAAACCTAAAGAAACCAAGTTAACAAATGTATATAGTTTCCTTTATTTAAAAAGTTTCTAATATTTTACGGTGAAAGTCATGTTTTCAGGCTGTTAAAATGTTTCCTAAGATTCCAGGTCCTCGGAACCATGGAGCCTGAATACTACTAATAGAAGAGAACAGAGTGCTGGTCACAAACAGCCTCACTGGATTCATGGCCAAAATGTTGAAAGAAGCATACAGGAACGCAAGTAACTCATTACAGTGTTTTTTCCAGTTCAGCTCAGTTTCCTTTCCTTTGCCTTTTCCAATTAATTTCAAATAAGCCCTTTCCTCTTCCCATTCAGCCTATCTCATTTGTATGAACTCAGTCCCAATCTCTTTCTCTCTTCTGTACTACTTATCTTTTCTGAAAAGGGTTCTTTTAAACAGAGGGTAGGGAAGACACGGGACATAGTTGATTATTTCCACAGGTCTTAGACCATCAGCCCTGGAAATCAGGTTCCTTATTTTTTCCAGGGACTTAACTCCATGTGGTGTAAATAATAAGCAGCAGTGCCCCTACTGTGCACCTACATGAACTACAGAGACCACATCTGGGTATAAGAAACAAGTTACTCACATCTTCACAATGACCTACTCCAAGGGTTGAGGACACCTAATTAAAGATGCTATGCAGGAGCTTCATGTCCAGGTCACGGCCTCTTGTAACTTAGAGACACTAGAGTTCTGATATGTGATTATTTACTAGAAGAATCATAATTATTAAGAACTTACAGAGTCATTCTAAAAATGTAAACTTGAAAAGGCTTCCAAATCTCTTCAAAATGGCTCTGTGATCTCTTATACTGTCAATAACCAAATTTCAACTGATCACAAGTGAAGTCTGTGTTCATCAAGGCCCTTCAGTGTGTTGCACACAGGCTGCCCCTCCTAACCTTTCAGACACTTTCCTATTCTCTAGTTTCCAATTCCCAGGAAATTTCCCATTTTTCCCTATGCCGATCAGTCCCTTCCTTACTCATAGTTGTAAATTCTTTAAAGAATACAGAAGTATGAGCCACACTACAACAAGGGTGGCAACAAGTACGGCAATGGCAAAGAAGGAAAATGGTCCTTCCAGAGGAGGACACTGTAGTGCTGAACTGAAAACTGGAAAAGGGGGGAAATAAAAATATAGGCAAAGTTGTGTAGGGAAGAGGAGTATAAACATATTGGGGAAAGGCAAATAAGGAAACTGCATAATAGAGGTGAAAAGGGGGAAAGAGTAGAGCACAGGGAAAAGAGGAAGAGGCTGATATGAAAACAAAAAGCTGACAGAAGTTTTAAAATAAGAACTGTAAGTAGAACAGTACATAATTATGAATTACTGAAAGGAGATGCTGTGTTCACAAGGACTATATATAGGTAGGGCACTGCCTCAAATGAAAGGCAATGGGTCTCTCATAAAAGACATGGACAGGAGGTCAATAGACACAGACACACAGGAAGCAAGCAAGGAAGAGGGGAAACTGGAGGGGAAAGGCATAGGATAGCGAAAGAGGAGAAAGAGAGGAGGAGGGAGATAAAGGAGGAAAATTGAGCTGAACTGGGAATGTCTAAAGGCAAACTGATTAAATCTAGAAAAGGGCCAAAGAAGAAACTCCAGTGTACTGGACAATGTTTAAATGGAAATTTGGGTGCACTTGAAATTGGGGTTACTCACTGTGGAGGATTCCCTGTTTCTCTTCCTGAGTACAGGCCCCTCAGCACACCTGGGCAGCTCCTCCCAGCAATTGAGAAAATTTGGATAGCCCTGTCCCCTTCTCTATGACATCACATCCTACTCTACAAAGGAAGTAAAAGTGCCAAGAATTACATCATGAAGTGGATGAGAGGCAGGAAGGAAATGATGAAGCCACACAAAACACCAGAAGCCACCCTCAATTCCTGCAAGACAGAGAACAGAGACAGAGAAGGAAAGGTTTCTGGGTGTAAACAAGCTTTACTGATTGAGCTGTGTAAACATTAATAGAACAAAAGATAATGAGAAATCTTCACAGAACAAAACATTGATGACATCACAATAATGTGACACATGGCAGAGACATGAATCAGACTCACAGACAGCCATACTCAAATACACTAGTGGGGCAAGCCACAGGCAAAGCACAATGGCATCTTAAGCTACCAGACCCAAACTTTACACTAACTGTCCATTGCCCCAACAATCTCTTGACCACAAGGCATTGCCTGGTCTTGTTGTTGCTTATGTTTGAGATGTTTTGGCTGGAGATGTTTTTTGTTTTTTTTTTTTTCATTGTTACACAAGCAACTATCCATCAGGCTTTTCCATTAACTTCTACTATTTTAATGTTTAGAAATTCCTTTATCCAGAGAGCAGGCAAATACGAACAAGTGTTTCTTTCAAGTATCTATTTTTTAATTCATCTGGAATTTGTATTTTTGTGCCAAGGTGAAATACTAACATCTGCCCCCTCCTCCCAATAGTAGGCCTCATTTCCCCAACATAATTTGTTTCATATGCCACACATGGCTAGTGAGACATCCTCTACCATATGTTAATAGTAGGGCAATGAAAACTTTTCAAAATGTGAAACCTAAATATAAATGTGGGAACCCAATATATAAAACACACAAATGCAGAGCACTGTTCATGTTGAGCTGGAGATGAGAGAGCTCGGACCCCCATACTTACTCCCTCTAATGGCTAACAGCACTTCTGGGAATTTTAAGTCTCCAGAAGAAACTGTGTAACACTGTCCTGGGGCTTGTTCAGGGGTCCCACTAGGTCCCCCTGATATTTCCGTCAATTGCTGAGCCGGCATTACACTATTTTAATTGTTATAATATTATAATATACTTCACTCTCTGAACAGGACATTGCTCTCATTATTCCTTCTTAAGTTTCTAATTATTCCCTTTATTTTTTCCAGATAAAATTGAGACTGGAATTCAATGAAACATATAATTAAATTCTGAAGGAATTTTATACATCATTCCACTTAAGACTTATTTTGTAACCTGTAATAAGCTATTATTTTATATTTTCAGTTGCAACTTGGAATATACTTTTTTCATATAATATTCCCATATTCTATTGCTAAATGCCACTGAATCAGAACAATTATCTATATGGTTAATTGAGTTAAGCTTTAATACAATCATGTTTTCTACAAATATTATAAACAGCTTCTCCTTTATAATAGCTGTATGCTTTATTTATCTTTCCTACATTATTTATACTGGCTCACAACTAATCTTTCTTAGTCCATTTCAAGAAAATTTTGCTGAAAATCTAAGCACTTTATAATTCATTTCCTCAAAAACAGATCCCTAAAACTGCTGAGTTTCACTAAGAATATCTGTAGCTAGAATTATTGGAACTAGCACTGCCAAGATTGTAATTACAAACCACTGGCCACACATCACTGTCTCTTCACAAATCAGAGTCTGAGAGTGCTCAATCTTTACATAAACTGTCCTTTTTTCTTTGTAAAACAAATTGTTCTCTTGTGTTAAAGTTATATTTGTGATTTTACCTCACTCAGTCTCAGATGTCTTGCATCTCTCATGACTGAAGTCTTTTCAATTACCAGATCCTTCCTTTCTTCTGCATTTCTACACTTCATAAAAGGTTTCAAATTCAACATTGCTCTCCACAAATGGGACTCTCCATGACTGGGACACAAAGCATACACACAACTAGCTGCCGTCCTAGTGGTGAATCTGTTTTTCACAGGAGGTAAACAGATGTACAGAGCTGGCAAATATACCATTACATTCTGCCTTCTTATCTAACTAACTCTATCAGAGCCAATCTCAAAGAGTATACATTCATATAATTTTGAGGCAAGATACTCATTCCAGAAATTTCCTTGCCTAGACTTCTACATGTCCTAGTATGGGGGAAAAAAAATTACAAAAAAGGACCTGTAACACTTGCAATACAGTTAAAGGAAAGAGAGAGATGATTTGCCAAATCATTTAGGGCCAGATTAAGAATGGATTTTTCTGTCCTACGTTTGGTCCTTAAGCACCTGTCTGATTCCAGGAACACTGGCTCAAGCATTTTAAGGCTTACTCAAGAATTTCTTGGTGTCTCTTTAACAGAAAACTCATTCTAAGTATCTCTAGGATAAACACATTAGACCAGTGTTCATTTAAAGATTAAAATTTTGGCCCTTCTGGCCCTAAATAAAACTTTCTGAGAGAGCTTACTTATTTGATGGCAAAATAAAAAATAATTCCTACAATTTAAGTGTCATTTCAATGATAGAGATTTACATTTGTGGAATTCTAAGTGGGTATCAGTGACCAGGCTTTCTCCCTTCTTCTAACATTAATGTGTCGTCTTCCCTTAATCAATACTGGCAGTTCATTAAAGTGTTCAGATGTTTAGAGCCTCATGACTGAGGTAAACGATTTTGGGGTTATAACAACAATAAACCATTATATATCTCTTTACAATTACAGATGACTTTTGTACAACATATTTTATTTTCCTTGCTTCACATGATATGATTTTATTTGATCCTCAAAACAGCTTAGTGAGATGCATACAGAAGTATTATTAACATTCTCTGAGATGTACAAAGTTGAATTGGCCCGAGGCCATAAAGTTAGTGAGTAGATGAACAGGACTTGTACACATGATGATGTTGATGACAATGTTTAAATATAATAAGAGCAGCTACTATTTATTAGACAACTCCTGTGTGCTAAGTCCTGTCTGGGGGCTTTCCATTATTAAAATAGACTCTAGAATTAATATATTTAACATTATTTCTATTATTCTTGAAAAACCTCAAAGGTCCCTGTGCTAAGTCCTGTCTGGGGGCTTTCCATTATTATAATAGACTCTAGAATTAATATATTTAACATTCCCTATTTCTACTATTCTTGAAAAACCTCAAAGGTCCATGTCATTTTGATGAAGCATGAACTTGGATTGCTGATCGCCTTCAGATGAGAAAATGAATTACATAAAAAGTGACAGCACCTCAGCAAATGCCCAGTATTTACAGCTCAATTAGGTTGTACTTCACTCCCAGCATATGTGGCTGCTGGTTGAAGGGTTAAAGATGATACTAACAATTTTCTATTCTATTTAAATGTACTTTATGGTAAAATTATATACTATTATACAGCAGTCCCCCACCTTTTTGGTACCAGGAACCTGTGTCATGGAAGACCATGTTTCCACAGAATAGTGGTGGAGATGGTTTCCGGATAAGACTGTTCCACCTCAGATCATCAGGCGTTAGTTAGATTCTCATAAGTCAAGGTATTATCGCTCTCACAAACCCCAGTTCAGCAATTTCACACTTAAGAACAATCAGCCCAGACGTGATGGCTCATGCCTGTAATCTCAACAGTTTGGGAAGCTGAGGTATACAGATCGTTTGAGCCCAGGAGTATGAGACCAACTTGAGCAACACAGCAAGACCCTGTCTATAAAATATAGAAAATAGGAAAATAAGAAAAAAAAAATAAGCAAGGCATAGTGGTGTGTGCCTATAGTTCCAGCTACTTGGTAGGCTGAGGCAGAAGGGTTGCTTGAGCCTAGGAAATTGAGGTTGCAGTGATTGCAACACTGCACTCCAGCCTGGATGACAGTGCAATACCTTGTCTCAAACAAATACATATATATATATATATACACACACACACACACATATATATATATATGAACAATCAGATATTTACTTAAATTCTCAGCTAATGGTTTAAACTATACATTCCTTTGGTATAGAACCTGTCAAAATTGTCATTAATTAGTGTTAACTGTTTAATAATATTCTTTCTGCTCACTGTAAGCCTCATGTAATCCTGGGCCTTGGTCCTCATTCACATCTGTATCTCCAGATTGTAGCACTATTAAATAGGCTCCAATAAACAAAGACTAAATTAATTTGGGGAAATGTTTTGAGTCATTTTATATTTGGAACTTTTTATAGAATAATAATGAAGGTTGTGAGCTCTGGAATCAGATAAACCAGGAACCCCTACTCACTAGCTGTCTAATGTTAGATAAGACATCAGAAATTTCTGAGTCATAATTTCTTCTCTTCCTCACTCATAAAAATATTGTAAGGACTAAATAATGAATTTAAAGCACTTATTATTCCAATGAGCCAAATTGCCTACAGCAGTGAGTGTTAATAAACAGTAGCTAATATTATTGGCTGAAAAAAAGGTCGGCCCCATTTGAGCGCAGCCTAGAAAAACAGACTTTTTTTTCAATGCAAAGAAGAGCGCTACCAGAAAATCACAGGAATTAAATGTGGTATCTCTCAGATTTCCCAAATAAAGTTCATTAGCTACTACAAATCAGGTTAGCCACATATTCTCATCCCTCATCGCCTGACCACTTCCAGACGTATTTCACCAATGATGCACAGGTAAGCCTGCACCATACTGTGCCTGGTTTCCTCATGACATGCCTTCAGATACTGTTCTGATGCCTAGGAAGAGCATCCTAAAGGACCAATTATCTCGTTATGTTTGTTACAAATCAAAAATATAGAGTATCAACGGTAACGATTTACTTCCAACAACATATATTGAAACTTTCAAGCAACTATGATATATGGTATCATAGAATATTCATCAGAAGGAAATTATTTTAGTTGCCCAGGATCATAAAACCTGAACACAGCTGAAAGAAATGATTTTTGGAGTTTCAAAGTGGTCATTCCCTGAATTTGGAGATGAAATTCTTTGCAATTGAGAAGTGAATTCTAATTTCCTGTGGAATTTTTGGAATTTTGGCAACTTTTTTTGGATCTCAGTAAGTTTCTAATGGTTTAAAACACTTGGCATTCCTTTTTCACACAGAAAGAAAACAAAGTGAGAGATACAAGTTACAAAATGTTCTCAAAAAAAAGTAAAAGAAGAATCATTGTTTAAATAATGATATGTAAAACTTGTTTTACAAAGTAAAACTTCTCTTTAATGAAAAACAGGGAAATCTTTCTGCTATAGAAATTTGCAGGCAGTCTATTTTCTTAAGATCCTAGTAATTATTAAAAAGCCTTTAACTGTGCTTGAAGTAAAAATTATGCTTTCATTTCTATCGAGTAATCCTAGTTTTTGCCTTTGAATATAACAATAGTTATTTAATGTTAAATTACAAACACTGTTTAATCATGGAAGCTCAAAAGGCAATTGTGTTATATAAGTTTACAATTATGGGATTCAATAAGTTATACACAAGATACATTGCCACATATTTTTAAACACTATTCAGGTCAAGTCTCCCTTTGTTTCCAGATTAATAGAGCCTCAGTTTCTTCATCAATCTTCATATAAAATAGTTTGCAAACACAACCACCCAAATCATCCTTCTCTGAACATTCTTGAGTTTTCCAGTGTCACTTTTAAAACACATCTTTAAGAATTACACTTATTAAAATAAATGAGCTAAAAACCATTGATAAGTATTTTAACTGTAGCTTGATCAAAATACAGTATGGGGAAATCATTTTTTTCTATCTCCAATAATTACATTAACCTAATACAACACATGCTCTTTTTCGGCAGCCATCTCACATTGTCACTCAACTGAAAGCTCCAGATCTTTCAATATTTGCTTCTGAAATTGCATCCACAGTTCTGTGGTATGTTTTCCAAACTTTCCAGTCATAAGCATTCCATTGTTTTAATGCACTAGTTTTAATGCACTAGTGTTTGTTTAAATCCAAGTATTTAGGCTTAAATCTTATTAGTGCCAAATAGCTGATTATCCAAAGTAACAGATAAACTCATCCCAGAAATCTCCTCCGCTGAATTTCTACATGCCCCCAAAAAAACTGCAAAAAAGGACACTGATCTCAGGTAAATTTTATCTTTTTAGTTACACATTATTTTCTCAAGCTTACAAAGTTCTTTTGTGATCCCCCATTTGTTTTCCAATTGCTCAGTTTCCCTTATTTTGTTGGGCCACCAATTTGACAAACATGGTTTTGATGTATTCCTCCAAGTTATTCATGACAGAGCTAAACAAAGCAATGGAAAACAAACTGTTGTGGCTGCCAATGGGATCTCCTTTCAGACAGATTACTCAATCAATATACTTTATCTATACATGTTCAATTCACTGCAAATTCATTTGATATACTATCTCCCAGTTTATAATTGTCCATCACTTCTAAACGAGTTTTACACTAGACTTATGTCAAATGACTGGCTGAAATTTAGCTCTAACATGCATCTTCCTGATGTATATAAGTCTAATCATCCTATGAAAAATAAATTAATTTAGTTTGACATGAATTACTTAGAGAATCCATAATGCCTTCCAGGGATCTGATCATCCACTTCTAAATGCTCACAGTCATCTGTGTCATAATACACTCTAGTATTTTATTGAAGGTTGAGATGAAGCGCAATAGTCCATAATTAAAAATTTTTCTCTTTCCTTTTTAAAAATAATAGCAACTACACAGCAGTTAGTTACTCTGCATTAAGCATTATTCTAACGTGCATATGAGCTCATTTAATACTTATAACAACTCTATCACATAGGACCTATTGTTCCCCTCATTCTATAGATGATAGATGAATTAATGAAGAAACAAAGAAGTTAATTTAATTTGTGCAATGTTACACAGCTAGAAAGTGGGAGAACGAAGATTTCAACCCAGGCCTTTGGACAATTGCTTTCCTGTTCTCTGTGATTATTCCCATGGTTATCCATGGTTATCCACAATGCTTCCTGCTCATACCTGCAGCTTCTTTCACTGTCTTGTCATCAAGGCTCGTATGTCACCTTATCCCATATAACTTATCCCATATAACTTCTCTCATGTAACTTCTTCTTATCACATCTCCTTGAAAGAAACTTGCACTAGTTTAAACGAGACTAATTCAATGAAATGCTTCAAAAAGAGAAATCATGCCCCATAATAAAGTTGCTGTGACTTTGATCTCAAACACTGTCCCAATTTTACGGCAGTTAAAATGTAGAGGCAGACGTTAGTTAACTCTCATTAGCTGAATGAAAGAAACACGAGTTTGTCAAAGCAGATAAATGTGTTCCCATTTCTAAGCTAAGAGAAGTGTCTCACATAGACATTTATACAGAGGCACTGGTGGGCAATGAACAATATTTACAAGGAGGGTTACATAAAAGCGAACATGGAACATGTAATAAGTTTTGTTATAGAACCTCCCATAAACATCTAAACATAACATAAAAATATAAATGGAAATATTAGATGAAATAATTCGATTAGACAATCTTCCCAAGATCTAATGTGATTAAATCAAGATTATATACTCTAACAATTTGGGGTTTATTTATATTTTACTACTAGTAGTATAAATAGATATATAATAACTCTGAAAACAATAATTGCAGATGCAGGATTAATACAATATTATGAAAATAAAGGTGCTTAATGTATATTTTTGCCTACATATGAATACTAAACCTCTGTCCATATGTAAACAGACAACAAGGATACCCAACATTCCTTGCAGGATAACATCAAAAGCAGCAATCAGTCAAGACCCTAAAGTTTTAAATCTTGGGAATCCTTACAAGATGCTGGCATTAATAAGAGCAGCCAATACATAATGCTGGAAAGCATTTTGTAATCAAAATAGGCTAAGCACTTTTCTAAGAACTTGACTTATGTTAAGACATTTAATTTCACAATTATCCAGTTAGGTAGATTTGTTTTTGTTTTTTGAGTTTTTTTGTAGATGAGACAACTGAGACACCAATACATTAATTCACTTTTAATTCACTTACACCAGGTTATTTCATGGTAAGAAGCAGAACTGGGATTCAAACCCATGCCCTCCTTGTCCAAGAGTTTCATCTCACAATATACTGTCTTGTAACAAATGGTAAAATCTCACTTTAACAGTAATTTAACAGTACTATTAAAATATAAAAGGCAGGCAGTCTCACTTAACTTCATCTACCTTTAGGTATTTTTCTTACAAAAGTCCACAGCCTATCTTTCATGTACAAAGCAGCATTACATGAGATTACGCCTACAAAATAATGAAATGTAGCAAAATAAAGAGGGAGAAGGTTAAATAAATGAAGGTACATACCATAAAATAATAGAAAGAATAAGGTAAGGAATAAGAAACTATGTACAGACATGAGAAAGTGCTAAGTAAAAATAAATATGTTGAAGAAAAATACATCAGAGGATGCATATATTCCAGTGTCTGTGGTGTACATATATATATACCCATAAAGTCCCACCCACATTCCAGTCATATAAAAATATTAGCATTAACAATTGTAACCCTGGAGACTCTACATATTATGTAATTTATATGACTTATGCATGTATTATATAAATTATATAGTGGTTAATAGCTGATTAAAAAGTCAGCTCAGGCCAGGTGCAGTGGCTCACACCTATAATCCCAGCACTTTGGGAGGCCAAAATGGGCCGACTGCTTGAGCTCAAGAGTTTGAGACCAGCCTGGTCAACATGGTGAAACCCCTGTCTCTACAAAAAAATATATAAAAATTAGCTGGCGGTGCTGGCACGTGTATGTAGTCCCAGCTTCTCAGGAGGCTAAGGTGAAAGGATCTCTTGAACCTGAGAGGTGGAGATTGAAGTGAGCCGAGATTGTGCCACTCCACTCCAGCCTAGGCATCAGAGCCAGACCCTGTCTCCAAATGAATGAATGAATGAAGGTATGAATGAATGAAACACAGAGAGACAGAAAGAAGGTCAACTCAGAGACAAAAATATGAATACTCAACCAACAACATAAAGTTATATGTCTTATACTGTAATCATAGTGAAGAAAATACAGGAAGACTGAAATTTTTCCAAAGCAAACATTACTCATCATTCAATCTGAGTCAGAAAAATTATTCAATGTTATTCCCACAAACTAGTCTGAAATGACACAGCATCCAGATGTATCTGCCAGAAGAAATTATGTTGTAAAATATATCTTTAGATAACTGTATAAAATGACTTTGTTATATGAAATTATTTGTTTCTGCCCACTTAAATGTTGAAGAATGACAGATAATGATGTTTATTTTGTCAGTTAATGGTAATTCTTTTCTCCTGACTATAGATAGACAACTGCACCACCACCTCAATAATTCATTCATTTAACAAATATTTTACCAAGGACACACATATACCAAAATGAAATACAATAAAATATGCCTTTACCATTGCTGGAGACACTTATTCTCCAGCTTACTACAGTGGGGGAAACAGAAGGTGGCAAGCATCTAATTTACTTAGAAATAGATTGAAAATGAAAGGAAGGGGCCGAGCATGGCGGCTCATGCCTGTATTCCCAGCATTTTGGGAGGCCAAGGCAGGTGGATCACAAGGTCAGGAGCTCAAGACCAGCCTGGCCAAGATGGTGAAACCCCATCTCTACTAAAAATACAAAAATTAGCCGGGCGAGGTGGCAGGCTCCTGTAATCCCAGCTACTCAGGAGACTGAGGCAGGAGAATCACTTGAACCTGAGGGGCAGAGGTTGCAGTGAGCTGAGATCACGCCACTGCACTCCAGCCTGGGTGACAGAGTGAGTCTCCGTCTCAAAAAAATACATACATACATACACACATACATACATAAAATAAAAAATAAAAGGAATGAAGCCATATGTCTTCTTTCATATTCATTCAAAATGCTAATCTATGCTATATAGAAATGACCCCTGCCTACCCCGTTTCTAGTGGTAGTATTATAATTCAGATTCTATGGAATTGTTGTCATCTTGATATTTCTGTATATGTGTTTGCTGCTATATTTCTAGTACCAAGCACATGGTAGGTATGTAATACTTGCCTAATGAAAAAAAAAGAAGACAACAAAATGACAAGAAAGAATTGATGTACTCAGTTTATTGTTGTCTGTGCGCAATTCCCTACTTCCTTCTTTGAAAGAATGCCCTTTTGCATTTTGGTTTGAATGGAAGCTGTCATATTCCTGACAGCTGACACATTCCTGTCATATTCCTTCAGGATGAGCAGGAGGGATGGCTGGGGTTGGGTACCCAAGGACAGCCAATCATTAATCTTCTCCAGGATGTAGAACCTTAAAACTCAAGAAAACACATTTTGAGTACTTTCTGGTAACGATACCATGTGAGGAAAGCCTAAGATTTGCTGGAAGCTATGTTCGTTGGCATGTGAGCCAGGCTCAGAAAATAAGCATACTGTGCAGAGAGAGGATGGGAGTCCTAGCTACTTTCATTCTTACTTTCCAAGTATTACCTAGAGCCTCCCATTTTCCTGCAATGGCTTATAACTTACAAGTCTTCCAATAAATTCTCCTTTTCATTAAATTGGTTAGATGACCAAAGGTTCATGACCAATGTGTTCATCAGACTAATTATTGAGCCCACAGTTGATTCCTTTCATAGGATATTTTTTTTATTGCATTTTAGGTTTTAGGGTACATGTGAAGAACATGTAAGACTGTTGCATAGGTACATACATGGCAGTGTGGTTTGCTGCCTTCCTCCCCCATCAACTGTATCTGGCATTTCTCCCCATGTTATCCCTCCCCCAACTCCCCATCCCCCGCTGTCCCTCCCCTCATTCCCCGCCACAGACCCCAGTGTGTGATGCTCCCCTCCCTGGGTCCATGTGTTCTCATTGTTCAACAACCTCCTATAAGTGAGAACATGCAGTGTCTGATTTTCTGTTTTTGTGTCAGTTTGCTGAGAATGATGGTTTCCAGGTTCATCCATGTCCCTACAATGGATACGAACATAGGATATTTTAAAAGGATACAAAATATGCAATAAACGTTTTTTAAGTCAGATGCTAATTTATCTGCTTCTTTAGATTAATAGAAACATAGAAATTCCTAAAACCTCATCACTGGCAACTCAAATTCTTAATGAACAAAAAATCTGAGAAGCAGAGTATACTTCTTGGTTAAATATGCACTTGATCCATCCAGACGTAACATCTAGAAAATTAAACATTTTACAACAATAGGAGTCCATGGGCAAAGCTATAAATAATTCTAGTGGTGAAAGCTCTTTACCTAGAACTTTGATGAGTAATTGCTGAAGAAATTCCTGATTCCAAGGTTTCAAAAAGAGGACTAACATTTTAAAAATTTGAAGCAGGTGTCCTAAGAGTTTAGAGTTTAGACCACAGGCTTCCTACAGACCAGTAGACTTAAGTGCAATGTGTGTCCCTGTTTCCAATTTGAGTCATGCATAAATATTTACTGTAATGATTTATACTACAAACCAAGTCAAAGTACTCCCACCCTGATTTACTATACTTATTTGTGATATAATTAAACTATCTGCATCAAGATTTGTGCTAAATAGGCCAGGCATAGTGGTTCATACCTGTAATCCCAGCACTTTGGGAGGCCAAGATGGGAGGATCACTTGAGGTCCAGAGTTCTCACATAGTGAGATCCCATTTACATTTTAAAAAAAATTTTTTTAAGATTTATGCTACATGAATTCAGGGCAAATGTTTCTACATGCTTCCTGATGAACTACCTGCCTTAATATTAGCCAAGTTTTCCAATCCTCCCAAGTTTATCCCTCTTTCTGGTCTTGCTTCTTAAACTATATGCTAGAGGAATTATGTATATTTATAAGCAAGCAGGACTGAATTCAATCAGCCAGTATTTGTTGATATGAAATAGGGGCTGGATCTCTTTGATAAGTCAATGGAGTATTAAAACTTGCCTTTGCCAACAAAAGATTCTGCATGAAATCAGATAGTCCCTGTTGCTTCCTAGCCTTCCTTAGCCCTGATTTTATAGCTGAGTTCTGCTTACAACCAGGCTGGGTGCTCATTATACTATAACACCACATTTTGATGATAGAAGGAAGAAAAATTATTAACTTTGATGTGATCAAAATACCCATTCCTTTGAAAAGTAAGAGTTACCTATTAGCCAACTCTAAATCAGGACTCACATCAAGTCTTAGATTTTTACCAGAGGTTGCCATTCAGCATTATTAAATTTTACCTAAAGATAAATTAGGCCAGATGTTGTTCTCTTACATTTGCTCAACCAGAGAGAGTAGGGTTTAGGCCCACAAGGAATCCATCCTCTCAATGCAAGCTACCTATAGAAAAATTTTTAAGAGTGCTTATTACACTTGCACTCAGGTTTAAAATATAACTATGCCTGCCATCAAGTATAGAGGACACAAAATAATACAAACATCTGGATAATCTGTAGGTATTCCAGTACACAGGGGATATAAATGTAAAATACATCAGCTCCATATTATGGGAAATTAAAACAAAAAGATGAGACTTTGTTTCGTGACCTTAGCAGTCCAGAGATAGCCTCACCTATAATAATATTTCAGTGGCTGCATAATCATATAAAGGCTGAAATTTTTAAAGATAAAGGAATTTGCTGTGAAAATCAATGTCTCCTGCAGATAAATTATACCATAAACAAAATTACAATTTAAGATGTAAGGGACTGTTTATTTACAACTTCATCCCTGTTGGCAAGAAGGATTGGGGGAAAACCCTGGTTTTGAGGTTTTAGTTTACAACATGGAACAGATATGGCTGAATATCAATAAGTTGAAGGACTGGACAAACATCGTTCATCTGGTTTAAGATGCATGTGGTCAACACATTCCTTGTGGTATGAAAGTCTGTAGGCTTTCAAGACCAGTATTCTTCATTTTTCCCACTTTCCTACATGAAGGGGTTAGGCTCAATGGGCAGTCTGTGAGCTGCCAGGAGTTTCTGTATAGAATATCTAGGGAAGAGTGGAAACTGGTGGGAAACAGCCCCAGGGTAACTGAGCCCCTCAATGGATGGGAAACATAGACTGAAATATCTGAGACAGACAGGCTGGGAAATATAATCTTCTGGTGGGGGTGCTTCTCTCCCAGTTCTCCCCTAGGTCAAAAAAATGTGGGCGTAGGGGGGAGAAAGGAAAGAAAAGAAAGGAAGGAAGAAAGAAAGAAGTATTATTACAGTGTCTGCTTTCCCCTTCTCAGTGGTGTGGAAATCTGGCCACTCCTTTTCAATGAAACACAATTTGTCTTAACTTGGGAACTTGAACTCATTTAAAATGTACAGGTGCCCTTTCTCTATCTTTTCCACAATCTTGGAATTAAATTCCTTGTTAACAATGATTGTTCTACTCTCTCTGGTTAAAAAACTTTCCTCCTCGGTAGACAAATGGGAGGAAAGGCAGTTATTTTATAAGGCAAAAATATAAACAAGATTATCTTAAGATAAAATACAAAAAGGTTTTCCTTGTAATGAAAATTTTTTTACCGGTTTAAAATAACATTTTTTTACAGGTTTAAAGTAACAAAACATAAATACTGGAAAGGAAGATTTTACAAATCAATTTAACGTAATGGAGAAAAAAAGACTTAACTTTGTTTTCCTAACAGATCTCTGAAGCATGTAATTATATATTTTAGTGTCTCATAAACAAAAGTAAAGGGTGGCCTGGAATAAAAACACCTGTTTTTCGTATAAAGATTGAATCTTTCAAGATAGGCAGATACATGCAACAGTAAAAATCAACCCCAAAATCTCGGTAGATTGAAACAAATGCTTATTTCTCACTGACATCTACTGTCCAGCCAAGAACCAGGTTAACTGAAATTCCATCTTGTCACCGGCTTCTGCGATCAATACAACCAGGAAAGAAATAAAGTGAAGATAATACTGGCCCTTAAAAGTTGCAGGTCAGAGATAATAAAACAGAAATGGTTATGCCTAATTCAAGGCAGTAAAGAAGTACGATACCACCACATGTCCCTAAGGAGGAAAACAAAATAACTGTACACAAACCTAATGATTATAAGGTAATATCTACTTGCTCATGTCTTAAAAACAGAGAAAGATTTTTATTTAATTAACTTAGTAGAAGACTATTTTTTCCTCGTAGAGTCTATCTAATATAAACATGTATGCACAGACAAGAAAAAAACTTCAAACACTATTTTCTCAAAGTTCTATAAGTCGTTTCTCCCATCACCCATTTCTCCAGATGATACCTTGCTTAGAGTTGCTTTTCCCACCTGAACTGCCTACCACTAGCACCTAGCACCAAGAAAATAAAAGATAAAATTCCATACAAAGATAAGAGAGGGTAGACTCTACTAATTAAGGGCTTCATTTTCCACTAAAGCTTTTAACCAATGAAAAAAATGTGTTTAACTTTCATGAGTGCATTTCCTACTATGAAGTTGAGCTCAGAAAATAGTAAATTCCAAAAAATAACAAGTAGTGCCATTAGAGGATTGAAAGGAAATGCAATATCTAGATTTATGCATGCACTTTTCTTTTCCTGCTGATAGTCCATCTATTCCTATTTAGTTACTGGAACTTGGTTTATAAACACACCATTAGCAAAAAAATGATAAATAAAAATTGGAGAAAGGATGAGAATAAGGATATAATACTTTTGTTTATATTCAATAGCGTATTTCTTTTTCTCATTCTCTCATTAAAGATCCTGGTGGATCCAGACTAAATGTGTTTTCTCTTTAAATAGTAGCAACTCTGCCCAGGGCTGAGCATGAAAAAACATCAATTCTCAGAACCATCCACTTTCCAAGCTGAAAAGGTAGAGATACATTTCCACACAGCTAAGTAAAATGTGTTAAAAAGACGGAGAAGGAGAGAAAACATTTTTCTGAAACACTATATTTGATTCATTTGGGCCCTAGGGAAGAAATGTTGTCAAATGAATAAACAGAAAATGGTAGCAATAAGACTGTGATGTCCATAAATTTCTACATGAAATAAGGAATCATTATCTGATGCTGACCCAATCTCAATATTCAGAGAAATGTGTGAGGATTTATTCCATGGGGGAAGAAACGTTTGTTCTCTTTGGTAAGTTAGTATCATCTAAGGATTATGATCAACAAAGGGAAGTAAACTTGGACATTTTAGACAGTGAATAAAAATATTTACTTGCATCCAGAAGGTACCTGGAAGCTTCACGAAAAAATATATATTTTAGTCTGTTAAGATCTAAATAGTACTTGGATCCTAAATTGTGTCAAACTATATTATAAATATTCTATATAGACTATTCATATATAACCAGAAAGAAACTAGTCTGTGGGGGAAAACAGAACAGAAATCATCCATGGTAACTTCTAGCCTCTAAATCAGGAAAGTAGGTTTCAGTAGAAACAGATCAAAGAGATGTTTAGGTTATTTATAATGGCTGCCTGAGCTTCAACATACCTTTAGTGTAAAATAAATATCATAAAAATAATACCAGAAGTAATGAATGAGGAGTACCTACATTAGAACACTTAAGTCTAAAGTCAGGCAGACATGGATTTGAATCATTCCTCCACAATTTACTAGCTAAGCAAGTTAATTCATCCTCTATATAGCAAAGGCAATGTCATTTATAATTTGTTTTTCCAGCATACTTTCCATTTGCCTTTTATTGGTGCTTTTGTGTAATTTTCCTCTCCTCTATGTGATCCTTGTGTTGCAATCAATCGTGATACCTGATCTTGGCCACTGCAGTTGGTACAGGAATGGGCATATCAGCCAAGCAAGGATAAAGGAAAATCTTCTTGGAGATTGGCATTAAAAACTAAGAGAGATATGGGCTGGGGGAGAGGAAAAGAGACTGAGATTGTCTTTAGGCTGTTGTGGCTAAGGTTGGACAACACACATAGGTGATGTCAGTGGCCATCTTATCTTGTCCAATATCTGAATAGAACCCTGCCTACAATATGAAGCCAAGAAAAAAACAAAGACAAAAAAATAGAAAGCAAATACCTTGAAGATATTCTCTAAGTCCCTGTATCACCTACAACTGAAGTTTGTTCCTGGATTTCTCAGTTATGTGAGCCTTTTACCTTAAACTAGTTTGAGTTAAATTTTGTTTCACTTGTAACTGAGAGAAACTCAACTAACACGCACTCTAAATCTCAATTTCTACATTTGACAAATGTGAATAATATTATAAAATGTCCCCTGGGTTTACTCATGGGATTAAGCAATATAATGCATATAACTAGTTCAGCATCAAGCATATAAGTACCCAATCATTATTCGTTCTTATTGCCATTTTTATTAATTAGTGATAAAAGCATTACTGTCCTTTATTAACAACTTTATTAAGATTGCTGTACAAGGTTATTCCATCATATCAAATTCCTATACTCTTAAAAGAGGTTATGACACCAAGTTTAAGAATAGTTTACTAGCATGTATAAGGAGATTATTTACCTTGCAAACATTTCCAATCTGTGTTGTAATCAATATACCAGACAATAGTTATCTTAATTTGAAAGTCATAACAAGCCTTTTTTCCCTCACATATCCTGTTCTTTTCTTTTACTGTGCCCTAACTTTCTTTAATCACCCCTTCAGGATAATGCTATCTAATTCCTACAGGGACTTAGACTCAAAGCGGGTACCATGGACAAGTTTTACTTTTAAATAATGATTATAAATGCAAAAAGAATGATCCTCAGTGGAGGCAAGTCTAGAGTCAGTGAAACAAATTACAAACTTGTTGCAGGAACTTCGTAAGATGGAAGCTACCAGATACTAACATTAACTGGCATCTTATAATGTGAGACACAAAACTACACTATGCACATTATCTTAAATATTCCAACCACTCTTTAAGGTAGATATTATTATTATTCCTTTATTAGACAATGGAAGTAAAATTGAGAGATGTTATATAACTTTCTCAAGGTCAAACACATAGTTAGTGGCAGAATTTGGACTCAAACTCAAATCTTCCTGACTCTTAGGTCCATCATTAATCTACACTGTTTCCCTAACCCGTACAACAGCCTGCATCAAGGTAAATGACAGTGGAAATGGGTATATATATACGTGTAGTATTTAAAAACAAGGATCTGAAGAGTAGAAGAAAAAAAGATTAAGGTATCTGAAGTCAGTGATTTACCGGATATAAGACAAAAATATAAGAAGGTATAACACTGACAAGAGGGCTTGTGGCTTGAACAAATGTGGAAGTGGTGGTGGCTTTACTGGGAGATGGAAGAAAGGAGAAGAAGACTTACTGGGAGTGAGAAAGACATAAGGCATCAGGAGTTAAAGGGGCCATATATACTTTCTCATCACTCTCTAGCAGCTAAGGTACAGATATGAGACCTAGAGTCTGTCAATTTGATTCTCCTGAATGTGTATTTTAATCTTCAACATGGGGTGCAAATAGAGCAAATTATGAGACTATTCATGACATACTGGCAACAATGGCAGTGTCCCATGCAAAAGCACCGAGTAATGGTGGTGACCATTATTGATGGTATTAGCGCCCACAACAATATTCCAACTATTCTTGAAGCATGACCTCCAAAAAGAAAACCTGCTCCTTTTCTACTTAAATTAGGAGGAGTTGTGTTCTGTCACCTGCAATCTATAATTCTGATGAATGAAACCAATAAATTCATCACTGTATACTGTACAGTATTAGGGGAGTCCTTTCCCCATTGTTCTTGTATCATCATCCCCAACCCATAAATAAGCTAGATGTGCTGATGTGCTAGATGTTAAGGGGAATCTTAGGATACTTCAAATAATTCACAGACTGACAGGGATAAAATGCAGTCAATAAGTAAGTTATAAACACAGCATGATCCACATTTTAAAGCATATATATATATATATATATATACACACACACACACACATATACACACATACATGTGCGTGTCCATATACACACATACACACTAAGTAGAATAAAGATAAATCCAACCATAAACATTGAGACAGAATATTAAAACTGTAAACTTCAAAAATAAAGTGAACATGTAGCAACTACCAGATACAAAATGTGTATTATACCTCTTTAAGAATAACAATTTAACTCACAGATCAGAACCTCACATGCCAAAGAAACATTTCCAAAGTACTAAGAATAAAAAATTATCAGCAGATTTTTATAACTAGCTAAATTATCATTCAAAGGTGAGGCTAACATGAGATCTTTTTTTTCCTACTAAGTTTCTCCCTTTTTTTTTTTGGAAATTATAATCCACAAATTCAGGGGATAATGCTTCAAAAGGGGTGGCTTTCACTACTTTTGTACCCAGTCTTGACGGAATTCCAGTTCAATTTTTTGAGGGTAGGAAGGATTTCAGTAGAGAGTACAAATGACAGGGAGAGGATGTGACCATCTACTCATCCTTTTATTTTCTAATTTTTATAATGGCGTATGAATCTGTATCTCAAAATTTAAAAGTTTAGTAAAGAATATTTTTTAAAAGTGAAGGCAAAACAAAAACATTTCACCATACAAAAACTATGAATGTTTGCTACCCAGAGACCTTCACATAAAAATTAAAAAGCTATTAAGAGCAATTTAGAAAGAAGAGGGCGTGTGATATAGGAGAGTTGAAAATAGAAGTTGATTAAATAAATTGATAAATGTAATCAATTAATGTTAAAAATAACTAATTTTATGTGTTTTAAAAGAATATAACATAAATGTAAAGCTGTAGAAATTGCTACAAGATGGGAGAGGTGGTGTGGTGTATAATAAACAAAACATGATAAATTCTGTATAGTATTAGAAAATGCAATAATTTATCACTTTAAAAAAGTACTGTCAGTATCTGAAAAGGGCTTCTTATGACCTAGGGTACTTTAGGTTGAAAGTTATCACAAATGTTTTAAACAAAAATGATTCAGTAAGATTACATGTGTTCTTGAAAAATAACTATGGCTTTAGTAAGTAAGATTTGGAAAAGAGATTAGAGACACAACTATTTGGAAGGTCAAAACTAGGTAAGATGTAGTGAATATGAAGAGGAGGGAGTTAAATGTGAGCTATATTTGGAAGACAGAATCTACCACTTTCTCTGGACACCATGTGCTTAGGGACACATAGATAAGCCCCTACCAGACAGGAATGCTGTCTCATTCTTCTTTGTCCAATGCATGACTGTTCTAAGTATCCAATAAATGTTTAAATGAACTGGATAAATTTCATTAGAAATATCCACAATACATGAAGACAGACAAAATTAATTATTAGCAAAACCCTGAAATTCAGAGGAAATATCAGGGTTGACATCCTCATCAGAGGAGACTTACATCGGGCTGGGCAAGCTGGCCAAGGGTGTGGGGCAACGAGAATAAAGAGGAGGGGGAGGATCATCCTGGAATACACCAACGCTAAAGGGGCAACTGAGAGAAAGGGACACTCAAGTGAGCAAGAAAGAGTTAAAAGTGATAGAGAACAATGAAACTATCAAGAAACCTAATTTTTAATAATTAATTTGAAGTTCTAAGATTTACAAATGAGAGAGACAAAAAACAAAAAGAAAAATATTGCGACAATTTCTAATTGCAAGGTTGAGGACATACCTTTTTTTTTTTTTAAGGCAGGTAATTTTCTTATATATACTTGTTAAAATAAGTATTTACTTGTGTGCATATTTGGAGTGGTGGTAGGAGTGGAGGGTCACAAAGATTCCTGATGTTCCAGACAGTGACTTAGTTCTGTGGCTATGTCAACAAGGATTTGATATATGTGCAGATTACATATGCGATAATTTATTTTTGACATAAAAAATATGAAGGATAAACAACAGCCTCACTATATCATGACTCTCTATAACTGAGCTGGAAAACAAACCCAAAGATCCAATCTCAATTTCTATTTCTTGAAAATTATTAAAATAGGTTCTAAAACATTATGATTACTAGGATCTTAGAAATGCCATTCACTTTCTGAATAAAGGAGGGTCCATACTATTCCCTTCTATAAGTCATAAATAATTATGATGATTGACTGATTTTTTTAAATCAACAGATGCATAAAGAAAAATGGAATACATGTACTTACCAAAAATACCGATTGTGCAATTATTTTAAAATATCATAATCTAGTTTTCTCTGGACTAATTTATGCTACAGATATGCAAAATAAATCCATGATAAATAATTGTATCATAAATTATACATGTATATATTTAGGAAAATGTTACAATTTCTAAGCCTGTCCACGGAGTCTAAATTGCACTGCCTTGGAGAATTCCTCAGATTCTAAAAGTTCAACCAAAGCTAAGGTCTTGGATGTCATTTAAGTTATATATTTCAGCTATTAAAGGCAATGTTCTGACAAGCCCTTTGGCGCTAACCCCAGGGCATAAATTTGCCTTAAAACTACATAAGAATGTGTCAGAGGGCTATATGTCAATCAACCAGGAGAAGTGCCTATTCCCAATTTTGTGTTGTCAGTTGCTGACATTAAAACCAGCAACAGTTAATTGTTACTACTTCAAGTGGGAATACTAAGGGAAGAGGGAGAGGTAGGTGTCTAAGTTAAGACTGATAAAGCTGTTAATTGCTACCCCTTTATGTAGATTTGTTTAATAATGAAAACAATGTGACTAATCATATAATGTTTCTATTTGTTCCCCAAGGGCTCTTCAGGGAAAGTTTCCGTCAGGGCTAGATTTTGGCAGCTACCAACTGTGCAGGGACAAAGCAGAACAATCAAGGCACTCAGTGCTGGCAAATAGCTGAAAGTGGTTGTATACAGATGCCCCTCCTCCTGGCCCTATCAGGAATGAGCCAGGATCTGCCACTGATGAGCTTTGAAGGAAAAGTTAAAAATGTAAAAGAAGATAATTTCAAGCAGAATGATAAGAGAAGAGGGGAAGAAAAGAGGAAGAGAGAGTGAGGGGGAAAGAATTGAGGGAGGAGAATACATCTGCAGGCAACCTAAAAGGCAGGGAATAATTATGACATACGCTTGGGTCCTCCGTATGCTTCCATGCAACAGATCAATTAAATTCATATCAGTTAAACACCCACATTTTTTTTAATGAGAGGTTGCATAGAAAAAGAATTTTTTATATATACACAGAGACATATACACACATATATATGCACACACATACACATTATACACACATTTTATATTTATATATGTGTGTGTACAATATATGTGTGCATACATATTTATATAAATATAAAATGTGGCATATATATGTGTATGTGTGTGCATGCATATGTATACAAACACATATATATTGTCCCAGCCTTGCTTTTTATAGACAGGATGATGATATTGAGTGTATCATTAAACCACTCTCAGTGAGTTACTGAGATAGTCCTAGCTACTGACTAATCTCAAGAGGGTATTTTAGGGAACAAACAGAGTGCTCTATGTAAGTCTTAAACAAATGTAATGTATATAATTTACTGATTTTTTTTCACTTTGCCTCATTTGGTAAAGGACGTAAGACAGAATTAAATTGTATCATTTAATTTTGTTTTCAGACTCTTTAGTATCAAGTAATGAAAACATTCAGAAACACCCCTGAGACCACTGGTGCACCAAATATCACTGTACAAATGTATATCATAAAACTTATGACATAAGTGATATTCATTTTGTTTTGTGTTTCTTTGTAGGGGGGGGGGAATGGGGGTGGGGGGTTGAGTCTTTAATTTCCTTTCTATTACCACCTAACTACACTAGCCCCATAGTAAAACTCACTAAATTAAAATGGTTTTAAATCCCTCTATTTTTTAAATTCTATCCCAGTACCTATGCCCCCGTCTTCTGGTATTTCTAGATTCCTCCATGTACCACCTCCTGAATCTACCTTCTAGAGTGCACCTCGCCTCTATGTCGTTCTTAGAATGCTCTCTCTTCACCTGCTTAAACTTACTCATATTTCACGGCCAAACCAAGTTTCATCTGATCCACTGAGCATTCCACAATTACCACATAACATACAGCTTCCCCCTTCTGTAAATCTGTAAACGAGCACCTGCTTGATCATTCATGTGTCACCTACAGATGGTGTCTGCTCAATCATTCCCCACTTTTTCTTGTTCCTCTACCAAATTTTATACTGCTTGAGGATATATCTTTGTATCCTCTACAACATCTGAATTATATATATAGTAGCCTGCAAAGTGTTTAGGGGCCATATTTCACTTTTCCAATACATTTCAGTGAAGTTTAAAAATTATTATATTATTAAATGTTGAATTCAATTCCTTTATCAGTTAACTTTTCGGTTGTGAAATTCCCTTCCAGGTATGACTCTACAAGTCTAAAAGCCACAGTACACCAAGAAAATAGTCCACTTCTGACATCTGAGAAATCATGTTACCCAGGAATTTGTCAAAAAACAGAAAAACTTAAGAAATAATCAATTCTTAAAATTCACTTTCATGTCAGCAGAAAATAAAAAATTAACAACCTAAACACTAGGTCTAAGTTCATATTACTCATTATTTCAAGTACATTTTTATCCAACTTCAAACTTGTTTTCTTTTCTAAATAGGCATAGAGATCATTAAACTCTTTTTTATCTTTCAAACTGTAAGACAGAAATTTAGGTTCCATATTTGAAAGGAGAGATGATGAGATATAAAGAAATGATGCTATGTGCAGATCACAGAAAACAGCTGAATCAAACCAACTGAAATTTCAGTGATTAAAAATAAAACTACATTTGCAAAACTATATTAGCCATGCTCATGATCCAACTGCATTGTCAATTATGCTCTTGTGTACCTTTGGTGTTACCCCAAATCACATGTCAAAATTTTTCAACTGTTAAGAATACGTTACTATAACCTAAAATCAAACTACCATTAGCACAGTGAGAAAATGCCAAAGGCAGTACACACACTCTCCCCTATCACCATGCTTATCACTCCTGACAAATTATACTTATTTCTCAAATACAAAGACAAAAATCAAGGCAACCAGTAAATTACACAATTATGAAATGCTTTTTAAAAATTTTAACAGCCACCAATACCATTCAGTTTTATCGAAACCCTAACAATTTATTTAGAATGTAATGCATTATGCAAAAGAATCTACACTGTGCAAAAGGTTCACACAGATTTCCTTTATCACACAGATTTCCTTTATTAATTAAAGGAAATCTGTGTGAACCTTTTGCACAGTATAGATTAATTTTTAATACAATATAATTTACCAAACTTTAATTTACTTAAAACCTTCAGTAACCCTGCTGTGTCATAAAAGGCTATGTGCCTGTTTTCTTCCAACAATGAGGTGAATTTGTCATTAAAAAATTTTACCCAGAGGTCACCTTGAACTACCAAGAAAACACACACACACACACACACACACACACACACACACGAAAAAACCAACCAACAAACTGATGTTCATTATCTGTGTGAATGTATCTAAACTACAAGTAAATAAATCAGCCATATTACCAAGCACAAAGCTATTGAAATAGTTAAGATTTATTTTCAGGTGTCACTGAGACTAAACAAAGATTGTAAGGAATAAAACAAATAAAACGAAACTCAGGGAAATTAATACATGGAACTATTATCTTAAAAGCAGCATTCCCTATAGAACAAAGCGATGAAGCTATCAAAAAGCACTTCTCAAAGCAGTATTTTTGCATGTCAAAAAAGAATTAACCTAGAATATATATATAAATAACAGTATGTTCTGTGTTAAGCCAGTAACAAAGAAACCCCTTAGTGGAGTAAAACAAAGTCCTGTCAAATCCCCCATTTTTTTACAAAGAAGCATGAAGATCCTTTCACAATGGTTTAAACTGTATTTATAGTAACAGAGTGAAGTCTTGAGATAAAAGTCAAAAGGATTAAAGTCAAAGCCCCAGCTCGACATGAGTTATGGTTTTGATTTTTATTCTTATTGTGGTCTACAAATATTAAGACAGAAGATACTTCCATGTGATTGTGGGATCTTCTGAGACTCTACAACCTTAGAAGAGCAGATAAAACAGATGAAAATGCATCTGGTTTAGGAGCAGACTCCATATTAAATGGCAATGCGCAAAGTAACAACTACTACTGCAGAAGGCTGTGGGGGAGGGGAGGAGGCTAAAGGCTGAAATTTCTGCAACTGATGCAGAGCAGAAAGAAAAAGAAGGAAAAAAAAAAAGATGTGGTATTACTGTTTTAAAATGGCAGGCTGTTAATAATCACTGCATTCCTGAAAACACAGGCAAATTATTCCACCATTCCTTCTTTCATACCCTAAGCAAGCGTAACACATACAAGCATTACATACTTCTTTGAGGAAAATGATACAGCTTGATAGCTGCATCTGTATCTAAAACAAAATCCCTAGAGTTGCCACTCAAGAGTTTACAAATTTGGAGCCCTATACTTTTCTCACAAAGAAAATAGAAATTCTGTTGTGAACTGGAAAATCTTAGTTACACTAAAAAGAATTACTCTTCTTCCACATATATTTTTCTCTAAGTGAAGGCAAAGCTACATGTATACATAAGCTTTTGGTCATAGTTCATAATATATCTGTTTTGCATTTCCTCTCCCCCGATGTCCTATCTTTCAAGAAAATCTCACACACACATGCCAGCAAGAGAGATATATAGTATATAACATACTCTGCATGAATTGGAAGATCATTATTCTTAACGTTAATTTGAGTACTCTCTCTTTAGTTCATATATAGCAAAAACCACATATGAGTTACGTATTTTCTATTCATCCTGAATCTTTTAAAATCAGACATCTCATTTAACATTTGATGAAGAAAAGGTTAAAAGTCCCTAACAACAGAAGAATCATCAGAAGCATTGTAAAATACAAAATGATAGTATCCATATCACAGAAATGCTTAAAATATATTTTTAAAAATTGAGTATAAAGAAATACTATCAATTATAAAAGCAAAAATATTTTATCATGCAAGTTTAGAAGAGAGTTCAAGTTCATATGCAATCATGTAATCATAAAGAAAATTTTAAAAATATATTAACCAAACATTAATTTGGTTAATAGTGATAACCATATATCACTATTAACCAAATGGATTGATTTCTCCTTTCTTCACAAAATAAGTCACTCACTTATACAAATTACAAATTTCTGAAAATGATATTTTCAATAGAATTCCTTGCAATTGTATTCAGTATTTTAACTGTCACATTTTGAACAGATACACATTTATACAACTACCAGGGGAAAAATAACTTGAACCAAATTGAAAAATTACCATAACTGCTAGTTCAATATGTCTGGTTAAAACAGAGACATCTGGTCTATCGTTCTTTTGTGTTGATGACTCCCAGTGTGTCTTTTCCCATCAATGAACTTTTCAAGAGGAAAATTCAACTTTTAACAAAAACCTGTGACTTAGAAATCTCTTCTAAATTATATCAATACAGATATGTCATGATTAGGTCAAATCGAACACAGCACTTTCAAGAATAGTAACATATACTGATTGAATACAAATGGTTAGCTTTAAATTCCATCAGAGTAATGTTATTTATTAAATAATTATCTGCAGGCAGATATGGCTAATTCATGAATCATTATTTTCAAATATTTATAAATCAACTCATTGTTCACTTGCTTAAAATATACACTGAAGCTCTCTAATAGTACTTGATTGCCACTCCACGGAACCTGAATAATGCATTTTCAGAAGACTTGCACACCCCCACACAATTCTGAATTAATGGCCGAGCAAACAATAAGTAATGTACTATGCTCCAGCAAAAACTCAGTGATAACATCAATCTGGCATCTACTTAACACTTACTGCCAACTTCTCACATATTCCCCACAACTTAATTTCCTCTTCCAGATGCAGTTCATTAAAGAATCACTATCACCTGCCCATTCATCCACAGAGTGAGAGATTTAGCGATTAACACGATCACAGATAAGGGGAGAAATGATAACATACGGCACTACAAAATTAAGAGATGAAGTAAAGGGGCCTGGGCACTCCAGCTATCAATAACTAGACTGCAATTAAAAAGGACTTTGTCACTTCTTCGCTGGGCAATAGGGCCAATTATCTAAAACCCTTTGCTAGAATCCAGATACATACCAGAGCAAGGCCCTTCAACCAAACTCAGATAATTACTTTTGACAAATGTTCTCCTTGAGCAGCATAATGTAGTTACTCAAATGCTTTTCAAAATGACTACAGTTATAGTAAAACAATCTTTACAAAGTCAACCCAATAACACATCCTGCTCCCCCCTCCCAAAAAATCCGCTGCATGCAGTCTGCTTTCTTTTGGCCAGTGTATAACAGATAGTAAGTTGGTGAATAAATATTTAATTTATGCAGCCAAAACCCTGAAAGGCTTAGCTTCAAATGTAATGCCTAGCATTCCCGAGACACACTGTACAGAAATATCCTTTTGAAAAATCCTTTTACAGCTGTCCTTTAAAAGAAGATGGGGGGGGGGGAGAGAAGAAAAGAAAGAAAAAAAGAAAGAAAAAGAAAAGAAAAACCCACACATACACACGCATCAAACCGAAGACGCCGACGCCCCTCTGCCAACCGGCATTTCTATAGAGACATTCTTTCGATGATTAAAATGTAAGCTCCGAAAGGTTAAAGAAAAGGAAAAGCAGCCAAGTAACACCGCCCAGGAAGCCAGCAGTAAAACACACCTAGCTGTACACTCTTAATAAGCTCCCACTACAAATGACACTGACCCAACTTCACCAAACATACACACACCCCGACACACACAAATTGCACACACGTGCACAGAATGTACACACAAACATCGAGCAGAGCACAATACCTACAAACACAAACGAACTGGAGCCACACAAAACATGCACGTATCAGTGGGCACACAATGCACACGACACGGCACACAGACACGCAACCACCTAGCCCACATGCACACGCCCCACAAGTCCGTGTCGGACACACATCGTGCATGCACGTGTAAAATGTTTGAACTCACAAACGCCGAACATACACACAGACTGTGCACAGAGTTATTGATGAAATTCCGGGGGGGTGGAGGGGCCCGGAGGGAGTGGTAATTGCCACACAAAGGTCTCCGGAGCGGTAGAGGGGAAGTCGAGCGGCGCCGAGCGCTCGGAAATTCACCCGTGGAGAAGGCACAGCCAAGCCCAGAGAGCGAAGTACCGGGAGAAGTGTCCCGGGCGGTCCCGGACGCGGGGCTCCCGGAGATAATCGCTGCACCCCTTCCGCGCGCGCACGCACACACACCGGGGCCCCGGGCGAGCCCACTCCCGCAGAATAACAAAGAGCAGGAGCCCGGCGAGCGGGCGGCGGCTCGGGCTGGAAGTGGCCGTCTCCGCCGCCGCGGACCGGCGCAGGGCGAGCGGCGGGGCCGGCGGGAGGCGCGGGCGGCGGGTGGGGGGCGGTACGTACCAGGCGGGCAGCCTCGGCCCAGGTGCGGTCCTTCTTCTTCCTCTTGTCTTTCATGTTTGCATCTCATTGATGGTTCTGATGATGACGTGGGGGGATTCCACGGGGTGCTCGGGGTTCGGGCACGGAGACAATGACCCAGTGACCCGGTGACCCGCACTCGCTCCGCGGGGGGAGGCGCGCGGGCGGCGGCGGCGGCGGCGGCGGCGGGTGGGAGGGATGGAGCGAGGGGGTGGGGTGGAGTGGGTGGGGCGCGCGGCGGCGGCGGCGGCGGCGGCGGCGGGCGGGCCGGGGGCGGGGGCGGCGGCGGCGGCGGCGGCGGAGCCCGGGCCAGGGGCGGGGGCGGCGCCGGCCGGGCTTGCTCTTGCGGGGCTTGCGCTGCGCCACCGCCGCGGCCGCCGCGGTGACAGCTCCGGGGATGCTCCGCTCGGCCCCGCTCACAACAATACACTCTGACGTCACGGGGAATGGCGACGCGGCCGCACACTCGCCGCGCTCACACTCACCGCGCTCACACTCGCCCTCGCGCGCGCACACCCGCGCACACTCGCCGCGCGCCCCCCTACTCCAGCCACGCCCTGAAACCCTCGCGAGACCCCTCTCCTTCCAACCCAGCGGCCGAATTCCCGGAGCGTTGCCCACTCCGTGCAGGCCGTTCCACCCGCTTCCCCCCTGTCCCGCTCCGGCCGAAAGCCCCGGACACTGTAGCCTGTGGAACTTGTGTAGGAGTCCGCCCCGCACCTCGACGTCCCTGTCCTGTGAGCTCACGCGTGCACACTCACTCACAGACACTCCGCACTACTCTCCTCTGCTGGATTCCTTTAACCCTGTCTCTGGCTGGGGGACTCCGAGAGCCTTGCTGAAAGGGTACAGAGCCAGTGTCTTTGGATACAGAATTAATAATGTACGTGCAACTTAACACAACGTTGAAGCACCTACAGCATCTCAAACAATGCAGGACCAAAGAGCCGTGACCATGTATCCACACGATGCCACACCGTAGCGCTAATTATTTTTAAACAGTGTGTAGTCAACATTCCAAGAGTAAAACATGATGCACATGTAAAAATACTGAAGAGCTAACGCTTATGCATTTTTTAAATTATTTATGATTTTTAGGTCTGGGATACAGGAAACGTTGGATTGTTATCCTTATTAGCGAACTACCAAAAAATGCGTTAAGACTTAAAAGTTTATGGTAACCTTTCCAACTTCATACATCTCTGGTGAATTGTTTGGGTCAGTGGAGTTATTGTTAAGCAAAGAAAGAAATGACGCTGTGATCCACACAGTAATTATGTGTATTTGTCTTGAGTATCTGAAAACAAAAAGGTCACTTGTACTGGATTATTTATCTGAAGTTATTTCCTGAATATAATGTTAATGGTATTTAAATAGTACTTTGTGTTTTTTCGCATACATTATCTTGTTTGATCCTAAAAACAACGCAGTTAAACATATATATTTCCCGCCTACTGTACAAATGAGGAAATGAAACTCAAAAACATGGCAATGTATCCAAGATCTCTTGCTAAATCATTTTAAGAACTCAAGTCTTTTGACCCTAATCTCATGTTGTTTATTCAATTCCATACTGCCTGTTTAAAAATACTCATGTCTGAAAAATGAACACTTACATCTAATGAAAAGATTTATGTCTGAGAATGAGAACAATTATAGTAAGGTGATCCCTTTGAGAGCACTGTAAAATGACTGAAGTAATAAAAATGTTTGATTACCAAAAATTAAGCAGAGACAGTTCATAATCATAAAGAGCTGCATATGATAATTCTTTTAGAGTATTTGTTTTATTAATTCATTAGACTGAGAAAAGGCTACGCATCAGTTTAAGAAAATATCAAAAGATTATCTCCACTCTTTCTTTTTTAAAAATGGATTTAAAGAACACGCTGCAGTTATCCCTAGGGGAAAGTTTTATCCATGCAATTTGCATAATTCTATCCAGGTGTATTATATTTTTTACTTTACATTTCAAATGTATTAAATTTGAATCACGTTCACATCTGCTTTTATTTTCCAGAATTCTCTTTATGGTTGAAGTAATTGATATATTTTCAAAGTATTTTTTCATTCTAATGTTTTTTTTCTACTTAGAAATATCTATTTTAAGCAATCAGACCATAACATATCATTTGTTATTTTCTGTGAAATAGTGCTTAATAATAAGTTTTGGAGCCAGCTAAAGGAAAACATACATATTCAGTTATTTCACAGAAAGGCCAATTTCTGGTTATTAAAGAAGAAAAATATATTGTCCTACTTCAGCAAATGTAAACTGATGGTTTAAAAAAAAGCTATTGTTTATGCACTCATTCTCTGACAGTGAGCTGAGTATAAATCATCAATATTATGAACTGACTCTTAGATTCTACCTCACCTTTTAGGTACTTGACTATAAATAGTCCATACCAGGTAAGTCTGATTAAAGACTTGGTGAACAGTCTATGTCAAAATAACATATTTTACAGAGCACCAGAAGAGGTGTAGGCCACCATTTCAAAGAGGTCATTATTAGACTTCTTTCTTCTACATTTACTTTGTGTCGGGGGCAGGGAATAGACTAATCAATTACAGATCTTTTATAATTTGATAAATTATATGGATAGCTTTTTCAACATAGAGTGAAATACATTATAAGAAATATACAAGTAAATTTCTGTGAAAATGAGTGAAATAACTCTGCCAGGGGAGATTAAATAAACCTTTAAAAAGATAAGTTTTCAGGTGGGATTTGAGGAATGAGTAGGATTTGAATATTCACATTTCTAAAATGGAGAAAAGCTTTTTGAAACACAAATGCAGTAAAAGTCAGGACAACTGAAAACTAGGAAAATATTAAATTAGATAGACAAGCACATTCAATTAAATTCATATCACATCACAATATTTCAAGAACTCTTTACTTAAATGAGGAGAGGAGTAACTCAGAGAACAAGCTTTAGTTAGAATTGCCTATAAATTTACCCTTTCCTGAGTCCCCGTCCCAATTAAACAGTAATGGAGATCTCACCAGAGTTCAATTGGCATGTAACAGCACCTTCTCTGCATTCCACTGCTTTCTTCCTTTCCATTCCTGCTATTAGTTCTGAATCCAACAATTCAAACTTTTGTGCTTATCTCCTCTCATCAATTCCAGCAGTTTTTTTCATTTCCTGTAATGTTTATTGCAACATGTTTAACAATCAATAAACACTTAATAGATATATAACCCAAACAGTAAGAAATATTAATGTACATATGACAAAATAGAGGTGTTGGAAAATGGTTTACCGGACAACATAGAGGTTTACTGGAAAATGGGCTACGTTAATGTGAGGTTCTGAGAACAGGAGAAGAGACAGAGAAGAGACACCTGAGGATTTGAGGAGAGAAGTTTGTTTATTTCCACAGTCCCTCAAGAGATACAAGGTTTCACCATGGATCCTAATCAAAGAGTTCACCAAATATGGGAAACTAGGTGTTTCAGGCAGGGCTAAGGGGCTGGGATTTCTTTGGATTCAGATTCCTTGTATACATGGCTACCATCCATATGCCTATTGAATGTTGTGTGAGGAAGTCTGGGTTAAATAGAAATATCTTCTATTCCTCTCCCACAAAATCTCACCAGCAGCCGCAACATACAGCAGGAGGTGGAGTGGGGGAAGGAGTAATAAAAGATGAGGGGGAGAGAATGGAGGCCAGGGTTACAGGGGAGGTGGAAGACGTCTTTGTTGGTCTTGATGGCCATGCCCAATGGGTGTTATTTCTGAAGCAAGTTTGTTTATTATGCATAAGTTTAGAATCTCTGACTTTTCAAATAAGAACATTTAATAATTTTATTTCTTCTAAACATCTTTTGTTCATAATCAATTAGAATCTAACTGATCTGGAAAATCCATGAAGGTGATTCCCTTGTCTCCTTTGTCCACTGCTCAATTCATTAACTTTCAAGCACTAAGCAAATTCCCTGTCATGCTCTAAGGTGCAGTAAATATTTACTGAATAAAGATAAATCACTGGAAATAAAGGAAATTGATCCCTTTTATTTTTAACACAATTAACATCCAGCAAATCAAGATGCAGTTTTATCATTTTACACTTAGTATCATTTTTTCTGTCCTATTTATAGTTCACTGAACAGTTGAGGAGATATGAAGTAAAATAAAGCCAAATATCGAGTATTATGCATTATGTGCAGTCAAGTATTACCGAGTGATGCTCCTCAGGGCAAATGAATTTTGACCTTGTCTCTTTATTCTACTCCTGCATTTCCTTTACTTTTCTTTTTTTTTTTCCTTTACTTTTCAAGTCCCTCATTATATCTATTTAAAGTTAGTTTATCCTATGAATATAAACAAATTAACTGCACTTCAGGAACATATACAATTCTTAATAAAATTATCTGAAAGTAAGTTTATCTAAACATGGGACAATTCTTCCACTACCACATGAGTAGGATTACTGTGATCATTTTGTTTTTACTTGCAATCTATGACAGTTTAATACTTTAAGATTTCAACATATTTTAATTATTAAGATATATGTAGTAATAGAGAAAATTACATTTTCATTTTCTTCAAAAGTTTTCTTTAGGTGATTTTATTTATATTGTCAAAGCATATCATTAAAATAAAAACAAATTAGGGCTATTTTGAGACTCATTTTTAATCTCTGGCCAATTTGTAATTGTTTATATATTTCAGTGCACTAATTGAAACATAAAATTGTTCATGATATATCCAGACCCTCAGCAGCTAAAGTCTTCTTAAATCTGAGGAAAGTAGAATAAACTAGCTAAAAATATTTCCATACTGTTCTTTTTCACTTTCTTAAGTTGCTCTTTTTTCTGCTTTATCTCTCTCCTTTCTTTGTGCAATAACAAACTCTCCTTCTGAGTAGAGCCCTTCATTCAAGAATTTACCTTTTCCCTCTTTAAACCCTTAATTAGGCATAGAGACACAGTCTGATTTATGGCCTAGCGTTTAACAGGACTCACACTTAATCCATTACACAAAGAGGGATACACATATTCCCTAACAGCACCACTCATTAGTTTATACAAGACGAAAAAAATAAAAACACGTAGCAAATGTAAATAAAGCTTTGCTTGATACTATCTTCTTATGCATATATAATGTGATCAGAATTTCAACATTGCAGTCTAACAGCTTTTTGCTTATTTTCAAAACTACAAATTAGATTTCTCTAGGTAAACTCTAATTCAATCCCACAGTTAGTGGATAAGAAGGAAAATTACATGCTGCTAAATTCATCTCTATGTAGAAAGAATGTTCTTAGTTCACAAAGAAGACTAGAATTCTGATTACAGCTACTGTCTCAGACATAATTTAATGGAATCTTGGTCATGTTACTGACACAATATTTCCCTCAGTTTTCATGTTTACCAAAAGAGTAAATTTTGTGGTGGAGGCCCCCCAAAAAGAACTTCAGAAGGATCATTAACAAGTAATTTATTCCAGTAATTTTGGATATAACTGCTATTTTAAGTTGTACAGTAAAATATATGAAGTACACCCGTTAGATAGTAATCTGGTATTGGACTGTCCTCTCCATTCTATAGATAGCACCAAAAGCTCAAAGGAAGACATAAGGCTATTCTGCAACTTTTAAAAGGATGAATTGAAGTGAAGGGGAGATAGGGCTCCTTTTGTAACTGAAGAATTCTTATTGCTTTCCTGTTGAGTTTTATTGCGGGGGGGACACGGCTGATCATCTTAGCCAACACACTTCCAGTAACCATGGGATGACATGATTGATTAGCTAAATAGCAGGAATAACTGGAAGATCTCTTAGGAGCCCATTGTGGCCAAGGAAATGTCATCCAATTGTCCATTGAATTATGTGGGGGAAAGAAATAAAGGGGGGGGGCACAGGAATTGCCACCCCCAGTGAGGCCCACCTATCAGTGAGGAAAAGCAGTAGGACTGTATTTAAGAAAAAAAGAGAACAATGACCTGCAGTGTCAGAAATCTGTTCAGTATTTTCATAGCCCAAGTGAGGCTGGGGGGTGGGGACAGAGCTAAGCCTATTTTATCTTCTGTGTGGGAACAGAGAGATCCAGAAAAAGAGATTCTTGTTCACCCACTCCCTGTGACTTTCTACCACTCTATCAGATTTAGGCAAGGTATCCCCCAAGGAAAAGGATCAAAGATAGTTATGACATTTAGCTGTCAAAATAATGAATCATGCATTTTAACAATATCTGGATTGAGTTGCTCGTAGGAATTTTAATCAATGCACATTTTTTAGTAGAAAATTCTTTTCTCTGGAGACCCTCCCCTTTTTTAGACCAAGAGGTTATTACCTCCACAGTAGATTGTCTAGATCACTTATCTACCTAACTTATAATCATTAAGTTAATTTCTATTTTATAAAACTAATCTCCCCTTTCTCTTTGTGGGCTTATTGCTATGTTCTCTATGTAATCAAGGTATGTTTCACTTTGATACAATTTCTAAAGTTTTGAAAATTTTCTATTCTTTTGTTTTTTGCTAGAAGTATAATTAACATAAAATATAAGGCATAGGTCTCAAATGTTTGGTTTGATGACTTTTAATAATTGTATATTCCTTAGTAACTTAATCCAAAACAAGATACAGAGCATTCTCGTCACCCCAAAATGTTTCCTTATGCCATTTCCAGTCACCCTTCATGCCTAGAGAACCAACCACTTTCAAACTTTAATCACCATGGGTATGTTTGGCCTGTTAATAGACTGTTAGTAATTTCCCCTGTTGGTAGCTCCATCTATTTATTTTTGTAATGGTGTTGGGTGTATTTGATAAAATCCAATTTATATATATATTTTTCTTTTATGGTTAGGGTTTTCGAGTATTATCCAAGAAATCTTTTCCTACTCCAACTTTAAGAGCCATTCCCCCTTCTTTTATTCTAGAAGCTATATGGTCTAGGTTTTACATTTATGTCTTTGATCTAACTATAATTAATTTTTATGTATAGGGTGAGACAGGGATCAAATGTTTTTCATATGGCTATCCAGATATTTCTATATAGTTTATCATGATTAGTTTTACTAGATGCATTGACCTGGCACTGTGATCAAATGTTAATTGACTATATATGTATGAGCCTATTTCTGGCCTTTATATTTTATAGTATTAACCTGTTTGGCTATACTTATACCAATAACAAACTGCTTTGATTACTGTAGCTTTACAGTGATCTTGAAATCAGATATGTAAATCCTAAAATGTTATTGTTCTTTTTCAAGATCGTTATGGCCTTTCTAGATTCTTGCATTTTTGTATAAGATAAATTTAAAGAATCAGCCATTTTTATATGGATGACATTGCATTTGTAGACTAATTTAGAAAGATATTCATAGCATCAAAATTGGTATATCCATAAAGTCGAATTCATTTTTAAGGGACTTCTTTAATTTTTGTCAGCCATGATTTAAAATCTTTAATGTAGTACTGTAGGACATGATTGTTACATTTATTCCCAAGTTTTGATATTTTTTATGCTATCTGAAATAGCATTTTAATTTGATTCTTGGATTATTGGATGATATATAGAAATAGAATTGATACTTGAATATTGATCTTATATACTGTGATGCTAAGTTCAGTTTTGGTGTTATTATAGATTCAAGTAATATTTTTATATGTATTTGTAGAATAATTATGTTGTCTGTTAATTAGGGAAGTTATATTTCCTTTTCTGATTTAATAAATTTTGTTTATTTTTCTTGATTTACTGCACTGGATAGGACTTCTGGAACAATTCTGACCACAAGTTGTGAGAGTAAACACACACTATTTACATCCTTAAAGTTGGAGTAAAGAGATAACATGTTTCACTTAAGTATCATATTAGCTGCATAACTTTTGTAGATACACTATCTGATTCAGAAAATTCTTTTCCTTTCCTAAAAAGCTCAGAGTTTGTTCCCTACTTTCTGAGTAGGACTTAACATTTTGTCGAAAGCTTTTCTATATTTATTGAGATGATCGTAAGATATTTTTATTGTGCTAATGTGGTATGTTACATCAATTGATTTTCTAATGTTACACCTTATATTTCTACAATGTAACACTCTTGTTCTTTTTTTTTTTTTTGAGCTCGATTCATTTTTTCCTAATATTTTGTTATGATGTCTGTCTTTATCGTGGAGAATACAAATCCTTATTTATTGATATTTTCTTATATCTTTTAGATATCTAATTATAGTATTGGTCAACTCATAAAATAAGTTAGAAAGTTTGTTTCTCCCATGCATGCCAAAATGCAGAAAGAATATTTGTTAGATTAGTATTATTTCTTCCTTAAATGTTTTGTAGAATTTATTCCTGAAATTATGTATGACTGAAGTTATCATTGTATCTGTTCACATGTGTGTGTAGGTATGTAAAGGGTTTTACAGCAAATTCAATTTCTATAATGTATGATAGGTTATTTATAGATTTTCTCTTTTGTTTCTCTAAATTGTATTTTATTAAAGCTTTACCAACTTTACTGAAATTCATAAATTTATACAACTTGCATACCTTGCATTTAGCCAATGTAATTGTATAATTTGAGGGTTTTATTTGTGTAAATTTATACAGTTATGCAACCATAACCTTAAACTAATTTTACAACCCTTTGGCAATCCCCCCAAAAAGTGCCTTCATGCCCATTTGAAGTCAAATCCAGTTTCTTTCTTTCTCTTTTTTTTCTTTTTCTTTGAGACAGAGTCTTGCTCTGTCACCGAGCCTGGAGTACAGTGGTGTGATCTTGACTCACTGCAACCTCTGCCTCCCAGGTAAGATAGGGGGTAAAACAGAAGCCTACGCACCGCCATCTTATAGAGATGGCACCTGGGCCCTGGGCAGAGGTGTAGTTCTCAGAACTGTTATTGTATTGTAATTCTCAGAAGTGTTATTTTCTAAGGGTAAAAAATTTCCACTGCTGCTCCCTCCCCTTGCAACAAACTGCTGACTTTAGCTTCTGTACAAACAGCTTGCCTTGCACTCCCCTGTGCCCCCCTGAACAAGGATGTGGTTTTGCAGCTTAAATGCCTTGCTCCCCTTGAGCTCGGGGCCACCGGTTGGAGAGACGTTAAGTCCTCCATGGTCGCTGGCAATAAAGACCCTGCAATTTGGCATACTTTTGTTTTGGTTTTGATTTTCTGTGCTCGCTCCAGTGTAACACAGGTTCAAGCAATTCTTCTGTCTCAGCCTCCTGAGTAGCTGGGACTACAGGTACCTACCACCATGCTCGGCTAATTTTGGTATTTTTAATAGAGATGGTGTTTCACCTTGTTGATCAGGCTGGTGTTGAACTCCTGACCTCAGGTGATCCACCCACCTCGGCCTCCCAAAGTGCTAGGATTACAGTTGTAAGACACCGCATCCTGCCATCAAATCCAGTTTCTACTGCCAGGACATGGAATCACACAATGTGTAGCCTTTTATTGTTGTTTCCTTCACTTAGCAATTCTATCTTACATTTATGCACTTTGTTGCGTTTATCAGTAGTTTGTCTCTTTTTTTTCATAGTATGTCACTTTATCGATATGCAACATTTTGTTTATCCATTCACAAACTGAAGTATATTTAGAATGCTTACACCTCTTGGCAATTATGCATAATAGTGCTATGAACATTTGTGTAAACTTTGGTAAAATATGTATTCAAATATTTTATCCATTTTAAAATTGTGTCTTTCATCTACTTACTGATTTTCAAGAGTTCTTTATGTATACTGCATGTAAGTATTTTATCATATATGTAATTTGTAGCTATTTCATCCAAGTATATGACTTACCTTTTAATTTTCTTAATGGTATCTTTTAAAGAGCAGAGGATATCAATTTTGATCAAACTTAATTAGACAGTTTGTGTGTGTGTGTGTGTGTGTGTGTGTGTGTGTGTGTGTGTGGGGAGAGAGAATGTTTATAGTATCATAGCTAAGAAATCTTTATCTATCCAAAGGTAACATATTTTTCAAATGTTTATGTCTAGAGATTTCCTAGATTTAGCTCCTAAACTTGTGAAGATGACTTATTTTGAGTTAGGATATAGATTTTGTGTATGCTGTCAGCTAAAGGCATCAGTTTATTGTTTTAACTTATAAGTATACAATTATTCCAAAATTATTTGTTGAAAAGAAAATCCTTTCCTTCATTGAATTATCTTGACATGTTTGTCAAAAACTTGATCCACCATGATTATATGGGTGTTCTTCTGTGCTGGTTATTGGTTACATTCTTGTATGTGGCTTTCTTTTTGCCAATATCATATCATTTTTAGTAAAGTATTATTGCAAATTTTATAATCAGGTAGTATAAGATCTCCAGCTTTGTTCTTTTTGAAGTTGTTTTAGCTTTTTAGGATTCACTGATTTTCCACATAAATGTCATTTATTTCAAAGCTGCTGGTATATAATCTATATCAAATGCTTTCACTGTCTTCTCACTTGCATTATTTATGATGAGAAATCTGTAGTCATCCTCATCTTTGTTCCTGTGTTCCTAATGAGTCTTTTTTCTCTCTGCTTTAAGAGTTTTTATTTATCAGTGGTTTTGAGCAATTTTATTTTAAAATCTTTGGTACAGTTTGCTTTCTGTTTCTTTAGCTTGCAGTTTATTGAATTTATTGTAAATTTACAGTTCTCACCAAATTTAGAAATGTTTCAGCCATTATTTCTTAGAAGTCTCTTCTTTTTAGAAGTTAACCCTCACCATCCTCCCCACTAACTGTAAATATTCTAAGAAAACAAATTATGTCTTTATTGCAGCATTGTAACACCATGATTAACCCAGGGTCTAGTACATATGACTTGTCAACCATTATCTGAATAAACTAATATATACATTTACAAGCAATAAATATACCATTTGTTTTACTCATTTTGCTTAGACAGTGTGTATCTGAATATTACTATCTTTGGGTAGGCATAATTAAGTGATTATATGTCTCCAGTTTGGCTTAGTATAATTCTCAGTCTTTTCCAAATTTCGTGCAACCATCTCAGTCCAGAACACTACAACAAATACTTAGAATGTTTATCTCCACTTATCCTTGTATTTATTTGTAGTCATTGTCACTCCTGTATATAATAAGATTGGGGTAGAAAAATGAAAAAGTGAGAGAGAAATAAATAAAGGGAGAGAAGAGGGAAGATGCAGTTGAACTCTTCCTTTCAATGCTCTTGTATCAATATGAAATTTTCTGACTTTCACATTCACAAGGCTACACTTAGAGAAATTTTATTAACATTTTTATGTATCAAAATAGTCAAATATTTGTTCATGTTAAGGACAATCCACATGTAGAAATAGATGCTTCTTGGGATTGTGCTAATTATATTAATAACAATACTAACATTTATTTATCACTTATTATGCCATTGGCATAGTAACAATACTTGATTTACTTATTACTTGCAAGAATATTATAAATTATATAATACTGAGACAGCCAAATGCCTAGGCAGATAAAAAAGGGTTCCCAGAGAATCTGCAACCCACCCCACATATGTTTACATCAGGTGCTTTTGTGCACCAAAGGGAAGCTGCCCAGGGCCTTGTCTGAGCATGTTCACATGTGCACTGGGGTAATGGAGTGGAGCCACAAACTAGGGGAGGAGCCTGGCCTTCTCAGTTTCTGTGTGGTGGCCTCGAACAAATCTGTGATGTGGAGGGCCTAGCAGTAGGATTCCATCTTGCTTTGCTGAGGTATTATATATTTTCTTTTTTTTTTTTTTGCCCAGTAATATCCTCTTCTCCTCACCCTTCAATGTGTCTGTGTGCCTAAATTTACTGGTCATGTGACAAGAACCTAATTTTTGCTAAACTGAGGAGCAAATTTCTGCAACATTTTGGTGCCCAACGTGGGGCTTGAGGAAGGATGAGTAAGATGCAAACCAAAATATCTTTTGCTCTTTTGCTTCTGAGCCTTTTTGTCCTCAGAATTCTTCCGAGGGTAGAAGAAACTGTGTGCCACTCACCCCAACAACTGCAGGCACCAGCGGCTCCTCCAGCCCCTCTTCCAGCTGGGGGTAGGAAGTCATCTGTATAAGAATAAGAGGTACTTCCCCCAGGCTCAACACTGCCCTTTCAACTTTTCTTCCTTTCCTCTACCCTATAAGCAGTTAATACAGTTCTGCACTTTAAGCTTTTCTTTCTTTCTCCATTAGATCAGGAGTTAACTTTTAAGAGAGAGGTTTGTGTTTTCCTTTTAGAAGATGTTTTACTAGGCTAGGAATGATAACAATCACTGTTTATATGCTCTGTAAAGTTTTAATTATGAAAATGGATTCATTAGGTTGGTCTTAAGCTGTAGCCAATCTGGTGTGCTTTGCATGGCTTTCTGTATGGTCAGTAGCAATCTTTGCTGCAGGCTTCCATCCAGTTTTATGTTCCTGGGAATGTGCCCTGTAACCACGTGGCAATGTTTTGTTTAGCCATCACCATTTTACAATGGCGGCCAAATTCAATCCTGTCTTCGGGAATGAGTCCTTTCTGGTTTGATATCTGTATAACTTTTGCTGTTTATTCTCTTCCCCCCAAAGAACCACCTTGTATTTTCCTTTCTCTGAGCACCTGGGAGGTCATCTTAGGTAAAGTTTGAAAACCAGAAATATTGTCCACTTGGTGCTACTAAAGTCAGGTAACAAGGGATTTAAAAGAATTTTTTTAATGAGCACACAGCTTAATTAGAAGTGGATATCCAAGTTATAGGTATTTTAAAAAGCCTTTATGTTTTCTTTTCTTGAATCTTATATTTCTGGAAAAATGGTTTTTTCTCAGTCAACTGAATTCTTTTTCTCCATTTTGTCTTGCCAATCTTAATGCATGCGCAAGAGGCCAATAAGTCAATCAGGAGATTGGCAAATAAAAAATCTTATGGCTACCATTTTTTTCTGCCTGTCTGTGTAGTTACATATGTGCGCGTGTGTGTGAGATCTCTATAAAAAGAGCTCTAATTAATTGGCCTAAAGGAAGATAAGTGCTTGGATTAAATATTTTTAAAGGGAAGATAAAAGCTGTGGTACTGAGGGACTGTGTGGGTCCACAAGGGGTGTGGTTTCAAAAGCAGGAATTTCCCAGCACCATACCTCCATCCATGTCCCCAGCCAGGAATGTAAAGTTCTTTGTCTAACTTTCCCATGCTCGCACTATGTAGAAATTCTAGGTGAGCTCCTTTGTTTAAAAAGCCCTCAAAAAGCTCTGGGAGGAGGGGGCTCTAGTTGTAGACCTAGCACCAATCCAATATCAAAGTCAAAGATCAATCATTCCAGCAGAAGTTTGAAAGAACTCCTCTCATTAGAGTTATTCTCATGAATGGGGTGAGAATAACTCCAAGGTTAAAAATGCACTGCCCCTTATCTGTGCGGATATCCCCTCCAGATTCCCCTCCATGGCAGCATGGGAGCTCTCTCTCTCCTTCTCTCTTTCTCTCTCTCTCTGCCTAATAAATCACTCTCTGCTAAACTCTTTGGGTCCGTGATATTTATTTGAAAAGTAAGCTCACCATGCCTCCAGGGCCCCTTTCCCCCATTCCTGGGGCAAGAGAGGCCAAGGACCTGGGCACATCAAATGGGGGAAACTAAAAGCATCTTCAGGATGCCTCTGCTCCCTCCCCGCAGTTACATCTGTACCTTTTAGTTCATAAGACTTTAATCTTTGAAAAATAAAAACAACCTTAAAGACTATTGGTAAAATGCAGATGTCATCAAAATATAAATAGGTGGACCGAATTATGTAGGTCAGATACTAGGTTTGATAAATGGTTTAAGGTTATAAACTGCTTTTTTGGTTTTTGAGAACTGTTTCACTTGCCTGCTTCACAGTTGGTAAGGCCTGGGACATATGGATTTAACCATGCCCTTAATTGTGCTGGAAGGAGTCAAACTTTGGCTGCACCTTATACATAATTAAAACAACTTATAGGTTTTACATAAAAGTTGAAATTGCTATTAGTAACCATTATAACATGTAATTGAGATTACTGGAAATAGATTTACATGTAAAGTGTGTAAGAACAGTAAAATGTGTTTTTAGTAAAAGATTAAAAGACAGCATGGAGATGTAAATTCCTGCCTAGGGTTGGTTGAAGGATTGTTTGGAATAAGATAAAGCTGAAGATTTAAACATATGATGGAAGGATTGTAAAAATCAATCTTGCAAAATTTCCATGTGTGAACATATTGACTACATTTAAAAGGGTATAATATGGGTTTTCTGTAAGTTGAGTATTGAAAGAAAAGCACAACAAGGTATTTTTGAGGCACTAATCTGCTTAGCAAAATTTGTAAAGGGTTTAAAGATTTTTGCTTTTTAAAAATTCTGAATTATTTTGGCAAAATAAATAATTTACGATAATCTGGAATTCTATTTCACAGCACCAAGTGTTTTAAACCTCTAACATATGTAACAGGCTTCCCAAAATCAAACTTTAGTTTCAGAATTGTCTTTCCTGATGCCTGGCTTTTGGATGCTAAAGAGGGTCCCAGGAATTTCCAAAAGAGAGGTAAACAGGATTATTTGACATGTTCAGTTACGTGGGATTGCCAAAATAGTGTTCAATCTTAATTTAGGTAACATTTTGGTGAATAATACTAATATATATTCCAAAATTTGAGATTTCTAAAATTCTAATGTCTGGTATACGCTATCAGTCACAAGGTTGTTATGTTAAGTTATTGTAAACTATGGAGATAACTAAATTTATTTGCCAATTATGATTCTGACTATAACCACCCTGGACATTTTGTTCTTGTTTTGATCCTCTTCAAAAGATGGTTTATAAATCAACTATAGAACTTTGACAGGTTCTCTCAAATGCAGGTTTCTGATAACTTTGGAGATTCCAACACCAGAATAAAGGAAAAATGTAGAAGACCCATGAAGTGCTAAAATCTTCACAAATATCAAGCAAAATAAGAGTTAACTGAATGGACTGAACTAATAGAAAACTGAAGTAATCTTTTTGACTTTTGCTTGGAATATTGCTGATCCTTATTTTGTTTTTCAGAGTCAAGGAAACTTATTTTGAACTATTTATGGCCTTTAATAATTAAGAAAGATATACTGCTGTGTTAACAAAATTTAGAGCATGTTTCTTTCTCTTTGCCGGTTCCTCTAGAATTTGGAAACTATCTCTGAGTATTCTTAACTTAAGCAATATCATTGTTTGTCTCAGTGCAATTAGAAGGTATTTTCTTTTACAACAGAGCACAATTTGAGAAACTGGTTGTTTTACCAAGGATTTGACTGGAAGGGTATACTTTCCTTTAAAGAGACAAGCTTGACTTTCAGAGCCGATAAGAGCCCATTGGAAAAACTGGCCTCCTATCCTTGTCTACACAGTCTCTGTTCAGTGTTCCTAACTTGCTGTGAGTAAAGAATGTCACTTTCCAACAGGCCCAGGAACCACATACTCTTGGAACCTCAAGAAGAGATGAGTTTATAAAACTCACAGGTATTTGAGGATACAAACCTATGACTAGTCTAGGCTTTAAAAGGTCTTATCTGAGATTCCTTGTGGAACAGAACAAAGCCAATCTAAGAGACCTATGTAGAAATAATTGTTCTTGCTGCATAGCTTGTAAATAAAAAGGCCAAATATATGACTAAAGTCTATTTTGCAAACAATGCAGTCCTATCATGGTCTGTTTTTAACAGAAATGAGGACTAGAGAGAGAGAAATTATGTTGCACAACTTGTCATGCATTTGTCAATAAATTCTAGACTCATTAGTTTTTTTTTAAGTTTTTACCTACATTTTAAACTAACTGTGTTTATTCCTGTAAACCAACCAGCAATTTCTGGCTGCAATTCAAAAGGAACAAGAGAGATTGGTAATGTAAAAATCTGGATCAATATTCTAGTTCTGAGCAATTATCCTGCAAATCTTCTGGGTATAAATAGGGTACCCATTATCTGGAATTTTCCTTTTTGGGAAAATAAGACCAAAGGGAGCTAACCAAAGTCAAGCCCCTGCACCCAAATCTTAGCAAGCATAACTAGAGCCATCAGTTATTTGGGCAAGTCATAAGACATCCTTTTTTCTCTGTTGTTAGGGGAGGACCGAATGCCACTGCTTCACCTTAGCATGGGGCTTATGATACAGAGTCCATGCAACATCCCCAAAACACATTTTTATCCCAAATTCAATTCCAAGCTTCAGGAGAAATACCTAGGAAAGAGAACTAAATCTGAGGGATCTAGAGGCAGATGATAATGGAAGTTAAGGTGAACATGACTAATTCCTGCTGGTTAAGCCAAGCTTCCCATTCCATGGATAAGGGTTATGCTAGTATCCATGGCATAAATGAGGTCTAGGGAATTCAAAGGCTACTGACAGCAGGGGAGATAGGGCTTATGTGAGTAAGAGCAGATATTCTCACCCCCTGTACCTCCTGTTAACATGGGTAAAAGCTGCTTTGACACCCATGGGTGGCACCCCCTTGTGATCACCAGAATTCAGGGATAAAAGGATGCAGGTTGGAAAGAGTAATGCCTCACTTTCTCTCCCTCATGTACCCCAGGTATTTGCTAGGAAGAGAAAGAAACCAGAGATGCCTTCTTTCTCCCCCACTTTCTAGATGAGTAGCCATTCATTTTCAGTCTGTACTCCTTTCAAATGTATCCTGAACTCCTGAGACTACTCTGAAAAAACAAGACTTTTTTCTTTCCTTTTTCCTCCTCTGTCTTCTCTTTACTGATAAGTAATTGTGTCTCTGTACTATCAGAAATTCCCTTCAGATGCATATTCCAAACTGGGAAACGTTGATTTCCCAGACCTTAGACTGGTTGGCTTAGGATTAGGCTCAGGAGAAGGGAACCCAAAAGCCTGACATGCCAGCAAAAGAGTAACTGGTTTTGTTTTGTTTTTACCAGTCATTCTTTTGGCCTCCATTTCCCTGTGCAAACTGGTAAAAGGTGTCAGGATTTTTGAGCTGTCTTTACCCCCAACTTTTTTTGTTTTGAAGCCTGTTTTCTAATAACCCAGTTTGTCTCTTGTCACCTTCAGGCCATCAGACTCCAGTCATGCAACTAGATCCTCAGACGATGGCCCCTTCTGCCCAGGACCCTTAGACAGGCCTCTGAGAGAGCTCTAGCTGCTGTTTTCTTAAAACAGAAGCCCCCTCTCAGCAGGAAGCAGTTAAGATTTGTCTTCATCCCTATCCTTATCCTTATTCTAACAGCAGTTAGATGTACATCTTTCCAGGGGGGAATGAGACAGCCAAATGCCTAGGCAAATAAAAGGGGTTCCCAGAGACTCTGATCCACCTAACAAGTGTTTACATCAGATGCTTTTGTGCAGATGAGGGAACTGCCCAGGGCATTGTCTGAGCATACCACATGCACATTGGAGGAACAAGGTAGAGCCGCAGGCACAAGGAAGAGCCTGGCCTCTTGAGTTCCTGTGTTGTGGCCTGGAATCTATCTGTGAGGTTGGGGGCCTGTCAGTAGGACTCCATCTCACTTTGCTGAGTTTTTTTCTTTTTTTTCCTTTTTGATCAGTAAACTCCTGCTCCACTCACCCTTCAATGTGTCTGTGTGCCTTAATATTCCTGGTTGTGTGAGAAAAACCCAGTTTTAGCTAAACTAAGGAGAAAAATTCTGCAACACTATTATTATTCCTGTTTTATGGAGGAGGAAGCTAAGCTGCAGATAAGTAAATTGCAGAAGGTCATACAACTTGCAAATGACAGAGCTGAGATAAAACATGATGCAACGTGAGTCAAAGTTTGTTACTTGCACCTACTCTGAGAAACTACACTTTCACACAACAGAATACATCTTTTTTCTAATATAAAATATTTCCTTATTTTCTTAAAAGTGAAAATAAGGATACGTATTATTATAATATCTAGGATTCAGTTGAAATTATTTGTGCCACAAAGAGATTCTGAGTCAGTTAAATTACTGACATATTTTATTCACATATATTTGTAAAAGAACATTTCTCATTTTCTTTTCTATGTGTATGTATATATGTCTATTTAGTAAAGCATATTCAACATGTACTTGACTTTGTTAAAAACTTTTATATAATTATTTTATAAATAAACTTTGTATTCTAAATTTTAGGTTTATAAAAAAATTACAAAGGTATACAGAATGTTTCCTTATACATCAGTCAAGAGTCTCATATTATTATACTATTATGGTATGTTTGCCACAGTTGATTAATTAATATTATCAATATCAACTTCATATTATTATAAACTAAAGCCCATACTTTATTCATGCTTCCGTTTTTTTACCCAATGTTCATTTTGTTTCAGGATCCCATAAAAGTACTATATTCATATAGTTATCATATTATTATATCTCCTTCGATTCATTTTGGCTGTAACATTTTCTCAGACTTTCCTTGGTTTTGATGACCTTAACAATTTTGAGGACTACTGGTCAGATATATTATCAGGCATTTGGTAGGATGCCCCTCTATTGGAATTGATCTGATGTTTTTCTCATAATTAGAATGAGGTTATGGTTTTTAAAAGAAGACCAGAAAGCTTAGATGTCATTTTAATCACATCATATCAAGAATATATACTAGCAACATGATTTATTACTGTTGATGTTGACCTTGGCTACATAGCTGAAGTAGTGTTTGTCAGGATTCTCCACTGTAAAGTTTTGTACCTGCCTTCCTTTTCATACTGCACATTTTGGAAGGAAGTCACTATGTGCAGTTACACTTAAGGAGTGAAGTGTCTACATAAATTATCTGTATTCTTCTGCATAAGAAATTTGTTTATTCTTCCCATTTATTCAATATTATTATCCTTTATTATTAATATCACTGTGAGGTAATTGATGTTTATTATAGTTTATTTTCTTTCTTTTTTTTTTTGAGATGGAGTTTTACTCTTGTTGCTCAGGCTGTTCAATGGCACACAATCTTGGCTCACTGAAACCTCTGCCTCCTGGGTTCCAGTGATTCTTCTGCCTCAGCTTCCCTGGCTAATTTTGTATTTTAGTAGAGATGGGGTTTCACCACATTGGTCAGGCTGGTCTCAAACTCCTGACACCAGGTGATCCGCCCACCTTGGCCTCCCAAAGTGCTGGGATTACATGTGATTATGGGTGTGAGCCACACCCCCCTCCTCTGCTGGCCTGTGTTATTTTCTAATACACCTGTATTTATTTTGGTGCACAAAATTGTTCTGGTTTTAGTGATTCAGAATTCTTTCAGATGGTTCCTGTGTCCTTTTGACATATACCCATCACTATTTTTTTTGAGTACTTCCTTATTTGCTGGCACTTAGAAGGACTGTTCCAGTCCTAGGATCTTCATTTCCCAAGAAGTCCTGGTTCTTTTACTGGAGAAGAGTATTAGAATCCAAGCTTGTAGTGTGAGATGTATTTGTTGCTACTGAAGTGTTATTTTTTGCTCCTTTCAGCTGAGAGTTCAAAAAAATACATGTATATATACTAACTGATATACAGTCATGAGTCATTTATTGGTATTATTAAGTATTATGTACTATACATAATTGTCTATGCTATATACTTTTATACAACTGGCAGTGCAGTAGGTGTGTTTATACCAGTAGCACCACAACATGTGAGTAATTCACTGCCCTTTGAGGTTATGACAGCTACAATGTCACTGGACAATAGAAATTTTGCATCTCCATTATGATCTTATGGGATCACACATATTATAACACATGCAGTCTGTCATTGACCAAAACACTATTATGTAGTACATGACTTGTATACAGATATCTGTAGACATTTTTGGATGTAACAATCTGTATCTATACTAAGGTAAACCTGAGTTCATATTGATGTCTCCAACTCTAATTCATTTCCACAAGGATCATCCTATCCTTCTCTCCTTACTGATTTATGACCTTCCACTGCAACAATGAAAAGTTTGGTTCCCATCATCTGTCATGTATTTACTTGAATTGTTCAATTCTAGTATACATGCATAGGTAATATCAGAATTGTTAACCAATACCACCACATGAAAAAACTTAGACAACTAGAGTATAGTCCTTCTGCATAAATCTTTTTGCCTTTCATATTACAAATTCCACTTATATCTGATCTAAAGTTAATTAGATCAGTAATATCTCTATCACCTTCAATGATGTTTTTTCATACTTTTGTAATAAAGTTAGATTTCTTTGTTACAGTCTGCATTCCACTTTGCCATTCTATCATGTTATGTATCCACCAGTATAGTGAGACATGGTAAAAAGCCCCATAAACCTGCATACCTCAACCATACCTTGGCTTTCTGTTGAAACTGCTGTCTATAACCCAAATGTGAGTAAGTAATTAAGGACTGTAATTGCCACCCTACCCAGACAATGTGTAAACAAATGCTAATCTTGACTTTTGTGAACCACTTCAGTAACAATCAGAATGTCAAACAGTCGCCTGGCCCTCGGAATGTCCGGAGCCCCTCACCCTCGTCTCCGCCCAGAAGGTGATTTACAGAATCCACTACCCCTCGGAATGTCTGAAGCCCCTCACCCCAACCCCCGCCCCTCACCCCCACCCCTGCCCCTCACCTTCACTCCCAAGGTGATTTTTATGGGTATAAAGTTCTTGACACCCTCCTTTCGGGGCCACGGGTTGGAGAGACATGAGTCCTCCGTGGTCGTCGGCAATAAAGACCCTGCAATCTGGCATACTTTTGTCTTGGTGTTGACTTTCTATGCTCGGGCCAGTACAACATTTTGGAGGTCCCACCGAGATTTTATCTTCGTCAATCACCAGACAAAAGCCATCTCAGAGTCTCGACCAGGCGGCCGCTCCCACCTTGGGGACCTCTAGGGGGAGGCACCCCCTGAGCTGTTCCAGGGCCCCAGAGTTCCGGCCCCATGGAGGATAAGTGACTACCCAGCCGACATTCACCCGAAATTCCTCAGGGTCCCGGGAACCTCCGGAGGTAAGTCAGGTCTGGGGACTGGTCCATCAGGGGGGCCTGAGTCGGGGGACTGGATGCGGTCATTGCAACTCTGACCAGGCAAGCCTACCATGAGACATCACTGGAGGCTCAGGTTGCCTCACTGGAGGCTCAGGTTACCTCCTTGGAGGCTCGGGTAATTTAGTTTTCAGTTGTTTTCCATAACCTCGGTGTGAGTGAGAGAGTGAGTGTGTATATATGTAGTCCCATGGCTGGAAGGCTACGGGGCTTGTGTGGGCCTTCACCCGCGGTTCCACAGGGACGTCATAAGGCATAATGGTGATTCATCTGAGGACTAAAAATTCTGTGGTGACCAGGCCCAGGGTTTATACGGGTACACCTTAGCCAAGAAACATCTGAAACACTCTGAAACACCCCTCCGGGGGATGTGGGCAGGCAGGCATCAGACTGTTCTCCCATCTGGGGGTCAGCCATCCTTTGTCTGTCAATCCTATATGTGGTTCTGTCTTTATTGTAAATTCGCCAGTTTTGTTAGACTCCTGTTTACTGATATACAGTGGTTTAGACCCGTTACTCTTGAGGTGGATAATATTCTCCATTGGCTAAGTGACCATGGACTTCAAGGAACTCTAATTGAGTTTACACCCCCTGGAAATAATTCTGTTCTCTTTCCTTTTCTTCTTCTTATTCTGTCATTGAGGCCTCATTCTTCCTTTTTTTGTGTCCAAGAGAAAATTCTGCCCTGAAGACTTGGGTGTAATTTTTTCTCTGTCTTAGGGAAATCAAACTTTAAATAAGAAACTACCAGCCCTCTTTGCCCCTTTAGGGTAAAAAAGGAGTAATTGTCTCTTCTGTCAAAAGAAACAGACAGGGAGGGAAAGAGGAGTGAGGACAAGAAAGTAGGGGAGGGAAGAGGAGAGCAGAGATAGAAAAAGAGAGAGAATAGACAGAGAAGAGAGAGGAGAGAGGACAAGAAAGTAAAAGAGGGGGAAGAAGAGAGAGCAGACAGAGAAGAGAGGAGAAAGGAGAAAGAGAGGAGAGAGGAGACAGAGACAAAGAGAAAAGAAATAAAAGAGAGAGAGAGAGATGGGGAGAGAGGAATTTAATGCTTTTTAGAACCCCTGTGTTAAGGCGACCAAAAGCTGCAGGGGCGGGGAATTCGGAGCTGGCCCAGAAGCTGCAAGCTCAGTTTTAAACTGACACAAAAAGCGTTTTTGTTTTTTTTTCTCTTTTTCTGCCTGTGGCCAGCCCCGCCTGGCTTTCAGGCAGGCCATACTGCCTCAGGGTGCAGTATTTGCATCCAAAATATGGCTTTAAAAAAGCTTTCTAACTCTTTGTAATACAAGTGACCTGTTAGCACAGTAGTTAAGGTATAGGGCCTGCAATTGCAAGGTTGTTGATTCAAATCCTCAGTGAAGCCAGTCTTAAATTTAGTGAAATCTCTTGGGGGAAATTCAAAAGCTGAAGGAAAAACCAAATGAGGTCGTCTAGCTCCCAGCCTTGTACCCCCCTCCAATGCATGATGGCCAACTTCAAGATTGGGTTTTCAGGCCAATATGGGGTAAAATTAACCCCTGGAGAACTCTGCTTTTTATGTAAACTAGAATGGCCGTCTTTTCTAATTGGGTGGCCTGACACTGGGACCTATGACTCAAAAAAAAAAAACCCAGGCTGTATGGAAAATGGTCACAGGAACTCCTAGACACCCTGACCAGTTTCCATACATTAACCAATGGTTGGAATTAGTCCAACAACCCCCTCTGCGGCTAAAACTCTGCATAAAACAGGCTAGACTTCAGGTCATGTTAGCTGGCCCAAAGAAAGCCCCTTCTGGGCCAGCCATTCTCCCCACCCCAGCGGAGGATCAGGACTTACCTCCACCCTACTCAAGGCCCTCTGAACCAGGGCCTCAGCACCCCCCTGGACAGTACCAGTAACCAAACTTTGTCCCCCCCTGCACACCCGCAGTGGGGCTCCACACCCATCGGTGGTCCTTCCTCTCCGAGAGGTGCCCCCAACAGGAGAAGACAATCGGGGTCGCCCATTCTTTGTTCACATAGGTGATAGAAATTAAAGAGAGGGCCGAACACCAAGTGCTGGCACAAGCTTTATTAGGAGCAAGGGAAAAGCTGCCGGGCTGCACCCAAAATTGGCGCGCAGCACCCATGGTGTGGCAAAGGGGATTTTTATGGCCTGCAAGCCAGCAGATGCCTCCAGTGTGAGGGGCTGTGCAGGAGGGGGAGGTGCTGGGGAACTGCTGAGTTTAATAGTTCCTGGGAGGGGTTCGTGCTGGGAACTGCTAAGATGGCGAGAGGGGGGAGGGTTAGAAGCCTGCTGAGATGGAAATTTCCCCCGGGAGGGGGTCATGCTGGGAGGCTGGGGAACTTAAGGCAGCGGCAGGGTTTTACAATGGAGTAAGTTCTGTCAGAAGGCTCAACATCCCCCATTCTCTGAGAAGCCCCAGGCTTTGACAGGGCTTTTAAAATCTGTACTCCAGACTCATCGCCCCACTTAGGACAACTGCCAACAATTGTTACTGATTCTGTTCACCACAGAGGAAAGAGGCAAAATTAGACAAGAAGCCATGAAAGCCATCATAGGTCCAGGGCGAGGAACAGTAGAAAAAAAAAACCAACCAACCAAACAAACAAACAAACAAAAAACCGGGACCAAATTAAAAAGGTTTTTCACTCTACCCGACCCCAATGGGACCCCAACACCTTGGGGGGGTCACCAGGCTCTGAACACTTTTCACTGGTATCTTTTAGAAGGGGCTAGGGGAGCGGCCCGTAAGCCCACTAACCTCTCCGACTGTAACTCAGGGTCTGCAGGAGTCTCCGGCTGCCTTCCTTGAGTGGTCTACAAGATGCTTATTGCACCTACACTCCTATTGACCCTGAAGCTCCAGGTAATCAGCGGGCCATCAATCTGGCTTTTGTTTCCCAGTCAGCCCCAGATATTAAAAGAAAGTTACAGAAGTTAGAGGGATTCCAGGAAATAAATTTATCCCAATTGCTAGAAATTGCCCAGAAAGTTTAATAATAGGGATACTCCTGGAGCGGTACAAAAACAAAAAAGGTTACTAAGGCAGTAATAGCAGCACTTCAGAAGACACAAGTCATTCCACAAGGGCAGGGGACCTTGTAAAAGGGCCCCTGAGGTCCCTGGCCTCTGTTAGGAAGAAACCAATGTGTGTACTGTAAAGAAGAGAAACATTAGAAAGAATGAGTGCCCCAAGAGAAAAAGACGAGTAAATGCTCAGGAAAAGCCACCGAGGGCTATCCTCAATTTAGATCAGGATTGATGGGGCTGGGGCTCTTATTTACTAAGCCTTCAGGAGCCCAGGGTCACTTTAAGAGTTGGGGACAAACCTGTCAGCTTCTTAGTCAACACTGGGGTGGCCCACTCTGTCCTTAGCCTCTAGGACCACTATCCAGCAAAAAAACGATTATCCAGGGGGCCTCAGGAAAAACCACAACAAGCCCTTGGACCACCAACTGATTCGTTAATCTGGGGAACAGCACCATCACGCACTCCTTAGTCATTCCAGAGTGTCCGTACCCACTCCCAGGATGGGACTTACTCCACAAACTTCAAGCAAATATTTCTTTTGGCGAGTGCCAGGCTTGCCTCTCAATTCCTCCTCCCTTGGCATCAGGGCCACCTCAGCAAATCCTCATCACCTGTGCTCTGTCAGACAAGTATCTCTTACAGGAAGCTTTATCCTCAGAGGCAGATCAACCACCAACATCAGACCTTCTCCACCAATTCCAAGAGAATGTACCCAGAGTGTGGGCCGAGAAAAATTCCCCAGTCTTGGCAAGTCACCATACCCCAGTCGTGGTCCAGCTATTGGCAATGGCAACTCCAGTCCAGGTACAACAATATCCCATGAGCCAGGAAGCCAGACAGGGAATTGCTCCACATATAGCCAGACTCCTAAAAGGAAGGATCCTTACTACCTGTAAGTCCCCCTGTAATACCCCCTTGCTTCCTGTCTTAAAATCAGGCACAAAGGACTATTGGCCTGTACAGGACTTAAGGGAGGTAAACAAATGAGTGGAAACTGTCCACCCTATGGTTTCAAATCCGTACACCCTCCTAAGTCTCTTGGGCCCAGAGTATCACCATTACACTGCCTTGGATCTCAAGGATGCATTCTTTTGCATCCCACTGGCCCCTGTTAGCCAGCCCATATTTGCTTTTGAATGGTCTGATCCCGATACTGGGGTCTCAGGGCAAATCACTTGGACAAGACTGCCTCAGGGGTTCAAAATCTCCCCTACTCTGTTTGATGAGGCACTCAGCCAAAATCTTGCCACCTTCCGAGCTGAGTTCCCCAAGTGTACCCTACTCCAATATGTGGATGACTTACTATTGGTTACAAAAACCCAGGAGGCCTGTATAGAGACCACCCAGTCATTATTAAAGACCCTACAGACTTCGGGTTACCGGGTCTCAGCTAAAAAGGCCCAACTCTGCCAACCAAAAGTTACTTACCTGGGCTATATCATAGAGAAAGGCAACTGGGCACTGGCACCTAGCTGAGTCCAAGCAGTGCTGCAAATACCCACCCCCACCACGAAACGCCAAGTTCAAGAATTCCTTGGGGCAGTAGGGTACTACAGGCTATGGATTTTGGGATTTGCCAAGATAGCCAAGCCCCTGTATGCCTGCACTGGAGGAAATCAGCCCTTGACTTGGACAGAGATAGAGCAACAGGATTTTGACAAGCTCAAGACTGCCCCGACTACGGCCCCAGGCTTGGCCTTGCCAGACATCTCTAAACCCTTCTGGTTGTTTGTGCATGAAAAACAGGGGAGTCGCTAAGGGGGTGCTCACCCAGACATTGGGACCATGGTCCCGGCCAGTCACCTTCCTTTCAAAAAGGCTTGATCCCATAGCCTCTAGGTGGTCAGCTTGTCTGAGGTCGGTGGCAGCTACAGCCCTGTTAGCCAAGGAGGCAGACAGACTAACCTTGGGGCAGGAGTTAAACTAAGTGACACCTCATGCGGTGGAGTCACTACTCCATGGAGCTCCGGGAAAATGGATGTCAAATGCTCACATAGTTCAATATCAGGCCTTACTTTTGGACCAGCTCTGCATAAAATTTTTAAAGGCTACCGTTTTAAACCCCGCCACATTGCTACCAGACAGCGAGCTGGAGGAGCCCATACATGACTGCCAACAGACAATGGACATCCTCCACGCAGCTCGACCAGACCTCACCAATGTCCCCCTGCAGAACCCAGAGGAGGTACTATATACGGATGGGAGCAGTTTCATGTTCGACAGAGTCAGGTATGCCGGGGCAGCCGTAGTTACCCTAGAGCGGGTTGTCTGGCCCCAGCCTCTTCCACATGGAACCTCGGCCCAAAGGCAGAACTCAAAGCTCTGACAAAGGCCTTAGACTGGGCGGAAGGAAAAACTGTTAACATCTACATGGATAGCCAGTATGCCTTTGCTACGGCTCATGTACATGGAGCCATTTATAAAGAAAGAGGACTACTTATCTCAGAGGGAAAAATCATCAAAAATAAAGAAGAAATCCTAGCCCTACTAGAGGCTATATGGAAGCCCAAGGCAGTGGCATTAATACACTGCAAAGGACACCAGAAGGGAAATTCACCAGAGGCGAGGGGAAATAGGGCGGCTGACCTACAAGCCAGACAGGCAGCCTTGGGACCAGTAAAACCTCTGACTCTTCTTGTGACTCTGCTGGCCCCAAACCTGCCCCCCCATCCCTATATACTCACCTGTTGAAGAAAACTTTGCTAGAGGACAAGGGGGCACACAAGATTCCACAGGATGCTGGATTCTACCAGACACAAGGATTGTGGTCCCCGAGGCTCTAGGACGGTCCCTAGTTAAGGACACACACCAAGCCTCTCACTCAGGACAAACAGAACTAACTGAGCTGCTAAAAGCCAAATACTACATTCCCCACTTAGATGAACTTATCAAGGAAATTATTACTCGGTGTGATGTATCTGCCCGAGTAAATCCGGGAGGGAACAGGTCTAGCCACATAGGAGTAAGACTCAGAGGTGCTAGCCCTGGGGAGCACTGGGAATTAGATTTCACTGAAATAAAACCCCCAGCAAATGGCTATAAATACCTCCTGGTGTTTATAGATACATTCCCTGGATGGGTTGAGGTGTTCCCCACTAGGTCCAAGACTGCTTTGGTGGTCACAAAAAAACTATTACAGGACCTTGTTCCTCTGTTTGGCCTCCCTCTAAGGCTGGGGTTGGACAATGGGCCCACCTTTACTGCACAAATTTCTTAGGGCCCAGCCAAGGCCCTGGGTGTATCCTGGAAATTTCATTGTGCCTATCGGCCCCAGAGTTCAGGGCAAGTTGAACGAATGAACCAGACCTTAAAAGAAACCCTGACAAAGTTTATCCTAGAGACCGGTGAAAACTGGGTCAGCCTGCTTCCTTTTGTCCTCCTCAATGTCCGATGCACACCCTATCAAAAATGTTTCTTCCCTTTTGAAATCATGTTCAGCAGGCCCCTTCCCTTACTCCCCAGACCCACGGATACCGTGCATGCTGAAGTCCATAATTATACACTCCTTAAGTCCTTACAGGCGCTCCAGTCTATTCAATCCCAGATACACCAGCTCATTAAGGACACCTGTCCCACCCCATTGGACCTCGCAGAGCAGCCAACACACCCCTTCCAGCCTGGAGACTCTGTCCTTGCTAAAAGATTCACCACCTCCGGCCTCACTCCCCATTGGAAGGGACCCTACACGGTTATCCTGACCACACCCACTGCACTCAAGGTGGATGGACTAACGGCCTGGATTCATCACACCCACGTCAAGACTGCCCCACCGGAAGGACAATGGAGCTTCAAACACTCATCCGCCGATTCACTAAAGCTAAGACTTGTGCGCTCTTTGCGGTCACCACCATCGCCACCCTAATCTGTGCTGTAAATCCCTATAGCAACCCCCCCCCACCAGAACCCACCTACTATCAATGGGTCCTCACCAATATATGGCTCCACTGGAGGATATATTAGTTCCTTAACCGTGAAGGGATCCACCCTAGTCAATTTAACCCTGGAGTACATTCCAAAGAACCCCATTACCTTCTCCCTAGACCTCTGTGCCCTCCTGGGCCCCAACCTAAATTTCAGAACAAGTGGAGGTGTAGCCAGCTGTGGCAATTCAGGGGCAGAGCAACAACTATCTGTGCCCAGGATCCACCCCACAAAAAAGATGGAACTGTGGAGACTTAAATGAATTTTTTTGCCGCCATTGGGGTTGTGAAACTATCTCCACTATATCAGGGTACACCAAAAACATAGACTCCTTCATCTCTTTTAACCAAGACTCTCCCACATCCCCATGCTACACCAGATCTTGTAACCCACTCAAGATAACTGTAACTACCCCAGATGGTAGATGAACAAAGGGGCAAACCTGGGGTCTCAGGGTATATATGCCTGGATGGGACATGGGAAACATCTTTCCTACTCCTTCTGGGACTCATGTTTGGCCCCTGCCTCCTAAACTAACTGGTACAGGTTCATAAAATCTAGGGTAGACTCCATAAAATTAATGATATTAAGCTCTCAATATGGGCCCTTAGAACCAACAAACAATACTAACCCATTGGAGGAATCAATGATTTAATTACTGTAAATAAAACAAGGGGGGAATGTGACATGGTAAAAAGCCCCATAAACCTGCATACCTCAACCATGCCTCAGCTTTCTGTTGAAACTTCTCTCTATAACCCAATTGTGAATAAGTAATTAAGGACTGTAATTGTCACCCTACCCAGAAAATGTGTAAACAAATGCTAATCTTGACTTTTGTGAACCACTTCAGTAACAATCAGAATGTCAAAAAGTCCCCTGGCCCTCAGAATGTCCAGAGCCCCTCACCCTCATCTCCGCCCAGAAGGTGATTAACAGAATCCACTAGCCCTCAGAATGTCTGAAGCCCCTCACCCCCACCCCCGCCCCTCACCCTCACTCCCAAGGTGATTTTTACGGGTATAAAAGTTCTTGACACCTTCCTTTTAGGGCCATGGGTTGGAGAGACGTGAGTCCTCCATGGCCGCTGGCAATAAAGACCCTGCAATTTGGCATATTTTTGTCTTGGTGTTGACTTTCTATGCTCGGGCCAGTAGAACATAGTATTATACTGAATCATTTTCCTGCCTTAAAAATCTACCTTGCCTCATGTTTTCTGCCTCCTCCCCTCAATCTCTGGCAGCTAGCTACTTACCTGTTTACTGTCTATATAGTTTTCCTTTTTCCAGAATGTCATATAATTGAAATCATTTGGTATTTAACCTATTCAGAGTGGTTTCTTTCACATAGCAATATGCATTTAAGTTTCATTCATGTCTTCTCTTGACTTGATACGTTATATTTTTTATTCCATTGTATGAATATACCATTTTGTTTATCCATTCATTTATTGAAAGATATCTGGGTTACTTCATTTTTGGTAATTATGAATAACACTGCTATAAACTATTTATTTATTTATTTATTTATTTATAGAGAAGAGATCTCACTATGTTGCTGAGGCTGGTCTTGAACACCTGGGCTCAAGTGATCCTACCACCTCAACCTCCCAAGTTGTTGGGATTATAGGCATGAGCCACCATGCCTGACTCACTTGTTTTTGTTAACAAATTTAAACTAACTTGGGTAAATACCTGGGAAGTGATTGCTAGGCCATATGGTAAAACTACTATTTCTGTTTTTAACAAACTGTCAAACTGTCTTCCAATGTGGCTGTATACATTTACATTCCCTCCGGCAACAAATGGGAATGCCTATTGGCTCTGCATGCTTACTAGCCATTGTCTCTGCAGTTTTTCTGGGTTTTAGGTATTCTAATCAGTATATAGTGGTATCTCATTGTTGTTTAAATTTGCATTCCCCTAAAGGCAAATGATGTTGAACATCTTTTTATATGCTTATTTGCCATCTGTTTATCTTCTTAGGTGAATTGCTAAGTTGTGTGCTCTTTTGCCCAACTTTCTGTTTCTATTGTTGAGTCTTAAGAGTAATTTGCATGTTTTGGATCAAGTCTTTTAATATATAATGTGATTTGCAAATATGGTTCCTTAGTCTGTATCTTTTCATTGTCTTATTAGAGTCTTTCTCAGAGCAGAAGTTTTATGCTTTAATTAAATCCAGTTTACCAATTTTTTCTTTCATAGATTTTGTCTTTGTGCTGTAGATAAAACCTCATTGTCAAACCCAAGAACACATAGATGTCCTCTATGTTTTCTTCCTGAAGCTTTATAGTTTTGCACTTTGCATTTTGATTTATCACCCAGTTTGAGTTAATTTTTGTGAAATTCATGTATAATTATGTGTCTATGTCTAGGTTTCATTTACATATGAGTGTTTAATTGTTCTAGCACACTTTTTGAAAAGGCTATTCCTACTCTGAAAAAATGCCTTTGAAAGTTTGTCAAAGATCATTTAAGATATAGTTATTTAATACATGTATGTCGTTAACTCAGTTGCTTAAAGGATGATGCTAACGAGATCAATATTGAAGTTGAATCTTAGAGAAGCCATTTGGAGCCATACAAACATAATGTTTTAGAAACATGTGCCTCTGTGTGCTGAGAATTCTTCAGATTCCCTTTTTCACCTGTTGATTTGCAGATGTATGTCCTTACTTATAAAGAGGAAATAGTCTAAATAGCTTATTCAGGTAAAGCCCAGGACCAAAGAACATCTTGTGAAAATTGTGGGTCTTTATTGCCCTGTTGGTATAAAAAACAAATAAACAAACAGAAGATAGATAAATATGTGTTGGATTAGTAGCTCAATTTGTATTAAATACACAGGAAATAAAGTATTATTTCCTGGTACACAGTGAATTGCAGGCTACCTTTGATACTGTAGCTCATCATGGAGCTAGGGGAAGAGTGTCATGACAAACTGAAAAAAAAGTTCTGCTGCTGGAATATATTATTATTCCAGCTCTCTTATGGCTCCCAACAATTAGGAGGCAGCCTCTTGCCCTAAACTTTATGACTATAGCTATTTATGCTACTATGCTATCCACTCCTCAGTGGATATAAGTACTTATGATCATTGTTGCATGTAAATTTTCAGTGCCGCAAAAAAAAAAGAATATAAATTTTCTCTCAGCATGGCCACTTTACTTTCTGCAGAAAGGATACACTCACCAGCAGTTTGCTATGAGAGTACAAAGAACAAAGGAAAGGCAGACATATTTATCCCTTATGGACTGGCCCCTACCGCTGTGCCCTGCCTCCATTGGCTGGAGCTGGGCCTCACTATCTAAACTATACTGATTGGCTAATAACTCAAAACTTTCCTAAAAGGTTAAAGGCAAGAGAGAACAAAGGAAAAGAGGAAGTCATTTACAAAAGGCTTAAAGAAGCAATAACATTTCCAAATAAGGAAGGGGAATTAACTATGGGCTGAGGCCTGCCAGGGCTTTTCAGACATGCCAGGGCAAATATCTAGGCTACAGTATAAGAACTAGGAACACAGAACATACCTATTTCTTTATTATAACTAACAGCTACTTAGGATTATTAACAAAAAGCTTTAGAGTAAATCAACCTTTGAAGAAGCTATTATTTATCCTTAATAAGCTAAGAAGAAAGCTTTGAAGAGGAACTTCGATTTACTTTTATTTTCTACAGACATCCTCAGGTATTTTTTTTCTTTTTTTTTTTTTTACCTCCTAATAAAAAATACTATGCCCTGAAATTCCTGTAGCTATAATGAATGTTGAACTACAAAGACCTAATAGCAAAACAACAAAAACCTATCCACATTCATTTTACAAAATAAGTCACTTTTACTTGTAGGCAGGTAAAAACAGCACCAGCTCACACTCTGCCCTGCCCCACACTTTTGAAATACATTGATTATAAAAAGGTTATGACTATGTTTGTCTCTGAAAGTGCTGCCACTCTTCATTAAATACACAATTAACACAAATGTAATAGTAAGCACCTGCATAATTGAGTTAAAAAAAAAACTCAGTTTGGAGTCCAAATTGATGCCACCAAATTTCTCTCCTGTGTGGTATACTTCTTTATGATTGTGTTAGCATGTCAGACGTTTATTAATATTTTATAATATTTGCTTTAGCAAATGACTTGCCAATTGGAATTTGTTAGATTTTAATGATTTTAGAAAATTGATTAAAAAGACATTTTTGAAATTTTCATTTGGAGGATAACAGGTTAGAAATACTGTTATTTACTACTTTTTCTTTTAATTGTCCATATATGGCAATCTTTTTATTAGAGTTGAAGTACTTATTATTTCAGCAACAGAATTGCATAATAATGGTAACATTTTTAACATTTTCCTTTATACTGTGAGATTCTTTTGAAAAAGAAATTATTTTTCTCAATTATTGGTAAAATGGTATCTGTCCCATTTAGTTAAATAAGTAACTAGGAACATATATTTTTATTTCTTCAAATATCTGTGAACAGCATACTGCTGACAGCAGGTATTACCATAAAAAGATCTATACAATTGAAACAAATGTATTTTTATTAAAAAAAGAAACATATAACTCATCTTTAAGCTCAATGACTTTTTAAAAGTACTTCGCTATTGGATAATCTTTAAACTGCTGTACAGTACAAGGTTTTCAATGTTACTTCTGATAGCTTTACAACTTGTAATAAGGATTCTACCGCTTAACACAGTATATTCCATGAAGCCAGTACTTCACCATACACTCAATAACTTGAAATTGAATCAATAGTTAGACAACCACTATCAGGGTTTTCACGTTGTATAACTTCTTTAAACTAGCATATTTTTTTAAAAGCTTGTTTAATTATAAATTAACTAATTAACTAAACTAGAACTAGAGCTACTTTTGTTCTAAATTAGACTGACTTCAAGTCCAGTTTCTAAAGTTTTTAGAGCTAAAAAGTTACTTCACAAGGATACATACAAAGATTTCATTGGATGTACTTACTATTCCCCAGGATACTTCACATTGTCTCTGTGCATATATACCAGCATCATTCTACATATTAAATGATAGGGAAGCATCTTTTTTTCCATTTTTCTTTTTTTTAACAACAAAACTATAAATTGAACAATCTAATATTCATTTTCAGCTCCTCAATACATGATCTTACATGTTCCCTGCAATATGTACAGCTTTTTGTTGGAGACCACAGATGTAAAACATATTTCAAACTTGGGTGTAATTCAAGCAGTCTCCAATACCTTGAAGAACATCTGTAAGGAAGGCTCACCCTGCATCAGTGCTTAGGAAGATCTTTCCAGGAGATCTGCCCAGGAAGAGCACATAAGATATGTAGCAGATCTAATCCTGTGGGAAAGGTATCTGGTAAGAAAGAGCAAGGATACCTATTCACAGGATTGCACCATGAGTCTCATGGATTAGAAATTAAGATGATAGCAATGAGATTGAAAGTGTTAAAAGCAGGACAAAGTATACATGTGGAACTTGCCCTGCAATATCTAATTGGGCTTTAGCTCACAATGGAGAAGAAGTCTGATGGGAAAGCAGTGCCAGGGAATGAAGGAACATAATATTCATGGTGGGTTTTGGATCCCAAGTATGACTCTGTTCCAAGACCCATTGGAAGTTATAACAGATGTTGTGCTATATAATTCTTCCAACAGTCTGGATTGGCTCTGAATTGAAGGTAATTATTCCTGCAGTATGTAGAGAAAGAGCCAAGAAAGAGATTGATTACAAATGGAGGATAATTGTGTTAACATTTTGTAAGATATTATTTAAAATGTTTGTCAACCATAGACGGTAGTATGGTGAAATCTGCCAACTCAGTCAAGTTTCATTTTTCGGTGTAACTGTCAAGATAGCTTATATGCTGATCTTTATCTATTAGAATATCTACTAGTATCTAGGTATCTACTAGATTTCCTAAAGGCAGTCAGTCACAGGGGCTTCCAAATAAAACATACTTCAGATTATGACCTGGATTTGAGACAAAATTCTACCACCCACTATCAGTGCGAACTAAGAAAGTTGTTTAATTATTGTGAACCAAAGTTTCTTCCTTTCCTTTCCTCTCTCTTTCTTTTCTTCCTTTCTTCTTCTTCTTCTTTTCTCCTTCTTTCTTTCTTTCTTTCTTTCTCTTTCTTCATTCTTTCCCTCTTTCCTTCTTTCCCTCTTTTTCTCTTTCTTTCTTTCTTGGAGTCTCACTCTGTCACCCAGGCTGCAATGCAGTGACATGATCTCAGCTCACTGCAACCTCTGCCTCTCTGCCTCCTGGGCTCAAATGATTCTCATGCCTCAGCCTCTCCAGTAGCTGGGATTACAGATGTGTGCCGCTACACCTGGTTATTTTTTGTATTTTCAGTAGAGATGGAGTTTTGCCATGTTGGCCAGGCTGGTCTCAAACTCCTGGCCTCAAGTGATCTGCCTGTCTTCACCTCCCAAAGTGCAAGGATTACAGGTGTGAGCCACTCCACTCAGCTCCCTCAGTTTCTTTAAGTGTGAGGGGAAGATAATAATCTGTCTCTCATAGATTTCCTCTGAAGATTAAATACATTATTTTAAAAGATTTTTTAAACACAGTATTTGACATGTACTAAGTGCTTAATAATTGATAGCTATTATCACTATTTTAAGGTCTCAATATTCTATGAATGAAAGAACAAATATATATAATTTCAAATGTTTATATTTTGAAAACTATCTAGGCTTATACTGATCTTATTCATGCAGTAAAGAGGATAGTTCTGGAGAATGCATATTTAGGGAAGATAGAATGGGTTAGATGTACTTTTCCTATTCCTCCTGATAAGTACAGTTAAAAACCCTGGACATCTTATAGACACAAAAATATAAAAATGCTGAAAGGTGAAAAAGAAGAGATAATTGGCTTGAGAATTTGGGGAGCCAATGAACAGTACATAAATGAGTTCCCCTGAATTTTGTATTTTGTTTTTTACCTCATATATCCTAGGCAGGGTATTAAAGAAGCAGACTACCAAGAGATGCCAAGTGTGCAGACAAAAAGCCCCAGCAAAGGTCTACTGTCTCTAAGCAAAGGACCAGGAAAGGGACAGCCAAGCAAGACACAACATTTACTGTGCTATATACCAAATATCCCAGGAAGGAACCCATGGCTCTATCCCTACTCATGCCAGCAAAAACCATGTGGGCAGCCTGGACATCTATTCTTACCTGACTATGATAAGGTGACTCAAGCCCTTTTACTCCCACATCTCCCAAACCCTTATGCCATGGTTGTGTCAGAAAAAGCTGATTGGGGCCTGACACTTTCATCCATGCCAGGTGTTGAGAAGGTTCCCCTATTCCTGCAGTGTCAGTAAAGGCCACATGGAGAGCCTGTACCTTCACCTCCAACTGGCGGTAAAAGGCATCCTTTCTTTTCTCTGCTGGCATGGTGTTGGAATAGGCCTAAGGAAGCGTTTAGGCTTTTACCAGGGCTCAGGTGTAATAGCCAAATCCTCATGATGGAGGTCACATGGGGAGCCTGAACTTCCAGCCCATGCCTTGGTAACAAGGAGTGCCCTCCTCTCATCCATCCAGGTGTTATAGGAAGCTGAGTCTAGGCAAAACATTATGTATCCATAGCTTACCACAGTCTTCTGGTGTTGAAATTTTACCAGCTCAAATGAAGTGTAGAAACCATATTTTGCCTCCCTTTATCCTCCCTCATTTTTAATAAATTGTTTCAAATAATATCAAGTATCTCTGTATATAGTAGAGAGTTATTGAGAACCACCATAAACAGTGTTCATGCTGCGTTTATAGCTGAGTCTATGCCTAGACTTCTACCTCATTTGGAAGTTAGGAGGCAGAGTCAACCTTTCCCCCATAGGAGAAGTGTCAGAGTGTTACTAAAACACAGGATTTAAATAAGAACCAGAGACTCATAGCATAATATCAAAATGTGCAAGTATTCCTCAAAAGTTACATATCCAAGAACGTCTTTACTTATATAAGAAAATGTAGTCAACAGATGCCAACACTGAGATGACACAGATGTTAGAATTATCTGGCAAAGATTTTAAAGTGGGCTTCACAAAAATCTTCAACAATCAATTATAAACATGCTTGGAACAAATGAAAAAATGCAAAGTCTCAGCAAGATATAGATGATATGAATAAGAACCTAATGGAAATGTCAGAACTAAAATATATAATAACTGAAACTAAAAATTAAATGGATAGGCTCAATAGCAGAATGGAGAGAACAGAAGAGACACAGTGAACTTGAGAATAGAACAATAGAAATAACACAATCAGAAAAACAGAGAAAATAGACTAACAAGAGCTGGACAGAGACTCAAGGTATGTAAGACTTTAAAAGACATAACCTTCAGTGTTGACATTCCAGAAGGACAGAAGAAAAACAGTGGACTTGAGAAATTATTCAAAGAAATAATGACAGAAAACTTCCCAAATTTGGCAAAAGAAAAAAATTTCTGCTGATTGAAGAAGATATGTGAATCTTAAACTCAAATAAACCCATGCTAAAGCACATCAATACTTAAATTTATGAAAATGAAAGACAAAGAGTCTTGGAAGTATCCAGAAACTGACACATGACTTATGCAGGAACACCAGTTTGAATGGACAGCAAATTTCTTATTAAAAACTATGTATGGAGGATAGAGGGAAGTGATATGGGGATCGCTCCAGCATCGAGGCCCTCTGACTGTGCCTCCGCCATAATGTGAGCTTGAGCCCAGACATACTTCCCCCTCCTGGAGGCAGTCGAGCTAAGGGAAAGCAGGAACTAAAAGATGGATGATTTTGTAGAAGTTATCTCAGACTCCCTGACACTGACACAATGGCTCCGTGATGGCTGTGTGGTTTTACTAAGACATTGTGTTTTATCTTGGTATCTGTTTTGGGCTAGTTTTATGACTCTGTTTACTCTAGTTTCATGAATCTGTTTACTAAACATTATCTAAGCCCTGTAACTACTCACATGTCTCTTGGAGATTGTTACCTTTAAGATCTATGAGTTTTGCCTAACCTTAAAGAATGCTACCTTCTGAAATGTAAATCCCTACATAATAGGTAAAGAAAAATCTCCACCCTCGTGCTTACTTTTATGGTCCCTAGTTATGTACTTCCCTTTTATTGGTATTTTATCTTCTCCTCCATACTTGCGGTATTGTAACTTTTGTTCCTCTTTATTGTATAGAATTAACAATGTGGGTTGACATCAGCTACTGAAAGCTGACAGTATATATTGGGACCCTTTGCACAAATAAAATTGCTGTTTAGGCATTGCTGTATGGGCACTGTCTATTCAGACCTCCAGACCCTACTTCTCTGTCTCCTATTTTTCCGCACACTCTCTCTTCCAGGTATTGGGACCCTCTTGCTGGCCAAGAGCTCCCCCGGCAGATGTGCCGTTCCCGACAAAGTGACACACATTTTTAAGTGCTGAATGAAAAAGTCAACCTAAAATTTTATATCCAGTAAAAATCCATAAAAATCAAAACAAACAATTTGTTGCAGACAGACTTAACCTAAATGAATGACTAAAGGAAGTTCTCTAAACAGAAATAAAATTATGAAAGAAGAAATACTTAAAGATCAGGAAGGAAGAAATAATACAGCAATGAACAATATGGAGAAATACAATATGCATTGCCTCTCTTGAGTTTTCTAAATTATTTTACAGCTCAAACAAAAATTATAACGTTTTATGGTGGTTCTCAATAATGCTCTACTATGTACAGAGATAACAGATGTTATTTGAAACAACTTGATTGAAATCTCATACCTTTTACAAAATTGTCTAAGAGTTACCTGGGAAAACTTGAGAAGAAGCCTAGTGATGCTTAGATAGTTGTAGATAAATACTAAAATAAAGGTGGGGACATGAACTGAAAAGTAAAGTATAAAGGGCATATGTTTTGACAAAATAGATAAAAGAAAACTAACAAATTGGAGAAGGAAAAGGGAAAGAAAGAAATAACATGAGACCTGTTAATTTTTATATAGACAATACGTGGGAATTAAAACATATCATCACCCGCTGATAGAACAGATACTAAAAGATTATATAAAAATAGAGGACAAAGTGCAAGCAATAGGACCAAAAGCAAAGCTTCCTTAATAAAAATAATAAATTTTCAAAATAAAACAGCAGGTTGGGCATGGTGGCTCACGTCTGTAATCCCAGCACTTTGGGAGGCTGAGGTGGGCAGATCACCTGAGATTAGGAGTTCAAGACCAGCCTAGCCAACATGGTGAAACCTCGTCTCTACTAAAAATACAAAAAAATTAGCTGGACATGGTGACAGGTGCCTGTAATCCCAGCTTCTTGAGAGGTTGAGGCAGGAGAATCGCTTGAACTTAAGAGTTGGAGGTTTCAGTGAGCCGAGGTCACACCATTGCACTCCAGTCTGGGCAACAAGAGCAAAACTCCATCTCAAAAAATAAATAAATACATAAATCAGCAAAGCAATCACATCACATAAAAAGAGACAAGGAAATATAACACAATTTATGTAGTTATAAGATAAAATAATATGGCAAAGTTAGTGACTAAGCATAACAATGCAATTAATAGATTAAATTTGTTTATCTACAAATAAGTGAAATTCTTACCACAGAAAGTAAGACCTAACACTCCCTATAAACAGAGACAATCCAAAAACAAAATGATGCAGAAAAGCTAAGAATAAAGCAAAGACGTATCAGACAAATAAAACATGATAAAAGCAGACTTTGCAATTCTGATATCAAAATAGAATTTAAGTCAAAAAGCATTAAGCCATGCCAAAAAAGAAAATACTTTACTTCTAAAGGTCATATTTTACAACATAAATATAACTGCTATGAACATTTATGCTTCAAATAACACAGCATCCACCTTGGAAAACGAAAGATGGAAACAGAAAACTTTTCCTTCTGGAAATTTAAAAACCTTCTATTAAAAAACTTTTGAGTGAAAGGGGAAATAAAAACAAATATTATCAAATTATTTTTAAATGCAAATACTACATAGCAGGCCTCATGGGAAATAGTAAAAATATAACTACAGATCATATAAAATTAAAAATGAAAGGTTAAAATAAGGGCATTAAATTTCCAATTAAAGATGAACTAGAAAATCAACAACAAAGTAAACTAAAATACAGCGAGGTGGGCGAATAACAAGGTCAAGAGATTGAGACCATCCTGGCCAACATGGTGAAGCCCCATCTCTACTAAAAACACAAAAATTATCTGGGCGTGGTGGCACGTGCCTGTAATCCTAGCTATTTGGGAGGCTGAGGCAAGAGAATCACTTCCACCTGGGAGGTGGAAGTTGCAGTTAAGCCAAAATCGTGCCACTGCACTCCATTCTGGTGACAGAGACTCTCTCTCTCAAAATAAAAACAAACAAACAAACAAACCAGTAAAGATAAAAGCAGAAATTAATGAGCTAAGCCCAGAAAATTGATAGCTCTAAATAATATATAAAAATTCTTGCCTGAAAGACAACAAAACATTTAAATTTCTAGCTAATTTGATAAAGACAATGGAGAAAACACAGACATACAAAGTAATAAATGACACAAATTATTTTTTAAAATATTGAGAAAGGCCACATTGAAAATCTCTATGCAAATAGATTTGAAAGCCTAGATGAAATTAATAAATCATATAAAAATGACTGTTACCAAATTGGTCCCATGAGAGTTAGGAAGTTTAACCACACCAATTTCTGTAGAAGAAATAGAGAAAGCTATTAAGGAACTACTCTACATTTAAGCACTAGGCTCAGTTAGTTTCTCAGAGGAAACCTGCCAAATCTATAAAGAACAGATAATCATAATGCAGTGTAAAATGTATCTAGTAAATAAAGAAAAATGCCCCAATTTTTACTGTAAAGTTACTTTAACATCAGGAAGTAAACCAAATAAAGATAGGACAAGAAAGAAAGAAAGCTATAAACTGATTCCTCAAGGACCTAGAATTGAAATTCCATTTGATCCAGCAATCCCATTACTGGGTATATATCCAAAGGACTATAAATTGTTCTACTATAAGGACACATGCACACAAATGTTCATTGCAGCACAGTTTACAATAGCAAAGACCTGGAACCAACCCAAATGCCCATCGATGATAGACTGGACAGGGAAAATGTGGCACATATACACCATGGAATATTATGCAGCCATCAAAAACGATGAGTTCGTGTCCTTTGTAGGGACATGGATGAACCTGGAAACCATCATTCTCAGCAAACTGACACAAGAATAGAAAATCAAACACCGCATATTCTCACTCATAGGCGAGTGTTGAACAATGTGAACACATGGACACAGGGAGGGGAGCATCACACACTGGGGTCTGTAGGAGGGGGAAAAGGGGAGGGACAGCGGGGGGGTGGGGAGTTGGGGAGGGATAGCATGGGGAGAAATGCCAGATATAGGTGATGGGGAGGAAGGCAGCAAATCACACTGTCATGTGTGTACCTATGCAACAGTCTTGCATGTTCTTCACATGTACCCCAAACCTAAAATGCAATAAAATATATATATATATATATGTATAATTAATAAAGATATACTATAGAACCACATTTAAGTGGTATTTATTTCAGGAAAGTAAGATTGATTCTCTCTCCATACACACCCACCCACACACATATTTGTAAATCAAGAACAAGGCAAATATTCCCAATCCCCTCCTCTATTTTTTTTCAGCTCTGTGCTGGAGGTATTGCCCAAACTAGTTAAATAAATCAATTAGAAACATATGAATCAAAAAAGAGAAAAGTAAAAAAAAAATTCTCTATTAGAGGAAGCTACCATAAAACACCCAGAAAACCTGAGAGAATCAATGACATTGCTAACCAATAAAAAAGAGTCAAGTGGCAGGATATACAAATGATATACAAAAATCAATAAGCTTTATCTACATAAATAGATGATTAGAAAATAAAATGATAGAGAAAACTGTTTTCAATCGTTGAAGAAAAAGAGATACTTAGAAACAAATTTAACAAGAAATGAGAAAAAACTATAAAAAGAAAAGATTAAAACCTAGAAGTCACAAATGGAGGTTTGCACATATTCTTTAACAAGTCAATATTATAAAGATGTCAGTCCTCCTGCAAGTAATTTGTACATTTTACACAATGAACTAGTTATATAAAGCCGAAACACTTGATACAAAATTTAATGTGGAAGAATAATCATGCAAAAATAGCTAGAAAAACAATGAAAAAGAGAAGCTATAGAGGACTAGCCTAACAAAATATTAAATAAATCAATAATCTTTCTAACAAAAGCAATGTAATATTGCCTCATAAATAGAAAGACTTGTACATAATAGATTTTTCAGAAGCAGATCAATGCACGTATGAAAATTAAATGTATAATAATATCACAAGAAATCACTAGGTTAAAATAGGCTTATTAATAAATGCAGCTGAGATAGATGGTTAACAATTTTGAAAAAGATTAAGATTCATGTCTCGCACTATATGTAAGAAAAAGAAATCTCCAAATGCATTAATGACCTAAATTTAGAAACTACATACAGATAGTAAAAGGAAACACATTTAAGTTTCTTGACAATCAGGATGTTGAAAAGGCTTTTTAATAATGACTCAAAATTCAGGTGTAATATTTAAAAATTGGTAAATTTTACTGTATTAAAAAAGAACATTTTTGCATGGCAAAGACAAAGTAAAGCACATCTAAAGACAAATAAAAAGCTGGAGGAAAACAAGTTACAATTTACAGCACAGCTAAACGGCTAGTATTCCTAATATATAAAGAACTATAAATGGCTTCATAGTGACTGTCTTGAACTAGAAGTATGAGAGTAATTATTCATTATTCATTTTATTTTTGGCACTTCCTTGTAATAATCATAACCGTGTCTTTCATATAAGAATCATCCATGTGTAATTTTAAAGAAAACACACACTTCCCTTATTTAAATTACATTTGAGTGTAGTTATAAATTCAAAATGCTGAGCCTTGGGCAAAATTGTCTTCTGGCAACTTGAACTGAAAATCATTTGATTGCAAAAGTTATATCCACAACTTGATTTTACACTAATTAGCTAGGTAATTCAGGTTTTAAAAGCAAGTTTCTTTGCCTTATCCCCTAATCAATTTATTGCTTTGTCTTTGCAGTTCTACTGTGTGTTCTGGGTAAGTCTATAGGTAAATCCACCACAGTCTCTTTCACTAAAGGGATGTTAATGAATACAATATTGAGCTTTTTTCCTTGGCTAAATTACCACTAACAACACATTTTAGAGTTGATTTAATGAAGTGCACTAGGAAGTTAAGTAAGTGGCTTATTTCATTAAATGAGACAGGTTGGAAGAAAAGAAACACAATAAATACTGTAAGATGTAGGTAATTCTATTGTTTACAAATTATTTTGAAATCCTTCAAGCATTGCAGCTTTTTCTACTTTAGGATACGATTTGGATATATCTATTATTAAATTTGCATAGCCACATCCATATACTATTATTATACAGTTTAAATAAATTAGTAAAATCATCCTGGACCACAATAACAATACATAAAATACAATTAACAATCTAATATTCATGGAGATAGAATAAAGTGATTAATGACAGAAGTCTGCATTTTCATTTGAAGGATTTCAAAATACTTTGTAAACAATAGAATTATCTGCGCCTTACAGTATATATTGTTTATTTTCTTTCACCTTGTCTCATTTAGTGAAATAAGCCACTTACCTAACTTCCTAATGCGCTTCATTAAATCAACTCTAACCATTTTTGAGATTCAATGCTATTTGTCCTTTTTCTTCACACATATCAATAAATTATGTGGTTGGAATAAAGATTAATTTAGATTTTTCTCTGGAGTTGCTATTTTCAACACGTTTTACTAAAATTAACATTGAAGCAATCTGGTACATTATTTCTAAAATTATAACTCTAACTGTATAAGCTGGAACTATTCTCCTTAAATTCACAAATACTCCTTAAATCTAACTATCCTGCTGTGCATGGATGGTCATATGTGATAAGCTCTGGCAACTACTAATAGTTTACTGGTGAAGGCCCTACTGTAGGGTCTGGTGAATAAATCTGCTCTCAGAGAATATGCAATCCTCAACCTCTAAAGGTTGTTTCGCATTGACATATTCGGATATATGAGAAGAAACGATCATTCTCTTCCGATATTGTAGATCTTCCTGTTGAGACGTCTGAGTTCTTGTGCCACCACCACCAAAACATGCAAGACCAGGAACAGGAAAGAACCAAAATTCTGTTAAAATATCTAGGTAAAAGTTTTAGAATTTTCATTACAAAATTGATAGTGCTTAACAATGTGTATCTCATAGATCAGTGATTTTCAAAGTGAGGTCCTGGAACCAAAATAGCAGCACATGGAAACAGATTCTCTGATCCTACCCCATACCTACTCTATGACCTACCATACCTCAGTTTGGCAGTGAGGCCCAGGATCTGTATTTTAATAAGCTTTTCAGGTGATACTGTTACAGGTCCAAGTTTTTAAAAATTAGAACAATAATCATTAAAGTAGAAGTACTTTTATTTTGTTTTTTCTCCCATTGATTTATTCAATCAAATTTCAGAAAGAGCTATGGGCATTTTTCTTGGTGTTCTTTCCTTATCTGAATTACTATTTCTCATTTTTAAAATCTGTATTAATCACAACCTTAACTGCTGTCGGTTTAGCTGTTAACTTCCATAATTGAGTACTTCTGACGTAAACTCATTCTACTGAGAAAAAGTTACCCGAATGTGCTAAGACTTTCAAGTCACTTTACCCTCAGATAATTCCCACTTTAAACAAGTAGATACAAATTTCAAGGGAGTTAGATAGGTGCTTATTTTGTAGCTAATAAAGCCTGAGGGAACCCTTCCAGAAATTTCTGCTTGAATCCCTGGTCTAACACTTTTATGTGAGAAGTCTCTTTAAGCTACATTTTAGGTCCTCAGATGAACAGTGAAATACTTTCTTTCCCCTCCTTCAGAATGTGGTATAACTTGCTAGCTCCCAGCTATTCAGGAATGAATTTGGAAGCAATGACTTTGATGCATGTGTGATTGACTGAATTGGGCTCCTCCTGAATATTAGCTGTATCCATTTGAGAAAACCCAGTTTTCCTAATTATTTATAAAGTCAGGTAAAATCCAGGTTTACTTGCCCCTTTCTCCTTCGTATTTCCCTAGATATTATACTTCTGCTTCTTTCTTTCCTGCTTGGACTTTTTCCCAAACCAGTTCTATTTTTTCCCAACTTCATTTTTACTTCTCACCTCCCCTATTGTTCTAACTCTACCACTTTTCTTTCTCCTAATTTTATCTTGATTCCTTTGTCATGCACTGGCTGATTTCAATTAAGGAAACCTTACGTTTACTCTTTTAAGATTCAGGTTTAAAAACAGGCTCTGTCATAGGTAAGTGTACTTATTGTAAATGTGCAAATCCTGTTCAGAGAAACAACAGTATTAAAAATAATGAGATAACTGGTTGTGGTTTCAGATGAACAGGAAAATAAAAATCTTGCCCAAGATCTTGATCTGCTAGGCTTCCCCTGCCCTCTTTTGCTTGCTCAATGGTTTATTCCTTTTTGAAGGTAAGTTCTCAAAGCCAGAAAGCTTTAAAATGATCCTCTAATGAGCCCTACCCATTCCTTATCATCCTTAAAAAAGTGCAGACTTTTTTTTCTCTTGCTTTTCTAACAGACAGTATTCAGATTATTTTTAAGAATTTAGATCTAGGAGATACTATGAACTTGCAGTGCTGTTTTAAAAACCCAATACTTTGAACAAGATCACAATATTTCTCTTTATCTTTTCTTAGACATGGAAATGTCACATATCCCTGGAGATTCTTTTGTGACATACTTTAATAAGTTCAAGGAATTCAACTTCACTCTTCCTTTGGCTGAGTAATTACAAAAAGGACTGGGCTGATACATATTAAAGTCTGCCAGTAAAAGCTGCAATCTCACTCACTGGTGATATGTAATGTTTTAAATGTTCTTAGAGTTTTCCAATTATATTAAACCAGTGTCCTGCACTATTAGTTCTCTAAGTTTGAAATGCTGTAAAAAATATGAAATATTTATTTATCAGATCACCAATTCTTTGTTCCTTTAGTTCTGAGGTATTCCTCTAATGTGCAAATACGTGGAAGATTATCCTACAGCTCCTCTCCCATGTCTATATAGTTGAGAACTCTAAAACACTTTCTTGGCATTCTTTAGATTTTGTATCCCCAGATTACATTAAATTCTCACTAATTTGGTTAAAGGAAGTTCTGCCCACATTAAATGAAAAAAGGGACAGTTTGTTTGTTTTAGTTTATACTGTTACTTTCATGACCAGAAAATAATAGTTTCAACCATACACAATCTAGTTATAGACAATATAACTAACTTGCTTGGATTACTAAGTACCTATATCTACTTTGAAGAATATAAGTACTTACGTATACTTATAAATTATATATATGTGTGTATATATGTATGTGTGTGTGTGTATACATATATATATAGAGAGAGAGAGAGAGAGAAAGAGAGAGAGAGACAGTTTCCCTCCTGTCATCCAGGCTGGAGTGCAATGATATGATCTCGGTTCACGGTGATCTCTGCCTCCCAGGTTTAAGCAATTATCCTGCCTCAGTCCCTAGAGTAGCTGTGATTACAAGCGTACGCCACCCCCACCTGGCTAACTTTTGTATTTTTAATACAGGGTTTCACTACGTTGGCCATGCTGATCTCAAATTCCTGACCTCAGTTCATCTGCCTGCCTCAGCTTCCCAAAGTGCTGGGATTACAGGTGTCAGCCACTGTGCTTGGCCCAAATCAGATATTTTCTAAAAATTATTTTTTAAAAAATTAAAAAAGTAGACAGAAATTTTATTAACAACTGTTTGTACATAGTGAAAATTATAAGCACTAACATTTTATCTTATTTGCTTTGTAAATTATAATAAAAGAAAAATTGTAAGTATAGTTGTAATTTGTTATAATTTCTATGATCAAAACACCAAAAGAAAAAAAGGAAAAAAAAGTGTATTGTCCACTATACCCATCACTTCTATTCTTCATTACGATGAATTTGATACAGGTTCTATCAGTTCCTAGTATATCTTTTCACATATGTATATATACATTTAATGATTAAAATACAATTTGCAGGTGTTTTAACGTTTGTATTTAAATGGTATCATACTATTTAGTAATTCTGAAACTGACTTTAAAAAAATTTATACTTTTCCAATGTATAAACCTGCTTTATATAAAATAATTTTCTCCTGTATACTATTCCATTCTGCTAATCTATATTCTTAAATAGATTTCCATATTGATAGCCAGTGTTTTGCTGTTATAAACAATTTTGCAGTAATCAACTTTGTTTTTTATGACCATACGGGGGGTGTTGTTTCATTAGGGAAAATATCTTTAAAATTGTTAGAACATAGGGTATGCATATTTTCAATTTTGCTAGATTCAATTAATGTGTTGAATAAAGTTGTTATAACAGCGCATACTCCCACCAGTTGTGAGTAAAGTTACAGCTTCTTCACTTATTAGCCAATACATAATGGTGTCAGACATTTAACTCTGACAACATAATGAGTGACAGATTTCATTACGGTGTTAGTTGTACTTTTTCTGATGCTTAGACTTCCTCTTTTGTGAATTTCCTATTTGTATCCTTTGTTCATTATTTTTGGATCTTTTGTCCTTTTCTCATTTATCTGCAAGAATTTTAAAAATATATCCTAGATACAATATCTTTGTTTACTTTGTTGCAAATATCTTTCAGTGTGTTGCTTATCTTTTGACATTGATTATGGTGTTTTATACATACAACTTGTTTTTAATTATTAAGAATTTAGATTATAATGTTTGTTTTGATTGACCAGAAAGAATAATAATTCTTGTTTCACTTCTTTTTGTCATATAATTTCAACTTGACATTCAGGCTGAGAAGTAATATTCTAATTTTTAGGTAAAATGTGTTTGAAACAATGTCCTTATTGAGAATACATTATTATTATTACGCTTCTTTGGTAAATAACATTAGTAAGCTTTGAATTCATAAGGGATATAGAACTATATGTTACTGATTGAAGATTAGTTTTACAAAGTTTCTACATCCTCAGACAGAAAGTGCCCTTAGAGATAGCCTTTTCCTCCCTTTACAAGCAGTAGAAATAAAGGCCACTGTTCATGGGGAACATGCAGCTAGAATTGATGTCTATTTATTCCTAGTTCAGGGCACTTTCTGTTGAGCCACAATCTAAATATCTCTAAGAACAAATGGATGTGTTTCACTTTTCAGATTTAACACTAGTCTTATTCCTAAATGGCCTATTTCCTTTCCTTCCAGGAATGAGTGACAATGGACTCAGTACTCAGATTTTTAGACAACACCAACTTTCTTTACAATGGGAGAAGGTAAGAACACACCAATTAAGTTAGGTTCTCTAAGCCAGGGAGTAAAGGAGAAGGGCAAACATGCACATTAATCACACATGCTGCTTTTCCTGTGGCTGCCACTCTGCAGGTGGCAAGGAAACCAAACAGAAATGAATCTACCAATTTCAACTCCCAGAAAACTGTTCCCACATTTAGAGAAATTCTCTGGTAAAGGCTGAACAAATCCTAGGTTTCCATATGCAAAAATTAATTTTTGGATGTTTTTCATATTATGAAGAATGTTAACCATGGAATAATTACATTGTAATTACCTTGTTTGAAATATATGCATACAACAAATTCCTGTAGCTGGAAAAATAAAAATTTGTAAATGCCTAATAACTTACTTTTTCCTTTATTATATCTATATTATAGGAACACATCCATTAGGAACTACAATCCATTTATTTGTTTTGTTATTACTTGTTCTACAGAAAGAGCTTGTGGTTGGTATGGGGGTTAAATACATATGACTAAGAATACAGCTTTGGATCGGTGTGCAGTTATTTTGAAGTGCAGCAGAAATGCTCCCAAACATAATCTGAGCTTTTTATTCCCTGAGCTGTTGGAAAGTAGGAGTCCTTTCATCTTTTTATGGCAGTTCACCATTTATTTACATCTTTTAATAGTGTGTTTTCTAGTTCTAACATCAAGGACTATGCCTTCTTTCTAGTTTGTTCGATTGGTGATCCAAGTAAAACTACAGGGTATTGGAGGGAGGAAGAAAAAATTATAATTGTTTTGACACTGTAGGACTCTCACATAGGAAGGAAATATACTTCACAAGCGAGTATACATATGCAATTCCTATAGCATAAGGCACTCTGATTCTTAGAGGTCGGTCCGTATCCCACATGATATTTTCTAGTTGCCATGGCAATTACTTGTTTTCACTGGGTAACTGAGCGAATGGCCACATCTGTTCTTGCTGCGCTCTCTTTTCCCCCGCACCTAACACAGAGCATAGGGAATAGATTCACTTCTCAGTGCACAAAGATTTATATACATAACTGTCTCCACATCGAGGGAAGGCTGTAAATCTCAGGTCAGAGAGTCACACTTGCCCTTGAATACCCTCCTTTTTTGTGCCCAAATGTTCTTCTATTCTTCTATAAACACAACTAAATATGCATTTATTCACTGGGGAAAGATACATAACATTCCCCTTAGGCAATACATAAATAAATATACATGTATACAGATCCATATTGAGGACATGGTAACTTATGCACTGTTACAATGATATTCTGGAATTCAAAATAAAAGATTCATTTGGATAAACTTAGTTGCATTTATTTTTTTTTTTCTTTTAAGTAAATGTCTCTTAATTGGTGAGGTTCTTCAGGTAGATAAGTATTCAGATACTTTAGTTCTGGTGCTAATTGGAAGTAAAAGACCTTTGGCACCTTGTTAAATTTGTACTAGCCTCACAGAAACAAATAACAGCTGCACTGAGTCAATTCTTTTTTACTTTTCTGCATCCCCAGAGTCAGACTAGTGATAACAAATATGTGCAGAGATATTCATGTCAACATTCAACTCAATAATAGAGTCATGAGGGAGATAACTTCTGGTATTTATTTTATGTCCTATTGAAATTTAATTTAGTTCAATTTTAAATTTAGGGGTATATGTGCAGGTTTTTTACATGGATATATTACTAATGCTGAGATTTGGACTTCTAGTGAACTCATCACACACAGTGAACATAGAACACAATAGGTAGTATGTGAACCCTTCCCTGCCCCCAATCCTCCTCTCCTTCAGAGTCCCCAGTGTCTGTTATTTCCATCTTTATGTCCGCATGTACCTCTTGTTTGGTTACTTATAAATGAGAACATGTGGTATTTTATTTTCTCTTTCTGAGTATTTCACTTGGGATAAGGGCCTCCAGCTCCATCCACGTTGCTGCCAAAGATAGGATTTCATTCATTTTTATGGCTGTGTAGTATTCCACATATACATGTGTATATGTAAAATATTTTCTTTATCCAATCAACTGTTGATTGACACTTAGGTTGATTCCATGACTTTGCTATTATGAATAGTGCTGTTATAACAGCACGGGTGACTTTTCTGTGAAATGATTTATTTTCCTTTAGGTAGATACCCAGTTGTAGGACTGCTGAGTTGAATAGTAGTTGTATTTTCAGTTCTTTGAGAAATCTTCATATCATTTTCCATAGTGGTTGAATTAATTTACATTCCCATCAACAGAGTATAAGCATCTCTTTTTCTCTGCATCCTCACCATCTGTCAATTTTTTACTTTTTAATAATAGTCATTCAGATGGTATCTCAATGTGATTTTAATTAGCATTTCTCTGATGATTAGTGATGTTTAACATTTTTTCATATGTTTGTTGACTGCTTGTATGTTTTCTTTAGAGAACTATCTGCTCATGTCCTTTCCCCACATTTAATGGGGTTGTTTTTTCTTCTTAAATTAAGTTCCTTACAGATTGTAGATATTAGTCTTTTGTCACAGGTATACTTTGCAATATTTTCTTACATTCTGTAGGATGTCTGGTTACTCTATTTATTGTTTCTTTTGCTGTGCAGAAGCTCTTAAGTTTAATTAGGTCCTATTTGTCAATTTTGGTTTACAATGCATTTGCTTTTATGGTCTTCATCATAAGTTATTTGCCTTGGCTATTGTCCAGAAAAGTTTGTCTAGGTTTTCTTATATAATTTTATAGCTTGAGATCTTAGCTTTAAGTCTGTATCCGTCTTGAATTTAATTGTTGTACATGGTAATAGATAGGTGTCCAGTTTCCTTCTGCGTATGGCTAGCCAGTATTCCCAGCATCACTCATTGAATAGGGTATACTTTCCCCATTGTTTATTTTTCATCAACTTTGCCTAAGATCAGTTGGTTATAGATATGTGGCTTTATTTCTGGGCCCTCTATCCAGTTCTCTTGAGCTACGTGTCTATTTTTGTACCAGTTCCATGTTTTTTTGGTGATGCCAGCCTTGTAGAATAGTTTGAGGTGGGATTAAAAGATGCCTCTGGCTTCATTCTTTTTGCTTAGGCTTGCTTTGGTTACTTGGATTCTTTTTTGGTTTCATACAAATTTTAGAACTATTTTTTATTTGATGAAATATAACATTGTTAATTTAATAGGACTTGCATTAAATCTGTAGATTGCTGTGGGCCATATGGTCATTTTAACAGTATTGATTCTTCCTATTCATGAACATGAAATGTTTCTCCATTGGTTTGTGTCATCTATGATTTTGTTCATCAGTGTTTTACAGTTTCCTTGTAGAGGTCATTCACCTCTTGTATAAGTATATTTTTAAGTATTTCTTTATGGCTGTCATAAATGAAGTTGAGTTATTGAAATGGTTCTCAGCTTTAGTGTTGGTGTTTAGGACTACAATTTATTATTATTATTATTTTTGGAATTAACTTTGTCTCTTGAAACACTTCCTAATGTCATTTATCAGGTCTAGAGTCTTGTGGAGAAATTTTTAGGGTTTTCCAGTTATAAGATGATGTCATCAGGGAACAGAGATAATTGACTTCCTCTTTTCTAATTTGAATGCCATTTCTTTCTTTCTTGTAGGTAATTGCTTTTGCTAAGACTTCTAGTATTACGCTGAATAGGAGTGGTTAGAGTGGACGTCCTAGTCTTGTTCCAGTTCTTAAGGAGAATGCTTTCAACTTTTCCTCTTTCAGTAAGATGTTGGCTGTGGGTTTGTTATATACAGCCTTTATTATTTTAGTTATGCTCCTTTGATGCCTGGTTTGTTTAGGATTTTTATCATGCAGGAGTGTTGGATTTTATCAAATGCTTTTTTCTCTATCTATTGAGAAGATCATATTTTTTGTTTTAAATTATGTTTATGTGGTGAATCACATTTATTGATTTGCATATGTTTAAACCTCCTTATATCCCTGGAATAAAATCCACTTGATTGTGATTAATTGCCTTTTTGATGTGCTGCTGGATTTGGTTTGCTAGTATTTTGTTGAGGATTTTTGTGTCTATGTCCATCAGAGATACTGGCCTATAGTTTTCATTTTTTTTTGTTGTTTTATCCTTGCCAGATTTTGGTATTGAGATGAAAGTGGCCAGGCATAGTGGCTCATACCTATAATCCCAGCACTTTCGGAGGCCAAGGTGAGAGAATGGCTTGAGTTCAGGAGTTCAAGCAACATACCCTAGGCAACATAGCAAGACTCCATCTCTACCAAAAAAAATAATAATAAAAATAAAAAAGACTGAAGTGCTTTCATAGAATGAGGGAGAAATCCCTTCTCCTCAAGTTTTTAGAATAGTTGCAGTAAGATTGGTATCAGTTCTTTGTACCTCTGGTAGAAGTCAGCTGTGAATCTTTCTGATGATGGGCTTGGTTTTTTTGTGTTGGGGGTTTTTTCATTATTACTTCAATTTTATAAGTCATTATTGCTCTGTTCAGGATTTCACTTTCTTCCTGGTTTAATCTTGACAAGTTGTATGTTTACAGAAATTTATCCATTTCCTCTAGGTTCTCTAGTTTTTGCACATAGAGATGTTCATAGTCATATCTGAGGATCTTTTGTATTTCATTGGTATCAGTTGTAATGCCACTTTTGTCATTTTTCATTCTGCTTATTTGTCTTCCCTTTTTTCTTGATTAATCTGTCTAGCACTCTATCAATTTTGTTTATCCTTTCCAAAAACCAACTTTTTGTTTTGTTTATTCTGTGTTCGAATTTTTTTGGTCTCATTTTTATTTAGTTTAGGTCTACTTTTTGTTATTTCTTCACTTATAACACGGGTTTGCTTTGTTTTTCTAGTTCATTCATGTGTGATATTAAGTTGTTAATTTGATATCTTTTTAACCTTTCTGATGTAGGCTTTTCGTGTATAAACTTTGCTCTTAACAGTGCTTTTGCTGTGTCCCAGAAGTTTTGGTGTGTTGTGTCTCAAATATTTTTACTTATTTCAAAAATTTTTAAATGTCTGCCTTAATTCTTTTGTTTCCCCAAAAGTCATTCAGGAGAAAGTTGTTTAGTTTCCATGTATTTGTGTGGTTTTGAGAATTCTTCTTCATATTAATTTCTAATTTGATTCCACTGTGGTCCAAGAGGATACTTGATATGATTTTTATTTTTTTGAAATTATTGAGACTTGCTTTGTGACTAAACATATGGTGAGTTTTCAAGAATGTTCCATGCCAGTACCAGTTTTTCTGAAGGATAAGGATGTTCAGGAAAATGTCCCTAATTTTGCTACCAAGGTAGACATCCAGAAACAAGAAATTAGAGAGCACCTGTGAAATATTACAAAAGATGAACATCACCAAGCTGTATAGTCATCAGACTATTCAAGGTCTGAATGTTGCCCAGGCTATGTTTCTTGAACTCCTGGGCTCAATCCATCCTCTCAACTTGGCCTCTGAAAGTGCTGGAATTACAGGCATGAGCCACCAGGCCCAGCCACTATCATCCTGATACCAAAAATCTGGCAAGGATACAACAACAATAAAGAAAATAACAGGTCAATATCCCTGATAAAAATAGGCACAAAAATTCTCAACAGAATACTAGCAACACAAATCCAGCAGCACATGTCTTATGAGAAGATATATTCTGTGGTTGTTGTGTGAAATGTTCTGTATATGTCTATTAGGTCCATTTGGTCAAGACTCCAATTTAAGTTCATATTTCTTTGTTTTATGCCTTGATGATCTGTCGAATGCTATCAATGAGTTGTTGAAATAGCGTGCTATTATTGTATGGCTATCTATCTCTTAGGTTCAGCATTGTTTGTTTTATAAATATGGATGCTCCAGTGGTGGGTAAATATATATTTAAGATAATTAAATCTTTTCATTGAACTCTGTGTCATATAATGCCCTTCTCTGTATGTATGTACATGTGAATGTATATATTTTTCCTGTGATTTGTTTCAGGTCTTTTTGTTGTTGTTGTTGTTGTTTCTGATGCAAGAATAGCTAGCCCTATTCTTTTTTGTTTTCCACTTGTGTGGTATGTCTTTCTCTATTCCTTTACTTTGAATCTGGGGTGTCATTACTCATTAGGTGGGTCTCTGAGTGGTAGAAGATGGTTAGGTTAGGTCTTGTTTGTTTTATTGTTTTTAAACAGTTTTCCAGTCTACATCTTTTAAGTGAAGAATTTAGGCTATTTACATTAAAGGCTAATATTGATATGTGAGGTTTCATTCCCGTCATGCTTTTCTTAGTTGTTTCGAGTCTCAATTGTGTAATTGCTGGATTATAGAATCTGAACTTTGCACTTTGTAGTTTGTATACATACTTTTATGATAGCAAGTATTATCCTTTCATTTCCATGTTTCAAAATCCTCTGAGCATTTCTTATAGGTCTGGTCTGGTGGTGGTAAATTCCCTTAGTGCTTGCTTATCTGGGAAAGACAGTATTTCTCCTTAATTCATGAAACTTATTTTGTCAGGATATAGAATTTTTGGCTGGCTTCTTTTTTTCTTTTTTACTTTAAGAAGGCTAAATCTTCTGACTTGTAATGTTCTGCTGAGAAGTCTTCTATTCATCTGTTGAGTTTACCTTTATAGGTGATTTGAGTCTTTTCTCTAGCTGTCTTTAAGATATTTTTCTTTAGTATTGACCTGTTGACCTTGGATAGTCTGATGAATATGTACCTTGGTGATGTTCATCTTTTATAGTATTTCACAGATGTTCTCCAATTTCTTGTTTCTACCACAGTAGCAAAATTAGGAAAACTTTCTTGAACTTTTCCTTCAAATATGTTTTCTAAGTTACTCTCTTGTTCTTCTTTTCCCCGAGAAATGCCTATAAATTGCAGGTTTGGTCTCTTTACATAATACCATATTTTCAAAGGACTTGTTCATTTCTAAAGTTTATTTTCTTTATTTTTCCAACTGAATTAATTTGAAAGACTGGTCTTCAGGCTCTAAACTTATTTCTTCTGCTTTGTCTAGCCAATTTCTGAAGCTTTCAACTGAATTTTGAGATTTATTTGGTCAATTTTTCAATTCCAGAAGTTCTATTTTGGTAAAAATATATCTATTTCATCTTTTATATCCTAAGTCTTTTTTTCGTGTGTGTGTGTTTGTGTTGGTTTTCAACTGTATCTTGGATCTCATTGAGTTTCTTTGCAATCTATATTTGAATTACTTATCTGTCGTTTTAGAATTTTTATTTTAGTTTAGATCCATCTCTAGAGAACTAGTGAAGTTCTTTGTAGGTGTCAAAGTATTCTGTCTTTTTGTTCTGCCAGAATTCCTGTACTCATTCCTGCTCATCTAAAGAAACTGCTCCTTCTTATTTTCCATTTTGCTATCATTTCGATGGGAATTTTAAATGTTTATCCTTTTTATCCTAGATGGTACTGCTGTGATGTATATTATGTTTGGTTGTTTGGCTTCATTTCCAGATGCTTTCAGGAAACTAATCTATATGTGTTCTTTGCTTGTGGATGGCTTTTGTGTAGTGGCTTTCTCAAATGCTACTTGTTGTAGTGATATATTGGATGTATGAGCTGACACCTTATGTCCTGCAGGGCTGTGAATGCAAAGGTCTCAAGAAGCTTATCTTGTACATTAGCACTATGACTTTATGACAGAAGATTCTTTTCAGCTTTTATTTTAAGTTTAGGGGTACATGTGCAGAATGTGCAGGTTCGTTTCATAGGTAAACATGTGCCATGATGATTTGCTGCACAGATTATCCCACAACCTAAGCATTAAGCCCAGTATACCTTAGCTATTCTTGATGCTCCCCCCTCCCCCCAACCCCTTCTGACTGGCACAAGTGTGTTGTTTTTACCCCCCCTGTATCCGTATGATCTCATCATTCAGCTCCCACTTGGAAGTAAACACATGCTGTGTTTGGTTTTCTGTTTCTGTATTAGCTTGCTGAGGATAATGGCCTACAACTCCATCCATGTCCCTGCAAAAGACATGATCTCATTCCTTTTTATGGCTTCATAGTATTCCATGGTGTACATGTATAACATATTCTTTCTCCAGTCTATCATTGATGGGCATTTAGGTTGATTCCATGTCTTGTTATTGTGAATAGTGCTGCAACGAACATATACGTGTATATATCTTTATGACAGAATGATTTATATGCCTTTGGGTATATACCCAGTAGTGGGATTTAGCAAATTTTTTTATTTGGTTGTGCAGTTCAATCTCCCATCCAGTAGGCGGCGCTTAGAGTAAAAGCCTGCTCAGTCTGGGATAGCCTGACAATGAGTGGAGGCATCTGCCTTGATTGAAAGGTGAGGGAGAGCTCATGTTGGTGTGTGCTGAGGTCTCGGGGGATAAAGGGTGGCAATCTGCTCTTTGTCCTTGGCAGGCAGGAATGCCATCCTCTTTCCTATCGTGCCCTTGTCAATTCATAAAAATATCATTTTATTTTTTTGCTCCTAGCCATGGCTGAAGACCATGAAAGTGCCCCTCTTGCAGCTCTTACAAGAATAGGCTTAATGCAGAGCCTCTTCCCCTAGTCCAGGGCATTCAAGACTGTGATGTGTCTGCCCTCCATTCCTCTGATGGTGACACTGTGTGTGGATGGGTAGATGGGCTCTTCATGGAAGCCCATGAGATGCAGGCTCATGTACACTGAGAATGCGGCTACTGCATAAAGCACTGTAAAGGCTTTCTCCATGTGCACACATGCTGGCCTCTTGTAGGGAGAGCCTTTTCTTATCTGCAACCCCAGGCAGAGGGAGCAGGAGATAACCCCCATTCCACATCTGTTCCCAGAAGCCAGTGCCACCTCCCTAAATGATTGGCTCTATGCCTGCATTTTCTTTCTCCCAAGGAGGAGTTTGGTGGGCTGGGACACCCTGTTCTAAGGGAAGCCTGCCCTGAAGGATAGATCTCCAGGGAACCTATAGCTCCCTAGGGACCCAGTGGTCTCTGTGGTTGTCAAAGTCAAAGTGGGTTGTGGGGTGTTTTTGTAGGGGGATCTGGTGATGTGATAACTCAGAGGTGTGTTTCTCCAGGCAGGGAAGTGACCCACAATTGGTACACAGCAGTTGTTGCTGGAGAAAGTTCTGGCACCCTACTATAGGACTATACATAAGGATTATAACATTTTATTTAGTCATCTCAGAGGCCTTGAAGTCAGACCTGACTTTGAATGGCATAGCTCTGCATTTATTAATGGCTTTGGGGCAAGTTACCTATTTTTCTTGATCCTCAGTTTTTAAATTTCTAAAACCTGAAAAATGATAGTTATGTATCTGTGATGTTTAAAATTGAAGTGCCTGGAATCATTTCATATAGGTGCTCAACTGAGACTTTACGTCTTTGTAAAGCTAATGGTTCCTTCTACCATTCCCTGCTGACTTCACTCATCGTTAGGCTATTTTATTTCCAATACAGTTGATTTTTGTTGTTGTTGTTAATGGAAAAAGTACATTATTTAAATAAATGATATAAAACTTAGAAGAGTTGAGTTATAAATAGAGTTCTGGCAAATAAATTCTGAGTAGAATGCAACATTCTTTTCATCAGTACTTGGGACATTCTTCAAGGTGGACCATATGATAGGCCACAAAACTAGTCTCAATAAATTTAAGAAAATCTAAATAATATCAAGTATCTTCTCAGAGTACAAGACGTTGATTACCACCTGTGGAGGTCTGTTCTGCAGACCCTGACTCAACGACGGATGAATAAATGCACTCTCACACCTGGTTCAGTGATTCAAGTGGGCTACAGATGGTCATTGGTTACTTTCAGAGGGCAAAATGCAGCCAATCGACCAAGACCCCCTATCCCTCACACATTTGTTCAGTAAAGGTTTTATAACAGAGGTTTTAAGTTAGCATGCTTGTGGATGATTAACATGGTTAAAAGAGTGGTTTTACGAATGACAAAAGTTTTAGGTTCCCGGGCCCAGAGTAAACACTATTAACAGTTAATTCCCCTTTGATCTCCCCCTGAGAGGACCATCCAGCCCAAAGTTTACATGAGTAAACAGAGTAGAGACAAAGGGATGTGAGGCAAACAGACTTAAACTGAGAAAGCCTTTTATCATCCCTATCTATCTTTTCCCTAATGTAATGGACCAGCTGCCTTTGGCCTGTCACAATAAAACCTTTTGGCCTTCCAAAAGGTTTGAGACTATATAATCTATAGCTTTCCCTAATATTTTGCTAATATTTTGCCAGTCACTTTGAGTGAATCTCAACAAGACTACAGTGGAATAAAACTGAAAATTAACTTTAAAAACAAGCTTCAAAACTATACAAATTCATGGAAATTACATCATCTACTCTTAGAATGATCTTTTGGTCAACACTAAAATCAAGATGGAAATTTAAAAATTCTTTGAACTGAATGATAATAGTGATATAACTTATGAAAATTTCTGGGATATGGCAAAGGTGGTGCTAGGAAGAAAGTTAAGACTTTGTGATATAACACTAAGTGCCTACATCACAAAATCTGAAAGAGCACAAATAGACAATCTAAGGTCATACTTCAAGGTACTAGAGAAACAAGAACAAATCAAACCCAAACCCAGCAGAACAAAAGAAATAATAAAGATCAGAGCACAGCTAAATGAAATTGAAACTAAAAACAAACAAACAAAAATAAAACAAAGAGCTGGTTCTTTGAAAAGATAAACAAAATTGATAAACCATTAGTGAGATTAACCAAGAAGAGAGAAGACCCAAATAAGTTCAATTGGAAATGAGATGGGAGATATAACAAAAAAAGAAACTACAGACTGATACCTGTGATGAACATAGATGCAAAAATCTTCAACAGAATACTAGCTAGTCCCACAGCACATCAAAAAGATAATACACCATGATCAAGTGAGTTTCATATCAAGGATGCAGGGACAGTTTAACATATGCAAATCAATAAAGGCAATACATATAATTTTCATAGAATTAAAAATGAAAATTATATGATCATCTCATAATAACATATAGTGTTAGCACTATTATATGCTAACAGTGATCAAGCTGAGAATCAAAGAGCTCAATTCTTTTTACACCAGCTGCAAACAAACAAAAACAAAAGAAAACAATACAAAAAATCTTAGAAATATACCTAACCAAGGAGGTGAAATATTGAAGTATCTCTACAAGGGAAACTATAAAACACTGCTGAAAGAAATCATGGATAACCTAAACAAATGGAAACATATCCCATTCTCATGAATATGTAGAATCAATATTGCGAAAATGACCATACTGGCAAAAGAAATCTACAGATTCAATGCAATTCTCATCAAAATAGCATCATAATTCTTCACAGAACTAGAAAAAAAATCCTAAAATTCATATGGAACCAAAAGGAGCTACATAGCCAAAGCAAGACTATGCAAAAAGAACAAATCTGGAGACATCACATTACCCAACTTCAAACTGTACTACAAGGTTATAGTTATCAAAGCAACATGGTACTGATAAAAAATGGGAATGTAGACCAGTGGATCATAATAGAGAACCCAGAAATAATGCCAGATACAAATAAAGCTCACTGATCTTTGACAAACAATACCAAAAGAAAAAGTGGGGGAGAGAACACCCTATTCAACACATGGTCCTGGGATAATTGGCAAGCCTCATGTAGAAGAATGAAACTGGATACTCATCTCACATTATACAAAAATCAACTCAAGATGGATAGAAGACTTAAATCTAAGACCTGACACCATAACAATTATATAAGATAACATTGGAAAAACTCTTCTAGATGGCTTTCGCAAAGAATTGATAACTAAGACCTCAAAAGCAAATGCAACAAAAACAAAAATTAACAAATGAGATCTAATTAAACTAAAGAGCTTCTGCACAGCAAAAGAGACTATCATTAGGGTGAACAGACAACCTACAGAATGGGAGGAAATTTTTGCAATCTACCTATCTGACAAAGGTCTAATATCCAGAATTTACAAGGAACTAAAACAAATTTACAAGAAAAAAACAAACAACCCCATCAAAAAGTGGTCAAAGAACATGAATAGATACTTCTCAAAAGAAGGCAATTATGTATCCAACAAGTCTATGAAAAAAAGATCAACATCACTGATCACTAGATAAATGCAAATCTTAACCACAATGAGATACCATTTCATGGCGGTCAGAATGACGATTATTAAAAAGTCAAGAAACAACAGATGCTGGTGAGGCTCTAGAGAAATAAGAACACTCTTATGCTGTTGGTGGGAATGTAAATTAGTTTAACTATTTGTGGAAGACAGTATGGTGATTTCTCAAAGATCTAGAACCAGAAATACCATTTGACCCATCAATCCCGTTACTGGGTATTTATAACCAAAGGAATTTAAATCATTCTACTATACAGATACATGCACATACATGCTTATTGCAGTACTATTCACAAAAGCAAAGACATGGAATCAACCCAAATGCCCATCAGTGATAGACTGGATAAAGAAAATGTGGTACATTTACACCATGGAATACTATGCAATAATAAAAAGGAATGAGATCATGTCCTCTGCAGCGACATGGATGAAGCTGGAAGCCATTATTCTCAGCAAACTAATACAGCAACAGAAAACCAAACACAACATGTTCTCACTCATAAGTGGGAGCTGAACAATGAAAACACATGGACACAGAAAGGGGAACAACACACACTGGGGCCTGTCAGTGGGGCAGGGAGAGGGAGAGCATCAGGACAAATAGCTAATGCCTGTGGGGCTTAACACCTAGGTGATGGGTTGATAGGTGAAGCAAACCACCATGGCACATGTTTACCTATGTAACAAACCTTCACATTCTGCACATGTATCCTGGAACTTAAAATTTTAAAAAATGTGGGGGAAAGGATATGAATAGATAGTTCTCAAAGGAAGACATACAAATGGCCAAGAAACATATGAAAAAATATTCAACATCACTAAACTATCAGGGAAATACAAATTAAAACCACAATGAGATACCACCTTACTCTTCCAAAATATAATAGATGTTGGTGTGGATGTGGTGAATAGAAAAAACTTTCACACTGCTGGTGGGGAATGTAAACTAGCAACCGCTATGGAAAACAGAATGGAGATTCCTTAAATAACTAAAAGAACTACCATTCAATCCAGCAGTCTCACTACTGGGTATCTATCCAAAGGAAAAGTAGTCATTATTTAAGAAAGACACTTGCACATGCATGTTTATAGCAGTACAATTTGCAATTGCAAAGGTATGTAACCAACCTAAATGCCCATCAACTAACAAGTGAAAAAAGAAAATGTGTGTGTATGTGTGTGTGTATATATACACATATGTGTGTATATATTAGACATAGAAGCTAGTTAAAATCACAAAAGAAATAAAGCATTCTTCCTTCCATCTAAGTTTGATTGATTTTTCTCAGGGAAATCTCTGTGGATTATTTAAAACAATTCTTCAGGTAAAATTAAATGTCAATTACCAAATTGTCATGTCATATTTTTGTTGTAGATGAATGTATTTTTGCACACAAATTTATAAATGATTAAAACAGCTGTTAGGCATGGTGACTCATGCCTGTAATCCCAGCACTTTGGGAGGCCGAGATGGGAGAATTGCTTGAGCCCAGGAATTTAAGACCAGCTTGGGCAACATAGTGAGACTCCATCTCTACAACAACAACAACAACTACAACAACAAAATTAGCCTAGCATGGTGGCACTTGCCTGTAGTTCCAGCTACTTGGGAGACTGAAGTGGGAGAATCACTTGAGCCTGGTGGTCGAGACTGCAGTAAGCCGTGATTGTGGTACTGCACTCCAGCCTGGGTGACAGAGTGAGACCCTGTCTCAAGAAAAAATAAAATTAAATTTACAAAAAGAGTAATAGCTTTTGCTATAAGTTATTGTTACATAGCACAGTGGTTTTCTTTCATATGTCTGAACCAATAATAATGAATGAGCTGGCCCGGCGCAGTGGCTCACCCGCAATCCCAGCACTTTGGGAGACCGGGGCTGGTGGATCACCTAAGGTTGGGAGTTGGAGATCAGCCTGACCAACATGGTGAAACCCCATCTCTACTAAAAATACAAAAATTAGCCACGTGTGGTGGTACACACCTGTAATCCCAGCTACTCAGGAGGCTGAGGCACTGCAGCTTGGGCAACAAGAGTGAGAGACTCTGTCTCAAAAAAAAAAAAAAAAAGAAAAGAAAAGAATGAGCCTTATTCAGTAGTATACTTTTACATTTATCTTAATTGAATAAAAATATAACCTGATTTATTTGCATACTCATCAAAATATTGTGGCAATTACATGGGGAAGGAAATTGTCCCCTTTAAAATACTGATAAAAACAAAATTCCCATTAACCAAGCTTTACTACTTATGTCAAATAATCATCTCTAAAAAACATATTTCCCTTTTAAATGCAAAAAAATACAATTAATAAACTATAATATTCTGCCTAAATGAACTAATAACAACTACAATAAATATTTCAAGATTAAATTATAATGGAGATCTCTTTATATTATCTGTTTATTATGTTTGTGAATAAAAATAATCTAGTTCATGTGACGCATAAATAAATACAATTCTAACCTAAGTAAAGTTTAATGCTTTCACTTGAGATTTTGGAATATTTTTTTCTGTGAAAATTCAGACTTGAGGCTCAGACATTTCAACTAAAGGAGAAATATAAATAATAAAGTGCTTTTGTTTTAGCACTGTTGTATCAGTGCTTTTGGGGGCAGAATTGAACAGATAGCATCCCCAGGCCAAGCCTGTCCTGTGGCCATATCACACTTTACTATTTGCAGTCCTCAGACATAACTGGGATGTACAGATCTTAGGTAAGTGTTTACTTTGCCTACTCTATTTTTTTCTCTTCACATAAAGTCAGTTGTGAGTGAAAAGCTGTTTCTGGCAATTTCTTAAATTTAACTCGTTGTGTGCTTTCATAAATGACAAAGCCTATTTTTCTTTTAGCTAAAATTGTTCTCTGAAATAATACTCTCTCTCCAGCTGTGAAACTGATTGATGTTTTTAAAACCCCTAAGGAACTTCTGCTGGCAGTTAAAGTCGCAGTTTCAAAGATGAAAAAGATGTGGTATACGTTTTTACCTTAAAAAAAAAAAAAAAAACCCATTTTGATTTCTATTTGAAGAAGCAGAATTGTTATGCATGAGGTACTGAAATAAATTGGTGTAATTAATCAACATTGAAAAATTGAATCTACTAATACCTACATATTTTAAAATTTAAATTAAATTACTTAAAATATTGAGATATCTTCAGGCAAATATAGTATTCTAGTAAAAAGTGATCTAGCTATGAATTTTTAAAATGCTATATTTATTTTTATGAGGTTGTTTAGAGCTGGAAAAGCCATTAAAAACCTATTTAATTGAAGTTAAATACCTGGAATATTTATATAAATACACTGAGATTCTGAATTCGTGGTAAGAGACAAGAGAAGGGAGACAAGTGAGAAGAAACAGAAGTAATACTTCTTACTCCTGATCATAAAGAGTTAATTGTTTTCAACTGAGTTGACCCAAGCCGGTTTGGCCATCTGTAATTACAGCATTCTTCAACTGTCTGAGGCAGGTGAGAGCATTAAAAATTTCCTCCACAAACTTTCTGCTAGATTATATGTTATAAGAAAAGCAATATTCAGGCAAATACTGACACAATTGAATATTTATTAGCAGGCAAGCATAAAAATACTAAACCAATTCTTTCAGACTTAGTGAAGTCTCACTCCTCCATCCTTAAGGAATTGTGATAAAAGTACTTTACATGAAACTTTTATTGCAGGCAGATGCTACAATATTCTAACAATGTGATCAGATAAATGTCTAGTCAGATGGGAAACAAAATCCTCATGCCTAAATGAACAAATAATAACCACTGAAATAAATATTCCAAGATAAAATTATAATGAACTTTTAAAATGAAATTATCTCTGTGCTTATTATGTTTGTAAGTAAAACCAATCTAGTTCAAGTGAAAGGTAAATAAAACACAATTGTGAACTCAGTATAAGGCAGAGCAGAACAGAGTCATACAAGACTAGTTCTCTTTTCTGAAGAATCTATAAGTCCCATTCAGACAACATTGCAGATACATGTGCAATGTTACTAGCACTTCAGTGTGAGATTCCAAAATTAGTCTTAAAAATTGATCATTTATTTACTTTCTTTAATGAGTATGTATTATTAATATGACCAAAAGTAAAAGTAAAATGAAATACAGGCACACAAAGAAATACAAAATTAGGATATGGGGGATAAAAAACTGTAATGTCCTAAAATCATATTGATTCTTCTTCTTACCACCCATTTTCACATACTCATTAGCTATACAGAATCTTACTATGGTTCATTGCTTTCGAAAGCATCAGATCTCCTGGGTATTTAAAACAGGAAGAATATAAAATGTTATTTTTGGTAAAGTAGGCTTTAACTATTAATCAAGGAAATTGGTTGGTTAGATAGATAGATAGATAGATAGATAGATAGATTTGTTTTCCTGGTTCTGGTGTCAGGGCAATGCTTTCTCATTGAGCTGGCACACGTTCTCCTTCCTCTATTTTCTGAAACATTTTGTATAAGAATAGTATTTTTTCTTAAGAACTGTTGGATAGAAGTTACCATTGAATTCATCTGGGATATAGTCTTCTCATAATACGTGTTTTACTTATGAATTGAATTTTTAGGAGATATGGGGCTATTCAGAGTTTCTATTTTGTTATTGGAAGTTTGTGTTGGACTTTATGATACATTTATAGTAGATTTTCCTTTGGAGCTAATTTAGCTCTCTACTAATGCATGACCCTTCAGGGGCCATTCTGAAGGCTGCAGGTGTTCTACACAGATTCTTTATTCTGGCTAATTGAAACACACATGCCCATTTCTTTGTGAGCTCTGTAGAATATGCAACCTTCACTTTCTTTGTCATTCTTTAAATTGACTTGAAGATTTCTGAATCCCTCATTCTGTGTGGTTCCCTTGTCTTGGTTACTGTGTCATCCAAATTTCTAAGTACCTCTGCCCACTAGTACTCTGATATCTGTGCCATCTACACACTAAGACTCTACTTTGGTTCCCCTTCCCTGTGTCACAGATCAGAAATATCTCCAAGCAAAAAGCTGGGAAGATATAGCACATACCTAGTTTTCTACATTATTAGTATGGTTTTTGTGTAATTTTCTATGGCAGCTTACCTAAACCAGATTTTTTGGTTCCTATTTGTCTGACAGAATGTTTTCACTTTTTAAATGATTCAGCCTTTACAAGTCTTTATTCTTTATGTCTTTCTCTTGTAAACATCATATATCTTGATTTTGTTATTTTTAAAATCCAAGCCTAATATGTGTCTTGAATAGTTTAGAAAATTCACATATTGTCTATTTTTAAAATATATTTTTATCTATTTCTATTAGTTCACTTTATTATATAATTGTTTTGTCTGTTTTAAATCTTATTTTACTCATATTTTCATTTTTATCTATATCTCTCACGTCTAATAAGATGATATATTTACTATACTTTCTCAGCCCTCTTCTACACTCTCTTTTTTTATTAGTTTGATGTTACCAAGGTTTTAATTTTGTGGTAATACACACTTTGTTTTCTCTGATGCTCACTATATTTTAAAACAACAAACTTTTCTGACATATTTAATCTGTTCTTCGTATGTCTTTTGTAGCATTGCATAGATTTATTAAAATATAAAAATCTTATTATTTAAAATGTTATAAAAATGTATTTAAAACTATTTCCATGCAAATCTTTTTTGGGGAAAACAAAAGGTTTTAAATTCATGTGAATATTTTTCTCATGCTGTAATATTTGAATTGCCTTGGCTAGATCTAAGCATCTATGTTCAATTTTTTTTCAATGCCTTCAAAATATGATTCCCTCTTTATATTGCTTCTAGTGGTGTTGAAAAAATATGTTGATCTGATTATTTTCCTTGATCTGCTCCTTCCTTCTGAAGATTTTGGAAGTTTCTGTTGTCTCTGATACATTCTTTAATACCCAGGTGTGTTCCTCTACTAATCTCTCCTCTTGAAGAATTCTCTTGTACTAGAAATTGTTTAGCTGAGGCCTTAATATTTGTGTTCCCCCAAAATTTATATGATGAAGCCTATAAATTAAATTCTCAATATTATAGTATTAAAAGGTGGGGACTTTAGGAGGTTTTAGGGTTGTGAGGGTGAAATCCTCATGAATAAAATCTTTTCCCTTTTTAAAAGAAGCCTAAGGGATCCTGTTTGTCCCTTTTCTATTATGTGAAGTCATAGAAGGCACCATGTGTGAGGAACCAGCTTTCACCAATGGCTGAATCTGCTGGCATCTTGATCCTAGACTCCTTGGTCTCCAGAACTGTGAGAAATAAATGTTTGTTGTTTATCAGCCACACAGCATTTTTGTTAAAACAACCAGAAAAGACTAAGATATATTTTATTGATTCTTTTTAATTCCTGAAAAGGATTATTCACAGTTTCTTTAAATATTTCTCCTCTCAATTTCTATAACTGTTATTCTTAGTGTTTTATTATTTGTATATATTTTTATTCTACTTTCCATATCTCTTAAATTTAATAAAAATTTTTATTTACATTTTACTTCTTCCTTTTGGGTATTCAAGTGGGTCTTACAATTACGAATTCATTTTTCAGTTATATCAATTCAACTTTAACCATTGTACTCTTTATATAAACCACCTTATTTTTAACTCATTTTTTCTTTTTAGTTTTTCAATGTGTTTTTATTGTAGTTCACATTGAAAATATCTTGTTTCTTTTTTAATATATGTTAATTTGTATTATTACATTTATTTAAACTTTTTGATGTGTTTGTTCTAATGCTTCAGTATCTGAAAGACTGTTTTTACAATATGCTTTTTTTCCCCCTCTGGGAATCAGAGTTCTCTTCAATATCTTATTATTTCATTCTTGAGGACATTTCCTCCTGGAAGTATCAGCTATCCTGTCAAACAACAAGTATGAGAGGTGAGATCTCAGTTTATAGAGCCCTGTGGATTCAAGGAGGGAGAATGGACATGGACTATGATTTGAGAGCTCCAGAGGACAGAAAATCACAAATAATCACTCTTCATTTGGAAAAATTCTCATTAGAGTTTCAAGTTTTGTCTTTTGATAAAAGCCAAATTAAGAAAAGTGACTGAGGGAGGATCCAAGATGGCTGAATAGGAACAGCTCAGGAGTACAGTTCCCAGCAAGAACAACACAGAGGGTGAGTGCCCACCGCATTTCCAAACAAATTTTCAGTGCCCACACACCAGGAGATTCCCGGGGCTGAAAAGCACCACAAGTTTTCAGCACAGCAGTTTCAGCCAGTGCCTGGTTGGCACACAGAAACTCACACAAATCTGGGCAGCTGTTTCAACTGGTGCCTGGAATACCTGGGAGATGGAGCCGCCCATTCAACTGAAAGGAATGAGGCAGAGACAGGGAGCCAGGCGATCTGGCTTGGTGGGTACCACCCCCACAAAACAAGCAATCTGAAATGCTCTGGATTGAGACTTTGGCAGCAAGTGCAGCTGGACCCAGGATGGTCTAGCTCAGTGAGGGGAAGGACGACCACCACTACCGAGGCAGTCCGCCACTACCGAGGCAGTTCACAGAGCACAGGGCAGAGCCTGCGGCAGCTCAGCAATGCCTCTGCTGGCAGACTGTGACTAGACTACTCTGTGTGGGGCAGAGCATCTATGAAAAAAGGCAGCAGCACAATAGGAACTTATCATTAAAACCGACCTTCCTAGGACAGAGCACCTGGGAAAAGAGGCAGTTATGAGTTCCACTGCAGCAGACTTAAAAGTACCTGCCCAGCAGCTCTGCATGGAACAACTGGAGCTCCCAGCACAGCACTTGAGCTCCTATAAGGGACAGACTGTCTCCTCAAGCAGCTCCCCCCACCCCCGTATACCCAAAGAGACACCTCAAAAAGGAGAGCTCAGGCGGACATCTGGCAGGTACCCTTCTGGGATTAAGATAACAGAAGAAGAAACAGAAGCAACCTTTACTGTTCTGCAGCCCCCACGGGTGATCCCCCAGGCAAGTAGGGTCTGGAGTGGACCTCCAGCAGTCCTGCAGCAGAGAGGCCTGACTGTTAGAAGGAAAACTAAGAAATAGAAAGAAATAACTTCATCATCAACAAAAAGGATGTCCACTAATTTTTATCTGAATCTCTCACCTCTAACAAGGTGATATATTTACTATACTTTCTTAGCCCTCTTCCACACTCTCCTTTTTTAATTAGTTTGGATTATAAATAATTCTAATATAGAGACACATGCACAGGTATGTTCATTGTGCCACTCTTTACAATAGCAAAGGCCTGGAACCAACCCAAATGCCCATCAATGATAGACTGGACAAGGAAAATGTGGCACATACACACCATAGAATACCATGTAGCCATAAAAAATGATGAGTTTGTGTCCTTTGTAGGGACATGGATGAATCTGGAAACTAATTCTCAGCAAACTGACACAAGAACAGAAAATCAAGCACCGCATGTTCTCACTCATAGGAGGGTGTTGAACAATGAGAATACATGGACATAGGAAGGGGAGCATCACATACTGGCGTCTGTTGGGGGGGGGCAAGGGAGGGACAGCGAGGGGGTGGGGGTGGTTAGGGAGGGGATAACACAGGGAGAAATGCCAGATATAGGTGACAGGGGGGATGGAGGCAGCAAACCACATTGCCATATGTATACCTATGCAACAATCCTGCATGATCTACACATGTACCCCAGAACCTAAAGTACAATAAAAAAAAAAAAAAGAAAGAAAAATGACTATGTTCTATCAGCTATTGGTGAAAGTTCATTAAAATCTTTAATATAATTGTAGATTTGTCTATGTCACCATTTAGTATTGTAATATTGGGGTTCAGGGTGCCCTCAGCTCCCCTGAGAAGATGTTTCTCCAGGTTCTTGGTCTCCTGCCCTCTCAAGAATGAGAGGGGACCATGGCGCAGTGCACAGTAAATGCCGGACTCAAAAGTGTTTGTAGAAAGTGATTTATTTAGAAAGAGAAACAGGAGAAGGAGAGAGAAGAAACAGCTGACTCTTACACTGAGTGAGAGAATCCAGAAAGATGGAATCCAGGAGAGAAAAGTAGCTTCCAGACCGAGTGGAAGGGAATAGAGGGAGATGGAGTCTAGGAGAGGAAGACAGGTTTCCATGAGAGAGTGTGGAAGGGGACCCCAAAGGGGAAATCCAGGAGAGAGAAAACAACTTCCACGAAGGGAGTGTTAGTGGAAGGGGGACCCAGACATGGAGTCTGAAGGGCTGTGGAAGAGGGACTTTTTACCTGGGAGGAATGCCCCACCTTGTCTAAGACCCCAGGCCAATGAAAGGAGTTCCTTAGAACTTCCGCTGGAGTGACTTACTCTTAGTTTCTTCCTACGCCGTGAAATTTAAACATAAACCTTTAAGTCTCCCAGATGGAGAGAGATGGGAGTGGGGCATGGTGCTAGGAAGTTCTTGCCCTTAAAACTACGTCCCCTTGTGGACCCAGAAAAAGAACACCTTCCCTCATTCCCCCTCTCTGAACAGGAAAGCCCGACTTCTGTTGGAATTATGGACGTTGATCCTCTTTAACTACTTCCTGCTGAAATGGGGCATAGAAAGGCCCCTCCAGTTGAGGTTTCCTCCAGAGGGGGAGCCTTTCAGGGGTGCAGGTTGATCCTGAGGTTCACGATAGAGCCCACAAGCCAAGGACCATCCAGGGTTCCAGCGGCAGGATTATTTTGTGACCTTATGGTTCTATAAGAAATGAATGTGACAAGGTGGCTAAAGATGAGAGGCCCAGAGGCCAACAAATATAGACTGGTTATAAACGAGACTAGGAGAGCAGAGCCAGGACAGTCAGTTGTTAAATAAGCTTCACAATACTTAACTGGTTTACAAAATAGCAGCATTTTTCCTAGAAAGAGACAGGTTCCCTTCCCACTATGAAAAGGATAATCGGAGTTTGAGAGGTATCAAATTTGAGGGTTATAGTCCTATTAATGCCAGGATATAAATGAGACTTATGCGTGGTTACTTCTCTGAGGATCTTGTTGGAAGAGCAGATGTAGATCCTCTAAAGGCTCGCAGGGATATGAAGGGTTGTCTCCTGGAACTTCAGGCTGTGCAGTGGAGGGTCTATGACTTTCCTCAGGAGGTATCCAAGGCTTCAGCCAAGTGTGATGAATCATGAGTTAATTTCCACTACCTTAACTGCCATTGGAATGGACAGAATGACCAAAAATGGTCCTTCTCAGGATGGGCCTAGAGAGGGAGAGTCTGAGGGGAGAGAATTAACAAGCACCAAGTCTCCAGGGCAGGAGAGAAATACTGAGAAGGCCATGCAGTGTCCAAGAGAAGATTAATTTCCTGGATCTCTGTGTTCAGCTTTACCTGGGGCTCTGGGAGGGTGATGGCTTGTGCTGGCACTTGCTCCAGGCACTCTCAGTACTGCCATTGGGTCATCTAGTCAGACACCTCAGGCCCTGGGGACCTTCACCCCCCTGGGACAGTGTGCTTTCTAGTGATTCCCTTGGCACGCGGGCATGGAAGAGATGGTGGTCCATTCCTCTGGGGACAATTTCTTACAAAATGTCCCTTCAGACCCCACTGGTAACAAGTTCTGCCAGACTGGTGGCTAACCCAAGCCTTTCCCTCATATGAGCCCCTGGGATCTGCTTGCCCAAAAGCGATGATTAGGCAGCAGCCTTTCTCTGATGTCTCCTATTCCTTTCAGCTGTTACTTCTGGTCTCTATCATAAAACAACGAGGTTGCCTGGTTCAGTAATGATTCTAGACTCTGTTCTGGTCCCATAGTCAGCTTTTGAAGCTTCCTCCTGATATCTGCTGCTGACTGAGTAATAGACTTGTCCTTTAGTATTAACTGACCCTCTATAGAGTCTGGTGACAGGGGGGTATACCTCCTTAAAGCTTCTTGCAATCACTCAAGGAAAGCTGTTGGGTTTTCTTCCCTTCCCTTTGGGGGTTAGGCTTTCCACTCGGCAGAGGGTAATTTGGCCACGCTGCTTGGCAGAGAAAAATAAGCCGCCTCCTCCTTAAAGACTGTGTGCTAAATTGGACCCAATTTTCCAGTATACACTTTAATGGGGATTTGAACTTGGGAAGATTGGCACCCATCTGAAATCGAACACAAGGAATGCCAGCATTCCTGGTTAAAGAAATTACAGCCCCTTCGACCTAAGGCATGCCCCAGGTAAAATGGTTACTAAAATGAAACGTCTTTTAGTCAGTACCCCAAAATTTCGTGTGCCCAAGATGCATGATCCATCTTATCAGAGGGCCTCCTATGTGTTGGATTTGAATCACGACCTACCAGCATCATAGGACCACTCTCACTGCCTGCATGACCTCCAGTGACTACCATAGAGGCGTGGAATGAGAGGAGCTATTGGGTTGGGTAGTCATGTACCAATGAGCCCCGATGAGGCCCGTAAGGCTCAGGAGATGGGTATCAATATTTCTCAGCAAAAGCCCAATTTACACAGGCTAATTTATAAAACTGTCCCAGAAGGGTAAACTTCTACGGAGGAACCATTAGAGCACACAGTTCAAAGAAGGCAGGCCACGTGGCTGAGGCTGGAATAATACCCTCAGGACCCGGGCCTCCTCTCCCCTAACCCATCTTCCCTTATAGGAAAATGCTCTTAAGGTTGTGAGACCTGCCATTGACTATTTGGGCCTGGAACCAATTTAACTATGATCTTCTAGATGGAAAAGTTCTACCAGAGAGAGCTGATCCTAAGCAAGACAAATTATACACCAAACACAAAGTCTCATAGCCTTCAGCTTCTGAATTTCCCCCAAAAGGTTTCACCCAGTCAAGACTGACTTCACTAGGGGTTTAAACCAGTAACCTTGCAGTTGCAGGCCCTACACCTTAACCAACTGTGCAAACAGGCAAATTGTATTAAGAGAAGGCAAAAAACTTTCTTAAGCCGTATTTTGAATGAGAATGCTGCGCCCTGAGGCGTCGTGGCCTGCCTAAAAGCCGGGCGGGGCTGATGGCCAGCAGCTGCTTCTTTTTCCTCAGCTTCACAGGCAGAGGAAAAAAGCCGCTTGCCAAGTCAGTTTAAAAGCGGCATTTGAAGCAGTTATTGGGCCGACAGTAAGTTCCTCTGCCTGCTAGGCTTTTGGTTGCCATGTTGACCCTGCCAGAACCAGGTGTGCAGTTGGGCCACTCCCTGAGCCGCTGCCCACATAGAGACCCGCGGCAGGCAGGTGAATGTCCTGGGGGAGACTTCTTACCCTGCTGCCTGGGACTGGGGAATGCCGGAGAGGCCCACCAGAGCCATGCCTCAGGCTGCTGGGCTCCCTGGTCCCCGCAGGCTCTGGTTGTACCTCGCCCCTCCCTGCTGTTTTCTCCAGTCCGCGGCTGCGCACTCGGTTCCGCCCCTGAGGCTGGGCTGTTCCCCCGCGGCAAGGAGCGAAAGGCCGGAGGACAGTGCTCGCCTGCTCTGCCCTGCAGGCTCCCTTAGGTTTTGGTCCCAGAGATAATATCCGAGGGGGTACAGAAGGAGACAGAAAGCAGAGAGAGAGCTTGAAGGTAAAAAAACTGCACTTTTAAATCTGGCTGGCCCGCCCCACTTAAGACAGGCTGGGCCATTCCGCTGCTCTGGTTCCACACAGCCCTGCCTGGCTGGGAACGTTTCAGGTGTTCTTAAGGAGACAGGACAGAATGGGGCCAGTTTTACTCACAATTTTTAAGTTTTCTTCACCGGCTGTACCCCTTTCCTGGCTGTACCTCTCTTCTGGTGTACCCCTTTCCTGGCTGGCTTGCCAAAATGTAATATTGGAGTTCAGGGGTTCAGGGTGCCCTCAGCTCCCCTGAGGGGATGTTTCTCCAGGTTCTTGGTCTCCTGTCCTCTCAAGAATGAGAGAAGGGGGACCACAGCACAGTGGACAGTAAATGCTGGACTCGAAAGTGTTTGTAGAAAGTGATTTATTTAGAGAGAGAAACAAGAGAGGGAGAGAGAAGTAGCTAACTCTCGCATTGAGTGAGAGATCCTGAAAGATGGAATCCAGGAGAGAAAAGCAGCTTCCACACTGAGTGGAAGGGAATAGAGAGAGATGGAGTTTAGGAGAGGAAGACAGGTTTCCATGAAGGGAGTGTTCGTGGAAGGGGACCCAAACGTGGAATCCAGAGGGGTGTGGAAGAAAGGGACTTTTAACCTGGGAGGAACCCCCACCTCGTCTAAGGCCGCGGGCCAATGAAAGGAGTTCCTTAGAACTTCCACTGGAGTGATTGACTCTTAGTTTCTTCCCTCACAGGTGGAGGGGAGATGGAAGTGGGGCATGGTGCTAGGAAGCTCTTGCCCTTAAAACCCCGCCCCCTTGTGGATCTGGAAAGGAAACACCTTCCCTCAGTATGTCAGTTTTTATTTGATATGTTTTCAAATATATAATTGTGTGCACATAGACTTAAGATTTTTTATGCCTATCTGATGGATTGTCTCCTTTATTATTATCAAATGCACCCAATAACTCTGGCAATGCTTCTCATTTCTTTCTTGAAACATTCTGTGTCACAGAATTTATGATTTATTTCTACTAATTATCATATCATTAAAAATGAGTCTGGTTCTTATTTTATTGAAATATCTGTTCAATTTAAATTTAATTATCTATATACTTGGTCAATAGCTATCATCTTGAAATTTGTTTTACATGTGACAGATCTCTTTATGTTTATTATTCTATCACTTCTTGTCTTTGAATTAGTAAAATAGTTTTGTTTTATTTTTTCTATCTATAATACATTATTTTATTGTTCTTATGCATATACATTCTTTTGTTATTCTCTGTGGTGACTTTAGAGATTTTTAGATAGTGGATAAATGATTTAAAGTCATAAAGCTGTTGGTCTTTATCACTTCCTTGATAATGCCAGTTCCTAGAACTCTATAATTCTATGACTACTCTCATCATTTGCCTTACTCTTGTCATGCACATTAATTCTGTAGGATTTTTAATTCCACAACACATTACAGTTATTATTTTGCATATATAATATGCTTTTTCTATTTTAGGCTAGTCAAATGAAATTGTAGGATATGCAGTATAAGTGATCCACCCACCTCCACCACCCAAAGTGCTGGAATTACAGGCGTGATCCACCATGCCTGGCCTCTGGTATTCTTTTGATTAGTGTTACCATTGTATATCTTTCTCCATCACTTTACCTTTAACCGAGCTGCCTCTTTATATTAAGGCAGGTTTTGTAGACAACATATAGTTGGCCCCTCCTCCCTTCCCTATTATGACAATTTCTGTCTTTTAATTAGCATATTTAGGACACTAAATTGGTATAGTTGGATTAATATGTACTATGTTTGCAAATATTTTATATTAATTGCAGTTGTTCTTTGCTTATCTTCTCTTAATTTTCTTCCTGCTCTGGTTTTAATTGAATATTTTATATGATTTTATTTATTATCCTCTCTTAGCATATCAATGAGCTGTGTTTACATGCTCCTACGTTGTTGGTTTTCACTGTGATTTGTGTTTAATGTTTGCTGTAGCTATGGGTGCCAGAGGGTTCAATTTCTCTAGTATCTTCATTTTTATTTATTTATTTATTTATTTTGTAGCACTTCCGTGCTTTATTTTGGGGGAACAATTTTAAACAGCAAAATCACCAAGAAAAAGCATACAAATGTACAAATATGTCACTAAATAGACTACAAAAAAAGTTATCTGTTTATAGTATGAGAGCTGAAACAAGATGGCAGAATGTTGCCCTGTTTACCCTAGCTAGGAATGTTTTCATCACATGATTAAATTTTTCAGGTCTCTGCACAGTGTCTTTCTTTTTTTCCTTTTCTGTTATCTTTGAATTTCCCTAGGAATCCTTTTAAAAACAGATTCTGTGTCTTGCAGCTCTTTTAGTTGCAATTCAATGTTCTTATACTGTAGCCTTTATGATTTGTGGTAAGGTGAGGGGGAGGGGGAAGCCTTTGATAATCTTTTGATTAAAATCAGTCTTTTAGTGCCCTGCATCCCTCAGCTGTGACCTTTTAAATGCTTCTCAGCTTTGTTTTTTTCTTCTGTGGGGAAGACAGGAAGGATAGATGGTAGTGGAGTTGGCTAATTGTCTTTTCTGCAGGTCAGATAAGGCTCTGATCAAGTCTTTTCAATTGGAGAGTAGGTTTTTTTTCTTTATGAAGAATGCTCTGGTATTTTTCAAAATGGATACTCACTAATCTCCCTGCCAGAATCAAGAGGGTATTTTTATTAGGTCTTTACTTTGAGACCCTGGCAGAGTTCCTAGAGGTAAAATCATGAAATGATGGGGCCCCCCAGACATTTTTCACTCTCAAGCTAGTCTACCTACCCTCAGCTTCCAGTAGTTCATGAAAATGGCCATTTATGTGTTTCTAGCAGATTATGGCTCCAACAGCTTCTGTTCTAGGTAAGCAGATCTCAGGTGTGCCTCTGTATTCACCTGTCTTTCCTAATTTCAGGGTGATGATTTGCCCTGTGATTTCGATTCTCTGATAGATTTTAAAAAGTCATTGATTTTCAGTATATTCAGATTTTGTGTTGTTCTAAGGACAGCATTGATGACTTCCAAGGTTTTTTATATAGCACAACTCTAGAATTCTAATTGCTTTATATTTTTATTGCAAATTTGTAGGCAACACATTCTGGCAGTTTCTGTCTGAAAAACCTCTTTATTTTACCTCCATCAAGGTGCAATGAAAAATACTTATACTGGGTAAAGAATTCTAGGTTAGCAGCTTTTTCCTTTCAGTTCTTTAATTGTGTCATTCCATTGTGTTCTGCCTTTAGTCTCTTATTTCTCCACTGAAGATAATGTGGTCTTTCTCCTCTCTTGTTGCTTTTAGGATTTTTTTCTTTCTTATTGCTATTCATCAGTTTTACCATGATAAGCCTAGAATAGGCTTTGTTTATCCTTCTAGGGATTCCTGGAGATTTTTAAAGATGCTCAGACATGACTCTCTCTCTCTCCTCTCTCTCTCTCCCTCTCTCTCCCTCTCTCCCTCTCTCCCTCTCTCCCTCTCTCTCCCTCTCTCTCCTCTCTCCCTCTCTCTCCCTCTCTTCCACTGACTCTTATTACACATTTTATAGATCTCTTTTTGTACATTGTTTTGTGTTTCCAATAATCTGCACCTTAGTTTTCTCATACTGTCTCCTGCCATTTCTAATTTGCTGTTAAACATATTAATGTTCTAGTTTTAGGCATTATATTTTAACTTCCAGAATCTCAGTTGTGTATTTTTTCTTGTATATTTTAATTGTCTGAAGAAACTTTTAATATTTTCAATAATTTGTTTACAAATTTTTCTGAACATATAAATTATAATAATTTAAAAGTCTTTGTGTACTAACTCCAATGTGTATATATTATATTCATTAAAAATCTACTTATTTCTTCTTGGCTTTGGTCATGTCATCTCTTGGCATACCTAATAATTTTTTATTGAATATTTCTGATAATGTTATTATGCTCTGAGACTATTGCCCCCTTTTCATACTGAGTAAATAGGATTGGGTACTGGATGACATTGTAATAAGGCTCAGTCTAGCTCTTGTTTGTTCTGTTCCCAGAGCCTTGCCTTTGTGGGCTTCTCGGTAAAAATATGCTTGTATTCACTGGAACCCCTCTTGCTAGTCTTTGTCCTCTCAGAACTGCAAGATGACATAAAATTCTTTGCTCTTTTAACAGATTTTTGCCTCAACTTTTTAGTATTCTGGAACTGAAGATATTTAGAATTATGTCCGTATTTAAAAAGACACCACTTCTGTGTTTGAGACCTCACAATTTTTTGCTTTTGTCTCCCCCAATGTCATATGTTGGCTTATAGTTCACCTTTCCCTGCAGATGTCCTCTGTCCTAAGAAGACAGGATTTTCCCCCAAATCAGTAAAATGCCACCATGGTAAAATTTGCTTCAGATCATTAGTTCAGCAGTCCTGGTATATTTACTGGAGACTCTTCCCCTAAAAGGCCTTTGTTTCCTGAGATAGCACACAGTTCAGCTGTGGCTTTCATTTAGCTCCCTTGTTTCTTGCCTCATAGAGCCTCAAAATTTATCCAATGTGTCTGGTATTGAGAATCTCCTTTTCTCAATTTTTGGCACATTAGTTGACTTGACAGTGCAAAGCCCTACTATTTTCTCAGCAGACATTGCCTCCTGGAGACAACTGCACCAAAATTCTTTATTTTACCTGCTGTGTACCAAGAGGAATAAGCAAAAGCAGAACTCCAGCTACCTCTTTCCTAGTTTATCCTCCAACAATAACCCCAAATACGTAGTTTGCAAATATTTTCTCCCTTTATGTGAGTTGTCTCTTCATTTTGCTGATGGTTTCCTTTGCTGTGCAGAAGCTTTCAAACATGGTATGATACCATTTGTCCATTTTTGCTTTAGTTGCTTGTACTTTTGGGTATTACTCAAGAAAGCTTTGCCTAGTCCAATGTCCTGAAGAGTTTCCCAAATCTTTTCTTTTAGCAGTTTTATAACTTGAGGTCTTAGATTTAAGTCTTTAATCTAGTTTGATTTGATTTTTGTGTATGTTGAAAGATAAGGGCCTACTTTCATCTTTTACATATGGATATCCAATTTTCCCAGCACCATTTATTGAAGAGATTGTTTTTTCCCCCAATGCATGTTCTTGGAACTTTTGCCAAATATGAGTTAATTGTAGATACATGGATTTATCCCTGGATTCTCTATTCTGTTCCACTGATCTATGTGTTTGTTTTTATGCCAGTATCATGCCATTTTGGTTACTATAGCTCTGTAGTATTAAGTTAAAGTCAAGTAATGTGATTCTTCCTTTTTTGTTTGTTTTGCTTATATTAGATTGGGCTCTTCTGGGTCTTGTGTGGTTCCATATAATTTTAGGATTTTTTTCTATTTTTGTGAATAAATCTTCTGTAATTATTATTACTTGTTTTCTTCTACTAAGTTTGGATTTGGTTTGCTTTTGCTTTTCTAGTTCTTTAAGATGCATTGTTAGGTTGTTTATTTGAAGTTTTTAAAATTTTTTGATGTAGGCATTTATAGCTATAAATTTATAGCTGTAGTACTATAGTTCTTAGTACTGACTTTGCTGTTTCCCCTAGGTTTTGGTATGTTGTGTTTCCATTATGATTTGTTTCAAAAGATTTTTAAAAATTTTCATAATTTCTTTATTTTAATTTCTTTATTGATCCACTGATCATTCAGGACTATATTTTTAAATTTCTGTGTATTTATATGGTTTCCAAACTTCCCTTTGTTATTGATTTCCAGTTTTATTTTCATTGTGGTCAGAGATAATGCTTAATATTATTTCAGTTTTTTTTTGAATACTTTAAGACTTTTATGATATAACGTATGGTCTATCCTTGATAATAATCCGTGTGCTGAGGAAAAGAATGTGTATTCTGCAGCCATTGAATGAAATGTTCTGTAAATATCTATCAGGTCCATTTGTTTTACAGTGCAGATAAATTTTGATGTTTCTTTATTGATTTTCTGTCTGGAAGATCTATTCAATGCTGAAAGTGGGATGTTGAAGTCTCCAGCTATTATTGTATTAAAGTCTGTCTCTCTCTTTAGCTGTACTATCTGGCTTCTCCAGTGTTGAATGCATGCATATTTACAAATATTATATAAACTTGCTGACTTGACCCCTTTATCATTATATAGTGACTTTCTTTGTCTCTTATAGTTTCATCTTGAAATCTATTTTGTCTGATTTACATATAACCATTCCTATGCTTTTTTGGGTTTAATTGGCATTGAATATCTTTTTCTATCCTTTTATTTTCAGTGTATGTGTGTCTTTATAGGTGAAGTGTATTTCTTGTAGGCAACAGATCATTGGATTTTGTTTTTTCATACATTCAGCCTTTCTATGTCTTTTGACTGGAGAACTTAGACCATTTACATTCAGTGTTATTATTGATAAGTAATGACTTATGCATATCATTTTTTTGTTTATCTTGTGGTCTTCTCTTCCTTCTTTATTCCATTCTTCTTTTTAGTGAAGGTACTCTTCTCTGGTGGTATGATTTAATTTCTTGCTTTTTATTTTTTGTGTATCCATTATGTATTTTTGATTCAATGTTATCATGAGGCTTGCAAATACTATCTTATACCCCATTATTTTAAACCGATAACAATTTAGTACTGTTTGCATAAACAATCAAACAAAAGAAAATAAATACAAACTCTATAGCTTAACTTCATCTCTCTGCTATTTAACTTCTTATTATACTGTATATGTCATGAAAAGTTGTAATTATTATGTTGGATTGGTTCATCATTTAGTTTTTCTACTTAAGATAAGAGTGGTTTACACACCACAGTTAGAGTGTTATAATATCCATGTTTTTCTGTGCACTATTACCAGTGAGTTTTGTACCTTCAGGTTGTTTTTTATTGCTCATTAATTTTCATGTCTTTCTGACTGAAGTTCTCATTTTATAATTTCTTGTAGGGATGTCTGGTGTTAATGCAATCCCTCAGCTTTTCTTTGTCTAGGAAGGTGTTTATTTCTCCTACATATTTGAAAAATATTTTCACCAATGTACTATTCTAGGCTAAACTTTTTTCCTTCAGCATTTCAAATATGTCATGCAAGGCCAGGTGTGTAATCCCAGCATCCAGGGAGGCCAAGGCAGGCAGATCACTTGAGGTCAGGAGTTCGAGAACAGCCTGACCAATACAGTGAAACCCCATCTCTACTAAAAATACAAAAATTAGCCAGGCATGTCTGTGGGTGCCTGTAATTCCAGCTACTTGAGAGGCTAGGAAAATCTCTTGAACCTGGGTGGTGGAGGTTGCAATGAGCCAAGATCGCACCACTGCACTCCAGCCTGGTCGACTCTGTCTCAAATACACACACACACACATATATACACACACATACACACAGACACACACACACACACACATATATGTCATGCCACTATCTCCTGGCTTATAAGGTTTCCACTGAAAAGTCTGCTGCCAGACATATTGGACCTCCATTGTATGTTATTTGTTTCTTTTCTCTTGGTTCTTTTAGGATTTGTTCTTTATCCTTGACCTTTGGGAGTTTGGTTATTAAATGCCTTGAGTAAGTCTTCTTTGCATTAAATCTACTTGGTGTTCTATAACCTTCCTGCACTTGGATATTGATATATTTCTCAAGGTTTGAGAAGTTCTCTGTTATTATTCCTTCAAACGAACTTTCTGGTCTCATTTCTATCTCTACCTCCTCTTTAAGGCCAATAACTCTTAGATTTGCCTTTTTTGAGGCCATTTTCTAGATCCTGTGTGCATGCTTCATTATTTTTTATTCTTTTTTCTGTTATCTCCTCTACTGTGTATTTTCAAATAGCCTATATTGAAGCTCACTATTTCTTTCTGCTGCTTGATCAATTATGTTATCAAAATACTCTGACGCATTCTTCAGTATGCCAATTGCATTTCTCAACTCCAAACTTTGTGCTTAATTCTTCTTATTTCAATCTCTTTGTTAAATGTATCTGGTAGAATTCTGAATTCCCCCTCTGTGTTATCTTGAATTTCCTTGAGCCTCCTCAAAACAGCTATTTTGAATGCTCTGGCTGATATGTCACATATCTTTGTTACTCTAGGATTGCTGCCTTATTTAGTTTGTTTTGTGAGGAGATGTTTTCCTGGGTGGTCTTGATGCTTGTGGATGTTTGTCTGTATCTGTGCATTAAAGGGTTAGGCATTGTAGTCTTCTCAGTCTGAGCTTGTTTGTACTCATCTTTCTTGGGAAAGCTTTCCAGGTATTGAAATGAATATAGGTGTTGTGATCTAAGCTGTTTCTGCTTTAGGGGATACCCTATGCCCAGTAATGCTGTGGTACTTGCAGACTTGTAGATGTACCACCTTGATGGTCATGGGTAAGATCTAGAAAAATTCTCTGCATTACCAAGCAGAGACTCTTATGCTTGTTCCTTACATTTTTCCAAACAAATAGAATCTCTCTGTCTCTTCTCTGAGCCACCTAGAGCTAGGAGTGGAGTTACACTTAAGCACCCTTGTGGCTACCATCACTAGGAGTGTATTGGTTCAGACCTGAAGACTGCACATCACTGGGTCTCACCCATGGCCCACTGTAAGCCACTACCTGGTTTAGCCTATGTTTGCTCAAGACCCTGGGGCTCTACAATTAGCAAGCAGTGAGGCCAGTCTGGCGTGTGTCCTTCCTTTCAGGGTGGTGAGTTCTTTTAGGCCCTGGGCGGGTCATGAGGTACTGTCCAGGAGCCAAAATATTCAGAAGTCTACTTGGTATTCTATTGTATTGTGGCTGAGCTGGCACTCAAATCATGAGATGCAGTCATTCCCACTCTTCCTTTCCCTTACCACAGTCAGAGAAACCTCACTCCATACTCACTACCATCACGGGCCCAGGCTACTGCTGATGTTCACTCAAGGTACAAGGGCTCTTCATTGAGCTTGTGGGAAATGCTGTCTGGCCTGCGACTCAGCCTTTAAAACTGAGCTCCCCCTCTGACCCAGAGCACATCCAGAAATTCCACCCAAGACCCAAGGCATGGAACTGGGGACCCAAAGACCCTGCTTGGTGTACTATCCCTCTGTGGCTGAGCAGGTACGTAAGGTGAAAGAGAAAGCTCCCTCTACTTTTACCTCTGCTTTTCTCAGGTAGAAGGAGTTTCTTGTCATATCTTCCATAGCTGGGAATGTGCTGAGACTCACCTGAAGCCAGCAAATCTCAGAGTCTCACCCAAGGCTCATGGCATACTACTTGAGTTTTGCTGCTGACTATTCAGGGGCCAAAGGCTCTTTAGTCAGCAGGTGGGGGTCCTGCCAGGACTAGGTTTTTCTCTTTAAGGCATGGGTTCCCTTCTAGATCAGGGAGTGTCTAGAAATGTTATCTAGGAGCTAGGACCTGGAATAGGGGCCTCACAACTGTGCCCAATGACTTATGCTACTGTGGCTGAGCTGGTATCCAACATGGAAGATACAGTCCTGTTACTCTTTCTTCTCCTGTCCTCAAGTGAAAGAAAGGTGTCTCTTGTAGCCATGAGTATGCAGCTTGAGGTTAGGGGATGGATGACACTAGCCTTCCATTAGCCACCCTAGCTGGTGTCTCAATAGGCTGCATGCCTCTTAAGTCCACTGGCTCCTAGCCCAGTTCAGCAAAAGAACTTGCCTAGCAGTTGCAGTCCTTGTGTTTAGAATTCCTATTAAATTTGTTTAGGACCTCTATACGCTTTAGTCTGTGGTGGCAAGGCTTGCCAAAACTCAAGTTCTGGCCATTGGGATGGTCAATTTTCCTCTGGCTAGGGCTAGTCTGAATATTCCTTCTGTGGGCAAGAATCAGCTGACTTCAGCCCAGTTTTGCTTTCTCTTGTGACAGGGCAGCACTGAGTTCAATGTAATGTCTCACAGTTGCTGCACTTTCCCCTCTCCCAAGTTCACGATTCTCTCTGTGCCATGGGGACATTACCTGGGGATGGAGGAGGGATGGCAATGGCAGTTCAGAAATGTCTTTTTTACCTGCTTCAGTGCCTCTTTTAGCAACATGAAGTTAAAACCAGGTACAGTGAGGGCTCACCTGATTTTTGGTTCTTATGAAGACGCTTTTCTGTGCAGATAGTTGTTAAATTTTGTGATCCTGTAGGGAAGATGATCAGTGGAGCCTTCTATCTGGCCATGATGCTCCACCCCTCCTCCCTATCTAGTTTTTCTATTGTTACTCTTGGAGGAGGGAGTCAACTATCATACCTTTCTAACATCTTAGTAGAAAACTAATCTAGAATTCTTCTTAAATATGTTAATTTATTTTGTAATACTTTTATTACTTTATAGTTATACTTATATTACTTTCTATGGCTAGCTAAGTCTTATGACCTAAAAATGAAATCACTATTTTAAAATAGCATAGATAAAGTAATGAAAATAACTAAATCCTAACTCACAATAGATAACATGATATTTCTTATTTTTTATCTATGTTTTACCTTTTCATCTATGTGCTTGAAATACTACCTATGTATCTATCCAATAACTTGAAGCAAAATGACTGTGTTTATATATGGGAGCAAGGGGATGGAATTGTTATATCCAGGTTCCGAGACCCTTTTCACAAGTAAGGAATTTAAATTTGGGTTGAGGGGCTAAGGCCCAATAATTTACATTTTTAGCAAGCCTCTTCTATGAAGACTTTGATTCATGTTTCATTTTGAGAACCACTCCTCTAAAATCTTTGAAACACTCGTATTTATTTTCTAAAATGTTCATTCAAATGCAAATGCAAAAATGTTATTACTATAATTGTCATGATTAATTTAAAATTAGTAATGAGGTTGTGTGTGGTAGCTCATGCCTGTAATCCCAGAACTTTGGGAGTCCGAGTTGGGCAGATAACTTGAGACCAGGAGTTTGAGACCAGCCTGGCCAACACGGTGAAACCCCATCTCTATTAAAAACACAAATATAAGCTGGGCATGGTGGTGCAGGCTTGTGATCCCAGCTACTTGAGAGGCTGAGGCATGAGACTAGCTTAAACTCAGGAGGCAAAGGCTACAGTGAGCTGAGATTGCACCACTGCACTCCAGTCTAGGTGACACAGCGAGACGTTGTCTCAAAAAAACAAAGATTAATGAATTTGACTTTAGTTTTCTTGGTTTGGTTATTTGTTAATTACACTAGTTTAATTAATTCTTCATGTCAACAAATGTATGATTTCTGTTTTCACTTCTTTTCATATTCCTATCTGGAAGGCAAATCTTTTATCAATGCAAGGTATGGCCCACCTGTCACCATTGCATATTGCATTGACTTGCTAATGTCATATTTTTGAAATAATGCTATATTCAATTCTGTTTTCAGCCTGTCATTTGGGAGTTTTTTAAGGCTAAACATTTCTAAAGGACTTATACCTAGTAAGTTTTGCTTAGGATGTGCACAAGCATTATCTCCACTTGTGAAAAAGGACAATCTCAGTAATACAGACAAACACACATTTGTTATGGGAGAGGGAGTGGAGAGTGTAGAAATATATATGTACTTTAATGTATTCTCTGGGGAATCCACTTCTTTGAAGTTAGACGGCTTTTTGTTTTCAACCCTTCAAACAAAAAATCTAATTACCTTAACTTTTCCCAGACAACTGAATTGACCAGTTCATTGCTTCTAGGGTCCCTAAACTCATTCTTTAAGATGGGGAAGGGCTTTCTTCAGTGATTCTATTATGGTTTTGGTATCTCTTTTGGTGAAAAAGAGTTTAAAAGCCTAAACATTTCATCTCTCATGTAGCCTCCTCATACAAATTTATTTATTTATGTACTTAAAAGTCTTCATATAATATCTGTTTTCCTCACCTTTACAAGAACAATCCCTGGACCACAGGGAGGTACTCAGTTCAGATATCTTGTATCTCTGAGTTTGGGGTTAGAATTTTAAGAACTTTTCACTGTCATTCTCATATACAATCTACAGGCAAGATATATTTTCCTTAAAATATTTTCCTGCTGAATTTTAAATATGTAGCAAGTATTAACCCAAAAACTTGTGTGTAAAACAAACTAGTGACTAATTTGCTTTCCTTCTTTTCAATTGCCATAATTCTGGCTCTGAGTTTCTTTCCCACTAGGTTGGTGGGAAATATTCCTTGTATCTCACTGCCATTTTTACTGGGTTAGAAACAAAAATATGAATTCAGCAAGGCATTGGGAACTGAAATGCAGAGTGGGAAAAGAGAAATTTTAAAGACGTAAGTGATTGCTGACATATGAATAAAATTTATCTCCCCCAAAAAGTTCAGTGAAGTATAACCTCACATATCTGAGAAACACATCTGGCTTCAAGATGGCAAGCTAAGTATATGAGAGAGACCAAGAACAGATTAAATCTAAATGGTACTAAAAATCCTGTCCTGCATGAGTATTAAAAGTTTAAAGCAAATAACTGTTCTTGAAATAAACTTTAAAAATTCTATATTTATGTAAAAGTAACTGGAATGAAGAAAATATAATCAGGCAAATAATAGAATATTTTTTAAAAAAGAAGAGAAAGAATATCATATATGTAGGGCATGATATAAGATGGCGGGAGTAAGTTCAAATAAATAAATGAACAACAATAATAAATTAATTTTGGTTAAATTATCTTAGCTCTTTATAGTTAAAAATCAAACTGCATTTTATTTACTAGATCCATGCCTAAAACAAAGTGCCACCACATTGTGAAAAATAAATAAATATTTAAAAAAAGAGTCTAGCAAATGCTAACAAAAAGAAAATAACTAAATTCTATTAACAATGATATAATGATCAGAATTCAAGGCACAACAATTAAAAAGATTGTCTTTAAAACTGTCACCTTTCTAATAATGATTACATTCAAAAGGCAGGTGTGTAAGTTGGGTGTCCGAAACATAACTGGAGAAGCCCATGCAATCAAAACTAAGGAATAGCATCAGCTCAACTTGACTGTAAGAAGAATTTGAATAATCAGTCCAATTTAAATAATTAAAGGACTTGTAATCTCTGAGGGGAAAAAGAAATACAAAGTCTGACATATCAATAACTATTGTTCTTATGTACATGACGTATGAAATAAAACAAAAATTTATGAGACATGCAAAGATGTATATTTTCCTTTGGTTCTTCAGATGTGGTTTCCTTTTCTTCTTTGAGCACATTTAGGACAGCTCATTTAAAATCTTTGTCTAGTAAGACCAATGTCAAGATATGCTCAGGAAAAGCTTCTGTGAATTGCTTTTCTCCCCCTGAGTATGAGCCATACTTTCTTGTTTCTCTTTATGTATCATATATATATTTCTAAATACTGGACATTTAAAATAGATTTGTTGTTATTGCTGTTTGTTATTAGTGCTTGTGTTGTTGCTGTTTCTTGTTAAATACTTTTAAATCTCTATTATTTTAAATGTGTGGCTACAGAAGTCTGCTCAATTAGGTTAATGGTTGGCTAATGAATGACAGAAATTTCTTTAAATGCTGGCACCACAAGTCTAACAGATTTTGCCAAGAGTCTCTGTGTGATTTGTGGTGCAGTTTCAATGTCCAGGCAGACAGTTTAAAAGTCCACCTTAACTTTTACTTCTTACTTGTGTAGACCTTCAATTTCATACAGAAATGAGAGCTTATGGCCATCTTTCATCTTTCCAGGCTATACTTAGAGCCCTACATGTGCACATGTCCTTCCAGATTCCTAAGAATATGTCAGAGTTTTTCAGTCACCTATGTATATCTCATTCCCAAGCTTTTCCTTTGATGGTTTTGGATCTGCTTGTTTGTCCTAATCGTTATTGCCACCTGAGATATTAAATAATTGTGGCTGATTGTTTTTGACAAAGCAGCTTCAGAGAAAAGGCTATTTACACTGGGTCAGCTCAATGTCAGATAAACTAAAGATAAGCTTTGCTAGTGGGACTGCTCAGAAAGCTCCAGAAGGTCAAATAATGACAGTTTTCTTGAAATTAGAATTTTGAGAAGATTCCACCCTGTTCTTTGCCTTTTACATGCTCCTAGGTTGTTGGTTTTCACTGTGATTTGGGAACTATTACTTTTCAAAGCTACCAAAGGCCTAGTACAAAGGTGATGGAATTGGGAAAGTTAAAATAGTACAAACTTCACTATTCTTACTAAGATTCAGCCAATATTCTTGAATAGACACTCCCAGGTTGTTGAATGCCTTTAGTTAATTTCCAGTCTTCTGAAAATGTTGATTTTTGACAAATTTTTGCCAGTATTATGACTGCTTTTATGGAGGAGAGGTTTGTTGGAGGTCCTTACTGAGCCATTCTTGCTGACATCCAGCAAAGAGTTCTTAGATTTGACACCAAAAAGCATGAGCCATAAAATTTTAAAAGATTGATAAATTTGATCTCATCAAAATTAAATGTTTTCTCTTTGGAAGACTTTATTAAGAGAATGACAAGAGAGGTCAAACAGTTGTGGGGTAGGGGGGTGGAATTTGCATATCACATGTCTTTCAAAGAACCTGTATCTAGAATACATGCAGAACTCTCAAACTTCAACATTAAAAAACAAACAGTACCATTAGATGGTGGGCAAAAACTTGAACTGATATTTTACCAAAGAGGATATATAGATAAAAAATAATCACATGCAAATATGTTCAACATTGATAGCTATTAGATAAACGAAAATTAAAGCCACAATGGAATATCACCATGCAACTATCAGAATACTGAAAAAAAATAGTGATAATAACAAGTGTCAGTGAAAACATGGAAAACTAGGTTTCTTATAGATCACTGGTGGGAATATAAAATGTCACAGGCACTCTGGAAAATAGTCTGGTGGTTTTCTTTGAGATTAAAAATGGACTTAACATATGACCTAGCAATTGTATTATTGGGCAAATATGGCAAATAAATGAAAACTTATTTTTCTAGAGAAACTTGTACATAAATATTTTTAGCAGATTTATAATAGTAGCTAAAACCTAGAAAATATCCAAATGTCCTTCAGTAGGTGATACGGTTTGGATTTGTGTCCCTACCCAAATCTCATGTTGAATTGTAATCCCCAAAGTTGGAGGAGGGGCCTGGTGGAAGGTGATTGGAACATAGGGACGAATTTCACCCTTACTGTTCTTGTAGTAGTGAGTTCTTACAAGATTTGGTTGTTTAAAAGTGTGTAGCACCTCCTCTTTTGTTCTCTTTCTCCTGCTCTGGCCATGTGAGATGTGCCTGCTTCACCTGCTGCCATGATTGAAAGTTTCCTGAGGTCTCCCCAACCAGGCTTCCTGTACAGTCTGCAGAACCATGAGACAATTAAATCTCTTTTCTTTATAAGTTACCCAGTTTCAGATATTTCTTTATAGCAGTGCAAGAATTAACTAATACAGTGGGTGGTGGTTAATAAAACAGTACATCTATGCATGGAATGCTATTCAGGAATAAAAGGAGCAAACTATTAAAACATGTACTAACTTGCTTTAACCTAAAGGAAATTATAGTGAGTGAAAAAACCAATCTGAAAAGACTATATACTGCATGATTCCATCATATAACATTTATGAAATAGTGTAATTACAGAGAGGAAAAACAAATTAATGATCACTGGTGGTTAGAATATGGAAGCAGGAGTCAGTGTGGCTATAAAGTAGTAGAATAGAGGAATCTTGTAGTGATGGCACAGTTAGGTATCTTGACTATGGTGGTGGTAATGTAAAGCTATGGATGTCATAGAATTGCATAGAGTTATACCCCTTCCCCTGCAACACACAACTAAGTACACATATAACTGTTGAAATCTGGATAAGTTCTATAAATTGTACCAGTGGTGATAAAAAATTACAAATAAAGTGTCAGCCATTCAAATTGAGCAATGTGTTAAAAGAACAATGTATTATGACTGTGTTGAAGACCACTTAATACTTACTAAATCCTCATTTATCTTCTTGTTGAGTAACCAAAACTCTGATTTTAATTCAGTCACTAGTCTGGCCAACTTAAAAAATGTATACATTCTTCTCAATTTTTTGGAGGTTGGGGTGGCTACTAATGTGCAAGAAGAAACTGTGGATTGTTACTTCTGGGGGAAACTGTTGTTTTCATACTACTCACGTTTTCATTTTTCTGGCCTCTGACGAAGATGTGAGGGTTGGATCTCTGGTGGTAATCTTGAAATTATAAGGAAAAGCCAAGAAAAAACAGAGGCCTTTTTAATATACTCATATTGCTGAACCAATATCAGGAATTGCTTTACTCTAGACTTCTGGTTATTTCAGAAATACAAGCTTTTGTGTGTTTAATCAGCTATATCCATGTTTCTCTTATTAATAGCTGAATGCAATTCCTAACTGAAACACTGACCAAAAAAGTTTATTCATGTAGTACAATGATGGATTAATGAGAAATTATATCAAGATAATTATCTTTGTTAATACACTAAAGAAGAAAAGTTATATAATTATTTCAATGTCTGCTGTTATAGAATTTTATAAAATCTAATATCCTTTCATGATAATAACTTAAATAATGAGAAATAGAAAAATACTTTCTTAATGCATTAAAAAGTCATCTGATAAAAACCTAGGCAAAACATATTTAATAATGAAATATTAGAAACATGCCCTGTATTGTCAGAAATAAGTACAAAATATCTACTATCATTATTATTATTGAATAATAAGTTAGTGATTTAAGTTAGGAAAAGAAAAAAATGACTCAAAGATTGAAGAGAAATTATCTGATAGTCTTCCTAGAACATTTTCAGGAAATAAGTTAATAAACAATGAAACTAGTAAAGGAACTTAACAAATTGCCTGGATAAAAATTCCCCATGCAGCAATCAAATTTTTAAAATTATTCATCGATAAAAATTAAAAATTAAAAATAAGGACCTGTTTACAGTAGTAACAAAAACATAAAATGCCTGGTTAAGAACAATAACAACAGACTGAAAAAATTCAAGATGTATAAAGAAGGACATGACAGTTCAGTGAATGCTAAAAATAGATCTAAATGCACAGAACTATGCTACATTTATATTTGAAAATGTTCAATATTATAAAAACATTCATAGAGTCAGAATGAGTAAAATTTTTGGAAGCAATGAAATTGCTTTGATTGTGGTGGTGGTGGTGGTGGTTACACAAGTGTGTGTGTTTGTCAAAACTCTGAACTATACACAAAAAGGGATTAATCTCCCTGTAACTAAATGATATCCCAATGTAATTTTTGAAAACTTAACTGGGAAATTTTCAATATGCTCCAATAAATATTGTTGCAACTGATTCAAGCTATAAGAAAAATCTACCTTTCTCAAATTAGTCAAGAGAACATTTATAAAACAAAAATAATGTGATTTTTTTTAACACTCAGCGAGAGTGAAAAATCAAAACAAAATCTGGCAATAAAAAGTGTCAGTAAATATGTAGATAGCAAGACTTTTCTTATTTTTAGGATGTGAATATTGTATATTGATTTGCTCAGTTTAGGCAGAAATTTGGAAGTACAATTAAAAATAAATTTTTTGAGTCTATTTCTGTGCAGTTCTACTTCTAGATATGTGTGCTTATGGGCATAATAAAGTTCACTACAGCACTATTTGGATAATCAAAACATTGAAAACAAACAATATATTTCACAAAGTTTTAAATCAAACATGGGATGTACATTTTATGAAATACTGTCTTTGAATTAAAGTACACAATCCACATGCATTAACACAGATACCTAAAAAAATCACATATTATATAATACATAGCATATGATACCACCAAAATAAAAACACACACAAGAAATAATTGATAACAGCACACACATTAACTAAAGGTGAAAAAAAAAAAAAAAGGAAATATGAAGAAAAGACATAATAGTAATTACCTTGGGGGAATGAAAGAGAATCCTGGGATTGAGGATGGAGACCAAAGGTAATTTTAGATTTGGGTGTAACTTACTTGAAAAATGTAATAAAAAATTAGCATTATGTGTAGGTTGTACAGATAAAAATGAATTAAAAGGGTCTCGTAAGTATTTCTGTGAGTGAGTTTTGATGGTGGTGCTCCATTAAAGAGCAAAAACCAATTTTGGATCATACTGGATCAACACTGAGTTAATAGAGATAACTTCTCAGAGATTCTATATATGATACATTGGGGGATACCTAATAAAGAAGAAGAAATTGATGATATTCTTTTTAGGAAATGTGAGGAGGTAAATTTGAGTTTTGAATTTGAAGGGAGAATTGGAATTTGCAAGTGAAATGCGCCAGAGTGAGTTGAATGACTGCAGACAAGAGCACTGGCAAGGGGAGCAGTATGTACAAAGGCCTTGAGTCCTGAACAGGAGTTAAAGTATAGTGTGACTGAAAACACATGTGTATTTAGAAGGAAGGGGCTCTACAGAAGCTGTAAAGAGGGCAGAGCCTGGAGATAATAATCTGGGGTGGATTGTGGGGCCTTTATGCAGTAGAAATGCATATATTGTTTTCCTGGTTATTGAACTTTTCTCAAAAATGTCTACCTGTACAACCTATTATTAAATTGCTAGTTCAAAGCCCATGATGCCTCCTCAACTACCCTGATTTATTTTAAGCTTTCTTTTTCAGAATGCTTTTAGCACCTACAATCTGTATCCATGATTTTGATACTTAAGTGCCTCCAATTCTGGAAAGTTCTTATATTGCTTCAGGTTTCTTTACTTTCCAAAAAATAAAACAAAACACACACAAACACACAAAAGAAACACGCACACCACCCACCCACACCCACCCACACACACACACACACACACACACACACACACACACACACACACTACACTGGATTATAAATTATTCTTGTATCCTGAAATGACTGAATAGGGTGTTAGGAACATGATGGATGCCCATATTTTCTAAGTTGAACTGAGAAGAGACAAAGTAATAGTTTCTAGACACTAAAGTAAAAAATTAATCATCAATATAAGCAACAGAGTTACATAGAGTAAGGACACCAGGAGTATTTTATTTGGGTCCCCATTTTGCTTATTACTTATCTCTGGTTCTCAGGTAGTTTTGTTTCTTTGTGACTTTCATCATCTATAAAGTAGGGGTGATAATAACATGTGTAACATTTGTTGAGTGTTTTCTGCATGTTAGGAACATTGCTAAGTTTTTTTAACACATGTGTCAGGTACAAATTTTCACCATGACACTTACATAAAATAATGGATAGATTTCTGTAGTTTTCTAAATCAAATTAGATCCGTCTTAATCTCCACCTGGCAGGGTTTATGAAAAAATATTCTCAATAGTCCCTTACTCCACAATTCTTGGGATTGATATAAGGTTTACACAAGCTAGGTTTACACAATGTGGAGAAGTTGGATTTGACTTTGTATGGGAATCATTTTGTAAGTGTGTTGTTCAATTTTAAAGGCCCAATCAAAGGCAAGTGGCTTTGCAGCTCCTGACATTTACTACCCCCCCATCCTTTCAATTACAAATCAGCATTTAGCATTTTGCTGTATGCCACTAGTTCTCAATGAGAATATGGAGGATTTGGTCCTCCAAGAGACTCTTGGATAAAGGAAATATTTTTGGTTGTTGCAACTTAGAAGGGAGGTGCTAATGGCTTCTAGTGGGTAGAGGCCAGGGATGCTGTGAAACATCCTACAGTGCATAGAACAGCTCCCACCACAAAGAATTACATGGCACAATACATCAGTAGGGTCAAGATGAGAAATTGCTCTCAGCTACAGACTAATGAAAATTGTGCTCGTTACTAAGAACTAAAGAGTATGATTAAAACTCAGCTGCTCACAGAACCTGGTACTCCTCCACCTGCTTCAGATGCAAGACTCCAACTATGTCCTCCTTCTTCCTCAAAATGCACCAGCTGCTCTGCATTCACTGAACTTGGCAGAAATTGCAGCTTTCTTTCAAACAAACACCAGTTTGGTTCTTTCCAACAAAGTCTCATTTGAGGTTTTCTTAGGATGGATCCCAAAACCCAGAGAAATTGATTATTTCTGGAGCAGAGAGGCCAAGTAAACATCAGACTGGCTGTCCATACTACCACAAGAAAAATAAGATAGGAATTAGTATCTCATTAAATGATTTGGTAACATTTTCCAAAATAGAAAACTGAGGTTTTGGAGAGATAAAGCCACTTATCTAGGAACACTCAGTTTATTAAAGAGCTAGAGCCATAATTGAAACCTAATCTTAGCAGGCCAGTGCTATCTTTTCTGTGATAAGTAAAGATCATATTTGACTATGAGGTTGATAGATGCTTTAAGTCACTTTCAAAGTCACTTATCCAGGAAAACTTAAAACAGATGGAAGATAAGGCATGTTCCCCTGTAGCACATGTTTTATTTTAAAATATTTCAGTGAAATATAATATACACACTAGAAAGTACACATGTCATATGTGTACAGTTTGATGAATTATGACAAATTGATTCTATCTATGTAACTAGTAAGCCGATCAAGGAACAGAACCTCACCGGAAGCTCCCTTGAGTTCTCTTACTGTCTCGAACCCCTCTCCTCCAACAGTGTAACACAATTTTTCATGTTTAGATCCTCTGAAGGTGTCTCTCAGGAGCCCATTATAATACAAATAATATCAAATTCTATTTTCTCTATATTTTGTTTTTCCCTTTCTTTCTTCTCCCTCCTTCCCTTCCCTCTTTCTCTTCCCCAACTCTTCTCACCTCCTTTCTTTTTTTTAAATCTTCTTAGTTACCATGAGTTAACTAAATATTTTCCTTCATTAGCTTTAATATATTAGGGCAAATATAAAGGAGAATAGGTACTGAAACAGAAGAATTATTGCAGCATATGGGAAACCCTGCAAAGTTATGCCACTATCACAGTAATGCTAGTTCTGCATCTAAATCCATTACTACGAAACACCTGGGTCCTAGGGAAATAGGCATCATGAATATGTCTTTTAGAATAAATGCCACGTGACTGGAAGAAAACCGCAGAGACTGCCAAAAGCAGGAAACAAGAATGACAGCCAGCATAAAAACAACTACAAAAACTATCTCTCCTGGATTCTTCTTTCTCCTGTGCTACTTCTGAGTTCATGTAACGTTGAAAATCAATAAATTAGCGCTTTCAAATATTCCATGGATCAATTTCCCCCTTTTGTGTAGTAAGGATTAGTAAATTTTAGTAAATAATCTAAAATAATATTTGAATTATAGATTATATGAGCCACTTTTTTATTTTTTAAACAATGCGACTGAGGAATGGAAGAAATAGGAGTAACACCTGTTTTATAAATTAATTACATTGCAACAGAGCTTTATGTTAGGCAGCTGTTGTGTTTTACAGGGTGAATTCAATGAGTGGGATATCCAAATCTGGGGAATCATGAGCCATTTGAAGTTGGAGTTTGTCTTTCTTTTTTTTTAAAGGGAATTTTATTTCTAAGTACATTCAGTTCTTCAAACTAAAGTGAAAAGCTCTGTTGAGTGGAGGCCTTGCTGACTCTGCCCCAAGGACTAGAATAAGGGCACATCTGTAATTAGCACATTAATTGCTTTAGTACACATGGTTACTACTGCAGTATTTGAAAACAGCTGCAAATAGATTAAACATTCCTAGGATCTTCATCTGTCAATTTGCTCGACATAGCCCTTCTTCATAAATAATGTAAAATCTGAATCTTAGTAAAATTTTCATATATTTGCATTAGTGAATTTCTATTACATGAAATAGTTCTACAAAAATCTGAGAAAATGGCTATACTTATTAAAGCTGTGCTGAACCATACCAACAAATCAGCTGTTTTCCAGTTGATTTACTTTATAAGTCAATCTTAACATGGCACAATTTACTTAATGAACTGTACTGGGATTGAATGGATCATTAAAATGGCCCAAAACTGCCCAAATTTGGATTTTAGGTTTTCTCTTATTGTAGTGGAAGGCAAAGTTAGTTGTTTATTCTTTTTCTGCATAATTTAAAAATATCTGTTCTCTTGGGGCACAATTTTTCTAAATATGTTTTTGAAATAGAAATTCTACTTTACAATTATTAATCAATTTTCATTGAATGTTATTTAGTATTTTTTGTTTTCTGACTGGAATTTTAATTAGCCACTCAACTGCTAGCTTGATACTGGAAAAAATTCAATAGTTACTCCTGTTGTTCTTAGAAGAAACAAAATGTTTTTTCATAGCTTATGGGTACTTCATCACACAATCACTTCTGCTTTTAAATGATAACAATTTTATACAAAATAATACTTATTTCTTAAAATAATTTTTGGTTCTCAGCTTGTAATACATAAATATTTCAAGGACAGTTATCAATGTGTTACATTTAAAGTAATGTAATTTAAATTCTGGTTTTCAAGGAGATATACCATAGTCTCTAACAAGGTCTTTCTGAGGCCGAAATTGAGATTCTGCATAGGATAATATTTGAGAGAGCTTAAAATTAATGCTCATGTTCCATATTTGTCCTGTGGCTTTGGCTGCTGTCCCAGCTCAGACTACAATTTAACAAGCATGGTATCTATCTTTACCACCTCACAGATGGAATTAATCTTTCCAGTTAACCAGTGAGTGACATAGGAAGACCCTGAGAAAATCAGACAGATATACAAATGCTGGGTTTGGGAAGGTGCATCAGAAAAACTCCTGAGCCTATGGCCTGGCCTGAGTTGGGAAGCGATAAAGAGGCACTTGGGTGTGTGTCTCTTAGTAGTTAGAGACAGTACATGTAACATTCCAGTTTAGTGCGTTTCCTAGTTTTGCCTAAAGATGATAAGAGGAAATGGTTTCCCCAGGATACACTGTATGAATACACTGAGCAGTACCTAACAAAATCTCTTGTCTAGTAATTATTCATAGAATGGGTTTTTGATAAATATTTGAGTGAGAAATGAAGAAAACAAGAGTTTAAAACTCATACACATTTGGATTTTCCTAAATAAAATGCTTTGATAAATGTTGTCATTGTTTTGTCCTCTCTTTCATTCTGGATATAAATTTGATTTGCATAAATAAGTTATTTAAATGGATGCTTTAAATCAGAGTGAATTAGTTTAGTATATATTCTAATTATTCATCTCTATCCATTTTCCAAATAGTATTGAGTTAACTGAAATTTATAGCAGTGTATGTGTGTGAATTCTAACCATCCAATTCCTTTTTTCATTCTATTAACAAATGTGAGTATTACTTGCATTAAATGGGAATAACTCTCTTACATGTCTAGCAGTTCAACTACTGCTTTTATTGAAAGGAAAAACCTGAAGCAGTTTCCCTTTTCTTTTTTCTGTTTCTTGGCATTTGTCAGTGTACAAAAATAGAAGCTCTTTGTTTTATTTGAATAATAACCTCATTTTGTGTTTCATGAATATTTTTCTCATAATCTTTATTAAACAAATTTCCATGTTAAGATTTAGTTTAGTTATTTTGCTTACATCTCATGGTCTTTTTAAGAATTCTTTTTGGAAAATGCATTTATCTCAGCAAAGTTAATGAAAGACTGCATTACAGGCATTTTCAGAAACATCTGTAAATCATGAGATATGATGAAAATATGTTTCACAAATACATATTCATGATTAATTTAATGACATGACAAGTTAGCTCAAATCAAATACCTATGTATTATGAATAACTAATGCTGTTACTCTATTAAAAACACGAATTTAACAAAAATCGTTTCTACCTTAGATTTACAGTGAGTAAATTACTATGCTATAACAATTTTTGTTGAACTTTAAGCTTTTTTCCTGCCTGGACATTTAGGAAGGAATGAAATTTTTATGTGAAAGTTATCCCCAGAATATGAATCTGCCCACTGTCTTTATACCCCTTTACATCTCTTAAAGTAGGCTGTTATCAAACAGCCCAGCCTTGACATAGCTGGAACACAGTATAACAGCATCCTCCCATATAGCATCATGTAGGATGTTATTGCTGAAATCAAGCAGGTGGTGGCACTCTCCTCCACTAAACTCTCCAATATGACCAGGCTTATACCAGAGGGATGTTTTGTGAGCAAGGATGGATAGGAAGAGGATTACAGGAAGGGTTGTTCCTTGTCAGGATTTCACTTGAGCTACACTAAAACAAAGATTTGTTATTTTTCTCTTTATTCTGAATCTTTGCCATACGACCCTCTTAAAATTCTTTCCTAAGTAATTCACACACATCTTGATTGTGGTTCTACTCAAATTGGACACCTTTGTGTTACCATGTTCCTTTCTCCCCCTTTCTTCTTTTACGTCAGCAAATCTCACCTCTTTTACGAATGCAAAGCCCACTTAGTTTTAATGATATGCTGCTCTGTGCTTCATCAAAGAAGATCTGTGTTGCATTTGCTTTTGTCCATGTGTTGCAAAAATCTTCTTTATTGTTTCCTTCTCTCCCTTTCTTGTATCTTTCCTTCCTTTCTTTCTCCCCATTTTCTCTTAAAAACATTTTTACTGTAGGCTGAATAATGGCCACCTAAATATTTCTATTTCCTAATTCCTAGAACTGTGAATGTTGCTGTATATGGCAAAAGCGTCTTCATAGATGTGACTAAATAAAGATTCTTGAAATGGGTAGATAATCCTAGATTGAAGAGATGGGCCCATTATAATCAAAACAGTCCTTATAAGAGGCAGGCAGAGGGAGTTAAAATCATAGGAATAGGTGATTTGATGCTGGAAACAGAGTTTGGGGTGAAGTGCTTTGAACACGGAGGAAGGTGGCCACAAGCCAAGGAACACAGGCAACCATTAGAAGCTGAGAAAGGCAAAGAAATAGATTCTGTCCTCAGAGACTCCAGAAGGAATCAGCCTTGCTGACACCTTCACCACTGAAATGGATTTTAGACTTCTAATCTCCAGAGCAATATGCAAATAAATTTGTGTTATATTAAACCACTAAGTTTGTAGAAATTTGTTACAGCAGCAATATCAACTTCATATGACTTTCAAAAAGAAAGCTAAGCCTAGGTCAGGTGCAATGTCTCATGCTTGTATTCCCAGCACTTTTGGAGGCCAGGTTGGGTGAATCACTTGAGGTCAGGAGTTCCAAGACCAGCCTGGCCAACATGGCAAAGCCCCATCTCTACTAAAAATGCAAAAATTAGCCAGGCATGGTGACGGGCACCTATAGTTGCAGGTACTTGGGTGGCTGAGGCAGGAGAATCACTTGAACCTAGGAGGCGGAGGGATAAAATTTGCAGTGAGCTGAGATCTCGTCACTGCATTCCAACCTGGGTGACAGAGCAGGAATCCATATTAAAAAAAAAAGTCTAATCAAAAAAATCAACAATCTGGTATTATTAACACATATTGTTAAAAAAAACAAAACTATTAGAGAGTAAACATTGAGCACTCAGTGAAAAATTTCCTTTCAATCAGAGAGTTCATCTGGGCACAAATTCTAGATCAGTTGTCAGCTGGAGGTCAGTGGAGAACAAGGTAGAATTATAAAGGCAAAATACTGTGAACTGTTTCTGTCCCATGTTATGAAAGCAACATCTCTGAGTGAGGTTGACTGGCTGTGAGAACACGAGAGTCCATCTATGCAAGCCCTGGACTGCTTAGCAGTGGTCTACTGGGACCCTGTTGACCTGTCTAGTGATGATAGCCTCTAGCTCCCACGTGATATGCTGTTTTAGTCTGTTTAGTGTTGCTATAACTGAAGACATGAAGCTTGGTAATTTACAAATAAAATAAGCTTATTTTGCTCATTATTCTGGTGGCTTGAAAGTCAAAGATGAGGTGGCCAGATCTGGTTGGCTCCTGGTGAAGGCCATGTGTGGCATCACAACATGGCTGAGAAGCAGTCAAACAGGTGTGTACAAAGAGAACAGACATGAGAGGCAGCCTTGCTTTATACCAACCCACTCTCATGGAAACTAAGAACCCATGCCTGCAAATAGCATTAATCTATTGATAAGGGCCCAGCCCCATGATCCAAACACCTCCCACTAGGCCTACCTCCCAGCACTGCAGTAATGGGAATCAAATTTCAACATGAGTTTTCGTCAGGGCAAACTCAAACCATAGCATGTGCCCCAACTGGGATTGTGTCAAACACTCAGGTGTGCACTGGGATTAATAATGTAAGTGGCAGGTCAGGGTTTATGGAGACAGTAGAAAGGAGGAAGAGAGCCATACATAAGATGTTAGTAACTGCAATGGGAGAATAGATGAAGTAGGGGGAGGGAAGTAAAAGTAAAAATCATAACAAAAAATAACAGCTAACACTTATACTATCAACTAGGGAGTTTTAAGTTTTCAGCATTATTAAATCATTTATTGCTTAAACCTTATAAGCAATAGTGGGGGAAGGGGTTACTATAATTATGCTATTTTACACTAGGGTCCTGAAAGGTTATATAACTTGGTTAAGGTTACACAGCCTGTGGTCAAACCAGATCCAAATTCAGGACTTCCTAACTCCAAATTGAGCTCTTTTTCTGCTACCTGATGAACAGAACTTGCTTTGAATTGGTGTATTATCTCAGTTCATTCTATCTTTTTAATTTGTTGACTGTGTGACATTTACCACTACTGTCATTAAAAATGGCTGTGATCACACTTCTGTGGGACTTAAATGATTACAAATTATTCCTCACGTCAGTACTCAATTCTGTTTCCTGTATCACAAGGTTTCCTTCTTAACTTGTTCTATATAAATTGTTGCAAGAATGTCAGATCAGTATAAACATGTTAAGTATTTTTTCTTTTCTATGGTATTTATAACCTAAAATTCATAAGGCTATATCTATCTTTGGTGCCAAAACTCAAGGTTAAAAATAACAGAATCCATCCTTATTTATCTTTGTTTTTGTCATCAAATCCAAAGTTTATGCATTTGCTTAAAAGGTCATAGTTGTGATAATTTACATTTTTAGTAAGTCTGAGACATATATCATATTTTATCTGATCATAAATATTCTTCAGACAAGCAAAGACTGTATTTGATGGATAAGTCACATATATACTTAGGGTACTTACACAGTGATATCATTTTTTTTTTGTTTCTTCTTTCCTATATAAGGAAGAGACATTCAGAGATAATGGTAACATCTTGTCATTATTAAGACAAAGGAGTTAGAGATGTTATTCAGCATGATAATAAAAAAAGACAAGGAGGAGGCCATCTTCATAAGATAAAATGTCTAACTGTGTAACAGAAGCACAAGTCATGAAAGCCAAAGCCTCCCCATAATGGTTGACCACTATAAAAATCACGTTTCCAAACAGGAACAAAGATGGTATAGGGACGCAGAGTTTATAGGATGAAAAGAGAAGAGAAAGAGATGCGCTTGAAGGGAAGTGACTTTAGGGAGAGACACGGTTTATTGGCACAGACAACAAGCATAGGCTGAAGAACCTTCACACTTTGAAAAAGTAGATTATACATTGAAAAGAACAAAAGAGGAATTTCAAACCTTCCACATACTTCCCCCGCTCATAGATTCCATTTATTTTGGAGATTAAAGCAAAACTAAAGAGAATGCATGTTTTGTGCATATTCTGGACTGTCTGTTGGCTTGACTATTAAATCTTTCTTTTTCTGACTGTATTCACTATATCCTCTTCATTGTTAAGAGTGGTTCCTGTGATGATGTGTACATACAGAGCTAAGTACTTTGTTATGGGAGGAAGTTCAAGGGAACATTGCTTTGATGATCAAAAAAGCTCCCACTTTTAGAAGAGTAGCCAAAACAGAATTGCAGTTAACCTAAACTAAGATTAAGCCAAGGATCTGGGATGATTGTGACAACTATTTCATAAGAACTTTCACTTAGCTAAACCTGTGATGTCTTTCTTGTGGCTGATGACTAGCACAAAATATGGAGATAATTTAGTAAGAATCTGAGCAGATTCTGGAGAATTTGGAACGTATGTACACAGCAACTCCTCTCTTTTCTTTTATAATTGGGCAAAACAGTTTATTTAAGTTAATGCAGCAAGGAGAAAACTGTCTTGGTAATTTTAGTAATGTCTAAAAAGGATGAAACTATAGAAGGGTATTTATAGGACTTTTAGGGCCATAGCTGGGTAACTTTTTTTAACTTAACTTTTGATTTTGAGATGACTATAGATTCACATACTTTTATAAGATATAATACAAAGATTTGATGTATCCTTTATCCAGTTTTCCCCAATGGTAATAACTTATAGAACTATAGGCCAGGCACGGTGGCTTACTCCTGTAATCCCAGCACTTTGGGAGTGCTGGGAGGCTGAGGTGGCAGCACTTTGGGAGGCCAAGGCGGGCAGATCACAAGATCAGGAGTTTGAGACCAGTCTGGCCAATATGGTGAAACCCTGTCTCCACTAAAAATATAAAAAATTTAGTCAGGCATGCCTGTAATTCCCGCTACTTGGGAGGCTGAGGCAGGAGAATTGCTTGAACCCGGGAGGCGGAGGTTGCAGTGAGCCGAGATCGTGCCACTGCCCTCCAGCCTGGGCGACAGAGGGAGACTCCGTCTCGGAAAAAAAAAAAAAAAAAAAAAAAAAGAAAAAGAAACAAAAAGAACTATAGTATATTATCACAACCAGTAGAGTGGCACTGATACAATTCACAGACCTCATTCAGGCATCTGAAGTTTTACTTGTACTCATTTTTGTGTTTGTGTATTTATTTCTATGCAGTTTTATCACATGTGTAGGCTCCTATATCCACCACCAAAGTCAAGATACAGAACATTTCCAACACCGCAAAAATACTTCTTGCTGCCTATTTATAACCACCCCCACTTTATTCTGACATCACTTCACTACCACTTGGAGTAAAATGTAAAATACATATTTTTATTTAGTTCTCTTTACTTTCTTTACTTTTAAATGTCATTATCCCAAATATTAGATACTGTTATAGTTTTCATGTCAGTTATTATGTATGATTTATAAAACTCATGAGGAAAAGGATCACCTATTGTATAGACCTATCTTGCTTCTCTTTCCATTGTTCCTCCTGTTGCGCCAAGATTTCTTCCTTTGTCATTTCCTTTCTTTTGAGGATTATCCTTTTGCTATTATTTAAGGATAGTTCTGCTAGTGGTAAATTCTTTTAATCTTTCATTGTCTGACAATGTCTACATTTCCTCTTCATTCCTAAAGAGTAGTTTTGCCAAACATGGAACCCACAGTTAACAGCTATTTTTTGTCAACACTTGATAAATGTTGTATGACTTCCTTATGGCCTTCCCATTTCACATGAGAAATCCACTGTCATTCGAAGGGGTGTTCTTTTGTAGATAAGGTGTCATTTTTATCTGGATTCTTTCCAGAATTTTTTCTTCGTTTTTAGCTTTTGAAAATTTGGTTATGCTTTGTCTTCATGTGGATTTCTTTTGATTCATCATATTTAGGATTTGTTCAGCTTCTCAAATCTGTAGGTTTATATCTAATGGCAAATTTGGGATACTTTTAGCTATTTAAAAAATATATTATTTTAACTTCTCTTACCTTTTCCTCTTTTTCTGGAACTCCAATACAAATGTTATATGTCTTATTCTTGTCCCTCAGTGCCTGAAGCTTTGCTGACTTTGCCTGTGTTGTTCAGATATGATAAATTCTATGGTGCTATCCTCAAGTTCACAAATTTTATTCTCTGTCATTTTCATTCTACTATTGAGCCCATCCAGCTAGATTTTTATTGCTATTGTATTTTCCAGTCTGTAATTTTTAAAATAATTTTTGTGTAAAAGTTACCTATTTTTTAAAATTGATCAAGATAATTTGCAGTTGTTTGTTGAAAGCTTTTTATGATGGCCATTCTAAAAGCCTTGTCAGACAGCACCAACATCTAATTCATCTGAGAGTTGACGTGAGTTAATTGTATTTTCTCATTCAAGTTGTGATTTTTTTGATTCCTGGTATGACAGCAGGTTTTTAAAATTATATTCTGGGCATTTTGGCTATTACATTAGCAGACTGGCCCATTTAAGTATTTTATTTTGACAGGTATTCACTGTTTAGGATTAGCATGTAGGTCCTGGCCTAACTTATTGGGCTGTAGACTCAAAAGAAGTTTAATTTCAGAGCCTTTGCAGTGCTATTTTGGTCTGCTTGGTTTATCTGGTGCTGCAGGGGCTCTGATTGTCTCTGCTGGTACTGCTTGAGTGGTTAGATAGACTTTCCACAGAGTAGGCTGCCTGGTACCTTCCCAGGAGAGATGCACTTCCTGAGTTGGCTGCTTTCACTAACCCCGACCGCCCCCTGCTGCCCCAGTGGGTTTTACTGAGGAGAGGATTCTTGGGCCAATCGGGAAAGAGAGCTTTTTCTGGGCTTGGCACTTGCTGCTGTGGGACTACCCATCCTGTGAGAGATAGAGAACATGTCCCAAACCTAGTGCTTGTTTTGGCGAGATCCCTTTGCCAGTGCTGACTGACCATTTAGCATCTTGGTTAGTGAAGGTAATCTCAGGGCAAGAGCATGATTCCCTGTCTGCTTATTGTGGCCATGCCTTTCTATCCATCACCCTTGCCAATGTTACTGGGCTTGCCTGGTGTTGTTGGCTTGATTTGGGAGAGGAATGAGCCTCTCTGGCCATCTTTTGTTGTAAGGTTGAGCATCAGAAAATTTTTAAATTGTGAGTTGCCTTTTTCTGTAGTGTTTTAGTCTAGTCAGACGTAAATGAAAGACATTTGTTTCTCACAGTTCCAGAGGCTGAGTTTGAATTCAGAGTGCCAGCATGGTTGAATTCTGGTGGGAGCCCTTTTCCTGGTTTGCAGATGACCATCTTCTCATTGTATCCTCACACTGGGAAGAGAGAGATTCATCTTGTGTTGCTTCCTTTTTTTTTCTTAATAAGACAATTAATCCCATTATAAGGGGTCTACCCTTATGCCTAATCTAACCTTAAAAACCTCCCAAGGCTGAACCTCTAGATACCATCACACTGGGGATTAGAGTTTCAACATATGAATTTGTGGGGGCACCAAGATTCAGACCATAACAAGTGAGGATTCATGTGATGCCCTGCTGCTGAGTTGTTCTTCAAGTTCAATAGTTCCTAACCAGTTTGTTTTCCTTTTTTCCCTTTTCAAAGTTCTTTTGTGGTTGCCTTGTGTAATTTTCAGAGTTTATCACTGTACTAAGTGAAGGTACAGAGAAAAACAAGTCTATGCCACATCCAATTCCCTCTTTCTTAATCACTCTCTGGAGAAATATCACAACCAGTTCAGGAATCTGGCTTAGTCTATTAGTTTACAGGATGCTGCCAGATCTAGATGAGAAGGCAGAGGTGGGACTTAGTTTTTCCTGTAACTGGCCTGAGTTCAGGAGCCAGCGAAGGAAAAACCAATAGGAAAATTGCTTTCCTTTCCTTACAAATCAAATTTTCTTTCATTTGCCTGAAGTTTTCCTACAGCTATAGGGTATGCTCAGTCCATTAATCAGGCAAATAGGAAGTACATTTTATTGTGTGTATTTCGTAAAGTACTGTGTGTCCTTCGAAGTACACACTTTGGTAAAGCTGATTACAAAAAAATAGACCCAAGAATAGAATCTGATTAAACTACTTTTAATGTTACATGAGAAACATTATTTAAAATCTATCTTTGAAAGATGTATCTTTGAAGCTTGTCTTGAGAAGAATTATGGCTATGGTTTTTGTCTAATTGAGGGAAATTTAATGTGAAAATAATCTAATACATAGAAAGCCTACAAAGCTTTTTAGAAGATTGTGTTAGCAAGAAGGCTACCAACTTGGATTAAAATGGACTTTGGTTGCTCAAATTCAGAAAGGTGTCCCTGACCCCCAATATTTTACAGTTAAAAGGCAGGCTATGAAAGCTACTCATCTGCAATTGTCCATAGGAAGGAGGGATGTCTCAGAAGACCAAGTAAATAGTAAAGGGGCCAAACTAAGACACAGATAGAACATTAGATAATGGAACCATTCCTAGGAGCATAACCAGGTCTTAATGAAGGCACATATCATTCCCCAGAGTAAGAGAAATGTGGGACATTTTCCCAGGTGAATTTCAGAATTGCTATGGGCCAGGGACTGCTTATTATCTCTGATTTCCTATCCCTCCCCACCCTCTTTTGGGGTAGAATTCTCTCATTTTTTGATTTTTTATTTTTGTTAATTTTTAATTGGTACCAAATGATTGTATATATTTCTGGAGTGTAATCCTCCCTTTTTGAAAGGAGATATTGTTGTAGTTATCCTGTCTCTATATTATTATTGCATTTTGGATGTGAATGATCCAAATGATCAGGTAACTTGTCTTTTTACTTCATAGGTCTCCCCCAAGAGCAATATCCAGGGGAGTCTGGCAGTTGCTGTATCTGTACTGATGATCTGTCACTACTCCATAGCTCCAGTAACATAATTTCACACCCTGCCCTTCAAACCAATGGAAGGAAATGTTTTCCTGTCTTTGGTAGTTTCTGGTTGCTTCAATACTTCCTTGCTTTTTCCCTTAATCAATCCTTTTCTAAGGTGATTCATTCATTGAAGACTTTCCTTCTAAACCCATCTGAGTTGACTTTTGTTTTTTGCTGGGATCCTGACTCATGAAGTTGGTCTTTGCTATGAAAAAATATTTCTTTTAATTGAGTCAAACTTGTCTTATTTAAGTTACTGTTTTTCTTTTTGTTGTCTTACTTTGAAAGGCTTTCCCCCTCTTTCAGGTAAAGAATATGTAACCAAAATTGTTCACCTCCCTGTTTATCTCCAAAGTGTTTATGGTTTTATTTATCGTAACTTTAAATCTTAGTTCTACTGGAAATATATAAGCAGTGAAATTATTTTATCTGAATACTACCCATTTTTTTGACTACTACCCATTTATTGTACATTATTTATTTAATAATATTTATTTTCCCAATGAGAAATGTCATCCATACTACATATTAAATTCATATGTGTGTGTGTGTGTGTGTGTATATATATGTGTTTCAATTTAAAATTCTATTTCATTTAAACTACATTAGGCCACACAAAGTGGAAATATATTTAGTTTATTCAATAAAGCTAATATAATTTTAGTTATCCAAAGTTGTCCTAACAAAGCAAGATACTTATTTCATTCTGAATAATATTGCAAAAATCTTACATAAAGTGTTTGCAAATAGAAACTATAACAGTGCATTAAAAAAAAATAAAGATAAACCAGGGCTTATTCTGGGAATGCAAAGATGGTTCAATATCTGTAAACCTTTCATTACAATTTATTATTTCAATGTGTTTTAATTATGAAATATTGAAAAGACATTTGAGATATAACTTTTAAGAAAATCTTAAAATAGGAATAAAAAAATCTAAGTTAACAAAAAGCGTATTCAAAAAATTACTACCCAACAAAATTCTGAAGATCAGATTATTCAGGAAGACTCACTATCACTTCTGTGACTCAATGTTGTTGGAGGTCCTTGCTAATGTAATGAGAGAGAAAAATTCAAGTGAGAAGAGACAAAATTATTTTCAGTTGTTGTTGGTCTGATTCTATACCTAAAAATACAACAGATTAATAAAATATACTAGAATTAATTTTTTTTAAAGTTTGCTGGACTGGGTACGGTGGCTCACACCTGTAATCCCAGCACTTTGGGAGGCTGGGGCAGGATGATTGCTTGAGCTGCATCAAGCAATCATTCTTGCACCAAGCCTTGATTGCAAGGCTGCCGTAAGCTATGATCAGGCCACTGAACTCCAGCCTGGGTAACATAAAGATCAATATGACTTCTCTATACAAGCAATAAACATGCAGAGATGCAAAGGATAAAAATAATTCATGCACCATTGGAGTAAAAGCTATAACACATGTTGAAGTAATTTACAGAGGGTTGTGTAGGACATATACTAAGTTTCTCAAAAAATACAGTTGAGGGGGATAAAGCAAAACCTGAAAAATTGGATATATAAATTTAATAAATTTTTAAATAGAAAACCTACAAATTTTATGGAATTTTTGAATGGAGATAATGTCTCAAATTTCACATAAAAAACTAAAATTTAGGAATTGCGAAAAGTAATGAAGAAAACAGTGAGGGGAGGACTGGTTTAATGAAATTAAGAATTGGACACAAAACCATTACACTACAAATTAATTTTTACCAAAGAATAGCCATAAATAGATATAAATAGTAATCTAATGTATGACAAAGATGACATTTTAATTTACTGGAAAAATAATATTTAATCAGTAAACTGTGGTATGACAATTGGCCCCCCATGTGAGTATACATCAGTCAAAACCTCTGTCCCACACTGTATTCAAACAAGTATTTCAGATGGGTGAAGGATTCAGATAAAAATTAATTAGATTATTATACAATTAATTTAATAAATGCAGTGAATTTATTATATAATAAATACAAGTTAATAAATATATATATAATTTATTGTATAACAAAGACATTTAATAAATATATATAATTGTATAATAAATACAAGTTAGCTATATAATAAATACAATTTATTATACAATAAAAATTTTAAATTTAGGAAAATATTTGTATAAATTTTGTTGAAGCTTACATTCTCTAGCAAATCTGGAAATCCAGAAGCTATGTTAAAGGAAAGATAAACTTATCAGAGGAGATAAGGACAGCAATTTAGGTATTAAAAAGCTATCATAAAAAAAGCCTAAAGACTAGTTAGTAATAAACTAGGGAAAAATTACATCTCTTGTATGTAATATTGCTAGTATTCCAACAGATTTTATACATAAGAAAATATCCCACAGTTTGTTGGGAAAATACAGGCTACAAATTAGCAATTCACAGATAAGAAAATGCAATGGCACAAGTATATGAGAGCTGCTCACCCTCAAAATTAGAAAAATTTTAATAAAAGCAAAATGAAATAACAATTTCAGCCTTCATACTGGCCATAATTTAAAGGAGCAATAATATCCACTCCTAAACAAAAAGGAAAATGGATGTGTCATACACTGCTGATGGCAAAGTGGACCTTTTCAGAAAGCAATTTCATAAAACTTGATTAAATGCTTTGAATCAAAGGAACTACTTTGGGAATCTCTCCTATAAAAATAAAGGTGCGTTTGCATGCACACACATACACACAATGAAAATAAAGGTGTGTGTGCATGCGCACACACACAAACAGAAGAATAATTGTATAAGGACATTTATGACATTGTTTTTAGTAGTAAATGTTGGAAACAAACTGAATATAAAATATTATCTACAATATGAAATATTATACAGTTATTTAAAAGAGTGAGATACATTTATGTTCATGGACCTGAACAGAAGTTCTTGTTGTATTGTTAAGCAAAAAAGGCAAGTGGTGTATGGTATGATTCCATTTTGGTAAAAACCAATGAGCAACAATAATGCATGAAAGTGTGTGTGTGTGTGTGTGTGTGTGTGTGTGTGTGTTGTGTGTGTGTGTGTAGAAAAGTTGGTGAAGAAATGTACTAGGTATTTACTCTCTGAGTCTGGATGGGGATTGCTGTGGTTTGAATGTCCTCCCCAAAACTCATGTTGAAATTTATTTTCATTTTACAAGTGTTGAGGGTTGGCACCATTGAGGGTGTGGCTGGGCCATGGGACTCTACCTTCATTAATAGATTAATGTGGTTATTGTGAGAGTGGGTCGCTATAATAACAAGTTTAGCCTCTCTTGTTCTTGCCTTGTCTTCTTTCTCTTCTGCCTTCTGCCTTGGGATGACTTAGCAGAAAGGCCTTTACCAGATGCTGGTTCTTTGATATTGGACTTCCTAGCTTCCGGAACTGTGAGAAATAAGTTTCTTTTTTAAATATTGATTACCAGTCTGTGGTATCTGTTATAGCAACAGCAAATGGGACTAAGACAGGGATGTACATTGAGTATACATGGGGACAAAGAGGGGAATAGACCTTAGGGACTGCTTGAATACTTGAGGGTGGGAGGAGGATAAGGGTCGAAAAACTACCTCTCCAGTACTATGCTCACTACCTGGGTGATGAAATCATTTGTCCACCAAACCCCAGCAGCAAGTAATTTGCCCATGTAACAAACCTGCATAAGTACTCTTTGAAACTAAAATAAAAGTGGAAAAGAGAAAAAAAAGGGGGAATGAAATCAGCACACACTCAGTTGAGGAGATGGACAGAGGCACTCCTAGGCAATTATTTTCATGTATTGACTGTTACTTGGTTCTTTGCTGCTGTTGGAATTTTCCACTTTCCTTGTATTTTTAAAATTAGTGTAGTATCTGATGCTGAGCATTCAAGTGTAGAAACCCAGAACCATCTTGCTTTGTTCTACATGCTCTATTAAGTTCAACTGTTTTATGATAAGTATTTCTTTTTCCTTTGCTGAAATCATGGTTTGCTTTAAACTTTCCCCAGGCCTTGGATTTTTTAGTCTGCTTAACTCTATTTCATTATTATTCCTTCCATTTTATATCCTCTGTTCAGGGAATCCATAAATGGCTATGTAATTAATATATATATTCAACTTTGACTCTGGGGCCATTTAAAGAGGACAGTGTCTTTTCCATTGATAATATTTACAATGTTAACTTCTTTAATTAGCTGCTAACAGGTCTATCCTTATGTCTGATGGTATATGCCTGTCTATATCCACAGGTGTATATAAAAAGTCATAATCGTGCCTTACTTTTTGGTTCTGGGAATTTACTAAGACTAAGCTCTTCATTAAGACCTATGATCAATGACAAAATTGTTTAAGCACTGGAATTTAGAGGTTCTTTACATTTCTAGTTCAGTAGTTTTCTTCTAATTTACCTTGTTTTCATTTGATATCTTGATTTTGAAAATTCTATGTGGTTACTTATTTGTAAACTTATGAAATAACGTTGCTAATAATTATCTGTAATGTCCATGCCCTGAAACTGTGATGAATATGTGCCTAAACAGGTGATTGACAGAGACAGGGAAATTGCTTCCTCCATTTCTTGAAGGATATCATACCCGTGTAACATGAGTCACCAAAATTCTGGACATATTTGTTCATGTCTTTGATAAATATTTATCGAGTGTTTATTAGGGGACAAACATTGTCCTTGCAGCTAAGATACTGTAGTGAATGAAAAGGATAAAAATACCTGCTTTCATGGAACTTCTATTTGATTAGGGAAAGACAGACAGTAATCAAAATCCATAAGTGAAATAGACTACTGTAAATTTTTAAAATGCCTAGTGAAAAATATGACATAAAAGGATAGGGGTATCAGGAGTTACTATATGGTTGAAATTCCAAATATAGTGGCCACAGAAATCATAATGATAAGGTGGCATTTAAGCAAAGACTAAACGGAAAAGAGAAATTGATCCATGCATATACTTACAGTAAGAGTGTTACAGGCAGAGGGAACAGCCAATGTAAACAGTCAGAGGTGGGAGAAGCTCTGTTGTGCTGGGGAAACAGAAAAATGTCAACGTGGGTAGAGCAGAAGGAGCAAAGTGAACAGTGGAGATGTGTTCAGGAAGACTTGGGAGGATCAGATAGGGGTCAACAGGCCATTGTATGTGATTTTAGTAGAGAAAGGACAGGACTAAACTACCATTTAAAATCACTAAAAATGTTATATTAAGAAAAAAGTGAAGATGACCAGAAACAATACCAGGGAACAGGCTCAATGAAGAGGCTATTGCAATAAGCCACTTGAGTGAAGATGGTGGCTTGAATGGCAGCAATAGTAGAGGTGATGATAACTGGTTGAATTCTGTAGAAGTCATTAAGGCAGACCTCTCGGGATTTATTAATGGATTGGATGTGTCACATGAAGAAGAGGAATAAAAGCTAACCACAGGAATTTTGGCCTGAGAACTGACAGAAAGACTTGGCATTATCTAATATGGGGAAACAGAGAAGCAGATTTCAGAGGAAGCTTAGAGTTCAATTTTGGACATGGTAAAATTGAAAAATAAATTATACAACTAAATGAAAATATGAAGTAAGCAGTTGGATGAGCCTGCAGTATAGAAAAGACACTTGGAGATTGAGGATGAGAGGAAATGTTTGAATTTGAGGAGAGAGGAAAAGATAAAATAATTGCATAGGAAATTGGGGGAATAAATGCAATAGTTGAATATGGAATGATTGTAGGTCAGTATTAAAAGCATATTTGAGTTTAATGATTATAAATTTATTGTGAGACAGCATTATTTAAAAATTTCCTCAAGCATGTATACAGGTAGGAAATAGGTACTAAGCTGGATTTTAACATGACTAGGTTTTGCTGAGCAAAAGAAAGTGAGAACAAAAGAAAAGGGAATAGATAGTACAAGGTTGGGAATGATTACCATAACTGATGATGGAATTAAGCTAGATAAGAGGAAATTAGGGGGTGAGGGGTAGTGAAAATAGATTGCTGACCCTATACTGTTGAGAAATTACTGGATTTGTGGCTGAAGGGGAGGTAGGTCTGAAAGCCAGAAGGCAGTGATTATAGAACAGAGCTGTTGGTATGTAGAGTTACACCTATTTGTGTTGAGCCCCAGGGTGTGATGAAGGAGAGTGTCTTAGCATAGAGATAGGATGTCAAGATTATTGACAGTAAATAGGTCAAGAAACTGACAGACCAAGATATTAGAAAGACTGTATGCCTGGGTATTTAATTCACCCAATAATTATGACAGGAGTGTGATGGAAAGCAGGAGAGTGAAGCACAGACACAAAAGAGTGATTGAGGGCTTGGTGGACGACTGCAACAAGATGAAGTCATAGGTGGCAAAGTCTGATCAGAATGTATTCAAATTGGCTGATTTTAAGGAGGAGGAAAAAGGAGTAAACTAAAAACCCAAATGAGGTGCAAAGGATACTCTTATTCTATCTCCAGGCCCAGTGGTTTTATGAGTGTGTAAGAGATACCAGCAACCAATTGAGATGGCCACAGTGAGGCAGTGTCCTCAGGGAGAACCAGACTTCCCTCAGAGAAAATAGTGAGCAGACTGAGGATACAGGAGAATTGTTTGTCCCAGAGGGAACGTGGAAGGGTTTCATGAGTTGGGGAAGATGGCAGATCAGAACTCTCAGCCAAATACTAAACAAATCAAGAAAAACCTTTGCATATAAATAATACTCCTTAAAAGAAAATATACCCACACATACCCAGCTCATAGAAAGTAGATTACTTACTTCATTATGTATAGACTTTCCCACCTTTGTACCACAGAGATAACCACAATGTTCCTGGCAGAATAAGTATGTTACAAATCCATGTAGGTACCCAGCTTATCCTTATAAAGTGTATATTCCATTCTGTTGATTGACCATTGTTAGAATCTTCAAATGCATTTAAAATATACATCACTTATTTAGAATGCTTCCTATGTTCCAAGAAAGATAGTAGAACAATTATAGGTGAAGAAGGATGAGAGATGATGTCAGAAAATGGAAAATTTGCAGGTGATGGATGACCTGGGAATGCTGGGTAAAGGGTCATGTTGAGATTAACCCTGATGGTTCTGAGGTTGTCAGTGTTGCTGAGCCTGTCACTGTTGGAGATAAGGCAGGGTTTAGTGTCTTGTTAATGTTCTGTAGCTCCCACTTGACACCTATCATAGCAGCTGCCTCTGAAGTCTCTGGGACCCTGGAATCTTCTTGGTCCTTGCCTGTGAAAAACCAACTCTAAAGGATAGATAAGAGGTGAGATCGTTAAATATACACAATTATTAGGGTTTATTACCAGGGTTGTGTGATGATCCCAAGGGGAGGGTATGGCTATCTTATGTCTAGAATAATTTTGGAGGTATACCATCCACTAACCTTTCCCCATGTTTACCTCTGAGTAGCCCCTATTCTATGAAGCCCAGTAGCTCTAATGTGATGCTGCTATGTATACACAGGTGTGTTTTCTCAGGTCTGTCACCCCAGTGGCTATTTACTAGCCTCCCTAGGTTCCCTGAATAGGAAACATCCCATCCGAAGGTTCTCTCACCTCACTAGGACTACACAAGAAGACTCCCTTTGCTCAGCCCCCAAGTTTCATCCCTTCACAAGGCTCTGTGGTCTCTATCTTTCAAACTCTCTGGCTACCCACTCTGGGGTGTCCATCTAACTCTCCTCAATGATGTTAGACTTTCATGAACAATATTTTGTCAGTGTTTTGTCATCCTCTGGCTTCTTGATTTATCCTTGCAAATGTCCTTGAGTCTAGGAAATACAGAGTACAATTTTGACTTCTTAATAGGAGAGGTGGTAAAAACAGTCAAAATAGGCCCAAATTAGTATTTTAATGTTATTTTATGATATCCAGAAGAGGGAAACCAAAAAGGATATAACCTCTGTATATGTCTCTCAAATTTTCTTTTTTGATTAAGGTCAAATTTGATTAAGGTCAAATTTAAGCCACCTGAAAGGCCATGGTGGCTTACGCCTATAATCCGAATATTTTGGATCACTTGAGCTCAGAAGTTTAAGACCAGTCTGGGCAACATGGAAAAACCTTGTCTTTACAAAAAATATGAAAATTGATTGGGCATGTTGTCATATGCCTGTGGTCCCAGCTACTGGGGAGACTGAGGCAGGAGGATTACTTGAGCTCAGGATGTTAAGGCTGCAGTGAGCCGAGATTGCGCCACTGCACTCCAGCCTGAGCGACAAAGTGAGACACTGTTCAAAAAAGAAAAAGAAAAGAAAAGAAAAACAGATCACCCTGAAAAATTTTCCTTTGCCTCAGATCATCAACCTTAAACTTGTAGGAAACCATTGTTTTCATTTCTATAGTTTTAGATTAGTTATGTCTATTTTTTGAACCTCATTTAAATAGAATCATAAGCATATTATTTGGCTGCTTTCTTTCAACTGACAATATTTTTGAGATTCAGCCTTGTTACATGTATTTTTCTTTTTAATTTATTTGAAGAAATTCTATCATATAAATACATTACATTGAAAAATTTACCCTATCAGTGGCGTTTAGGTTGTTTCAAATTTTTGGATCTTATGAACAATATTACCATAAGGTATCCGCAGAAGTGGAAAATGCTAAGTGGAATTGTTATAGTCAGGTGAATATTTAATGTTATAAGAAACTTCCTAGTGATTTGTAGGAATTCTTTTTATAACCTGGGTATAAGCCCTTAGTCAAATATATATGACAAATATTCTTTTTTGCGAGTGGGAGTTACATTTTAATTTCTTAACAGTTTCTTTGGATGAGCTGAAAATTTCAATTTTGATGGCCTCTGATATCAATTTTTTGTGTGTTCTCTTAAAGAAATCTATATTTATTTAAACACATGTGATGGAGACATTTTATTTTTTCAGAAGCTTTAGAGAATTACCTTTATTTTTAAGTCTCACATTTAATCTGCGGTAGCATCGATGTTAATATTATTTTTTTCTCTGTATTAAATTCACTTGTTTCAGCACAATTTATTGAGAAGCCTATTCTTTTCCCCTGTTAAATTGTCCTGGTTTTCTTATTGAAAATACATTAAACATATATATGACTGGACTCTATTCTGTTGCAATGCCCTATTTGACTATCTTTACCTCAGTATCACATTGTCTTGATCTGTGTTTTAAGTAAATTTTGATATCTGATACTGTATGATTCCCAACATTTTTTTCTTTAAATTCCTTTTTACTATTTCAGATTGTTTTTCATATGAATATTAGAATTATCAATGTCTGCAAAAAAACTGTATTTTGGGATTGTGTTGAATTTCTATATTAACTTGGGGTGAATTCAAATCTTAAGTCTTTTGAAACTTTCTATTCACAAACATGCTGTTAATTTAATTTTATTTATTTTTAAATTTTGGAATGCTATAACACTCTATTTCTTTTAGGTATCATTTTACAAAATATTAATTGTAATAAAAACACACAACTTTTACCATCTTATGCCTTTTTACGTGTACAGGTTAGTAGTATTAAGTACATTCATTGTTATGCAGATCTCTAGAACTTTTACATCTTGCACAACTAAATCTTAGTAGCCCTTCAGCAGCAACTGTCCCTTTCATCCTCTCCCCAGCTCTTAACAAATACCAATTACTTTCTGTTCCTATGAGTTTGACTACTTAAGATAGCTCATGTAAATAAAATCATACACTCTCTGTCACTTTGTTCCTGGCATATTTCACCTCACATAATGTCCTACAGTTTTATGCTTATTGCTGCATGTGACATGATTTCCTTTTTTTTAGGTAGAACCATATTCCATTGCATGCAAATGCCATCTTTTCTTTATACATTTATCTATCAAGTAACATTTAAGTCATGCTCTTCTTTAATTCTCACTTCTTTAATATCTCTCGTCAAGGTTTCATTGTTTGTGGTTTTGTAGTTTCTGAGTTCTACTAATCATTTTGTAGATCCTTTAAGATTTTCTTTACAAAAGATTATGTCATGACTAAGTACATTTTTATTTTTATTATTTACTATTTTTTGTTTGCCTTTTTACACTGCCTGTTTTCTCCAGTAGACTTTTGAGTAGAAGTGATGAGAGCCTTGCTCTTAATCAAGAGGAAGACATTCAATATTTGCCTTTGTATATGATATCACCTGTGGATATTCTATAAGTGTATTCTGAAGTCTGTATCAGGCTTAGGACGTTTCCATCTACACTTGTTTGCTGAGAAGTTTATTTTTGTTGTTATTATTATTATTTTTTTGAGATGGAGTTTTCCTCTGTTGTCCTGGCTGGAGTGCAATGATGCAATCTTGGCTCACTGCAACTTCTGCCTCCCAGGTTCAAGTGATTCTCCTGCCTCAGCCTCCTGAGTAGTAGCTGGGATTTCAGGCACCAGCCACCATGCCCAGCTAATTTGTGTATTTTTTAGTAGAGATAGTGTTTCACCATGTCAGTCAGGCTGGTCTCGAATTCCTGATCTCAGGTGATCCACCTGCCTCGGCTCCCAAAGAGCTAGGATTACAGGCGTGAGCCTCCACGTCTGGCCTGAAGTTTTTTTTTTTTTTTTTTTATTGTTAACAGGTATTGAATTTTATCAAAGGATTTGTCAGTATCTTTTCAGATGATGAAAGATGGCTTTTTTTTTCTGTTGAATGAATGAGAACATTCTTGGTTTCTAACATTAAACGAACTTTGCAGTCCTGAGATAAATCCGACCTGATTATGATTTGTTATATAATTTTTTGCTGCTCTATTAAACTTACTATTTGTTTAAGTTTTTATGTCTTTACAAGATTTATTCGTATGCTATTTTATTTTTATTTGCCTGCTTTTGATATCATGTTAGTGCTGTGATAAAATGAGTGAAGGAATATTCCTGTTTTTCCTATTTTTTAAAGCATATTTATGCAGAATTGGTATTATTTCTCTTTCAACATTTGGTAGATTCACCAGTGAAATCAGCTAGGTCTGAAGTTTTTTTGGGGGAAGACTCTTTGTTACAAAGTCAATTTTTAAAATAAATATACCAGTATTCAGATTTTCTGTTATATTTTCTGTCAGTTTTTGTAAGTTCTTCCATTTCCCCCCCCCCACCCAGTAATTTGTTTATTTCACCCATGTGGTCAAATTTATTAGCATAAAGTTGTTTATAAATTTTATTATCCTATTAATGTCCATAGAATCTCTAACGATACAACCTTTTCAATTTTGATACTGGTACATTATATTTTTTTCTTTTTTGTTGTTGCTCAGTGATTCATAAATTTTATTAAACTTTTATTAAACTTTAATGAGAACAAAAATTGTGTTTTATTTTATTTCATCTTTACTTATTCCCCTTTACAGATAAAGAAATTGAGTATTGCCCAAAGCCCTAAATGTAGACTAGTAAACTGGAGCTGTGAGGATTCAAACATGATTCTTTTTAATTCTAAAGCCCTGTCTCTTTCTTTTGTCTCTAAGGTTTCTTACTTCTTAAATGGACTTGATTGCAAAAACTGAAGCTCCAAACATTCAATGTATAGTATAAAAATTGCCAGGTACTCTTGTTTTTTAGAGACTAAGTTGCCCCAGATGAAAAGTCTAGGTTAACTTAGTTTACAGAATTCACATTCAGCAGTTCTCATGATAGCTCATCATTCAATGTGAAAAATCAAAAAATGATATGAGAAAAATTATAAAACTTTGCTCCAACATAATCTACTACAGATTCCTTAGAGCCACACAATAAATAAATCATTAATGATGCACTGGTTATCCTACCTTCTTACATGAAACAATTTAGAATTTCTATTCTCACCTAGATATGGCTGGGGAAATAATGGTTTCAACCAAATAAGGGCATCAGGCTCCCTTGAGAAAATTTTAATCTCATGCCTCCTGTTAACTCTATATCTACCCAAACAGAAAATCAAGGAATAAACCTCTGGCATGTGTGCTTTGGAAAAGTTACCATAATGAATGCAGTGTGTCCCTCTGGTAAATTTGTGCCCAGTTAGTTGAAAAGTTATGCTGTATATGAAGCAAATTGTATGTGCTACAAGCTGTTGTCATTCATTAATAGTATTTACTCCTTTTGAGTGTCTATAATACGAAGCAGGTAGGCAAGCTAATCTGGATTATTTATATGTTATATGTAGGGCCATAAAGAACAATTAGTTCTTTGGTTAATCTTAATGTGTTCTGCTATTATTCTACAAAGCGCATGAGGATTTTTAATATTTTGTAACATTATTTAATGTGAAATTTGCCATAAGAATATCACATTTTCTGTCCATGCAGAGAAGAAAATCTCCAGGAGCTAGGAGACTGGAGTATGATGATATGAATTGGACTAGATTGAAGATTTAGTAGTGGCATAGAATTGACTGGTCTAGCACAGTAGGTCTGATTTAAGATTGCTATAAGTTATTGATTCCTATTCACCAACAGGCTGCTAAACAAAACAGATGAGCCAGACCAACCTTAGAGTGGCCCAGAATGAGCCACAGAATGAACCTATACTTCTTGCTTCTTCAAATAGAAAACATCCTGCATAGGACATAATCTCTAAGGCCATTCTTGAGCTGACTTTATTTCAATGTGAGGATTTTTGAGATGAGTATTACAAAATTTCCTTCAGGCCACACTTTATTTGATTAGCCGTTGACACTTTTATCCAGCAAAAACCTTGATGTTAGGGTCATTGCGTATCATTTAGAAAAAAAGACAGTGTTTGAATGGGTACACAATTTTGCATTATAATGAATGATACTTTTGTTGACTTCATCACCATTATTAATGTGAACAATATATTTATATTTAATTACCTGTCGAATGTATCTCATTGTGTTGAAATGGAATTTTTAAATGTTTAATCCCTTACTTTTTGTGGTCATATAAATTTTAGTTAGTCTTGATGATAAAGACAAATGAAATTAAGGTATAAAAATATAAATAAAGACAATGTATATGAGAATATAATCTTTATTATTCCAAGCATATATACATTACTAAAATGAAGAGATTTATGTTTTCTGTTTACACCCTGAAAATAAGGTTGCTAGGAAATATAGAGGATACTTACATAAATTTGAATTTCATGTAAATGAGTAATAATTTCCAAAATATTTTATGGGATATACTTATATTAAAATTCTATATATTTTTATCTAATATTTACATTTTATTCAGTATCCTGTTTTTTTTCCCCTAAATCTGGCAACCCCGTTTGAAAAAGAAAGTAAAAATGCTTCAAGACTTAATAAGCATATTTCTCAAAGTTTGTTTTTAACTAAAGAGTTTTAGGTAATTTATTTGAATTATGTAGCCTTATTCCATAATACATTTCTTTTTAAATATTTTACACTTGTGTTAATATGAAAATTAAGAGAAAGAAACTCGACAGCCTTTTTTTTAAAAGATCTAATTCATCAAGGTCACTCTCACCTACAAAAGCATTTTCAAGTAATTTAAACAGATGGGTAAATGTGCCAACCACATTCAAAGATTTATCTTGACACGATTTATCGCTTCTGATAAGCTTTGTCTGTGATTCTTTCTCCATGTGACTTAGTTAAGCCATCATCCAGAGGTTAAACACCAGAGTTCTCTGACATTTTAAGCCAGTGAAGGGTATTTTTTCCTTTCACTCATAAAAAAAAAAAAGGTTCTTTTTGTGCAAATCTAAGCCCACTGCAAGACCTTTGAAATCATCTGTACAATTTAAGCAAAGAAAACAACCTAAAGTAAAAATGCCTTACTAAGGATCCCAATCATTTATTTTCCCCAGTGAAATCTTTCAACAATTAAATTATGTTCTACAACTATGTTACAGAACACATTTTAGATTCTACATTTCTCATTTAATATATAAGTAGAAAATTTTAAAGATTAAACAAGTAATCTAGAAAATATCTTCTATGTTAAATATAGGAGTTTTCCTTGGTAATTTACATAGTGTCTTTGTGATTTGGCTATAAAAACAACATATTTTTCTGGTGATGTGGAGAAGATGGCTTCCAGTTCTTTCTTACATTCTCATTAAATACTGTCTGAATAAACTGGGATCTTAATTGGAACCAAATAAAATAATCAACTTTCAAAGTAAAATTAAGGAGCATAATTAATTTACTGACAGTATACATACCTGATAATCATTCCTAAAATTAGAAATCTGTCTAAGACTGAAATATTTTCATGTTTGGTCATAAGCAAAACTATGAAGCATGAAGTTCAAAACTTTATGGACTTATATTGGTCATAAGTATATGACTAATTTATGTCCAATTAATTTATACTAAGTTAAATACCTAGGTTCAGTACCTATGAGGACAAAAGCCAGAGGGGCCATATAAGAGGTATCTCTCACTCTAAAATGGAATTTTAAAATGTTATACATTAGAGCCATTTAATATGAAACCATATTGAAAGTTCCACTTATTATAATGGACCCTTTCCTAAAAACACTCCCTACCCAGTTTTATAATTAGGTGCACAAACCTCTCTCATTTGTCATATGTTTTTCCTCTGCATTCTAATTTCTGGGATATTTCTCTATTTTCCATATCAAATCTTAGCTCACATAAGGAATTAACAGTATTGTTCTTCTATTCCAAATTGAAAGAAAAACATATTTGTGAGCCTGTCACAAATGCCATTAGCTACTTAAAAGCAGTTCAAGTGACAAGTTCAATGGAATAGGGAAAACAAAAGGAAATAGTAGTGAGTATTAAACCAGATTGAAAAAAAGATAATAGATTCTCAATGTGAGTATAAAAATAATTATGAGGTCATAATTACTGGTCACTATAAAAATAAAATTGAAAGAATGAGAATTGATTTTGGTTTTAATGCAAGATAGGAATTCCAAAATAAAAAAATCATATCAAGAGTTGTGATTATGTTGAGAAAATTGAGGGAAACAGATGTATTTATACATATATATTCATTGGTGCTAAATGTATATTCAATTGTAAACTATTTTTCCCTGTATACATATATATACATGTATGTGCTGTATATATATTTACAAAAAGATTCTTTTAAAAAACTATATATACATATCTATATATAATGACTTTGGCATTTCCACAAATATATACAATTTTATACAATTCTGTTAAGAGATATATTTCAATGATATTTTTTCATGGTAGAAAATTCGAAAAGTACAGAAAAAGCAAATAAAAATAATTACTAATATTACTAATAGATGATGTTTTGACTTATATAATTTGAGTAGCACTCTATACAGATACACTATTTTATACTTATTTGGACCTTTGAAGGAGGCTTCTAATTATGAGTAGCTGGATTGAATGTTGAGGCAAAAGTTTGTCGTATATTTTGGATAGGTTCTTTAATCATTACATTAATTTTAGAGAACTCGCTGTGGCAGACATCATCCACTGGTTAACCCACTACCTTTACAGAGACGCTTTACTCTTATTGTCTTCAAAATACAGACTCTTAAAGCTAATAATGTTTTTCTCAGCCACTGTTTTCACAAATGGAGTAGAAAAACAAATATGCTTTGATTTTATGAAAAAATGCCCCTTATTGTTTTTTTCTGCCTTGAATATGGATGTTGTATCATGAGGTCTGAAATAAACCAAATGCTATGTGTGGTCAGGTAGAAAAATAATATAGATTGTTTATTAATAGTATCATTGAGCAGCTGAAGCAATTGCAGCAAACCTTTATCTCTGGACTTCCTGTTAAGTAAGTCAAGTATTCACTACTTTTATTGGCATTTGTTATTTGGGCATGTTCTTGTTTGTGGCTAGAAGCAATGTTTACCCAATAGGAGTCATTACTTGGACATAGGATGCTACAAATAATAGACCCTAAAATGTATGTTTGACCGATCGAAGGAGTTAGAAAAGTGGGCTGAGCAGCCACAGGAATTCTAAGCTCAAAAATAGTAGCAAGGAAAAGTTAATGGCTGTTTCTGAAGTCTTTCCTCAAATCTCATTTCTGATTTGACTCTTGGTAAATTCTCTTGTGACATTAACTCAAGGAATTGTTGATAGATTACACAGAGTTGATCCAAGGTACGTGAGAATTCAGTTAAGTTCTATATATTGGAACCAGCCTTTTCTTTTCTTTTCCTTTCTCATTGCTCTTGATAAAATATAACTCAGTGATATTGATGATATAAAGCTGTCCCAGAGAACTCTGACTAGGGCAGTACAGCTGAGAAGGCTGTTACCCAGTGATCAAGAACATTTTGGGGAATGGTGTGACTAGTCACCTAAACCTGAGGAATTGCATGACTGGCCAGGATAAAAGTACCCTAGAGCTGATTGCTTCTCTTAGCTTATATTTTTCCACCCCACATTCATGTTTATCTCTCATAACCATGCATATGTGGAAGGAGTAATGACTGGGAAACTGGACCATATATGTGGTAGTCCTGAGACTTCTCTGCTCGTGCTATGAATGCTCTATGATTTCCTGTTCTTTATCTTTTTAAAGGCACTAGAAGTTGGAGCTGGGTGAACATTATTATGCCTCATAAGTTTAATTATGAAAAAATCCAAAATATTGGCAGCTAATACTTATCATTTTAATGAAAATTATTAATGCCCTACAAGAAGTAGATAGACTGGAAGTAGCCTGTCTGAAAGCAGGAAGGGCAGCACATACAGCTTTTTTTGCTTCTTGAATTTGTAAATTGAAACCTTAAATGTTGAAAAACAGCAACATTTCTGTCCCAGGCTGAAATTGATACTAGCAGAGGCAGCAAAGTCTCAGCCTTAGCAGGATATTAGATTGGAGTTCTTATGCAGAAAAAGAGGATTATGGTATAACCTTCCTACTAAATCCTAGACTTTCAAAGAGCATTTAGTTAATGAGCATTAAGCAAAAGAAGATGGTAGATTGATATAATGATTTGCAAGCAAAGGACAAGATTTTTTAGGTTTACTGAATGTGACTAGGCTATATTCATGTTTCTGGATACTTAAAAATGACCAGGCACAAATAAAATGGAAGTCTACTAATGAGAAGACTGTATTGCCAAAAGTCACCAGGCCAGACTTAGTAGCTTGTGACTTAAAAGTTGTCATTTCCCAAACATAAGTTCAGTTTTGAAATGGGTAAGTTCGAAGACCTTAGGTACATGGTAAATATGCATATAATCTGGATTTGCTACTTTTAAGCAGGTTTTTATTTGCTTAAAAATAGAAGTTTATAAATGTCAAACAATAAATGGTAGTTAAAACCAAGATGCTATATATACCTAAGTGAGAGTTCATAGATTGGAAGGAAAGGGAATGGCAGAACAGAAGACCTGTAGAATATTTAAGCATCTAGTAAAGGAGGCTATGAAGAAAAAAATAATAAAATGAAAGGCTGAAAATATAGGAAAAAGAATTGATCATATTGGATCAAAAGGGACATAAAAGATAAATAGTATGTCCTCATTTGTATAAAAAAGTTTTTAAATTTCTTGAAGCTTTCAAAGAATTTAGTAGGATGGGACACTAAAGATTTAGTGTAAGAAGATTTGTTTTTCATTGATATTATTTTTATAGCTTAATTTTAAAAATTATATTAGCATGTATATCTTTTTTCAATAAAAATAAGATTATTTATAAAAATAAAAAATTCAACTGAAGGAATTGATATAGAATAGGAAGAATATCAAATGATCATATAGGAAGAAGGATGAGTGCAATTATGGGTAATTTTCTGAAAGACCAATGGTAGTAACTTAAGTGTGTTTGTGCTGAAAATCTCACTTTTGTTTTACAATAAATTAGTAAGGCAGTTAAGGAACTATAGGCTCTACCAGTAGCTTTTGGTGAGTAGTGGTGTTATGAATGAGAGAGGGAGCTAAAAGGGAATAAGTAAAATGATTGCTTAGTGGCATGGAGTGCTTAGATAACAAAGAGCTCCATGACTTGAATTAGTGGGAATCCAAGTAAGATTTGCTCTTAAACAGATTTCCATTTATTTACATTATTCCAAAAATTAAATGAATATGTAGCATTTTTTCTATGTGTCATTTTTCTGTCCGTCTTTTATTAGCATAGAACACTAATAATGCAGGATGACTATACAAGAATAATATGAATAATATATATTTCTGGTGAATTAATGTGTTATTATACATAGAGCAACCCTTTTATCCCAAATGGATTTGCCTGGTAATATATTCTTTGTCCTCTAAAATCAAAGTATTTCTGCCAGTGGGCATTGCTGTGACCAGAATTGATTACTAAAAATAAATGAAATTCTCTTTGTCTCTCTCTTACACATACACACACACACACACACACACACACACACACACACACACACATATATCCACAATTTAGAAATATCTTTAATGTTTTTGAGAATTGACAAATGGAAACCAAAGTCTGCCAGGGGCAAAATTTACTATTTACACACTAAACAGGCTACCATTATTTAAACAACTGCCATTTTATTTTGTAACTAGATTTGTCTACTGTACTTTATTAGTGGCTTACAAACACACACAGTGCTTTCCTTAACCTTCAGGGCTGTGATGATTCAGTGTTTGCAACATTACTGCCCTTACTGTATTTAAGATTATAAATTTAGTATATGAGAGTATTTATTTTTCATAGCTCCTCTTCAATTAAAGTAATGTGCACTAGTTGGTTTGGGAGTAGGAGAATGATGTGGCTAAAGCTGTGCTTTGAGACTATTAATTTATGGTGATTATGGAGTACAGAATGACATCTGCATGATTTGGCAACTGATTGGATGCTGAGCAGGATAGAATGGGAGATGTTGCAGCACAGTCTTCAAATGTGACTCCAGGGGTTTTGGACTCTGAATGTTTTAGGAGTGTTCAAATATGATCCCAAGGTCTTGCATTATAAGTACTGTGAATATTAATTTGTATTAATCACAAAAGGAGGCAAAGGAATAAAGATTTGGAGAAGCTGGTTGTGTGTGTGTGTGTGTGTGTGTGTGTGTGTGTACGTGTGTGTGTTTTATAATATCCAATTTAAGATTTTTGTGGCAATCTTGAGTATTAATTTTAATCTGCATTCAAGAAGAAGACTGAGGATGGGATAGAAGAGTTGATTCACTAAATGTCATAAGCTGGTACGTTTTAAACACATTTCATTACAGTATGTTGTCTGGATGACTGTTTACAATGAAATAAATAGGCATAAAGGAAATACTGTAAAATATGAAATAAAAACATTAGTGGCAGACCATGATGTCATATAGAAAATTTAATACAAGGATATCACATTTTATGTGTTAGCTTTTCCACTAACTGCTGGCATCTCTTCTATGATGACTACAATTTATTGTGAAAAGTAGGCATTTTCAATATCTGGAAATTGACTTCCAAGGTCTATCAGGGCTTATTCTTAACTCTCTTGCTTTCACCCTCTACTTTTTCTAGTTCTTCCTTGGTACATTACTCTGTTCTCACATTGCTATAAAGAAATACCAGACACTGGACACTGGTGATTTATAAACAAAGTAGTTTTAATTGGCTCATGGTTCTGCAGGCTATACAGGAAGAATAGCAGCTTCTGCTTCTGGGGAGGCCTCAGGAAACTTACAGTCATGGCAGAAGGCAAAAAGGGGAGCCAGCACTTAACATGGCCAGAGCAGGAAAAATGAGGGTGGGGGAGGAACTCCATATTTTTAAACAACCAGATGGTGTGAGAACTCTATCATGAGAATAGCACCAAAAGCATGGTGCTAATCTATTCATAAAAGATCCACTCCATGATCCAATCACTTCCCATCAAGTCTCACCTCCAACACTGGGGATTACAATGAAATATGAGATTTGGTGGGAACACAGATCCAATAAATATCACCTTGCTAACTCCTTACTGCTTAGTGATCATGAGTGTAAACTATGTGAACTCTGAATAATGACTTTTGTGCCTGCCACTAAGTCTTCATGGTCTGCTACTTTGGTAAATAACTTCTTTTTATGGATTTTCCCAGTACCTCTATTCTTTATCAATGACAGTGGAAGTAGCAGAGAATTCTGCCAACTCCATCCAGCTCTCTGTTTTCTATTACCTTGCACCCCAAATTTAATTGCTTCAGCAGCCTTGAACTAGCTCTCATTTCCCAGCCCAGTGAGACTGCCACTACCCTTGAGCCCCAACTCCCTGTGCCATAGTAGGGGATCATATCCTAGAAGGAGAACTGGGCAAATGTGCAGCTCACCTCCTGTGCAGGTCTTCCTTCTCTCACAGATTAGGATTCTGCTTTGCCTGTCCAAAAAAAGGGGGATGCTTATATATTTTGTCCATGTTATAGTTGATTGTACTGGGTAAAAAAGTACTTCAAAAGATATAGCATTATGTCTGGAAGCAATGCTCCCTAAGGGTATAAAGTTTTCACAAATAATCATATTTTTTGTGTAGTTTAAAATGTTTTAAGTAAAAATTGTATATGTTTGAGGTACACAATATGATGTTTTGACATACATATGCATGGTAAAATGATTGCTGCAGTCAAGCAAATTAACATCCATCTCTTCACAATTACCATTTTTTTGTATGTGTTGTAAGAGCACTGAAAGTTACTCTCTTGGCAAACTTCCAGTTTATAATACAGTATTCTTTTTTAAATTTTTTATTATTTATTTATTTTTATTATACTTTGAGTTCAGGGGTACATGTGCAGATCTTGCAGGATTGTTACATAGGTATACACATGCCATGGTGGTTTGCTGCCTCCATCCCCCCTTCACCTACATTAGGTATTTCTCCTAATGTTATCCCTCCCCAACCTCCCCACTCCCTGCTATTGCTCCCCTAACCCCCCACCCAACAGACTTCAGTGTGTGATGTTCCCCTCCCTGTGTTCATGTGTTCTCATTGTTCAACACCCCCTTATGAGTGAGAACATGCGATGTTTAGTTTTCTGTTCTTGTGTCAATTTGCTGAGAATGATGGTTTCCAGATTCATCCATGTCCCTGCAAAGGACAAGAACTCATCCTTTTTTATGGCTGCATAGTATTCCATGGTGTATATGTGCCACATTTTCTTTATCCAGTCTGTCCTCGATGGGCATTTGGGTTGGTTCCAAGTCTTTACTATTGTAAACAGTTCTTAACTACAATCATTATGCTGTACATTATCTCTCTAGACAAATTCACTCTACATAACTGCAATTTTGTACCCTTTGACCAATATCTCCCTATTTCCCCGAAGCTCCCTGACCCTGGTAACCACCATTCTATTCTCTACTTCTGAGTGTTCGACTTTTTTAGATTTCACATGTAAGTGAAACAATGCATCTCACTTTCTATGTCTGGTTAATTTCATTTAGCCTAATTTCCTCCAGGTTCATCCATGTTGTCACAAATGGCAGGATCTGCTTTTTAAATACTTGATAGATACCTAATTTCCTTCATGAGTAGTGGTCCCTGATACTAGCTGCAGTTTCAGTGATTCACTAGGAGGACTCACAAGATTCAACATAGAGTCATACTTAGGGACCATGATTTATTTATTACAGCATGAGGATACAAAGCAAAATCATCACATGGGAAAGGCACATGGAGCAAAGTCTGGAGGAAACCAGGCACATGCTCCCAAAAGTCCTCTCCTAGTGGATCACTTAATTCCTCTAACAGTAAGCTGTGGCAACATGAATGAGACATCTTCTGCCAGGAAAGCTCATTTAAAAACTCAGTGCCCAGGGATTTTAGACTGAGTGCCCTTTGCCTAGCATATACCAAAACTCCAGACTCCCAGAAGAAAAATAGGTATTTTGCAAACCACACTGTTTGCACTAATACTTTATGTCCAGTGAGCCACCTTTATCAGTTAGGGAATAGTAAGAACCCTCCTGAAATTTTAGTTCCCAGATGTCAACTAAGCACTAACTAGGGAAGTATCTCAGGATAGCAATGTCAGGACTATTATGTTAACACATTTCTGTACAATTTGGTAAGTCTAAATGACTCCCTAGAGAGATACAGAATTCAATCTGATATACTTATTTAATGAACAATGGCCCTCTATCTTATTTTTCTGTCTGAAATATGTAGTTTATGTTTTCACAAAACAAAATATATCACATTTGTTTTTCATGTAATAGGAAACTATACTGATACCGTGAATAGACAGGTATATAGTTGACCCTCATTGTTCCCAGATGTCAGATTTGTAAATTTGCCTACTCACTGAAATTTTTTGGGAACCCTAAAATCCATACTCACAGCTTTTGTAGTCATTTGTAGACATGCACTGGGTGGTTAAAAATTTAAGTCGACACACATTCACAGCTGAGGCTGAACAACACTGCACTTTGCTTTTTTGCTCAGATCTCACGCAGGAGATGATCAGAGAGTAGGAATGTTAGGAGCATTCGATGTAGTGCAAGAAGGTCCAGGTCTGGGGTGAGTGGGACCGAGTCTGACTCTCAACTCTGGCACATCTTTGGGATGGCAAGTCACTTAACACTCTGAACTTCCTTTTCTTTTCTGTAAAATAAATAAAATAGAATCAACTTTGATAAGTGATTTTTAAGATTTAATATTATAATCTATGTTTATAGATTATATAAATATATATTATATATATATAAACATAGATATAGATAATATATATACATATGTTTATATATACACATATGTATATATATACATATATATTTGTATATATATGCATATATATGTTTATATATATGTATATATACATATATATATAAACATACATATGTGTGTGTGTATATATACACACACATATATATAAACATATATATATAATAATAAACATAGACATAGACCTATAGATGTAGATATACACTTGTAAATTTCTACCAGAACCAATGGCTCAGAATTCAACAATTCAGAATTTCCAACAACTATGTAGAACAGAGCTAATGTGAATAATGACAATAAGCTGTATATATATATATATATATACATATATTTCCCCATTCCTTCATTATTTGTTGGATTTTCTTCTTGCTGAAGTTATGGTTTATAGATTTTAGTGTGTGCTCTGTAGTGGTAAAATATCTTAATTTTTTTATTATAAAGTAATTTAATTGGGCTGCCTTCTAGAATAATTAGTAGGGTATCAAATTTTGGTTTAGTTTGACAGCTTTCATATATTATTCCATTTTTTTCTTGGCATTATTGAGCTTATAAGAAATCTGCTACAGGTTTAATTATCATTCCCTTGTAAGTCAGCAGTTCTTGTCCTCAGGTAGTTTTAAAATTTTCTGTCTGATATTTTGCAGTTATACTATAATATATCTATGTGTTGATTTATTTTTATTACTTCAGCTTAGCTGTCAGAAAGTCCTTTTGAATGGAGTACTAATAAATTTCTTTATTCCTGGAAAATTATTTACCCTTACCTCTTAATATTGATGTTCCACCAGTTTCGTTTTTTTTTTTCTTCTGGTACAGAGATGGGCAAACTAAGAATATTGCCTGTTTTTGTTAACAAACTTTTATTACCCATTATTTGTTTTTGAATTGTCTATAGAGGCTTTGGCTCTATCTGGCTTGCAAAACCTAAAATATTTACTATCTAGCTCTTAATAGAAAAGATTTACTAAACCCTGATCTAGAGCTCCTACTAGAAGTGTGTTGAAATAATGTTTACTCTACATTTTAAAATTCTTTCTTCATACTTTTGAATGTTGTTGTATTTCTTTATGTGTTCTTCACTTTTCAATTTATTGATTCTCTTCAAGTTTTCAGTCTAGGGTTTATTAATATTTTTGCATTTCAAAATGTGAATGATCACTATATTTCCAACATTTTAATTTGATTATCATATAGAATGCTTATGATTTATTTCTTCTTGTTCTATTTCAATTTCTTGTATATTTTTATAAATTTTTTTCAATTATTTCATCCATGGATTTTAAGTTTCATGAAGGTAATGATTTTTGTGTGTGTTGTTTGTTCAGCACTATGCCTAACACCTAAAATTGCATTTAGGATTGAATAGATATTTCATAGATATTTGTTATCATCTAGGATTCTAAATATAATTATTTGGAGTATTTTGCAAAAACCATTTAATTTTTTGTCATATAAAGTAAATTTATTTCCAAATTGTTGATTTTGTTGGTTCTGTTTTTTATATTCCTTACGTTGGTTTGCCAGAAGGTGAGTTTACCCCATTTCTAGACATGTGGCCACACTTACCTATGCCCTTTTTCTTCCTAAGAGCAGAGTTTCACATAAGCCATAGACCCAACCAATTACTGGGGGCTTTCTGTTTTTTTTCCAGAACCTGCTCAAAAGTAGGACCAGGGTAAACAAAAGGGTTCCAGAAGTAAGCTGAGGTCTGGTCACTGCAGAGCACTTTTAGTCCCTCTTATTCAGGATAACTTAACTTTCAGGTGCCTCTGTTGGTTTCTGGAGTGCAGGAGGCTCACAACTTGCTCCGGGTGCTATTTTTTATTTCTGTTCTGTTTCATGTCTTAGGAAGATCTAACTTGTTTTGAGGCCAGTTACATAGTTCTAAAATGTTCTCTTTTTATAGCCTGTGGTTTTAGCCTAGTAGTTTACTCAGTGTGTAATTTTACCGTGTGTCTTCATCCTCATTTTTACATTTACTTATTTGTTTTGCACCCACATTTATCTGTTGCCTCTATTGCATCCAGTGTTACTCTATTCTGGGCCATTTTCACTGCCACAAAAGCATGCTGTAATATTTACTATCTTACTAAAACAGTTCTTTACCTCACATTTTCCTGTAGCTTCATGCCATACTTTTATTTTGTCTTATATTGCATGCCTCACAATGGTTGTCTATACTTGCCAACTTTATTTCTTCTCCCATCCTATTCTCATTGCACTCTACTGCCTCGCTGAGATCATGCAGCTGTGAACCCCAAAGACCTACACATCTGAGATTCACTGATTGTCAATCTTCACCTTCTATATATCGTTGAAAGCGTTTGACACACTTGATCACATTTGTTATGTCTTAAAACATGTGCTTTGCTTCAATTTGGTGATACCCTTACTCTTCTGAGTGTCCTCTGTCTTTCACTAATTCTCAGGCTCTTTCTCTGGACCCTTGCCAAGTGTCTAGATTCGAAATAATTATAATAATAATGTGGCCCAGGAATCAGTCTGTCTGAGATATCTTCTGTATTTATACTTACTCTTTAGAGGCTTTCATCTAGTTCCATATTTTCAACTGCTATGCACAAGCTTCTGATGCAATGATTTATATGTCTCACCTAACCTTTCTCCTTTATCTGGGAGTCTGCATCCTGCCTTGAGTTTTTATTAGGTATTTTAATGTTAATATGTTCAAAATCAGACTGTTGCTTCCTTCTTTAACCTCTGTTAAAATACTCTTTTCCTGTGTATCCCATGTTCTTAAATGATATCTACATTCATTTGTATTGATCAAAGAAAAATCCTTGTAGTCACACTTGACTTCCCTCTATTTCTAACAAGAAACACCTATTCTATCAGAAAATCTTACTAGCTCTATCTTTAATGGTATATTCACAATCTGACCATTTACTATCATGAGCATGACTACATGATGTTTAATCCACAATAATCCCTCATCAGAATAGCTACTTACTTAACACTTCACTTTCCCTTTCTCAAGTCCTAGGTCCTATCCTCTGCACAACTGCCAATGTTTCTTCTAAAATGGAAGACAGATTATTTTATTCCCTGCTTATAACCTTCCAATTGCTTCTTATAACACTGATGGAAAATCTAAAGTCCTAAGGCCTGTTTGATTTGGCCTTGGCTGCCATATCTGTTTTACAGGATTTGGTTCTGGCTACATAACTCCTTATTTGATGTAATTTTCTAGCAGTTCTGCTCACTCATTGACCCAAGCACACTGTCCCAATTTTTCTTCCACAAACTCACCAAGATTATTTTTCTCTATAATGCATATTTCAGCAATGCAGATTCACCTCTATTTAATAGGTGAGGAAGGTAATGATGTCAGCATAGCACAAAGTTGTACTACGCCTATATGTGATTGTTTTCCTAGGCAAAGGGAACTACACGGCAAGAGAAGAGTTATAACCCCTTCCACAGGGAAAGAAATAAGCCTTTCCTCATCTGCTGCACTGGAAGTAAGAACCCCCTCTAAGAGAAAACAAGGCCCCTGTACCAGCACACCTTAACCCCCAGCCTTGAGTAGCTCTCAGCTATGTGGATTGGAGTGTCTTCTATGCCCACTTAATGACTATCTCAAGCTCTTACAACTGCATTTTCTTCCTCATTCTCTCAGCTCTTGCCAGCCTTCCTCTGATATTAAGAGTTGCCAGCTGATTTCAATATATTGTTCATGTGCATTTCAAAGACCCACATTGTGGTAGCACCCAGTCATGCTTAACTATCTACCTGTGTGACCTAGTTGGTGGTACCCATAACTGTATATGTCCTCTGCTTTTGAAGTTGTAAAACTTGAGTGTGATCTGCTCGGTATTCATCCATTCTTACATTGCTAATAAAGATGTATCCAAGACTGGGTAATTTATAAAGGAAATAGGTTTAATTGGTTCACAGTTCAGCATGACTGGGAGGCCTGTGGACACTTACAATCATGGCAGAAGGGAAAGCAAACATGTCCTTCTTCACATGGTAGCAAAAGGGGAAAAGCCCCTTATAAAACCATTAGATCTCGTGAGAACTCACCCTCTATCACAAGAACAGCATAAGGGTAATCAACCCCATGGTTAAATTACCTCCCACTGGGTCCCTCCCACGACATATGGGGGATAATGGGAATCACAATTCAAGATGAGATTTGGGTGGCAACACAGCCAAACCATATTTTACTCTTAATGTTAATTCTCTTTAAATCTGATTAATTTCAGCACATAGTTTTTCAGAAAGCAGTTTTACCTTCTAACACTACTATAAGTATATAAAAATAGCATAAACACCTACATTCTCTTGCCTCTGGGTCTTGGTATCTGTAGTTCCTTCAGTCAGTGACACTTCTCCAAATAGCCTCATGACTTGTTCCCTCACTTTATTCAAATCTCTCTTTAAATGAGTCCTTCTCCAAGAGGCCTTCCTAAACAACACTTCTAAAATAATACCCACCCTCATAACTCTACCCCCCTAACTTCTCTTAACTTTCTTCTTGGCACCTGTCATTATATATCAATTTGTGTATGGATTAATTGTCTGTCTCCCTTAGTAGAATGTAAACTTAATTAGGGCAGAACCTTTGTTTTGTTCACTGCAATACGAATTTTGGCAAATAGCTAAGCGCTTAGTAAACGTTTGTTTAATGAATGAATAAATGACTCAATGTGCGAGTAGTTTTATTTTCTAAAAGAATGTTGTCAAAAATAGTTTTGTTGCAGACTACTTTGGAAAAATAATTTCTCATTTCCAACTACATATTAAATCAAATAAATTATTTAAACCTAACAATTAATTTCACAAGTTGATCAAACCATTGCTAATAACTTAAATAAAATTGCCAAACTTCTCTTAACTAAAAAGAATTTCTTTAGGATGTTTAATGTTATCATTAATAATTTCAAAAGAGTAATTTCAAGCTCTATGGCATAGTAGGAATGCTAGATCTTTCAATCAGAAAAATTAAATCTAACTAAATATAGTAATAAAATACATTTGTTTAGTTTCATTCCTTATTTTCCAATAAGATATTTAAAGGATCAATACTAGATAACACAAACATTTAATCTCTTCAGCTATTTGTTTCTTTCAAGATTGTGGTTATTACAGCCTATTTTATTTTTCCCTCTATTTATCTTATTTTTGCTTCATGTGTCAGGTGGAATGATGGGTTCTCATTTCCCAGAGATGAAAATTCTGCAGGGGAAACAAAGTCCTGACCCTTACCAAGCAGAATTACAGCTTTTTTGGAATTTACTATTTTCTTCACACATTCCTTGAGCTGGAAAGACTTCTATGGGGTATGGGTGGGAGTGGAGATGCATGCAAGTTTGTGGTAGGTGAAAAGCAGAGATAGGTGAGGAAGGATATAGGAACTGAAATCAGGAGATTTTTGTGTGTAGAACAATTTGTCTCACACATTCACAGGTGAAGCATTTCCTATGTAATGTGCTATTTTGATATTTGTTGTAATCTTGAAACTAGTAAAGTAGTCATAGGGGTATTTATTACAAATAAATTCTAGTATTAATATTATAACAAGGTCGGACATGGTGGCTCACTCCTGCAATCCCAGCACTTTGGGAGGCTGAGGTGGGCGGATCACCCGAGGTCAGGAGTTCCAGACTAGCCTGACCAACATAGAGAAACCCTGTCTCTACTAAAAATACAAACAAATTACCTGGGCATGGTGGCACATGCCTGTAATCCCAGCTACTCAGGAGGCTGAAGCAGGAGAATCACTCGAACTTGGGAGGCAGAGGTTGTGGTGAGTTGAGATCACGCCATTGCACATTGTACTCCAGCCTGAGCAACAAGAGGGAAACTCCGTCTCAAAACATATATACATATATATATATATATACACACACATATATATATATACACACACATATATACACATATATATGTACACACACATATATATATATATACACACACACATATATATACATATATATATACACACACACACACACATATATATACATATATATATATATATGACAATACTGGACTAATTATAATTTGGAGGTAGATTTGATATATTCAGAAATATCCCTTTAGCACCGAAGCCTAAAAATATGTTTTTGAACAACTTAATATATGTTATCTTTTAGAATACTGTGGTGTTAGGCAATAACTTCCTTTATCATCAAGGCTACCACATAATGTAGCTCTGAAAGATTAAAGAAATGTATCTTTAGGGAAAATCAAACTTCTTTTGACTATAAGACTTTTTTATGGTTGTTTTTTGAACCATATGATTTAACTGATTCTATTCTCCTAAATTCAGTTGATTCTAAAAAACATTCTGAGCAGGTATAGAATTTAAATCTGATTACCTAAATTTTACTTAAAAATAGAAGAACACTTGGTTTCTGGCTTCCATCTCCTAGTGGAAGATTCCAGCAAGAGATTGGAGGGCAGAAGAAGGGTGATTTGGAAACTGATTTTCCCATTTCATTCTTACTACTCTACTGATGGCTAGGAATCCTGTCAGATGACCCTTTTTCCAAGAGTATAGTTGATTCTGGGTTATGCTATCTCTATTTCCCATTATGTGCTCTGGCTATGGGTGGTAAAAACTTCCCATTTTGTTATTCCCAGAAATTTTCATCAATCATTTGATTTCCCCAAATCCTGCTTCTATGTTGTATGTTATCCTTTTGTTAAGTTTTCCACATTACCAATTTGTAGTGCCTTCCTTTTGTTGATAGCAGTGTTTGGTAGACTATGTGACTCCAGGAAACAGAGCTTCAAATCGGTATTCTGAGATTGGTTTCTCATATAGCTAAGAAGCACATGGCCAACGTGCTCACTAGAGAGAAACGTAACAGGAATCTGAGGCAAGGGATAGCATCATTATTCAAATCCTTACCAACAGTGTTGTGGAAGGAAGTCCATGAGGAATGTAAGGTGGTAGGAATCAGCTGGTTTATAACTTAGTCTCTATTGCAACAACGATTATAAAGGCTGAATGGTCACCTAACTGTCACATCACCCTGCATAGTATATACAGAGAAAATAACAAACTGATGACATTGAATACTAATTCAGAACATAAGCGGAAAATGAGAAAGCTCCTATTTCAGCTTTTGTTGAATTTCTCATCTCCTCAAGTTTCAGGGCTAATATGATTAAGGATCAAACCAATGGCTTGACTCTAATGAAGGCAGGGATTCAGCACCAGTTAATTAATGGAGGCAGAGAGCCAGCACTTGGAAGAGACTTCCGGGTCTTTATACTTGGTTAAGGGCAGTGGTGGAGAAGCAGAGACTCACTAAGCAGTCAAAAGGGCAAAACTGGGCAGACATGGACAAGGCTATGCAAATGGAACCCCCAAATCTCAAGGAACTTCTATTGTTGACTGTGTCATCCCTTTTATTGCAGAAGCCAGGTGGATGCACTTTACTGTCAGATACAAGGTTGGAGCAGTGATCATAATGAGCTTCACAGACAGCAGATTAAATGTCCCATGGGAAACTGTGATGATGTTCAATAGTTCAAGGGGTCCCTAGGAATAAAATAATTGGCCAGCCTATGAGGCATTTGGTGACATAAGCCGAGTTTCTAGATCTGGTGGACAAAACTTAGATCAGGTCTCCTTAAGGGATTCATATACTTTTACCAGTTTCAGACCTCAGCTTCCCAGAGGAGGCTGACATAAAATACCTTAACTGAATAGCTGTTGGCATAGGCTATGACTCTCCCTCTAAACCTTTCCTTGAAGGGCCTATAGCCATTACCACATATATTGGGTAAAGGATTGTACCCAGAACTTCTGGTATCATTAGGTCCTGCCTCTGAAATAATACTAATTTCAGAGACCCCAAATACCACCAAAGTATAATAGAGTGAGGGCAATGGGAATCCCAGGGGGATGTGGGGACTCTTGGTCCCCTCTTTCTTCCACTGGATTCTTTATGACCATTCACAAATTATGTGGTTATTTCCCCAAATCTAGGATGTATATAGTGTAAATAAATAAAGCACATATTTAGCAGAATCTTCACATCAATACTATGACCCATGAAATGTGAGTCATTATAGTATAAAAACCAATCCCACCTCTCTCTAAGAAAATAAACCAACAGTCATACCACGTCTCTGAGGGAATTTCAGAGTAGTGCCATGATCAAAGACTTAAAAGAAGCAGAGTACTGATTCCTGTTATAACCCCGCTTTATTTCTGTTTGGTGCAAAAGTCACTTAGGTTTTAAAGAATGATTGCAGAATTGCTAAAAATTAAGTTGGTGAATCAGATGTGATAGCTTTGCTGCAGCAAGTCAACAGGGCCCCTGGTTTGGTATATATAATGATGAACTTAGCAGTGCTTCTTTTGTTAATTCACATTAGCAAATGTAATCAGAAGCAAAGTAGATTTACTTGGAAGGCAGCAAGACAGCTTCCCATAAGGTGTATTGCCATAAGAATATGCCAAACCTTTACCCCTTTATTCTTATATAGTCTAGAGGGCCCTTTATTATTTTGACATTCTAGAACTAAAATGCAGGTTCATTATGTAGGTAAAATAGGGCTAATTTTACTGGTGGTAAACATGAAAAAATTTCTTTAGATGCCTTAGTAAAACATTAATTCTGGAGAAGGACTTACATCTTGCAAATGCTCTGAATTTTGCTACACTTGTGAAGCTTCTAAGGGCTCAGTGGTGTCGGGCACATCAAGATACATTTTCTACAGAGATGCTAATGGTGGCACCTTATGTCACTAATCAAAGGGGAAAAGACTTGGTGAGTCTCTTTGGATATAGAAGGATACACATACTAATTTTGTGTATGCTGCTCTGTTTACCAGGTGACCTTTAATATGGTCAGTTTTGAGTTCCACCTGAAGTTGGGAAATGCTGTGCGGCATATGCGGGGTGTGGGGTAAACTATTCTGCCTCTTGCATTTTGCCTTACCAACTGCAACAGAATTAGGGAAGTCTGTCAAAGGCTGAGATGTTTTTCAGAGTTTCTGGCAAATGGCACTAGGAACCAGATTGCATTTGGTTTGTCAAAGGTCAAGAACTGTCCTGCTGAAAACTATTATATATTTAAATAGATAACTTGATACCAGGCTTCTTTAAAGGCATACATTTTAACTAGGATAATTAGGACACAAAACTACACAAAATGTACTCCCTTCAATGCCATAGACATGCCTAGCTTAGATCTCCCTGCAAAAAAATAAAGAACCACTACAAGTAGTATAATTAGTCGACAGCCTCTAGCTGATGCAACTTAGAGGTGGCTCACAGCATTCACACAGAGGCCATGCTCTCTTTAGGCTTTCCCCAGTCAATGCCTGAGTACGAAGAAGCACTAGAGCCATATTTACCCAACATGTTACTCCTATATTAGATATTTTTTGCTTTGGAGTTCCACATGGGGTTGGCCAAGACATTCTCAGAACTGCACTACAGCCTGGGGTTCATCCTACTCTCGCTTCACAGGTATCAGATATGTACGTAAAGTATCTGTTCAGATCTTTTGGAGATTTTTTAAAGATTAAGTTGCTTGTTTCTTATTGTTGGGCTTTAAAGCATATTTTGATAGTTCTTTGTATCCTTTATCACATACATGTTTTGAAAATATTTTCTCCCAGTCTGTGACTTGTCTTTTCATCTTCTTAACACCATCTTTTGAATAATAGAGGTTTTTAATTTTAGTGAAGTACAACTTATCAGTTTTTTCTTTCATGGATTGTGCTTTTGGTGTAACTAAAAAGTCATACCCAAATCTAAGGTCACCTAGATTTTCTCCTATTTTACAGGTTTGTGTTTTACATTTAGGTCTGTAATCTATTTTGTGGTAGCCTGTGTTTTACATTAAAGTCTATTATTCATTTTGAGTAAACTTTGTCTAGATTCTTTTTTTTTTTTCCAATTGTTCTGGAGCTATTTCTTGAAGAGACTGTCCTTTCTCCAGTTGCCTTTGATCCTTTGTCAAAGATCTGTTGACTACTTGTTTTGGCCTTTCTTTGGGGTCTCTCTCCTGTTCCATTGTTCTATTTGTCTATTCTTTCACTAATACCACAATCTTGATTATTGTAGCTTTGTAGTAAGTCTTAAAGTCATGTGGTGTCAGTCATATGGCATATTTCTTCTTCAATATTTTGTTGGCTATTCTGAGTCTCTTGCTTTTCCACACAAACATTAGAATAAGTTTGTTGATATTTACAACAAGGATCAAGTTGTAATGAACTTTCATCTGTACAGTTTTGAATATTCTCATCCACAGACATAAACTATCTCTCCATTTATTTAAATTTTCTTAGATTTCTTTCATCAAAGTTTTATAGTTTTCCTCACACAGTTCTTTTATGTACTTTGCTAGATTTATACCTGAGTACTTAATTTTTGGGGAAGCTTATGTAAACGTTGTTGCACTTCTTATTTCAAATTCCAATAATTCATTGGTGATATACAGAGAGGCAATTGATTTTTTTTGTGTTTCAATTTAGTCTCTTGCAATATTGCTATAATAATTTATTAGTCCCAGGAATTTTCTCATTCATTGCTTGAACTTTTTTATATAGACGATCATAGTATCTACAAACAAAGGTGACTGTATTTAATGCTTCACAATGTGCATACCTTTATACCCATTTTTTTCCTCAATAGTTAGGAATTCCAGGATGAAGTTGTACAGGGGTGGTGGGAGGGGGCATTCTTGTCTTGCTCCTGATTTTGGAGGAAAAGCATCTGACTTCTCACAATGAAGTATGATGTTATGTGTAGGTTGTTGTAGGTTTTCTTTATCAAGACGAGGAAGATCCCCTTTATTTCTAATTTGAGAGTTTTAAAATCATTAATAAGTGTTAGATTTTGTCAAATATTATTTTTCTGCATCTATTGATAGGATTATATAATTTTGTTCTTTAGCTTGCCAGTGTGATAAATTACAGTAATTGATTTTCAAATGTTAAGCCAATCTTACACATCTGGAATAAATCCCATTTGGTATTAGCATAGAATTCTTTTTATAAAATTGTTGGATTGAATTCGTTAATATATTGGAGGAGTTACACTGATGTTTGTGAAAACTATTGGCCTATAGTTTTCCTTTCCTATAAAGTCTTATATAGTCTAGTATATTGGGTACTAGATAATGCTGTCCTCATAAAATGAGTTGCCTCTGGTACTATTTTCTTGAAGAGGTTGTAGAAATTGGTATCATGTTTTCTTATGCTTGGTAGAATTCACAGTGAAAACATATTGATATGGTGGTTACTGATTTGGAAAATTATTAATTAGTGATTCAATTTATTTAATAAATTTAAGCCTACTCAGGTTATCTATTTCCCTTATGTGAGTTTTGGTAAATTGTGTTTTGTAAGAAATTGATTCATTTTATCTAAGTTATCAAATTTGCGGCTATAGAGTTGCTCATAATTTTCCTTTATAATTTTTTTTTTTTTTTTGAGATGGAGTCTCACCCTGTCGCCCAGGCTGGAGTGCAGTGGTGCGATCTCAGCTCATTGCAACCTTCGCCTCCTGGGTTCAAGTAATTCTCCTGTCTTAGCCTCCCGAGTAGCTGGGACTACAGGTGTCCACCACCATCCCCAGCTAATTTTTTTGTATATTTAGTAGAGATGGGGTTTCCCTGTATTGGGCAGGCTGGTCTCGAACTCCTGACCTTGTGATCTACCCACCTCAGCCTCCCAAAGTGCAGGGATTACAGGCGTGAGCCACCTTTAATGTTCATGGCATCAGTAGTGATGGCCTCTGTTTAATTTTTGATATTCATAATTTATGTCTCCTCTTCTTTTTACTTGGTTAGCCTGGTTAAAGTTTTGTCAAATTTATTGACCTTTAAAAGAACTAGCTTTAGGTTTCATTGATTGTCTCCATTATTTTCTTATTTTAAATTTCACTGATTTCTGTTTCAATTATTAAGATTATTTTTTCTTCTGCTTGTTTTACTTATTTCTCTTCTTTCTCTAGCTTCCTAAGGTGAAAGCTTTATTTACCTTATATCTTTCATTTTTTTTATTCTGTGCATTGCATGCTGTAATTTCAATCTAGGCACTGTTTTTACTGCATCCCACAGATTTTGACATGTTATGTTTTCACTTTCATTTGGTTTAAAATATTTTTTACGTTTTTATTGAGACCAATTTTTTGACCCATGCGTTATTTAGAAGTGTATTGTTTAATTTCCAAATAATGTGGAATTTTCTGACCATTTTTTCTGTTAATTGATTTCTAGTCTAATTTCATTGCGATCTAAGAATGATTTTAATCTCATAGACTTGTTAAGCTATATTTTATGGCTCAAAATGTGGTCTATCTTGGTGAATGTCCCATGTAAGCTTGACAGTAATGTGTATTCTGATGTTAAATGAAGTATTCCATAAATGTCAATTAGATTCAGTTGATTAATTATGCTGTTTAGTTCAACTACAGCCTTACTGATTTCTGCTTGCTGGATCTCTCAATTACTGTTAAAAGTATGTTGATGTGTCTATAGTCAGGCAGCACATAACGTCGTTTTGGACAATGCCAGACCTCATATACAGTAGTTGTCTGATAAGAGTATAATGAAACTGAAAATGTCCAGTGATGACACAGCCACCATAAACTTGTAGTGTGATGCATTACTGATGTGTTTGCGTTGATGCTGGTGTAAACAAACTCACTGTGCTGCTAGTCTTATAAACATACAGGAAGTCCAACTGCATAATACTTGATAATGATAACAAATGTCCCAGATTTATGTGTGCATTATACTATTCATTGTTATTCTAAAGTATACTTCCACTTATATTAAAAAAAACAAGTTTACAATAAAACGCTCAATGCACGTCTTTCAGGAGCCATTGTGGAATAAGACATTGTTATAGCAGAAGATGACAGCTCCATACATATTATTGCCCTGAAGAGCTTCTAGTAGGATGCGATGTGGAGGTAGAAGAGGTGATATTGATGATCCTAAACCTGTATAGGTCTAGGATAATGTGTGTTTTTGTGTCTTAGTTTTTTAACTTAAAGGGTAAAAATAAAATTAGGTAGAAATAAAATTAAATAAAGTAGAAAAAATTAAATATATTAGAGAATATATTTTTGTACAGCTGTACAATATGTTTGTGTTTTACACTGTTATTACAAAAGAATCAAAGAGTTTTTAAAAAGTTACAAAATGAATAAGTTAAAAAGTTATAATATTCTATAGTTAATTTATTTATTATTGATGAAGGAAAATATTTTAAAATAAATTTAGTGTAGCCTAAGTGTACAGTTCATAAAAAGTCTACAGCAGTGTAATGGCATAGGCGTTCACATTCACTCACCACTCACCCACCAACTCACCCAAAGCAATGTCCAGTCCTATAAGCTCCTTCATGGTAAGTTTCCCTATACAGGTATACCATTTTTAATCTTTTATATCATAGTTGTACTATACCTTTTCTATGTTTCAATATACTTAGACACACAAATACTTAGCATTGTGTTACTATTGCCTAAAGTATTCAGTAAAGTAACATGCTGTACAGGTTTGCATCCTAGGAGCAATAGACTATACTATGTAGCCTGGATGTGTGGAAGGCTACACCATCTAGGTTTGTATAAGTACATGCTATGATGTTTGCATTAGGACAAAATTGCCTAATGATGTACTTCTCAGAATATATTTCAATCTTTAAGTGACACATGACCATATAATGGTGGTTTTTCTATTTTTCTTTCCAGTTATATTAGTTTTTGCCTTATGTATTTTGATGCGGATACACATCAAGGTGCAAGCATATTAAGAATTGTCAGCTGGGCGTGGTGGCTCATACCTGTAATCCCAGCACTTTGGGAGGCCAAGGCAGGTAGATCATGAGGTCAAGAGATTGAGACCATCCTGGTCAATATGGTGAAGCCCCATCTGTACTAAAAATACAAAAAATTAGCTGGGCATGTTGGCACATGCCTGTAGTCCCAGCTACTCAGGAGGCTGAGGCAGGAGATTCACTTGAACCCAGGAGGCAGAGACTGCAAGGTTGCAGTGAGCCGACAGCACCACTGCACTCCAGCCTGGCAACAGAGAGAGACTTTGTCTCAAAAAAAAATAAAAGAGTTGTCATGTCTTATTGGAAGATTTACCAATTTATTATTATGGAATACTCATCTTTATCTCATAATATTTCTTGTTAAAAGGCTACTTTGTCTGACATTAATAAAACCAACTAATTTTTCTTTTAATTTGTGTTAGTATGGTATATCTTTCTCCATCCTTTTACTTTTTTCCTATCTGTGTCCTTATATTGAGAATGTGCTTCTTGCAGACAACATATAGTTGGGTCTGGTTTTTTAATCACTTTGTCAGATTCTCTTTTAATTGGTGTATTTAGACCATTTATACTTGAAATTATTATTGACATAGTTGGGGGGAATATCTGGCATATTTACAACACTTTACTATTTATTGAACTTTTTCTTAGTTTCTTGTCTTTTTAAATCTTCCTCTCTGTTTCTGCCTTTTCTGATTTTAATGGAGCATTTTATATAATTTCATTTTGTCTTCTCTCATAGGATATCAGATATACTTCTTAATTTTGTAGGGGTTGACCTAGAATTTACAGTATACTTTTATAATTAATATAGCTCTACTTTCAAAAAATTCTGCACTGCTTCATGGGTAATGCAGGTAATTTAGATTATTCCCAGTTTTTCCCTCCTGACACTTATGACATTGCTATCATTTCTTCATTTATCAAAATGCTGAAATCATTCAATACATTGCTTCTACTGTTATTTTGAACAGTTATCTATCAGACCAAGTAAGAATACAAAGAAATGGCCAGGCGCACTGGCTCACACCTGTAATCACAGCAGTTTGGGAGGCCGAGAGGGGTGATCATTTGAGATAAGGAGTTCAAGACCAGCCTGACCAACATGGTGCAACCTCGTCTCTACTAAAAATATAAAAATTAGCTGGGCGTGGTAGACATGTGCCTGTAATTCCAGCTACTCAGGAGGCTGAGGCAGGAGAATTGCTTGAGCCTGGGAAGTGGAGGATGTGGTGAGCCGAGATCGCATCACTGCACTCCATTTGGGGCAACAGAGTAAGACCCCGTCTCAAAAAAAAATAAAAATAAAATAAAATAATACAAAGAAATATTTATTTTACATTTACTTATTCATTCTCTGATGCTCCTTTTTAAAATGTAGATCTCCTTCTGAACTATATCATCTTTCTTCTCTCCGAAGAACTTCCTTTAAAATTTCTTGCAAGGCAGATCTACTGGCAACAAATTACTTCAATTTTAATTTGACTGAGAAAGTAATTATTTCCCCACTTTTGAAAGATAATTTTGCAGGATAAAGAATTCTAGGTTGGTGGGTTTCTTTCTCTCAACACTTCATGTATCTCAGTCTACTCTTTTCTTGCTCACATGGGTTTTGAGAAGTCAGATGTAACTCTTTGCTCCTTTCTATGTAAGGTGTTTTTCTCCCTCTGCTTCTTTCATGATTTTTAAAAAATAGATTTGTTTGCAGTTTGGATGTGATGTGCCTAAATTTGGCTTTTTTGGGCAAATTGTTTTTTGGCTTTTTTGGGTGTTCTCTGAGCTTTTTGGATCTATCGTTTGGTGTCTGACATTTATTTATGAAAATTATCACTTGTTATTGCTTGAAATATCTGTTTCTTCTTTCTTCTTCTTCTGGTATTTTTATTATGAATATGTTACAGCCTTCTGTAGTTGTCCCACAGTTTGTGGATAGTTGGTTCTGTTTTTTTTTTAAGTATTTATTCTCCGAGATTTTCAGATTTGAAAGACATATATTCAAGCTCAGAGAGTCTCTCCTGAGCCATGTTCAGTCTAATAATGAGTCAGCAAAGACAATCTTTATTTGTTACAATGTTTTTGATATCTAGCATCTCTTTTTAATTCTTTTAAAGAATTTCCATCTCTCTGCTTATATTAACCGTCTGTTCTTGTACATTATCTACCTCTTCAATTAAAGCCCTTAGCATAGTAATCATAGTTGTTTTAAATTCACAGTCTGATAATTCCAGCATCCCTGCCCTTATGCTGGTCTGGTTCTGATGCTTGCTCTGTCTTTTCACACTCTGTTTTTTGCTTTTTGGTATGCCTCGTAACTTTTTGATGAAAGATGTATTTGCCTATCACTCTCCAATTTGAGGGGCCGTGGTTTCCCCTGTGACCTCACTTCTGTGATGCATATAAGAAACCTGTGTTTTTAGGGCAGAGTGGTGATTTCTAAGTTCTGTGTGTGCCCGAGTCCCTCCTTGCTTTCTCAGGCCTAGATGTGGTGACAGCTTTCAGCTATTGGTAGCCTTATAGAGTATACCACCTCTGATGGTTTCCCTTAACCTTGTCACATTTGTAAACAGTATCTTTATTAGATTTTGCTCAGTGACTTCACTTCAGCATTTCATCTATTTCTTGACAGGATCCCAACTAATGAAAACATTGTTCTTTCTGACACTCATCATCCACCTCCCTCATGATTATCATGATCATTTTGTTTGGCTCATGTTTCACAGGAAAAATATAGTAAACCATACTTAATTAGTTGTTTGAAGATGATTTTTCATGCATCTCTATAAACAGGCTTAGTAATATATTGTGAAGTGCACTGATTTGAGTCACAGTCAGGTTTGAGTTTTATTCTACTCATTGCAAACTGTGTGGCTCTGGACAAGTCACTTAATTTGTTCCAAATCACAGTTGCTATGAAAAAGAAAGATAGTATTTTTTTCAAGAGATAGATGTGAGGAGAGGAAATTGTATAATCTGACATGGGAGAATGTTCAATAAGTAAATGGTAGAAAAACTACAGTAATTATTATTCAGAACTTTTTCAGCAAGAGTAAATCACCAATGAATAAACTTAGAAATTAGCAAGTGATTGTATTCATTGATTATAGAAACAGCCATGAGCAAAGATAAGTGTTTCTTCATTTTCTTTCACTAGTTTTTCAGTGAAAGACAATTCAGGAGACATAGTCATGATATATGTATGTGTGTGAATATATACACACACATGCAGATAGATAGATAGACAGACATTTGCTTATGCTTCTCTGTTCAAGTATATCCTCATTTGACTTGTTTTGACAGTTAAAGAAAATTTTATACCAGAATGCTAGGTTCCTACAATTAAAAGGAAAAAATAAAAAGTCAAAGGTAATGAAGACTATCAAATATGAGAGGATGCTTGCTACTAAAAGGACTGTTGTGTACAGTAGTCAAGATAGGATTTCTGGCATAGAAATAAGCTTAAGTCGCCAGAATAATTTTTCACTATAGCATTTAGGTCTATTTCCATGAGGAGTCAGAGATATAGAAACCACATCTGTAACAGTTTCTGAGTCTGCTACTTTCCAAAATCATGATCAATTCTAGGACACTATGTTAGGTTATAGAAAATGCTACCTTATAGGCAATATCTAAATGTGCTAAGAGTGTTGTGAGTCAGCTAACATCATAACTGTTTTAGAGAATAACAACTTAATGTTCCCCAAACAGTGCAGAAATAATATCGACAGCTTATTAAATGACATGAATTTCACAGGCTGTATCTTTATTGAGCATTCCCTTTATATTCACTTTTATTTTTATTTTCTGTAACTCACTTCTTCTCACAAAAAAATTTAAGGCTAATACAACAAAAATATGTAATGAAATACTAATATTATGTAAGCATCAGTAGAAAATCAGGACCAAAGAGCCAACATAATTGCTTAAATTAAGCTTAACATCTGGCAGACAAGACATAAGGGGATACTCAGCTACATAAATCTCACAGTTTATAGATGATTTACACTAGTTTCTTGGGTTAAACAACTGTTGTCTGATTTGTCCTTGCACTCAACCTCTTCAAAACTTTCTTGCTTTTTCCCTGTCTCTACGCCCTCCCACACACTAGCACATGCACGTGTGTGCACACACACACACCCCAGGTTCTTACATAGAATTTTGCATGTGACCATTGAATGATACAATGGACAATATAATCTGAAACTTTTTAAAGTGTAGTGGTATGTTTCGTATGACTTTTTAATATAGTGCCCTTTGACAAATTAGAAAGAGTGATGGAACACAGTAGAAATTACTCTGTAATGTAGTAAGGTAATAATTTTGAATACATAATCTGGTGTTGGTTTCATCTGCTTCAGAAAAAGAGCTTAAAGTATGTCCAAAAGACACAGTACTTTATATCTTTAAAACAACTTATATTCTGTAAATTGTATCCTTTCAGGCAAGTTTTATTAAAACTGCCCAGAGAGAGTCTGAGGTTGTGTTCTCTGATGAAGTGTTGGAGTCTACATATTCTACAAAGCACACAGATTGAGAACAGATCCACATCTTTTATGACAAACAGATGGGATGAATTAAAGCTTATGACGAAACTTGAGGAGCACTGGCCTGGATAAATGACTACAACGTACACACAGAGGGAGACAACAGAGATATCTGTAGGAACGTTTAGCATTTAGGATCATTTAACATTAGCTTTAGGAAGCTGTAATGGTAATCTTTCTCACATGAATGGGGTTAAGATGATCTCCACATTCTATACCATTTATGAAAAGGCAAAATGGACCAATTTTGAAATATTTGAAATAATAGACCATTATAGGGAAATATCAGTAATATTCATTTGGATTTTCTTACTTTCTCATTGCATATCGGTATGAGTTACAAAATAGAAATGAATTGGTTGCTGTAAGAAGTAATTTGATGTAAGCAAATTGAATTCTGGAGAATGCTGCCAAAGACAATAATTTTAATTTAGAAAAATTGATATCATGTCACTCTTTCAGATATAATTAGATACCAGTTCCAGTTACCTACTATGGACCCTTATGTTCCATCTTAATAAAACATTATTAGTAGTGAGTAAGAGGACTTAGCTCATTCTCCATGACAGGTGTGATATGCATTTAGTTACCCTAAAAGTGGCTACAAATAATTCTGATGAAAGTTTTTAAAGGAGTGTAGAATACTCGTTATTAAATCTAATTCATGAAATGGTCTAGCATTGTCAGGAAATATATTAAAACATAAGCATGCTCAGGTTCTAAGGACTAATTGGATAAAGAATGATTAGGGAGAGAAAACCAAGAACACTTGGAAGACAAGTACATGGCTGAACATGTTTCATATACTGCAAGCTTGCTTAGATTTAACTATATGTCTGTCTAATGTCTTTACTCACTATTTTCTTTCTCTTAAAGTAGCTTTTTTCAGTGTGGGTCTGTGAATGGTAAAATTTGTTTTTATTTTCCTTTGAGAATATTTTTAACTCTGCTCCTGAATGATAATTTTGTAGGAAATGTATTTTTATTTGATTATTGTCTTCTCTATGCATGATTATTATATCATTTATCTACCTTCTATTGTTGCTATTGAAAAATTGGATATTTTTGTTCTGCTTTTGTGGAAAATCTGGTTTGCTATTTGCTAATAAGATCACCTTGCCTATTGTACAAAAGGGAAAATACCTTTTCCTCTGTACATTTAGTTTCATAGCTGAAGCCCCTATAACAAAAAAACACATTAACAAGAGAAAAGCATACACACGGAAGTTTCACATGACCCTGGAGCCTTCATAAGGAAACGAATACCCAAAGAAACAGTTAAACCTCAGTGATTTTTCTAGTAGGTTTGATGAAGAATGAATAGTCATGGAAAAATGTGACCCACAGAAAGGGTATGAGCTAATTAATGGTAATAAACTGGGGAAACCTAAAAAGGCCTGTTGGGTTGGATTCTTCTCTGTGTCCCTGTGTCTTCAGCAATAAGGAATAAGGATGCTCCTTTCCTCCAGGTATAGGGAGAGCACTTCCCACATGAGGATCTTATGACCTGAGCCTGGGGAAGGACAGAAAATCCTTTCTACGTTTTTATGACCTTCTTCCAGAAAGATGGATGGAGAGGAAGGTCAGAGTGACCTTTTTGCTTCTGCAATTGTTTAAACCCCATCCCTACTAGGTTCTTGTTTATGATGATAAGTCTGATATTGCTTTAATTTTGCAGTGTCCGATTTCTGTTCTTTTTGGGTTTCTGCTATAATCCTGCATTGGGTTTATTGAGATACCCCTATATTTTTTATTTTAAAATACCTACTTTTGTTTATGTGGAGTAAGTTAATATGTGTATTAGCTTTTTTTGGCTGTGTAACAAATTACTATAAGTCTAGCAGTTTAAAACAATGTCCATTTATTAGCCTCACAGTTCTCTAGTAAGAAGTCCAAGTGAGGTCGCCTAGGTTGTCTGCTTAGGGTCCCACGAGGCTGAAATCAAGGCAATGGCAGGACATAGTCTTTTTGTATATGGGGTCTTGCTCTGTTGCTCAGGCTGGAGTGCAGTGGTGCAATCTTGACTGACTGCAACCTCTGCCTCCTGAGTAGCTGGGACCACAGGTGCCTGCCACCATACCTGGCTAATTTTTTGTCTTTGGTAGGGCTTTGTTGGCCAGCTGGTCTTGAACTCCTGGCCTCAAGTTATCCACCTGCCTTGGCCTCCCAAATTGCTGGGATTACAGGCATAAGCCACTGTGCCCGGCTAGCACATTTTCTCATTTGGAGTCCAGTGTTCTCTTTCAAGAACATTCAGATTATTTTTAGAATTCATTTCCTTGCAGTTGTAGGACTGAGGTCCCCATTTCCTTGCTCGCTGTCACCTGTGTCATTGTTATCTGCTAGAGGCTGTCTTCCTTCCTTGCCATAGGGTCTTGTCAGTCTTCAAAGCTGACAATAGATAATATCCCTTTGATAAATCCCTCTGATGCTTCAAATCTTTGACTCCAGGAAGAGGTGAGTCCCTTTAAGGATTTACCCAATCAAGGCCAACCCATCCCGGATAATCTCCCTTTTTCAAGTCAATTGTGTCATATAACAAACTAATCAGGAAAATAAAATCTATCATATTTAAATCCCGAGGATTATGGAGGTGTGTATAGCAGGGGTAGGATCCTTGTGGTCCATTTTAGAATTCTGCCTATCATAATAGGGGTTTAGCAATTATCAATGAGTTCTAATTAATTAAGAGAAACTCGTTAAGGATGAGATTTCTAGTAGGTAAAGTTTTATTTTATGAGAAAAATCTACGTATTGTTTTAATATGCACATTTAGATATTGTGAACCCTCATGAATACATATTTACTGGCATGCAAATGATTCATTTGGTTTATAATTTAACATTGCATTGAAAACAAGCCAAAGTTTAATAATTAATGGAGGGAGATTGGAAAGTGGAGTGTATTCTGGAATCCATTTTTTAATTACAAAAAGAGCTCTGCTTTTGCATATATTAATTTAAGATTAAGACCTTCCACCAGTTTGCTAGTTCTGGCTTCCATTTTTCCATCTTTGGCGGAAAGGATCATATTACAGGTATGGACTTGTTGGTTTTCCCCTCTTAGAAAGGATTACTAATTAAATTGCCTCTTAAAGTAATAGACTTTGCTGATTTAACCTTGGCAGGCAGTTCCCAGTGTTGCCTGGAAAAATGATTTCTCTGGATGAGAATGTGTATCTTTATTCTGATCCTGTTTAACCATCTTTAATTTATAGTCCTGTTTGTTTTCATTCAAGAAGGCGAGAATAAGACACAAATGTCTTTCTCTGAAGCCTATTTCAGTTCACAGTGTATATTCACAGATGAAGGAAAAAAATTTAGGTGATATATTTTGTGACTGCTATCTATCTATCTATCCATCCATCCATCCATCCATCTATCCATCCATCCTATCCTATCTATCTATCTATCGATCGCCCAGGCTGGAGTGCAGTGGCAGCGATACTGGCTCACTGCAGCCTCTAACCACTGGGTTCAAGCTATCCTCCTGCCTCGACCTCCCAAAGTCCTGGGACAGGACACGCCACCGCACCTGGCCTGTCACTTAGTATTCTGTCAGAAGGATCGATGCTTCAAAAATTTGTTTTTGAAAGAAATAGACCCTTAGACAAATGGCTTGACTTCGTCATTTCTCCACTTCAACCCTCAGACACTAAGAAAAGCTATCCTTTCCTCCTTAACAGTTGTTTAGGTTTCTCAATACTGAAGTCACCTTAGAACTAACAACCAAACCACGTGGGGTTATCGCATGGAGTCCTGGTTTTATCTTCCCAAGTGGCAAGAAAGAGGCCCTGCGGTCCTCGAAAAGGTGGACGAAGTCTGTGATCCCTTCTCATTCTAACCTCACTGTTGTAGGAAAGGGCGTTGACTTGTCTCCACTCCCTCCCTCTGCAGTAAAGAGGAAAAGGAGTTGGGCTGGCAAGTCGGTTACAAAAGAAAGGGAAAGGCACAGAGAGGAGGCTGAGCAGGGGCGGCCTGGAGCGCGGAAACGCGGGGAGTCGGGGGCCAAGGGCTTGAACCGGGAGGTCCGGGAGCAGCAGCCGCCCCGCTCCCCACGCCGCCGCCGCCGCCTCCCCCCTCTCCCAGCGGTTGCCTGGACACCTGGTAACCAACCTGGGGCCTGCAGCGGAGCCGGTGGGGGTGGGCTGCGCGGCTCGGGGAGACGCGCGGGACACGCACAGAGCTGGTGAGTTGGGAGCCCTCACCCCTCGGCCCCGGGGAGCTGCCGGGTGGCGCCCACTCCCCCTGGCGGCCTGCCTGCGCGGCTCCCGCAGGAGAACGAGACGCGGTTCACCAGTCGCCCTGAGGGGGTTACAGTCGCCTTGTCACCCCTTCCAGAGGCGGTGGGGAGTCCTGGCCCCCTCGTGTTTGAAAACAATTCCCCAATCCCCCAGTCACATAATACCCCATTCCTCCAGCCCCAGTCCCTCTGTCCGCCTCTTCCCTGTCCTCCAGTCCCCTAATCCCCCAACCCCTGTCCCCCAGTCCCCCAGTCCCCCAGTCCTCAGTCCCCCAGTTCCCAGTCCACACTGCCTGGGGAAGGGAAGCAGAGTCTCCCTCCGCTGGCCGCCTAGAGGAACTTCATCTTGTCTTCGTCTCTAGCGTCTACTCCTTTAAAATTATTTCCATCTTTTATTTTGCTTATAAAGCCGCCTTGTGGTGGCTCATGTATTATTCCTTTGAACCGTTGTTGATTTCTTCTCTTGATATTTCATTTTTCAAGTGCCTGCTCAATCAAGTCAAATACTGAACAGCTTCCTGGCGGAGAGGCTGAGAATTTAAAGCACCCCAAGTAAGATGATCCACTCCAACACCTTCCCTTTACAGGTGAGAAAAGTGATGTTCACAGCTGATTTATGATTTGACCAAAGTCAGATCCAGCAACTTCAAACTCAGGAATATAAGGATCTCCCGATTGCCAATTAAACGCAGTTTCTATTATCATTTTCTTGACATTCATCCACCGCTCAATAAATATTTGTGAATTGACTTGGTAGCTTATCACTCCTATTTATCATTGGATAATGTGTTGTGTATTGCTGTGGGCATCTTGACCCAAATACAGCATTCTTGAGATCTCCCCCAAAATATTGTTTCTTGGTCCTGCTGTAGTAATAGGTTTTAGAATACCCCTTAACAAGTTTAAGAACTCAGAGACATGACTATTGCAAGACACATCCAAGAATCCAGAGGATTTTCAGCTGTTTATGCTGAATTATTATTTAGACATTCGTACAGAAATTAGTGCATTTCTATCTTGGATACATAATACTTCTCACTTTATTGTTGTAGTCATAAAGGTTTTATTATAAACTATATCTGACTAATTTCCAGAACTATCAAAAATACTAATTTGATTGTTAGTCTACCCACTATCCCTGGATGGGGTCCCTTGGGATTGCTGCCAGAACTTTTTTCTACAACCCAGACTTCCCTCTCCTGCTCTCACTTCAGATTCAACACAACCTCAGACTCAGCTAACTTGTTACCACATCCTCAGAATTTTTCTATATTCCATAGCAGTGAATGGGATAACTGCATATATTCTTCTTTCTTTTACCATTAGAATATGGACTTCATTCTCACACAGGCTTATTCCACCAGTCTAGAAACATGATTTCCAAGAGCACTGGACTCATAAATTCCCAAACTTGCACCTAAAAAAAAAATCTAGAAACACTCGATGGATTCTTCTTGACCCCAGTTGGTTCAATTTGCCTGTCCCAGGAGCATTTATGTTGGGGATGAGATTACTACGATTGACTGCAATGTCAGACTATATGGATGGAGTGGGAAAACAATTTCACAAAAGAAAGGAACCCTCTAGGAAAGAGAATTTCTTGGGGGAGGGGGGGGAACCATATTTGTCTACCCAGAGTTTAGGTTTGTGGGACTGAAAATTAATGAGATTAATGAGACTACTGGCTGCTAAAATGCTAGACTCTGGAGTACAGAAAAAATGGAAAGAAAGATGATGTATGGTGAATGAGCAGGGAAAAGCAGAAAGGTTAAGCAACTGGAATATTTAAAGCAGTTAAAGAATTTGTATTGAGGTAATGATATAGGGAGATAATTGGATTGATTATTTTATAAACATCTGGGTTATATACTGGTGGAAATTAGTACATCTACAAGCAGATGGTTGCATGTGTGTGAGCCCTAATGGCCATGGTAACTTCATGTCTGTTTTCTGCACAATAACACTCTGTGTGTGTGTGTGTGTGTATGTGTGCGTGCGTGCCATATATATGTGTGTTTATGCTGTATATTGCATTTTAAAATTGATGTTGAACTTTTAACTTCATTTATAATGCTGCTGAAATAGAAGAAGACCACTCACATTCAAACAAGCAGAGGCTATTTATTCAGATCTTGCTATAGGAAGGGAGTCAGCCACCATCACTTGCACTGGACAGATGCTCAAAGGCAGACAGGAGAGTGGGGGAAGCTATAAAGCTTCAGCTATGTTTTGATTGGAGGTTGTTGACATGGGGGATGCTGAAGGGTGGCTAACTAGAAGCAGAACATTTTATGTGACTGATCCGAGGATCTTCTTTGACTTACTCTGGTTGGTCTTAAGTTAGAACTAGGCACAATAATTGGGAAAGCTGGCAGTCATCAACAAAGTCCTGACTGTTCCAGGCTGATTACTGTGGAAGTTATGGTTTGGCTTTCTGGGCTGGTTGATGCAGATGTGTGGATTAGAGTTTTATTTTCATGTGTGGTCTGGCCATTGTTCCTTTATATATTACAGTCAATGTTCATAAAATTTCAGTAGGTAAATTTAAACTTACCCTCATATTAGAAAATTGATATTTGCATGCATTGTATTTATGGCCATGTAATTTGTTAATGAACCCTGGTTCATTGAATTTAAATGATTACTATTTATTAAGTGGTTATTATATGCTGGTGAGTGGACTAAATATTCTATACACGTGATTTTATTTTAACTCTCACAATAATACTGTGAAGTATTGTTATTTTCATCATTTTCTACAGCAAAAGACTGAAGCTCAAATACATTAACTACCTTTCCCAAGGTCAATAGGGGGCCCATAAGGAACTGAATTCTACATCTAACTGATTGAAAAGCCATGTTCTTTGGCATTTTATTAAACTGCATGATAACATCCTACTTTAATCATGATATGTCGATTTTATGTTCATTTGTATCTATGAACATTACCATCTGGCCTCCCTTTCTGGGTACTTATTGAATGTTTGTGTGAACAGAGGTAATTAAAAGACCTTTGATATGAACCGAAAGGATTCAAGCTACCCTTAGATGCTGGAAAACCTTTGGATTTAACCACAAGCTAATGAACTGGATAGATACCTGGGCATGTTAAATAAAATAGCACAGGTGGGGGGGTGACAATATGGTGGAAGAGACAGTAAAAGAACACAGCCAACAAGGTATAGTTTTCATGGAAATTAGTTATTTGAACATCCCTGTACTGATGGTAAGTTGTTTCATGGACAAACTAGACAATTATTTTTTTCATTAAAAATGTTTTTTTTCGTGTAAATGAGACTTTATTATTTAAATTTATTTTCCTTGAGGTAAAAACTATCCTCATAAATTGTAATTGTTGAGCTTAAAAATTACACTTACAACAAATTCTTTGAGAGGCTGAAAAAGCTGAGCATTTTTGCTAGCAAAGTTATGTTAGCCAGAGGTAATTACACTTTAATCACCTTAAGTGTTCCATTGCTTAGGAAACTCCATTTGCTTGGTTTGTTCTCCCAGAGCAACTTTATTACAGGCAAAAAATATGGCATAGCACAGAAACAACACAAGAAAAATATGCATGAAAAAAGGTCCAAAGATCCCAAGCACAGGTTTCTTTGTTCTCCCACCTCTGGGTCACGCAGGTGCTCTTAGCCTGTACCAGTCTGTAACCACTACTGGTGTGCATGTGAAGCACTTCTGTGGCAGGAGACCCAAATCTGCTCACAGTGGGGATCTCTTAGATAAGCTTTTCATATAGACATATTCTAGCTATGTTACCAGCCTTTACTTTCAATGTCTTCCTCCCCCAGGCTCCACTGAAATTAGGTGCAATTATAAATTCAATTATTATTACTAAACAGTGCTGGCAGACTGATACATCTTGCTTTGAAACAATTCATTGATCCATGGTTACAAAACATCATTTATCTTTAGTTAATACATTCTACAGCATTGGCCAAGGGTCAGTAGCTCTGGAGATAAACTGCAATCAATCCAAACCAGCTAAGATGAACCTATTATATGCATAGCTTATGGACACAGCAATAAATGTTCAAGTCTTTTCCACATTAAAACCAGAAAACAAATAGCCTCCTCCTTTGCATCTACATGTCTCACTTCATGTCTAGCTCTTTCCAGCTCATATCTGCTCGAGTCCTAGAAAGAGTGGTGTATGCATGTTTTTCATCATCCTCATTCTTTCTGTCCTGGACATCTTGTTACCTAAACTCTGTTCCTATCATTTATGGGAAATGTTTGTGTTAAGGTCATCTAGGACCTATTGCTAGATGAAATGGACCTGTTTTCATTTTTCTAGTCTTTGTCTTATGTGATTTTTTGGAAACTTAACTCCACATTGAAACTCCTTTCTCTTGTTTTCTATTATACCATGCACTTGTTTCTTCAATTTCTGTAGAAATTGTTAATGTTAATTATTCTTGACTTTAATGTCAAAGTTCCTTTTCTTTATTGCTGTTGTTATGTGATCTGATCCAACTATAGTTCTATAATCATAATTCCCAAAACTCTGTTTCCAGTCTCAAAACTTCTCATGAATATTGGACACACATATACCATCATCATTAAAAGGCACCCATATGTGAAGTTTCAGTGGTCCTCTCTCCTCTATCCTACCTGGTTTTCCTCACATAGATCTCATTTTGGATAATGGTCAGAGATATGGAAGCCATGCTAGATCCCTCTTTCTCTGTTACTTCATTTAATTTATCATCAAATCACACTGTTTCTGTCTCTTAAATAGCATTTGATTCTTTTTCCTCCTTTCCATTTCTACTTCTTGTAGCTTATTATATTGTTATAAATATTATTATAATAATAAATAATGTTTACCATGATCACTTCAGTAGTCTTCTTGTTCATTTTTTGCCTCTAATCATGATCTTCTCCAGTAAGCCCTTCATGGTATAGCACTTGCCTCTCTCTATATATTGTTACTGTCTGTTGACCGATACGTTCCTACAAAAGATTTGAAGTAGTCAGAAAAGGGTCTTATTTATTCTGGCATCTTTCATGCCAAGCATATAATATACATTGAATACATTTTTTGAATGAAAAAATTAACATAGAATTTAGAAAATATGCATGGGAACTGAGGATGTGGTGCTTACATTCTAAAACAACATTGTCCAAAAGACTTTTCTGCAATCATAGAACTGTGCTATAATGCTACATGTGCTATATATAGCTACATGTGACTATTAAGTACTTGAAGGTGAGTACTGTAGCCACAGAACTCTATTTTTAACTTTTAAATTTAAAATGGCTAGTGGTTATGATAGAGAACAGCATAGCTTTAAGAAAATAGGCCCCAAAATTGCTCTTTTAAAAAATTTAATTAGCTCTTAAGTGGAATAAATTAAAAGCTATTTTTTTCTGCTTCATTATTATTACTTTAAAATTCTACAGAGGTCTCTTATTCATAGTTCAAAAAAATAGAAGGTAGAAGAAATATTTTTCAGCACTTAATATTTCCCAGGCACTGTGGATTCAAAGACAAATAAAAGAACAATTTCTGCATTTGAAGATGTAGCAGGAAAATGTCACCTGATAATGGAATTCAATTTCTAAAATATTGAAAATTAGTAGATTTGAAAATTGAGGAAGACACTGGGGAGAGAACATTTTAAATATTTTCCCCTCTTCCTCCTCCTACATCTAGATTCTGAAGTAGGAGATGAGAGTTAGAATTGTTAAAATGAATCTTATGATGATGGGAATAATTTCAGATCCCCATGTGAAATATACATCCATCCTGAAGTACGGAGAGGATTAACTTTTGCTTGTTTCTTTGACCTATATAGTCTTAATTATCTTCTTTCCTTTCTACCTTCTGTTTTGTATCTTCCTGATATCTTAGTTGCCTTCAGATTTATTAATTTCTCTGAAACACAATATCTCAGACAGCCCAGTGTCACAACCTTTGGCTCTAGACAGTTCCATCAAACTGTGTCATTCATGGGGACTGAGTGTGGTGTGATAGCAAATTTTGCATCAGTATGAAAGCATTTATAGTCAAGCTAATTTAGATTACTTAGCAAATATTATGCCATGAAATCATGTATAAAATGAGATCAGTAGGGTCCAAATATGTAGTATAAAATGTATTTCTTTACCCACTAATTTGAACATTTGCATAGAAAACTGCTGTAAGAAGCTGTTGGCATAATTTCTTTGTAATAAATTCCCAATGCTGCTTATTACTTTTGATTTTCTTATTCTCCAGATGGCTACACATTTGCACTCTATCTGTCTGTTATTTCGCTAAGCACAGATTTCTTACTGGGTGCTATTATTTATTTATATTTATTTATATCTTTGGTGTGTTTTGCAGCAACAAAAGCTGTTTCTCTTAACGAAGAATTTAAGAACAATAGGAAATTAATGGAAAGCTGAATTTTCCAGCATGATTGAATACTTCTCAAAAGCTATACTGTTGAATGAATTTTCATTTCTTTACTGAATGCCAACAAATTTCTAGAAAAATATTAAATATTGGTTGTATTGAGATCTTTGCTTAGTCATAGTAATTAAAAAGAGTCCAAATATTAATACTTAAACATATTTCAGTAATAGAATTACTAATGAAAGCTTTACTTCCTTTTTCCCTTGTGGCATAATGATAAACTCAGAGTGATATCCATTTTGATTTTCTTTATAAAATGTATAGGAAAATATCTTTCCACACACATACACGAATCTCTGCTATTGAATTATTGGTCAGTCATGGAGTGGGAAGTATTAAGGTGCTTTACTGTTTAGAATGAAACATAATAGGAAACCTTAGCATTTTATTAAATTTTCTCAACTAACAGCTTAAAGCTGTAATTATGGGGAAATAAAGCCTCATTGTCAAACTTCACCCTATTCATCTTTATTTTCTTATTCATTTTAGTCTCACATTCTCCATCCCTATGGACGGCTTACTGGGCTCTGGTAAAAATCGTAAGTGAAGGAACACTGAGTGACTAGTGGTGACGGGTTGGGGGCAGGGCAACTGTGCATTATGGTTTCAATTTAGTGTTTGAAGACCTCTCGTAGGGAAAAAAAAACAACAACTCATGACCTTTTGACAAGGTCATTTTAAGGGAGAGTTAGTTTTTTGCATTTTTTATTAAATTTTAATTCGGTAGCTCATATGAAATGGAATTTTTTTCTTATTTAGCAATATATGCTTTGCATTAATTCAGTAGTTTGCATTTTGAGGAAGATCATTTAGGGAGTCTGGATGAATAAAAATTGGACATACTCTGGAGATGCCCTGCCAATGCATGGAAATTCTTTTACAAAAGCAGAAAAATCAGACCTAGGTAACAGTTCTCAATAGAATTTTAGATGTATATTTTGTGGGGAAACTCAATATTCCCCTCACATTATCCAAACTTCAAACCCTACAAGGTTTATAAAAATGACTAGTAGAATGGAGTGTGATGCTTTAGAAGAATAAACAGAACTTGATGAGTGTAAAAATTTCTAAACTAATGTTAACAAACACTGAGTAATTTCTTTGTTATTCAAACATAACCTCAGAATAGTTGATAATATCAGTTCTCTCTTACAAAGGCAATAATTGAACCTCTAGAAAGATCATATTTTATATGCCTTAATACCATATTAATCATTGTAACTGTGTTGTCAACACTGAGTCCCTTAACAGACAGTAGACTTGGAAAAGTACAAGCAGCTGTTTCTTGATACCTTTAAAAAAGTAATTAAATTAATGGACAAAGCCATGCAATCAAAAATATTTCTGATATTTATCTTACAGAGCATCATAAATAACCCATAGTTAGAAATGACATGAAGTTAATGTTTCCTTTGTTGGGAGGTTCAGTCCTCTTTAGATAAGGTACTGGATGTGTTTCTCAAAGAGATGTGTTTCTTTGTTACTGAGAGGGACCTAGAGTGTGTAAAATTAGAAGAAAGCATCACAGGGTATTGGTATGTGCATCAAGGAGTATTCAATGTGTGTGTGTATGTGTATGTGTGTGTATGTGTATGTGTGTGCGTGTGTGTGTGTGTAGGGAGGGAATGAGAGATTTATATTAAAACTTGGGTTGGAGAAATCTATTACTACCATCTTTAAGCAAAACTTATAGTTCATTTAGAAAAACTGCTAAAAATGTTTAGGCTCTAGTAATATACTCTTGCTGGTATAGAAAGCATGGATCATAGCCCAGAAGCTGAGTATGTAAAGAACATCACACTTAAGATTTTTCTCTAAATCAACTAAATTCCAACTTTGTGGCCTCTTTCTGCCATTTTTTTTTGCTAACAGCAAATCTACCCTCAATCTTATTATTACTTGTATCCACTCCCCATATCCAAACCATAATTGCAAAGTTTCTGGGGTCTTTATATCCACAAGTGTGGTTTCTGTCCCCACCCAGCACCCTCCTGTTATGTGTCATCTCTTCCACTGGGAGTAACAGCCTTTTCATGGATCTCATGGATCACTGCTGACTTGATGTAGCTCCAGGTACATAAGAAGCTGAGTGCAGTTGGGAGCTCTCATGCCTGTGATGCAGCCTCCAGTACACCCAGCAGTCATCTCTCCAAAATCTGGTCACCTTCCTCGTTGCTACCATACCCTTGTTTGGTTCACAGACCTCTTCCATCACTACTGGGGAATACTTCTACACACCTCATTGATCTTACATTCCTCTCCAGGATATCCCATGAGTTAAGATTAAAGAGATTTCAGACTGTTTCTGCTTTTCTCCAGGCCAAAAACCTTTAGACTAAAAACTAGGAAGTCTTGTTGTGAGATAAAAATGGAAGTGGATGAGCTGGGGGGCTGAAATGCAATTAGTAATTCAATATCTTTAGCTTATAAAATAATGTTTTAACAAACATGATGCTATTTGGGGTAGGGGAGGGTGCAGTTTGATTACCTGGGAACCTACCATCCTTTATTATAGAGTGGCCCCTAACAGGAATATTTATATTGCTGGCAGTAACAAGATTAGTTTGAAGTTGTATATGAAAATTTGTATTATAATAGTTACATATTTATTTTCATATCAACCAGAAAATGTATCATCATAATGTGAATTGGTATAAATTGACTTAAATAACACCACAAAGAGTAAGTGAAAATAACAAAAAATATGGTGGTGGTATCCAAATAACTAAATGTGAATAGCTAGCATGACCTTGTTTCTGTGAAAAATCATGTTCTTAAATTTAAAAAATTGTTATTATGTTTATAATTGAGAATGCCTATAATTCAGGTATTCTAAGGAAGATGTGAAGATTTTTAGAAAGCAGGAAGTTTTCTTGGCTTTCAACACAGAAAATGCCCCAAATTATATAAATGGTTAGTTTTCCATACTCTACTACTCAACTGTTAAAAGTAAAATCATTTGTATTTCACTTATGTAGACTTCATTCTTTTGGTTTTGAGGACAGTGAATCATCACTTGAGCCATTTCCATTATTATTGATCATGTTCATTTTTAACAGTTGTGGTTTTAAGCTACTGATTAAGATTTTGATTAGTTAATAATAGTGCAGTCCTCTATTAGAACAAGTTAGACTATGTTTTGCAAAAGTCCAATATCACAGTGGTTTAACAAAATAAAGATCTCTTCTTTAATGATATTAGTGGTGTGGATAAGGCAGCTTTTTTGGATGGAGTCTTCTTCAAGGAGTGGCCCAGGTATCTAGCTTTTTTCACTGTAGCTCCACCATATGGAACACATGGCTTCTAAGGTTCCATGGAAAGGAAGAGGGCTGGAGAGGCAAATGGAATGATTTTAAGGTCAATATCTACTCTATACTCCATTGACCAGAATTTCAGTTACCTGGTCCTGAAACTGTCTTTAAGAGAGGTCGGCAAATGTAGTTTTTCTATTTGTGAGAAATAGGAAATTGTGCAATGAACACATATTATTTCTTCTACCACAATCCCAAAACGTAATCCAGAGTAGTTAAGATATAAAAGACTATTTCATCAAAAGTGTTTCATTGTGCATTTCATATTATATTTACTGCTAATGAACAGTTATACATTGACAAAAATAATGTCTAAGAATACATAAAGCTCCAAATAGGTTTATTATATTTAGGTTTAGAAGCTCTCAGAGGTTTGCTCTTATTTTACTCAAGTAAAACGGTTGTCGCAATTTTTTTTTTTTTGATTTTAGAAAAACAAAAGCCTAATTTTTTGTAGATAATTCTTCGTAGGTACAGATCTATCTGAAATGATTAAAATAAATAGTTTCTGAACCAATAATATCTCTTAGCTTTGCTTTTATCATACCACATAATTATCTAAATACATACTAAACTTGTGTTGAAAACAAAATTTACATTTTAGGTGGGAGAGAAAATAATTTTACAACATGAATGTGCTTATTATTTTCCACAGAATGTCTAGCAAACAGCATATATAATCTACCTTTAACAGTAGTGCTATCTCAAGTTTAAGGGTACTTTTGTTAAGAAATAGCTTCTTTCTTTGGTTTCCTGGGTTGCAAATACTCTATGTTCTCTAGTTGTAATGAACAGTGAAGATAAGTGATTTACAACATGGTTACCTGAATTTCTAAAAATTGCTAGATAAGAGTTATTTTTCTTTACATCTGCTATTTCATTAAGAAAGTTTCCCTGAATTAAAAGACGTTCTTTTTATTTCATTTTTTCCTTTCTCAAAGAGGATGTGTAACATTTATATCATATATTATTTTATCTCACTTATAGGATTTAATATGCACGTTCACAACAGATATGTTATTGCTTTATATGGCATTCTTTTGCAGTTTGCATGTCTCTACTACATTTTGCTATGTGATAATTTGATTCTTCTATTACTTTACTGTATTATAATTTCTGTAAAAATTGTTTCATCTTGTTATTGGTTACTGAAGACTGACTTTTGTCCCTGTATTAACTTGCTCTCTCTCTCTCTCCCTCCCTCCCTCCCTCCCTCCTGTTCCCGCCTTCCCTTCCTCTCTTCTCCCATCTCTTTCTCTCTCAGTTTGTGTAGCGGTTGCCAGTTCTAGGTCTTGGTTCACCTTTTCTGTTTGGATATTTCATTTTTTTCTTACTGATTTCTCTAACTATTTATATATTAATCCAGAAAGTCTTTATTACCCACATTTGCAGTATCTTTTCCTGACTTGAGTAATAATGCTGAGAAACTTTATATTTTTTATGAAGTCATGGCTCTAAAACATTCTGTGGTTTCGGTGCTATGCTCAAGAGTCTGATCTTTTACAAAAACATTTTTCTCTTTGTTTTTTTTTTTTTTCTTTAAACTTTTAGTCTATTTGATTTTGAGACTAATTCTGTGGTTTTAATCACAGGCTTTGTAATTTTTTCTCCTGATTCCATTCAACCAGGCTTACAATTTAAAGCTTGATTGAAAAATAGAGCACACGTTATTCTCATTTAAAGGCATTACTGCACGTAATTGCACATTAAAGGGTCCTGAGAACTCTTTTCTTACCTTTTTTTTCACCCTAGGAACACTGTTATAATACCCTCACTCCATCCACCCCCTAATTTGTTTTAGCAGGCGTATATGGTAACGTACACCTGGGCTAAATCCGACTGCACTGCCCAGCGATAGCACCCTGGTAAATGGTTTCACCTCTCAGTGCTTTAGGGTCTTCTCTACAATATAGGGCCAGTAAGTTGCTGAGGAGTAGATGAATACCTGGTATGTTTTACATGTAAACTGTCATTTTTGTTTTTCTTGTGTTAAGGCTTTTCTAGATATTCATGTGTTAGTAATACCTCCAAATAAATAAAAACTTCTGGAGGGCAGGAGTTATCTCATTATTTTCTGATATACCTCCATATATCTATCAAGCATGTGCCGAAGTCTTCAATAAATAGTTATTGATATTCTTAAAAAATAGAATAGAAAGGAATTCCTTCAGGAACAAAAGCTATGTCATAGTAAAATGGCATAGTACTTTCTAATTCACAAAATAGTTTTTTCTCAAGAATTTTGAAGGTTCAAATGTATCAGACTTTGTTATTTAACATTTGAGACAAAAAGTACTACAATATAAGTATATTTTGTCAGAAAATGTAAATGCTTGAAGGATATTCACTGCAAAATTGTTTGATGTAACTCAGAGGTGAAATAATAACACATGATACATGATATTGACCTAGGAAATAATTTAACATAGTGAAAGCTGATTTGAATTGCCTGTCACTCTTAAGTCTCAAGTAATTACCAGAAGGCGAAAGGCTCATCTCTTTACTCAGACAAATTCTGAATACAGTATGAGATATCTTTGTGAATATATGGGTAGAAATTGACTCTGTGAGTTCTAATTTGATTTATATGAGAAAATGATATTTAATCTTTCCAAAGATGTACTTGGCTTTAGCAAAACCATGAGATGTAATATTTAAAGCATCTTTAATCTATTGAATGTAATACAGACATAATATAAAGTCAATAGAACTTCATCAAAGAAAGAGAGAAGAGATTAGGAATCATAATTATAGAGTTTAAAGATTTATAAAAGAAATTATTGTAGCTGTGTATAGGAAAGATGTGGAACAATTTCCTTTTTTTTTTTTTTTTTTTACTATTTTGTAATACCTTCAGCATTGTTACAAAAATCTAATCTATTGTATAACAAAAAAGATTGTAAAGATATTCTTTGTAAAAGCAATTCTCAAGGCATGATTCATTCTTGTCTCCTATTATGTTATAAATTTTCTAAAATAGGATTTTTAAATTTTGAAACTTAACAGTTAATATTTGACAAGTACATTTTTGGCAGTTCTGTCTGCTTTGTTTTTGCTTTATTTGCTGTGCATTTTTCTTTATTGTTCCTTGAAATAACTGAAAATAATTTTTAGGAATGAATCACAGTGGTTGGATCTTGAAAACTGGAATGTTTTCTCTAGAATCTTTTATTAGAATATTGACCTATAGTTTATATAAATATGAATCTTTTTTATGTTTAAGTCAAGATTATGCTCTTTCACATTAGGAACAGATATTAAATCTGGAAGCTCTTTAAAATACATGTAAATGTTAATTATTTTTCTTTATTTCATTAACAATAACTCAAACTTTGATTTTCAAGATCATGTTTTTCAGAAATTTTCCCATCGTTGACAATCCTCACTTTATTATAATACAATTAAGTAATTTTATAGTCTGTTGGGCTTTGAGTATAAAAAATAAAACAGACAAAGCCCTTGCCCTTTCAGATCTCTTAATTCAGTGGGAAAAGTAACACACATACACAATTATTCAAGAGACTATATGACAAGTGCAATGTGCTACTGAATAGATAAGAAAGGAAAGAAGAAAGCAAATTATATTTTGTAGTGAGAAGTAAAAGGAAACTTTATATTAGATAGAGACCTAAGGAAAGGAAGACTAAAGTGGCTTTGCAAAGGAATGGCTTCATGGAAACAGGTGGCTTGTCTTGATGACTGGTGTGGTTAGAATATAGAATGTAGAGAGGCAAGAGATGGCAGGAATGTATTATTTAATATTTTTATTGTCTCATGGGCATGTAATTTCTATGCCCTGTGAAAAAATTCCTTGCTATTACCAAAAAAGATGTGTCTAGTCAAATTGATGGATTCCTTGAGAGTGCAAAGTGCCTTATTCATCTATTCATCTTTGTTTCCTAAATAAGTCACAGTGACATAAAGTTACAAACTAATGTTACTAAAGGACAGAATGGGTGGCTGAAGTGAAATAAACCAAGCATTATAGAATATTAAAGTGTAAGTGGATCTTAGAGAATAATTCAGTTACGTCTCTCAGACATTTCTTGAATCCTTTCTATATGATACTTAATAAATGATTTTATAGATTCTCCTTTATGACTTCTAGTGATACAGTGTTTTCTACCTCATAATATAGCTTTGTTTTCTGTTGAAAAACTCTACTTACCAGGAACATCCCATCTCCAGGTGTTTACAGAGATTAGCCAAAAAGAAAAAATATATCAGGAACATTTCTACATGATAGCCAAAGTATTTTTCCGTTAGGTGTAGAACCGCCACCTGTTAGTCTGACTGCTATTTTTGGAAGAGAACCTTTAGTAATGTCAACTTAGACTTGATCTCTCTCTCCTCTTCTTGGCCCCATCATCCCCAATGTCATCGTGAGGGCAGCCATGTTAATAGACAGCATACTCTCCTCTGGCCATGAATGTACCCAGGGACAGAGAAGAGAGTCAAGCAGCCCAGTAAAGGTATCCTGACCTCCCAGCAACAATTGATTGGATTAGATACAGACACCTGGTCTAAGTAAGGCTAATTAAAATCCTCTAGAGATAACTGGAATCAAGTGTAAGAAAGAGTCAGCTTCTTTTGGTGGCTGAAGCTTTATATCATAAAACTCAGGAGGTGTCAGCAGCTAAGATTTCTGAAACACGGAAACAGTCAAACTGCAGAAAGAAAATTGAAATGACTATAAAAAGAGAATCTTAGGCCATGGCAGGGAGAATGCTGACAGCATGTGAATCTCTGTAATTCTGCTTTCCCTATGGATGGACTGCTGATATTTCCCAGTATCTTTTCTGTAAATGCTGCGCTTCAGGTTTACAGTTTTTTTAAAAAAATTTTGTTTTTGCAGCAGTTGAGGACAGTCATTATAATTGGCAATCTGATTTAGACATTTTAAACTGTTAGTCTCAGTAGTGGTTGGTCATTCTTCTGCTTCTGTTAATATTCAAATTCCTGTTTTCAGACCTTGGTTGAGATTCTGTCTCTGATTCCTATTTGCTGCCTTGCTCGATTGTTTGTATATTCTGTGGTCTTATTATATGTTTAACCTTGCATAGGAGTTTAGAAGTTGTATGGATAAAATATTTGACACAATCTTATTTTACTTTTTATTTTACTTTCAGTTCCAGGATACATGTGCAGAATGTACAGGTTTGTTACATAGGTATACGTGTGCCATGGTAGCTTGCTGCCCCATCAACCTGTCATCTAGGTTTTAAGCCCCATTGACACAATTTTTATTTAAACTATGTGTTAGGTCCATGACTATGCCACATGTCATGCCCAGGGTCAGGTTCGAGCCCATGCTGAGGGTTGAGGGGAGTGAGTGGATGGGAAGATGGCTGAAAGAACACTCAGGGGACTATAGGCAGGTGAAATGCAGTTTTATTCAGCAGCTCTCTCATCAGTAGCTCTCTTACACTAGTTCTCTAATTAGCAGCTTTCTCACACTGTCTTTATCTGAGCTGTCTGCTTCAGCTGTGTGGCTCCTGCCTCTCCAAAGCCTGCAGGGCTGGCTCTCCCTTACCTTTAGGGTCAGCAGCATAACTCTCTCTCTCTCTCTGGGCACCAGCATGAGATGTGCCTTGGCTCCCCCTCTGTCTGTCTGCAAGATGGACAGCTCTGGTTCTCTCTTTCTCTGGGTGCCAGCACCATGTCAACCCCTATGCACAGTGTCAGCGGGGCAGTTATACCTTCTACAGACAATAGTGGCTTAGAGCTAAGTATGAACTTATAAAAATAGGTTATATATCAAGTGGAAGTGTGCACCTGTGCACCAATCCCGCTGAGTCATGCAGGCCAGGATGTCTGCCTTGGCCTATTACTTGACCAAAGCACATCCATGTACCTTACACTACGACATGAAGTGAGTTCAAAATTTCAACTACATTTTAGGTGAAAATCTGGAAAAAAGAAAGTAGTTATTTTTCAAATATTCCGTACATTAGGAAGTATTTTCCATTGTTAAACCATTTTTACCTTCTTCACAAAAGTAGACATCTAACTAATATTGGGCATATTTAGATAAAGTGAATCAGCTAAGCTATAGATAAAACCAATAACAGTAAACAAGTGAATATGGTTTTTATAATTACTGGAAGAATACCAATAAATTTGCACTATTTACTGGAGAGAATAAGGGACAGAATAATTGCTACTGAAATGATTTAAGATGAACTAAACTTAATATTTTCATGAGAATATGAAAGAACAGGAAAGTAGTGCATTATTAATTGTATAGCTATATTAAAGCTATTAAAATAATGTAGCTACAAAGAAAGAATATTGCAAAGATAAAATCTATAAATACAGATAATTATTAGGTTTTACAAGAGTAGATACCACATACCATCGTTGACTTTAAGGCTTTAATTTTTATGGGTGTTTGGAATGAGATTTCTAAGTTCTTTAATTGCTAACTTTGGCTATTATTTGTGTATTTGAGCAATGGCTGATACAAACTGATGCTTTTTTTTCTGGTTACAAATCAACATTTTGTCAAAGAAAATAACATGGAATGAAGTGGGAAAAGATCTTCATAATGCAAATAATTAACGAAGTACTTTATCTAGAACTGTTGAAGATAAAACACACATACACCCCAACATGTATCTCCCCACATGCCTGCCCTAGGGATACTCTAGTGCTTTACACAAAGAAAAGTATATAAGAATCCTTAAAACAAAATTGGTTATAATAGGGATAATATTTTAAAACAATGGAAATGTTCATCAATAGGAGAATACAATAAAATTCTATACAACAGTGAAAGAATACGACATAGTTGCGTGTGGCAACATGAATATACCTTAAAAAGTGCACTAAATAGGAAAATATTATGTAGAATGTTTTTTCAGTGTATACTATTATTCAGATAGTTTTAAAGCTAATCCAACACTACACAGTATTTTGTCTGGAGTACATATATATGGTAAAAATATACTGAAATCATTGGATTATGATTTTGATGGTTGTAATTTCTGGTGAGATAAGAAAGGAAATGTGATTACTGAGAACTAAACAGGAATTTAAATTGTGTCATTAACTATTTTTTAGGCTGGGTTATAGGGTACAATGTTATTTTTACACTGCTCTGCAATTTTTCACTGTAAATAAAACAAGACAATTATCAATAAAATTGTGAGAGAAAATGGGTAAAATTAGGTTTTCTGACCAGAATGATAGACAGCTCAGAAATTTTGCTTTAGCTATGAAGAAGCAAACAAAATTAGAGGATTATAATGATTTGCTGAGATGCTTAGGATAAGAATGATGAAACAAAAGGATATCTATGTGTCACATACTCTGGAAATGTGGAAACAAGTAAATATTCTAATAAAAACTGGATAACAGAACCAATGCTATAAAACTTTAATAGACAGAACAAAAAGTGAAGGTTCCAGGCAAATCTGTAAGATTATAAACAGATTGCAGGTATTTCATTTATTCATGTGTTTTTTCACTCATGCTTCCTTTCATTTTAACTAGACTTTATGGATGTGACAGGCATTGTGATAGATTTGTGCTGTCCAGTATGGTAGCCAATAGCCACATGTAGCTATTTAAATTTAAATTAATTGAAATAAAATACAGTTAAAAGTCAATTCTTTGGTTGCATTAGCCAAGTGATATTGATATTCAAGGGATCAGAAATGATCTCAGTTGATACTGTGGCTAGTGCCTACCATTTTGAACAGTACAGAATTAGGACATTTTCATCATTGTAGAAAGTTCTGTTGGATAGTGCTGTTGAAGATGCTAAGATCAGAGCAGTGAATAACACAGACTTTATATTCTAATGGAGAAAAGAGAAAGTAAACGAAAATACTGTAAAAATCTAATGTAATGTTAATGTGTCATTAGAAGAAAATAGAATAATTGGCCAGAGAGGAAGGAAAATGGGTAAAGACAATCCGACAGTAAACGCTAATGAAGTGGTTTTCTTAGATCATAACAATGGAAAGAAAAGCATTTCTATTTATTGTAATAGGGTAGAAAAGAAAAGAATGTGTGGCTTCATGCATGCCAAGAGAAACAATTTTTCTAAGAAAAGAGAACAAAAGAAATTTCTAGTAAGGTAAGAATTTTAAAATGGTGATTGAAGTAATAATTCAAGAGGATGTATGAGCTCCCCAGCACAAATAGAAGAATAAGAAACCAGTAGAGGAAGACCCCTGCATAGCCAAAGCAGAAGCATTGAGGAAGGGCACAGATGTTTTTGCTTTGTGGGTTTTGGGATTGTGAATTCAAATCTACGTCTGATTCTTTCTATTTCCTCTATGAAGTAGGAGGTGATATTTTTCAAAAGAGAGAAGTTGGAAATAGAGAGTTTAAGTAGATGTAAATTTTGAAACAATTGATGTGTGAACTTTTTAGACTAAAATAGTACCTTTCCTTTTCTACCAGTCCATTTTAATGACTCTATTCCTTCTCATAACCAAGTTTTCTAGAACCAAATTATCTATTCATTGTTTTCTGACTGAGTGTAACCCATTCCAGCATTGATAATCTAACCTAGCTCAGCCATTACATACGTAATTCTCTCATCTGCTCTTCCAGTGACCTTATGTTCTGCCAAATGATACAGCACTTGTCCCATCTTTTCATGAATCTTGCTCTGGTGGTAGTGCACTGATAAATGGTTAACACCTAGCTCTCAAGACAAAAACAAGTCTTGATTTGTAGCATCTGCTGATTTCCATGTTATAAATCTATTCACCATGGTTCATTTTAAGCTACCAATATAGCCACAACTGGCTTGCAAAACTCATAAAAATTTAACGATGAGCTCTCTGGCAAGAACTGTGAAAGATCTAAGATTTTACCCTACCGGCAAGTTAACAAGCCAGACTACTGCCACATTGATGAAAACAGCCTGAGGGTTGCAGGAAGGAGAGCTGGGGCCAGGATGATGAAATGCTTTGCAGCAATATCAGCTGAAATGCAGTAGATCTTTTTGTTGTTGTTGTTGTTAGTTTATACTTTTGTACTATAACTGGTTCTAGAATTAATAATTATCTATCATTACTTTATCTGGGCCACTCTAAGCACATTCTGCTATGGTACCTTTGCATATTTGTTAGCAATGCCTGGAAAACCATTCCCTAAAATCCTTTGGCACATCCCTTCAGTTAATTATAGGTAGATGTCACTTCATCGAAGATAATTTCTCAGGAGAACCTGTCTAAAATAGACTCCCTCCCACCTCCACACCATCTCCTTTAATTGCTTCTCTGGTTGTATTCCACATGTCATGATATGTTTATGTTCATGATCATTGTCCAATATATTTTCTAAGTTCTATTGTGATATATTCTTTTATATAGGTTATTAGAGTATATTGTTTAATTTCCACAAGCCTGAGGATTTTCTACCTATCTTTTTGCTTTTCCTTTATGACTTTAAGCTTTTTTTTATTTTTATTTTTTTAACTTTTCTTTTCTTTTTTATTTTTTTGAGATGGAGTCTAGCTCTGTCACCCAGGCTGGAGTGCAGTGGTGCAGTCTTGGCTCACTGTAACCTCTGCTTCCTAGGTTCAAGCAGTTTCCTGCCTCAGCCTCCCGAGTAGCTGCAACTACAGGTGCCCACCACCATGCCCGGCTAATTTTTGTATTTTTAGTAGAGACAGGATTTCACCATCTTGGCCAGGCTGGTCTTGAACTCCTGACCTTGTAATCCACTTACCTCAGCCTCCCAGAGTGCTGGGATTACAGGCATGAGCCACCATGCCCGGCCTTAACTTTTATTTTCATTTCAGTGATACATGTGCAGGTTTGTCATATAAATAAATTGTATGTCCTGGGGATTTGGCGTACAGATTATCTCATCATCAAGGTAATAAGTATAGTAGTACTCAATAGATATTAAAAGTAATGGCAGGCTGGGCACGGTGGCTCATGCCTATAATCTCAGCACCTTGGGAGGCAGAGGCGGGTGGATCACCTGGGGTCAGAAGTTCAAGATCAGCCTGGCCAACATGGTGAAATCCCATCTTTACTAAAAATGCAGAAAATTAGCCAGGTGTGGTGGTGCGCACTTATAATCCCAGCTACTTGGGAGGCTGAGGCAAGAGAATCACTTGAACTTCGGAGGCAGAGGTTGCAGTGAGTCGTGATCATGCCACTGCACTCCAGCCTTGGAGATAGGGTGAGACTTGGTCTTAAAAAACAAAAAATAGTGATGACAAAAACCGCAATTACTTTTGTACCAACCTAATAATTTTTTGATCCTTATCTTACTCCCTCACTCCACCCTCAATAGGCCCTGATGTCTACTGTTTGTTTTCATGTATACTCAATGTTTAGCTTCCACTTATAAGTGAGAACATACGGTATTTACTTTTCTGTTCCTGTGTTAATTCACTGTTCACTGGATAACAGTCTCCAGCTCCATCCATGTGGCTGCAAGGGACATGATCTCATTCTTTTTATGGCTGTGTAGTATGCCTTGGTATATACATTCCATGTTTTCTTTATCTAGTCTACCATTGATGGGCATTTAGTTGATTCCATGTTTTTGCTATTGTGAATAATGCTGCAATGAACATACATGTACATGTATCTTTATGGTCGAATACTTTATATTCCTTCGGGTATATATGCAATCATGAGATTGCTGGGTTGAATGGTAATTCTGTTTTGAGTTCTTTGAGAAATCATCAAACTGCTTTCCACAGTGGCTGAACTAATGCATAAGTGTTTCCTTTTCTTCACAACCTCACCAGCATCTGTTATGTTTTGACTTTTTTAATAGCCATTTTGACTGATGTGAGATGAATTCTTATTGTGGTTTTGATTAGCATTTCTCTAATGATTAAAGATGTTTACCATTTTTTTATATGTGTGTTGGCCCCATGTATGTCTTCTTTGAAAAGTCTACATGTTGTTTCCCCACTTTTTAATGGATTTCTTTGGTTTATACTTGTTAGTTTGCTCAAGTTCCTTATAGATTAGACTTTTGTCAGATGCATGATTAGAAACTATTTTCTCCCATTCTGTGGGTTGTCTGTTTACTCTATTGATTGTTTATTTTGCTATGCAGAATCTCTTTAGGTCAATTAGCTCCCATTTGTCAATTTTTGTTGCAATTGCTTTTGGCACCTTCATCATGAAATCTTTGCCAGGGCCTATGTCCAGAATGGTATTTCATAGGTTATCTTCCAGGGTTTTTATAGTTTTAGATTTTGTATTTAAGGCTTTAATCCATCTTGAGTTGATTTTTGAATATGGTGGTATAGGGAAGGGGTCCAGTTTCAGTCTTTTGCATATGGCTAGCCAGTTATCCCAGTACTATTTATTGAAGAGGGAGTCCTTTCCTGATTGCTTGTTTTTGTTGACTTTGTCAAGACCAGATGGTTGAAGGCATACAACTTTATTTCTGGGCTCTTATTCTGTTCTATTGGTTTATGTCTCTGTTTTTATACCAGCACCATGCTGTTTTGGTTACTGTATCCTTGTAGTATAGTTAGTATAGTTTGAAATAGGGGTTTTTATTTTTTTTATTTTTAATTTTTTAGAATAATTTTTTTTTAATTCTGTGAAGAATGTTATTGGCAGTTTTGTAGGAATAGCATTGAATCTGCAAATTGCTTTGGGAAGTGTGGCCATTTTAACAACATTGAGTCTTCAAATCCAAGACTATAGAATAATTTTCCATTTGTGTCATCTGTGATTTCTTTCAGCAGTGTTTTGTAATTCTCATTGTAGAGATCTTTCACCTCCTGGTTAGCTGTATTCGTAGGTATTTGTTTTTGTGTGTGTAGTTATTGTGAATGGGATTGCGTTCTTGATTTGGCATTCAGCTTGGGTGTTGTTGGTGTATAGAAATGCTACTGATTTTTGTCCATTGATTTTGTATCCTGAAACTTTGCTTAAATACTTTGAGAGATCTAGGAGATTTCTAGGCAGAGATTGTGGGATTTTTTTTTTAGATATGGAAACATGTTGTCTGCAAACAAGGATATTTTAACACTCTATTTGGATGCCTTTTATTTATTTTTTTCTGCCTGATTGCTGTGGCCAGGACTTCCAGTACTACATTGAATAGAAGTGGTGACAGTAGGCATCCTTGTCTTGTTCTGGTTCTCAAGGGAAAAGATTTCAGGTTTTGCTCATTCAGTATGATATTGGCTCTGGGTTTGTCTTATTAAATGGCTCTTGTTATTTTGAGATATGTTCCTTTGACGCCCAGTTTGTTGGAGGTTTTTAACAGGAAGGGATGTTGAATTTTATCAAAAGCCTTTTCTGCATCTATTGAGATGATCACATAGTTTTTAGTTCTGTTTATGTAGAAAATGGCAATATTGATTTGTATATGTTGAACCAGGCTTGTATCCCACTTAAAAAGCCTACTTAATTGTGGTGGGTTAGCTTTTTGATGTGCTATTAAATTTGGTTTGCTAGTATTTTGTAGAGAATTTTTGTATCTATGTTAATCAAGGAGATTGGCCTGAAATTTTCCTTTTTCATTTTGTCTCTGCCAGATTTTGGTGTCAGAATGATGCTGGCCTAATAGAATGAGTCTAGGGAGGAATTACTCCTCCTCAATTTTTTGGAATAGTTTCAGTAGGAATAGTACCAGCTCTTCTTTATATATCTGGTAGAATTTGGGAGTGAATCTATCTGGTCCTGGGATTTTTCTGGTTGATAGGCTTTTTATTACTGAATAAATTTTGGAACTCATTATGGGTCTGTTCAGAGTTTCAATCTCTTCCTGGTTCAGTCTTGAGAAGCTTTTTGTTTTGAAATAATTATAGTTTTATAGGAAATTCCATAGAAATACACAGGAAAGTCCTGTGCCCACTTCAACTATCAGCTCCCAATGTTAGGCTAACATCGTATATAACTATAGTACAACAATAATACCACAAAATTTATATTGATACAGGTCATGGAACATATTTAAATTTCAGCAGTAATGCTTGCCGTTATTTTTGTATGTGTATGTGTGCGTGCATACAGCTCTGTGAACTTTACTATATGTGTAGCTTTGTATACCATCACCAACATCATGAGACTTACCCTACCACAGCATTCCTTGATATTACTGTTCCCCTATCTCTAGGCCTAGGCAACTGCTAATCAGTTCTCCCACTCTATAATTATGTTATCTCATGAATATAAATAGAATCATGCAATAAGTATCCTTTTTGTGATTTCCATTTTTTTTGCTCAGCATAATTATTGTGGAGTTCATCAAAATTATTGCATGTAGCAATAGTCTTCCTTTTTTTCTGGATTGTATTCCATGGTATAGATGTTACACAATTTGTTTAGCTATTTATCCACTGAGGGACAACTAGGTAGTGTGCAGGTTTTGGCTATTGTGGACAAAACTGCTAAGAATATTCATGCATGATCTGAATGAAAAGTTTTATCTATGATATATGTTTAAGAGTGCAATTACTGAGTTTTATTGGTAAGTTCATCTTTAGTTTTAAAAGACACTGCCAAAGTATTTTCCAGAGTGGTTATATCATTATGCATTCTAACCAGCAATGCATAAGTGACCCAGTTTCTCCACGTACTTGCCAGCATTTCATGTTGCAACTATTTTTTTTTTAATTTTAGTCATTTTTTAAAATTAAAAATTAGTCAATAAATAGATATCTCATTATGGTTTTAATTTGTACTTTGCATTTTTACTGGTGTGCAAGCTAGGAGTTCCAGCTCCTTCTGACTGGAAGGGGTAGGAAGAATGCCTTGTTACTTCTCCCTATGTGGCATCCACTGACACCATGAGAGCAGTATGGCCTTTTCACTGCTGAGTGGTGATGCAAGTAGTGTCTCACTATTAAGCCTCCTCTCACACTACCCCAGTGGGGGAAGAATAAAGGTACTTCATTATCTGGGTATGGATGGAAGTCCAGGCTCCACACATAGTTTCCAAATGACATTGCGGTTGTGGGAGGGTTGGGGTGTAGGGTGTGATGCTTGCGTCCAGTCAGTAGGATTGAAAGTCCTGGATCCCTACTGTTTCCTCTGATACCACCCCAGTAGCAAATTTGGGGTCCTTATTACAGCCTGTCCAGGGTAGATATAGTCTAGGCTTCTCATTCAGTCTTTGTGGGAGCAGTTTTTTTTTTCTGATGTTTTAGCTGGAATAGAGATGTTATTGTCTAAATGTATTTTCTCTTACTAAGCCACCCCTTAGTAAGAGAGGGTGTTACTGGCTGCTGTCTTGGCTAAGAAGCCAGGCTTTTGTTGAACCTTTATTTTGTCTATACCCATTGGCATTTCTGGGTTGCTGGTCTCTTCTGCCTCACGTTTGGAATTATACAAAGTGTAGAGAAAATCTCGGAAACTTACTACCTCATTGTTTTTCTGGTAACAAGTCTCCTAGCCAGTCTGTTTCTTCTCTATACCTTTCAGTCTTCTTATGTTGGTTTTATATTCAACATACACAGAGTTTTTAAATTGTACTTACAGGATGGAAAAAGGAAAAGTGTACATATATTCCATCTTCCTAAAAATAGAGGTCAGGAGTGTTGAATTTATGCTTGCTGGTGAATATTCTATTCTTATATAATTGCATGCTTCATTCAAGGTAGCTTTTTTTTTCTAAATTTGCTTTACTGATTCCTTCTTTCACTTTGTCACAGCTATATTTAAATTAAACCAGGGAGTTTGGAATTGCAGTTATAGCAGTTGTCAGTTAACAGATTTCTAACTGGCTGCTTTTCAAATCTACAGTATTAATTTTATTATTTTTAGTTCTGACATTTTAAAATTTGGTGTTATAAAACATGATTGATTTATAAAGGTGTTAAGCAAATTTGTCTAGTGATATATTACCTGGTAATTTCACTGTTTAGAGTATCGTTGGATTAGTTTCTGTTGTCTTTTGTTTCTGCTGATTTTGGTTATGTAGTTGTTTTGTATGTTGAGTGACCTTTGAGTCAACGCACAAAATGGTCAAGAGTTGCCTTACTGAGATTTGGAATCATCCAGGTAATTTGGGGCTGGGCTTCAGTCTATGGGCAGTATTCTCATAGACTTTATTTCTGTTTCACTCTATTTCTTAAGATAAAGACTTTTGGGGTCTCAGTCCTAGGAATGGGTTAATTTCTCAGGGCACCTACACTTGGCAGAGTCTGGATTCCACCTTCTGTTACGAAAGTTTTGTGTGGCTCTCACTGGTACTGCCCAGCTTCTCAGTTGCCTCTCCCAGGTCAGATATTGCCCCTAGGGAAAAATTGGCCTAAAATGTTAGTCTCGCTTCTCTGAATTTTTGACTTCTATCAGATCTAGAGCTAGGTATTACTTATTACCTTGTTAATTCTTAGATGCTTTTTGAAGATTCAAAAATTATATTTCAACCAGATTATTTTAGTAGTAGTAGAAGCATTTTTTCAATTTACCCAGTTCTACCTTACTGGAGGAATTCATTTTCTTATTAATATTATTCAGTGTTTCCAGTAATTTGGTTTAGTAGAGGAAATAAAATTATATGTTTCAACTATAATCTTCATTGAATTAAAACACGTTAATGTCCATAAAACATTGTTATGTTCTTTCAGCATTTAGTTATGCTCTTTTCTATAGCTTACTTTTCTTTAAACGTTGGTCTTTATGAGCTAGAGTGGTTTATTTGGAAGAGCACTAGACTTGGATTTACAGTTTTCTTTCATAGCACTTTTCTCTAAGAAGTCTCTTTCATTGCATTAATTTACTAATTTTAGTCAAGATTTTCTGGCTTGTAAAATAAACAAACAAAAAAATTAGATGATTTTCAGTCTCTAAACTCTATGATGATTTAGATTTGCAAATTAAATGAGATGATTATTATTTCTGTGTTTATAGAATTATTTTCTTTCTGTTCAGCACTTTAAGCTTCTAATTAATACCAATTTGCAGGAAATATAGGGAACAGAGAAACTTGTTAAATACAGCATAGGGATGTTGTCAGTGATGTGGGAAACTGTATAGGATAAAATATTTGATATTTACATAGGTAAAGTACAGGGAGGGAAAAAAAGGAACAGAGAACACATGGACTAAAAGATAAGAGACATTTCACTTAAATGCTATGTACAGACCTTGTTTGTATTATTACTTTAAACAATTCTTAAAAAGAGAAAATATGAGACAAAGAAATGTGAACACAAAATATATTTAGTAATATTAAGACATTATTATTAATTGTGTTAATTACATTATTGGTATTATGGTTATGTTTAAAAATTTTGAAATATTTACAGATACAATAGTATGATATTTGTGATTTGCTTAATCATGATCAGAAGTAGGTGAGACAGGGCAGTTGATGGGTGTATAGAATTCAGAACTGGCCACAAATTGATAATTGTTGAAATTGGTTGATAGACATATAGAAATCCATTGCACTTTTTGCTCCACTCTTAAAATATTTTAAAAAGGAACTAAAGGAAGGTTAAAAAGAGATGGTAGTAAAGTTAAACATTTATTATATCAAATGAAAACATTGTAGGTTCTAAAATCCCCCCCAGGGCTTGGAACCTAGAGCTACAACTGCCGATGCTAAATTATCTAGTGGTCAGGCTAGGTATTGGTTTAAATCACCAGCAAAGTAGAGGATCAAAGATCCCTCTTTAATGAAGATTTTTATATTTGATGTTTCTGAATGAGATCATAATAGTCCTAATAGGAAAAAGAGTACATTGTTGGATTTCCTTACATTTTAAATGTAATTTAGTACCAATATATAATCGTATATATAAATATGTTGTATATCTCATATCTTTTATATTAGAAATTTATCCTGACATTATCAGTTATTGAATTGACAATTTTTAGTGAAATTAAATACGAACTAATTTGGATTCATATTTAAATATTTTTTCTTTCTAATTAGGTTTTAAAATATTCTTAATAACTATGCCTGAAAACAAGACAATTTCCTCTTCTTCCACTAGAGATGATCAAACCAAGATAGGTAAGTTTATTGTAAATTGATTTTCTTTGAAAATAGTTCATAGATAAATGGGATCCCAATCACTTACAGAGGAGGCCAACTGTAGAGATAGTAATCTTTTCCAGGATAATGGTCACAAAACCAAAACTTACTGAGACTGGTAAAGTGAGGTAAAAGAAAAGAGTGAGTCAGTATAACAAAAACACATTATCTGAATTATAATCAATTTTTTTATAAATATAGATGAACTGTGTTATAGGTAATAAAACAGGTAAACAGTACAACGGAGGTGTGCTGGAATAAGCTCTTGTATATATTTCTTCTCAATTCCACTCAAATGTTAACTTCAGTTGGCCATGGTGGTAGTATTTATTGCCAACTAACAACTGGATATTAAACTTTTACCAGCACATCATTGAAGCCAAACATGCAAAATTGAAAATGAAAACAGTAATATAATTTTGTTTTTAAAATTATATGATTTTATTGCATTACTTTTCTCTATTTATTTGCATCTTGAGCCCTGACATCTTTATTCTATATCATGTTAGCAATGTCATGTCTTTGCATGATATAGAACAGAGGTCAGCAAATTATAGCCCATTCCCCAAATCTGGCCAGCAGTCTTTTATTTTACAGACCCCAAATAAAGAATGGTTTTCATATTTGTAAAGAGCTGTGAAAAGAAAAGAAAAAAGAAGACAATGAGGAATACGCAACAGAGACTGGATTTGGTCTACAAAATCTAGTATATTTAGTATCTGTTGCTTTCCAGAAAACATTTGCCAACCCTGGAATAGAACTTAACCTTGAATACTTTGAGAACAATAGATAGTCTTTGAATCAGTTATCCCCTGCTGCACTGATGCTATATAACAATCAACCATAAAAATATAGGTGCATATAGCATCATAAACATTCCTTTTATGTTCACTTGTGCATGAGTCTGCCAGATGGTTCTGCTGATATTAGGTGGGCTCAGTACAGTTCACTCATGTATCCACAGTAAGCCACAGGTTAATTCAGTACCATTATTGATCTTGCTTATTTTGGTTGAGCTCTTTTACAGGTCTAGGGCCTTGGCTGGGAAAATTAGACTGATTCAGCTCTGCACTTGCTTTTCTCTCATATTCCTGCATACTATTAAAGGGCTCCATCCCTGGGTTTTGACAGTTTCAAGAGGAGGAACAGAAGCAGAGAAGGCCTCTTCAGGCCAATGTGCAGAAGAACTCTTGCACTATTATTTCTGTGACATTTTATTGATCAAAGCAAGTCACAGAACTAGCACAGAGACTATGGATAGGAGATTAGACTCCACCTCCTGATGAAAAATGCTGCAAAGTCACATTGCAAAGGAAAGTGAATACTGGGAAGAGAAAATTATTGGGGTTATTATTGCAATCAACTTACTACAATTTTCTTCAGGGTTATAATTGAAAGCAGTCATTTAGTAATTCCAAACATAGCTAAGGTCATGACACAATGGATTTTATTTAAAATTGTTAGTCTTGGGTTAGAATCTTATTTCATCACCACATATTTTCTAAATATTTGAAAAAAATCTTGGTTTTTAGCTCTTTATTTCTTCCATCAATATTGATTGAAAAAATAATGTTATTTCATTTTTATTTATAGAGTTCATTGTGTAAAGCATAAGCAAAAGCTTGTTTTTATTTCTGGAAATTGATCCCAATCTCAGATTAGCAACATGGAACAAGTGATTCATTTAAAATAATTTTTCCAAAAACACAATTTGGAACAAACAGAGTAATCAAATCATAGAGGTGTCAACTCATATTTAAATAGCTGAAAGAACTACTGAAAGTTTTTGGGTTGATTATAATGTGAATTAAAAAGACTAATAGTTTGTTCCAAGACTTCAGAGAACTGACCTGGTGATTTTCCTTTGAGTGACTTGACAAAGTCTATTTTAAATTGGAAGAGAAAATGATCGGTCTACACTTGTTTGCAAGCAAAAGCTACAAAGTTCATCATATTAATCATGACTTAAGCCACTCACCTTCATTTGATGCAATAGATATGCATAGCAAATAAAACTGCATATCACACGATTTAATGGAATGTAAGTCTTCTGTCATGTAGATTTCTGCAAATGCATAAGAAATGGAAATATGTTTGGCTAACATTTTGGAAAATAAAATAGTTAATAAATTGTCTTTTAAAATGTGCTTGGTTGGCAAGTTTAGGATTTTTGTATTGATGAGACATTAAAAACTATATTTGGAATGCAAACATCAATAGGGATTATCAGTTAAAATTTACTTTCATCACTTTGGCTTCACACCATCATCAAACTTCCTATTCTCTATGTAAGACAACCAACCATTATAAAAAATATTCAACTAACCCAGCAAGACATTGAAATGTCTGTGTTTAAGCCACAGGAATTTATCAGTCCTGTGTGTATATTACTATGTCTTCGAAGATTTTAAACTTTCAAGTCTGAAGCCATCTTTGCTGGATAATGTACTGAATGTAATTATGTACTAATTTTTGAAAGAGTTGTCATTAATTCTATCACAAGAACACAGTGTGAGGTCATATTTACTAACTTCTGTGAAACTACATTCAACATAAGAATACTTTAAAAATATCCAAAAGAAATCACTTCTTGATGTTCTTTTGTTCATGATGTAACTACTATGGTCATATAGAAACTCTCACTATTCTAAAAATTATTAATTGAGTCAGCTGTGGTGGTTCACACCTGTAATCCCAACACTTTGGAAAGGTGAGGTGGGTAGATCACTTGAGACCAGGAGTTGGAGACCAGCCTGGGAAACAGAGTGAAACCCTGTCTCTACAAAAAATACAAAAATTAACCAGGCCTGATGGTATGTGCCTGTAGTCCCGGCTACTGGGAAACTGAGATAGGAGGATCCCTTGAACTAAGGGCAGAGGTTGCAGTGAGTCAAGATTGAGGCATTGTACAATCCAGCTTGTGTGACAGAGCAAGACCCTGTCTCAAAAAACGAATAAACAATAAAAATAAAAATAATTAATTGGATGATTATTCTGTGTTCTCAGTAGACATAATCATAAAACGAATTACTAATCTTTTTCAAATTGTTCTGTAAAGTTACAGCCATATATTTTAAACAAGATGACCAATACTATTTTCAGATAACTCACATCTACAAATGGTTAGCTCTGTTTGGGATAACACTTTTTATTACAATTAACAGGACCTTTTAACAAACTATAATTTTTTGGCTTTACAGGCCTATTTTCTCTAAATACAAAACTGCATTTCATGGCAGCATCACATTTGTTTGTATTGAAATACTGATATTGGATTTATTTATTAAGGTTTTCCTAATGTATCTTTTTCATAACGTGTTTTCTGTAGAGCAGGTAGGATGAATTGTTTTACAGCATAGTGTTTTGATATTTTAAGATAGGAAATACTTTGCATGTGTAAAAATATCTGAAAAATACATGTGAAGTTTAAAGAATATTGATAAAATTGTGTGATGCTCCCCTCCCTGTGTCCATGTGTTCTCATTGTTCAACACCCGCCTATGAGTGAGAACATGCGGTGTTTGATTTTCTATTCTTGTGTCAGTTTGCTGAGAATGATGGTTTCCAGGTTCATCCATGTCCCTACAAAGGACACGAACTCATCGTTTTTGGGGAAAAAGGGGAGGGAAAGTGGGGGGTGGGGAGTTGGGGAGGGATAGCATGGGGAGAAATGCCAGATATAGGTGATGGGGAGGAAGGCAGCAAATCACACTGCCGTTTGTGTACCTATGCAACAATCTTGCATGTTCTTCACATGTACCCCTAAACCTAAAATGCAATAAAAAAATATATATATATATATAAAATTGTGTATTTGTGCACTTACAGTTGGGCTTAAGGAATAGAACCCTGTGCTCACTGACTTCTTCCAAATCGCATTTAATTTTATATATTGCATACAAATACTAAAATAATACATACATAGTTCTGTGTATTTTATTTCATATAACAATTTTAACTCTCCTAATGTTTGTTAAATCATTTGAAAATAGTAAGTTTTAGTTTTTACTTTCTTCTCAATGTAATTTTTTCCCATTTTCTTCTCTATCACTTGGCTGATTTTTGTGTGTGTGCCCTGTTGAATGAAGGTGATTAAAATGTGCACAAATCTTCCTGTTCATAATTTTAAAAGTGAGACTTTTGATGTTTGCCATTAAATATGATTTTAATGGTTTGTAGAGATTATTCTTTATAATTTTCTTTAAATTTTGAACCTGCTGTGAATTTTATTAATACTTTGTCTATATCTACTAAAATTTTTCTGGACTTTTTTTTTCCTTTACTCTTTAAATTTAATGATCTGCATACATGGATTTACAATTTTTAAACAAACTTTATTCCTGGGACAAACAACTTTTAAATTGTATTGTATTTTAATATATTTCTAAATTTTGTTTCATAATCATTTGTTTAGGATTTTTGCATCTTTCTTATTCAATAACATTGGCCCCTATGTTTTCTGAGCACTTCTTGTCTGGTTTTGGTAATAAGGGTTTTATAACCTCAAGATTGAATTATAGAGTGCTTCTTTATTTTTTGTTCTTCAAAAAAGTTAATATGTTCTTATGATTTTTTTCTGGAATATTTGTCTAAAATTATCTCTTTATTTGGGGGGAATATAATAAATTATTGATACAAAATATGTACTGGTTTTAGTACTACTCAAGCTTTCTGATTATCCTCAATTCACTATTGCTTAGCAAGTTATAATTTTTTCTTTTAAAAATCTATCTGGTTAAATATTAAATGTATTGGTACAATACTGTTGATAGTCTTTATTTTTATATCTATAGGCAGTTGTTTCTTTTTTACATTCATAATATTGTATTTGTTTCTTCTGGTTCTCCTCTGTTTAGTCTTGTCAGTCTTGCCAGAGGTAATTCCTTTGTGTTAACCTTCTCAAATTGGTAATATCAAAACTTCTGGATTATCTCTAGGTTTTTGAGTTATTTTGCTTTCTATTTTATTAATTTGGGCTACTATTACCTTCCTTCTCTTCCTTCTCCTTTCTTTGTGTTTGCTCTCCCACACATTTTAAATTTGAATGCTTAGATTCCTAGTTTTCAGCCGTTTTTCTTTTTTAATATAGTTATCTCAAGCTGTAAGTTTCCCTTGAAATAACACAGAGATAATATAAAGGATTGGAGGATCAAATCAAATCAGACTCATATAAAGTGTATCTTTGCTAACGATTTTAAGGCTATAGGAAATTCTCCCGTACAGTTGAAGCAGGGAGATATCTGGGACCATCAGAACAGCTTTCCAGGTCCTGTCTTACCTGGTTGGATGTGCTCTGCTCCAGATTAAAGAATGATGCATTTAAGCATGTATGCACAGCCATGCAACTCATTCAGAAGACTGCTCTCTAGTCATGAAACAGCTTCATTTTTTATTAAGGTAGTTTTATAGTTAACATGTTGTTTTTAGGGAGCCATATCCCATAAACACATAGGTTCAGGTTTGTTTATGATTATAATTCAAAGGGCCAAAAACATCCTGCTAAAAGCTTTCTGTGGATAACAACTCTCCAGTTAACAAATGCCAATTAGTATGTTTGCCAGAATATCTGTTATTAGCATGTTTGCTAGGGGATTTGACCTGGTCACCTGTTTCCTTTCTTTGGGGGCCTACCCTTTACTCCTCATGGGAAAGCATGGATTATAGACCTGCTATAACTTTTAGATTTAATTGGGTTTTGATTTGTTTTTGACTCATATATTATTTAGAACTATGAAATATTTTGGTTAAGAGTTTAATATCTGTAAGATCTGCCTCATGGATTATGTGACTGAGATCCACTATACATTTTTATTAATTTTCATCCTTTCAATCTTTATTAGATTGAGAGAAATCTGTTAATTTGCCTACTTTTGGTAGATTTTTCTGTTTCTCCTTTCATCCCCCTCAAATTTGTTCCCATGTAATTGGGTGCATAAAGGTTTTGAACTGTAATACTATTTTTTATATAGTAGTCTTTAGTATTATGAAATATTCAAACTTGCTCCACTTAATTTTCTCTGATCAGAATTCTATGTTAGCAGATATAAAGATCACAACAATTGCTGTATTTTCTATTCATTTGTCTAGTATATATCTGCCCATTGCTTAATTTAAAGCTTTCCGAATCACTTTGTGTGATGTATACAACATATTGTTAGAGTTCACTTTATTTTACTATTGATGATTTTAACCCATTTACAATTACAAACAAGATTCATAAAGTCTCATTTTCATTACATTTTATATTTAAATATATTTATACATATGTATCGTGTAGATTATTTGCTGTCCTTTTTAACATGTAGAAAATTTATGATACTAATACCTTACTTCTCCCTCTTTTAGATAATGTGTATTGGATCTTTATTATGAGCAATACCAAAATCAGCTAAGGAGCTTTTCTTGCCTTTGCATTCCATCTCCCTATAATTTAATTAAGGAATATTGTTCTATTCCTGGTTTATACTTATAATGTATTCTTATTATACTTTGCATATATTCTCCTACTCCACACCCAACACCATATTTTTGACTAGTACTGTATCTGCATCGTTAGTACTGTATCTGCATCATTAGTACTGTACCTGCTTTGTCAGAGTATATGTACATAACCCTTCTAGTCTATTATACTTTTCTCATCCTTCCATATTGTTAAAAAGCTAACATATTCAAGACTCACTGCCAGTACTATGCCAAATTTCTCCCATCATTTTTGTTGTACTACATCTACTTTCTAGTGGATTCAGGAAGAGATCCAAGGAAATATATTCTTTTTCTTCTTTTTTGTTTTTTGAGACCAAGTCTTGCTCTGTCGCTCAGGCTGGAGTGTGGTGGCATAATCTTGGCTCACTGAAACCTCCACTTCCTGTGTTCAGGAGAGTCTCCTGCCTCTTCCTCCTGAGTAGCTGGGACTGCAGATGCATGACACCATGCCCAGCTAATTCTTTTGTATTTTAGTAGAGACAGGATTTCACTGTGTTGCCCAGGCAATTATCTCTGGCCTATATACTTCAATGGCAGTTTATTTGATAAATTCTTTGGCTTACATTTTTTATATAATTTATTTTTTTGTTTATGAGAGTATTTTAAACGTATTATCTAATTGTCATTTGACATCATACCAATTTTATTTTCGTCTAAATATAATCAACTTAGTATTCCTACCTAGAATCCAAGGGATTTTTTAAATTTTTCTTTACAGTTGAAAATTTTACTAGAATATAAAAATTTTGGAAATATAGAAAATATGATATGCCTAATAGTAAAACATTACTGTTTTCTTTCATATACATTATCTTTTAAGGGATATACATATATTTATACAAATGCATTATAATTTTCAAATTTAAATTATATAATTAACTTTTACATAATTTTGCCATTCTTAATTACATTTTTATTGAATAATAATACTCAATCTTCTTTATCATAATTTAAATAACCATTGTTCTATTTTGGCACATATGCTAAGTGATACTGTGTTTAGCTTTTAAAATTTAACTACAATTCACACAGCATAAAATTTACCTTTATAAAGTTTACAATTTAGCATTTTTAGTATAAGCATGTTTGTGCAGCCATTACCACAAAGTATTTCTAGAACATTTTCGTACCCCCTAAAAGAAACTCTGTACCGCTAGCACTCATTCCCCATTCCTCCTCTACCTATCGTCTGATAACCACAAATCTGTTTTCTTGCTCTATGGATTTGTTCACTCTAGACATTTTATATCAATGATTTTTTAAAATAGTTGGCTCTGCATGCCCTTCACCTTTTAAACTAGGATAATGTTGTCAAGGTTCATCCACGTTGTAAAATGTATTCATATTTAATTTCTTTATATGACTGAATAATATTCTTCTGTATGAATATTCCACATACTGTTTATATATTCCTAAGTAGATGGAGGTTTTAGTTGTTTCTGTTTTAGGGCTATTATGAATGATGCTGCCATAAATATTTGAGTACAAGTTTCTGTACAAATATATGTTTTCATTTCCATTGAATGTATAGTTAGGAATGGATTTGATGGGTCATTTTGTAATTCAGTGTTTAACTTTCTTAGTAAGGCCAAATTGCTTTCCACAGAAGCAGCAATAGTTTACATTTCATATAGCACAATATGTGGACTCCAATTTTCTCCACATCCCTACCAACAATTACTAGTTTATTGGATTTTGTTTTTGTTTTTATTTTATTATTATAACCTCATAGTGGCTGTGAAGTGACATTTCACTTATTTTTTAAGTTAGTAGACTATCTAGAGTATTTTTAGGTTTATAGAAATCTAGTATGTAATACAGAGCTCTCGTATACTCACTGTCTCCTACCCCACATTCAGAGTTTCCAATATTATTATCTTGCACTAGTATTGTATATTTGTTAAAGTTGATAAACCAATATTGATACATTTGTATGAATTAAGGTCCATAGCTCATTCTTTGTATCGTACAGATCTGTGGGTTTTGACAAATGCATAATGTTATCTCATGCTTCTCAGATTTCTTTCCACCTTAGGTTTAAAAAGAAGTGTAGAGGGGCTGAAGTGTATATTTCCCTTCTCTCAATTGGTTAGGCTCTGTTAAGGTAGTTTCCTTTGAAGGTTAGTGTTAAATAGAATATTCTGGGCATATTTCAAAATGGCAATTTTTACCCTGGGAATAATTCAGAATAGTTACTTTTCCCCTTCTTCTAGAGGTAGGAAGGAATATTCCTCAAAATGTACCTGTGAGAATATGGTGAGCTCCTGGAGGTAAAAGTAAAAATATACTTGGCCCTCTAAGGCTGACTACCCAGAAGTTTTTAACTCTCAAACTAGTCCACACTAAGCCTCCAATAGTTAATCAATTAGATTTTACACTTTTCTACCCATTTTTGGTTCCAGCAACTTCTGCATTTGCCTGACTCTCCAGTTTTGGGGGTGTCAGTTTGCACTGTAACCTTAACTTTCTGATGGATCTAAGAAGAATTGTTTTCCATCCAGCTTTTTGTTTTAAGAAAAACTGAATGCTGACTTCCAAGATTTTTATGTATCAAAGTGTAACTGTAATTTCCAAACTGATTTTGACAAAGTCTGTTTGCTTTATTCCTCTATATGAACCATTGGTTAGTTTTGTTTTTTGGATGTTCTACATTTTTGTTGAAAACTGGACATTTAAAGTAATAGAATGTGAAAAACTGTGGACATCAGATTCTTAGTCTTCTCTAGGATTTGCTTTCCCTGCTGATTTTTGTAGTTGTTCATTTAGCAACTTTTCTGAATTAGTTCTCTGAAGCCCATAATTTTTTCCTCTTGACCGCTGAAATCTCTCTCCAGTTGGCTTAATGGCCAATTAATGTTTGAACAGACATTTCTCTACATTTTTGGAATCAAATCTCTCAGTCTTTGCTGAGCATCTTTACATGCATGTTGGGATACATCTTCAACATTCATCCAAGGACTTGACAACTCAGCCTTAGCCTTTTCTTTCGGCACATGCAGAGTCTCAAGGTCAACCAGAGGTGAGATATTAGGGCTTTCATGGATCTTTTTTTTTTGTGCCAAATCCTCTAATGATAAAGGGAGTTGGTCATATGGATAAGAGATGAGACTGAAGTAATTGTCTATTGCACTAGTTCTTAGCTAGAATTGTGCATCACAATAACCTGAAGAAAATTTTTTTAAAAATCTACAAGTCTAGGCTCTCCCTTGATAATTTTGATAGAGTAAGTCTAACAAAACCTGGTTACGTATTTTTACAAACATTTCCTTGAAGCTAGGCATGGTGGTGCATGGCTGTAGTCCCAGCTGCTTAGGAGGCTGAGGTGGGAGGATTGATTGAGCTCGGGAGTTTGAGTGTAGCCTGGGCAACATAATGAGACCCCTCCTCTAACAACAATAACAGGGTCCTAGAAATCGAGATACTATTCGGGTTAAGAACCACTGAGTAGATAAGTGTAATATGTAATTTCTCCTATTTTAGAAACATAAGATATGTCTAGAAGAGCTGGAGTTTGATAGGTGCTACTTCCTTTAAATCTCTTTTTTCTAATAATATTAGTTTGACTTTTTCTTGATCATGCTCATAGCCTTGGAAGTAAAGTCTTGCAGGGAATAACCAGATATGTCTATAAATGACAATTCTTTAGGAATGAGGCTTTCAAAAAACTCCAACTCTCTTCTGCTTCCTGTGATATCATAAATGTGGACCTTTATTTTTCAAGGCTCTGTTGACCTTCAGAGTCAGGGTTGGGACCAAGGAAAGTTAAAATGCCACAGATGTTTGTGTTCTTACCAAGATTTATCTGTTTTTCTTGAATAGTTGCTCACACAGTTGCTGGAAGTCTTTGCTGTATTTCTGGAATTCTGAAAATGTTGATTTTGACAATTTTGCCTTTTTTAATCTTTGTATTTATGGAGAGGTAGATTTTTCAAAGGTCCTTATTTTATCATTTTCTCTGATATCTCTTTTAACTTTTGTCTTTTTTTGTTTTTGTTTCAAGTTAAGTATTCAGAATTAGAATTTGGGGGACACAGGGTATGAACACTAGTGTGGCCTTCAATATTTATTTTATATTGTTTTCCACAAATATACCTCACATTCAACAGTGTATTAACATTACTACAACATATTAATTCCAGATTTTATTTGATTATTATTAAATAGCTAGTATATTAAATAGAAAATGACCTAATTCCATAGTTGCTCTAGTTAACATTTTTATTACCAAAGAATGTAAATAATTTCCATGTGTTCATTTAATTATTTAATCTTTTCTCCTTTGGACCGTCTGATGATGGATTGGTAAGAGTTAAATATTTCAACTTATATAAATGAAACCTGAAACCTTTATATATTATTTATTTTTGTGTCATATTTAGTGAAAATAAATGCTCATCTACCTTATGAATTTCTGTCTTGAATCAAAGAAGATAAAATTATCATTTTAATATATTGTTAAATTATTAAATCTAAATAATGCATGACTAAATGTTATATATCATGTTAATTTGTATAATTTTAATATATTTTGAAAAATTTTAAATTCTATAGTTCATCAGGAACTTACTTTAGAAAATCTGTTTCCTGACAGTGGTTTTGATGAGCACATGCTGTTGGAATTTTACAACTGGAATATTGTATAACAATACAGTTATCCTCTAAGGCAGAAACATGAATTAGAGCATTAATTTATTTGAACCAATGTTTTTCAGGGTCTGTTTCATCTGCAACTCTTTGTAGAAACTGACTATAGGCACATCTCGTTTTGTTGCACTTCACTTTATTGCACTTTATAGATCCTGTGTTTTGTTTTGTTTGATTTTAATTGGAGGTTTGTGGAAACCCTGCTTCCAGCAAGTCTATTGGCAGCATTTTTCTAAGAACATATAGAAAACTTTCATGTCTCTGTGTCACATGTTAATACTTTACATGCAATATTTCTAAAACATTTTCATTATTTTTATATCTGTTATGGTGGTCTGTGATCAGTGGTCTTTGTTGTTACTATTGTAATTATTTTCCTGTAACATGAGCTACACACATATGACAGCTAACTTAATCGATAAATGTTGCATGTGTTCTGACTGTTCCACTGACTGTTCCCCCCAATATCTTTCTCTCTCCTGTACTCTCTTTGTACCCTGAGACACAACAATATTGTACTTAGGCTATTAATAACCTTACAATGCCCTCCAAGAGTTCAAGTGAAAGGAAGAATTATGTGTCTCTCACTTTAAATCAAAAGCTTGAAATGATTAAGCTTAGTGAGAAAGGCATACTGAAAGCTCAGATAGACTGAAAGCATAGTCTTTTGTGCCGAGCTATTAGCCAAGTTGTGAATGCAAAGGAAAAGTTCTTGAAGGAAATTAAAAGTGCTACTCCAGTGAACACATGAATGATAAGCAAGCAAAACAGCCTTATTGCTGTTATGAAGAAAGTTTATGTGGTCTGGATAGAAGATCAAATCAGACACAACACTCCCTTAAACAAAAGCTTAATCAAGAGCAAGGCCCTAACTCTATTCAATTCTATAAAAGCTAAGAGAGGTGAAAAGCCTGCAGAAGAAAAGTTGAAAGCTGGCAGAGATTGGTTCATGAAATCTAAGGAAAGATGTCATTTCCATAGCATAAAAGTGCAGGACGAAACAGCAAGTGCTGATCAGAAGCTGCAGCAAGTTATGCAGAAAATCAGGCTAAGCTAACTGATGAAGGTGGACATGCTAAACAATAGATTTTCAAGGTAGGCAAAGCAGCTTTATATCAGAAGATGCCTTCTAGGACTTTCATAGTTAGGGGAGAAGTAAATGCTTGGTTTCAAAGCTTGAATGGACAAGCTGAGTCTTTTGTTAGAAACTAATGCAACTGGTGACATTATGTTGAAGTTAATACTCACTTACCATTCCAAAAATCCTAGGGCCCTTGATAATTATGTTAAATCTCCTCTGCCTGTGTGCTATAAATGAACTAATAAAGCCTAAATGACGGTTCATCTGTAGCATGGTATACTGAATGTTTTAAGCTCACTGTTGAGAACTACTGCTCAAAAAAGAAAAGAGGTTCCTTTTAAATATTACTTCCACTGACAACATATACATCCAAGAGCTCAAATGGAGATGTATAAGGAGATTAACGTTTTCATACCTGCTAACACAATATCCACTCTGCAGGCTGTGGATCAAGGAATAATTTTAACTTTCAAGTTTTATTAGTTAAGAAATGCATTTTGTAAAGCTATAGCTACCATAGATAGTGACTCCTCTGATGGATCTGGGCAAAATAAATAAAAATCCTTTGGGAAAGTCTATACCATTGAGAAGATTCATGATTTATGAGAGGACATCAAAATATCATTAACAGGAATTTGGAATAAGTTGATTTCAACCCTCCTGGATGACTTTGAGGGGTTCAAGACTTCAGTGGAGGAAGTAACTGAAGATATGGTAGAAAGTGCAAGAGAACTGGAATTTGAAGTGGAGCCTAAAGATGCAGCTGAATGCCTGCAATCTCATGATGAAAGTTTCATGGAAAATCTCATGCTTCTTGGGAATGAGCAAAGAAAGTGGTTTCCTGAGATGAACTCTATTCCTGATGAAGATACTGTAGATATTGAAATGACAACAAAAGATTTAGAATACTAGATAAACATAACTGGTAAATTAATGATAGGTTTTGAGAGGATTGGCTTCCATTTTGAAAGAAGTTCTACTGTGCATAATATGCTATCAAACAGCATCACATGCTACAAAGAAATCTTTTGTAAAAGGAAGACTTAATCCATGAGGAAATCTTTACTGTCCTACTTTGAGAAATTGCCACAGACACCCAGCCTTCAGTAACCACCACCTTGATTAGTCAGCAGCCATCAACATTGAGGCAAGACCCTCCACCAGTAAAAAGATTATGACTTGCTGAAGGCTCAGATGATCATTAACTTTTTAAAACTGAAATATTTTTAATTAAAGAATCTTTTTAATGTTTAGACATAAATAATACTTAGACAATGTTTAGAAATATTGTTTTAGATATAATAGCACACTCTTAGTAGACTACGGTATAGTATAAACATAACTTTTCTATGCTTTTGGAAACCAAACACTTTGTATGACTTACTTTATTGCAGTTGTCTAGAACTGAACTTACAATATCTCTGAGGTACACTTGTATTCTTAGTGTGGTCATTATTTCACTCTAATGTGTTCCCTCATTCCTCCAGTTACTGTAGTTTTCATTCAGTAAATAGGTATGAACACTTACTATATCTAGGATTCTTTGCTGCTTGCCAAAAATACAGTGGCTAAAAATAGATATGCTCCCTGCCCTCATGAAACTGGTGTGTTGAAAGAGAGAGGCATCATAATTTATCTTGGTAATTTAGGAAAACCATTATGAATGTTGAACTTTGGGATATTCTGTTTCTGCATTTCATATGATGATTTTTTATTAGCATAAATTTCAGTTTTATAATTATAAATTGTAGATTTTCTAGTTTGAATCTAAAATTTTTAAAATTTCTTTGAGATATCTAAAATATTTATAAAATTATCTGATAGCTTTTAAAAATGTTTAATTTTTGTGGGTATCATATCTTATCCTGGAATATAATTTATTTTCTTACATCTGTTTTTGTATAGAGAAGAAACTGTTTCTTTTCTCTTCCTTGATTTACACATTTATTTCTTGTAATAGTCTTTGAAATATATCCTTAGAATACTAGACATATTCAGATATTTAAAGGACAAGGTCATCTCTCCACTACAAACACATGCACGTATTTGCCATAATTTTTAGATTTTTTGATATTGTTACTCATTTTTAAAATTTTAAAATAATTGTTGAGTTCTTTATGTGTTATTAAACTGGAAAAAAATACTTTTGTAATGTTTATCTAGCTTCCTAATGTGAACCATAATTTACATTCTTGTTTAAACATTTTTTATGTTCTAGTAATATTTTATACTACCACAATCTTTTTAACACCTGGATAATAATTATTAAATATGTTCCTATGTAGGTTATAGTTTTGTGACTATAATGAAATGTCTTTTGGATATATTTTTATGTCATTGGTGTTGGAAATGCTATCTTTTATAAAAATCATGATATTTATGTGACATATATGTAAACTCTCTTTAATCATTTTGATTTTGTACTGGGGGATTCTCTAGAGATGCAGTTATGCCATGTGTAAATAATTGCATTTATCTCTCTTTATGTACTGTATGTTTTCAATAAACTAGGCTATGTCACAAGGCTAATCTTACTGTACTGTTGGATTTTTAAAATCTATGTATAACACAACACTGGAAATTAGATTAAATCTTCATTTACAGTCTCTTGAACAGTAAACAGATAAATGATGTAGAAATCTATTAAAATTGTGAATCTATTTATCATCCCAGAATGTCACCCAAAACGACTTCCCATTTTCTTCATGAGTGTTTTCTATTATACATCCTTGCAGAGAAACACCATCCAAACTTTGTCTTTCTCTTCTACTTATCTGCTTAGCCCTTTCTTATGTAATTTAGCCTATGTATCTTTATTCTGATTCTTATTTCCTTCCCTTACCCTTACTAGTGCAATATAGGGCAGAATGTTTGACTCAGGAAGCAAATATTTTATTTTATTGTATTTTACCTTTTATAGGTTTAACATGTCAGGAAGTAAAGGCTCTCAGAGAGAAGACATGGTCAAGGACAAATGAAGGTATCCAAAAACTACTACATATAATTTTCATCTCTTTTTTCTGTCACATATTAATTTTCTTTTAAAAAAATTGTAAGCATGAAAATAACTTTAGGCATTCTTGTGTTCTTCCTAATTGTTCTATTAATGAGTATAATCTTAGCACTTCTTCAAAAAAATACTTATCTATTGGTAGTGTCTGTTACATACTCCATTTCCTGTATTCCCCTTTTCACTTTGAATAATGCATACTTATAGAAGAGTGTACAAACTTAATAGGTGTTTTTTTCATAAATGATTATGAGGAAACATCTGTGTCACCTTCACTGACTTCACACATAGACCTGCCCAGCATTTCAGAAGCTCTCCCTGTACTCTCCTAAACCATACTTTATGCCATCCAGTACCTGGGCTTTTGTGGTGCTAATTTGCTTTTCTTTTTAATTTTAACTTTAGTGTTCCATATGTATGCATTCCTAAAGATATAATTTAATTTTGCATGCTCGTTAATTGAAATTAAACTGAGTTAATATATGTTGGTTGATGCCTTTGTTCAACATTACTTCTTCCTTGTTACTTTTTTGCTCAATGTTGTTTGTGGCTTTCATCCATTTTGCTGTACTATTGTACAATGCCATTCATTATTATTATTATTTGTTATTTTGAATAATGCTCCTAGAAATATCCCTGTACATATATTGTTTGTGAGTTTCTCTAAGGCATACCTATCAGCAGAAGTGGTAAGTACATGGTATGTCTATCATCGACATTATTTGATGATGCTAAATTATTTTCCAAAGTAATTACATGAATTTATAGTGACATAACAGTGTAGGAATGTTTCAGTTGCTCCATTTTCTTGCTACCACTTGACATTATTAAACTTTTAAAGTATTTACAATCCCCATACTATGTAAGAATGTCTTATTGTGGTTTTAATTTAAATTTCCCTGGTTATTATTGATGTTGAAAATTTTTTCGTGTGCTTTTGGGCATTTTGAGTTCTACTTTTGCAAATTGATTATATCTTTTTTCTAATTTTCTGAGTCATTTGCCTTTTTTCACATTGATTTTTAGGAGTTTCTCATGTAATATGAATAGTAATTCTGAGGTAAAATCAAACTCAGAAATTTTGTATGATTTATATTTTTCTTAAAGATTTTTTTGATGAACATTAATACCTTGAAAGCTCTAAAGAGTCTTGCAATGAAAAAACCTTCTCAAGTAGTATGCTATTTGAGTATGGAACTGCATCTTTTCATACGTATAAAAATCTCTTGAAATTATATATTGTAAACAGGATTTGAAGAGTGCTAGTGTAGTTGAAAGTCTGGAACTAGAAACAAAGTTTAAATCTTAGTTCTATCAGTTTCTAACTTTGTGAACCTGGTTTGGTTCACTACCTTTCTGGGGCACATTTTACTCACGTGTAAAGTGAAAATTAATATGTGTTATTGTAAAGATTAAGTATCATAGTATAATAAATTAACATGTTGAAGTCAACTGTCATGTATATGTTCAGTAAATATTAGTCGTTCTCACATTTATTTGAGATTTTTTTCATCCTCACTAGTTTAATAAATTATGGTAAATTTATACTACAAGATGCTGTTGAAACTGATGTTTTATGTAATGTAATATAATCCTAGTTGTATAATTTACCATCATTTTATAAACTTCTGAGAAATAAAAAAAACTACCAATTAAATGATTAAACATACCAACCTTGAATTTTAAGGCGAATCCTGATGTGACTGGTCTTAGTGTGTAAGAAAATATTTTTCTAACAACTTGAAATACAAAGTTGAATTTGAAATATGGTTTGAAATTGATATGGAATCAGAGAGATTTTGAAAGAGAGAATGAAAGAAATGTATGTATATATGGTCTCTTTATATATATTTCATATATATGCACACATCCATACACATACACATATGAAATACTCTCATAGGTATAAAGTATTTGGAAGTACACACAAGCAAATTATAACATTGGTTGCCTACTGACAACTAATCTTGAGTTGTGATGTCTGCTTTATTTTTATGTTTGATAACTTTGACTCTGGTCAAAGTTATTGGTTTAGATGAATTATTGGTTTAGATGAATTATTGGTTTAGATGAATTATTCATGGGAAGACCACAATGCTTCCCATTGGATTACTATGGGGGCAAGAATGGCATGGTAACTTTTCACACGATAGATGCATTAGTTTACTTTTACATTTTCAAATTAATTTTAACACAGTTCTATAGTATATGAAATTTTGTTGATTTTTGTTTTATTTGCACTTAATATTTCCAGTTTTATTTATTTTATTTTTTAGAGAGAGATTCTTGCTTTGTTTCCAGGGTGGACTGCAGTGACACAGTCATGGCTTATTGCAGCTTTGAATTCCTGGGCTCAAGTGATTATTCTGCCTCAGCCTCTGGAGTAACTGGGACTACAGGTGCATGCCACCTCGCCCAGCTTTCTAATTTTATTTTATTTTTTAAATTCTAATTTTTAAAGACTGTGCATTAGGTTTATATTCGATTACAATTCTGATTCTTTCATGTCAGTATCTGACTTACACAAGAATTTGATTGTGGATACTTTATTCTTTTACTACTCTGAACATTCCACAAAAGGGCTACATTGCAAACTCTCCAAGTCACTGATTGGGGTACTGAATGTAGGGATTGGAGTCCTCAAGACTCAGGAAAGTTGTGGGAACATCTATTTGAAGATTAGAGTAAAACTAAAGTTCAAAGTTAATACAGAGATCTTAATTATGGGAAAACCTCACATCATCATCACAGAGTCTGAAGGAAGTGATTAGAGAAGGGGACTGAAGTTGGGGTTACAATGCCAAAAGCTCAGCAGCTTGGAAAATAGGACATTTGCCTCCAGTGCTCTATTGGAAATAAGCCCCTATGGGTTGGGCTGGCTGATATATCAGGAAGATGTTTTTTTACAGTTTTAGAATTATTTATTTCTGGCCAGATGTGGTGGCTCACACATGTAATCCCAGCACTTTCAGAGGCCGAGGCAGGCGGATCACCTGAGGTCAGGAGTTCTAGACCAGTGTAGCCAACATGGCAAAACCCCATCTCTACTAACAGTACAAAAAATTAGCTGGGCATGGTGGTGCATGCCTGTAATCCCAGCTACCTGGGAGGCTGAGGCAGGAGAATCGCTTGAACCCAGGAGGCAGAGGTTGCAGTGAGCTGGGATCCTGCCATTGCACTCCAGCCTGGTGACAAAGCAAGACTCCATTAAAAAAAAAAAAAAAAGAAAGATTTGTTTCTTTCTTATGTTTCCCTTTAAAGTCTTAGTACACACACATATATATTTTCACTTTTACTAGTATTTTAAATGTTGTTTATTTACAGCTAAACATTTAAATTCTGAATGTATTTCTGTTTTGAATACATTAACGTTTATTTACAAAGTGTTTGCTTTTTAATACATATTTTTTATGACATGGAATTCTTCCTTGACACATTTGGTTTTTGGAATGTACATTGAATTTCCAAATACGTTTGAATTAACTTTATATGACAAATTTCTAACTGTACAGTAGATTAGTTATAAACTGCAGCTAGTTTCTACTTACTAAATTTTTTTATTACATTGTTGTCTAAGATACCTACTTTTATTACCTTTAAAATGATATAATCTGTGTCTTTTGGTGATTCATAATATGTATATCAATATTACCTTCTTGTATTCGTCACATCCTGTATATCATTTTGTTATTCTGAACTGCATATGCCACAGATAAATGACAGTGACTTAAATTCTTTCCCTATGTTTTTTCTCTAAATTTCTCTTTACGTTAAAAAATAAGATTTTTTTCTAATATAATGTTCTGTTTTGTTATGCACATATCGATTTTTTATTATTATCTATATCTTTAATTGTAAACTAATAACTCGGTGCTGTTCAGCTTAAGTTCTAGGTTTGCTCATATTTTGTCACATCGTTTTCTTTTTCAGAAAATAATTGTATGCATTTTATTTATATTTTTTTCTATATTTTATAATTGGTTATTTTTGGATAAATGTAGTCATTCATATATTATAATAGGTATTTGATTAGCACTATATTTTATCATTTTCATATTTTTTGAACAATTACCTATTATTGAATATTTTTGCTATAAACTTACTTTTGCCCTATTTTATGCTTTAGTGAGCTTTGACATATAAATGTTCTGTCTTTGTTAGTATATATTAACATGTTATTCTGCAAGCATATAAACATTATATTTATGTATGTGTGTGTATTTATAATATATAAAGATATTTTAATGGTTTTAGAGTAAAACAATATTTTTTATTTTATAAAATACACAGAAGAAAATGTCATCTTAAATTTATAATTTAATGTATTTTGATAAGTATATACATAAATGTAACTACCATGCCATTCAAGCTAGAAAAAATTTTCATCACTCCTGAAAGTTTCTCGCCTACCATAGGCAACTGTCATTTTGACTTTTATCACCATAGCTTAGTTTTGTCTTTTTCTTAGACATTGTAATAAGGAAATTAAATGTTTCAAGTATGTTTTATCTGGCTTTGTTTGCTCAATATGTTTTTAAGATTCACTAATGTTACTTCATGTATTTGCAGCACATTCTTTTCACTGGTCCACATTATATTATTGCATAACTACACAGTATTTATTTAAATCTGTTTTTCTGCTGGTGGACATTTAGGTTGTTTCCAGATTTCACTGTTATGAATAAAGCTATAGGAATGGTCTCGGATAATATTTTTGTGGATATATGCTTCTATTTCTGTTTGTTAAAAGCTTAAGACTGAAGTTGCTGCATTGTAGTGTAGATATATTTAGCTTTATAAGAAAATGTCAAATAAATGATAATATATTCTTCTGTTTTAGAATTTTGAAACACTTCCTCAGAGATTGTAAAATAAAATAAAACATTTCCCCCTCTCTCTACATTTTCTCTTTCTAAAAACAACAGTTTCTTAATCTAGCAATTATAAATCCTACGTAATGATATGTATATCTATATCATTAGATATGTGTGTATATATATAATGTAGGATTTATAATTATAAATAATTTATAATTTTTATAATTATAAATAAATCCTACACATCATTAATAGTTAACATAGTAAAGATATATAATAGTGTGTGTGTGTATATATATATATATATATATATATATATACATATATACACATGTATCTCATTTTAAAAAAAGGATGACAAAGCTTACACACAAATCTTTGCCTTGCTAATTTTCACATAGTGTATCCTGGATACATTCTCTATCAACACATAATGATTTATCCATTTGCTTTAAACAGCCTCATGTCATTTTGAATATCTTCTAATGATGTAAGAGTCAAACCAATTGAAGAGCATAGAGAAAATATCTGAGGATAATGTACTGTGGATTTTAATTAATATTTATATCATAGCTTTTTTCTTTTAAGGAGAGCACTTCCCTAACATAGTTTTATACATGATGGTGCTTATTTTAAAATTTTCTGTGATATTAACTACTCACTAAAATATATATATTTTTCCTTTTAAAAGGCAATGTCACATCTCAAAGTTTGGTTCTATTTGGAGCCTCTAAGGAGACCAGTGAAAGTTTTCATGAAAGTAAAATGACAAATACTGAAGGTGAGGACTGAATGTAAATCATATAGTAAACTATATAAGCTATATTTATATTCCCTCATTAGTTTATGATGTCAATACTATTTCTATATTGAAATAAATCTTATATATCATAATAGTTAACATAGTAAAGATATACAGTAGTAAAGATAATGTATTATATTATATAAATAGTATATTATTAATGTACAATCTGGGTTTATAAATTATTATATAATTTCAGAAATGTATGAGTTTTAAAATAAATTTTTAATCATTCAAGCTGTGATGGCCTGTTCTAGACAGAACATTTCCCTTTCATTGAAGACATGTTTCTTAGAAGAAAAAGAAAGAAGACAAATGTTTTGGGGGTGTATTTTTTATTTTTCTATAATTATTTTCTTTTATTATTTTTAAGTTCCATGGTACACGTGCAGGATATGCAGTTTTGTTACATAGGTAAACACATGCCATGGTGGTTTGCTGGACCTATCAACCCATCACCTAGGTATTAAGCCCAACATGCATTAGCTCTTTTTCCTAATGCTTTTCCCACCCTGCCCTCCCTGATAAGCCCCAGTAAGTGTTCTTTCTCTCCCTGTGTCCATGTGTTCTCATTGTTCATCTCTCACTTACAAGCGAGAGCATACAGTGTTTGGTTTTCTGTTCCTGTGTTAGTTTGCTGAAGACAGTGGCTTCCAGCTTCATCCATGTCCTTGCAAAGGACATGATCTTTTTCCTTTTTATGGCTGCATAATATTCCATGATGTATATGTACCACATTTTTTTAAGTATATCATTGATGGGCATTTGGGTTGATTCCATGTCTTTACTATTGTGAATAGTGCTGCAATGAACACAACACATGCATGTATCTCTTTAATAGAATAATTTATGCTCCTTAGGGTGTATGCCCAGTAATGGGATTGCTGGGTCAAATGGTATTTCTGGTTCTCAATCTTTGAGGAATCGCCACACTGTCTTCCACAGTGGTTGAACTAATTTACACTCTCACCAACAGTGTAAAAGTGTTATTTCTCTGCAACCTCACCAGCATCTGTTGTTTTTTTACTTTTTAATAATTGGTATTTTGACTGGCATGAGGTGGTATCTCATTGTGGTTTTCATTTGCATTTCTGTAATGTTCAGTAATATATGTTTGTTGGCCACATATATGTCTTTTTTTGAGAAGTGTTTGTTCATATCCTTTGCCCATTTTGTTAATGTGGTTGTTATTTTTTCTTGTAAATTGCCTTAAGTTCCTTATAGATTCTGGATATTAGACCTTTTGTCAGATGCATAGATTGCAAAAATTTTCTCCCATTCTATAGGTTGCCTTTTTGCTCTGGTGATGGTTTATTTCGCTGTGCAGAAGCTCTGTAGTTCAATTAGATCCCATTTGTCAATTTTTGTTGCAATTGCTTTTGGCAATTTCATTATAAAGCCTTTCCCCATGCCTATGTCCTGAATTGTATTGCCTAGATTTTCTTCTAGGGTTTTTATAGTTTTGGGGTTTACATTTAAGTCTTTAATTAATCTTGAGTTAATTTTCATATGAGGTGTAAGGAAGGGGTCCAGTTTCAATTTTCTGTGTATGGTTAGCCAGTTCTCCCAGCATCATTTATTAAATGGGGAATCATTTCCCCATTGCTTGTTTTTGTATTGTTTGTTGAAGATCAGATGGTTTTAGATGTGTGGTTTTATTTCTGAGTTCTCTATTCTGTTCCATTGGTCTATGCGCCTATTTTTATACCAGTACCATGCTGTTTTGGTTGCTGTACACTTACAGTATAGTTTGGAGTTAGGTAGCGTGATACCTCCAGGTTTGTTTCATTTTTTGCTTAGAATTATCTTGGCTATGTGAGCTCTTTTTGGTTCCATATGAATTTTAAAAGAGTTTTTTTCTAATTCTATGAAGAATGTCAATGGTAGTTTAATGGGAATAGCATTGAATCTATAAATTGCTTTGGGCAGTATGGTTATTTTCACAATATTGATTCTTCCTATCCATGAGCATGAAGTCTTTTCCATCTGCTTGCATCCTCTCTAATATCCTTGAGCAGTGGTTTGTAGTTCTCCTTGAATAGGTCCTTCACTTCCCTTGTCAATGTTTTCCTAGGTATTTTATTCTCTTTGTGGCAGTTGCAAATGGGAGTTCATTCATGATTTGGCTCTCTGCTTGTCTGTTGTTGGTGTACAGGAATGCTTGTGATTTCTGCACATTGATGTTGTATCCTGAGACTTTGTTAAAGTTGCTTATCAGCTTAGGAAGCTTTTGAGCTGAATTTACAGGGTGTTCTAGATATAGGTTTATGTCATCCTCAAACAAAGACAATTTGTCTTCCTTTTTTCCTATGTGAATACCCTTTTTTTTTTTTCGCTTACCTTGTAGCCCTGGCCAGAACTTCCACGTTTTGGTATCAGGAGGATGCTGTCCTCATAAAATGAGTTAGGGAGGAGTCCCTCCTTTTCTCTGTTTGGAATAGTTTCAGAAGATATGGTACCAGCTTCTCTTTGTACTTCTGGTAGAATTCATCTATAAATCCATCTGGATCTGGGCCTCTTTTTGATTGGTAGATATTTATTACTGCCTCAATTTCAGAACTTGTTACTGGTCTATTTAGGGATTCAAATTTCTCCCTGGTTCAGTCTCAGAAGGGTGTATGTCTCCAGGAATTTATCCATTTCTTGTAGATTTTCCAGTTTATATGCATCAAGGTGTTTATAGTATTCTCTGATGGTTGTTTGTATTTCTGTGGAATCAGTGGTGTATCCCCCTTATCATTTCTGATTGTGTTTATTTGAATCTTCTCTCTCTCTCTCTCTCTTAATTAGTCTCACTAGTGGTCTATCTATTTTATTGAGTTTTTTTTTTTTTTTTTTTAAGAAAAAAACAGCTGCTGGATTTGTTGATTTTTTTTGTTTTTGGTGTTTTTTTTGTGTGTTTATCTCCTTCAGTTCCACTCTAAGCTTGGTTATTTCTAGTCTTCTGCAAGCTCTGGAATTTGTTTGCACTTTGTTCTCTAGTTCATTTAGTTGTGATGTTAGGGTGTTGATTTGAGATCTTTCTAGCTTTTTGATGTGGGCATTTAGTGCTATGAATTTCCCACTTAACACTTCTTTAGCTGCATCCCAGATATTCTGATATTTTGTCATTCTGTTCTCATTGGTGTCAAAGAACTTCTTGATTTCTGCCTTAATTTCATTATTTACCCAGGAGTCATCAGGAGCAGGTTGTTCAATTTCCATGTAGTTGTGTGATTTTGAGTGGGATTTTTAATCTTGAGTTCTAATTTGATTGCACTGTGGTCTGAGAGAGTGTTTGTTATTATTTCAGTTATTTTGCATTTGCTGAGAAGTGTTTTACTTCCAATTATGTAATCAATTTTAGAGTAAGTACCACATGGCACTGAGAAAAATGTATATTCTGTTGTTTTTGGGTGGAGAGTGCTGTAGATATCTATCAGGTCCACTTGGTCTAGAGCTGAGTTCAAGTCCTGAATATCTTTGTTGATTTTCTGTCTCAATGATCTGTCTAATACTGACAATGGGGTATTAAAGTCTCCCTCTATTATTGTGTGGGGGTCTAAGTCTCTTTATAGGCCTTTAACAACTTGTTTTAAAATCTCAATGCTCCTGTATTGGTTGCATATATATTTAGGATAGTTAGCTCTTCTTGTTGAATTGAACCTTTAATATTATGTAACGGCCTTCTTTACCTTTTTTGACCTTTGTTGGTTTAAAGTCTATTTTTCCAGAAACTAGGATTGCAACCTCTGTTTTCTTCTGCTTTTAATTTTTTTTTGATAAAGTTTCCTCCATCCCTTTATTTTGAATCTATGTGTGTCTTTGCATGTGAGATGTGTCTCTTGAATACATCACACTGATGGGTCCTGTCTTTGTATCCAGCTTGCCATTCTGTGCCTTTTAATTGGGGCATTTAGCCCATTTACAATTAAGATTAATATAATATGTGAATTAGATCCTGTCATCATGACATTGGCTGGTTAATTTTGCAGACTTGTTAATGTAGTTGCTTCACAGAGTTGTTGGTCTGTGTACTTCAGTGTGTTTTTGTAGTGGGTGGTAATGGTTTTTCCTATGTATATTTAGTGCTTCCTTTAGGAGCTATTGCAAGGCAGATCTGGTGGTCACAAAATCTCTCAGCAGTTGCTTGTCTAAAAAATATTTTATTTCTCCTTCATTTATGAAGCTTAGTTTGGTCTGATATGAAAGTCTGGGTTTGCATTTATTTTAAGAATGTTGAATATTGTCCCCCAATCTCTTCTGGCTTGTAGGGTTTCCACTGAGAAGTGCACTGTTAGTCTGATGGGCTTCCCTTTGTAGATGACCTTGCCTTTCTCTGTGGCTGCCCTTAACATTTTTTTCTTCATTTTGACGTTGGAGAATCTGATGATTGTGTGTCTTGGGGGTAACTTTTTTCATGGAGTATCTTACTGGGGTTCTCTGGATTTCCTGAATTTGAAAATTGGCCTGTCTTGCTAGGTTGGGGAAGTTCTCCTGGATGGTGTCCTGAAATGTGTTTTCCAACTTGGTTCCATTCTCCTCATCTCTTTCAGGGACTCCAATCAGTCATAGATTCAGTCTTTTTACATAGTTCCAGAGTTCTCAGAGGTTTTGTTTGTTTTGTTTCATTTTTTAAAAATTTAGTCTTGTTTGCCTGTCTTATTTCTGCAAGATAGTCTTCAAGCTCTGATATTCTCTCTTCTGCTTGGTCGATTCAGCTATTGATAACTTACGTTTGCATCATGAAGTTCCCGTGCTGTGTTTTTCAGCTCCATCAGGTCATTTATATTCCTCTCTAAACTGGTTATTCTAGTTAACAGCTCCTGTAACCTTTTATCATGGTTCTTAGCTTCTTTGCATTAAGTTAGAACATAATCCTTTAGGTCAGTAAAATTCACTATTACCCACTTTCTGAAGCCTAATTCTGTCAGTTCATCCATCTCAGCTCCAGCCCCATTGCTGTGCCCTTGCTGAATAAGTGTTGTGATTATTTAAAGGAGAAGAGGCATTCCAGCTTTGGGGATTTTCAGTGTTTTTGCATTGGTTTTTCTTCATCTTCATGGATTTATCTACCATTGATCTTTGAGGCTAATAACCTTTGGATGGGGTTTTTGTGGCATCTTTTTTGTTGATGTTGTTGCTTTCTTTTTGTTTGTTTTTCTTCTAATAATTAGGCCTCTCTTAGGCAGGTATGCTACAGTTTGCAGGGTGTCCACTTCAGACTCTGTTTGCCTCAGTATCACCAGTGAGGCTACAGAATAGCAAAGATTGCTGCCTGCTCTTTCCTCTGGAAGCTTCATCCCAGAGGGGCACTGACCTGATGCCCTGACCTGAACTCTCCTGTATGAGGTGTCTGGCAACCTTTGTTGGGAGGTCTCACCCAGTCAGGAGGCATGGGGGTCGGAGACCCATTTGACGAGGCCATCTGTCCCTTAGCGGAGCTGGTGTGCTGTGCTGGGGCAATCTCCATTATTAGGATCAGCTGTTCTCTTCAGAGCTGCCAGGCAGGAAAGATTAAGTCAACTGAACCTGAGACCACGGCCACCCCTCCCCCATGGTGCTCTTTCCCAGGGAGATGAGAGTTCTGTCTGTAAGTCTCAGACTAGAGCTGCTGGACTTCCTACAAGGAGGCCCTGCCCAGTGTGGGAGGGATCTGAAGAAGCAGTCTGGCCACCGCTGCTTTGCTGCATGGTGGGGAATTCCATCCAGTCCAAATGTCCTAGTCTCTTTAGCACTGTCAAGGGAAAATATCCTACTAAAGCCACGGTAATGGCAGTCATCCCTCCCCGCTGGTAACTCAGTCATCCCAGGCCAACTTCAGACTGCTGTGCTGGCAGTGGGAATTTCAAGCCAGTGGTGCTCAGCTTGCTGGGCTCTGTGGGAGTAGAACTCACTGAGCAAGACCTCTTGGCTCCCTGGCTTCAGCCCCCTTTTCATGGGAGTGGATGGTTCTCCTGTCTCACTGGAGTTCCAGGTGCTAATGGAGTATATAAAAACTCTTGCAGCTCAGTGCCTGCCCAAACAGCCACCCAGTTTTGTGCTTGAGACCCAGGGCTCTGGTGGTATAAGATCATGGAGGAATCTCCTTATCTGCAGATTGCAAAAATCCATGGGAAAAGTGTAGTACCTGCGCTGGGTAGCACATTTCCTCATCACTTCCCTTGGCTGGTGGAGGGAGGTCCCCTCACCCCATGCAGTTCTCAGGTGAAACAATGCTCTACCCTGCTTCTGCTCACTCTCCATGGGTTGCACCCACTGTCTAGTCAGTCACATTGAGATAAACTGGGTACCTCAGTTGGAAATGGAGGAATCACCTGCCTTCCATGTTCATCTTGCTGGGAGGATAAAAGAATAGTTATATAGTGTATCAGCAGAGATGACACAAGGAAGTATATGCCAATTGAATATCACAGATGACAGGTATCTTCAGTATTTTGAGTAAGATCAATTTGCATGGTCTCCAAGCATTAAGAAAAAATGTTAATGGATCAGGAGAGATTTGAACTGAGTTTTAAAGAATTTGTATATGAAAAAAAAAGGTGAGGAGAAAATTTAGGAAGGTAAAATAGAATATGTCAACAGTGAGAAAATAACACAAAATTTAGGAAGCATAGATGTATTTGTCTATAAACCAGAGCTGTTTCTATTTGGCTATCTTGGCTCCTGTCAATTGGATGTGTATTTTTTAGTTACAGAATTAAAAACTTGTACAATGAGAATCTATAAACATTATCTCTAAAAGTGTTTCTAACACTCAATATAGAAAGTGGTGGAAAGAGTTGAGGAAATGTATACATATGTCTATTGGGGTTCCTACTTGCTTCTTTTTAGGTCATTTTGGTTAAAAACTATATTTATCAAAAATTGTTAATCTTGATTTTGAGAGATTAATACTCTGGGATTTTTCAGTTTAAAATTGAAATAGATTACCATTATGATTCTTTCATCTGTGTATGTCCAATAGAAAGCTTAAATACAGTTTTAAGATCTTGACTTAGAGTTTATTGCCCATAGTCAATTTTGAACAGATTTATAAGATAGCAAATAAATAACTTATGAACCAATTAATTCCAGATACTGGAAATCTATGTGGTATTATGGTACAAAGATATTTAAGAAATAAGCCTCATAAGAAGTGTAAAATCTTGTAGGCCAAAAAAATATATGAAGGATAATCTTAAATTAAAAGAAAAATATATACAACAATTTCTACAATACAACATAAAAGAATAGTTATTTGGTGTATCAGCAGAGATAACACAAGGAAGTACATGCCAAGTGAATACATGGATGACAGATATCTTCAGTATTTTGAGTAAGACAAATTTGCATGGTCTCTAAGCATTAAGACAGATGTTAATGGATCAGGAAAGATTGGAAATGAGTTTAAAGAATACATTTGTATATGGAAAAAAGGTGAGGAGAAAATTTAAGAAAGTAGAATAGAATGTGTCAACAGTTAGAAAATAACACAAAATTTAGGAAGCATAGATGTATTTGTCTATAGAATAGGGAGAATTCAGAAACGTGAAGATGGTTCAGAGAAAGGTAGAAATGATTGACATGCAGTCAAGGATTTTGAATTTCAGGCTCAAGAGTATTAACTTCATTTCTCAGTCTCTGGTTATATAACCAGAGTCTACTCTGATTAGGGAGGTTACTGACTAAATTATTTGCTTGCAAGGTCTGAGTATGCAACACAGAATTATTTGGCTACAGGAATTATCTGGCTATTGTGGTGGAGTGGGGCCCTCTCTGCTCCACACCCAGCCAGTTCTCCAGGCATTTAAAAACTGATTTTCTTCTTATTGTTGTTCAGGCTTCTTGTAACAAGGACCTGATCTAATTAGGATCAATGAATATGAAAGGGATTAGAGACATATTACAAAATAAGTGTTAAGATTTGGTGACCGACTAGTACCCACAGGGACTGAATATTCTCTCTGTATTAATATAGGAACCTATATTATGTTGATTTTTCCTCAAGATGACAGATTAGAGGCTCTTAGCATGCCTTGGCCACTTGGAAATAGCAAGATAGTGCATAAGGATCAACTTTGTGAGTGTTAATTCAAGAAGGAAAATGAGAATCCACCAGAATTGTGAAGGACATTCCAATTCCCAGGGGAGGAGAATGCAGGCTAACAGCCCCTATGACAGCATCTGGCTGATAAAAGTGAGTGAAACTCCAGTACACAGGAAAGGCAGAAAGGCTCCCTCTGTGATTTACCTTTCTACTAGGAATCTGAGCAACCCAAGCTGAAGGAGCACACTTTGTCTCCTTCAAGCCCCGCAGGTAACTTGGGGAAAGGCATAGAGACACTGTGAGGGAAAGACACTGGGAAAAGCTGCAGGCACTTTCTTAAACCCAGTCCTGAGAGCAGGAGGCCATTTTTAATTTGGGTGCATGCAAACTCAGCCGTTCTTTGGTGACCCAGCAACACAGCTACACAGGCATGTTAGTCTTAGGCCAGAAATTAGAGTACTGCTTTGCTTGCTCTGGAGCAGGATAGGTGCCTCTACAGCCGGAAATGTGAAAAGTGCTTAATTAGTAGGTGCTGTGTTCTCCCTCATCACAGGCCAGGGGCAGGAGCAGAGCTACCACAGCTCTTCCTGGATGATGAGACTTGTAATCACGATCAGCTTGGCAACCTGGAATGGGTTGCATCTATCTATGCTAGGTGCCCCATCCTGCTCTCCTGAGACTGTGGTGCAGCAGGGCCCTCTACACTCCACCCCAGACAGAAATCTAGTCATTCAGAGTACCCACTTGCCTGGACTAGCAGCCTAAACTGCTCTTCTCTTCATAGATATAGATTGTGCTACAGTAGGGCCCTCTCTGCTCCACACGCAGCCAGATCTCCAGGCATTCAGAATACTCCCTCACCTGGATTAGCAGCCCGAGCTGTACCACCCTTCCTATGCATAGATCATGGTGGAGTGAGCTCTCACTACTCCACACATACACAGATCTCCAGGCATTTGGAGCACCCACTCACCTGGAAGAGCAGCCTACCTTTCTTGTGCAGGAATCTTGTTGTTTGGGGGTTCACTTTGCTCCATGCAAAGGCACATCTTCAGACGTCTGAAACACCCACTCATCTAGAGTTGGAGTTTAAGCCACCCTCCATCACCATGCAGAGAACTTAGGGATGAGGAGGTTTCCTGCTCCCAGTCTAGGCACACCTCTGAGTACCTAGAGGCTGCCTACTGGATTCTCCCTCAATTCTACTGTATATTCTGGCCACTGGGGGACCTATAGGTGGACCTTCCAGGAGTGTCCTACCCATCTTGTCCCTAGCCTGTGGGGCTGGGGAGGAAACTCAGACTGTATACTCCAGGAATCTTCCTATTGCATAAAGCGAAAAAGAGCTTCCCCAGTAAACAAGAATCAAGTATATACCACAGCTGGCTGTTACCCATAAGTGCCGTCTATTGGCTTGTAGGTTGAATTGCACAGCCTAATAGAAAACCTGCCGACAGACGTGAATAGCACTGTAGAAGCAAAACCAAAAGACCCTATCCACCATTCTCTACAATCACACTCCTAGGGAGGGTATTAGAGAAATGGAAAGGAAAAAATATATATTATAGGCAAAGAAAGAAAAAAAATTCTACCTGCATGAAAATATCTACAAAATTTAGAGTTGCCAGCATGTCCAAATGAGAACAAATTAATGCAAGAATTCAGGAAATATGAAAAATCGGAATGTAGAGACACCAACAAAGGATCACACTAGCTCTCCAGTAATGGTCTCTAACAAAAGTTGAAACTAGGAAATAACTGATAAAGAATTAAAAACATAGATTGCAAGAAAGCTCAACAGAATCCAAATGAGGTTGAAACTCAACACAAAGAAATTTATCAAACAATTCAAGAAATAAAAAGAAGTGATAAACATCTTAAAAAGAAATCAATCAGAGCTTTGGGAACTTAAAAACTCAAATAATTTAAAAATGCAATTGAAAGCTTTATCAATAGTCAGGACCAAGTAGAAGAAAATAATTCAGAGCTTGAAGACTGGTCTTTTGAAATAACCAAGTTGGACAAAAATAATTTTTTTTTTACAGTGAACAAAGTCTTCTAGAAATATGGGGTTATGTAAAGCAATGAAATCTACAAATAATTCGTATTCTGAGAGAAAAGAAGAAAAAGAAAACAACCTGGAAAACATATTTAAGGGAATAATTCAAGAGAATATCTCTAATCTTGCTAGAGAATAAATATCCAAATACAGAATATTCAGAGAACACCTAAAAGACACTCTACAAAACGAACATCAACAAGATGTATAGCAACCAGAGTGTCCACAGTCAACACTAAAGAAAAAAAAATCTTAACGGCAGCTAATGAAAAAGGTCAGATCACATACAAAGGGAACCCTAATGAGTTAACAGCTATCTTCTCAGCAGAAACCTTACAAGCCATGAGAGATTGCAGACCTATTTTCATTATCCTTAAAAAAAGAAACTGTAATCAAGAATTTCATCTGTCATATTAAGCATTATAGGCAAAGGAGAAATAAAATCTTCTCTAGACAACCAAGCACTAAAGGAATTCACTACCACTGTACCAACTTTACAAGAGATCCTTACAAGAGTTCTAAACACAGATACCAAAAAACAATACCTGCTACCACAAAAACACACTAAATAGCCCTTAGACCCTATAAAGCAACCACATAATAGAAACTACAAAGCAGCCAGCTAATAGCTACATGATAGGACCAAAACCTCACATACTAATATTAATCTTGAATGTAAATGGTCTAAATGCCCCACTTAAAAGGCACAGAGTGGCAAGTTTAGTTTAAAAAAAAAAAAAAAACAAGATTCATTCATGTGCTGTGTTTGAGACCCATCTCATATCTAATGACAACCCTAGGTTCAAAGTCAATAGCTGGAACATATAGTCAATGGAACACAAAAAAGAGCAGAGGTCATTATTCTTATATCAGGTAAAACAGACTTTAAATAGCCAACAGTATAAAAGGACAAAGGACATTATATAATGTTAAAGGGTTCAGTTCAACAAGAAGGCTTAAGGATCCTAAATATGTACGCACCCAAAATTGGAGCACCCAGATTTATAAAACAAGTAATTCTAGACTTATGAAAAAAGCCACACAATAATAGTGAGGGATTTCAATACCCTACTGACAGCATTACACAGCTTGTCAAGGCAGAAAACAAATGAATTCTGGACTTAAATTTGACACTTGACAAATTAGAACTAAGAGACATCTGCAAAATATTCCACCTGTCAACCACAAAATATGCATACTTCTTATCTGCCCATGGAAGACACTCCAAGATTGAACACATGCTCAGCCATTAAGCAAGTCTTGATAAATTTTTAAAAATCAAAATTATACCAACCATACTCTCAGGCCACAGAATAAAAATAGAAGTACAGTCTGGGTGGACTGCTTGAGTCCAGGAGTTTGAAACCAGCCTGGGCAACATGGTGAAACCCTATCTCTACAAAAGCTACAAAAAAGTGAGCTGGGCATGGTGTCACATGCATGTATTCCCAGCTACTTGGGAGACTGAGGTGGGAGAATCACTTGAGTCCTGGAGGTCAAGGCCACAGTAAGTAGTGATCATGCCACTGTACTCCAGCCTGGAAACAAAGCGATATAAAACTCTGTCTCGAAAAATTTAAAAGTAGTTAAAAATAATAAAAATATAAATCAATAGTAAGATATTTCAAAACTATACAATTATGTGAAAATTAAACAAATTGCTCCTGAATGACTTTTGGGTAAACAATCAAATTAAGGCAGAAATAAAAATGTTATTTGAAAATAAATGAAGACACACAACATACCCAAATCTCTGGGATGAAGCAAAAGCAGCGATCAAGAGGAAAGTTTGTAGTGCAAAATAACAAAAGTTATATCTCAAATTAACAATCTAACATTACACATAGAGGAACTGGAAAAACAAGAACAAACTCACTCCAAAATTAGCAGAGGATAAGAAGTAATTAAAATCAAGCAGAACTGAATGAAATTGAGATCCAAAAATCTATGTAAAGAATCAATGAAACCATAAGTTGTTTTTTTTGAAAGGATAAACGAGATTGATTGATAGACCACTAGCTAAATTAACAAAAGAGAGAAGATACAAAAAAGCACAATCAAGAATAACAAAGGTGAAATTACAGCTGATGCCACAGAAATGTAAAAGATCCCCAGAGACTATTGTGAACGCCTCTAGTCACACAAACTAAAAAATCTAGAGGAAATGAATATATTCCTGGAAACACGTTGTCTCACAAGATTGAATCAAGAACAAATTTAAACTCTGAATAAATCAATATCGAGTTCTAAAATTAAATCAGTAATAATAAGCCTACCAACCACCAAAAGTCCCAGACCAAGTTGATTCACAGCTAAATTCTACCAGCCGTACCAAGAAGAGCTGGCAGCAATCCTACTGAAACTGTCACAAAATATCAAAGTGGAAAGACTCCTTCTACAAAGCCAGCATCACCCTGATACCAAAACCTTGCCGACACAATGAAAAAAATAAAATGACAGGCCAATATCCTTCATGAACATAAATACTAAAATCTTCAACAAAATATTAGCAAATTGAATCCAGCAGCACATCAAAAAGTTAATTCACCATGATCAATTAAGGCTTTATTCCTGGGATGCAATTTCAGTTCAACACATGCAAATCAATAAAGTAACTCACCACATAAATTGAATTAAAAGCAAAAACTTTATGATCATCTCAATAGATGTGGAAAAAGCTTTTGATAAAATCCAACATCACTTCATAAAAATGCTTAAGAAACTAGGCATCAAATGAACATACCTCAAAATAGTAAGAGCCATCTATGACAGACCCACATCCAGCATCATGCTGTATTAACAAAAACTGGAAGCATTCCCTTTTAGAACTGGAACAAGACAAGCATGCCTATTCTGACTACTCCCGTTCAACATAGTATTGGGAGTCCTTGCCAGAGCAATCAGGTGAGAGAAAGAAATAAAAGGCATCCAGACAGGAAGATGTCAAAAAGAAGTCATTGTCCCTTTGCTAACAATATGATTCTATACCTAGAAAACCCTAAAGACTCTACCAAAAGGCTCCTAGAACTGAGAAGTAGTAACATTTCACAGGGAAAAATTAATGTACAAAAATCAGTAGGAATTCTATATACCAAGAATGTTCATGCTGAGAGCCAAATCAAGAATGCAATTCCATTTCCAGTAGCCACAAAATAATAAAATATCTGTGAATGCCTTTAACCAGCAGTTGAAAGAACTCTACAAGGAGAACTACAATACACTGCTGAAAGAAATCATAGGTGACACAAACAAATGGAAAAATATTCCATGCTTATGGATTGGAAGAATCAATGTTTGTTAAATGGCCATATGGCCCAAAGCAATCTACGTTGCTATTTCTATAAAGCTACCAATATCATCTTTTACAGGACTAGAAAAACTATTTTAAAATTCATACAGAACCAAAGAAGAACTGAGACAGTCTAAGCAATTCTAACCAAAAAGAACAAAGCTGGAGGTATCATTTTACCTACCTTTATACTACATGGCTATGGTAACTAAAAGAGCATGATCCTTGTACAAAAATGAATATATAGATCAATGGAACAGAATAGAGAACCTAGAAGTAAAACTTCACACTGGCATCCATCTCATCTTTGCCAAAGTCAACAAAAATAAGCAATGGGGAAAAGATTCCCCTATTAAATAAATGGTGCTAAGATAGCTGGCTAGCCATAAACAGAAGGTTGAAACTGGACCCCTTCCTTTCACCATATACAAAAATTAAGACAGACTAAAGATTTAAATGTAAGACCTCAAACTATAAGAATCCTAAAAGAGAACCTAGAAAACACTATTCTGGATATCAGTCTTGGGAGATAATTTATGACTAAGTCCTGAAAAGCAATTACAATGAAACAGAACATTGACAAGTGGAATTTAATTAAACTAAAAGTCTTTTGCACAGCAAAAGAAACTATCAACAGAGTAAACAGACAGCCTACAGAGTGGGAGAAAATATTCACAAAATATGCATCTGACCAAAGTTTAATATCCAGGATCTATAAGGAACTTAAAAAAAATTTACAAGCATTAAACAACCCATTAAAAAGTTGGCAAAAGACATGAACACTTTTCAAAAGAAAACGTACACATGGCCAACAAGCATATGACAAAATGTTCAATATCACTAATCATTAGAGGAATGCAAATGAAAACCACAATAAGATAGCATTTACCAGTCTGAATGATTATTACTAAAAAGCCAAAAACAACAGATGCTGGTGACTCTGCAGAGAAAAGGAAATCATTATACACTGTTAGTGGGAATGTAAATTAGTTCAATCACCATGGAAAGCAGTTTGGAGATTTGTCAAATAACTAAGAGCTGAACTAGCATTCAACCTAGCAATCCCATTACTGGATATATATCCAAAAGAAAACAAATCATTCTACCCAAAAGACAATGTACTCATGTTCATCACAATATTATTCGCAATAGCAAAGATGTAGATTCAATCTAGGTATCCACCAATGGTGGACTGTATAAAGAAAATTTGGTACATATATACCATGAAATACTAGACTGCAATAAAAAAGCATGAAATCAACTTCTTTGCAGCAACATGGATGCAACTAGAAGCCATTATCCTAAGTGGATTAGCACAGAAACAGAAAACCAGATATTTCATGTTCTTACTTATAAACGGGAGCTAAACAATGGGTACTCGTGGAAATAAAGATAGCATCAGTAGACACTGGGGATTACTATAGGGAGGACAGAGGGAGAGGGCCAAAGATTAAAAAACTAACCATTAGGTACAGTGCTCAATACCTGGGTGACAAGAGCAATCATACCCCAAATCTCAGCATCACACAATATACCCATGTAACAAACCTGAGCCTGTACTCCCTGAATCTAAAATAAAAGTTGAAATTATAAAAGAGAAAAAAATTGCAGTAGGTAGCCACTCAGATATGAGCAGGGCAAAAGAGGGCTCTCAGCTCCCGCCTGCTCCTCCCGCCCCCTCCCGCCCCTCCCCCAACACACTAGATGTGTTGGGTGACCATCAAGTGATGATCAAGTGTTTGTTAACTGTTTATATCTAAAGTAATAATTGGTCACAGCTGGTGCCAGAGAAAGCCTGTCTACTAATAGAAAATGCCTTAAACTCATCAGCAGCTTCCCAATAAAATTTTAGGAGTGGGGGAGAAGTAATGCAATATCTCAGAAATATGCCAATGTATAAAATCCCAAGTCAAGAAGTCAAGCTGTGCACTTGATTTCTCAAGTCACCTGCTTGGCCCCTATCCAAGTTGTACTTTTCTTCTTTTCTTTCCTTCCTTTCCTTACTGTTGTAAAGCTTTTTAATAAAACTTTCACTCCTGTTCTGAAACTTGCATTGGTCTGTCCTTCTGCCTTATGATTCTCAGTCGAATTCTTTTGTCTGAGGAGGCAAGAATTGAAGTTGCTGCAGACCCGTATAGATTCACCACCAGTAACTTGGATACCTTCCACTAGTAACAGTTCTTTTACTTTTGAAATCATTTCTGAGGATCCTCTGTACCAGGCATCATTTTCACTGCTTATACACTATCAGATCCCTTCCATCTTGGAGCTCCCCTGGATCCCTACTTTATCCCTTCTAGCTCTATGTCTGATCATAGAAATGTGTTCCTTTTCTTCTGTAGCCTTTCTGCTTTGATATTTTAGTTTACTGATGTGAATGTATTTCTTTGTTTGTGGTGTATCAACTTCTCAATGGGTACATTTTAGTTTTATCTATCAACCGTCTCCCATTCTGCACAGAATGCTGCAGGTCCAGACTTCCCTTCCCTACTCTCAGTGCTAGGATGGGAGTCTAGGAAGGACAGGTTTGGGGAATTTGTACATTTGGCAAGGAGCTCAGGGCAAAGTTAAGTCTAAAGCTGCTTAGTTGAGAATTAGACATTTAAAGGAGATGATTAAAGAAGAAAGTGTGGATGAAAAAATTATTTATTATTAAATAGTCATGTTTAAGGACTATGAGAAAAATAAGTGGAGAAGCAGCTAGAGGAAGTTATTAAAAGAACATTTAAAGGAAGGGCGTCTACAATATTGTGTAGTATAAAAGGTTAACAAAGTAGGAGAATGATAAATGGTTATCTGTCACTAGGATGTGCTTGCTTACTGGTCTTTTTTATAAAACATGTATGGAGATACAATTTAAATGCAGTAAAATCCACTCATTTACAATATACAAGTGAATGACTTTTGACAAACATACATATCCATTTAACTACCACCTCAAGCACTGTATAGAAATTTCCATCTTTCCAGAAAGTTCATTTATGCCCCCTCTGTAGACATTATTACTTTAACCAACTCCCACAACTCCAGTATGATTTTAGTTTTACCATTCTAAAATTTCAAGTAAGTGAAATTATGCCACTTGTACTCCTTTGTGCCCAACTTTTTCAAAGACTTAGGAAAATGTCTGTAAAATTTATCCATACCATTGCATATATCAGTAGTTTGTTCATTTTTTATTGATCAATACTACTCCCTTGTATAATTTTGCACAATTTATTTAGCCTTTAATGGAAATTTGGGATTTTCCAATTTTTTTTTTTTTTTTTTTTTTTTTTTTTTTTTTGAGATGGAATCTAGCTCTGTCACGCAGACTGGAGTGCAATGGTGCCATCTCGGCTCACTGCAATCTCTGCCTCCCGGATTCAAGTGATTCTCCTGCCTCAACCTCATGAGTAGCTAAGATTAAGGTGCCCACCACCTTGCCTAGCTACTTTTTGTAGAGATGGGGTTTCACCAGGTTGGCCAGGCTGGTCTGAAACTCCTGACCTCAGGTGATCCACCCGCCTCGGCCTCCCAAAGTGCTGGGGTTACAGGCGTGAGCCACCGCGCCTGGCCCCAATTTTTGACTATTATCAAGAAAGCTGTTATGAACATTCACCTACAATTCTTTTTGTGGACATATGTTTATTTGTCATAAGGAAATATAAAGAAGTGGAATGCTGAGTCATATGGTAAGTTTAACTTTTATAAGAAATTGCCAAATTGTTTTCCAAAGTGTTGAAACCATTTTAGGTTTCCACTAGCAATGTATGAATTGCGGTTGTTCTGTATCCTCTCTGATACTGGGCATTGCCAACCTTTGTAATTTGAGGCATTATAGTGTGTGTGTGTGAAGTTGTATGGAACTGTTAGTTAAATTTACATTTTCTTGATGACTAATGATGTTGATCTTCTTTTAACATTGTCGTAGTCATTTGTATATTGTGTTTTGTGAAGAGTCCAAGTCTTATGCCGATATTCTGATTCCTAAGTTGTGAATTTTCTCTGCACATTCTGGATAGAAGTTATTGGTCAGGGATTTTATGTCATGTGTCAGAGAGGCCTCCCATGTGGGTTTCTGAGGCTCTATTCTGTATTGCTCTGTCTTCTTCAGTTCTTGCCCTCTTCCAGATGCATCCACTGTCCATGAAACTCATATTTGCTTTCCAACTCAGCAGGATTACTGTGCTCTATTTTACTCCAAGAGCTCTTTGTTGCAGTTGGGAAATTGTCACGTTATCAATTTCCCTTTTGTCAGGAATAAAAACCTTGAACTACCCATTTTTTTCAATGTTCGAAATTAGTCATCTCATATTTTAAAATCCAGATTTAGAGTTGCTTATAACTGGAGAACTAATTTCATATCAGTTACTCCTTCATGGATGGTAGTTGAAATACTGCTTAGTGGGATTTAAGAATGAAGTATTCATGAAGAGAACAAAAATCAGATTATAGCAAGGTAAAAAATTAAAGCATAATAGAAAATTTGTTTATTCAATAATTATCTAAGGCACTTATTATAGTTGTTCTCTGTAAAGAATGTAAAACTTCATGGGGAAGATATGTGGGAAAACATAAATGTGATAACAGCAGAATGCAATGTGAGCTGTTCCAATAAAGAGAAATAAAAAGTGCTATAGGTGCACTCGAATGTCTGAAAGATCTTAATATTCCTCACAGGCAAGGAACCATGTAAGATGGATCTTAATATTTGTATAGAAATTGTAATTTGAAGAAGAGATCAGAACATGAGGATATTGTAGCTACCAGTATAAACTGTTCTTTCAAAAAATTGCTAGTCACAGCAAAATTTGATATAGAATAATAGCTGTAGGAAGTGGTCAGGCAAGGTAGTGGGGAGAACTGTGAGTATACAAAGCAAATAAAAAAAAAATGTATTGAAGTCGCAGATTTTGAAAAGAAGAGAATGGCAGTCAGTGAACACTGAACAGGGGCATTGCACATTGAATGAGGTTAGAGTAGAAGCAGTTTTTAGCCACTTTTAACTCTGAGAGTCCTTGTGCATTATTCTAGATATTTAGTGATAAGTATCTCCAACAGTGTAAGGTCCAGTTAAAAAGTAATAACTGTAAAGTCAGTGAAAGGTGTTTTTATTTTTCTCATATATAACAAAAGCTAAAGAGAACTTTTTTTTACATAAAAGATTTACGATGTTTTGTGTTCCTCATGAAAGAGTCTTTGCATAGAGGACAAATTATTTTTAACCTCAAGAGCACTGACTTATGTTACATTTTGGAAAGAAAACCAAGATGTTAAAGAGGATAGCAATGTGAAAAGGAAATATATGTTCAGCAGAATTTTTCCTAAGCATTCTGAGTTGAGATAAAGGGATGATGGAATAATTGGGGCAACATACATAGAGCAAGCACATATAAAAAGCAGAAGAAAAGGAAGACTCTTGTGATAAAATGTTAAATAATTGGAGCTGGGTGAATAAGTTATATAAGGATCAAATGCATTGAGCAGTAAGAGTTGGCAGTTTATAAACATAGTGTTTCTATTTCATTTATCCACAAAAACAGGTAGTTGATATTTTTTCTCAAATAGAAGTTTCGTGTTGCAGAGTCTCAGCAAACCTCAACTCCAGCTTAGAGCCAGGAGGATCTTGTCTTTTATGCATTAATTCTGGGAAAGGAAGTTTAGTCAGAGACATGTTTCCAGAGGATGAAAGTCTTGTAGCTTAGTTCTTTACACACTTAATTCTTTATATACTTTATATAGTCTTGTAGCACACTGGCCATTTGTGCACAGCCTTCACAAGGAGGCTTCCTTGATTTATGTTTGGAATTTTAGGTGAAAAAGATCTTATATAACATCCTACCAATATATTAATTTATTAAGTAAGAAATCTGAGCTAAAGATGTACAGCTAGTTATCAGTTCAGTCAAGACAATACAGAACCTAGTTCAGCTATCTTTTGATTATATCATGCTGTCACCCTACGCTGGGTAAAATTCTTAAAAATGGAAAGTTTTAACTTTTGCCATACTTGAAATGGAATAAAAAGAGTAACATGAACTACTGAATTTTGGTTAAATCTTGTGCTACTTAGGATGTTATGACTTTTATAGATTTTAGTGCAAATTTAATTTCATAGTATTTCATTCCCATTACTTTACCATATGTTACATATTCGACCTAAGCTATAGGAGTGCTATGGAAATTAATTCGTATTCACAAAATAAGTTGAGAGTTGCACAGTCAAGAAAAATATAAAAGAAATCATTACTATCCTTGTTTTCTCCACATTTAATGAAGCAAATCAAATGTTCTGACTGTAACAGTGACTGCTTATTTGTTAAATATGTATCAAAACCTTCTTTTATCTAAAAGGAAGGCCAACCTGCCCTTATCAAGATATTTGGATAGAAGATCAATATGTAATTTTCACTGGCTTGTTCATTGGTCTCTTGACTGTTACATATTTATGTATGTATGTATTGTGTGTGTGTGTGTGTGTGTGTGTATATATATATATGTGTGTTATATATATATATATATATATATATATATATATATAATCACACACACATATGTGTGTTCAGAGTATGGTCAAAGCAAACTAAAAGACATAGGATACCAGCACTGATACTATGAAGGAACATTCAAAACGTAAAAGCAAGCAAAACATTTGAGATGCCCTGAAGTATGTTTTTTACTGTTTCTCTTTATTTTGCCATACTTTTAAAATATAAAAACAGTCTTCACAGCTTATACTGCACATCCAGGGAGATTTAGTTCCAGTCTCAGTTCTTCTATGTACCTGTTCTGTAGACTTAGACAAGTTATATAATTTATCTAAGCCTTGATTTCCTCATCTATGAAATCAAGTTAATAATCCCATTTCATAAGATTGTTGTGAAGGTTGAACAAAATGTGGCATCAAAAGTGTTTAGCTTAGCTTTATGTCTGGCACATATTTTTAGGCTCAAAAAAGCTCAGTGCTATATGTATATCACATATATATGAGAGAGAGAAGTTTGAACATTATAGGATAGACTGAACACTTTTATTTATAAATAAAACATGCCATTTTCACAAGAGATTGTGTTTCCAGAGGAAGATATTATAAGGCTTCATTTAAAAGATATTTAAAGATTGCAGTTTAAATGAAGATACCAAAAATATTTGCCATCTCTATGGGTTGGCATCGAAACAAAACACGATAGGATTATTTCTCTGTTCCCTCAAGGTCAATTGAAATGAGGACATCACACTGTTCTCATTGAGGCGCTGAGCATATTTTGTGTCTCCCATTTAAGATCAGTGATTGCAACTATAATCCAGCCCAATAGAGTCCTTACAGTCAAAAGGACTGCAAGTAAGCACTTTGGTGGAGTTTCATGGACAACTTTGCTGTGCTTCTGCAACCTTCAGTCGATTTGGGACATGCCAGGATTAGAATCACTGAGGCACATCGGATTGAGTGGATTTTATGATGAGTACAGCTTGAATGCTATAGTGAGAACATCAATCACTTTTCGCATGAGACTCCAATTTTCAGAAATGGAAGGTAGAAAATGAGGTTATTATGAGGATGAAGGAGACCTGCTTTTATTTTTTTCTTCCAGCAAGAGAAACTCATGCTGAATTTAAGGAAGAACTTCAATGCATGAGTAGTTGGATATTATTTACATTGGAAGAGGGCATCTCTTCAAAGAGAACATTTAAAATATCTTTCAAAGTTATTTTTGAGGAATTCAGAATTTATTTAGAAACACATGGGTCAACTGGTTTTTCTGCCTTTTTTTCATTTTTTTAAATGTTTAGTTCATGATGCTATGTTTTTTAAGGATGCTTAAAGTTTTATTTTGGCTTCTCAATAGTTCATTTTTATTTGTTACGGAATTAAATCATAAATGATATTTTATTTTAGCTTTTACATTTTTTGAAGATTTGTTCTATAATTTTCCGACAGATTTATCAACCTCTCTATTAAGGAAACTTTAAGAGTATTAGCACTAATAAAGCAGAATAGTTTTTGCTTATTCTAAACATCAAGGTTTACTACTTTGTATAGAATGAGTAATTAACTTCTTCCATTTGTTCTGTTTAGGGGTGAATAAAGGTATTTACTTTAGCTACCCATGTCGACGTCACAGCTGTGCTGTAGTAAACATCCCAGCACCATGTGTCAACAAAATGATTTCACACATCCAAGATGTGGAGTCCAAAATACAGGAGCACTTGAAAAGGGTAAGAGACTAATTTAAAATGCTGCCATTTTGGTAAACTTTATAGACCCTCTAAGGGTTGGTTACTTAACCCAGAAAACTCTTTGAACTTTTAAAATCATAATTGGAGTACTTTTTAAGAATCTTTGCTTAGTTGCATAATTTAGTAGTCTAGACATGTTTTTGATAGTCTCACTTCAGAAGGGTGAAATGACCTTATTAAATTGATGTTTTTCCCTATCTGTTTGTTCTTTATCCAGAGGCAATCATGCTAAGTAGTAATTTCCATAAGCCAACTTGACTAGTAAATTAAGTAGTATTTACATACTTTTTGGGACACTAAACTGATTAGATGATTAAGTTGCTGTATAAAAGGACAGTGTGCCCTTTTTAAGGAGTTATTTTATTCTGAAGAAATGCTTAATGGTTCTATTGAAAAGGAATATAATGATTCTGTGTCTTTTTAACCTGTTAAAAGATTGCCTTTATTATTCTGAAGGGAGTTCAATCTTGAAAGGCAATTATTTTCAAAGGATGATTTAAGAATGACAAAAAGAGAAAATCCCCACTTCTCATACCTTTTATTAAGATTATATTTCTGAACAACTAATGTAGAATTAGACTGCCCAAATGGAGGGATCAATTTTCCAGACTCCTGTGCTATTTTGTTTTCTCCTCCACTGTTACTGGATCTGGCTCAGCAAACCTTCTGATGGGCCACTCGCAATTCTCAGTCTAGGATGTCATCTCTTTTGAGAGAGATCGTTACAGTACAGTCTTCAAGATTGCAGGATTTAGAGTGACCTTAGATGGGAATGAAGAGATAATAATATTATGTTAGGACAAGTGCCAGCATATGATATGCACTCAATATATATTTGTCATTGTTATTTCTACACTATTTATATCATTCTATATCAGCATTATGTTACCTTTGTTGTTTCTATATTTCTCCAAATCAGATTACCCCTTCAGGACATGCTTTATAGGTTGCAGGACTGATGGTATCTTGGGCTTTGAGGACTATGGCAAGGAAATAAAGAGAAGAAATGAATATTTATTGATACGATATGCTGTATATGCTGTACATTTCCTAGGAGTTTTAATTAGGAATTACTCATGGTGTTAAAAATGATAAAATTCATAGGCTGTATTTTTTTTTTTGAGATGGAGTCACACTCTGTTGCCCAGGATGGAGTGCAGTGGCACGATCTAGGCTCACTACAACCTCCACCTCCTGGGTTCAAGCAATTCTCCTGCCTCAGCCTCCTGAGTAGCTGGGACTATAGGCGCTCGACACCACACTCAGCTAATTTTTGTATTTTTAGTAGAGACTGGGTTTCACCATGCTGGCCAGGATGGTCTCGATCTCCTGACCTTGTGATCCACCCGCCTTGGCCTCCCAAAGTGCTGGGATTACATGTGTGAGCCACCACACCCAGCCAGGTATTTTAATAAATAATTTAATAGCTACCATTTTAAAAAATGGTATAATGGTATTTTAATAAAAAATTAAAACAGATATTTGAATAAATAATTATGACAGCTACCATTGATTAAAAACCTTATATAAGTCAGACATTATATTTTACTGCATGATGTAGTAAAACATAATGGAACCATTCAATGGTAGTTTTGTAAGATCTAAAGAAATGATGTAGTATTATAACAATAACCATTCAATGGTAGTTGAATGGTAGGGAAATAATAATTCAAAATAATTCCGCAACTTGTTCAAGGTCACAAGGCAGAATTGGGATTCAAAACCCTCTGTCTGTTTTCAAAGCACATGTTCTCTCCCCAATCTCACTTGGTGCTCTGAACAGCTGATAAACTGTTAGACACTGTGGATAATAGGCCAGGTAAAATATTACCTTAGATAAAAAAGTTTACAAAATAAGTCAAGATATTTTACAGCTTATCTTTAAGAAAACTGAAAAAAGATCTCTTCTCCTGTGAATATATTGAAAAACTTCAAAAAAGGAGAAGCATCAGGGCTAACTTGTTTAGTGTTGTCTTCTGGGGTCTAGGTTAGTGCCAGATAAATACTAGGCACTCAGTAACTGTTGAATAAAAAGGTAAATGAAGAGCTGAAACAGAACCTTTCTTTTCTGCATACATCAGAGGCACCCATCCACTCCGTTAAAGTAAGGGTGATTTATGTATCTAATGTCTCCTGTTTTCTGGGCATTTAATAAATATCTATTTTTTGCCCTTTATAGAAATTCTACTACACAGATGAGAATCCTAGGACATAGAAAAGTCAAATACCTTATATGTACACATCACACTGGTAGTGAGCACAACAAGAGCTGGAATTTGTACTTAGATCCATCTGACTCCAAAGTCCATTCAGCCTCCGTTTGATATCCTTAGAGAGACCTTAATTCTCATTTCAGAGAATATTAGTTGGTATTTTGAGAAGAAACATACAAAAACAATGTCAGATAAGTACACTTCTAGACAAAAATTGTTAATACTGATAATGTGTTTATAAGTAAATAAATACAAGTTTTATCTAAAAGGAGATTTATTGTAAAATATATACTAATGACCTTTTTGTTAAATTTCAAGGTTATTTTGTAGATTTTCTGTTTTCTATATTTAAAAACTATCTTACTTTGCTTTATTATTGACTGTGCAGTTGATAGATTTGCTAGTGTTGAACTGGTAAATAGAACATAATATGTTTGGTGCAATTATGAGGACATCTATGAGATATTTAGTTCAAATCTATGCAGTATTTGAACTAATAGTTTAAGAATGAACTGGTAACCAGCTATCTTTTTGAAACATGAAAATTTTTTTCTGACTAACATATCACAATAAGAAAAAAATAATCTTCCCATTATCACGTGGAAAAAGTGGTAATCTTACCAAAAAGTGATAATATTACCAAAAATTTTGGTGATATTAGACAACACTTACTTTGACATAGGAACTTAAATTTCCTCAAAAATAAAATTAAGCAGGCACAACTGGAAAGAACTCTTTAAAAGATAGCTTCTGATTTTTTGAAATCAAAACTAATAGGATCTATTATTTCCAAATAAGTGAATAAAGATCATAATTCAGAATTAACCTAAGCATAAATCCTTATGTCACATAAAGTGAGTTACGTGTGTAAGAAATATTTAAAATAGTAATCATCCATCTACTCTCTATGTTCATGAGTTCAATTGTTTTGATTTTTAGATCCCATAAGAAAGTGAGAACATGTGATACTTGCTTTTCTGTGCCTGCTTATTTCACACTGCATGCCTGAATCAAACATCACATGTTCCCCATAAATATATACACATAATATGTACCCACAAAATTAAAAATACAGAAAATTTTAAAAATATTGAAAATGAATAACAATCTGCAGAAAATACTAAATGTTTCCAAATATGTGCTTGGGTGCATTTTTCCCTCAGAATGCTTGAGGGAAATGTGGGAAAGGGATATTTCTTCTCAACATTTTCGCCACTTAACATTTTACCCAGAAAAGTTGTCAACTGACTGTAACTTTGAGAGGCAGTAAAACATTTTTCTGTCTGTAAATGTATCTGTATATACATATATATGAATATATACTCATTCATCTCCTACAGTCCCAGGCCTGTCTGATAACATATATTTTCTGGGGGAACAGCAGGACTATACCCTTTCACCAGTTTCCAGGGGTTAGGCAGAGGGCAAAGCAAGGCAGAGAAACAATGCTTGGTGATTACCAGCTGGAGCCTTCACCCCAATTACATATAATATGCGATCATCTGTGATTATGATAATGGTTATACAACTCTGTAAATACATTCAGAAACCATGGATTTGTATATGTTGGTGAACTCTAAGCTGTGTAAATTATCTCAGTAAGCTGTTACTACATCTGTATATATACATCTCCATCATGAATTGTACAAAATTCTTATTTTGAGTTGCAGATCATCTGAATTCCTTTGGATTTTAATGTTAGAGATCAAAGCAAGCAACTGGCTTATCTTTCTAAATTACTCAAATCTCATGTCTTATGACTCTAATTGTTAGAAAAGTTTGGTGCAATGGTGAGGACAGGCTGGCCAAGGAAGCTTCCAGCAGCAAGCAAAAGAGAAAGGGATATTTGCCAAGTGTAAATTTACTTAAACCCCTCCTGCTGAGGTCTCACTATGTTGGCTACACTGGTCTTGAACTACTGGTCTCAAACAATCCTCCCTCCTCGGCCTCCCAAAAAGTTAGGATTACAGGCATGAGCCACCATGTCAGGCCCACTAGATAAAATTCTCTAAGTAATTGTAAAGCTTACATCTACCCTGGGTATGAAATACATTAAATGAGTGAAAGATCAATCTTTTACAATTTTCTGTACATAGTGATTTCTAATGTCATCAGAACACTGTGAAGCCTGTGGTTAGCAGCAATGCATCTGCCACAGACTTTTCTATCCACTCCAGTTTAATTGCAATTTGAATCTTGAAAGAAAAGCTTTTCAGAGTGGAGTTACTATGAGAGTTTTCCCTATAGTTTATTTTTGCAAAGAATCTGGAAACATCACACAATGCTGAAAATAATCACCTGGATATCTTCTCATACAAACAGAAGATTCTGTTTTATTTTTTCCTCTACCTTGTTCTCCTAGACTGCCTAGGCTGTAGATAGTTTTATTTAATTTGGAGTGAACTATACAGAATTAAAATTTTCCTCTTCATTTAATCAATATCAGTCATTAGAATGCTATTACAATTTAAAAGAACAGCACAGAAAGTATTTTTAAAAAACATTCTTTAAAATATCAACAATATATTGTACAAAATTAATAGCATCAACAATGATAATAAAGCTAATATTTATAAAATGCTTACCAAATATAGACTTATTAAACAATATTCATAATCTCATTGAATTTTTATTAAAACCTCATGAGATAGAAACTGCCATTATTTCTAGTTACAAATGAGGAAAATGATTTCAGAGATTGATTTCCCCCAAGATCTAATATCAGTGGCAGAGCCAGCATCCAGACTAGGTGTATTGGAGCTCCAAGCACATCCCGTTCAGCACTGTGCCATGACATCGTGTCCTTAACAGTGTTCAGCTATTGAGACCAAAGACATGAAAGTTAATGACATGTTTGTCATTCTCATTGGAAAACTTGGCTCTGTTCATATCACTTTATATCTATTTTTTAACATTTAACATCTGACTCTTCATTAAAATTTCTCATACTTTGAGTTCTCTCATTCTATTAGTTCTATTGTATTTTACTTGAAACTTACAGGCACTTCAAACCCTGATATATCTACTGTTTCCTATTCTGTGCTTCCTACTTTCATTTACTTTCTTGCCTATTCATTTATTTAAACATTCATCAGTTTGAATATTTGGTCCTTTACTTTTTATCCTGTCATCCTTCTAGTCTGACAAAATGCCAACCCCAAATATCTCTGATTGTCTGCCATCTTCACTCCCACCCCTGGTCTGCTGAATGATACTGGAGAACATGACACAAAATTTAAGATATTATGTGACCATAGTCCCAAACCTCAATTGTACATTTTATAGTGCTCGGGAAATGATTGTTTGTCAACTGAAACTTTTCTAGTAGTCTGTAGTGGCTACTCCAATCTTTTATTGCTCAAACCTCTAAATTCTCTACCTCACAGCTCATTCATTTCTTTCTTTGCAAAGAAAATAAGAGCTACAACAGAAATGCCTCAAACTGTTGTTATCTCATCTATGAACATCCCACAAATATTATTCCTTTGGTCCCCTACCCACCTAGAGCTATTCTCCTCACTGTATTACATCTTCTGCTTTGGCAAGGATCTTGCTCCATCAGTTGTGTCTTCCCTCAGCATTCTGTCTTTCAGATCTCCCTTTTTTCTTAACTCTTGTCTACATTTAAGATACTCATGTATCTCCTATTTTTAAGAACATTTAAAAACTCTATACAGACTTTAAATATCTCCCTTTGTTTTTCTTTCTCCATTTCACATAGCATCTGAAAGTTGCCTATATTTAGTATATTTAATTCCACACCTCCCAATCACTCATTTATTCTTTGCAATCTAGAATTTTTCCTTATTATACTAATGAAAATACTTTGAGCAAAATAACCATTTATCTTTTTTTTCTGTTATCTATTGGTACACACACACATACATACATATACACATATACTCCAATATTTTGTGACTAGAATACAAGCATTTATATGGTTACCATACAGCAATTTGTTCTGGACTCAGCTGGGAAATTTTGCTGCTTTTTGCCTGGGGCAAATCATGTGGATACACTCATCTGGTAACACAACTAGGAATAATGATTAAAATGGTCTCACTGACATGGCTGTTGACTGTTAGTGCACATTTTAAGAGGATAAACCTCAACAGACAAGTGCTTAACAAAGCTTTGCTTGTGTCATGTATGCTGAAGTCCCGCTGGACAAAGCAAAGCACATAGTCAGTTCCACTGTTAATGCAGGAAAGTACTAGAGAAGATGTGGATGCCAGGAGACAAGATTCTATGGGGACAATTTATGAAGCAATCTATCAGTCAGTCCATTGCCACATGATAAATACTACTCCCCCAAATGCAAACTACAATAACCTCTTTCCCAAACAGTTTTATATCATTATGATATCATGAAGATCCATAATCACATGTTCTGTAATAGATCTGATACAGATGAAGTTTCTTGGGTGCAACTTCTTTTGACCCATAGATCTATGAACTAAAGTGACAAGTTAAATACTACTCCTGCATACGTAGTATACACAGTGAAAAATGGAGAGAAAAATCACAATAAACCCCTTATTCAAAAGGGGAGGAGTAAAGACACAGGGCTTTCACTGATCCGTAAAATTCTGCATTTTATTGGCATTTGGTGTCAGGTTCTCCAAATCTAGGACCAATAAATGTGTTTTTTTTTGTTTTTTTTTTATTGGAACCAGTTCTGCTCATTGTGAATAATTTCCTGGCCTGTGGTTCTCACTGGCTCTTTGATTTACTCTCTGAACCCCTGGCTACAGAGGTACTTTCATGTCTATAGAAAATGGACCTGAGCTCTATCTCAAACTTCTTGCTTCTTACAGGTTGAGAGCTCAGAAACTTCTTTTCATTTTAAACTGTCTCTTGGTTTTCAGTCCAAGATTCCACAATTCTAATGAAAACATTGAGGTTTCATATTAATCTAATGTGGTTTACTTCCTTGCCCCAAAAGCCCCAGCCACATTATTTGCTTTATTTGCTTTATTAAAACATATTTTCCTTTAATTATATAATTATGTTTTATGTTCCTCCAATTTGCTTTTGTAAAATAAACTATCTTTTAGAACATTTTAGACTTACAGAACAATTGAGAAGATAGCATAGGGAGTTCATGTATATCTTGGATTCAGTTTTTAAAAATATCTCACATTTAGTATGGTATCTTTGCTATAATTAGTGAACCAATATTGATACATTTATTAATTAAAGTTTATAATTTACTCAGATTTCCTTAGCAATTTTAAAAATTGAGATGCAATTCACATAGCATAAAATTAATCATTTTTAAGTGAGCAACTCAGTAACATTTAGTTTACATAATGCGTAATCACCACCAAGATTTAGCTCCAAAGCATCTTCACTACTCCAGAATAAAACCCCGTATCCATTAAGAATTTACTCCAAATTCTCTTCTTAACCCAAGTCTTGCAACCACCAATCTGCTTTCTTTCTTTTGAAATAAATTTTAGTGTGTTTGTTTGAGGTTACAACATGATTTTATGGGATACATATAGACAGACACATATAGATAGTATAGGAGAACAATGGTTACTACAGTGAAGACAACTAACATATCTCTTTGTTAGTCTTTGAGTCACATAGTGACTCATCCTTGTGACAAAAGCAGCAAATATCTACTTATTTAACAAAAATCCCTAATATAATACAATTTTATTAACTTTACTCCTCATGTTTTACTCTAGACTTGTTCATCCTCTGACCTACATCTCTGCATTTCCTCTTCCTGACTCCCACCTGTGGTAACCACTGTTTCATTCTCTACCTGTGTATTTGAACTCCTTAAAAAAAATACATTCCGCATATAAGTGAAGTCATGCGACATTTTTCTTTCTGTGTCTGCCTTATTTCCTTTAGTGAAATGCCTTCCAGGACCATTCATGTTGTGGCAAATGATAGGATCTCCATTTTTTAATAAAGCTGAATATTAACTATATATATACACGTATATGTGTACATATTCACAAACATACACACATAAACATATACACACACATTATACACATACAGCGTGCACATGCACACAGACACAGACACAGACACAGACACACCCCCTACATTTTCTTTATTCACTTATTCATCGATGAACACTCAGGTTGTTTCCATATCTTGGCTATTATGAATAATACTGCAGTGAACTTGGGTGTCAAGATATCTTTATGAGTGGGGCTGTCATCTCCTTTATACCCAAAAGAGGAATTGCTAGGTCATGTGGTAGTTCTATTTTTAATCTCTTTAGGAACTGCCATACTATTTTCTATAATGGCTGTACCATTCTACCTTCCCACCAACAGTGTACTAGGGCTCCCTTTTTTCCATACCCGTACCAAAATTTATGTCTTGTCTTTTTTATAGTAGTCGTCCTTACGTGTGTGAGGTGATACCTCACAGCAATTTAAATTTGCATTTTCTTGATGATTAGAGATGTTACGTACTTTTTTGTATAACGGTTGGCCATTTTATGTATTTTTTGAAGATACATCTCTTCATGTCGTTTGCCCATTTTTAAATCAGGTTACTTGGTTTATGCTCATGAGTTTTAAGAGTTCTTTTAACATTTTGCATATTAACTCCTTATCAGATATGTGGTGTGCAAGTAGTTTTTTCCCAGTATGTAGCTGGCCTTTTCATTTTGTTGTTATTATTATTGTTTTTTGGTTTGATCCAGTTCCATTTCTATATTTTTCTCTTTGTATTCTGAGCTTTTGGTGTGATTTCCAAAAGTTGTTGTCAAGACCAATATCAGGGAGCTTTTCCTCTGTGTTCTCTTCTAGAAGTTTTATGGCTTCTGATCTTAAATTTAGTTTGTTTTTTTAAATCCATTTTGAATTGATTTTTGTGTATTGTTTAAGGTAAGGTCTAATTTCATCTTGTTGCTAATAGAAATTCAGTTTTCCCTGCATCATTCATTAAAGAGACTGTTCTTTCCTCATTGTGTCCTTTTGATGCCCTTGTCAAAAATTAGCTGTCCATCTGTGTTTTAACTTATTTCTGAACTCTCTATTCTATTCCATTGGTCTATGCTTTTGTTTTTATGCCAGGACAATACTGTTTTAATTAAAATAGCTTTGTAATATAATTTTAAATCAGGAAGTATGATGCCTCCAACATTACTTTTTTTTGCTTAGTATTGTTTTGGACTTCTGATGTTTTTTATGATTTCATATTAATTTTAGATTTTTTTCTATTTCTGTGAAAATAGTCATTGGAATTTTGGTAGGGATGGCATTAAATCTATATATTGCTTGGAGTACTATGACTATTTTAGCAATATTAATTCTTCCCATCTGTGAACACATATTTATTCATTTATTTGAATCATGCTCAATTTCTTTCATTAATGTTTTATAGTTTCAGTGTGCAAATCTTTCAACTACTTGATTAGACTTATTCCTAGGTATTTTATGCTATTATAAATGGGATTATTTTCTTAATTTCTTCTTCAGATAGATCATTATTCAAGTGTAAAAGTGCTAATTTTTATACATTGATTTTTTATCTTGCAACTTTACTGAATTCATTTATTCTTTATAATAGGTTTTTTTTTGTGTTGAGGTTTTCTGCTTATAGGATCATGTCATCTGCAAATAGAGATAACTTTCCCTTTTCATTTTCAATTTTGATAGCTATATCTATTCTTGATATTTGGTATAAATAAAATCATACATATGTGACCTATGTTTGTTTCACTTGACATAATGTTGGCGGTCCATCCACATTGTAGCATGTATCACTACTTTGTTATAGCTGACTAACATTCTATTGTGTATATATACTACAATTGGTATCTGTCCATCAGTTGTTAGTCATTTGGGTTGTTTCCACCTTTGTCTATAGTACATAGGGCTACTACTATGAACATGCGTGCATTATGTATTATATAATTATATATTATATAACACAAGGATTTGTTTAAGTACCTATTTTCAGTTCTTTTGAGTATCTACCTAGGAGTGGAACTGCTGTGTAATATGATGCTATATTTAGCTTACTGAGAAACTGTCAAATCATTCTCCATAGCCCAACTATTTTAAATTCCCACCAGCAATATAGATAGGTTCTAATTTCTTCACGTCCTTACTAGCACTTGTTATTGTTCATTTTAAAAAATATTTCTAACATAAGGTTATTTTCTTATTTTTACAGTGGAAAATAGAAGGTTTTATGAGTACTTTTTGTCTCAGCATTTAAGTATTTAAATATTTGGTAATAATTTCCAGTAAAAATATAGAGGTGAATAAAAGAGGTCAATGAAAATGTTAGATTTATCATGACAAAGTTTGTGGGCAATGTGGCTTAGGGCTATAAGTAAATGAAGTGTTTCATTTCCCCCTATAATGTAGTAACATTTTAAACTACATTCAATCAGGCAGTTTTAGTTCCCCTGTATCTTTGTTTTCCTTTGCTATTTTGATAAAATCAGAAATAAGAATTGTTTGGGATCTTGTGATTAGTCTGATATAATTGATTATATTAGATATTTTAATCAAAGTATTCTACGTACCACAAATATTTATGACAGGTGAAACTCTAAGCTTAATTATAATCAGGAATTTTATTTCAAATAATGATTTAATGTGACTTTGAGAGACTTCTAAAATTTGTCTAAATATTTCAGATAGGCAGTTATAAATGTAAAGCTCGACTGTTTCTCTGGAATTATAGGCCTTCTCTATGTTAACCATTTCAGTATCCTGAATAAATAGTATTTAAATGCTAGGTACCTGAAATTTTGCCTCCACACATCAGATCAGAGATTGATTAAAATAATTTTTAAATTATTTCTTTGTTACTTACTTCTAAACAATGTTGCTAAGGTAATGTTTTGATACATTACGTTAAAACAATTTTTCATATGAAATTCCAAGCTGCTTCAAAAATTTGGAATAATATTTTTTATCTTTATAAAATAAATGCTTTTCTGTTGAGCTATAAAGAAGATCAAACTGAGAATATTAATTATCACTCACTTGTTGAGGACTTCAAAAGTTTTGGATAATTATATCACAATTCATTGAAGTGCCTTTTAACCAATTTTCCCCTGACTCTCTCGTGATACTTCAACTTCAAATGGTTTCTTACAACTGTCATACAGATCAACATCATGTAGGTTTCTGCATTATGCAGGATTGTGAATGCCAGTTTCAAAAATCAAGGAATAGCATTTTCCTGATTATTAATTAGTTTAGAATCTATTAACATGTTCACTGAATTTATATTCTCTTGTCTGCAAAATGCCAGTTTATCTTTTGACATTTTCTTTTGGGTTTACTTGTGTTTTCTTATTGACTTGTAGGAACTTGTTACCTTCAGAAAGTTGTATGTATTGTAAACAATTTATCTCAGTTTGTGAGTTGTCTTTTTATTTTATTAATTTTAATGTAATTAAATTTATTACTTTTCTTGGCTCTTAAGTGAATTATGTCTTCTTAAAAAAAAGGTCCATACCACAATCATACAACAGTTTTACCTTATAGCTTCTAAAATTTTAGCTTCTCCTTGGAGATTTGCTCAACAGTGTGAAATTGATTTCTTTTTTTGCATATAAATGGAGTAGATAGCTAATTTTATTTTTTTAATAAGGAAAATTAGTTTTCTTCACAATGACTTTATTTCAAATCTAGTCATTTCCTATAAATCAGCCATACCATATCCATCATACATCAAAGTTTCATATATGATTTTACCTATTTCCTGCCCCTTCCATCCCACTGGTCAATTTTACTTCCCTATGTCAATCTCTAGTTTCACTCATTTACATGAGTCATAATATGTTTTGGTATCTGATATAGTAGTTCTTTTTACCTTTTTGGAGTTCATTGGGTATTCTTGATACACTGCTTTTCCATATAAATTTTAGAATAAGCTTCTCATATTATATGAAGAAATCTATTGGGATTTTAAACATAATTACATTAATCAGTTTTCTATTATGTCTATGAATTTAGTCTTTTTTTGTGTGTGTTTTTTGGATTTCATTGAATCTATTATACTATCAGCACAAGAAAATTCCAGCAGTACAGCAAATCCCAAAACCAGTTCAGAGGAAGGGATTTTGTATCAGGCAATGGGGACAATAAGGAAATTGATTGATATAGTAATTTGCTGCATACACAGTGGTCTCATGAGATTACAATATTTTATTTTTACTGTACATTTTCTATGTTTTGATATGTTTAGATACACAAACACATTGTGCTATAGTTGTCTACAGTATTCAGTATGGTAACACACTGTGCAGGTTTGTCGCCTAGGAGCAATAGGCTATACCATATACCCTAAGTATGTAGTTGGCTATACCACTGAGGTTTGTATAAATAGACTCTATGATGTTTGCACAATGACAGAATTGCTTAGCAATGCCTTTCTAAGAATGTATCACTGTCACTAAGTGACACATGACTGTATGTATGTATGTATGTGAATGTGTGTGTGTATATACACACATATATATATCATAAAATTTTTTTGTTCAGATTCTGGTAGGATATGGAAACTAGAGAGAAGTAATCGTATATATGAAATAAACACCTTGAATTAGAGATAATCTATAAAACCTGTAACAGTCTGGTTTTGCATTTTTGATAATTCATGACTTGTACAGCCCAAGGTACTCTTAGAATATATCTATAGGAAATAATCCCTGCTAATGACTTTATAATCCAGAAAAGATATAATATTATGGAAAACTAAATATGTGAACTCACATATAATTTTGTATTTACCACTCATTGATAACATTAAAATTCAGTAGATGTCATGTACTTCTGATTGTTAGAAAAGTCTTTGGGGAATAAATAGCATTTGAAGTGTTCCTTGATGAATGTGTAAGATTTAGAATCACAGAGACAAACACCAGAACAATTAGGTGGGGTTAAGAATAAAACAATACGAATAGATAGGAGAATTATGTACTTCTTGGGAAACAACTGTAAACCAGTAAGTTTGTGAGATAGATCTTAATCAATTTAGAGGTTTATTTCACCAAGGTTAAGAACCATGGTCCATGACAGCCTCAGGAGGTCCCAAGAACATGTGACCAAGGTGGTTTGGTTACAGCTTGATTTTATACATTTTAGGGAGGCAGAAGTTACAGGGAAAGACATAAATCAATATGTGCAAGTTATACATTGGGCAGTCCTGGAATGCTGGGACATCTTCGAAATGCAGGCTTCCAGGTCATAGACCAATGCAGGTTTCCTGATTGGTAATTGGTTGAAAGATGTAAGACTTACCTAAATTTTTGAATTCAGAATTGAAAAAAAAAAGCCAAAGTTCTTGTCATGTAGATGAAGCCTCCAGGTAGCAGCCTTCACAGAGAATAGGTGGTAAATGTCTCTTACCAGACCTTAAAAGGTGTCAGACTCACTAAAAAGGACCTAGTAAGGGAGAAATTCTCTACAGAATGCAGATTTCTGCCACAAGAGATGGCTTTGCAGGAACATTTCAGAATATGTCAAAGAAATATGTTTTGGAGTGAAACACTTTGATTTATTTTAAGGCCTGTTATCTGTCATGTATTGATATATCAGAATCAGGTGGGGAATTTGGTATCTTATTGCTACAAAAAATCTTTTTTGTTCATCTTAAGATTTCTGTTTTAATTTTAATGCTAGTCAGTTGTGTCTGGATTACAAAGGGAGGAAGTTATAATGAAATACATCTGATTCCATTTCCCATCATGCCCTTAACTAGTTTTTTAGGTTTCTTTTGGGTCTCCTTGGCCAAGGGGGGGGGGAGTTGGGGGACTTAGTCAGTTGGGGGGCTGAGAATTTTTATTTTTGTTTACAAAACAGAGAGTATAAGTAAACAAAAATAGACTGAAGTTGAGATATGTAGAGAATTGACAAGTTTAAGTGAAATTTATTCACTGTTTCTTAATATGTTTAATATTTGATTTTTATTGAGATCTTTTGTTTTGACAGTTTGAAACTTCTTTTGAAGAATGGTAAGAAAATTTCATGCTTTTAAAACTATTTTATTTTTAATGTCATAATTTCAATCATCTGCTATAATCCAGTGTAACTTTAAAAGGAATAGAAAATTGAATGCAAGATTTGTCACTTTAGATATTAAAATACATTTTTTAAAATATGAGAATTAGGATATCACTGATAATGGCAAAATAGGGATCTCCAGAGTGCCATCCCTCCACAAAAACAATTATAAAGCTTGCAAAAAAAAAAAAAAATTGGTCTGAATCAACTTTTGCAGAAATTTGAAATCCAGTAAAAAATTAATAACCACCAGGGGAAAATTTAATGAAGAAGGAAGCTGTTGCATTGCATTAACAGAGTACTATGGCATTGTAATTTACCTACTCAGCAATCTCCAGCCTTCAGATTGGTGGCAGATATGAAGAGAGCAGTGCACACCTGTGGTGCAGATTCCTAGTGCCAGAGGGAATAATAGGAACATCATTCTCAAAGAATTGTGTGTGATAGATCCCTGAGAGACTAGCATAAGGATTTGCCTTTATTTTGCCTGATTTGGAGCAATTATAAGGCTGGGGCTACTTACAGGCAGTGTTTGCTAAAAGCATTTAAAGGCATATACTTGTCATAGAAGGCTGAGGCTATAGATAACAGCTGGGACAAGCATTAACCAGAGCAAAATTCCGGTGAAAAAATAGATTCGAAAAAGTGATAGATACATGAGGGAAAATCTCTTAGTATAGTGGAGATTTGAAAGAATACAGAGGGCTGGAAAAATGTTTAAAAAAGACCTGAGAAGATCCTAATCTTACTTCTGGCTGACCTTTAGGATCTGCACAGGCAAAAATCCATGGCAGAGTCAGGGTTGTAAACAACCTGAATGCACTTGGAAGGATTACCCTAACACAGACCAAATCTGCTAAAATTGGGAGAGTATTGTTTTTCTTGTTTCTTTCTTTTGTTGCCAGCCATTTAAGTGAATTCAGACAAAACACTAGCTCACCAGTAACCTACGGAAATAGATTTCAATGATAACACATGACAAAGAATACAGGCATTATAAAAGAGTGTTAGAAGATTTACTAAACAAACAATAACGTACTACAGACATAAAAGGAAATACAGTAGAGGGAACAGAACATAATCTGGTTTTTATTTCACATTAAAATATTCAAAATGTCCACTTTTCAAAAAATAAATATGAAGAATGAAAAGAAAGTTTGGCTCATTCACAGTGAGAAAGGGTAAATTAACATAAACTGTTCTCAAGGGAACCCAAAATTCAGACTTATTGGACTTAAATCAATTGTCTTAAATATCTTCAAAGAGATAAAGGAAACCATGAACAAATAGCTAAAAGCAGAAAAGTGATGTTTCAATAAATATATCAATAAGAGAAATTATAAAAATTAACCAAATAGAAATTCTAGGCTGGGCACGGTAGCTCACACTTGTAATCCCAACACTTTGGGAGGCTGAGGTGGATGGATCACGAGGTCAGGGGTTCAAGACCAGCCTGGCCAATATGGTGAAATCCCGTCTTTACTAAAAACTATACAAAAATTAGCCGAGCATGGTGGCATGCACCTGTAGTCCCAGCTATTCAGAAGGCTGAGGCAGCGGAATTGCTTAAACCCAGGAGGTGGAGGTTGCAGAGAGCAAAGATGGTGCCACTGCACTCCAGCCTGAGTGACAGAGTGAGACTCTGTCTCTCAAAAAAAAAAAAGAAAAGAAAAGAAATTCTGGAGCTGAAAAATAAACTAACTGAAATTAAAAAGTTCACTAGAAGGGTTCGGTAGCAGCTTGGAGCAGTCAGAATAATCAGCACACTTGATGATATGTTAATAGAGATTATCTTCTCTAAGAAACAAGAAAGACAAGAGAACAAAGAAAAATGAAAAGTGCATAATAAGCCCAAGGGCTTAATAGCGTTAATATCAAGCATAACAGCAGTCAAAAATGTGATAAGAAAGGGAAAGAAGACAAAAAAATATTTAAAGAAACACTGGTTGAAAAACTTCTGAATTTGATGAAAAACTTAAATCTATGCATCTGTTAATCTCAATGAACTCCAAATAGAATCAAGTCCAAAAGATCCACACTCATATACATTTTAGTTAACTTGTCAAATGCCTGGGACAAAGAGAAGCTTGAAAGCAGCACAAGATAAGCAACTTGTCATGTACCTGGGACCCTCAGTAAGATTGACAGTGCATTTTTCATTAGGAACTATGGAAGTCAGAACTCGGTGGGGTGACATATTTAAATGCCAGAGGAAAAAAAAAAACTGTCAATAAAGAATTCTAAATCCACCAAAAGTATCCTTCAAAAATAAAGGAGAAATTAAGACATTGTCAGATAAACAAAAGGGGCGTGTCACTAGCAGACTGATTCTATAAGAAACCGTATAAGTAGCCTTTTAGGCTGAAATGAAAGGACACTCGAGAGTAACTTGAAGCCATATGATAAAATAATAAACAATTAATAAAGGTACAAAGGTAAATGTAAAATCCAGTATAACTCTATTTTTGTTTTGTAATTCTTATTCTTACTTATAATTAAATCCATAATTATAAATTTCTGCTAATGAACCCAAAATGGATAACTAAGTAATTTGTGAAAATGACACAATAAGAGGAGGGGCAGAGATGTAAAGGAACAGAGTTCTTTATATATAAATAGATAGATATACTATTAAAGCTACGTTGATTTTAATTCAATTTTTATAGAGTTAAGATATTAATTATAATCCTCAGGATAACCACTAAGACAGATTCTATTCCTAAAAATACAGGAAAACAAAGAAGAGGGAAACTAAACAATATACAGGAAAAAAAACGAGTTACAAAAGAAGGCAATTATGGAGGAGTTGAGGAATAAGAAAATACATAAATAATATAGAAAATGAATAGAAAAATGGCAAGAATAAACCCTATCACCAATTACTTTATATATAAATGGATTAAACTCTCCAATTGAAAGGTAGAGCATGGTAGAATGGATAAAAATAGATAATCCAACTATATTCTGAGTCTCATCTGAGATACAAAGACATAAGTAGGTTAAAAGTAGAAAGATAAAAAGCCATATTCCATGCAAATAGTAAACAAAAGAGAGCTAGGGTGACTATACCAATGTCACACAAAATAGGCTTTAAATCAAAGGCTGTTACAGAAGACAAAGAAGACTTGCTACACTGATAAAGGTGTCATTCCATCAAGAAGATATATAAACCATAAATATAACACACCTAACAATATATCCTCAAAATGTGACATAAACTAACTGAATAGAAGGGGAAAATAGGCAGTTCTACAACAAGACAGTGAGAATTTAATGTCCCACTTTCAATAATGGATAAAAGAACTAAACAGAAGATCAATAAATAAATAGATTTGAATAACATGAACCAACTAGACCTAATCAGTTTATATAGTATGCTCCACTTAACGGCAAAAAAACACATTCTTCTCATGTGCACATGGAACATTCTTCAGGATAGATTATATATTATGACACAAAATAAATCTCAATGAAACTAAAAAGATCAAAATTCTACATGGTATCTTTTCTGACCCAATAGAATGAAACTGTAAATCATTAACAGAAGAAAACCTGGAAACTTCCTATATATGTGGAAACTAAACAAATCATGTTTTACAAACCAATGGGTCAAAGCAGTAATCACAGGGAAAATTAGAAAACACCTTGGTGACTGAAAATGGAAACACAATGTATTTAAACTTACTAAATGCAGCAAAAGTAGTACGCAGTGGGAAATTTACCTCTATAAATGCTTACATTTAAAAAGATGATTTCAAATCCAGTAATGTAACTTTATACCTTAAGGAAGGAGAAGAAGAGGAGTATGCTAAACCCAAAGTTAGCAAAAGGAAGGAAATAAAGGTTAAAGTAGAAATAAATGAAATAGAGAATAGAAAAACAAGGCATAGAATCAATTAAAACAAAAGTTGCTTCTTTGAAAACAGCAACAAAATTCACAAACCTTTAGCTAAACTAACCAAAAATAAAAAGAAGAGTCAATTACAAATTAACTAAAATAATATAAAACTGGGGACATTACAACAGATTCTGCAGAAATAAAAAGACTTATAAGAGGATTCTAGGAAGAAATGTATACCAACAAATTAAATAATGAAGATGAAAGGGACTAATTCCTAAAAACACATAAACTACTAAAACTCTTTCAGGAAGAGGTAGAAAACCTGAACAGATCTATGACAAATAAAGTGATTGAATCAATAATCAAAAACTTGCCCAACAAAAAAATCTCAGGACCAGATGGCTTCACTGGTAAATTCTACCAAAACACTGAAAGAACATCAGTCCTTTTTAAACTCTTCCAAAAAAATAGAAGAGAGGGGAATAATTTCTAAATCATCCTATGAGCCCAGCAATAACCTGATAATGAAACCAGACAAAGGCATCACAAGCAAACTATAGAATATACGTGAATATACATGACAGGCCAGGCACAGTAGCTCACACTTGTAATCCAAGTATTTTGGGAGACCAAGGCAGAGGATCACTTGAGCCCAGAAGTTTGAAACAAGCCTAGGCAATATAGTCAAACTCCATTTCTATAAACAAACAACAACAATGAAAAAATCAGCCAGGTGTGGTGGCACATGCCAGTAGTCTTACCTACTCCAGAGGCTGAGGTTGGAGGGTTGTTGAGCCCAGGAGGTCAAGTTTACAATGAACTGGATTATGCCACTGTACTTCAGCCTGGGCAACAAAACAAAACAAAGCAAACAAACAAAAAATTATGACAAAATCCTCAACAAAATCCTAGCAACCTGAGTCCAGCAATGCATTTAATAGAATTATACATCATGACCAGTGAGAGTAACCCTAGAAATGTAAGAGTGGTTTAGCATACAAAAATTAGTTAACATAATAACCCATATTAGTAAAATAAAAGGGAAAACCTATGTGAACATCTCAGTTGGTGAGGAAAACACGTGACACAAGCCCACACCTTTCATAAAACTAGATTGTAAGGCAACCTATTAAACATAATAAAGAATATTTATGAAAAACCCTTAGTGTAGATTATATCTGATAGTGAAAAGTTTTCATCTTAAGATCAGGAGCAAAGCAAGGATCCCCACTCTTTCCACTTTTCTTCAGCATTAGAACCCTTGTATATTGCTGATGTGAATATAAAATGGTTTAGACACTGAGAAACAGGTTGTTGGCTCCTCAAAAAGTAAAACCTGGAATTACCTGTCACTCAGCAATTTGACTCCAAGATATATATCCAAAAGTATTCAAAACATATTCAAACAAAAACTCATATACAAATGTGTATGACATCTATAGTTACAATAGCCAAAAGGTGGACACAATCCCCAAATCCCTCAATGGATAAATAGATAACCAAATGTGTTGTATATACACAATAGAATATTATTCCATCATTAAAAGAAATAAATTTCTTCTACATACTGCAACATGAAGAAATCTTGAAACTATTATGCTAAGTTAAAAAAGTCACAAAAGGTCACTTGTATGATTTCACTTCTGTGAAATATTCATAGAAGTACACCCACAAAGAGAGCAGATTAGTCATTACTATGAAATAGTGGGTTGAAGAAACGGGAGAGACTGCTTCATAAGTAGGGTATGTTTAGAGTGATGAAAATATATTGGAATTAGATGGGATGATAATTGTACAATGTTGTGAATATATTAAATGCTACTGAAGTTTACAGTTTCAAATATTTAATATTATGTTATGAGACTTTTGCCTCAAAAAAAATAGAAAAGTTAGCATAAGAATTTTACTGATCCAAGAATTAAGTGAACTTTAGAAGATAATACACAAAATGATCTAATTTTGTATTATAATTTACTATATCATGTAAATAACATTAAAAGCCAGCAGTGTAAGTATTATTTAATAGTTGATGCTGGAACAATTATTTTTCAATTTTTTAAAAGAAAACAAATGAAAAAAATGCACTTTTCAACAAAAACATTCTGAAATAAATATGAAAACTAAAGGAAGAAAATATAATAAATATATTTCTGACTTTGGAATAGACAGACTTACCTAAGAAAATTGTGGGACAATGACAAGAAAAATAATTTGTAGCTGTTAGAAATATGAAATGGTAGTAAAATATGTTGAAAATAATCTCAAGTAACTAAAGCTGAATGTAAAATTGTGACTCTAATTTTATAAGAATTGAAATATCATTAGACTATTCTATGTGATCTCTGAAGAATAAATAAAATTAGATTATATTATTTTTATAATTTTTGGTATGTATACCATTTCTTAATTTAGAATACTTCTTTAATGAAAAATACTTTAATAAAAATTTCAAAAAGAAATTCTTTGCATTGTTGATACTAATTTTCTTGTAAATTTGATCAGAGGAAAAAACACTTTTTAAAAAATATAATGAAGGCTAGTTTAGAATTCTATAATTAGACCAGAGAAATACAGGGAAATAGTTTATTATTCAACATATAGAAATTTAGCTAGAAAGGAAGTAACATTTTAATTTATAGTCACCTCCAAAGACACTAACTACAGTTTAGTGTTGTCCAGTGGAACTTTCTGTAATAATCAATGTTCTATATTTGTATTTTCCAACATGTAACTTCTAGAAAGGAAATAACATTTGAATTTAGATATTTTTCTAAAAGTTTATTATCCAAAATAGTATTTTTACTCATTGTAATTTACATTGGTTCCCCAGAAACTACTGAACTGAAATTATAGAAATAGCTCATACAAATTATTCTCACAGAATATCCTTTGTCTTATAGAAACACTCTCTAGGAAAGACCAATTTCTTAAAAAAAAAATTACAGCTTTAATATATTATGAAGAAATTTTGGGTCATTTGTAACTAATTTTAATTTACCGTTAAGTGTAAATCCCATTACCTATAAGAATTTTGCTATATTAATCTATCTAGTAAGATTATCTTGTATAGTAAGTTTCACCACAAATATTTAAAATTCGAAGGAAGTACATAACCTAAAATTTGATTTACTAATTTTAAGTACTTCCCACCTTTACCGTTTGCTTCTTTTCCATTATATAGGAGCAGAACTTCTTCCACAAAAGACCTGAAAGAAAATTGGAGTATAGCTATACCAGTAAAAGAAGCCAAACCAGAAGAAAGAGGTAAAGTTGTTCCTTCTACTTGAATAACTGTAATTATATTTAAAAGCTTATTGACTTCATTTAATATATTTCTAATTGTCACAATAATCATGTTTAAGAGTTTTATAATTATTATGAGAGTCTAATAGACAAAATGGTTCTCTGTATCATTTGATTAAGCATTCATTCAACATATATTTATTAGTGACTATTATATATCAAATACTTGTTGAGGTGCTGAGTATATAATGGTAGCTGTCCACTTCTCAAGATGCTAATTATAATTTATTGTTGCCCAATAGAACTTTCTGTGATAATGAGTGTTCTATGTCTCTACTGTCCAGTAGAGTAGCTACGAGCTACGTACAGTGGTTGAACACTTGAAATGTGGCGAGTCTGAGGAACTTACTTTTTTAAGTTTAATTCGAATTAACTTGCATATAAATGTCAATGGTTGCATGTGGATGATAACTACCACACTGAACATTGCAGCTCTAGTATATATTTATGCTGTCATAAATATTCTTATCACAATTTATAAAATGTATAATATTTTATATACTGGTATAAAATTTGTGTTAACACTATTTCGGTGTATTTAAATATATTACTGAGATTTTATGTAGCACCTCCTCTTTTCCCACCACAAAAAATTGCTAAATCCTTGAGTGAAGGCTAATTAGTAAACTAGGACTTTTTAAAAGCAAGAATATTTTGTTTTTCAAAGATTTTATTCCTAGCAAAGCTTTCTTTTTACTGTTTTCTTTTACATTATTTGTACCTACAGTGAAGATGAGGATCTTAATCATTACTTACCAAGTTTTTACATTAATAAATGCTAAGAGAAAAATAGATATATTAACAATTACAACTACTGTGCAATTCACTACAGTTATGTTTACTGTCAATATGTGCATTTGAGGTCTAAAACAGAACAATAGCAGGATAAGGAAGTTTTATTGTAATTAAGGGTTTATGCTAAAAAATTACAGATAGTTGCTTAGAACAGTAATATGAAACCATAAAACTGAGATGGCACTCAAGAAAAAAAAAATGAGATCTTACATACAATGAATTTGAGGCATCCCAAGTTACACATACAACATTTGTTTTGGAACTTGTTATTGAAATAATATAAGAGACAGCTTCTAGAAACATAATGAACACCTTTGCTAAAACACATATATATTCAATCAGAAGTATTTTAATTATAAGTAGTATTAACTTATGCATGAATTTCTGACTGAAATCTTGTTATTGTAATTGATTATAGAGTGAATCATAAATTGGCTAGAGAACATAGTGTTGAGTGAATATGTTTTCATTTAAAAAAAGACAATGATGTAAAGTATCCAAGATGTGGTAGAATTTGACAAAAGAAAATAATAGATGCAAAGACACCAAATAAAGGACCAGTTTAGACAAAATTATTTTTATGCATTAAAATAGGGAAACCTATAAGAATGCTTCTGAGGCAGCATGCTGGATTTCTTTGACAAGTCCAATCGGTTAAAAATAGCAACTCTGTGACTGCTGAACTTGCACTTATAATCATTATTTAATACTCCCATCTAGCAGAAAATCATTGTCTTTATTGTCCAAAAGCAACACAAAAAAGAAATGTCTTAGTTTTCTTTCTTCTTGATACAGTTTAGCTATTTTTCCTCTAGCCTGAGGTCTTTGGGGGCCTTGTCTGTTAACACTTTGTATTTATGTGTTTATATAACATTTTGGCAAAAGTCAGTGTTTATAGGCATAAATCCTACAAGAATAGGACTCATGTCTGTCTTCTTTACTTTCTTATCTCCAGCAAAGACTGTGTACATGTTCCTTGGAACATAATAGGCTCTGTACGCATTTCTTTCATAAATGGTCGAATGAGTACCCATGGTAATAATTTTGTTTACAATAAGCCACATCATTCCAGAACTGTGAACCAGGAATCACAAATATCTCTCATTAAAGGAGTTAATTGAGAATTAATTTAGTATTACAAGGGAATAAATAGAGTTTCAAACTTCCAGTGAATTCCTGGCAAAGCTAAGTAGAGAAGTTCTTACTGGATGAGATTGAAGAATATGTCTTGTTTCTAGAAACAATCTATGATTATGCAGTATTTACTTGATATAATCATTATGATATGTTTTCTTATAGAATAGGAGGAAATACAAATATAATTTCACAATAAAGCTCTATAGTACAGCTTACTAATAGCACATGTATTTTTTCCTTCAGATAAAATGATATACCTGAAAATATTAGTTGAGATTTAGCTATCGTAATTATTGTATAAAGTGTTCATTAAAAATAGGTCTTAAAAGTTTATAATGAATCTTATGTTTGTATTATAATAAAACTGTCTTTAAAAAGCTAATTCATTTTTATAACATTCTCTTATTAAATATATATTGAAAGAAATAATGCAACTAAGACCCATGTTCCCATCATCCAGCTTATTGACTGTTTTATTAACAAATGTGAATACATATTTCTGTTTAAGATGAGAAGTGTCCAGAGTTAAAGCAGAAAATGGAAACATTGCTGTCAGAGGCCGTTCAACTAATTAAAAGTCTAGAAACTGACCGGGCAGAAGCTGAAGAAGCTTTAAAACGACAAAGATCAAGAAAGAACATGATTAACATGAAAATTGACTCTTGGTCAGTCTGGAAACTTCAAGAACTCCCATTGGCTGTGCAGAAAGGTAATAATAGGGATTTTTCATATTACTTACTCTGTTGGAGAGGCACAGATAATTAATTACAGGTCTGTATATTTTAAATTTTCCTAGTGCTGTGGCTCGTGCCTGTAATCTCATACTTTGGGAGGCTGGGGTGGGTGGATCACTTGATCCCAGGAGTTTGAGACCAGCCTAAGAAACGTGGCGAAACCACGTCTCTACAAAAAATACAAACACTAGCCAGGCATGGTGGTGCTTGCCTGTAGTCTCAGCTACCTAGGAGGCTGAGGTGGGAGGATTGATTGAGCCCAGGAGATTGAGGCTGCAGTGAGCCCTGGGTAACCCGGTGAGATTCAGTCTCAAAAATAAGTAAATAAATATTACGTGTTTAGAGTGACCATATTATTTTGCATATAAACCAGCACTTTTGAAAGATGCTATTGAAGATAATGCTGGGTTCACAGATGTAAACTGTGAGTCTGCACTGGGCAAACCTGGACCTGATGTCCTTTGGGTCTGTTAGAAATCTAATGACATTTATGGTACCCACAGAGCACGCAAACATTTGGCATATTTCCTATAATGACTACAGTATTTGAATTTCTAGAAATTTAGGAATTTAAAGTGATTGCCAGTTGGTGTTATCAGCCACATTTTTATGTCTAGGAAAATTGAAAGAGTTTTAAGTGATATTTTGGGCACTAAATGTGTATGCTTTTGAGACTGTAATAGTAAATTTGTTTTGGTAACTTCTAGCAGATATCAAAACCTAAAATGTTTCCAAGAATCATGCAAGTAACAAATGTTTAAGAAGGAAATTCTTTTAGCTCACAGAGTGAGGGACCTATGGTGAAGGATTAAAGAATCTAAAGGTACTGGATTTTTTTGTTCTACAAACACTGTGCCTATGAAAACATGCCTGACTACCTGATTCTGCCTGAAACTGGAAGATTTTTACTCTCTCATGGGATAAAAATTTTAAGTTAGGATGCACATGTTTTGTAAGAGCTTTTTATTAATATTATGGTGCACATGTATGATCTATCATTTAAACCAAGAAATATTTGAGAAAAAAGGACATTATTACCCAGACCAATAGCTGTTAATTCAAATTATATCATAGCATACTCATATTTAGACCTTTGCTATAATTTTATGCCTTCTAAAGCTGTAGTTACCAAAGTAGGGCGTACAAATTCCAGAGAGCTGCAAGAAAAGATTAGAACTTTTATTTATATTTTCAAATTTTATCATTTTTGAAATTATCTCTTTGAATAGAATTTATAGTGTGTATGCTGTACTAATATGATAGATTAATTTATAAATGTGTGTGTGTGTGTGTGTGTGTGTGTGCACTCGCGCTTTAGAGGCAATGAGGTTCCAATAGGTTCAGAAAAGACACCCTGGGAAATTCTGGATCCCAGTAGATTCTTATTCTTGACAGACTCTATTCACATCCACAGGAGTCATCTACAATTTTCCTAATTGTTTGGGAGGTTCTTCCTTAGTAGTAGTAGTAGAAAAAGTGTGGAGGAAAGTTTTATTTAATTTTTGCTGATCAATTTATGTATAATCTCATATACACTTTGTAATAGTGCTTAGATACTGTAGTTTTAGGAGTTCTAATTTAGGAGTTCTTGAAACAAATTTAAATTGAGATACATGTGTGCACATTATAGATACTTAATAAATGTGTTTTGAAGTATGGAATAAATACTTGTCATGGGTGACAACTTATTATTGGATTGCCATTTAATTAATATAAGATCTACTTAGAAAACAGATTTATGTTCATCTGCTTTATTTTACAAAAGTAGCCACCATATGCAATGACATTTAAATTCATTATTGTTATGTGTTCTTTAAAGTTAACAGCTTTCTCTTTGAAACATATTCCTTATAGGTAATGTGTTCTCAAGAATCTTTTGCCTTTATATTATTTATGTAGAATATAATCTCTAAATTTTATGAATTTGTTTACAAAGTATAAAGTCATATATTTTTATAGTCTTTAGGTTCCCAAAGTATCTAGCATATAAGACAGGAAAAAAATTTAATCTCCTTAACAAACTTAATGTTAAGTATGATATTTGTTATAAATTTAGATACTTTTCAAAAATAAAATTAAGAAAACTCACATTTTTCTAGATATTTTCTGGTTATTTTCCAGATTCATCTTTTCTCCCAACTCCCCAATCCCACTTATATCTTTTGTTTTGTAGCCTACAAGGCTGATCCATAGCAGACTGCATCAAAGATCTCATTTGCATTCTATCTTCCTGTTGGATTCAACCAATGAGAATCAGTGGCAAGAGACCATGGGGAGATAATGGAGATGGGTGAGGCAGGGGTATTTATAGCATTGACTGCCCCACTCTCCATCTGATAACTTTAAGCTGACTTCATGCATCTCCTAAAAATGACAGCCCTTGGCATCCAACATGTAGCCAATTATCTAGCAAATACTTTTTGTTTTCCCTATCAAAAAAAAGATAACTAGAAATAAGTTTACTGTCATGAATTTGGCAGTATGTGATCCTACAAATTATAAAGTTGGGTATGCATAGCAGTGTTACTTATATTATACCCAAATATTATCTGAAGACACAAGTAAACTTGTGAATCAGACTCCTTTGGCATTCCCATTGTACCTGCTTCTATATATTCCCTGTCTTTCCTGTAATCTACACTATGGCTCCATGGGTACTTCCCTATAACCATAGCGGACAGCATGAAAAATCTTGTTTGTGTTCTATCTTCCTGTGGGTTCAACCAATGAGAATCAATGGCAAGAGACCATGGGGAGATAATGGAGATGGGTGAGGCAGGGGTATTTATAGCACTGACTGCCCCACTCTTCATTTGATGACTTTAAGCTGACTGTATGCCTCTCCTAAGAATGACAGCCCTTGGCATCCAACATGTAACCAATTATCTAGCAAATGCTTTTTGTTTTCCCTATCAAAAAAGATAACTGGAAATAAGTTTATGAAACTTATTTTCATGAAAGAGGAAAAAAAATCACAGCCCTGGTTTCTGAATGAATTTGAATGGTATGTAATCATAATTTAGAGAATTGCTGCATTCCAGTCCCATGATGGGAAGGGTAAAGCTAATCACCCCAATGGGCAGAACTTTAAGTACTCTGAAGAAGGAGAAATGGCTCAAGGAACATATGGTAAGTGGCAAAATGGAAGGCAGAGTGTCCGGGACTTTGAAAATAAATGAATGTGAGATTGGTAAAAGGAAGTCTGGGAAGGTAAGAGATGACCTTCAGAAAGGACAGAGTACAAAGATAATTATGTCCCATATAAATGTTCACCAGACTGCCTCTGCTATGGACGAAGGTCTCAGTAATGAATGGAATGTTAAATCTTCCAATTTGTTTTGAATTGTTTTGTCTTGTTAATTATTCGGTTATTACTACAATCATGCTTTGTAACAACCACCTTGGAACTCAGTGGCTTACAGCAATAAGCATTTTCTTCTTTGCTGTTGGATTTGTGAGTTGGCTAGGGAGGCTTCTTCAGGCTGCAGATCCAATGGCCCTGGCTCAAGGCTGTATGTGGGGTTCAGGTTAGCTTCATGTGTCTCTCATCCTCTTTGGCTAGCAGCTTCCCAGAGGTATGGTTTTCATGTGGCAAATGGCAATACAAAAGGGTGAATAGAAGCATAGGATGCCGCTCAAAGTGTTAGGTTGGAACTGGCATACCTTTACTTCTCACATTCATTGGGATATACAATTCAAGTTGAGATTTGGGTAGGTAAACAGCCAAAATAAGTTCCACATTCAAACCAAGAATCTATATGAAAAGAAATTATCTCTATCGAAAATGAGAGGGTAGTGAACTATATATCTGTCATATCTTTTTCTTATAACTATTTCTGATATTGAATTCTTTCGGTGGCTTCAACATATTTCATAGTAATCTCATCTTCAACTATTAATTATATTTTATAGACGTCCAATAAGCCTTTGATTACTTTTTGCCTCTACTAGAATCCTAGGAGTTTCACTGGTTCTAAATCAGTTATACTAATTTCTTAGCTGAATTTTGACCTCTAAATTTTCTTAAGTTTCAAGTTAGAGGGTTTTAGTTCCTTCAAGTCATTATTTTTCTACTCAGGTGATTTTCTGAGATTTTTATCCATGCCAAGCTGTTTAAGCCCAAAGTTGTCAGCAAATTTTAATAGGTAAATTAATTTATTTCCTAGTTTTTTGATCCATATTAGTTTGTTTTCATGCTGATAATAGAGATATACCTGAGACTGGAATGAAAAGAGGTTTAATTGGACTTATATTTCCACATGGCTGGGGAGGCCTCAGACCCTGGGAGGCAAAAGGCACTTCTTACATGGTGGTAGTAAGAGGAAAATGTGGAAGAAGCAAAAGCGGAAAACCCTGATAAACCTATCAGATCTCATGAGACTTACTCACTAACATGAGAATAGCATGAGAAAGACCAGACCCCATGATTCGATTACTTCCACCTGGGTCCCTTCCACAACATGTCAGAATTCTGGGAGATACATTTCAAGTTGAGATTTGGGTGGAGACATAGCCAAACCGTATCATTCTGCCCCTGGCCCCTCCAAATCTCATGTCCTCACATTTCAAAACCAATTATACATTCCCAACAATTCCCCAAAGACTTAACTCATTTCAGCATTAACCCAAATGTCCATAATCCCAAGTCTCATCTGAGACAAGGCAAGTCTCTTCTGTCTATGAGCCTGTAAAATGAAAAGCGAGTTAGTTACTTCCTAGGTACAATGGAGGTACAGGTATTGGGTAAATATACCTGTTCCAAATGTGAGAGATTTGCCAAAACAAAGGGGTTACAGGGCCCATGAAAGTCCGAAATCCAACAAGGTGGTCAATTTTTTAGGACTCCAAAATTATTTCTTTTGACTCCAGTTCTCACATCCAGGTCACGCAGATGCAAGAGGTGGGTTCCCATGGTATTGGGTGGCTCTATCCCTGTGGCTATGCAGGGTGCAGCTTCCTTCCTGACTGCTTTCATGGGCTAGTGTTGAGTGTCTGTGGCTTTTCCAGGCATACCTTGCAAACTGTCAGTTGATCTACCATTCTGGGCTCTGGAGGATGATGGACCTCTTCTCACAGCTCCACTGGGCAGTTCCCCATTAGGGACTCTACTGGGGGCTCCAACCCCACATTTCCCTTCCTCAGTGCCCTAGCAGAGGTTCTCTATGAGGGCTCCACCTTTGCAGCAAAGTTTTGCCAAGGCATCCAGGGGTTTCCATACATCTTCTGAAATCTGGGGGTGGTTCTCAAACCTCATTTCTTGATATCCGTGCACCCGCTGGCTCAATACCATGTGGAAGCTGCTAAGACTTGGGGCTTCCACCCTCTGAAGCCACAGCCTTAGCTCTACGTTGGCCCCTTTCAGCCATGGCTGGAGTGGCTGGGACACAGGGCACCAAGTTCCTAGTTTGCACACAGCATGGGGACCCTGGGCCTGGCCCATGAAACCACTTTTTCTTCCTGTGCCTCCAGGGCTGTGATTGGAGGGGCTGCCGTGAATGTCTCTGACATGGGTGGAGACATTTTCCCATGGTCTTGGGGATTAATACTAGGCTTCTTGCTACTTATGCAAATTTCTGCTGTGGTCTTGAATTTCTCCTTAAAAAATGGGTTTTTCTTTTCTACTGAATTGTCAAGCTGCAAATTTTCTGAACTTTTATGCTCTGTTTCCCTTTTAAAATGGATTGCTTTTAAAAGCACCCAATGTCACCTCTTGAATGATTTGCTGCTTGGAAATTTCTTCTGCCAGATACCTTACATCATCTCTCTCAAGTTCAAAGTTCCATACATCTCCAGGGCAGGGGCAAAATGCCTCCAGTCTCTTTGCCAAAACATAACAGAAGTCACCTTTGCTCATGTTCCCAACACGTTCCTTATCTCTGTCTGGGACCACCTCAGCCTGGACCTTATTGTTTGTATCACTATCAGCATTTTTGTCAAAGCCACTCAATAAGTCTGTAGGAGGTCCCAAACTTTCCCCTCATTTTTCTATTTTCTTCTGAGCTGTCCAAACTGTTCCAATCTCTGCCTGTTACCCAGTTCCAAAGTTGATTCCACATTTTTGGATATCTTTTCAGCAACACCAACTCCTGGTACCAATTTACTGTATTAGTTCATTTTCATGCTGCTGATAAAGACATACCTGAGACTGGGGGGTAGAAAAAGGGTTTAATGGAGTTACAGTTCTACATGGCTGGAGAAGCCTCAGAATTATGGTGGGAGGCAAAAGTTACTTCTTACATGATGACAGCAAGAGAAGTATGAGGAAGAAGCAATAGCAGAAACACCTGATAAACCCATCAGATCCTGTGAGACTTACTCACTGTCATGAGAATAGTATGAGAAAGGCCAGACCCCCCCCAGATTCTTTTACCTCCCCCTGGATCCCTCCCACAACATGTCAGAATTCTGGGGGATACAATTCAAGTTGAGATTTGGGTGGGGACACAGCCAAAACATATCAAGGTCTCTTCCATTTCTTTGTTGCTTCTTGAGTCAATTTTAGTAATTTATATCTTCTGAAGAATTTGTCCATTTCATTGTAGTTATCTAGTTTGCTGGCCTAAATTTTTTTCATGAAATTCTCTTATATTTAATTTCTGTAATAGTGGTAGTGATGGTATCTTTTCCATTTCTAATTTTGGTAATTTGTGTCTTGTCTCTTTATTTCTTGGTCATTCCAGCTAAAGAGTTGTCAATTTTGTTGATCTCTTTAAAAAGTCCACTTTTGCCTTTATTGGTTTCTGTACTGTGTTTCAGCTTTTATATCATTGATTTTTTTCCTCTGATTTCCCCTATCTTATTTGCTTTGGGAATAATTTAAACCCACTCTATTTCTCTTTTTATAAGTTAGAAGCTTTGATTATTTACTCGATGCCTTTTTTTCTGGAATTATCAGTTAAAAGCTGTAAATTTTCTTCTCAGAACTTCATTAGTTGCATTTTGTAAGTGTTCATATGTTGTGAGTTCATTTTTATTTAGTTCAAAAAATTTTTTAAAAAATCTCTGTGATTTCGTATGAAACCTATTATTTAATTAGAAGTTGCAGGTTAATTTGCATTTATTTTGAAATTTTCATAACTATTTCAAGTTTCTTTCTGTCATGTCTAATTGTGCTAAGAAATTTATTTTTATTTTTATTTAATTAGGTATTTGGGGAACAGGTGGTGTTTGGTTATATGAATAATAAGTTCTTTAGTGGTGATTTCTGAGATTTCAGTGCACTCATCACCTGAGCAATGTACACTGAACCCAATGTGTAGTCCTTTGCCACCCCATAACTTTGCCACCCTACAACCTTTCCTCCAAGTCCCCAAAGTCCAGTGTATTATTCTTATGCCTTTGAGTCCTCATATCTTAGCTCCCACTTATGAGTGAGAACATACAATGTTTGGTTTTCCATTCCTGGGTTACTTCACTTAGAATTGACTCATAGTCTCCAATTTCATCTAGGTTGCTGTGAATACCATTATTTTATTCCTTTTTATGGATGAATAACATTCCATGGCATATATATATATACCATATTTTCTTTATTCACTTGGTAATTGATGGGCATTGGGCTGGTTCCATGTTTTGCATTTTATAGCAAATTGTGCTGCTGTAAACATGCATGTACAAGTATCTTTTTTGTATACTTCTTTTCCTCTGGGTAGATACCTAGTAATGGGATTGCTGGATCAAATGGCAGATCTACTTTTAGTTCTTCAAGGAATCTCCACACTGTTTTCCATAGTGACTGGATTAGTTTACATTCCCACCAACAGTGTAAAAGTGTTCCCTTTTTATTGCATCCATGCCAACATCTATAATTTTTTTTCATTTGTTGACTATGGCCATACTTGCAGGAGTGAGGTGGTATCACATTGTGGCTTTTGTTTACATTTCCCTGATAATTAGTGATGTTGAACATTTTTCCATATGCTTCTTGGCCATTTGTATATCTTTTTTGAGAATTGTCTACTCGTGTCCTTAGCACATTTGTTGATGGATTTTTTTTTTTCTGGCTGATTTGTTTCAGTTCTTTGTAGATTTGGGATATTAGTCCTTTGTTGGATATACAGTTTGTGAAAGTTTTCTTTCTCTCTGTGGGTGGTCTGTTAACTTGGCTGAGTATTTCTTTTCCTGAGCAGAAGCTTATTAGTTTAATTAAGTCCCATCTATTTAAATTTATTTTTGTTGTGTTTGCTTTTGGGTACTTGGTCACAAAGTCTTTGCCTAAGCCATTGTCTACAAGAGTTTTTCCAGTGTTATCTTCTAGAATCTTTATGGTTTCAAGTCTTACATTTAAGTCTTTGATCTATCTTGAGTTGATTTTTGTATGAAGTGAGAGATGAGGATCTAGTTTCATTCTTCTACATGTGGCTTGCCACTTATCCTAGCACCATTTGTTGAATAAGGTGTCCTTTCCCACTTTATGTTGTTTTGTTTGCTTTGTTGAAGATCAGTTGGCTGTATTTGGCTTTATTTCTGGGTTCTCTATTCTGTTCCATTGGTCTATGTACCTGTTTTCATACCAATACCATGCTGTTTCAGCATTATACTGAACAGAGAAAAGTTGAATAGGAGAGAAGTTGAGAATAGGAGCAAGACAAGGATGCCCACTTTCACTTCTATTCAACATGGTACTGGAAGTCCTAGCCAGAGCAGTCAGACAAGAGAAAGAAATAAAGGACATCCAAATGGGAAAAGAGGAAGTCAAACTTTTGCTGTTTTCTGATGACATGATCCTTTACCTAGAAAACCTTAAAGACTCATCCATAAAGCTCCTAGAACTGGCAAATTAATTCAGCAGAGTTTCAGGATAATAATTTTGTGTACAAAATTAATGTACACAAATCAGTAGCTCTGCTCTACACCAACAGTGCCCAAACTGGCAATCAAATCAGGAACTCAACCTCTTTCACAATAGCTGAAGAAAAAAAAAAAGCTTAGGAATATACCTGACTAAGGATGTGAAAGACCTCTACAAGGAAAACTACATAACACTGCAGAAGGAAATCATAGACAACGCAAACAAATGGAAGCGCTCCCACGCTCATGGATGAGTAGAATCAATATTGTGAAAATGACCATACAGCCAATGCTATCTACAAATTCAATACAATTCCCATCAAAATACTGCCATCATTCTTCACAGAACTAGAAAAAAGCAATCCTAAAATTCATATGGAACCAAAAAAGAGTCTGCATAGCCAAAGCAAGAATAAGCAAAAAGAACAAATCTGGAGGCATCAAATTACCCAACGTCAAATTATATTATAAGGTCATAGGAACATTTTCTAAATGTTTCATTAATATTTAAATTATTTGTAGTTTATAAATTTTCTAAAATTTTATCTGTCCAGGAGAATGTTCTGTTTAGTTCTAATTAATATGTATTCTCCTGTTGTTGGGTAGTCCCTCTATAAATATCAGGTCAATTTGGTTGATAGTGGTGTTCAAGTGTTTTATCTCCTTAAGAATTTTTTGGCTAGTTGTTTACTGACTTGTTGAGAACAGGGTGTTGATTTTAACTATTAATTCAGAAAATAAACCAATAATATCAAAGTTATTTCAATTGTCAGATTTACTCATGTAGTTTAATTTTTCAAATCATTTAAAATACACTGACAAGTTGTTAAGAACATAAGAAATGCAGCATGGCCAACTGCATTTCTTATGTTCTTGACAACTTGTCAGTGTATTTTAAATGATTTGAAATTTAAAGTTTGGGATGGAAATTTCTGGAAATAAATAGACATCAGTGTCAGATATAGCCCTGGGGGAATCCTTAAAATCCTTGAGTCACAATTTTGATGTAGGTGTAGGGTACAGGATACTGGAAATAAAGCTTAAGTCTCACCCAAAGTGACAAGTCTAATTAGAGATCAGGACATAAAAATGAGAATCCAAAGGTCTTAATGTCAGCCTAAGAGTGAAACATGAATTAATCTGTGGCTCAGATTGAACAGCCGAGAAACTTGCTTCTTTCACTTATACAATGTAGGAAAACAATGCTTCCTGAGCATTTGTAATGTACTAATCTCAAATAGATTTGTGACCCCTCAATTCCTACTGTCTGTATGCTTAAAAATTGTTAAGTGGAGAATTTCATTTAAATGTTCTGTAGGTTAGTATTAAAGTCATGCAACTGATAAGATCAAAGGCAAATTTGCTCTGCAAGACTAAAATTTCAACCCAGATGTGAAAAATTTATCTCAGATAAAGTTCCAAGAAGAGAAGTTGCTCAATATTAAATATCATAAAACACACAAAGATCCAGGTTCAATGAGTATGAATCAGTAGAAACAGATCACAGAATTTTACTCAAAATGTGTCAGATGTAGGATTATTTCTGAGATTATAAAATAAGTATTTGATATATTTCAAGAAAGAAAAAGAGAAGTTTAAAAAAAGCAAGGACAAGAAACTTTTTTGAAGAAAGCAAAATATACAAATGAAAAATATATTACTTAATTTAATAATTGGTTACATTGTTTATGAGACTCAAAGAGAAGTAATAGTTAACTGTAAAATTTGAAGAAATTTTAATATCATAAAAATGGCCATACTGTCCAAAGGAATTTATAGATTCAATTCTATCCCTATTAGCTACCACTGACTTTCTTCACAGAATTAGAAAAAAGTACTTTAAATTTCATATGGAACCAAAAAGAACCCATATAGTCAAGACAATCCTAAGTAGAAAGAACAAAGCTGGAGGCATCACGCTACCTGACTTCAAACTATACTACAAGGCTATAACAACAAAAACAGCATGGTACTGCTACCAAAACATATATATAGACCAATAGAACAGAACAGAGGCCTCAGAAATAATGCCAAACATCTCTAACCATCCGATTTTGACAAACCTGACAAAAACAAACAATAGGGAAAGGATTCCTTATTTAATAAATGATGCTGGGAAAACTGGCTAGCTATATGCAGAAAACTGAAACTGGACCCCTTCCTTACTCCTGATACAAAAATTAAGTCAAGATGGATTAAAGACTTAAACATAAGACCTAAAACCATAAAAACCCTAAAAGAAAATCTAGGCAATACTGTTAAGGACATAGGCATGAACAAAGACTTCATGACTAAAACAACAAAAGCAATGGCAACAAAAGCCAAAATTGACAAATGGGATCTAATTAAACTAAAGAGCTTCTGCACAGAAAAAGAAATTATCATCAGGGTGAACAGGTAACCTACAGAATGGAAGAAATTTTTTGCAATATATCCAGCTGACAAAGGGCTACTATCTAGAATCTACAAAAAACTTAAACAAATTAACAAGAAAAAAACAACTCCATCAAAATGTGGGCAGAGGATATGAACAGACACTTCTCAAAAGAAGACATTTATGTGGCCAAAAAGCATATGAAAAAAAGCTTATCATCACTGGTCATTAGAGAAATGCAAATCAAACCCACAATGAAATACCATCTAATGCCAGTTAAAATGGTGATCATTAAAAAGTCAGGAAACAACAGATACTGGAGAGAATGTGGAGAAATAGGAACACTTTTACACTGTTGGTGGGAGTGTAAATTAGTTTAACCATTGTGGAAGACAGTTTGGTGATTCCTCAGGGATCTAGAACTAAAAATGTCATTTGACCCAGCAATCCCATTACTGGGTATATACCCAAAGGATTATAAATCATTCTACTATAAAGACACATGCACATATATGTTTATTGCAGCACTGTTCACAATAGCAAAGACTTGGAACCAAAGCAAATGCCCATCAATGATAAACTGGATAAAGAAAATGTGGCACATATACATCATGGAATACTATACAGCCATAAAAAGGATGAGTTCATGTCCTTTGCAGAAACATGGATGAAGCTGGAAAGTATCATTCTCAGCAAACTAACACAAGAACAGAAAACCAAACACTGTATATTTTCATTCATACATGGGAGTTAAACAATGAGAACACATGGACATAGGGAGGGGAACATCACACACCAGGGCCAGGGGGCGGGTGTGTAGGAGAGGGATAGCATTAGGAAAAATGCTATGTAGATGAAGGGTTGATGGGTGCAGCAAACCACCGTGGCACATGTATACCTGTATAACAAACTTGCACGTTCTGCACATGTATCCCAGAACTTAAAGTATAATAAATAAATAATAAATTGCATAGAATGCATCACAGCAAGACAAGGAGAAGAAAAATACAAATAAAATATTTAAAAGTATGGCATATAGAATGAGAGGCCATCATGAATATTTAATAGAAGATCCTCATGGAAGTAATAATGGCAATATTTAACAAGGTAATGTCAGACTCTTTAGAACAAAAGTCTTACTGTCTAGTTGGTGAGAGTAAAAAACAAAAAAGATGTTATCAAAATTGCATGTATCAATAAAATAAAAAATATTTAAAAGTATGTCATTAAAAATTATTAAAATTATTGTTACATGTATGGGAAAATCCAAATAATTAAAGAGAGATCAGTAGCTTTTGCTACATCAAAAAAAGGGACTTAATTATCAAAGTATGTGAGTTTAGAAGTTAGGAAAAAGCAAAAAAAAAAACCACAAACCCATTTGGGTGTGGTGACTCTTGCCTGCCTTTTTTTTTTTTTTTTTGAGACAGTCTCACTCTGTCGCCAGGCGCCAGGCTGGAGTGCAGTGGCACAATCTCGGCTCACTGCAACCTCTGCCTCCCAGGTTCAAGCAATTCTCCTGCCTCAGCCTCCCGAGTAGCTGGGACTACAGGCGCACGCCACCACGCCCAGCTAATTTTTGTATTTTTAGTAGAGACGGGGTTTCACCATGTTGGCCAGGACGGTCTCGATCTCTTGACCTCGTGATCCGCCCGCCTCGGCCTCCCAAAGTGCTGGGATTACAGGCTTGAGCCACCGCGCCTGGCCTTGCCTGCCTTTAATCCCAGAGAGGTAGGTGGATCATGAAGTCAAGAGATCAAAACCATCCTGGCCAACATGGTGAAACCTCATCTCTACTAGTGAAAAATACAAAAATTAGCTGGGTGTGGTGGCACACACCTGTAGTACCAGCTACTCAGGAGGCTGAGGCATGAGAATCACTTGAACCCAGGAAGCAGAGGTTGCAGTGAGCTGAGATCACGCCACTGCACTCCATCCTGGGCAACAGAGCAAGATTCCATCTCAAAAAAATTAAAATAAAATAAAAAAGGAAAAAGGAGAAATCCAATAACAAAATAGTAAAATAAAAAATATATATATAATGCAGAAGAGATGTAAAGCTAAAGTTAGCTCACTAGAAAGAGCATAATGTAAAATGAATGGCAAAATTAATAAAAAACAGTGAGAATGTATAAATGATTCAGATCAGTAATGAAAATACATAGGGATGTAGCAGTGATTGATAGTGATGACAACATTAAGAACAAATTTCTAAAAAAAAAAAAAAAAAAAGAAAGAAAAAAAAAGAACAAATTTCTTTGAATATCATTGAAAGTTTGACAAACTAAAGAACTTTACAAAGAAAAATGGGTTGCTGAATAAATAGATAACCAAAATATGTATATAGTCATTAAAGGAATGATTTTCACCCAATAACTAAAAATCCTTCCCCCACAAAATAAATAAATATATATATAGGGCCATGGGGCTTAATATGCAATTTCAAATTTCCACAATATCTGAGAGAAAAGAAATCAAAAGAAACTACAGCTGATATAAGAAGCATTGTAAATTATAAATCATAGTACAAATATAGAAAATTACAGGCCAAAATTGCAAGTATAAATGCAAAAAATCCCAAGACATCAAATTCTATCAAAATATTTATTTTAAAAAGATTAAAAAGAAAATAAACTAGCCCACTTAGTTTTATTCCAATAATGCAACATTCAGTTAATGCTAGAAACTTAATATAATGAGAAAATCTTTTAATGTAATTTTTCTAAAATTTTCCTGGTCTGTTCATTGGGATTTAATCAAATTTATATATTAATACAAGGAAATTCCTTATATTAATATATATTTTTATACAGAAAAAAATAATATGTATTCATTTATTCAAATTCACTTTTGTGTTGTTTCATAGCATTCTGTCATTTTCTTTTTTTTTTTTTAGACACTTTCTTTTTTTTTTATTATGAGCTGGCATTCTGTCATTTTCTCCCTAAAGACCTTGCCCAGTTCATGTTAGGTTTATTGCTAGATTTATGTAGTTTACTTTATCTTTTAGTTTTGCTATTGTAAGATGTTCTGTTTTCAACATATTCTATATGTAGGTAAGCATTTTTTTGTATTTCTTTTACATAAACTGTCATATTTGTGATAATTTTCATTTCACTATTTCATGTGTTTTTCTATTTAATACTATCAATAAGAAAATAATAATCACTTTCACCTTTTCGTTCTGATATTTATAAGACTTACTTCATCGTTTTTCTTCTAGGTGGTTTTGGAAGGCCTCTAGTGTTGCAGTTCTCATTTTGAAGCAATTACATAGAGTACTTTATAGAATGATGAGAATATATATTAATCACACAACATACACGGGATTTGTACTTAAAATAACTATTATCTTATGAAACATATGTTTTAATCCTTTTGATGAATTAAGAAAGCAATATGTTTTATATTATCTTTTATTTTAGAAGTAGTAAGAGTCACAGATAAGGAATTTCTAAAGTTAAAATGTTTTATATGTATGTATTATCAAATATTTCCTTTAATCAGGTTTTCTTTCGTTCTTATCCTTCTATATCTAGAACATGAGGCCTATTTGAGAGATGTTATAGAATTACAATGGCATCTTGAAGATAAAGCTAATCAACTGGAACAGTTTGAAAAACAAAAGACAGAGTTAGAAGAAGCAAATGCAAAGATTCAAGCAGACATAGACTACATGAATGAACATGGCCCTTTACTGGACTCTAAGCGGAATCAGGAACTTCAAGATCTGAAAAGCCGTTATAAAAAGAAAAAGGAGGTAAATGAATAAATGAATGCATGAGCATTTCATAAATTATTACTTAAAACTATTATGCAAAAGTTTTTCAACCATAAGAAATTAACACAGCTTTAAAGGTTTCATTTTTTTCTGAAAATTGACCCACTCTTTATCTCAACACATTACCAACTATTGGTATGCATTTTAACTATGTCTTCTTCTCTCACCATTATATTTAAGATTATTAAGCATATTTAGTCAACCTGCTAGTAAAATTTCGGTGATTTAAAATAGCCAGGTAAGGCTGGGCATGGCGGCTCATCCTTTCCCAGCACTTTGGGAAGCTGAGGTGGGCAAATCGCTTGAGCCAAGGAGCTTGAGATCAGCCTGAGCAACATGGTGAAACCCCATCTCTACTAAAAGTACAAAAATTAGCCAGATATGTTGGTTTGTGCCTGTTGTCTCAGCTACTTGGTAGGCTGAGGTGGGAAGATTTCTTGATCCCTTGAGGTTGACGCTGAGGTGTGAGGATTGTGTGACCCCTGGAAGTTGAGGCTGCAGTGATCCATGATTGTGCCACTGCAATCCAGCCTGGGTGACAGAGTGAGACCCTGTCTCAAAACAAAGCAAAACAAAACAAGAACTTCAGAAAAATAAAACCTCGGGGTATTTTTTTAAAGCCATGATCAAGCTGAGCAAAAATGCAAGTAAAACTTATTAATTTCATTGTTGATGAAAATATATAAATGAAATAAAGTATTTTTAATGGTTAATTAGATGTTTATCTTATGGAATATGAAAATAATTTATTGATAATTGTCACAAAATGAATAATTTAAATTTATGTTATAATTATTTTTGAACATTTTAAAGTAAATAAAACAGGTTGTTAAATGTTTCCTGTGTTCCCCCTCAACAGTTCCATTTTCATTCCTCCTTTACCAAAAACAATCTTTATCATGAATTTCATGTGTTTATAAGCCAAATTTGTATAATTAGGTATATGTATGTGTGTTAATAAATAATACATAGTTTTTTTTTATCATACAAACAATACCATATGTTGTGCAATATTCTGCAACTTGTTTAATCTGACAATTTTTTAGTTTAATCAAGCTACTGTTGATATGTATAGATCTAGTTCATTCATTTTACTTGCCATGTTTCATCAAATAGATATTTCACAATGTAAATACTTATCATTTCATTTATCATTTCATCTTCTCTTGGCCATCTGAGTTGTTTCCAATATCTGGCAACAAAACTGCTTATTTGACTGTAAACAGTAATCCCACATGAATGTCTTCCTCTCTATCTGCATGTGAATTTTTCCTAGTGGTGTTATATACCTAGTTGGATATTTACTGGATTGTGGGTTATACAACTTTACTATTTTATTAGATAATACCAAGTTATTCTTCAGAGTGCCTATAACAATTTATATTACTGGAGTAACAGCAGTACTCAAGTCTTACTTCTTCACTGTGGGCGAGAATGCAAGTACTGTCCTTCTTGTTTAGTAATAGACCCCTATATAGTTGGATGACAATGTGTCAAGATTAAAGATATTTCTCAATTTCCCTTTTCTTATTGTATTTCTAATCAAATGTAGGTAGGAGTTATTAGCTGTGATTTTTAGGAAAGCTCTTTGAAATAGACTGACTCAGCCAGGCAGTCTATTTGGCAATTTGCCTCAGCTATCATATCTAGGTTGCTGTAAGTTAAGAAAATGCCAAATTAGCTATTTACTAAGTTTCCAGCAACCCAGATATGATAGTTGCAGCTCTAACTTCCATTTTATAGCATTAAGCAACCTTGGGGATGGAAGCCACAATTCACGATGGCTGAAGAGCAAAGAAATAGATAAATTTTTGTGAGAGAAAAGTAAACTGCAACCTTGTTTAAACAACTTACTTGGTTTATTTCTGTAACTTGCAGCCAGACTCAATCCTAACTGGTATAACTCACAATTTAGTTAACATTTTTATCATTATTCTTTAAAAATTGGTTTATATATGTTTAAATTGGTATCCCTTTGTTTTACTGTGTTTTTCCCTGATACTGAACTTGGGTATATTATAAGCAGGGGAAGTGGACTTGTTGGGCAGCTGGAAGATAAGGCTTGTAAATGGGAGGAAAGAATTCATTCTAGCAGACCAAAAAAAGAAACAAAAAAAGCAATATTTGTGTAAATCTTATCAGGGCCACAATAATGGTTAATTTAACTGCCAACTTATGGGTCCATGATGCCCAGATATTTTGTCAAACATTATTCTGGATGTTTCAATAAATGTACAGTTTTTGGATGGTATTAACATTTGAATTGATAGATTTAGAGGAAAACAGACTGTTCTTCATATTGTGGGTAGGCCTCATGCAATCAACAGAAAGCCTTAACAGAATGAAAACTGACCTTCTCTGAGCAAGAAGGAATCCTGTAAGCACACTTCTTTTCGACTGGGACAGCAACTTTCCCCTGGGTCATTAGCCTGCCAGCCTACCCTGTAGGTTTTGGACTTGTATGTCCAAAATAGTATGAGCTTTTCCCTTAAAATCAAACAATCTCTCTCCCCTACCTCTTCCTCTCTCCTGTTGGTTGTTTCTCTAGAGAAGCCTGACTAATATGGTCACCATTAATGCAATGACTGCCCTTCTTTTATTTCATCATTATTGTGCTACTCCATTGCATCTCAAATTCCTAGATCAGTGCTTCTGCTTATCTGCCTTCAAGTCAGCTGATGATCTTCTAGCTATCCCAGGGGTCAAAATGAGAGTTTGGACTTCTTGGGTTCTGTAGTGTGAGCCATAAACTCCATGAAATCATCCACTATGGGTGTACAATGCAAGGGAAAGTAATTCCCCCAAGAAAAATAATTCCCCATCATGAAATTGAGATGCTATTAAGAAAGGCTATAAATGTCATGCAGCCAAAATATGAAAACTCTCTACTATAAGGTAGAATAAAAGTGATAGTAAAAGTAAACACATTTTTCTTTGGTAAAATGAGCATAACTGACAATACTCAAAAATGAAAAGCAGAATTATGAGCACTGAGAGGCCCAAATACTTCCTCAGAGAGACATAAAAATACATACATCGAGACTGTAAAAATTATTGCCAACAAATTAGATAACCTAGATAAAATGGAATCAAGAAAAAATAGGAAATCCGAGCAAGTGTATAACAAGTAAAAAGATTGAATAAGTAATTAACTACCTCCCCCAACCAAAAAAAAAAAAAGCCCAGGACCAAGTGGATTCACTAGTGAATTACACACTCACACACAGTCACACACAAACACTCGAACTCTCAAACTCTTTCAAAAGGAAAAGAAGAGGAAGGAACACTTCCTAAATCATCTATATCAGCATGACCCAGTTACTAAAGCCAGGTAAATATATCACCATGAAATAAATTATAGACCAATATACCTTATGAATATAGATGCAAAAATTCTCAACAAAATCCTAGCAACTCAAATCTAGCAGCAGACTAAAAAGATTATACATCATGACCAAATGGCATTTATCCCAGGAATACATATGTGATACAACATATGAAAATAAATCAGTTTAATGGACCACATTAATAGAATAAAGGAAAGGCACACACACACACATGATTGTCTTAGTGATAACAAACAATGGCCGAACTCCAAAATTCTTACATGATAAAAACCCTCAACAAACTAGAAAAAGAGGAAAAATTGCTCACTGTGAATAAGGACATTTATGGAAAACTCACAGCTAATACTAAACATAATGATGAAAGACTTAAAGCTTTCCTCCAGGATCATAAACAAGAGAATAATACCCACTTTTACGACTTCTATTTGACGTTGTACAGAAAGTTCAAGCCAGAGTAGTTAGGCAAGTAAAAAAAATAAGGCATAGAAATTAGAAATAAAGAAGTCAAATTTTATTTTCAGAGGACATGATCTAATGAATAGAAAATCCCAAAGAATTCACAGAACAGACTCTTAGTGCTAAAAATCACATTTAGCAAACTTGCAGGATTCAGTTCAACACACAATGCTCAGTTCTATTTTTTTTAATTTATGTTATTTTATTATATTTTAAGTTCTGGGGTACATGTGCAGAACATCAAAGTTTGTTACATAGTTATACACATGCCATAGTAGTTTGCTGCATCCATCACCCCATCATCTACATTAGGTATTCCTCTTAATGCTATCCCTCCCCAAGCCCCCCATACCTCCAACAGACCCCGGTGTGTGACGTTCCCCTCCCTGTGTCCATGTGTTCTCATTGTTCAACTTCCACTTATGGGTGAGAACATGCAGTGTTTGGTTTTCTGTTATTGGGTTAGTTTGCTGAGAATGATGGTTTGCAACCTCTTCCATATCCCCGCAAATGACATGAACTCATCCATTTTTATGGCTGCATCATATTCCATGGTGTATATGTGCCACATTTTCTTTATCCAGTTTATCATTGATGGGCATTTGGGTTAGTTCCAAGTCTTTGCTATTGTGAACAGTGCTGCAATAAACATATGTGTGTATGTCTCTGTATAATAGAATGATTTATAATCCTTTGGGTATATACCCAGTAGTGGGATTGCTGGGTCAAATGACATTTCTAGTTCTAGATCCCTGAGGAATCACCAAACTGTCTTCCACAATGGTTGAACTAATTTACACTCCCACCAACAGTGTAAAAGCATTCCTATTTCTCTACGTGCTCTCCAGCATCTGTTGTCTCCTTACTTTTTAACGATCTCCATTCAAGCAGGTGTGAGATGGTATCTCATTGTGGTTTTCATTTGCATTTCTCTAACAACCACTGATGATGAGCTTTTTTCCATATGTTTTTTGGCTGCATAAATGTTATCTTTTGAGAAGTGTCTGTTCATATCCTTCACCCACTTTTTGATGGGGTTGTTTGTTTTTTTCTTGTAAATTTGTTTTAGTTTTTTTACAGATTCTGGATATTAGCCCTTTGTCAGATGGATAGATTTCAAAAACGTTCTCCCATTCTGTAGCTTGCCTGTTCACTCTGATAATAGTTTCTTTTGCTGTGCAGAAGCTCTTTAGTTTAATTAGGTCCCATTTGTCAATTTTGGCTTTTGTTGCCATTGCTTTTGGAGTTTTAGTCATGAAGTCCTTTTCCAAGCCTATGTCCTGAATGGTATTGCATAGATTTTCTTTTAGAGGTTTTATGGATTTAGGTCTTACATTTAAATCTTTAATCCATCTTAAAGTAATTTTTGTACAAGGTGTAAGGAATGGATCCACTTTCAGCTTTCTGCATGTGGCTAGCCAGTTTTCCCAACATCATTTATTAAATAGGGATCCTTTTTCCATTGCTTCTTTTTGTCAGGTTTGTCAAAGATCAGACGGTTGTAGATGTGTGGCATTACTTCTGAGGCCTCCATTCTGTTCCATTGGTCTATCTCTTTGTTTTGATACCACTACCATACTGTTTTAGTTATTATAGGCTTGTAGTATAGTTTGAAGTCAGGTAGCATGATGTCTCTAGCTTTGTTTTTTTGCTTAAGATTTTCTTGGCTATATGGGCTCTTTGTTGGTTCTATATGAAATTTAAGATTATTTTTCCAATTCTGTGAAGAAATTCAATGGCAGTTTGATGGGGATAGCATTGAATCTATACATTACTTTGGGCAGTATGATCATTTTCATGATATTGATTCTTCCTACCCATAAGCATGGAATGTTTTTCCATTTGTTTGTGTCTTCTCTTATTTCCTTGAGCAGTGATTTGTAGTTCTCCTCAAAGAGGTCCTTCACTTCCCTTGTAAGTTGTATTCCTGGGTATTTTATTCTTTTTGTAGCAATTGTGAATGGGAATTCACTCATGATTTGGCTCTCTGCTTGTCTGTTATTTGTGTATAGAAATGCTTTTGATTTCTGTACATTGCTTTTGTATCCTGGGATTTTGCTGAAGTTGCTTATCAGCTTAAGGAGATTTTTGGCTGAGAAGATGGGGTCTTCTAAATATATAATCATGTCGTCAGCAAATACAGACAATTTGACTTTCTCCTTTTCTAATTGTATACGCTTTCTTTCTTTCTTTCTTTTTTTTTTTTTTTTTTTTTTTTGCCTAATTGCCCTGTCTAGAACTTCCAATACTATGTTGAATAGGAGTGGTGAGAGAGTGCATCCTTGTCTTGTGCCAGTTTTCAAAGGGAATGCTTCCAGTTTTTGCCATTCAGTATAATACTGGCTGTGGGTTTGTCATAAATAGCTCTTATTATTTTGAGATACATTCCCTCAATACCTAATTTATTGAGAGTTTTTAGCATAAATGGCTGTTGAATTTTGCTGAAAGCCTTCTCAGCATCTATTGAAATAATCATGTGATTTTTGTCTTTGGTACCGTTTATGTGATGGATTACATTTATAGATTTGTGTATGTTGAATCAGGCTTGCATTCCAGGAATTAAGCCAACTTGATCATGGTAGACAAGCTTTTTGAGATGCTGTTGGATTCAGTTTGCTTGTATTTTATTGAGGATTTTCGCATCGATGTTCATCAGGGATATTGGCCTTAAATTTTCTTTTTTAGTTGTGTCTCTGCCAGCTTTTGGTATCAGGATGATGCTGACCTCATAAAATGAGTTAGGAAAGATTGCCTCTTTTTCTATTGCTTGGAATAGTTTCAGAAGGGATGGTACCAGATCATCTTTGTACCTCTGGTGTAGAATTTGGCCTCAAACCCTTCTGGTCCTGGACTCTATTTTGCTTCGTAGGCTATTGTTTTCTCAATTTCAGACCTTGTTATTGGTCTATTCAGGGATTTGACTTCTTCCTGCTTTAGTCTTGGGAGAGTGTAAGTGTCCAGGAATTTATCCATTTCTTCTAGATTTTCTGGTTAGTTTGCATAGAGGGGTTTATAGTATTCTCTAATGGTAGTTTGTATTTCTGTGGGATTGGTGATGATATCCCCTTTATCATTTTTTATTGCATCTATCTAATTGTTCTCTCTTTTCCTCTTTATTAATCTGGCTAGCAGTCTATATATGTTGTTGATCTTTTCAAAAAATCAGCTCCTGGCTCTATTGGTTTTTCGACGGGTTTTTTATGTCTCTATCTTTTTCAGTTTTGCTCTGATCTTAGTGATTTCTTGTCTTCTGCTAGCTTTTGAATTTGTTTGTTCTCGATCCTCCAGTTCTTTTAAATATGTTGTTGGGGTGTCAATTTTAGAACTTTCCTTATTTCTCTTGTGGGCATTTAGTGTGATAAATTTTCCTCTAGACACTGCTTTTAATGTATCCCAGAGATTCTGGTACGTTGTGTCTTTGTTCTCATTGGTTTCAAAGTACATCTTTATTTCTGCCTTCATTTCATTATTTATCCAATAGTCATTCAGGAGTACGTTGTTCAGGTTCAATTTTTTTTGTGTGTGCAGTTTTGAGTGAATTTCTTAATCCTGAGTTCTAATTTGATTGCACTGTGGTCTGAGAAACTGTTGGTTGTGATTCTGTTCTTTTGCATTTGCTGAGGAGTGTTTTACTTCCAATTATGTGGTCAATTTTAGAGTAGGTGCGATGTGATGCTAAGAAGAATGTATATTCTGTGGATTTGGGGGTGGAGAGTTCTGTAGATGTCTATTAGGTTCTCTTGATCCAGATCTGAGTTCAAGTCCTGGATATCCTTGTTAATTTTCTGTCTCCTTGATCTGTCTAATATTGACAGTGGAGTGTTAAAGTCTACCACTATTATTGTGTGGGAGTCTAATTTTCTTTTTGGTCTCTAAGAACTTGCTTTCTAAATCTGGGGTGCTCCTGTATTGGGTGCATATATGTTTAGAATAGTTAGCTCTTCTTGTTGCATGGATCCCTTTACCATTATGTAATGCCATTCTTTGTCTTTTTTGATCTTTGTTGGTTTAAAGTCTGTTTTATGAGAGACTAGAATTGCAACCTCTGCTTTCTTTTATGCTTTCCATTTGCTTGGTAAATATCCCTCCTTCTTTTTATTTTGAGCCTATGTGTGTCTTTGCATTTGTGAGATGGGTCTCTTGAATACAGCACACCAATGGATCTTGACCCTTTATCCAGTTTGCCGGTCTGTGTCTTTTAACTGGAGCATTTAGCCCATTTACATTTAAGATTAATATTGTTATGTGTGAATTGGATCCTGCCATTATGATGCTAGCTGGTTATTTTGCCTGTTAGTAGATGCAGTTTCTTCATAACTTCAATGGTCTTTACAATTTGGTATGTTTTTGCAGTGCAGTATTCAACATCCTTAAAGAAAATAACTTTCAACCTAGAATTTCATATCCAGCCAAACTAAGCTTCATAAGCAAAGGAGAAATAAAATCCTTTACAGACAAGCAATTGTTGAGAGATTTTGTCACCACCAGGCCTGCCTTACAAGATCTCCTGAAAGAAGCACTAAACATGGAAAGGAGCAACCAGTACTACCCACTCCAGAAATGTACCAAATGGTAAAGAGCATCAACACAATGAAGAAACTGCATGAACTAATGGGCAAAACAACCAGGTAGCATCAAAATGGCAGGATGAAATTCACACATAACAATATTAGCCTTAAATGTAAATAGGCTAAATGCCCCAATCAAAAGACACAGACTGGCAAATTGGATAAAAAGTCATGACCCATTGGTGTGCTATATTCAGGAAATCCATCTCACATGCAGAGACACACATAGGCTCAAAATAAAGGGATGGAGAAAGATTTAGCAAGCAAATTGAGAGCAAAAAAAAGTAGGAGTTGCAATCCTAGTCTCTGATAAAATAGACTTTAAACCAAGAAAGATCAAAAGAAACCAAGAAGGGCATTACATAATGGCAAAAGGATCAATGCAACAAGAAGAGCTAATAATCCTAAATATATATGCATGCAATGCAGGATCACCCAGATACATAAAGCAAGTTCTTAACAACCTACAAAGAGACTTACACTCCCACACAATAATAGTGGGAGACTTTAACACTCCACTGTCAATATTAGACAGATCAAGGAGACAGAAAATTAACAAGGATATCCAGGACTTGAACTCAGATCTGGATCAAGAGAACCTAATAGACATCTACAGAACTCTCCACCCCAAATCCACAGAATATACATTCTTCTCAGCATCACATCACACCCACTCTAAAACTGACCACATAATTGGAAGTAAAACACTCTTCAGCAAATGCAAAAGAAGAGAAATCATAATCAACAGTCTCTCAGACCACAGTGCAATCAAATTAGAACTCAGGATTAAGAAACTAACTCAGAACCACACAGCTTCATGGAAACTGAACATCTGGCTCTGGAATGTTGACTGGATAAACAATGAAATGAAGGCAGAAATAAAGATGTTCTTCGAAACAGATGAGAACAAACACAAAACATACTAGAATGTCTGGGACACATTAAAAGCAGTGTCTAAGGGAAATTTATAGCAATAAATGCCCACATGAGAAGCAAGAAAATATCTAAAATCAACACCCTATCATCAAAATCGAATGAGCTAGAGGAGTAAGATCAAAAAACAAACAAACAAACAAACAAACAAAAAAAACTCAAAACCTAGCAGAAAGCAAGACATAACTGAGATTAGAGCAAAACTGAAGGAGATAGAGACACAAAAAAACCCTTTTAAAAATCAATAAATCCAGGAGCCGATTTCTTGAAAAGATCAACAAAGTAGACCATTAGCCAGATTAATAAAAAAGAAAAGAGAAGAATCAAATAGATGTAATTAAAACAATAAAGGGGATCTCACCACCAATTCCACAGAAATGCAAACTACCATCAGAGATTACTACAAACAGCTCTATGCACATAAACCAGTAAATCTGGAAGAAATGGATAAATTCCTGGACACATGCACCCTCCCAAGACTAAACCAGGAAGAAGTTGAAACCCTAACTCTACCAACAAGGGCTGAAGTTGAGGCAGCAATTAATAGCCTACCAACCAAAACAAGTCCAGGTTCAGTCAGGTTTACAGCCGTTTTCTACCAGACATTCAAGGAGGAGCTGGTACCACTCCGTCTGAAACTATTCCAAACAATTCAAAAAGAGGGAATCCTTCCCAAATCATTTTATGAGACCAACATCATCCTCATACCAAAACCGGCAGAGACTCAACAAAAAAAGAAAACTTCAGGCCAATATCCATGATGAACATAGATGCAAAAATCTTCAATAAAATGCTGGCAAACAGATTGCAACAGCACATCAAAAACTTTTCCACCACAATCAAGTGGGCTTTATCCCAGGGATGCAAGGCTAGTTCAACATACACAAGTCTATAAATGTAATCTACCACATAAACAGAACCAAAGATAAAAACCACATGATTATCTCAATAGATGCAGAGAAGGCCTTCAACAAAATTCAATAGTGCTTTATGCTAAAAGCTCTCAATAAACTAGGTATCATTGGAACGTATCTCAGAATAATACAAGCTATTTACAACAGACCCACAGCCAATATCATACTGAATGGGCAAAAGCTGGAAACATTTCCTTTGAAATCTGGCATTAGACAAGGATGCCCTCTCTCAACACTCCTATTCAATGTAGTATTTGAAGTTCTAGCCAGAGCAACCAGGCAAGAAAAAGTAATAAAGCGTATTCAATTAGAAAAGAGGAAGTCAAATTGTCTCTATTTGCAGATGACATGATTGTATATTTAGAAGACCCCATTGTCTCAGCCCAAAATCTCCTTAAGCTGATAAGCAACTTCAGCAAAGTCTCAGGATACAAAAACCAGTGTGCAGAAATCACATACATTCCTATATGCCAATAGCAGACTGACAGAGAGCCAAATCAAGAGTGAACTCCCATTCACAATTGCTACAAAGAGAATAAAATACCTAGGAATACAACCAACAAAGGATGTAAAGGACCTCTTCAAGGAGAACTACAAACCACTGCTCAAAAAATAAGAGGGGACACAAACAGTTGGAAAAACATTCCATGTTCATGGCTAGGAAGAATCAATATTGTGAAAATGGCCATACTGCCCAAAGTAATTTATAGATTCAACGCTATCCCCCATCAAGCTACCAATGACCTTCTTCACAGAACTGGAAAAAACCACCTTAAACTTCATATGGAACCAAAGAGAGCCTGCATAGCCAAAACAATCCTAAGCAAAAAGAACAAAGCTGTAGGCATCACACTACCTGACTTTATACTACAACGCTACAGTAATCAAAACAGCATGGCACTGGTACCAAAACAGAGATATAGACCAGTGGAACAGAACAGAGGCCTCGGAGGCAATGCCACATATCTCCAACCATCTGATCTTTGACAAACCTGACAAAAACAAGCAATGGGGAAAGGATTTCCTGTTTAATAAATGGTATTGGGAAAACTGGTTAGCTATGTGCAGAAAGCAGAAACTGGACCCCTTTCTGACACCTTACACCAAGATTAACTCCAGATAGATTAAAGGCTTAAACATAAGACGTAACACCATAAAAACCCTAGAAGAAAACCTAGGCAAAACCATTTAGGACATAGGCCTAGGCAAGGACTTCATGACTAAAACACCAAAAGCAATGGCAACAAAAGCCAAAATAGACAAATGGGATCTAATTGACTTCCAGAGCTTCTGTACAGCAAAAGAAACAATCATTAGAGTGAATTGGCAACCAACAGAATGGGAAAAGAATTTTGCAATCTTCCCATCTGACAAAGGGCTAATATCCAGAATCTACAAAGAACAAAAACAGATTTACAAGCAAAAACAAACTCATTCAAAAGTGGGCAAAGGGTACACTTTTCAAATAAGACATAGATGAGGCCAAGAAACATATAAAAAAATTGCTCATCATCACTGGTCATTAGAGAAATGCAAATCAAAACTACATTGACATACCATCTCTTGCCAGTTAGAATGGTGATCATTAAAAAAATCTGGGGACAACAGATGCTGGAGAGGATGTGGAGAAATAGGAACACTCTTACACAGTTGGTGGGAGTGTAAATTAGTTCAACCATTGTGGAAGATAGTGTGGCAATTCCTCAAGGATCTAGAAATAGAAATTCCATTTGACCCAGTGATCCCATTACTGGGTATATACCCAAAGGATTATAAATAATTCTATAATAAAGACACATGCACATGTATGTTCATTGCAGCACTGTTTACAGTAGCAAAGACCTGGATCCAACCCAAATTTCCATCAATGATAGACTGGACAAGGAAAATGTGACACATATACACCATGGAATACTATGCAGCCATAAAAAAGGATGAGTTCATGTCCTTTGTAGAAACATGGATGGATCTGGAAACCATCATTTTCAGCAAACTGACACAAGAACAGAAAATCAAACACCACATGTTTTCACTCATAGTCGATGTTGAACAATGAGAACACATGGACACAGGGAGGGGAGCATCACACACTCGGGTCTGTTGGGGGGGGGGGCTAGGGGAGGGACAGCATGGGGTGGGGAGGTTGGGAGGGATACCGGGGAGAAATGCCAGAAATAGGTGATGGGGGGGACTGAGGCAGCAAGCTACCTTGCCATGTATGTACCTATGCAACAATCCTGCAAGATTTGCACATGTACCCCAGAATCTAAAGTACAATTAAAAAAATATAATTTTATCAAAAGATGCTAAAGAGGTAGTCATTATTCAACAACTGGCAATTATAACAAATAATTAAAATTTAAAAAATACTTTAAATAAATATTTCACACAAATAGCATCGATATTAATCATTAAAATGCTAAAGCTGTAGTAATAGGAACAAATCAGATAAACTTGACATCCCCGTTAGAATTTAACATCATTTTGGGGATTTTTGCTGATGTAACAGGACAATAAAATGAAATAAAAGATACACATTTAAAAATTGTGAAATAAAATTATTTCAATATTATTATAATTAAAACACCAAGTAGAAGACTGTTGTTTTCAAAATAAGTTTGTATTCACCAGAACTAAACCACCCAATGCAACATACTTTAGTAGCACAAATAAAGTTCTTCTCCAAACTCTCAATAAATAGTTAAAAATATAAACAGAAAATTCCTATAACTAACAAGAGTCATTAAATATTGATGAAGAAATTTGTAAACGTATAGACATTTAAGACTACAGTTGTGAAATCTTATTGAGGAAAACAGAGACAATTAATGTAGACACCTAATATATCCAAAGACAGGAAGGCCTATTGTAATAAAACTGTCAATCATTTCAAAATTGTTATAGAAAGAGCCATCAAATTCTGCTAAAATTTACACAACAACCTTTTGGTCTGTCAATTTAAATAATATTATTAGAAAAAAAGTAATATAAAATGCTGGAAAGAGTTTTGGAACATGGGCTTTCTTCTTTTCCACTGGTAAGAATACAAATTGTTACCCCTTATTCTGGACAGTAATTTGGCAACCAATATTTATCAAAGTTGTTAAAATATATGCTAATACCTTATGAGTCAGCAAATCCTGCTTTAACAGTACATTTGAAGAAAATATTTAAGAACATGCAGTATAACTATAGATTGTGCAATTTCCTTATATTGTTCTTCATCACAGTACTGTTTATGTTATGTGCCCCCTCATACATATGTTGTGCATATCAAACTGTGCATAATTATATGAACATGTGAATTGTGCATAATTATATGAACATTATGCACAGTTTGACATGCACAAATATGTATGAGGGACATATAGCATAAACAGTATGTGATGAGTTAAATTTACAATGAGTTAAATCATGAGTAAGTGTGATATAAGGGAATATTAAGTAAAAGTAACGTGATATAGCAATATACAAAGAGACAGAGAGAAGGAAGAGATGGAGACAGGAACATTAGTATGATGTTTGTTAATTAATAAAAAGAGTAAAAACTGAATATTTTGAAGTATTACACTAAGATATTATGTTGGTGCATACTTTTCTTTTTTTTTTTTTTTGAGACAGTCTCACTCTATCACCCAGGCTGGATGGAATGCAGTGGCCTAATCTTGGCTCACTGCAACCTCCGCCTCCTGGGTTCAAATGATTGTCCTGCCTCAGCCTCCTGAGTAGCTGAGATTACAGGCGTGCACCACCACACTGGCTAATTTTTGTATTTTTAGTAGGGAGGGGGTTTCACCATGTTGGTCAGGCTGGTCTTGAACTCCTGACCTCGTGATCCACCCACCTCGGCCTACCAAAGTGCTAGGATTACAGGCATGAGCCACCATGCCTGGCCTGGTGCATCCTTTTAATGGCAAAAACCGCAATTACTTTTGCACCAACCACAGACTAATCATTATTCTTAGTGGAAAGGAGTACAGGTGACTTTGTTTGCCATTGTTCATTTTTTTTCTGATTTTTTTTTAAAATAATAAAGTATTGAGGAATAAAAATAATTTTTTATGAGGGAAGAGATAATGATTTCATTCTGGACATGTTAACTTAGAGATTGAAATTATTTTCTTCAGTAACATTTATACATTCCCAGCATAAATGCCTATCAGGGCTGAAATTCCACTTTCCAAATAATAGGCTAAATGTGGGAAGAAAATGTTTCTAAAAACTTCTAATCTAAATCAATACTACACTAAGTTATTATTTTTAATTAACCATTAAGTGCACATATAAGCAAAAATCTTTTTATTTCTAGATAAGGGACCTGCACAGAAAAATTAATGAAGAACTTGAAGAACTTTTAGAAGTGTGTGAAAATGTCAGATTGAAGGCTCAGCATGTTAAAGAAGAAAGGGATAAAGATATTGACCAGGATGAAAAAAGCATAGAGGCCTACAGGTAAGAATTTTTCACAAACGCTAATTATAGCATTTAGAAATTAAGGGGCTTGGGGAGTGATAGCAGGGGGTGGGGGGATAGGCGGGGGTAACATTAGGAGAAATACCTGATGTAGATGATGGGGGATGGATGCAGCAAACCACCATGTCACATGTAAACCTATGTAACAAACCTGCATGATCTGCACATGTAAAAAGTGAATTGGAGGCAATGAAGTAAAGACAGCTTGATTCCAGAGAGGAGAGAGATAAGGTGACAGTTAGAGGGTTAAAAAAAAAAAAAAAAGGAATGTATATTTCTATATGGAAAATTTAGATAAAGAGAAAATTAAAATTTTAAATTATTCATACCTGCTTTATCACCGTTTATATGTAAATTAAAAAATATATATTTTTCTGATATTCTTTCAGTTTCTTTTGTATAATTTCTTTATGTTTCTGTGTGGTGTCATACAATTTTTCTTTATTCAAATTGATCAATGTTTTAGTATAAAATAATTTATAGCCATTATGGGAGTTAGAGTCAAATAAATAAAAGCAAAATCAATACAATTTACACAAAATTCTACAATTTAGATAACATTCATTTGTTAAGATGTTTATATTTCCTCACATCCAATGTATATTATCTATTTAGTTGATTAATAAATCTCTTTTATAACTCACCTGATTAGTTACATTTGATCGATTAGATGTTTTCTAGTTTTCATCATGATTTCTTCTTTGACCCATGAGTTATTAAGAAATATGTATTTTAAAAATTTCTATGTTGAATTCTAATTAATATTTATTATTGCTTTCCTGTTGAATGGTATTTTGGTGAGATAAATTTATATAGTTTCAAACCATGAAAATCATTTAGTCTTAATTTTTTGGCATGTATTCCTTGTGTAATTGAGAGTAACATTTATTCTCTACTTGTTGAGTATACTGTTGTTACTGTTTCATTAGATCAAGTTTACTAAGCATGGAGGTTAATCTTTATACCAGAGCATTAACATTATCTAGGTGTTCATTCAAAATTCAGAAAATCAGTCTCAACACAGCCCTATTTAATGAGAATTTGCACTTTTAAAAGATCCTAAGGTGATGTTTGAGAAGCATTGCTCTATTTATTAAATTTTTTGTTTTACTTTTTCTGTCAAATATTAAGAAAGATCTAAAATTGCCCACTATGGCAATATATCCATCTACATAATTATTTTTAATGTATCAGTTTTCTCTTAATGAGGCTATATTCTCAGGTGCATGTAAATTTAAAGTTGTTGTATCTTCCTGGGATACCAATTAACCTTTTTTATCCTTGTGAATTGGCCATCTTTGACTCTTGGAACATTTATGTCTTAAACTCAATTAAGGTATTAATATAGTTGTACTAGCTTTCTTTAGATTAACATTTTCAATTAATTAAATTTCAATACTTCTGAGTTTTTATATTTCAGATATATCTGTTGTAAACACCATGTAGATACATTTTTTTTTCAGCTTGAAAATATTTTAAGGTTGGGCTATTAAGTGTATTCAGGAATCACTAATATGTTTGAATATAAACTACCACATAACTTACTCTGTATGCCCCATTTGTTGTATTTTACTTTTCTTCCTTTCTTGATGTTGATTATTGTTATAATTTTATCATTTCTTGAGTTTCAATATTATAATTTTGTTTCTATTCTTTTAGTAGGAAATCCTATTAATTACCACATGCAAACTTACATTGTCAGACTCTTAAAAAACAACTGATACTGTTATCCTGCTGGACAATAAAAGGAACTAAGAAAAATTTTACTCTAGTTATTACATTTCCTCTGAATTAAATATTTATTACTGTTGCTGAATATTTCATTGTATAACTGATAAGTATATTATTATGGTTTTAAACAAAGTTATTTTTTAAATTTACCCACAAAATAACTATTTTTATGTTTGTTAGGCTTTTCATCTAGAAGTACTTTCTGGCTGAAGTAGATCCTTTAGCATAACCTTTAGTGAAGTTTTGCTGATGATAAACTTTCTGAATTTTTGTTTGAAGGATATTTTCTTTTTTCATAGAATTCTTGATTCCTAGTTGACTTTCATATATTAAATACAACATTTTATAATCTATTAATTTTCATTTTTGCCTTTAAGTAGGAAGCTGACCATTTGACTTTCAGTTTTATGCATCTAATCTATATAGTTTTTCTATTGTCTGTTTTGCCTGTTTTTAAGACCGTCTCTTTGTTTTGAATTTAATTAATTTTATTTTTCAAGGTATTCTAGGTGTTAATTTTTATTTATTCCATTGGGATCTGTTAGTCTTCTTGCTTCTATGTACTGGATTTTTCATTAATCCTGAGCATTCTCAGACATAATCTTTTCAAACATTTCCTTGGTCCCACTTTCTGTTTTTTCTTGTACTCAAAAGATATGTTAGGTTTTCTTACTGTGTACTCCATGCTTCTTAATCATTTTCTCACATTTTCTGTTTTCAAGCCTTCTGAAGAACTTCTGGTTTATGATCTATTTAAATAATTTTCTTTTGTTCTGAGTTTAATATGAAGACCATATGACTGCACCTTGCAGACCACCAACTACAAGAAATGCAATTGACAAAAGGGCTCTGTTGTTAGCAGCATCTGACATGGATTCCAATGATCTCAGCTTCTCCTTCCTGATACTCATGTTACTGACAAAGCCAGTCCCCCAGAAGATGGAATCTTTTCTTGTTTGGAGTCACAATACCAATTCACAAAACCAAAAGTGAGTGTTAAGCAGTGCAGACCATGGAATTGAGAAGTAGTAACACGGCTCACACATCAACTTCTCCACTAGTGAAGGGTGAGGGGGGGTGAAAATACAGGATTTCTTTACTGAAGAGGTTGAATATTAAAAGCAAGGGGAGGAAATATTCATGTGTTTTCCAGAAATAGGTAGTAAACTTCCCAGAGCCAGAGTGCTGCTTCATTTTTGTCCTCCTATGGCTTCTTCCAGTTGTGTCATGGGGATTGCCAATGGTCATGGTGCTGCTGGGAGTGTCATTTAACGTGGAAATGAGATTATAATGAAGCCTGAGGTCCTCTTGAAGTCCTCCTTTGGTCAGCTATCTTGGTTTAAACCTGTCTCAGCTGGTCTGGTTACAAAGGGAATGTTTTTTTCACAGGTGTTCTGTTTCTTAAAGATAGGCAGAGTTAGGGCAGGGAAGAAATTCAGCTATGTAGCTGAGTAACAAATTCCCCCTTTTCTGTATATTCACTCCTCATTGTTGAAAGGTGCTGAGGGGGTGAACGTCTGTCTTCTACAACATCCTCAATCTGAAGTTGGGCGTTGATATTGTTACAGGAATGGGGTCCTGATCCAGACCCCAAGAGAGAGTCTTGGATCTCATGCAAGAAAGAATTCAGGATGAGTCTGCAGTGCAAAGCAAAATAAAGTTTATTAAGAGAGGTAAAGTGGTGAAAGGACAGCTACTCCATAGAAAGAGTAGGACATTTCCGAAAGTAAGAGGAGGAACGTGTCCACCCTAGGTACAATGCTTTTATATGTGGGGGAGATGTGCTCTGCTATGAGGGTTTGTGATAAAGGATTAATTTTCTTAATTACTATATTTTGCAAGAATTGATATTATTTTTAAAGCAAAATTAGGAATGCCTTTGTTCACCAGATATCAGGATATATGGACACTCCCAGATCTGGATGTTTAGTAGCAAACATTATTAGTTTGTTTTCTTAATTGTAAACATCTAGAGGCTAGGAATGCCTTACTTTCTGAGAGTGCAGCCTAGCAAGGCCCAGCCTCATTTTCCTAGCCCTCAGTCAAAATGGTGTCACTCTGGCTTGAACACCTTTGAAAAGATGAGGCCTGGTTTTCTAGTGTTTCTACGATGTTAGGTTTTATGTTTAAATCTTTGATTCATCTGGAGTTAGTTTTAGTGTAAGGTGACATGTAGGGGTTCAGTTTCTGCTTTCTGCACATTGCTAGCCAGTTTTCCCAACACCATTTGTTAAACATGGAGTCCTTTCCCCATTGCTTGTTTTTGCTGAGTTTGTCAAAGATCAGATGGTTATAGATGTGTGGTGTTTCTTCTGGTGTCTCTGTTCTGTTCCATTGGTCTATGTCTCTATTTTGGTACCAGTACCATGCTGTTTTGATTACTGTAGCCTTGTAGTATAGTTTGAAGTCTGGCAATGTGATGCCTCCAGCTTCATTCTTTTTGCTTAGGATTGTCTTGGCTATGCGGGATCTCTTGTGATTCCATATAAAGTTTAAAGTGCTTTTTTCTAGTTCTGTGAAGAAGGTCATTGGTACGACCAACAGAATGGGAAAAATTTTTGCAATCTACCCATCTGACAAAGGGCTAATATCCAGCATCTAAAAAGAACTAAAACAGATATGCAAGAAAAAACAACCCCATTCAAAAGTGGGTGAAGGATATGAACAGACACTTTTCAAAAGAAGACGTATATGAGGCCAACAAACATATGAAAAAATGCTCATCATCACTGGTCATTAGAGAAATGCAAATCAAAACCACACTGAGATATCATCTCATGTCAGTTAGAATGGCAATCATTAACAAATCGGGAGACAACAGATGCTGGAGAGGATGTGGAGAAATAGGAACACTCTTACACAGTTGGTGGGAGTGTAAATTAGTTCAACCATTGTGGAAGACAGTGTGGAGACTTCTCAAGGATCTAGAAATAGAAATTCCATTTGACCCAGCAATCCCACTATTGGGTATATACCCAAAGAACTATAAATCATTCTACTATAAAGACACATGCACACGTACGTTCATTGCAGCCCTGTGTACAATAGCAAAGACCTGGAACCAACCCAAATGCCCATCAATCATAGACTGGACAAAGAAAATGTGGTACATATACACCATGGAATACTACACCGCCATTAAAAACAATGAGTTAGTGTCCTTTGTAGCGACTTGGATGAATCTGGAAACCATTATTCTCAGCAAACTGACCCAAGACAGAAAGCCAAGCACCGTATGTTCTCACTCATAGATGGGTGTTGAACAACAAGAACACGTGGACTCAGGGGGGAGGAGCATCACACACAGGGGACAGTTGGGGGGTAGGGGAGAGACAATGGGGGATGGAGAGAGAAGGGAGGGTGGGGGAGGGGATAACATGGGGAGAAATGCCAGATATAGTAAGGACTTAAAGTAAAATAAATAAATTATAAATAAAAAAAAAAAAGAAAGAAAAGATGAACCTGTTAGGGGAGTGAAAATTTCCCCTAGCTAGTCTTAGGTAAGTATGGTTATCTCCTGGGTATAAGCCCAGCTGTTTATATCCCTGTATAACCTCGATTTGCTTATACATAAAAGAGACCAGACAGTTTAAGAGACAGAGTTAAGATCAAGAGAAGTTGGATGGCAGCTAAAAGGCCTAGGAAGGGTAAAAACTGGGTGAGATTAGGGCTGGCCTGTTTTATAATTTTCATATTCCCTGAGGGTCTGTGCCCTTTTGGTTAAATTGGTACAACCACTTGGCCTAGTCGTAGATGAATTTAATGTCTTTTTGTTGTTATTAACTTGAATTACTTACACAAGAACAACAGGAAGAGCTGTTGTGCTTGGGTAAGTGTACCCCTAGGTGTCTTAACCTCCTAGTGGAGATTTTCTCCAGTCCCCCCCAAAATGGCCCCTTAACTTTCCAGACTCTATATCATCCTTCTGTTAGGGGAGAAGCCAAGATCACTTTGTCCTTGGGGCTTCAGTAAGGGGGAGAAGAAGGAGGAGGAAGAGGGGGAGGACGTATTTCTTGGAAGAGGACAAATTTAAGCTCCTCTGGCACAAGAAAGTTGGCATGAAAGAGGTTTTTACAGACATAAGAGAAAAATCACTGTGAGGGGTAAATAGAAGAGAGAAGAACACTCTCACACACAAAAGACTTACTGGCAGGTCATTTCTTGATCCTACAGTCTAGACTATCTGCCCTTAGGTTCCTCTCTCACATTTGCAAAGACTCTTAAGAGAGTCTCTACTCAGAATAAAACTACTGGTCTCTCCTTCTCTCTCAAGGACTCCAGCAGGGACCTCTACTGAGCATAGGACTATGACCTACTGCCAGGCATCTCTGTGCACAACCCTGATTTGGGGTGAATGCCCCCATCATACTTAACTCTGGGGTTTCTTTCCAGTACAGCTATATAACCCTTTGCCTGCCTGCTTATGACCTCACAACAATGATACATTACCTTTTCCAAAGCTGATCCCTGGTACCCAGAGTCAGGACTAATGTGTGTCTTTTGCTAGCAGATGCTGTTGTAACCCCTTACATGCTAGTTACTGGGTCCCCTGAGCATGTAAAAAAGCTTCTCAAACAAGGAAGTGGACTATCGAGTCCAGATGCTAGGTCACCAGTTTGGTTACAGAGAAAGCTAATCTTCAGCAAATGGGGTCCTTCCCTAGTTGGTATCATGAAGCCAATACATGAAACCAAAAGTAAGTGTCAAGCAGTGCAGAACATGGAATTGATAAGTGGGAGCAAGGCTCACAAATCAACTTCTCTGCTAGTGAGGAGTGAAGGGAGTAAAATATAGGATTTCTCTAATGAAGAGGTTGAACATTAAAATCAAAAGGAGGAATGTTTATGACTTTTCAGGAAATGGGAAGTGAAATTCCTAGAACTCAAGTGCTGCCTTCCTTTTTGTCCTTTTATGGTGTCTTCCAGTTGTTTCATGAGGTTTGTGAACTGTCATGGTGCTGGTGATAGGGTCATTTAGCATGAAAATGACATTACAATAAAGCTTGAGGTCTTTTTGAAGTTGTTCAGTCCAGTTGACCATCTTGGTTCTAACTAGTCTCAGCTGGCCTGATTACAAATGGAACTTTTTATCTAGGCATCCTGTTTCTTAAAGGTAAGCAGAGTTAGGGAAAGGTCAAAATTTAGCTATGTCCTGTAGGCATTATACTGGGGAACAATAACACTTTTGTAAAATCCTCTCCTCTTGAATGTGCACTATACTCAGTTGCTTCTAATAAACAGAATAAAGCAAAAGTAATAGAACATAATTTTTATGGTTAGCTTGCAAAATTTGTGACTTTCGTCTTGCTAGCATTCTCTTTCTTGCCATCTTGCTTACTTGCTCTGATGAATCAAGCTGCCATAGGTTGAGATGCTCTATGTAGAGGCCTACAGAGTAGGGAAATAACATAAGCTTCCATCCAACCACCCTTGAGAATCAACCTGCTAACAACCAGCAATGTGAGAGCAGAAGTATTTGGAGTGTGTTAGAAAACAGGTTCTTCCCAGTCAAGACTTCAAGATATTGCAGCATGATAAAAGACCCAGAGCTGGAGAACTTAGGGTGTCACAGAACTTGTGAGAAAATAAATATTAATCAATTCAGCAACTAAGTTTGGTTATACTTTTTATGCAGCAACAGATAACCAATGCAAGCTCCTAATGCTATACTTCAAAATCCATCACTCCTTTTTTTGCCATGGAAATGCAATGCACTCTTCCTAGCTGATGACTCATTGCCTCAGATATACTAAGGCAGGCATGCTTCTGGGAAAAATAAGATCCTCTGTGGCCAACTTTGAGGATTCCCAGTGGCTTCTTCACATAGTCCATGAATTGCATAGCAGTCTAGAATGCTTCAAGCTTTCCTTCTTCTCTCATTTACCCTGGGGCAGACTTAAACTGAAGACTGGCAGTGTTCCCTGACTACTGCTCCTCCTAATTTCCTTTTTCACAAGCATTTCCCCTAAAAATATCTTTGAAATTATAATTCTTTCTTGATGTCTGCTTGTCAAAAGATGCAGACTAATACATTAATTTACCATTAAAACTATCTTCTTTTAAACTTCTTTCATAGTTTTTTTTAATTCTTTTATTTTTGTTAAAAAAAATAGACTTTATGTTGTAGGGCAGTTTTGAGCTCACAACAAAATTGGGTGGAAAGTTTAGAAAGCTCCCTTATATCTCTGCTCCCCCACTCCCCATACTGTTTGCATGCCATACCACACATCCCACATCCAAGTGGTGCACTTGTTATAACAACGAACCTACATTGACACATCATTATCACCCAAAGACCATAGTTTACAATAGAGATCACTCATGATGTTGTACATTCTATGGGTTTGCCAAATGTATAACGACATGTGTACACAACTATATTTTCTAATAGTTTCACTGCACTAAAATCCTTTTTGCTCTACTTATTCCTTGTTTCCTCCTACCTAACTCCTGGTGATCCCTGACCTTTTCATTGTCTTCACAGTTATGCCTTTTTAAGAATGTGATATAGTTGACCTCATACAGGATTTAGCTTTTTCAGATTGGCTTCTTTCACTTAGTAAAATGCATTCCATTTTCTCCTTGTTTTTCCATGGCTTGATAGTTTATTTCTTTATAAACTTTAAAAATTGACATATAGAAAATGTATATATGGGATACATAGTGATGTTTTAATACTCGTAATATATAGAGTGATTAGATCAGAGTAATTGGCATATCTATTATCACAAACATTTATTGTTTCTCATATTGGGAACATTCCAAATGCTTCTAACCATTTGAAGGTATATATTATTGTTAACTATAGTCATTCTGCATTGGTACAGAACACTAGAACTTATTCATTCTGTCTAGCTGTAATTACGTATCCTTTGAAAAATCTCTTTCTATCGCCCTAATTCCCTACAATTTCCAACCTTCAATATCCTCTGTTTTACTTTTTACTTCTTTGAGATCAACTAATTTTTTAGCTTCCATACCTGCATGAGAACAGGCAACATTTAACTTTCTGTTACTGTCTTATTTCACTAACATAATATTCTCCAGTTCCATCCCTGTTGCTGTGAATGACAATATTTCATGATTTTTTAAATGGATGAATAGTATTACATTGTGTGTATACATCCCATATTTTATTTATTCATTCATCTGGACGCCTAGGTTGATTCCATGTATTGGTTGTTGTGAATAGTGTAGTTATAAACATGGGCATGCAGATGACTCTTTATAATCCTTTCGATATATGCCCAGTAATGGGATTTCTGGGTCAAATGGTATTTATAGTTGTGGATCCTTGAGGAATCCCCACACTGTCTTCCACAATGGTTGAACTAATTTACACTCCCCCCAACAGTGTAAAAGTGTTCCTATTTCTCCACATCCTCTCTAGCATCTGTTGTTCCCTGACTTTTTAATGATAGCCATTCTAACTAGCATGAGATGGTATGTCACTGTGGTTTTGATTTGCATTTCTCTAATGACCAGTAATGATGAGCTTTTTTTCATATGTTTTTTGGCTACATAAATATCTTCTTTTGAGAAGTGTCTGTTTATATCCTTTGCCCACTTTTTGACAGATTTTTTTTTCTTGTAAATTTGTTTAAGTTCTTTGTAGATTTTGGATATTAACCCTTTGTCAGATGGATAGATTGCAAAAATGTTCTCCCATTCTGTAGGTTGCCTGTTCAGGCTGATGATAGTTTATTTGCTGTGCAGAAGCTCTTTAGTTTAATTAGATCTTATTTGTCTATTTTGGCTTTTGTTGCCATTGCTTTTACATATTTTACTTCCTTTTCTAGTCTTATGTTCCTAGCTAAATACTTTATTAATTATTGAATAAAAGGGCTAATGATGAAAATCTTTTTCTCAGTCTCAAATGGGAAGCAGTTCAATATTTTACCATTAATTATTATAACAGAAGTAGGTTTTCTGCATGTACTATTTACTATATTAATTAAATTTTCCTTTTATTCCTAGTCGGCCTGAATAGAATTCATAAACGAGTTTTAAATGTTATTATCTGTTACATTTATTAAGATGATTGTACTTTTTCTTTATTTTGTTAATGTGGCAAATTAAATTAATTTTCAAGTGTTAGAGAAACATGACAGTTTTAGAATAAATCCACTTGTTCATACTGTATTGTCTTTTGGACAGATCTGTGATTCAATTTGCTAATCTTTGTTTAGGATAATTTTATTTATAATCATAAAAGCTAATGTCATGTAATTTTTTCTTTTCATATTTTGTTATCATGCTTATAATTGCTTAGCTAAGTGTCTTTCTTGATATTTTTTCAGAAGTAATATATATGTGACCTGTGCCTGGATTTGTGCATGTATTTAGGGAAGGGGAACTGTTTAATTACAGATTGATTTCTTTAACAAATATATTGTATGCATATTTTCTGTGTGTTATTTCAGTCTTGATAAGTATGCAGGTCTGTGACATCTAACATTTTGCTTTTTAAATATTTATTCATAAATAATTATAGACTTATAGGAGTTTAGACTTAGAGTCCTGTGTACCCTTCCCCAACTTCTTCCAATGGGAGTATCTTGTGTTGTACATACTGTACTTGTTGTCAGTATTAAAACCAGGAAATTGAGACAAGCCTAATTATTTCGTGATTTTTTTACATGCTTTCATGTATATGTTTGTGTGTTTATTGTTATATGCCATTTTGTCTCATATAGATTCGCTAACTACCACCACAATCAGAATACAAACTAGTTTCATTCCTCATGCTACCCTTTTTATTAACACCCAGTGTCCATTCTCTGTCTCCTGACAACCCCTGTTATTTTCTCCATTTCGTCTTGCTATTTAAAGAGTGCCATATAAATGAAATCCTATAACATTTAACTTTTGATTTGAGCTTTTTTATTAAGCATAATGAACTTGAGATCAATCTGTGTTGTTGAAGGTATTAAGAGTTCATTCCTTTTTTATTACTGAATGGGACTCTATTGTATGGATGTACCAGAGCTTTTCAAACCATCTGCCCTTTGAGGGACATTTAGTTGGTTTCCAGTTATTTGCTACTGTGAATGAAGTTGCCATGGATTTTCATGTAGACGTCTTTCTGTGAACATAATTTTTTCATTCTCTGGGATAAATATCAAAGAGTGTGATTTCTGGAATGTATGTTAAGTGTAAATTTAATTTTATAAAAACTGCCAAACTGGTCTTCCAGAATGACGGTACCACTTTATCTGAATGCCAGCAATGTATGAGAGATCCAGTTTCTCTACAAGAGAACACTATTTAAAAAAATAATAATAATTTCAGCCTAGACTAGTAGGTTTGTAGTGATATCTCATTATGGTTTTAATTTGCATTTCCCTAGTGGCAAATTGTGATGTACATCTTTTTATGTGCTTAATTGTTATTGCATTCTCTCTTTCATACAGTGTCTGGTCAAATATTTTGCCATTTTCCCATTATAATGTTTGTTTTCTTATAGTTGTGCATAGAAAATTCTTTAATTTTGAAAATACAAGGTTTTAATCAGATATGTAATATACAAATATATTCTATGTTTTAGTAAAATCTTGTCTTTTTGTCTTTGAGGGTGTTTTATAATGCAGAAGTTCTTAATTTTTCTAAAATTCTACTTATCAGTTTTTTCTTTTATTCATCATGTGCTTGGTGTCATACACAAAAAATCTTGCCCTAATCCTATCACAAAGAAATTTTTTGCTAAAAATATTATAGGTTTAAAATTTATATTTAGTTATATAAACCATTTTTAGTTACATTGTATGTAAAAATGTGAGATTTAACTTGAGCTTCACTTTTTTGCCTATGAATATGCGATTGTTTCATCACCATATGTTAAATTGCTTTCATTAAATTGATTTTGTAACTTTGTCAAAAATCAGTTCGACATATTTGTGTAGCTCTATTCTGGGTCCTCTATGACCATTCCATTGATCTGTTTATCTATCCCTCTGCCAAAATCACACTTTCTTGATTGCAGAGTTTGCATAGTAATTTTTAACAACAGGTAGAGTGATTCTTCCCATTTTATTCTAAATTTATTCTGATTTAGCTAATGTAACAACGATAAAATTTATATTAGCAGTAGAGACAAGCATAGTATAAACTCCTTCTCTAGAAAATCCTCAAAAGGCTGAGGAATTAGTGGCATCAACTTCATCAAGAAATGGGAATAAATGAACCACTAAAATAATAACTCCCAAATTGCATGACGGTGGGCAATTCTCTGTCACTCAGGCAAAAGTCTATAGTGTATTATCTGAACTAAAGGCAATAGATGACACTGAAAGAAGAAAAATTAGGTTCAAAGAAAGGAAACTTAACCCAACTTATACATTTTGAATGCTGAGTCTACCTAACTCTTATTGCCTAACTGCCTTCTAGGATTCTGCCAGGTAAGCCTATACTCTGCAGACATGGAAGTGTAAAGAATTTTGTTTTTGCCTATTTATTTGTTCTTTTAATTTTCATTTCTATAGTGAGATTGTAGATTTCAGTTTCATTTGACTATACTGCTGGAATTAGGGTTGGTGCATAAGGATTGGGGCCAATTTGCTAAGCACAGCATATATTTATTGGTGATTGGCACTCATGTTCTCGTGAATTTCCTGTTCATAGTCTCTGCACCTTTGTCTATTGAATAATTTTTCTATTACATATTGACTTGTATGAGTTTATTACGTATAAATCTTTTACTCTTATATGGGTTTCAAATAAATCTCCTAGTCTACTATTTTGTTTAAGGTGTCTTTAAAAAGTTGCAATTATCTGTATTATTTGCTGATGTTTTATGAAAATGGTAATTTTATCATTTTCTCACTTGAATTTTTGCTACATTAAACAACCATAATTGTATGTAAAGATAATTTTATATTTGGAATGTGGTTTCTACCTACTAGATTAGATAAAGGACTGTGGAGGGTCGTATAGGAACTAACAAGTCCTTATTACTGCTTTTTAAAAAGCCCCATGTTTTCCTAAGTTACAATTTCCTTTATCTCTAAGGCTTTGAAAGCTATAACTGCTTGGTCTTTTCAATTCTGCCTCCTTTTCTCTTCTTTTTTCATCTTTTCTTTTTTACCTTTCCATCCCTGTATTACCTAACTTCTGAATTGAAAGTGCTTAAATATCTTACCTGAAATCAAATTCAAGGACAGTTTATTTGAAAGCACTTATAATTGATTTTTTCTCAATTATGTTTTCCCTTGGAAACAGTACTATTGGTAACTTTTTTTCTCACTATTTACTTACTATCTAAGTAGTAGTTTCTTAAGAATTGTCAGGTTACTTTGGGATGGATTTCCATTTATTCATACTGTTAAGTCAAAGCTAATTTAAGTATAATTTATTTACTTATTTATTTATTTAATTTTTTTGAGACAGGGTCTCACTCTGTCATCCAGGCTGGAGTACAGTGGATCTGTCGCAGCTCACTACAGCCTCAGCCTTGGGCTCAATGAATCCTCCCAACTCAGGCTCCTGAGTAGATGGGACTACAGGCATGTGCCACCGTGGCCTGTTAATTTTTTATTTTTGAAAAGACTTTGTCTCTGCATGTTGCCCAGGCTGGTCTTGAACTCCTGGACTCAAGCAATCTGCCACCTTGATCTCCCAAAATTCTGGGATTGAAGGCATGAACCACCAAGCCTGGCCTAAGTATAATTTAAAATATAATTTTTCTTTTAATGTGATTAAAATAAACTGTGTTGTTTTTTTTTCCCCTAGGAGAGAGATAGATCGACTTAACGAACTATTTGGTCATTACTGTTCATCAGTGGTAAGTGTTAATATTGATATTGAGGAGAAGGAAGAGGAAGTGACTGAAGTAATAAGGGAAACAAAGTCATCAACAAATGAATTAAATTCTCTATCAAAAAAGGTGAGTTTTTTATATTTAAAAATAAATACTGATTTTAGTTTTGAGTTATAAATAATAAAGCTTTCTCTTTGTCAATAATTAAATAGCAGTTGGCCAATTTTCTCTGTTTAGCCAATTTGCCTATAGTAGTTTTCTATTGCTGCCTAACAAATTACCACAAATTTAGCAGCTTGAGAGAGCACCCATTTATTATCTCAACCTTTCCCTAAGTCAGAAATCTGGGCACAGCATGGCTCACTTGGCTACTCTGCCCCAGGTCTGGCAAGACTAAAATCAGGGTGTTAATAGCCTGGCATTTCTGTCTGGAGACTCCAATATAACACTGTTTTTAGGCTTCTTCAGTTTTTGTTTTAATTTACCCATAATAATTGTACATTTTTATAGGGGGTCTAATATGATATTTTGATACCTGTATACAATGTGTAATGATCAAATTAGGGTAACATTCAGCAGTTCTTTGTGTTGGTAACCTTCAAAAGCTTCCTCTTTAGAGGATTTTGAAAATCCTCATTGAAAATATAGAATGAATTGTTGTTAACTGTAGTCACTCTACAGTGCTAAAGAACACTAAAACTTACTTCCCTTAGTAAGCTGTAATTTTTTATCTCTTATCCAAGGTCTCTCTATGCCCCCAACCCTTACCCTTTCTAGTCTCTAGTTATCACTATTCTACTGTCTGCTTCTGTGAGATCAACCTGTTTAGCTTCCATGTATGAACGAGAACATATGGTATTCATCTTTCTGTGCTAGGCTTATTTCACTTGACATAATGCCCTCCTGTTCCATCCATGTTGCTGCAAATAACAGGAATTCATTCCTTTTTATTGCTGAATAGTATTCCATCGAGTATCACATTTTCTTATCTACTCATCCATTGATGGATACAGGTTGATTTCATATCTTAGATTTTGTGAATAGTGCTGCAATAAACATGAAGGTACAGATATCTTTTTGAAATACTGATTCCTTTTCCTTTGAATATGTAATCAGCAGTGGGATTGTTGGATCATATGTAATTCTTTTTTTAGTGTTCTTTTTTTTTTTTTGAGAATTTCCATATTGCTGTGATTTCCACTCCATAGTGTCTGTATTCATTTATAGTCCCACCGACAATGTTTAAGAGTCCCTTTCTCTGCCTCTTCAACAGCATTTATTATTTTTTGTCTTTTTGATAGTATCTATTCTAACTGAGGTGTTCAGTTTTGATATGATTTAATTCTTATGATTTGAGAACTGAAGCCTTTGTTTCATTGGCACCTGTCAGCCTGAGATCATACTCAGTTGTTAGAGGCTGCCTGCATTCCCTAGCTGTTGGTTCCCTTCATCTCTAAAATCAGCAGTATGCTCCTGCTTGGAAGCACCTGACCTTTCATTATAACTCATCTTTTCTGAAGATGAAGCTTTTTTTTCTGCCATATCTCATTCACTGTTGTAAAAGAAAATAATAGATAAAATAAATAATAGTATAGTAAAAGGAAATAATATATGAATTTTATGCCAATTTGCATTCCTACCTAGAGTTAAAGACATTTTTCTCTATTATAAGGCTTTTTAAATTGTATCTTATTATGGTTTGTTATTAGTTATTAATGGAACTGAGCATATTTTAATGACTTTTGGGGGGTGATTTGTATTTCCTTTTCTGTGAAAACCTGCTCATGATGTTCCTCCTATATACTGAGTGTCATCTCACTGATGGATGCTAAATATTTTCTAGTTACAAATGTTAAAAATATATTTATCAAATCTTTTTTCCTTTCTTTATGGTAACTTCTGATGAAGAGACATTTTGGTGTAATATAGTATGAGATATAAATACATTCCTTTGTGCTTTTTCCTTTTCTGAACTTGATTAAGAAATTTTCTCACCCCCTGATATTACACAAATATTTTCTAATATGTCATTCTCAATGTTTCTGAATTCTGCTTTTCATATTAATGTGATAGTTTTAGATGAAACTATATTTAGAATGTTCAAAATGGAGGGTTATTTTTCTCATTCTGCCTTCTGTTTACAAGTTTGGAAGGAAAAAGCTATTTCTATAATTTTTAGAATGCATATTTCACTTGCCAGATGTAATGCATAATTAATATGAAATTAATGTATGGGTGTAATGTGAAGTGAGGTTCCAGTTACATTTTGTATAGTATAGAAAACAAATTGTTACAATAATTTACTGATGGGTTTTCATTATATATTTATAATTAATGCTATCTCTGTCACATACTAGGTCTCTGTTTGTGTGGATCTTTTTCCATTCACTTTTTACTTTCATCTATTTGACTATCTTCAAATGAATGCTCCACCTCTGCATCATTAAAATTCCATAATGGGTGTTAATTATCTATGATGGTGAATCCTCTGATCTTATATTTCCTTATGAGTTCTAGGCTTTTCTTGACTCTTGCCCTTCCATATAGGTTTCAGGATTATCTGGTTAATTTCCTTAAAAATTTTTGTTGTAATTTTGATCAAAACCATATCCACTCATGGATTAATTGGGGGAAGAAATCAAATCTTTATGATAGGAATTTCTAAACATACTCATGATCTATCTCTGTTTATTTGAGTAGTTTTGCCAAATTGAACCTTAATCAATGTTCTTGGAACTTTCCAAAAGGCAAACTATGTCTTTGCAAAATCAGACAGTGATGAGACAGTTAACCCTTCCATCTTCATCTAATGTTAAAGTTATTTTTAAACATTGATTGGCAATGTGATCCTGATAGATTTATAAAGTTAGTCTATATGGTAGAAATAGTTTAAAATGTATTAAGGTTTAATTGATGTTCTAATATATGAGAAATTTGCATAAATATTTCATTTAACAAAAATGTCTTCTCTGATTTGGGGATACAATTCTAAGTAGATTGATTTAGCCATCTGTGCTAATCGTGTTATTTAAATCTTTTATATTTCTGATTTATTTTCTGACTCATGTATCAATTACTGTAAGAGATGAATTAAAATATCTCAGGAACATAGATTACTTTTTTCATTTTTCCTAATTTTTGCTTTATGAAGCCATATTTTTAGATGAAACAGTTTAGAATGATTAATGTTGAGATTCTTTATTATGCTTTTATTTGCAAGGTTTGAAGTTATGAATTATTAATAAAGTTGTGGAGTGCATATTTCACCTGACAGATGTTAAGTATAATCAGTATCTTTAACTTCTTCTTGAGCAGTTTAGGCATTTTGTGATCTTCTTCTGGCATATATTCAATCTTCCATCATTTTATGCATATCTTATTTACTAATTTCCTTATTAAGACAATTTATTATTCATTTACACAATAAATGTTTGTTTATATTTATTCCCAGGTTAATATTTTGAACACAACCCTGTCTGCTCATTAGACTTTCCTAATTGACATTGCTTTTATCTTTTTTAAAAAATTTGTTGTTGTTGTTGTTGTTATTGTTATTATTTCTTGAGATGGCAGTCTCACACTGTCACCAGGGCTGGAGTACAATGGCATGATCTTGGCTCACAGCAACCTCTGTCTCCCAGGTTCAAGTGATTCTCCTGCCTCAGCCTCCCCAGTAACTGGGATTACAGTGTGTGCCACCATACCAGCTAATTTTTGTATTTTTTACTAGAGATGGAGTTTCACCATGTTAGCAAGGCTGGTCTCAAACTCCTGACCTCAGGTGATCCACCCACCTGGCCTTCCAAAGTGCTAGGATTACATGCATGAGCCACCCCTCCCAGACATTCTTTTTTAATTATTATTAAACTCTACCTTCTGCAAACTGCCTCAATAAGATTCAAGATTTGAGATTCTAAAAATTTTATGTTTTTTTTATTTTTATTTTCATTTTTAAATGTCTTAATTTTGTTTTCATTCATGCAGTTTAGAGAAAATTAATCGGAATTCATATGAGAATGACTTACATAGCTACATAGGCAAGAGAGAAGGATCCAGAAATAAACAAGGCTGAAAACACTAAATAAAAACAAAAACAAAATTTTCAGGGACATGGATAAAGCTGGAAACCATCATTTTCAGCAAACTGACACAAGAACAGAAAACCAAACACCTCATGTTCTCACTCATAAGTGGGTGTTGAACAATGAGAACACATGGACACAGAGAGGGGAACATCACACACTGGGACCTGTTAGGGGGTGAATGGCTAGAGGAGGGCTAGCAGGGGGTGGGGGGATTGGATAGGGTTAGCATTAGGAGAAATACTTAATGTAGATGACAGGGTGATGGATGCAGCAAACCACCATGGCACGTGTATACCTGTGTAACACACCTGCATGTTCTGCACATGTACCCTAGAACTTAAAGTATAATAAATAAATTTTTTTTAAAAAACCAACTCACTAAACCAAAAACACTGGGCTCAAATGTAGAGGAAGAGGAAAGAGCGTCAATGGATAGGAAGAGCCTGATCTTAAATAGATAGTAGTACAAGTTTCTGTACATTTGCCCTGTGTCTGTCTCCAGCCTCTTCCTTGTTCCCACTTTCCCTCTGACTCTGTACTCTAACCACCTGAAACAACCTAAGGACAACAGAATGTGCCACATGTTTTCATTCTTCCAGATCTTCATAAATACTGTTCCCTCATAATATAATGTCTGTTTGACTCTGTTCATTCTCTCAATCCTATCATTGTCTAGCTGAATTCTCTTGTTTTAAATATCAACTTAGAAGGAAGAAAATCCTTGGTGAAACCATCTTTGAATATTGTTCCTTCTGCTTTGAACTCTAACTGCATTCTGTGTTTCCTCTTATGCTGGCACTTATAACACTCTATTGAAATTAATGATTAGTTGTCTACTTCTTAGACTGTAAGGTTTTTAAGGACAGGAGATGCATTGTGACTCTTGTTTTGTCCCTGTGTAATTTGTCCAGTGCCTTTCCCATATTAGACAATAAATGCTTATTGAATAAGTGAGTGAATCAAGGAATAAGTGGAAGGAAGGAAGGAAGGAAGGAAGGGAGGGAGGGAGGAAGGTAAATGCAGGGAAAATTCCTACACCTTGTGATCCTGTAAAGAGCCTGGTAACGTAGACTGTAGACTGTAGCCATTCACATAATTTTCTATAATTTAAAAGAATGCCTGTAGCTTTCCCAGGGATTACTATAAGCACCAGGGAAGTATAGCACAGTCAATAAAAATTTTAAAAGTATTATATACTATTGACAAATAGTTACTACCTCAGTTTAATAATCATGCTGAAATTTATCTGTATCTATAAAATTATCACCGTTAATAAAATTTTCAAAAAGGGAACATTAATTCAGTTAAACTATAATTAGTTTTTTATTTCTTTGATTATCTCTGAAATAAAAACGCCTGCCCTCCTCAATTTAATGTCATAACTAAATGTTATGTATTTATTGGTTTTTGAAACAGAGTCTCCCTCTATTGCCCATGCTGGAGTACAGTGGCACGATCTGGGCTCACTGTGACCTCTGATGCCTGGGTTTAAGTGGTTCTCCCACCTCAGCCTTCTGAGAAGCTGGGATTATAGGTGTGTGCCACCACACCCGACTAATTTTTGTATTTTTGGTAGAGATAGGGTTTCGCCATGTTGTCCAGGCCGGTCTGGAACTCCTGACCTCAGATGATCCACCCACCTCTACCTCTCAAAGTGCTGGGATTACAGGTGTGAGCTACCACTCCTGGCCATATAATGTTATTTTTGATGAGAAACTGGGTATATATTTATAAGGTTAGTGATACTTTTTAATTATAGAAATCATTTGGAAACTACCATACATTCTAGAAGAGATGAGAAAATGATGAAATTTAGATATATTAATTTTTTCTGCATTTTGATCATTATAAAACCTTTAAGCTAGATTTTCAAAGAATGCATGTTAAACACTCAATTAAATGCAATGATGTACATTATTATTGCCTCGCATCATTTTTTGGTATGCAATTGAAACTTTCCAGTTCAAGAGAAAAATAAAAGATTTGTGCTGCCTAATTGCATATACAACTTAAAATGATTTTTAAAAATATTTCAATGCATTTTGTGCTTTCAATTTAGAGTCTTTACCTCATTAACATATACTTTTCTCAAATTTGTGTTGTTGGATCTATGAAAACACATAGTTTCCTTTTCATTTCTAAAAATAATGGCTTTTGTAACCCAGAAAACATCTTGTAATTGGTTAAGTGCATTAAAATAATGTTGAGATCAAATCCTTTTAAAATGTAAAAAAAAAAAAACTTTCTATAAATCCCTTTCCCATGGTTACTTTATAGTGTACTCCCAAGGTTTAGAATTTTTTTAAAAGAAAATAATTTCATTATCTGCAACATTTAGTTTATTGTAATATAAAAAGGTATTTATATCTGATTTTATCAATGGATAATAGAAATGACTTTTAAAGAGTTAGAAATATTTCTGACTTTTATATTTTATTGACAACCACATAGGCACACAAAATTATTTTTTAGTAACTTAGTTTTCATATAAAGGTTGTATACAAGTGGATTCCTTCTGTATATTAGTTGGTATTTTCACAATTTTTGAATATTGTTTTTGTTCATAGAAAGCTAGTTTTCATTACTAACTTATTGGCATGTATATTATACAGTATGGATCTAAACACCACAAAATACCCATTCAAATATGCCTTTTGATTTATACATTTACCTCAAAAATTTTCAAATTAAGCAAATTCCTTCTCAAAAATAGATAAGACAATAATTATTTCTAATACTAGCAATTTATCAAATAGAAAACCAGCCTAGAGAGGCTGAGTGATTTTCTCACACAAAGCTATTAAGTGGTAAACTGCAACCCCAATTTTTGGACTATGAAAACAGTAGTGTTTCATTATACAATATTCATATATGTGTTTTGTAGGTAAAATATGATAATGTTTAGAAAAATACACATTGCTAATTTTTTAAATAGTAGGATTTTAGTACTTTTATGTGTATATTTTGTGTGGCATATATATAAACTATTAAATGACATCTGTGAAATTGGCTTTTACTATCTTTTATTTGAAAGAAGTGCTTAATGTTATCTAAATGCTGATTTCAAATATATACTAGTGACCATGCTAAAGATTTTTAAAATATACCCTGATTATAAAAGCAATTTGTATAGGAATAGATGTTCATTTACAGAAAATGCTGAGAAGATGATTTTAGTTTCTCATCTGACCTATTGAGATGATATTAATATTTAACCATTTTTAAATTCATTAGATGAACTCTGCTTGGTTATGGTTTATTGTTCTTTTAATTTACTGCTGAGTTTGATTTGCAAGGATTTTATTTAAGATTTTACATCCATATTCATAAGTGAGTCTGTATTCCGGTGTTCTTAATTTGTGCCATATTTGATAGATGCTCTTATCAGGATTATGCCAGCTTTATAAAATGAATTTTGAAACTTTTCTTCCATTCTTGTTACCTAAAGAATTAATACATATTTAAATAACTTTTTCATGAAAATTCAGTAGAACACCTTGGTGATTTTTTTTCATTGTTTGAATTATTATTTTCTTTTTCATGGGCCACTGTTTTATTTAATAACATAATTGTGCTATCAGGCTATGTATTTCTACCTGAGGTTAATGTTTAATTTTTTAATGGCCCAGGAAATAATCTAAATGGATTAAGATTTTCAAATATATTATCATAGCATGACATAGAATGCTTGCTTACATTTTTGCTGTTATGTTATTTCTAATTGTATATGTATTTTCACTTTTTAAATTAGATTTAAACATTTTGAATGATTATATTAATTTAAAAAGAAATGATTATTGGATTGAATAATTTTATAATTTTCCAACTTTTAATGTGTTAATATGTAGTTTTATTGGTACAATTTTTTGCCTTTGTCTTTAGTCTTACTCTTTTACTTTTTACTTTTCACTTCCCTGTTTTGCATGTTTAATGTTGTTGTGTGTGTGTGTGTGTGTGTGTGTGTGTGTGTGTGTGTGTGTGTGTGTGTGCATTCTTTCCCCCAAGAGCTACAGTACAGTTGCATTTGCTGATATTCTTTGTGGAAAACTCTTTGAAAGTCATTTCTGTATTCACTGTCTTCAGTTTCTCTCCTTGCAATCTCATGTTAGATTATTCCAGACAGGATCTCCCCCACAAACTCTGCTGCAATTGCTATTAATGGATCCTGTTTTCTTCTACACAACCCTCAGAAAATCTGATGGAATTCATTATACAAACTATGATATAAAGTTATTTTAAGGCATATTTTGAAAGGCACAAATACTTAATCATCATTCCTCAAAGTTTAGGATATACTCAAGTGAATAAAAAAAATATTGATCTATGATATCACCATCCAGATGTAGTCACTGTTAATTTTTTTTGTATATAAATAAAGAGGACTTATAATATATATAAATAATGATATCATACGCATGCAGTAATTGATGGCATGTTTCTTCTTTCATGACATAAAAACTGATTTCAGTATTATCTTATATGTTACAATGTAATTTTAAAGTCTTTAGAGTTTCTTTTTTAACTTTTAAGTTCAGGGGTACATATGCAGTTTTGTTATATAGGTAACTTTGTGTCATGGGGGTTTGTTGTACAGGTTATTTTGTCACCCAGATATTAAATAACCCATTAGTTATTTTTCCTGATCCTCTTCCTCCTCCTACCCTCCACGCTCTGAAAGGCCCCAGTGTGTGTTCCTCTCCTCTATGTATCCATGTGTTCTCATCATTTAGCTCCCACTTATAAATGAGAACATGGAGCATTTGGTTTTCTGTTCCTGCATTAGTTTGCTAAGGATAATAGCCTCCAGCTTCCACCATGTCCCTGGAAAATACATAGTCTTGTTCTCTTTATGGCTACATAGTATTCCATGGTATATATGTACCACATTTTCTTTGTCAGGTCTAACACTGATGGGCATTTAGTTTGATTCCATGTTTTTGCCTTTGTGAATAGTGCTGCTATGAACATACACGTGCATGTGTCTTTTAATAGAATGATTTATATGACTTTGGGTATACACCCAGTAGTGGGATTGCCAGATTGAATGCTATTAGTGCCTTTAGGTCTTTCCGGAATTACTACACTGTCATCCACAATGGTTGAACTAATTTACAATCCCACCAACAGTGTATAAGCATTCTTTTTTCTTCACAATCTCACCAGCATCTGTTATTTTGGGCTTTTTAGTAATCGCCATTCTGTCTGGTGTGAGATGGTATCTCATTGCGGTTTTGGTTTGCATTTTCCTAATGATCAGTGATATTGAGCTTTTTTTTTCATATGACTCTTGGCCACATGTAAGTCTTTTAAAAAGTGTCTGCTCATGTCCTATGCTCACTTTTTAATGGAGTTACTTGGTTTTCTTTTGTAAATTTGTTTAAGTTCCTTATAAATGCTAGATATTAGATCTTTGTTAGATGTATAGTTTGCAAAAATTTGTTCCCATTCTGTAGGTTGTCTGTTTACTCTGTTGATACTTTCTTTTGCTCTACAGAAGCTGTTTAGTTTAATTAGGTCCCATTTGTCAATTTTTGGTTTTGTGGCAATTGCTTTTGGCATCATGGTCATGAAATCTTTGCCTGTGCCTATGTTCTGAATGGTATTGCCTAGGTTGTCTTCCAGGGTTTTTATAGTTTGGGGTTTTACATTTGAGTCTCTAATCCATCTTGATTTAATTTTTGTATGTGGTGTAAGGAAGGGGTCCAGTTTCAATCTTCTGCATATGGATAGGAAATTTTTTTTTTTCTGTAGTAGCTATTTTGTCTGTCAGATCCTGAATAGTTTTATCATGATTTTTAGCATCCTTGCATTGAGTTCCAATGTACTTTGGTAGCTCAATGATCTTCACTCCTATGCATATTCTGAATTCTATTTCTGTTATTTCATCTATCTTAGCCCAGTTTCGATGCCTTGCTGGAAAGGTAATGTGGTATTTGGAGGAAAGAAGGCACTCTGGCTTTTTGGGTTTTCAGCATTCTTGTGATGGTTCTTTCTCATCTTTGTGAGCGTATCTACCTTCAGTCTTTGAGGTTGCTTACCTTCAGATGTTTTTATAATTTTTTCTTTTATCCTGTTGATGACCTTGGGGGTTTGACTGTGATATAAGGTGGATTCAGCTGACTGGCTTTATTTCTGGAAGATTTAAGGGGGCCAGTGCTCAGCTCCCAACTCCTAGACTGGGAGGACTTGTATTGGGTCCTGACTTTGTTCTTGGCTCCTTGAGTTTTGGCCTGCGCTGGGGAAGCCAAGATGCAGCAGCTGCAGCAGAGTGCTAGTGGACGCAGGGGTGTCTCCCTCCCTGCCAACTTTCACCACAGTAGCAGAGGCGATGCAGCTGGTTGGGGAGATAGGGAAGTAGGCCCCTGCTGAAACTCTGTGTGTGGTTGCATTGGAGGAGGTAGTAGTTTGGGGCCAGAGTGCTGGCCCCAGCAGGGCAGGTCTGGGGGCCTTCTCTGTGTCCTGCAAGCAGAAGTGATCACTCTGGGTGTGGGAGCGTCCCCTGTTCTCTGCACAGTGTTAGCACAAGGGCAGGGCACTGGTGGGGGTCAGGCTTGTTGGCTCTGGGCCCTCTGAGACTCTCTACAATGATGATCAGTAGAGCTGGCCATCAGCAGAGGTTTTGAGGGTCCAGCTGCACTCCCAGCTGGCGGGGCAAGTAAAGCAAAACTCTCTTGTGCAGATATGTGCCAGGGTAGTGATGTGGTGAGTTGCTGTGGGCCAAGGGAAAGCTGAAGTATGGAGAGAGAGCCTGTGGGCTGGTGTGTGGCCATAGGGGCCCTCTCACTGGAGCTCTCTACTTGTTAGATGTGTTTCACCCATGCAGAAGCTACATTGTGAGCCCCACCCGAGACTGCCCTATAAGCAGGTATGGCCAGGCTGGGGCCTGGGGGAGAGGCCCGGAGACTAAGGAGTCCACAGGTCAGACCAGTCCCATCTGCTGTGCAGGACCAGCTTGCAGAGATCAGGTCTGACAGTTCCCTTAGGGCTAAAGTCTTTCACAGGAGCAAGTCGAGCCTAGAGATACGGCCATCTCTAGCTGTGCTCTATCCACTATAGATGCTCTCGCACCAAACCCTCTGGGCTCCATATCAGCTGGCTTGCTGCCCTTACCGCTTCTCGAAGAGGCTGTCCTTGCCACCTCAAGTGTCCGTGGTGGTCGAGGGAGGTCTTCCTGCTGGAGTTTCAGAGGCCCGTGCCAAGAGCAAGTTGCTCTTTGCCAGTTCAACTCACCCAGTCCTGCAGAGCTGTTGTGGTTCAAAAATGAGTCTTGGTAGGTGGTAGCCCTTGCAGGGTTCCCAGCTTTCTCCCCCTTCAGCCCAGCTTCTGTGTTCACTCTTGGTGCCTTCCCTCCGAAGATCTGTTAAAGGCACTAAGATAGCCCCTCCATGGGAGCTGTTCCGCTTGTCTGCACCTAGTTGGCCATCTTGCCCTCTCTCTCTTTAGAGCTTCTTAAACTCCTGTCATTGGACATTAAGTGTGTTTTAATTTTTAAGTTTTATAAACAAAGCTGTAATAAATATCTCTAAAACTTTTAAATTGAACATAACTACTCATTTTAAGCAAAATGATATTGTGGTAACAAATAATGAAAGTTGAATTATTATTATACAGTAGTATCAGAAGCACAGGGAAAAATGATATACCTTAGCGTTCTGCCAAAGCTTAAATAATTTGCCAGTATTTTCACATTTTCCAAAATCCTTACAATCTTAACTTTACCCTGTTTTCAATTCACTTTTAAGAAGACATTTTTAGGAATTGAATTTCATATCCTTAATTCTGTGGGGTTAGGAAACTTGTTGCATTGTCTGTTGCATCTTGTATGGCAACTGGTTCACAATTTTGTACAGTATTCACCCTTTAATTGTATAATTTAGACGTTGGTATTGGCATTGTCTCTTTGAATATAAAATAATTTTTGAACATCACTTTAAATATAATCAAAACTACATAATCACTCTTGGTGAGTATATTGTTTAAATTTAGAGGTGTCTTTCCTTCAATATAATTTATGATTTAAATTATTTATTTCTTAAGATAAAAATTGCTTTATTGTGTCTTTAATAATTATTATATTGTGAAAGAGATAGATTTTGCAATTTTTATAATTGATTTGAATGAAATGGAGAGCTAAGAAAACTTACTCTCATTGCAATAAATAGCACATATTTAAAATCAACTGTACTTTTATATACATTTGATACCATATGATTAACTCTTAGATGAATCTATCCATTATAATTTTGTAAATATTATCTTTCCATATTGTCTAGCAGATTTCTTGTACTTCACAGTCTGCCTTTAGAGATAATTTATCTGTATTAAATATTGTCAATATTGGTGGCTTATAGTGATATTCTCTAAAGGATAAAGTGCTAGAAAGTTGGTAAATTCATTCACTTTCTAGCTGTTGTGTTGGTTTTGTGTATGATAGAGTAAAGCCTATATTCTATGTATAAATGTTAATTTGTGTGTGTGTGTTTAGGTATAATATAAAAGATATTATTCAATCAATTTTAACTGAAGTTACTTCTAGAAGAGTGGATTTATAGGCTCCTTAAACAAGAGGGCATCAGGGAAATTTAAGGGTGTTACTCCTCAACCATTTCACTGTAGCCAAAAATAGAGAAGTGATAATCTTTTTAAAAAATGTTAGATTTGGCTTCTTCTTATGAAGCAAATATGTGTGTGTGTGTGTGTGTGTGTGTGTGTGTCTGTGTGTGTGTGTGTGTGTGTGTGTGTGTGTGTGTGTGTTAGGATCATTGGACTGTCATAATTTCTTCTTTAGTTTCAGAGGTCCAAAAAAAAAAGACTTTTTCCCAGGATATATTAAATCTATGTAGTTTCATCTGTACCTGATTTAGATGATGAGATTTTGGACATTAGAGATAATAACATTTAGATGCAAGTTTGGCCTTTGGTTGGAGATTTGTGGGCACCCTCAAAGGGGGTGAACGTATTTTGCATGAGTGGGATGTGGATCATGGGGCCTAGGAGTGCAGTACGGTATGCAGAATCTGGGCTTTCATAATTTGTGCCCTTCATGTCAGGCTTGTAAATATACCAGGTTACATGGGCAGAAGGATTTTGTAGATGTAATTGTGTTTATAATCAGTGCCATTAGATTGGGAAATTATCCTGTATTATAATGGTAATTACATGAGTCTTTAAAAGCAGAACTTTCTCTTGGCTGGCAGCAGAACAAGTCAGAGAAATGTAGAGTCAGAGAGTTCCAAAGCATGAGAAACACTCAGCCAGCCATTTCTGACTTGAAGATGGAGGGGGCCACATAGAAACTGTGAAAAGATAATACATTCTGCCTGCAACTCTAATGAGATTACAACTTTAATGAGATTAGAAATGGTTTATCCCCCTCAGCCTCTAAAGGAGAGCCCAGGCCAACTGAAACCTTCATTTCAGCTTGTGAGATCCTAAGCAGAGTACTGACCTAGCTCAATAGCATTCTGACTTATACAAACATGAGATAATAAATAGACATTATTTTAAGTCAATAAGATGATACTATTCCAATTGTTCAATTGCGATGTCAGGAGTGTTTTTTAAAAGGTTTCCTCATATAGAATTTGCAAGATTTTGAAAAGTGTATTCTTAAATTATTTTTTGCACTTTTAGTTGTGGTATTTCTCTTTTATTAATTATTCTAATCAGTTATATTTGGTTTATGAAGTAAATAATGATAATTTTTATTATACTAATTTGCTAATTTTTAAAATTATTTATGTTACTTTCATCATTGTTTATCTGGGGATTTCCAAGAATGCTATTATTTCATCTGCAATTAGAGATATTAATTTTTATTAATTCTTATGTCTTTAATCATATTTTTAATCTAATTACATTGGTCAGTACTTCTAATACAATGTTAAATAGGAGTGGAAATAAGTGGCATCCTTGCTATGCCCAGTTCTTAATGGGATTACTACTAGTTTTTTTATTCCCTTAAAGATCATGCAGGCTTTAAGATTCAATATACATTTTATCATGTTAGGAAAGTATTGTCAGTTTCAATGTATTGAGTAGTTTTTAAAATTGGGAATGGGTATTGAATTTTCTCAAGAATGTTTTCTGCCTCTGGGAAGAAGCTCATATAATATTTCTCACTATCTATAATACAGTGAATTAAATTAATGGATTTTCTAATTTGAACCTTGAATTGTTGGAATAAATCTTACTTGACCATTATATCTCCCATCCTTTCTTAACACACTCCAATTTTCTTTTTACCATCACCATTAAACCAAAATATCTCTGATTTAGGTCACCAGTGATTTCCATGTCGCTAAATCTAATCATGATTCTTTTGTCCTCATCTTAATTAACTTACACAGGTCACTTTACCAAGTGGATTATACCTTTAGCCTTGGAAATTTATTTTGACTTCCAGAACACATTCTTCATGTATTTTGCTGCTTTTCTGGATTCTTGTTCTCAATTCCCTGTACTGGTTTCTTTATATCTCCTCACACTCCAAACATTTGAGAATCCCAGTGCTTGGTCTTTTATAATAAATCTTATATATCCAACTGCCAACTGTTAATCTCCACTTAGATGTCTGGTAAGTATATGAAGTTTAATTGTCCTAAAATTGTACTTCAGATGTGGAACTGCTCTATAACCTGCATTCTTTCCAATTTCAGTTTATGACAATTCACTTCTTCCAGCTTTTCAGGTAACAACATTTGAAATATGCACTGAAATGCATTTACTTATTAAAATGAAACATTCATTTATTTTGTGAATTTCTGGGACAAAAGAATGTACATGTTCAGCTTTAGTAGACAATGCCAAAAAGTTTTCCCCAGACAGTTACTTATTTTTCCACTGCCACCATCATGCCTGAGAGGTGCAGCTTTAGATTAACGGTACCATCTACTATTGCCTTTTGTTTGTTTGTTTATTTATTTATTTATTTACTTGCTTGCTAGCTTACTTACTTTAGAAGCAGGGTCTTGCTCTCTTGCCCAGTTTACAAGCCATCCTTCCACCTCAGCCCCCCGAAGACACTGGAACTATAGGTGCACACCTGTTTTTTTTTTTTTTTTTTTTTTGGTAGAGATGGGATCTTGCTATATTGCCCAGGCTGGTTTTAAACTTTTGGTCTGAAGTAATCCTCCTGTCCAGCCCTCCCAAAGTGTTGGGATTACAGGTGTGTGCCACAGCACCTGGCCAGTATTTATTTTTAATTTTAGTCTTTCTGGAGGACCATGGTTTTAAATTTGCATTTCTCTGATGTCTAATGTGTTTAAACTTTTTAAAGCAGTTTATTTCGAATGTTGTGTCAGAGGCTAGCACAGAGAGTTGGACTCAGATTTCTCCTCCGTGTTCTAGTTGTGACCTCTTTGTTACATCTTTTTGAGATTCTATTTTCCGGACTGAAAAAAATGGATATTTGTTAATTTGACTTGTTAGTAATCTGAAAGAAAAATTTAGGCATTAAAGTATTGATTAAAGAAGAATATATGTAAAAGTCTTCAAATTCATCTAAACAACATAATTTATGATTTATATGAATGATAAATTATTTTTATCATTTAAGGATTTAATAATTTAGTTTTGTTACTATTTTGTCTTTAATCTTCTGTTTGATTTGCATATATTAAGAATATACCACATTTAAAGCATGGCTCTGTGAAGTTCTAATATTACTAAGTTACTGTTTATTTTAAATGTTACACAGGCTCTTCCTCAGAGACAGAGTTGTGCTGAACAATTTTTTCTCACCTAGATGTTTCCATTATTTTTATTCACAACTATTAGCAGTAATTTACATTTTGTTAATGATCCAACAATTTATAATACAATGGGATTATGAAGATTAAGTATTTCTTAACTTAAATTGTTCTTAAATGTTATTAAGTAACATATTCACTGAGAAGAATGGTATAAAATAAATAGATCTACAAATTTAGTAATTAATTATATCTCCTGCTGTCTTCTCATGTCTGATTCCCCATGAAATAGTCAATGTTACCAGTATAATGTGTCATCTTTCACATATTAGCCTATGCTTCTATAAGTATACATTAGGTTATATGTCTGTATATATATCTGTATTATTTGTTTTTGCTATCTGATTTTTACAAAAGCAGGTTTGTCCTATATACACATTTAGTAATCTTGCTCTTTTACATAAAATATATTGTGGATATACATCAAGGTTATTAGATACGAATCTAATACATTATTTTAAACAGCAATTAATATTACATTCTAAGAACATGCCATAATATCCATCAAGGTACAGTGCAGGAAACAGAAATCCCTCTATTTTAGGTAGAAAAAAAATTTAGATACCAGCAAATTTGCAAAGCTGGCAGAAAATGCTCTGGGCTGGACATCCAAAAATGTTTTCCAAATCGAACATAGAAGCTACAGTATCTGAGGCTGTCTATGGACCTCTTGAGTTCAAAAGCCACAGTATTCAGCCTATCCAAACTCTAGGATCAGGAAGCTGGGGTCTGAAAGCATTAACCACTGCTGCTAATTCTACAGTGCCTCAATATCCATAGCTGGAAGATGGGCACTACAATTCAGCTACAAGTAGCTCAAACTTAGCTCAAGTCCTCATGACCTTACTTGCCAGTAGAGAGAACACACACAAAACTGAACTAAGCCAGAAGCAAACAGAAATCACAAAGAAGATCTTCACCTTTCACTTCCTATAACATACATGACTAAATCCCTTATCTGTTGAAACCAATCTTCATCCTAAACTCTTTCAGCAAGGAAACCTAGAAACCCCTCCCTCCCTCCCTCTCTCTCTCTCTCTCTCCCCTTTCCCTGCCTCCTCCTTTCCTCCCCCTTTCCTCCCTCCAAATAAAGCTAGAAACCCCTCTCTCCCTCTCTCCTTCCTCCTTTCCCTTCCCTCCCTCCCTTCCTCCCTCCTTCCTCCCTCCCTCCCTTCCTCCCTTCCTTCCTTTCCTCCCTCGTCTTTGTATTCCTACCTTCCTTTCTGTTCTTTTTTATTTTCCTAGGCTTTGCCACCCAAGAAAGCCCATTAGAAGGAAAGTGAAGTGGAGATTTACTGACCAGTAAACATTATTCACCTCAATGACAACTTATTCAATTATTTACCTTTTAAATAAATTCAGATTGAATATAGTTATTAACCACTACAAACAATATTAAAATGAATAACTTTATATTTGTGGTTGTTATGAATTGGTTCTTTCTATGGGATAGACTCTCAAAAGTTGAATTGTTATGTTAGAACTAAGTATGTTTTTCAAAATAAATACTGCTGAAATATTTTCTAAAACATATGTGTACATATGCACATATATGTATATATTAGAAGCAATACAAATGTATGATTTCTCTCATTTTTCCTGGAATGATAGGTATTTTTAAATTATACCAACCTAATTGTTGGTTTAAAAAGTGTTAATTTTCATGTTTCTGCCTGCTAACAGAGTAAATGCACTTTTTCTTATTAGATATTTAAATTTAGTTTTTAATGCAAAGATTTCCATTAATGACATACTGATTTTAGATATTCCAAAGATTAATATTTTTGAAGTTGTATATTATCATTTATATTGGGAAAGGAATAAGGACATAATACTAGTGACTCCATGGATCTTATTACTTAGGCCAGGGCTAAAGTAATTGTACTTATCCAAAAGTTGCAGATTGCAAGAATTACACATGCAATGCTTAAGGTGTGCTCATGATTGTTTCATAACTTCATTTAGTAAGCCTTCCATAAGCACTTATCAAAGGCATAGTGATGTAACTCATTAATTTTGACCCTTAGGCACTGAATTTTCATGTTTATTTTTTTATTTTTTCCATTGAAAAATACTTTGCAAACCTACTTCTAGAGATTGACAATTGTTTGGTCTGTAAAATATGTAATAATTTTATGCATGAGACCTACCTGAGGCTAGATAATGTTTTCAAGGGTCATTTATGTTGTAGAGTTTGTCAGTACTTTATTTCTTTTTATGACTGAGTAGTTTCTATTTTCTAAATATATTACATTTTGTTGATCCATTCTTTAGTAGATAGACTTTTGGCTGTTTCCACTTTTTTTGACTATTAAGAATAATGCCACTCTTAACATTCACTACAAGTTTTTGCATAATATGTTTCATTTTCCTTGGTTATATATCTAGTAGTGGAATTGCCAGGTCATGTGATAGTTCTATGTGTAACATTTTGAGGAACTACCAAATTGTTTTCCAAAGTTACCACAATATTTTACATTACCAAAAGTGATTTATAAGTGTTTCAATTCTAACATATTCTCAGCAACAATCAGTATTATCTGTTCTTTTATTCCCCCCCCTTTTTTAATAAAGCCATCCTTAATGGGTATATAGTGGTATTTGATTTGCATTTCCGTAATCACTAATAATGGTCTTGTCAGGATTTGCTGTCACAATGAGACTGCCTCATAGAATAAGTGAGTAAGTGTATATTTCTTTTCTATTTTTGGAAGATTTTGTGAAAGACTTATGTTGATTCAGCTTTTAAAATCTAGTGGAATTCACCAATAAAGCAATTTGGTCCTGGCTTATCTTTATGAGAAGTTTTTTGATTATTAATTCAGTCTATTTGCTTGTTACAGACTTATTCAGATTTTCTGTTTCTTCTTGAATAAGTTTTCAAAGGTGGTGTCTTTTTAGGAATTTATGCATTTCATGTTGTTTATATAATTTGTTGGCATAACATGTTTTATAGTATTCTGTAATCACTTTTTGAAGGTTCATAGCAATATTCCCTCTTTAATATCTGATTTTAGTAATTTGAATCTTCTATCTTTTTTCTTGGTCAGTATGTGTAGTATTTTATCAATTTTCTTGACCTTTCCAAAGAACAAACTTTTGGTTTTGTGTATTCTGTCAATTTTTTGTGTGTATTATAATTCATGTTTTTCCCACTGTAGGTTTTTTTTTTAATTATTTTTTTCCTTTTACTTGCTTGAGGTTTAGTTTTTTTCTTTTTCCTTTTTCTCTTTCTCTTAGGTGTAGTTAGGTTACTGAAATATGAACTACTTTAATGTAGGCACTTAGAGCTAGACATTTCCTTTAAAAAAGTGCTGTAAGTTCACCCAATAAGTTCCAATATGTTGTACATTCATTCTCATTCATGTCAAAATATTTTCTAATCATTATTGAGATTTCTTCTTATACTTGTTGGTTATCAAGAAACATATTGTTTAATGTCCATATGTTTTGGATTTCCAAATTTCCTTTTGCTATGGATTTATAATTTCATTCCAATGTGGCTGGAAAGCACTTTGTATGACTTCAGTCTTTTCAAATTTAATGTGAGTTGTTTTATACTATAACATATGATCTCTCCTGGAGAATGTTCCATGTACATTTGAGAAGAATATGTATTCTGCTATTGGATGAAGTTCTCTGTAGATGTTTATTAGGTCTGTTTGCTGTTTAATGTTGTTGGAATCTTCTATTTCCTTGTTGATCTTCTGTATAGTGGTCCTATTCATTATTGAAAGTGTATACAAAGTCAATTTTTGGTTAAATTTTCTATTTCTCTCTTTAGTTCTGTCAGTTTTTGTTTCATGTATTTTGAAGCTTTGTTGTTGGACAGACTTATATTTGTGATTGTTATATCTTGATTGACACTTCTATTATTATAAAATGTCCTTTGTTTCTTCTAGCAATTTTTATTCTAAAGTCTATTTAGTCTGATATTTATCTAGCCTCTTCAGCTCTAACATGGTTATTGTTTGCATTACATTTCTTTAACATGGTTACTGTTTGCATGGAATTTCTTTTTCCAGTATTTTACTTTCAACACATTTGTGTCTTTGATCTCAAATGTGTCTTTTATGAACAATATATGCTAGGACCATTTCTTTTAAATTCATTCTGTTAATCTCTAACTTTAATTAAAGGGTTTAATTTATTTACATTTAATATAATTACTGATAAGGTAGGATTTGTATTTGCCATTCTGCTACTTATTTTCTCTGTATCTTATGTCTTTATATATATTTTCTCTATTCCTTCATTATTGCCTTCTTTTATATACCACTTTAATTACTTTGTAATTGATTCAACTGTATATTTTTGAATTATTTTCCTAGCAATTGCTCTGAGAGTGGAATTCACAATTTGATTTACAAAACATTATTTTGGATTAATACTAACAATTTCAATAGTATACAATTTTTTTCTCCTCTATAGCTTTCTTTCCTTTTTCATTTGTTTGTCTTGATATTATATAAATTATATCTTTATACATTGTGTGACTATCAACAGAGATTTACAATTATGGCTTTATGCAATTGTCTTTTAAATTAGGTAAGAAAAAACGGTTACAAAATAATACATTTATACTTTTTAAATATTTACCTATATAGTTATGATTACTGGTTGTCTTTATTTGTGCATGTGGATTCAAATTACCGTCTGTCGTTCTTTTCATCTCAATCTGAAGGTTTCCCTTTAGTATTTCTTCCAGAACAGGTTTATCTCAATATTTGATTACCTGAGAATGCCCTAATATCTCTATTGTTTAAGTTATGGTTTTGCTTGATATAGGATTCTTGGTACTTTTTTTTTCTTTCTGTATTCTGTGTATGCTTGTATATACCTTCTGGTTCCCATTGTTTTGACTGACAAAATATCTGTTAATCATATTGAAGATCCTTTGCATGTGAAGTATCACTTCTCTCTTGCTGCTTCCAGAATTCTCTGTCTTTGACCTTTGACAGTTAGATTGTGATGTATGTCAAGTATATATCTTTGAGTTTTTACAACTGAAATTTCTTGAGCTTCCTCAATGTGTAAATTAATGTTTTTAAACCAAAATTTGGAAGTTTTCAGTCATTTTGAATATACTTTCTGCCTCCTGGCTCTCTTTTCTTCTTTGACTACTTTAACTTTTGTATGTATATTGGTATATTTCATGGTATGTCACACAACTATGAAGCTCTGTTCACTTCACATTACTTTTTCTTTCTATTCTTCAGTCTAGATAATCTCAGCTGACTCATCTTCAGGTTTGCTGATTCTTTCTTCTGCCTCCTCAAATCTGCTATTGAGCCCAGATAGCAAAAAATTCCAGTTCAGTTATTGTACTTTTCAACTGTAGAATTTCTAATTGAGTTTTTAAAATAATTTATATCAGTTTCTATTTGCTAAAACATTATTTTAATGCTTTGCTTTAGTTCTTTAGATCCTTGAACATATTTAAAATAGCTGAATGGGTTAATAAATAAAATGTCTAGTTTCCCTCTGACACAATTTCTATTGATTACTTTTTTATTCTATATAGTCTATACTTACTTAATTCTTTGAATGTCTCATTTTTAGTTGTTGAAAACTGGACATTTTAAATATAATGCATTTATACTGGACATTATATTTTCGCTTCTCCTCAGAATTTGTTCCTGTTGTTGTTTTCTGAGGTAGTAATTTCATTTTTGTTGTTTTTTGTTTAATGAACTTTCTAACCTAATTTGGTGAAGTCTGCTTTCTTTGTCATGTGCAGCCCCTGAAGTCTCTTTTCAGCTTAGGGTCTGTTAATCATTGGACAATAATCCTTAAAATCTGAAAACAGTTTCTTTCTGTCTTTGCAGAAATGTTCTGTGTGCTTGTTTAGGTTCACCTTCAATAAACAACTAGGCATTTGACAATTCTGCCTTAGTATTGGTTTGTTGTTGTTGCTGTTTCTTGCTTTTCAAAGAGCCTCAAGATCAGCAGGCGAGGAGAGGTTAAATGGCTTCTCAGGTATTTGCAGAACATGTGAATACCCTGTACTTTCACACATCCCTGGATATTTGCAGCCTTCTACATTCCCAGGAATATGTTGGAGCTTTGCAAAACTCCTATGGATATATAATTTCATCACCTTGCCCTTTTCAGTTTGCTAGTTAGTCTGCTGTTCCAATTTTTAGCCACTGTCTCAGGTGGCCACAAAAGTTAATCAATTGCCTGTAATTTTTTTGGACAACCATGCTCTGGGGGAAAAAGCTTTTCTGGGTAAGAGTGTTTGTGCTGGTAAACTCGTATCGAATCAAATGCAGACATCCTTGCAAGTGGCAGTTTCTATAAAAACCACCAGACAGGTCAAATAAAGATAATATTTTGAGAATGAGGCTTTGAAAGCATTCTAGCCTGATTCTGCTCTCTCTGGTGGCTGCCAGATGGCTGCTTTTCACCATAAATTATTATTTGAGGGTTCTGTGGAGTTGAAGAGAAGGACTAGAAGGTGAAACACCACAAAGCACACTCTGTTTACTAAGACTAGGCTATTTTTATTAAATCAGTGCTCCCTAGATTGTTGTAAGCCTTTGGCTAATTTCGAGTGCTGACAGGCTGATTTGACATTTTTTTTTTTGCCAGTTTGTTTTAATTCCATTTGTACAAGGAGGGAGTTTTCAGAGACTCCTACTTCACTGTTTTCATTGATGTCTCTGCAAAGACATAATCTGAGAATGTTGGTTTTTTATTTTACATTTTTTTCATGGTCTTTTTCATTTAAATTTTGTTTATGGTGTTTTTTGCCACATACTATTATAAAATGTTCTGGCAAAACTCATCAACAGATCCCTTTGATTTACTCGGCAAAGTGACACTCTCCTTTAGCCCAAGATTATACAAATGAAATCTTATTGATTACTCTAATTTGAACTGTCCTGTGTTTGCATTTAGACTTTTATTCATCTCAAACTTTACTTTTGTTATTATATGAGTTAGATGTGAGATATAGAGACTACTTTGAGTTTTTTTAAACAGAGATTTCACATTATTCCAATTCCATTAATTAAATAACTTCTTTCTCACTGAATTCAGATATCATTTTTTAAAAAATATTCATTCGAATTTATTTCTGGCCTCTAATCTTTCCCTCTTGTCTTTATTATGATTAGGAAAATAAATGTTGCTTTAATATAGTGGTATTATAGGATGTTTTAGTATCTGGTAGCAAGTTTCCAATATTTTATTTTTCAGTACCTTTTGGCTAGTCTTAGATACTTTTCTTCCTCATGAACTTCATTTAATGCAGTTAAAAAAAGAATACTCCATTTTGCTATATTTTTACACTAATGTTGGAAGAACACATATTATATTCATTAAACTTTTTTGTAACAAATCATGTTTTTCATGTGAAACTTGATTTAGGGTTTTTAATAATAATTTTTGTTTACTTTATATAGGTCCTCTTCTTTTTGTCAAATTTGTTCCCAAATAATTTACATTTTGAGAAAACTTTTAAAGCATTTATTCCATATTTTAAAAACAGATTATTACTTTTATAGATAAAAGCTATTCATTTCCTAATCCTTATATCTAGCCATTTTACCAAAATTATTTATGATTGTTTTAAACAGAATTATTCTATTTTTTCTAGGTATTTAATCATGTTATTTGAAGTTGAGGATATGTTAACTATTCATTTTCAATATTATAATAGCAATATTTGATGTTATTATTTAATTGTGTTTACCTAGTCTTTCCCAAAGCATGATTAATAATGGTGGTAAAAGACAATATGGTCTTATTCTTGAGTCTAATGAGGATACATTCAGCATTTTATAATTTGTTTTGGTATTTGCTATTGTTTATATTATATTTGAAAAATTTTTCTCATACTAGTTTTTTTTAATTATGAAAACTAGATAGTGAGTGAATTTATTAAATGACTGTTTTGCAAACTGTTGGTATATTTATATTATTTTCTCCTTTAACTTGTTGATGTGATGAGTTATGATTCAGAATTTTCTAATGTTTTTCAATTTTTGTGTAACTGAACCACAATCCACTTCATCGTGATTAATCTATTTTTTACCTAATAAAAGGATGAAAAGCTACACAATTCACTTACATCCTGTATATCTCTTTTCTTAGCTGGAAGATTTGAGAAGAGTTCATGATCAACTCACCTGGAGAAAAAAAAGTCATGAAAATAAGTATCTGGAAGCAGTTAGTGGTTTTTATGCTGCAGTAAGTTGACTTTTTCCTATTTCCTACTTAGAACATTATTCTCTATTTCCAAATATTGACTCATGTAAAAATGATTTCATTATTATGCCATTTTCCTTTTGATAATTATACATGTATGAATGATTCTTTTCTTTTCTTAAAGAAAAAAACATGGGATATTGAGCTTTCTGATGTTGCAAAAGATTATTCAGATATATCTTTCACATGTACGCAACTGAAGGAAGAAAATAAAAAACTTGAGATTGATATTAACACAATGACAGAAAAAATCAATGAAAGGTAAATTTAAAAATATGTCTTTTCTTATATAATATAATCCAATATGTTAAATATAATAAATCTCTCCAGTTTGTGTCCCTTGAGTGATATGGTGGTGTTTTGATTCTTATTAACTTAAAATTTCAGTTCTATTCAAAATGTTGCCTTTAATCACTCTGGATTCCCTTTGAAAAGTCAAAATAATTTTAAAAAGTTATAAGAAGCTTTACACACCCTAATCTCACCTTTTTTTTGATATATTCTCTTATACTCAAAAATACTTTAGACTTGAAATACAGTAGCCCTCACCTTAACCATGGCAGATATGTTCCAAGACCCATAGTGAATTCCTGAAACCACAGATAGTACCACTTACAACCCTATAAGTACTACAGTGTTTCAATCTGATAACTGAGCTGGCTACTAAGTGACTGACAGGTAGCATACACAGCATTGATATGCTAGACAAAGGGATTATTCACATCTGGGGCAGGAAAGCATGAGATTTCATCATGCTACTTAGAACAGCACACAATTTAAAACTTATGAATTGTTTATATCTGCGATTTGCCATTTAACCTTTTAGGACCACAGTTGACTACAGGTAACTAAAACTGCAGGAATCAAAACTGCAGATATGGAGGATCTTGCATATGTCTTATCAAGCTCATGATCTCCTTCAGTCCACTCTGAATTTTTCCCGCAACTACTATACTAGTATTTTTGGTTTGGAAATCTGTGAGTTTTCTTGACTCCTCTTTCTATTGCAACCGTCATATTTAAAGTATGAACAAAAACTATTCCACATACTAAATGTATTTTCAATCTATTCTCTTCATTACTCCACCAACAATCTAGTATAAGCTATCAACATGTCTGGCATGAATTCACAATGACTAGCAGAACTGATCTACATGCAATCACTTTCTAATCCATTATCTACCTTTTGATAGAAATGTTCTTGTTTATCTTAACATGAGTATGACCAATTCCCCTCTATATCTGTATTAATTTTAACAAGGGTGAAGGGACAAAAGATCACTCACCACATATCCCGCAAAGTCCCTTGAATAGGTTTATCTGCTTCTACAGTCTCATATTCTTCCCAGTTCACCCTTATTACTTGGTTCAAATACAGTAGTATTACTTCCATTTCTTACACTTGTCATTCTTTTTCTAGCCCATACATGGTATTTTTTATGCTACTTTCTTTTCCTATAATGTTTTTACCACTTCCTTCTATCTAGTTGCCACTTATCCTTAAGGTTACAGCTGAGGAGTCAGTTCTGGGAAGCTTTCATTGACTTTTCTATGAAATTCAGTTCCTCTATTATACGTATATGTGGTGCACATGGCTCTCTTTCTCACACTTCTCATATTCATAATTTTTGTATATGAATATTTGATTCATTTCTGGCTTCCTCAAAAATGGGAAGATCCAAAAGGTCAGACCATGACTACTTTTTCCTATAGAATTTTCATTATAAGGGAGGGGGGGGGGCCACCAAGGCGCTAGGGGGGAAAGGGGGGGTACAGATTGTGGGTGGGGGGAGGTAGATAATTAGGTTTTTACCTTTGGAAATGATGGAATGGAAGAATTTGTAACACTTACTTGTATGTTAAACGTACAGGATGTTGGCTCTTTAAAGAATAACTCAAAACTGTAGTTGCTAATATTACTACATTTTATCATTTTATTTTATAAAGGAAAAGAACCAGAGGAGCAAAAGCAAACAAACATCTGAAGAGTGGGTGAGCTAATAAGGACACCCATCTGGAGGAAAGGAAATGTGTGTGAGAGTTAGCACTTATTATTCTGCAGTAACATGTAACCCCCCCAAATCTTAGTGTCTCAGAATAAAAAGGTTGATTTCTCACTGACATTGTAATTTAGCTGGTAACAGAAGGAAAAATACATTAGTGAGATCACTCAGTGGCTCTTATAGCTTCCACAGGAAGGTGATACATGTTAATACCACTCACATTCCTTTGAACAAAGCAAGTCATATGACCAAGTCTGATGTCAGTGGGATGACAAGTCTAATTCTCTCAAGAATAGATATAGTTAATAATAGGGTACACTAGTAAGTCTATCACAAGCTGTAGAAATACAGCTCTATTTATGGGGGAGAATTTCCATGGTACATATCTTACCCAGAAAACATCTTGAGATATTACTTATTTAATTATCCCCCAATTTTTACCAGAAGTTAAAAATTAAATGGATAATTTCTAACAGTGGATTACATGATACTGAACAGAGAATTAATAAATGATCAGTAAAGTAAAGTGAAAGAGGGATTAAGATATTTGCAGGCAAGAGTCAGGTCTACCATATATGTAAGTCGTGTTCCTAAAGACGAGAAGATAAAACATAGGACAAAGAGATAATTATCAATTCATATATCAAAATAGTTCTTATATTCTTGTTTCTAACTGGTAACTATATATATATATATATATATATATATATATATATACACACACATATCACATGTATGTATGTATGCAAATAATTTTATCTATTTCAATTATTTGCACATTTAAACTGGCACATCTATGTATATGCGGCAAGTATATATTGCATTACAAATGTATACAAGTGTAATTTTTCATTTCCTAAAGTTTTATTTGCTTTTCTTCCAAATTTGCTAGGTCATTTTATGATTTTTTGTTTGATACAGATATTTAAAGCTTATCTTTTATCTCTTAAAAAGTATGAATAATTATAATCTACACCTAATAATTTAAATATCTGAGTCTTTGTAATTTATTTCTGCTTTTTATTCATCCAGCTCATGCTTCAGTGCCTTTTTCACTTGTATTCTTGGTTATTTTTTTAAAACCATGAGTAGTCCATTCGCTTCTGAACAGTATTTGCAGAAAATCTTTGAGTCCTAGGATAAAGTTGAGTTAATCATTGCAACCTTACATTTATGAGAAGGTTCTGTTTTGCAACTTGTGTCCTTGGATATGCTCCACACTATGATTTTGTTTCCTAAGCCATATTTAACAAAGCTCCATTTAACCAAAAGTTCCAGTGCCTTAAGAGCAATAGCGTCTTCTCTATTTAGCACGCTGACCGTAACACGTTTGTTGTAAGAAATTTGGAAAATACAGAAAGTACAAAAGGAGATTGAGACCCTAACATTGTTTCAATTCATAGAAATATAGCTATTAATATATTGCTACATTTTTTCCTTCTTACTGAATAATTAATTGTGAGTTTTGATCTTATTCCCAACATGATATAATAGATATTTTTCACTATATAAAACAGCTGTTAAATACAACATTTATGTATTGGAACATGGAGTTCAAAACAATGTTCAAAACTATGATTTATGTAATAATTGCTGTTACTTAGATTGCTCTCATTTTTACTATTTGTTGTAAATATTATGGCAGTGGATTATTTTGTTTAGAAATCTTTATCAATATGTTGGATTTTAAAATTTAAAGTAGTTTTATAGAATTTGATTCAGTATGATACTTTTAACATCTCTATAACTACTTTCCAGAAAGACAATCCCACTCAGAAGGCTGTGCAGTACATGAGCCTGTCCTCCCACACATCCGTGAATGAAGATAGTTTTCATTCATCATAGTAGAATATGATAATGTTGTTTTGAACTCCATTTGTCTGATTACTAGGGAGGTTGAATATTTGTACATCCTCTCTTGAATTCTACTTTTCCTAAATAGTTCTTATATGTTTCCAAGGAAGAAATGAGGAACTCAGAGTTCTAATGAGCAAAGAGAGCTTTCCTAAAGTCCCACAGCTGGAATTCAAAATCTGACTTTCTGTATTCAGGTTCAGAATATTAACTTCCTCTCATTTTTTGCAGTTTAATCCAACTTAAATTTAACCACACTTAGTAAATGTTCAAATACGCTTGATATATCAGTCTGATAATAACAATCACAAATAGTAGAACTAATGTTAAAATTGCTGTTATTAATATTTTGGGGCACAGATAAGATGGTGGTGTGTTCACAGAATGACACTTTTGGTGTGGCTGGAGCTTAGAGCAAGTATGTGATCTGACCTGTTTGCTTGTGTCTGTGTGTGTGTGTGTGTGTGTGTGTGTGTGTGTGTGCATGTAGTACATGTTTTTATGTGGCAGGCCGTCAGGAGAAAACATTGAGGCTAAGGAACTACCATGCCAGATAATGAATCATTTTAAGGTGTTTGGATTCAGCTAAAGACTGTATATGTCCACTAAAGAAGCCATATGATCAGACTTTCCTTTTAAAGATGTCATTTTAGTGGTATTTGGATGAGTTAAGGTTTGAAAAACCAGTTTGATAATGGTACCAGACATTAAATGAAAAATGTGTAGATAAACAGAAGGAAGGTTGGAGGGTAAATGCTGCTATGTTTGATTGGGATTGCGTATGGTGCAATACAAGTGTAAGTATCTGGAAATCACTTTGATTTGTGAGTCTGAAATTGTGGAAAGATGATCTAGAGACAGATGTTAGATATAAAATGCAGAAGTACTTTAAATTGTCAGGCACGTATTTTCATGTTTTTTCCTTCATCTGTTTCTTAAAATTTTGAATTTTTATAGATAGAACTTGTATGGAAAAATTATAACACTTGGCTATATATCAGTATAACATAAAAATTCCCCAATATCTGATAGGGCAGAATCAAGAAATAATAGTTAATGGCCCCATCTACTAACCCATAGTTTGGTTTTTTGTGAAATCATGAATATCTACTTACAAAATATAAGGGAAAACCTCATTCATTAGACAATTAAACCCAAAATGCAATTAAGAAGACATACATAGTAAGTAGGAAGTTTCTATGAAGAGAGTACCAAATGTGATTAACATGTACTTTAAAAATGAATAAATAGAGGGGTATGTCAAAAATTTGAGTATTACCCAATTAGGAGGAAATGTCAGATTCTAACCAAATAAATTAAAAGTCTTATTGCAATTGTAACTAAACTCCTAACATAATTTTATTTTATAATAAAATAACCAAGGTAATTTTAAAGTGACTATTTGTGGGGGGAGAAACAGCTCTGTGGTATATATAAATGTGAAAAAGCTTATATAACTGTTAAACTCTGTAGTGCTGTTCAAGGTAGAGATAGCTAGGAAACTGAAATATCAATAGATACCAACAGCAATCAATTAGGAATAAAATTATCTCTTACAATATAATTTTGAAAAATCAAATCCACGAAATGAATCTAGCAAGGTGGTGTCTGATAGTATTACCCAGAAGACTGTATAACATTTTTGAAGCAAATTAAAGAAGATGTCAGTCAACAGAGAGGGCAATACCTTGGCCATGAATTGCAACACTCACCATTATCAAGATGTTCATGCAATCTCAAGAAAATTCCTAGCAAATTTTGTGTTTATATGCATGCGTGTATACGTGTAAACTTAAACACTGATATTAAAATGGATATGGAAAAGTAAAGAAGGATAAATAACAATGTTGAAGAACTAGGCTTCAGAAATTATAATACCATTTTTCAAAATTCACAATAGAGTTCAATATGTAAAATGACTAGTTACTGGTACTAGAGTAGAAAGAAAGACCAGTGAAAATGAGTAGAAAGTCAAGAATCAGACCTATTCACTATGTTTATAAGAAGTGTGCCACTGTAGTACAGCAAATAGCAAAGAATAAATGGCCTTATGAAAAAAAAAATGTCTTACCCCTACCTATCTAACAAACAACAGTCTTTTTTTTTGGAACATAGTTGTAAATGTGAAAATTAAAACAATACAAAATTCTAAGAAAACAGAAAAATATCAATTAATATGAGTCAGGTAAAGTTTTCTTAAACAGGAAAATAAATACCAGCATAGAGAAAAAAACTGATTAATAAACATTCCATTAAGCCAGAGACAAGGTAAACCACAGACTGATAAAATATAATTGTAATAGCTATATCTGAGAAGATAAATTGATAAACCAAAATATTGATGAAGAAAAATTAGTAAATAATAAAATTATATATATATAAAATATAATGATAAATATAAAATAACAAAAATTAAAGGAAAAGCAAATAATCAAATAATCTGCAGAACTGAACAGTCACTTCACAAAAGAGGATAAACAAATGTACAATAATCATGAAAGAGAATGAATAGGTAAGATATAACACATTCATAAAAAGTAATACTCTGCAGCAGTGAGAATGAACAGATTTCAGCTATATACAACAATGTGAATGAATCTTACAAACATAATATTGAGTAAAAGAAGACAAAATGGCTATATATACTATGTGGTCTAGTTCAGAAAAAGGCAAAATTGTCATAGGACCATTTAGGATTGCAGTTCCTGTTGAGTGTCAGTGACTGAGAGAGCACACACCTGAGATTGTACTGGCCATGTGTAATATATATATATAAAATAATTAATTATTATAATATATATAAATATATTCTGAATGAGGTTGGTACTGGTGTATTCACATTAAAAATGGATTGAGCTATACTCTTTGATTTGTAGTCTTCTGTATAAACGTTCTACTTCAATAAAATGTTACTTTTAAAACAAACATTAAATTACATAAATTGTTAATTCAGTTCATCTAAAATGTGTTCAATCACTTATTAATCATTTACTGAATTCATATTGTACACAGACAGTATGGTAGGTTCTAAAGTTGTAATATATATGGGGAAAACTTTCTGCCTTCAATGAGCCCCCAAGAAAATACATAATTATTATAGAAGTTATGCTTTTTCAGTTTGATATGATTGGCTCTATGTCCCCACTCAGATCTCGTCTTGAATCTCCACATGTTGGGAGAGGGGCTGGTGGGAGGTGATTGAATCATGGGGCAGACTTCCCCCTTGTTGTTCTCATGATAGTGAGTGAATTCTCAGGAGATCTGATTCTTTGAAAGTGTGCGGCATTTCCTCCTTCACTCTCTCTCTCTCCTGTTCAGCCATGCTAAGACGTGCTTGGCTCCCCCTTTGCCTTCTGCCATGAATATAAGTTTCCAGAGGTCTCCCAGTCACGCTTCCTGTTAAGCCTGAAGAACTGTGAGTCCATTAAACCTCATTTCTTCATAAATTGCCCAGTCTCAGGTAGTTCTTTATAGCAGTGTGAAAACGTACTACTAATACAGTAGCCTAAAAAGTAAGAAATGCAAAAAAGGAGCTAGCAAGAGCTTCTGCACTGCAGCTCATTTTGGCTAATACTGACTATGATTACCTGGGATTAAAAAGCATATAAGCAAAAAAACTTAGTTCTGTGGTTTCCTTTAAGTACCCTGCTTTCTATGAAGATATTACATTTGTTAATAATTTTTTTCTCTTCAAAGTAATATGGCCTTGTGATGTTTTTACGTATAAAATTAGAAAGATAAAATGCACAGCCTTTATTCATGGTTGCAAACCCACCATCTTGTAACTGCTTGCACATAGGCTCTATGCCATCATTTCCTCCATTTTTGGAACCTCAAGGACTAACCTAGCATCTGAAACATTGTTGAGGTACATTATGTGCTCTATAATATTTTCAGGAGAAAATAATCATTTGTAGTATACTATGTGTAACTTGTTCCATTGTAGGAAATACATACAATAATATAGAGATTAATGATTTTTATCTTTTAGAGCTCTGTCTGAGAAATAGCTTCATATGTCCTTATTTTTACTTCATTTGAAATATTTTCAAACAGCAATTTAATAACTTTATAACTATGATTAATAAACTAATATAACTTTATACATAGGACTAAATGTGCTTATATTTAAAGAAAACAGAGACTTAAAAAGCAACCGTGTGAGAGTGTTTGTGTGTCCTGAGCACCTGTTTTGTGTCTGACACTGTTTGAGGTGCTCATGACAATGTTTAAATTGACATTGTTGTATAGGATAATAATAAACATGTTAACTAATAAATATATAATTAAAAATGTAGTCATTAATACTCTTGTGAGGACAATAAAATTGAATAATGTGGTAGAGAGTGACAGGCAAGGGGAGGGTTGAGGACTTTGCTTTAGCATGGACATTCAGTGTCACCTCTCTGAGAAAGTAACATTGGTATTGAGACCTGAATGAAGACATGTCAGTCTTAAGCTGGTCTCAGGAAGAGAATTCCAAGCATAAGAGGAAGCCTTGAGATAGATAAAAATTATATGTGCCCTGAAAAGAGAATGGAGGCCAGTGTTGCTAGAAAATTGTATGAGAGGGGTAATTCACGAAGACAAATGTTGGTGAGGCAGACAGGGGTTCATATACTAAAAGCTCGTAAGTGTGCTGTGATAGAGGCATATGATTAAAGCATTTTTATAATCTTATATTTTAGAGAGAACACTTGGGCTACTTAGTGAAGAATGGACTTTGGTGCCTTTAAGAGAAGGCTTTTTTTGGTAATTCAAAAAAATATGTAATTATGATGTATAGATAAAGATTTTTGCTGTATAAATGATAGGACATTCAGATATATTTTGGAGAGGATGCCAACACGACCTTCTGGTAGGTGGGATATAAGATGTAAGGGAAGAAATGGTCAGGCTATTTGCTGAAATAGCAAGAGCTTATAGAAGACATGAAGAGGATTTGAGGAGAGGAGATATGTCTCCTTAGGCCATATTAAATTTCAGATTCTTATGAGCTCTTGAAATGGAAATGAGAAGTAACAATTAGATACATTGGTTTACAGCCCAGTGATGAGGAGGCTACCAAAGACAAATTTGGAGTCATGAAATTAAACAATGGGACAGTTTGAGATGTCTAAAAGAGAGTGTAGGCAGAGAAGTAATGAGAATTTACATTTTGTGCAATATGAACAATGGAGAGTATGAAAAGTTTTTTGCTACAGAACTCTTATAAATGGGGCATCCACAGGGCTCATGTCTTTCAAATGAAGAGCTGAGCTTATGGGCAAGTAAAGGAAATCCTCAGGGGTCAGTGCATTGAAAGTAATTGAACAACTGCAGGGTGAATTCCCAGCTGATATCTGGCTGCTCTGAAAATGTAGGTAGAAGAATAGCCTTGTGAACTTGATAAACAAGGGAATTAAATTTTAGTGGCTTCAAATAATAGCTCATGGGCCATGGATCTGTGCAAGTGAAGGAGTTGGATAAAGTAAGGACACTTAAATGAATAGAAAATATCTACCCCGGGAGTGAAGGCAGAGGCAAGAAAGTGTCTGTCTACGTCTGGGACCTGGGCGAAAGAAAAGCAAGAGAGAACATTCCCATTCTGCCCTCTTTTCACAGTACTTTAGTGATTTAATTTATACCATCTATGTGTTCGTAGAAGGCCCTAACCAATAAATTATCACAGGAAAGTTATCCTGCTCTGCTCAAATAGTCAATGGAGGAATAAACGCTAGACTGAGGCCATATAAGATTCTCACAGAAAAAGTAAGGCTTTTAAAAATAAACTCACAAAATTATAAAGCACATAAGGAAAGCTACAACGTGAATTGGAGTTATCAGAAATAATAAGATTCTTATCATTCTTATGAAATAAATAATTAAATAGAACTCAGTACAGTTATGAGATTCATTCTAAGTTTTAAATGGTGAATGGGAACAAAACAAACTAATAGAACACTATCCAAAAAGTGCAGGCAGTTGAAAAAGAATCCACCAAAACGTGTAAAAATTAAAACTGGATTCATTTCTACTGAAGATTCTATTAATTAAATACTAGAAAGAGCTGGGGGAAAATAATCTGTGTACCTAAAAATAGAACCCAGAATGCAGCACAGAGAGAAAAAGGAAGAAAATATGGAAGAAATATTAAAGTTGTGGAAAATAGAATGAGAAATAAAGGAAAGAATGGGGAAAGCAGTATTCAAAAAGATAATGGCAGATGATCTATAATTTTTAGAACATAGACTTTCAGCTTCAAACAGCACCATAAATCCCACACAGCATAAACTCGTAAATAAAACTTTAATTTATTTAAACCATAGTTTACTCAAGTTGGAAGGAGAAATTAAAGGCATGACACGCTTTTTGTCAAACAAATGTATTCTACAGGGACAGCATCCACAATTGCTTTCCTTCATCTTTAAATTCAAGGAGTAAGTGATACTTTTTGTTCAAGGCCAAGGCATCCATCTGTGCTGTTGGTCTCAACCTCTTCTGCCTTGTTCAGGGGCACAGTTTTATTCAGTATCACTTCCATTTTTAACATTTTTATGCACTATCTTTTTTCCTTCCTTTTTAGCCTGTAGACATCATTAATCCTCCCCCAGTATAAAATAAAAGGTTTGCGTTCATCCTATTTGTACTTTTAGCAAATCACTCAATAGTTCCCTTTTACTCTTGTTAAAAATTTCCTATAGTTAGCAACATTTGCTAGATTATTAGTAATATTTCTTTCACTATTAATCATTTTTTGACACACAGCAGTCTGGCTTCTAAATCCCCATGCTACCAAAATCTATCTTACTTAAGGGCAAAAAAAGACCTTTCTTCCCGAATCCAGGAGGTCATTTCTCAGTCCTGTGGTGGGCTGGGGTTTTTTTTTCTTTCTTTTTTTCTTCCTGCATGCGACCCAAGCATTTGTGTCTATGCCCTCTTTGATGTTACCCCTTTTTGAGATTCAGGATGCCATTCTCTTGGTTCTTCCTTTAGCTCTGTGAAGCTGTTCTTTTTAGGAATCCTAGAGGAGCTGACATATCTCTGCTGTCCCTAATTAGGGTACTAATCTCAGCCCATTTATACCCTTGGTGTATCTCCTGCCCCAGGAATTTCACCTGTTTCCCCTTATTTTAACATGTACTATACATTTTTTGACACTTTAATCTCACTCTACATTTTCTAACTCTACCACAAGTATCATTTTGAGTATCTACTCTCACCCCTAACTCACATCCTGCACTGTTATCCACCAAGTTATCTGTTTTGGGCCTCATTCTATATCCCTCTCTCCTGGCTCACTGCCAACCAGTATCTTACCAACTTCTTTAAATATGTCTCCAATGGGTACTTTTCTTTCTTTCTGTTTCAATTACCAGTAAAATAAACCAGGCCCTTATTGTCTCATAATGGGAACACTATTTATTTTCAGTAGCTTAAAAGCATATCATAGGCTCTCTACCAGCTATTGGATAAAGTTCTTGCTTCCAGACTGACAGATTAGACATTGTAAACTGTCACCTGCCTAACTTCAGACTCATCTCCTATTCTTCCTTTCATGATCTTAGTCTGTTTTGTGTTACTATAACAGAATACCTGAAGCTGGGTAATTTGTAAAGAAAAGAGGTTTATTCACTTCATGGTTCTACAGGCTTGGAAGTTCAAGGGCATAACCCCTTCCTGGGTAGGGCTTTCATGCTGCATCAGAACATGCTGGAGAAGGTGAAAGGGGAAGCAAACAGGTACAAAGAGACAAAACTTGAGAGGCATCCTGGTTTTATAGCAACCCACTCTCATGGGAACTAATTAATTTCCATAAAAGCTAATCCAATTTCACCAAAGCAAGAGCTTACTATATAGCGAGAATAGCACCAAGCCGTTCATGAGGGATCTGCCACCATGATTGAAACTCTTCCTGCTAGGCCCCACCCTGTAACACTGTCACATTGGGGATCAAATGTCAACATGGGTTTTAACAGTGACAAATAACCTCCAAACCCTAGCACTCCTTACATTCTAGCCTGTTAAAAGGCTTATGCATCTTTCAGCTTCAGTTTGGTCTCCCCGTATTCTTCTAATTGGAATTTCCTTTTACTTCCTCCTCCTTCCACCTGCTCTTCCTCTTCCTTCTCTTCCTCTTCTTCTTCAGCATGTTTTTAATCTGATTAATTGACCCTTCATACAATAGCTCAGACATTAACTATTCCCAGAAGCTTGCCCTCTCCAAAACTTATCTTCCCCTGTCTACAAACCAAAACAGTGCTCAGTGCTTCTTCCATTATTGTACTTATTATTGCACTGGAATCTGTTTTTTGTTCTTTTTTCCTTCATGAGAGTATAAACTTGTTTCCATTTATCTTTATAGCTCAGTCACCTAGCACAGCTGTTGACATATAATGAATGCTCAATAAATATCTATTTAACTAACTTTCCCTGGTTCCATGTACTTCCCACACTATACAGTTACTGCGGGTTTGCTTATTTGTTGCTTCCTCTTTGGCCTGAGCTGCTTATTTGCAGTCATTTTGTGTATCTCTGTGTGTGTGTATGTGTGTGTGTGTGTTTCTCAATAGGTGTTGAATAAATGACATGATGAATGACAGCGAAATATAAAAGTTTATTCTTAGTTCTTCCTTTGCTTCAGTATCTCTGTACTCCTATTCTCTGTGCTATATACTCCGATGTCACATCCACTTGTGTCTCCTTATGTTTCAAAGCAAGACTAATGATTATTTTACTTATATTTGTTTTTCTCTCTCATTGTGTGTCATCTCACTAAAGCAGAGACCAGGATAAAGAGTGAGGCAGCTTTTATATACTATTTTAATTAACAAAAAACTGTTTATTAAATCATTTGTATTATTCAGTGTTGGTAAGCAGTATGTGTGTATTACCCTCAATTTATTTAATCTTGATTACAACTTTGATGATAGGTATTATTAATCATACAGATAAGGAAATTTAGTATGAAACCATCCTTCCCCAGTTACATAAGGAGCAATCAGAGTTTGAATACAGATCTACTTAACTCCAAAATTTATGTTCTTTTCATTTATCAACACTGCCTCTTCTCTTCTGTTAGGTAAGTCTTGATTCCTATATCTGACATGTTACAGAAGATTTTTGACACAAAAGTTACTTCAAAAAACAGATCAAAAGCTTATGGTTTAACTTAATTCTCCATCTCTACATTTGACTATATCTATTGTTTATCTCAGAATGTTCCATTCTTCTTATTCTCTCTTTTACTTGTTTTCTTTTTAAAATCTACCATTTATCCGAATCGCCTTCCCTTCAGTCCCAGTTTCTCTTTTGACTGACATCCAAACATAATTTAATGGTTAAAAAGCAAATCACTGATTTCACAAGTTTACTGAATATCCCCATGAAACATCCCCAAATTGAAACTGTTATATACACTAAGATTTCACTAGAAAACTATGTTATCATTTGATGCCATTCTCAGACTGTTACCCTATGTAAATAAAGTACATAATTGCTGCAATATATAATATATTGTTCAGTTATAGTTTATCTTAAGAATGACAACATTAAAACACAGTTGCCATATTTGTTAACAGACTTTGTTCAGTTATCATATAGGTACAAATATTTACTAGACCTTTTGGTGACAACAAAGATGATATGTTTGCTTACCTTGCAGAAGCAGTTTATAATTTGATAATTTTGTCTTTCAAACCAATGAGCATCCATTAGAAATAGACCCTTTACATTTGGGACATTTGACTTGAGCAAACAATTTTACTTACTTGCTTATTTATATGATAGGCAGGCCTCAAAAACCTAAGTCAAGGAAAATGAGCTTGTTTAAAATGATTTGAAATTGATTAATTTAGATTTAGTTTGCTTGAAGTTAACTGTGTGGTATGAATTTCTATATAGTCATTTTCTTACATTCAAGCTCTGTAAAATATTCTAAATATCTGTTTCTAGTGTTGAATTGTATGTCAAGCAAGACAATGCCATTGTAACTGCAGTGAGCCAAAGATGGGATTGGTAATTGAGGGAAATGAGTAAAGAAGTTGTTGAACAATACAGAGACATATTGGCATGTTTTATGAAGTTTTTTTTTTTTCAGAGGAAACAGGATGATTTATTTGTAAAGATAGCAATTAGAATGTTACTGAAGTTGTTAAATAGCGTGGAATACCTAGAATGAATCCACAGGGTACTGTGGTTTTCATACCCATTTAGCTATGTCTTACCAGCCTATTAATTTGAGTTGCTTCACAGAAGTGTCAAATACTTCTTTTCCAGCATTGCACAATAAACTTTTGAATCAATATTTTAAATAATTTTATTTGGGTTTTTTTTCAGATATTAAGAGAAAAGTATATAAATAATGCATTAAAATGATATACACATCATTTAAAATTAACTATTCACCCAGGTTAGCCTATTTTAGCCTTTTTTCAGAGAGTTAAAATACTAAAAATAAATTATACTTTCTATTCCTACTTTCTACCTCTGCAGAGGCATTGAAATGTGAATTTGGGTGATACAGTCCATGCAAGAACTTAGACTTTCAATCCATTAGCTCTCTCATTTTCAACAATTTTTTTCTCCATCCCACACCAACCACCTTCTCTTATAGTTTTACTCATTTTTGTCATTTCTGAAAATTGAGTTACTTCCTGGTCTCAATTTTAAGTATCCACTCTCAGATAACCAACACCTCTTTTCCAGCTTACTCTACTAGCACCCTCACTCCAACAAATATTTGACACTATGATGACCAATCTATCATCCTTTTTAAGAGGAAACAGGATGGTGATTTATATATCTCACCTTCTTGTTCTTCTTTCCCTTCTTACAGAAACTAATTATGTTGGATCAAAATAAGCCCATATTTAAATGACATTCAAGACTGTGTTTTTATGACTTAAAAAGCCCTAACCCTGAACTAAACCAGCAGCTTTCTCCATGGAACTTTTCCTAGCAGCTAAATGTGGCTAAAATAAAACACAACTATGCTAAATAGTCTCATGGGGTGGATCCTGGTTTGGTGGACCCTAGAGGTTATAGCATATGAGGGCAGTAGATAAAAAGAATACAGTATTATGAATACAGAATATCCACAGTCACTTGAATACCACTTGACAGAGGGTACCTTATATTAGAGAGAATGATCTTCATCAATTGTGATTAAAAGTATCTTGTTTCTACAAACTTTATAAAAACATGTGACCGTGTGGAAACACTGCTAGGGAGACACTCAAAGAACTTTGAAAGGGGCTGGGGCCAATTAGAGGCCCTCATGTTTAAACTTCATTAGCAGCACCATAAATTTACTTCTGAATAGAACTTAAATTCTGTGACCATAAATCTCAAGTGATATCCAGCACAGCCAAGAAATTTCTAGACAATTCAGCTTTTCTGATGACTGTTTTATATCTTCTCCCTCTCTTCAATCCTAATATCCATATTATCTTCATTTTAAATGAATCATCTTCTTCATAGGGAGTATAGAGGTATATCTATAATCAATGAGAATTACCTCAATCTCTTGCCAGCTTACTCGTGCAGAATATAAATATTTTCTCTTTCCCATGAATCACTATTTCTCTTTAACAGCACATGAGCTTTGCGTGATATTGCTCATGTAATAAAGTATGAAAACACAAAATAAACCTTTGTCCTGAAACTTATCTCTGTCTTTCTGTTTTTTGTAGCGAATCTTTAAAAAACACACACACACATCTATTTCTGTGAACTCACATTCAATTCTCTATTGAATCCACTCAACCAGGCTTTTCTCAGTGTCGTATTCTGGACCCAGTGTCAATTTTACTCATTAATTTGAATTTTTAAAAATTGTTTTCTTACTTAGTTTTGCTTGGTAGGACATATGATGGCATTTTGGAAATAATTTCTTTGTAAATAATTTATCTTTTCTTTCTTGGAACTTTAGAAATTTCTCTTCTTATTTCAGAGTTCTGAAATTTCACAGTTTTGTTTCTAGTTATGTGTGTGTGTGTACTTTTTTCAGCTTAGCATGAAGTAAGACTCTTCAATGTGATGATCTGTTGCTTTTTGGTACTGAATTTTTTTGGGGTACAGTTTTGCTATCTACACCTGCTACCTATTATCCTATTTCCTATTCTATGATGTTCTGATAGGCGTCTGATAGTTTATTTGTCAATTGCTTCTCATAATTCTGCATTTTTATTATGTATTTTGAGAATATATAATCAGAGGCCTTGGTGTGATAAATATTTCATTTCTTGATGGATTGTTTCTTTTATTACTACTTTTACCCTCTTTCTTATTTGCAGTTTTCTCTTTAAATTATATCTTGTAATATGAATGTTGTTGTGTTAATGTTTATTTTCAAATTTTTTGGGTGATTTAGTCCCCCAGTATTTATTTTTCAGCCATCAGTGAATCTTATTTTTAAAACATAATCTGATGATTTTAGTAGGTATACTTTCAATATGTGTATTATGAGATGCCTAATTAGTGACACTAGTTTTAAAACATGTTTAGATAATTATAAACATTTTAAATAAATCTGGAATTATTTAGTTTTTCCATTATCCTCCTGAGCATTACACATATTTTTGCAAAAAATTAATTATTATTAAACATCTTTACACTGGTTCTATTTTTTAAATAGTTGTCTGGTGCCTTAGTTTCACTTTCAAATGATAATTTTTCATAATCAATACTTACATATGTTTGCTGACATTTCTCATTCATTTTTGTTTTTATATCTTTTTATTTATCTTTTTGGTTCACTTTCCTGTGGTTAAAGTGATTCTTTAATAGTTATTTTAATAAAGGCTTTCTGGTAAATTTTCTTAACCTACACCAATTTAGCTCATCTATCTTGAATAATAATTTAGCAATGTATGGAACTATAGCTTCACATTTATTTTTGCTTACGTTTGAAAATAGTTTTCTTTTGGCATTTATTATATTACTTTATGTGCCCTTAATAAGTATCTTTAATATTTTACTGTTTTATCACAGTATCTTTAGCTATAGATGTTTTATTTTTATAATGTTTAGTATTCACAACCCATTTTGTTTTCTGGTCTGTGGTCCTATTTTTTTCTCAAGTCTAGAAATTTTTCTCATTTTAAAATAATCTTCTTCACAGGGAGTATAGAAACTTTCTCTAGTCTTTCCGCAACATATCTTATTATTGTTCTTTCTGCAAATCAAAGGGTATGTCGCTTAACACATACTCAAACACATACTACACATTGATCCCACTCCACTTAATGCATGGACTGTTTGTGTTCCACAAAACGAATACATGTATAAACATGCACACACATATATACACATACATACACAAAGATAAACACACATATACACATATGTACACAGTAAACATTAAAAATGCATATACACTAATACAAATATGCATGTGTACACAAACATAAATACACATAGACTCAAGAGTATACATATACTATGTATAGACACAAATGTGCCACACATATATATTGTGTGTGGTTGCACACACATACACGCACACCTCACATTTTTTGTGCTGCTTTTTGAGTGAATATCTTAGTACTTCATTCCTGTCTATTAATCCAAAACTCTCTTTGACTCTTCTCAGTTTGGAGATTTTGGTTCTATTTCAAAACTCTTTTAATTATATCTGTCCCTATTTCTTTTAATCTTATAAATTGTTGTCTTCCCTATCTACCTATTTTTGTCTAATTTCTGCTGTGTGTCAAAATTTCTTTTCCTTTTACAAAATTAGTTATTCCTTTACTTAGATCTTTGAGCATTTTAAGTATACTTAGGTTAAGTTCTTTGTCAAAATGTTTCGTAAAACCAGTATCACCTACAGTGGATTGGATTCACGCTCTGATTGCTAGGTCTTTGGAAATAATATATTTCTTAATATGTCTTGGTGTCTTTTTTTGAAGCCTTTCATTCTAAATAAGCAGGTCCCTTTTCTCTCTCTGTCTCTGGCTCTCACACACATGTAACAAACACACACACATACACACACCCCTCTCTTTCTCTCATACACACACATCTTCTTGCTCATCTCTTTCCAACTAAAGTTATGTCATTGCTTCTACCTTACCCTGCTTGGTCCCAATTCACCAATCTTTAAATTCTTCCAGTTATGGTCATCTTTTCTGATTCCCAGTGATCATCCAAAGATGATATTGAGGATAACATTATTGCAGTTACTGATTGAATATGCAGCTTTGTTGAGTTATTGGTCTCAGGATCTGTTCTCCTCAATGTCTTCGCTCCTTGCTCTCTATGTATCTTTAGTCCTAGTCAGTGAATGATCCTTTCACATCAAGCACAGCTCATGCAAAGCCCTGCCATGAGGCAGTGAACCTTGCACTAGTCACTCATCTGGTGGAATACCCTCATCTAGTTTTATGCTTCTCTTCTACTCCTGCTTTAATTTTTAACCCCATTTCTATTCTACAGAGATGGTTACCTTGTTTATGAGCCTTAGCTATGTGTCCTGCATGCCTTGAATGTATTTATTTTTATTCTACATCATTCTTTCATCCTATTTTGGAATAGGTGAGAATGAGGGATCAGTGCAGCTCATGATTAGCTGATTTGGACACATGAATTCAATCTCCTCTGTGTTCTATTAAATGAGAGTATTCATGTATATTCACCCCAACCTCTTGAGCAGTGCTACTTGAATGAAGTGTGTTCTGTAACTAAGTGTCATCAACCCAGGAGCATATTCTCAGACCCATCCTACATCTACTGAACCACATTCTGAGAGTGAAGCCTAGGATGTGACTTTCAAAGCTCTCCCCATGATTTTTATGTATATACAAGCTTTAGAAATACTGCTCCAATTAATATCCATAGTTTGCTTTCTGGTTGCATGTTAAGATCACCTGGAGTGCTTAAAAATAGTGACGCTGGAGCTTTACCCCAGATTTATTATATATTATTATAAGCCTAGTAATCCATTCAGAATTTTTGGAAGCACAAGTCTTATTAAATCCTTTGCAAGTTATTATAATGCAGAGTTAGCATTGAGAACCATTGCTTTATTCAAGTGGCTCTCAACAGGGATGATTTTGTACCTTCAGGAGATTTTTGGCAGTGGCTGGAGACATTTTTGGCTGTTATAACTGAGACAGTGCTGCTGGCATCTAGTGGGAGATGCTGCAAAACATATCACAATGCACAGGACATCCCCCCTACAAAAAGAATTGTGCCACCCCAAATGTCAATAATATCGAAGTTGAGAAACTTTGCCCTAGTATACGCTTTGGTTTTTGTTTAGGCTTTTCCGTTGAACATATTCTCTAGTAAAAACACCTTTATGGAAGTCAAAAAGTGAAATGGCAAGGAGTATAGAAAGGATTTTGAATGTTCAAAAAGCCAAGCAACCATATTCCCCAAGCCTTTCTTACTGATGCTTTTATGCTTCTGAAATTGGAAACAGCCTGACAATTAGGGTAACCATCAGAAGTAGCAGAATAAATGGAGTCCAGGGACATATGTTCTGTATTCAGGTTTTCCTTACTCATCCAGCAGTTTTTTATCTTTGACAACTTAAAATATGATCTTGTTCCTTTTTTACTATTATCAAATGTTTGTCTCACTATATACGCTTTTGAAATAGTCATGCTATTTTTTGCTTTATTTTTACAGTATAAAGAAAAAATCAGAACATGAGTCTGCAATCAAATCTTTGACAAAAATGAAGTTAAAGAATGATAAACTTCTCAAGAACATCTATAAGGAGACGTATCGCGTTGGTACTCTTTTTCACCTAAGCAAACACAAAACAGATGAAATGGAAGATAAGATAGCAGAAGTGAGAAGAAAGTTCAAGGTTGTGTATCTTTGTGTTCCTCTTACTTATGATGAAAAGCAAGAAATTTACCTGAATTGTATTGATTTAATCTTGATAATTAGATTTTAATTTAAGGGTTAATGGTCTTTCAAAAAAGTCACTTCTTACAAACATGAAGAAAACCACGTCTCTCTAAAGGCTCAGCTTGAATAGAAGAAGATGAGGGCTCAATGTAGCTAATCCACACTTGTTTCTACTTTTTGCTATTATCAACCTTAAACTACTTGGAGCACCAGGAGTGTGGTGCTCAGTTCAGCTTTATCCTGTATATCTAACACATAATTTCTGCCTATAATAGGAAGAAGGGATCCTAAGAGGTGTTCATCTGCCTTATGTAATGTGAGAATAGAAAGTACTTCTAGTAGGCCTATGAGTTGCTGAATTCTAGAGAACCCAGAAATTTGTAGACCACATTTCTGGCAGAAATAATTGCTCACATGCTTCAAACTCACTCTTAAGTAAGAGATATATTGAATAGCAGCTCTCTGCCATTTGTGGTAGAGACTTTGTATTAGTCCATTCTCATATTGCTATGAAGAAATCCCTGAGACTCAGTAATCTATAAAGAAAAGAGGTTTAATTGACTCAGTTCTGCATGGCTGAGGAGGCCTCAGGAAACTTAAAATTATGGTGATAGACACCTCTTCACAGGGTGGCAGGAGAGAAAAAGCTGAGCAAATGGAAAATCCCCTTATAAAACCGTCAAATCATATGAGAACTTACTCTCATGAGAATAGTACAGGAGAACTGCCCCCATGATTCAATTATTTCCACCTGGTCCCCGCCCTTGACATATGGGGATTATTACAATTACAAAAGGTGTGATTTGGGTGTGGACACAAAGCCACACCACATCAGGCTTGCAGAATCCACCCCACTTTACTGCACCTGCAAGGGCCACTTCAACAGGCTGCTTCCACCCATCACACACACATACATGACTCCTGTCTTTGCCGTTTTCTTATTAAAGACTTATGAGCAAAAAAAAATACATAGAAAATGTACAGTCTGTACATCATTTCCAAGATCTGTCATTAGCACTATCTGCAATGAATACTTTCCCTTGTGATATCTAAATTTAGGATGTGTAAGTGTTTCTGTACTGAAAGATTTCCACGTCGAATGTTTCCACATTGAATCCAGCTGTTCAATTGACCTACGTTCTCTCCCAATGGGTGTTGAATGAGTTAATCATATCTTCTAATATAAGTTAGTAAGCAAAGTAAACATGCATAGGAAAAAATTAAAATTCAAAGCATATAATTATATGGTTTAGCATATGCAATAATGTTGTATATGTTTATAATTTTTTAAAAAATATTAATATATTTCTATATATATTAGTTCATTTTTTCTTTGATTATATCAATGAAAATATCATTATCCACTTACTTGGCCACTTAACTGTGTATTTTAATTTTTCTAATTTACTGGAAACTCTTGTCATCTTTCACATATTTCCCCATGGCTATCAAAAACTACATTTAATTCTTAAAACATATTTCTTTATTTATCTGAACTACTCACTTATGAAAGAGATGTTGCAAAGAGGTTATTTATTTTTCTCAATTTTTTTGATACCATAAAATAGAACTCATAGATTCAATGCAAGTTTGACGTGATTCTGTTGTAATTGCTTTGCCAACCCATAATAGAGTACCCCCCTTTTCTGTTATTTTTAATTTTATTTTTTAAATTGACGTATAGTAATTGTAGCTATTTATTGGATACACAGTGATATTGCCATACATGTAGAATATAGTGATCAGATGAGGGTAATTAACAAATCCATCATCTCAAACATTTATCATTTCTTTGTTTTGGGAACAGTCAATATCATCTTTCTAGCTATTTGAAACTATATTATTTGTTGACCATAGTGATCCTACAGTGGTATGAAACACTAGAACTTATTCCTTCTGTCTAACCATCCTTTAGTATCCTTTAAAAACTCTGTATCTTCTACTTCCTCCTACCCACCCCCACTTTTCAGTATTCTCCATTCTCCTTTTTTTTTTGTGAGATCAATTTTGGTTAATTTTCACATATGAATGAGAATATATAGTATTTAACTTTCTGTTCCTGAGTTATTTTATTTAACATAATGTCCTCCAGTTCCACCTGTGTTTCTGCAAATGACAGGATTTCATTCTTTCTTATGGCTGAATAGTATTCCATTGTGTATATATACCACTATTTGTTATCCATTTATCTGTTGTTGAACACCTAATTTCATCCCATATCTCGGCTATTGCAAATAGTGCCACAATAAACATGAGGATACAGACATCTCTTTAATACATGAATTTTGTTTGGGTAAATACACAGTAGTGGGATTGCAGGATGATATAGTACTCCTATTTGTAGTTTTTTTGAGGAACATCCATCCTGCTGTCCATGGTGTCTGTACTAATTTTAATTCCCACCAACAGTATATGAATTTTCCACATCTCACCAGCATTTATTTTTTCATATTTTTTATACTAACCATCCTAAGTGGAGTTTGATGATACAGTTGTGGTTTTGATTTGCATGCCCCTGGTAATTAGAAATGTTGAACTTTTTTCATATATTTGTGAGCAATTTGTATGATTTTTTAAAAAATATCTTTCCAGATCATTTGTCTCTTTTAAAATCAGATTGTTTTTCTTTTCTTTTTTTCTTTTTTTTTTTTCTTTTTTTTTTTTTTTTTTTTTTTTGCTGTTAAGATGTTTGAGTTCCTTGTGTACTCTGGATATTAATCTCCTATTGAATTAATATATTATAAATATTCTCTCTCATTCTTTAGGTAATATTTTCACTTTGTTGACTGTTACCTTTGCTGTGCAGAGGTTTTTAGTTTAATATAATTTGTTTATTTTTGTTTTTGTTGCCTGTGCTTTTGAGGTCTTATAAAAATTATCTTTTTTGAGTCAATGTTCTGAAACATTTCTCCTTTGTTTTCTCCTAGTAGTTTTGTAGTTTGGGGTCTTACATTTAGGTCTTTGACCAATTTGGAGCTGATTTTTGTATAGAGGGTCTAGTTTCATTATTCTGCAGGTGGATATCCAGTATTCCTTGAGCCATTTATTGAAGAAACTGCCCTTTCCCCAATGTAGGTTCTTGGTGCCTTTTCAAAAATCAGTTGGCTGTATATATGTGAATTAATGTCTCAATTTTCTGTTCTGTTTAACTGGGCTATGTGACTGTTTTTATGCCAGTACCATGCTATTTTTTTTTTAGACACAGCTTTGTACTGAATTTTGAAGTCTATTTTCTACATCTTTTTATTTTCTTCTTCTGGAATGCCCATAATACAAATATATGTTCATTTATGCTGTCCCATTAATGGTGTCATTCTTTTTAGTTTTTTTTCCTCTGTCTTGTTATTTCAAAATACTTGTTTTCAGGTTAATAAATTCTGTCTCCTTCTTGTACTGGTCTATTATTGAAGCTCTTGATTCTATTTTTTAAATTTCATTTACTAACTTCTTCAGCTCTAGATTTCTGTTTGGTTCTTTTTTAAATGATATCTATGTCTTTGGTGGATTTCTCATTCAAATAACAAATTGTTTCCTGATTTTATTGAACTATCTGTATTATCTTGTGTCTGAGTTTCCTTATATTATTATCTTGAATTCTTTTTTTTCTGGCATTTTGTATATTTCTTTATTATTGGAGTATATTACTGGAGAATTATTGTGTTCCTTTGAAGTTGTCATTTTTCCTTGCTTTTTCATGTTTATTGTGTCTCTATTTGATATCTATGCATCTGGTGGGACAATTGGTTCTTCCAGTTTTGTAGAGTAGGATATGTAAGGAAACTTGTTCATATTGATGAGTCTTGGGTATCAGTTTTATAAAGTTCATTGTATTTAGTCCAAGGTGGATACAGTAATGTAGTCTCTACATAGTTTCTTCAACTGTAATCTATGCTAGTGGCATTTGCAAGTGTCTCACTTGCCTAGTGAGGTAATTTGTGGTGGTGTGACTTTGCTAAGAGTGGATTCACTGGGCTGTTTCTCAGATCAGGGACACGTGTGCACATGATGGGTCAGCTAACTTAGGGTCTGGCTCACTGGGGTTGAGACCACAGGGCTGTTACTCTGCCTGGAGGTATGGGCATATAGTTGCTCAACTGCTGCAGGTGTATCTTCAGGTCAGCCCATGTTTGTTTTTTGTTTTTCTTCCCTCAGGCCTGGGACCAGGCTCACAGCCATTTGGCCAACCTAGAGCATGTCTGCCAGGGGTGGCCTGTGGGGCTGTTTCTCATGCCCAGCACATGGCCATATGGTTTCCTGGCTGACCTGGAGTTGTGTCTGCTAGAGGTGTCCCATGGTGGTGTTTCTCAGTTCCAGAACGTGGGCACACAGATGCTTGGTTGGCATGAGGGCATTTCAGCCAGGGGGAGGCTCATAAGGCTATTTATTGAGACTCAGATATGGGCACAAAGCTGATCAGCTGGTCTGGCAGCATGTCTTCTGTGGAAACACATGGAGCCATTTCTCAAGCCCGGAATATGGCTGCATGGTTTTTTGGCTGGCCTAGGTGCAGGCTAGCTCTTTATTGGCTCAGAGACCTTTCCTGCTCAGGGCTGGACATGCAGCAGTTTGGCTGGTTCAAGGGTGAGTTTTTCCTGAGTGGGACTCAGATCTTTTACTGGAGGTGGGGGGTTGGTTTCCATGATGTACAGGACCAGAGTCACAGCCAATCCTGGACCTAGGCTTCACACAGCTAGTGTTGTGGTGGTTAGCCACTTGGGCTTGGAATGAAGATGAAGCCCAGTGCTGCAGAAGTGCCGTGGCTACTGGCCTCCAGAGGAGAGCACGCTTTAGAGGTGGCTCTGGTATCAAGATAGTGCTGTGCTGCAGCAGCTTGACTCACGAGAGGTGCGTGGGGGTTGGGGAAGTGCATAAGTTGTTCTTCTAATTTGAAGCAATGTAACTGTGTACATTTTCAGCAGCTGTCCAAACTGGGCTCAGGACTTATGAGGACTGTGGAATTCTCTTGTAGTAAATACTGTAGGTAATTACAATGGCAGTGGGGGCTGATGAGGTTCTCCTGTTTACATTTTTCCTGAAAAGGAAAGTTGCCCCTATCTTTGGGCCCGTCTGATCCAGGCGTGGGGAGATGGGGGCTGCAGAGGCCAGGTGCCTTCCTGCTGCTCTCTTGGACTTCTGATCACCACAGTTGCCTTTCCACTCCTCTACTCCACTCCAGCATTCTCTCTTTGACAATGCATTCAAATGTTCATTGTTTATTTGTTGCTTTGGCCCTTTTTGTGAAGTGGATGAGTTCCAGGCACTTTTAGTGAGCCATCTTGTTGACATCACTCTCCCTTTCTGTCTTTATTCATGCAAGATTAAAGAAAGTATTCATCATGTCATTTTCTTATCACATGGTAGCTGAGTGATCACTGGAAAGAAGCAGCAGAAAGAAATTAAGAACTATTCCCAATTGTTAATCACTCCTGCTAATTTCTGAGCCTGAATATATACAGTATTAAAAACTTCCATAATATACACATGCATATCTGCATCATAGTACTAAATTAAAAATAAATTACTAGATTTTCCTTAGATAACTCAGGTTTATAGTAATTCAAGTTTGTAATTTCTGCCTATGTAATGACCCTATTATCTTTCATGGACTGATTCATAAATATCTATAGAACACTCTAAGTCTGGGAATCATGTTTCCTTTTAAGTAACTTTCTATATTTGTTAAGCCTGACCTGAAATTAATCTTTAATCCATCATCTAGAAATTAATTACAGCAGTATCACTTCTAGGGTAGCCCCAAAAAATAACCTTTTGAAACTTTACAGGTAGAATTTATGAATTATGTCCTTTCAAGTTAATGCATCTGTAAAATGCCAGATAAGTTTTAGGCAGTCTTAGAGTAGAAGCAATCCTGAACAATAAGGATATCTAGCACTTTCTCCAATTTTTTCAGCTATTACAAATGATTTGTCCCAGTTTTTCCATATTTTTAATTTCAATAACTGCCCTATTCAGAAAGAGGTATTTGGCCAAGTGTCAGGATAAAATTCGCCAATTGGGACAGGGGATAAGTCAGTGTAATAGTAATATGTATTCAATTATGGTGTTAATGGAATGAACAGAAAACCATCTAGATTTGTTTAAAGAATGTGACATTGCAACCAAAAATGTTCAGAGCTTTCACCAGATGTTAAGTACTTCCTAGCACTCCAGTTGAAAGTGTCTATGCAAGCTGCATAATCTTGAAGGGTTTTTTTTTTTTTTTTTTTTTGCTTGAGTATAATGGAATTCTGGTGGAAAAGTGAGAACATCAGGTCACTCAGGTTCCAGGTTAGAATCACAGTGCTAGAACTTAGTGGAAACTAAGTAAAAAGGAAGGAATAAAGGAGACATAGTTTTCTTCAAGTCTATTTTATGAAAAATCCCTCATACTTGCTAATTAATTTAGTGTTCATAATACTGTGCAAATATTATTAACACATTCATTTTGGGATTAAAGGGGCTTTTCCCAAGGTAAGCTTTTAGGTAACTGTGTAGAGTTTAAGGACCAGGACATCTCATGTCAGTCTTGGTAGAGTCAACAAGGCTTTAGACTTATACTCTGACCACCAAATATTCAGTTAAGCTGAAAGCTGCAAAATAATCATACTAGGGGGATTGTTTTCGATGCTAGAAAAAGACAATGTGTTAAGTCTTTAGAAAGTTCCAGTCCACAATTAGCTAGTTCATAACTTTAGAGGTCTATGATTTGTTTTGAGTACTTTTTCAGATATTTTAACTAATCTTTAACTGTTCTTTAAATTCTAGACCTCCCTTCAACTACTGTTTGTTCACCTCTGAGACAAGGTTTAAAGGCCCTTCCTTTGAGTAAAATAAAAGTCAGAACCTTCTAAAAAGTTTCTTGGAGGGCATAATTTCTACTGGTACTTAGAACATCTTTAGTTCAATCAATAGAACAAAACAGCTCTAATAAACTAAACTTGATTTATGCACTATGTAACTTCTGTAAGAATTCCAGATAAGACTTGATAATATTTTAAGTAGTTATAAAATGAACATTCTATTACTTCATTAATTTTTATCCTAAAGTATTTATACCTTATAGCATGCCAAATCTAGAGCATATTACTCTTGTCCCACAAGTAATAGCTTTTATTGAGTTATGAGTTGCTACCACATCCTTGGATTTTAATGAAGGTTGGTAAAGTAATGGCCAAGATTGACCGTTGTTTCTTGGTTTTTCAAACTAATAAGGGAGTGAGTCACATTATCAATATGCTCAAAAAACCTACAAAAATAATTGACCTCAGATTTTAGAACTTTAAAAGTTAATTTTTCTTGATAAAATTGTATTTCTTTGTAATTTATAATTAGGAATTCCCTGAACTTTCTTGTTTCTCTCTGAGTTAAGCAGCTTTAGAAGCTCAGTTATTTATGCTACACATTTCTAGAATAATCACTTTCCTGTCTCTCTCTGTTCCATATTTGTAACATTTATCTGGTATTATTTTTTTGCTTGTTTCATTGTTTTTTGTTTACTAAGATTTTTTTTTTCACTGCATTCATAGGCAGAGTACTTTGCCAAAATTGAATGAAAAGGAAGCTGCTATTAATCATAATATTTGGAATATCTAGTCTGTATTAGTGGGAAATGGTTGTCGGGGAAAAAGGGATGGAGAGTACAAGGAACACAGAAATAGTGTGAAGGTACAGCGGGATTAAAGACCCTCAATGGCTGCTGGGTAACCCCTTAGTCAAGCCTTAGAAAATTTCATTTTCCTTACACATTTGAGGGAGTAAACAAACATGAAAAATGTGATAGAAGTAAAGCATTGAATATTCATGAGTCTTGATGGGTGCAAAACATTTGAGAACATAATAAAACTTTATTTGGCTTGTCGTAAATATCATATGGGAACATAATTTCCTCCTCTATTCCACTGGGTTAGTGCTTTGCTTGTCAGAAATTAGATGGCATGTTGATTTTTCAGTATTTCCATTTAATTATCTGAACTTTGATTCTACTTTTCTTCTGTTGCCAAGGAAATGTGATTCAGTAGAAAGAGCATGGACTTTAGAGTCAGATGTTTCTTAATTCGAATCCTGGCTATGCTAATTATTTATTCTAAGAACATTGAAAATATATTTAACTTTTTTAAGTCTAGGTTTCTCGTGTTTTAAATAAATGTAACGATATCTATGTGGTACCTCTGGGTGATAAATAAGTAATATTGTATATAAAATATTCGACCTGGAGCCCGACAAATAATAAACTCTTAAAGGTATTAGGGATAAATAGCATAAAAATACTCCCATAACATAGGTCTACCTTTGTTGTTCAGGATTAAAAAAAGTTCTTTAACAACTTGCCTACATATTTTACTTTTAAGTCTGTCTCCCAGTAATTGTGATAAATGTGTGGGTTCTAAACAACACTTTTAACATAATGATAGTTATTTGTTGAGTACTTAATATGAGTGATGCCTTAAGTATATTATTTTATATACATTTTCTTCTTTTACCTCCCACACTTATTTTATGAAAAAAACATGTGTTATCCCAATTTATATATATATATATAAACTAATATTTGACACTGCTAAAGATATTTTGGTATAATGACTCATATGTGCTGAAGTATCTAATTCAGTGTGAATTAGAGCTTTCCTGGAAAGCAATTCATCAATAGATGTAAAGAACCTAACATTCATAGGCTGTAACTCAGTAACATTATTTCTGAAAATACAACTTTAAGAAAATAACCAAGAACAAAGCCAACAAAGATGCAGGTTTTAAGGATGTTTATAAACAGTTAACACAACAACCACTGAAAACACCGTTCATGAGGGCAATAATTTTTTATTTTGTATACACTGCTGCATTCCAGTGCTTAAACAGTGCTTATACAGATAATAAATGTTTATGGAAACCATGAATATGTACTTATAACCTATAATAGAAAAATTTAAATATACAAATTTCTCAATAACAGAATAGTGGTTAAATCTATGAGTCTTAAGATAAATTATAAATTTATTCAATGTAGAATTTTAAAAAATTAATGAGACTTCTGCTTTTGTAGTATATAAGAAAGATCTTGTTAGACTGACCCTCCAAAGATAATAGCTTTAAATTCAGGATCTAAAAAAAATTACACCAAAAAGTCAAAATGTGTATCTGTGGATGTGAATATTTACATTTTTTCTTTTTGTAATTTAAAATATTTTACCAAAAACACACATACATTCATACAAAAAGAAAGAAAACAGTGTCATATCCTATTTCAGAGAGAACCAGGTAGGGCTGCCACCTGTACTTTGTGTTAGGGTCCTGGCCACCAAAATGTGTCCTAAAAATGCACAACCATAGCCAGAGATACCTTGTCCCATGAATTCAGTCCAGCCCATGGTTCTTAAACGTATCTCAAATTTTGCTTTAAGATTTTAATTCTTTGTTTTAAAGTATCCATCTTCCTTTCCTGATCTCAAACCTGACATAACATAAATTCTCTAACTTTACTGTTAGTACTTCTTTGTTACTGGAAAGTAAGCTGATGCCATGTCTTTGATTCTGATCTTAGATCTGTTTATTTGGTGTTCCTCCCTTTTTCTCTTTGAACGTGGGTTTCTGAACTCATAGCATTCACTGTTCATCCTCCTTTCAGCTATCTTTTGTCCTAGTGTAGGAATCTCTTCCACCAGTGTAGCTCTCTGCTGCCACCTTCTGGCTTGTGACTACTAAAACCAGGCTGCAGGTCAAAGGTGCCTTTAATGTGCCCTCTTTGCAGCTTCTGAGATATTGTCACTTCCTTTGCTCCAGGTTTCTTCCAAGCTCTTCAAAGTGATCCTTTGATATCTTTTATTCCTTTTCTCCAAAACCAGAATTGAGTCGTTGTGACAGAGACCTTATGACCTGCAAAGCTTAAAATATTTACTATCTGGCTCTTGACGAAAAAGTTTGCCAACCCTGCTCTAAAGAACACAGGAATAGCAAACATAGGCAGCAGCCAGTGCCTGGAGGGCCGATAGAAAGCACCCTAAGAAAGAACAAGCATGGAAGAGGCTACCATCTCCCAAGCTGACTGAAGCTTTATTGGAGAGGGTGGGGCTGTGTCTCAGCACAGGGTTCAGCAGCAGCTATCTGCGAGTTGCTGGAGAGACTTGGTGGAGGTGGAATGGAGTTTGTGGGCGGAGAATCTCCCCACACACCAGCTGGTGGCAGTTCTGCAGGAGGAAGGAGAAAATAACAACAGTTCCCTGGAACAAGGAACCAGGACACAGCACCCCCTTGCTGCAGCTCTGCCTGCCTGTCCCCTGCCCTCTGTTAAAGCCTCGCTTTACTCCAAAAGTAAAATTGCAAAAGCAAACTGCTCACAGGATCCAGCTCCATTATCATAGATCAGAGTTAAAAACAGCAGATTTGGAGCTAAGAGGCAACAATTAGATAATGAGTGCAAATATATAGTCCATATGCAAATTTCTCTAATTCCATTGGTTGCTATATGACATTGAGCTCCATGCACTGTATTTATCTGTCATAACTTTTGAGTCTCTTTTAATCTTAAAAAGTCTCTACTTTTATAAAAAAAAAAAAAAAGTTTTTTTTCACTATACTGACATTTTTAAGAGTCTAGGCCAGTTACTTTGCAGAATTTCTCTCAGTATGGATTTACCTTTTTGTTTATTCATAATTAGATACAAATTAAACACATCTGGGAGGAACATTACATACTTATAATAATATAGTATTGTGTCCACAAGCACATGGTATATGTTTATCTCATTATTAGGATATTTTGATCAGTTGGTTAAAGTTATGGTCAAGAAATGTATTTATTTCCCCCGCTGTAATTAATAAGCAACCAATTGAGTGATATTTTAAGAATGTGTGACTATTTTTTCCAACACAGTTTTGTCCAGTGGATTTAGCATCTATCAGTGATTCTTAGTTGAACCCATTATTGGCACAGTTGCTAAATGGCAATTTTTCTGGGCTTTCGTTCCCTTTACAATAAATTAACAATTTGAAGAACTTGAAGGTTTAGCACAAGCTAAGCCACAGGCCACATTTCTGGAGAAGGCAGTCCTCCTTCAGTACTTTTTCAGGTATTTACACTTTATGAATATATGTTACATGGAATCCTAAGTCAGAATCAACCTCCCTGCATTTTCTACCACCTCTCCCATCTCTTTGAGAAAAACATCTCAAAGGCCTTGTTTTATCATCCATCTTAAAGATACTGTATATAAATGTGATTGTGACATTATAATGGGCCCTGAGCTTCTCCTCACATAAAGATATTTGTTTTAAATGACATATTTTTAGTTTGAAAGAATCTGTAACTTTTACAATTTAATTCCCCAACCTGGAGATCAAAAGCAAGCTTGTTTGTTAATCATAAACCCGTTTGTTCAATAAATTATTCATTCAGCAAATATTATATAACAAAGTGCTAGAAGCTATTTCACTAATGGATATGATAATTAACTCACACTTACACACACATACATACACACAGCCTCTGAGTTAATATGATTCCAGTTACAGTTTTTCAATTTTACCATGGTGTGAAAGTGATGCATCTTCAGGGGGAGACCATACTTTGAGCACTCATACAGCCGTCCTGTTTTTCCCTCTCAGTATGGCATTCAATAAATTACATGAGCTATTCAACACATTATTATAAAATAGCCTTGGGTTAGAGGATTTTGCTCAATGTAGGCAATCAGTATTTCACTAAGCAGACCACACTATAGTTCTTGTGACATTTTTCCTTTTGGTAATTTGAACTCATTTAACCCTGGCTTTTTCTCAGCAGCTACATAATTCGTGTTGAATAATTAAAGGTAGTGTCTCCTCAGGAGCTCATAAGTTTCCAGCACATTCTGTTTTAGCACCAACTGTGTCATCACTAGGTAATTGGCACCCTTTCACCTGAAGTCTTAGTTCTTCAATCTATAGGTGGCAATGATTCAGAATTCGAAGAGGTGCCCCATTTGCCTGGGAAGCCTCATGCTAAAGGAGGCCCTACATAAAAGTAAGAAGGCTCTACATGAAATATTCCTATAACTTTGAGGGTTCCTACATATCTGGGTGTCACCGAGATACTCTCTGTCAGATTGTGTAAATGAGTATCCTGGTTCCATCAACTGCCAGCATTGTGTGCTTGGTCAATTTATGTAATCTCTCTGTGTCAGTTTTCCTATGTGCAAAAGGGACAATAATAGCTATTTTATAGATTTCACTGTGAAGTTAAGACAAGATAATTCTACATAGAAAGCATATAATGTATTTTAGCCATCATTGCTAGGTGTAGTACATGTGGTAGTTTTATCATTGAGGTAACCCATGGCATTTATATTGTTTGGTGAATGTAACTGCCCAGATTTTCCTTCAGGAATCAGCTCAGTCACTTTGCTTAAGGTCATTCCCATTCCTGGGGTAGCTCACATTTAATGACCAATAGAAATAGAATGATAGCCTTGCCACCTTAGTCCAACTTGGGGCAAATCTGTTGGTCCATTCTTGCCCCATGGTTTGCTGTGGGGTTGATAGAGATTGTCTGGGCTCTATTGCAGCTCAGCCTATGTATGTCTCTGTCCAATCCTGCTTTGTTCCTCTCTCGTCCACAGAAGCTGAATCCAAGTATGCTCCTTCATATGTATTCTATACACTAAACTCCACTCTAGAGTTAACTCTACAGAGAACAATGCCTGTGATAATAGGATGGGAAAACAAATAAATCCCCTCTCTCAGATGTTGGACCCTGTGACCTAAGACCTTTGACCATCATAGCTCTCCCCGTATCAGTCTTTGGGGTACTCTATAGTGTTTTGAAAGTACTCAGTAGTTCTCCCATAAACTGTCTGCTGGCTTCTTGGCATTTTTTCCAGTGCTTTGGGTAGACCATTTTCTGTAAAGGGGGAGAGTATCATAGGAAGGCCTTGAGCATCTGCCTGGAAACACTCCCTGTGGCCTTGGGTCTCGGGTAAGTATGCAATTGGCAGCCCAGCCAGTGAGAAAGACTTTCTTTCTTGGTGACTGGTCATTTAACCTGGCTGTCTGGGTCACAGAAGTTTAGGGGCATGGTAGAAAATGGAGCTTGGAAAAGTTCTTTGAGATGCTAGACAGAAGCTGCAGATGTTTTGCCCATGGAGTGTACAAATTTATCCACTGGTAACAGGTTGAGTTGGTTTTATACATACACAGATTTCAAATGTAGTATCTCTCATCTTTTCAGGGAAATACAAATGTCTTATTCTTGCATCTTCAGACTTCTTATCTATTTAAACTTCTCATATACTGCCTGCAGGTCTTTCCAAGCCATACATCCACAAGTTCTTTTCAAACAATATTGATTTATCCAATGTAAGAAACTTGAATTCATTTCAATAACAACTTGCTTTCTCACTAGTTGACAATTAAAAAAAACAAACAAAACAATTCAAAGAATGAATGGATGAGTGAATATTAAGGAAACACAAATGAAACAATCCATATTGTAGCCAGAGTGATTTTCTAAAACACACACTTTGTTTACTATCCTTCACTAATTGTATTAATGTACCTGGAAGATTCTGCATAATCTGATAGCTGTTTGTTTCTTTGGCTTCACCCCATTCACCAAGTGTTTTCTCCAATACATGATACACAGCAAAAGCACACATACCCTTACATACACATTTTTCAGTTAGTTTCAGACAAAGTTCAAATCTAGCTATTTTGGAATATATTTTTCTTCAGACTATGAAGGCATTTTAAATTTTGTTCATTTCTATTAAATAATAAACAAACTGGAAAACTGTGCTGTGTCTGCTATCATGTTAGAAGAGGTTGCTAATTTATTTAAAATTATCAAAATGTATTATTGCATAAATTCATTTTAGATGTAGATATATCCTTAAGTAAAATGATATCTCAAAGTTACTGTTTTATTTACCACCTTCGTGTTTCCTTCTTTGGAATTATTCTTTTGCTTGAGGTGAACATAATTTTGGTGGTTTTGATGTTGAGTAGAGGAAGTGTTAGAGCAGAGGCATTCTGGCTTGTTTCTTTGTATTGTCTCTATAGACCCTGGGATATGATGAGATATTCAGTATTGAAGTAGGGGTATTGGAGACATTTCTGAATTTGCATTGTTCCTCCTTGCAAAACCATATATATATATATAACTTTTAAATCTGGAGGACAGCCTAAATCCCAGCCAACTCCTCCCTCAAATCAGGGTTTCCAAGATGTAATTCTAAGCCAGAAGGAACTTTATGAACTACTTCCAATTCTGGTTTTGTGTGATAATTTAAAGTCAGTCATGAACAATTTAAAACAATTTATCCAGGTAGCAATGAAAAGATTTTTCAAAAGACTTTCCCTACAAACTTTAAAAGTATGATTTTTTTTTTTTAAAAAGGAATTTTTCCAGCCAAATGGAGAATCTGCTCTTATTTTTTACACTTCACACGTGACTTGCATCTGTCTTGTTTTGAAAGTTGAATGTTTATTTTGGAAAGTCATATTAAAAACAAACTGGTTTTTAAAAGAAGTTTAAAAGAAGGTTTTTAAAAGAAGATGTTTTTTAAAAGAAGAAATTGATGACCACCTGGTTTACTTTCTCATTACTTTGATTTTTTAAGTTTAGGACTGTAAAATGCAAACTGAAAAAAATTGAAATTCTGTAGTCTAATTCCTGGTGCTGTACCACTTAATTACTTTGCCTCAAACAACACCAGGATTTTAAAAATACATATATTAAATTATAATTAATATTTTGCTCTACATTGAAACATTTAAAAATCTGTATTATGTTAGCAGTTGTTTTTAAAATTTTTTAATATTTTATTAATGAAACTCTTATTTTTAAAATTTGCTAACATATAGGGTAGAGAAGAATTCTTGAAAAAACTCACTCAAGACGCAGTGTCTGCTGGAATGGTACTTCAGGTAATACTAATTTGGTTTTAATATTTTATTCTTCCTTTAATTTTCATTTTACTTAGCATTTTAAATTTGCTTGTAATGAGGCATCTTGTCACTACTTGGTTTGCAAGCCAGCAGTTTTCTCTCCTTAGCTGATGACAGTTGCCCTCTATGCACAAACAGCAGTGTCTGATCATGCATAAAGCAACTGACCTCCCATACACATATCTCAATTTGTGGCTTAATGGGAATTTCTGCCAGTCTAGTAAAAGGGCAGTGGGATCTTATTTTTAAGTGTCTGACTCTTTAGTTTGCTTTGTGATGATGTTATGTTTTCTTTACTCTTAGTGTCTTTCCCTTGGATTTCTTTATTTAACCCTGAAAGAAAAATATGCTATGATGCTTCTATATAAACATTTTGAAATGAAAGCATGTAAACTAGCAAAACCAACTTGAATTTATAAAATCTTTATCTACCACCTGCATATCCTTTGGAATCTCAATTAGATTTTTTGATCCATGGCATGTTTCTAGAATATCTCTCCTGCAGAAATACATACATATTTGAAATTAGTGTTATTATTATTATGAGAAAAAAATGAGTCAAAACAGTTTGAAACAGTGTTTTGTGAGATGATCTATACCTCTGCTTCTCCTTGAAGCAAACATAAATTTTGTGATTTTTTTTTTCTGTTACGAAATTTGGCATTTTCAAACGTAGAAGCAGTGTGTGCTTCTATATGTTTCAAAACTCTAATTTTCCTAATTTATTTCTATACATATGTTTTATTTCTAAGTGTCTAACTGGAAAGACCTTTTTGTTTAATATTTTGTTACTAACTTCCTCTGAGTTTGCTTTGTCTTATATTACAGGACTGGCATATATTCCAGGATACATTGCTAGTGTGTTCTCTAACTTGGTGTCCTCCAATTCTTACTTAAAATGTTTGATTTTGACTTGTTGGGCTGGGTAATATATTTTTTAAATGCTTGATTTTTATTGTTGATTAAAGTGTTTCTCTCATTTCTTCTAACAATAACTGTATTCTCTTTAAATATACTATATTCGACTGGGTTGTGGTGGCTCATGCCTGTAATCCCAGTACTTTGGGAGGCTGAGGTGGGTGTATCAGTTAAGGTTGGGAGTTTGAGACCAGCCTGGCCAACATGGAGAAACCCCTTCTCTACTATAAACACAAAAATTAGCCAGGCATGGTACATGCCTGTAATTCCAGCTACTGAGAAGGCTAAGGCAGGAAAATTATTTGAACTTGGGAGAGAGAGGTTGCAGTGAGCCGAGATCATGCCACTGCACTCCAGCCTGGCCGACAGAGCAAGACTCTGCCTTGTGGGGGGGTGGGGGGGGATATACACACACACACACACACACACACACACACACACACAATATTTGTATTCACTTTATGGTGGCATTTATTGTATTATTTGATTTTTCAAATAACAACAAATATTACTGCCTATCACTGAATAAGAGGCTCAATAAATGTTTAAGTAATTAATAACTGAATGAATTTTTAAAAATTTTTGCTGGCAGAAAAAACTGTATGCCATGCATGAAGTCCAGGCACTTGAGAGGAAAGAGCTTATGAAAAAGAAAGCAATATGCACCGTATCACTGGCAGAACTAGAGGACCCTCTGCATCAACTAGAAGATGAAACTGAAAGAATCAGAAATCTCTGGAAAGAACATTCTGCCGTAAGCATTTAATAATCCAAAAATCAATTTGCAGAAATATATACATTAGTAAGTTATGTGTGTAATTTTACATTATTATTTGGAAAATTATGATTTCACATAGGAAAAGTATGGGCAAACGAAGTAACTATTTCAGGACCACACAATTTGATCTACAATGAAACTGTATAGTAAGACCATGAATGCTATTATTTAGAACCCCATAGTCTTAGAGTGTACTTGGGAAAAGCAGTTCTCAGGTGTGAGTAGCAACTTATCTGGCATGAACATTCATTATGTTAAATTTAATTCAGTCTTCACTCCTTCCTAATGAGATGCTAAAGTCGTGCTTATTTGCATATAAAATGTAAGGGATCTTGACATTTTTATGGTAAATTTTTGATACATGTAGATGTTTAGACAGCTAGGATGAAAAATAAAGCAAATGTTGATAAAATATTTTCAAAATTACAAGTTTATGGCAGTAACTGATATCACTAGCCCTTCCCAAAGGAAAATTCAGCCAAAAAACATGTATTAATCCTGTCATTAGTCTTTTGGAGAACTAGAGGGTGTGGCAAGGGTTATTCATTCTTGTCCTTCCCCGCAGGCAGGCCATACATATATTTATTTGAGCCATTTTGGCAACAACACTTTTTTTCCTTTTAAAATAATAATGTAATTTTATATTTTTAATCCTTTATAATTTTCAAAATGTCTTTATTTCTTAAAATTGTGATTTACAAAGTGTTTCTATATTAAAGGATTTTTGAGCTTCAAAGCCTTCCTATGAAATAGGCAAGAGGGAGTTTACTGGTATCAAAGACTTGAGAAAATTTGTGCTCAAACAGCCTGAGCAACTTGTACAAGATCATGAAGCATGGAACAACAAATTCTGAGTACCACTCTATTTAGGGCTCCTAAGTGCTATCATCATGCTCCTGCAATAAATATATAGCCAGTACAAACATCTAGTGGGAAAAATGATTTTAATGGTGGCTCCCCCCTTACATTAATGATGGAAATTTATTAATTGCATCAAAAGCCTGAGTGTAGTTGTCTGAGTACAATAATGAATTCCAGAAAAGATTAATGGTTTTTGTTTCCTCTGATTTTATAACAGCCATGGTTTTATGTTTTCTTGTAGTTCAGTAATCATTTTCCATTTGATTATATTTTAATAGTTAATAAATTATAAGAATTAATAATTTAGAACACACTAAGGAAGAATAAGTTTTTACAGATTTTTGCTTACATTTGTATTTGGAGTTTTAGCTTTGATTAAAATAAATATTATAACAAAAATTCATAATTTCTATGTAAGCTTGCTTATTTTTGTTACTTAACTAAAATTCATTAGATTTTGTCTTTCTCACATAATGCAAGTAGAATATTGAGATTTTTGAGACTTTACAGTATGTTTCTGTAATTCACGTGTGGTGGTTCTTTTCCTTTATTTGCCAAAATAAATGCTGTTGTTATTAAAATAGTCACTTAAGTACTATTTGGCCTAAATGAGGATAATTGGGTTACAAATGCTGCACATCTTAATATCTGAATGTCTTCTAGATACTTGATAATATACTTGAGCGGGAAGATGATATTAGAAAAAAAGATGGAAAAAGTAAGGAAAAAATTACAAAAAAAGAGGAAGAAAACCCTTGATGCACTAACAGAAACTGAGGTGAGATATTTAATTTCAAAATATAATTTTGAATTTACGATTTACATATATCAATAAAAATTATTCAAGCAAGTTTAATTTTAAATGAATGTGTCTTATTTCTTACTGGTTGTGCTAAATCAGCTATGTATGGATAAAAGCACACACACCCACACACACAGTCCTTGTGTTTTCATTTACTTTCTCTTATAATATCTTTCTCACTGGTCTAGTTTATTAGGGACATGGTTCCTAATCAGGATAAATACAAGGAAAATTTAATATTGGATTCATGCAGAAGTCTACTGCTTTCTGTGATTGCCATGCTGTCTCCTTTTGCTTGGAGATTTAAAAAAAAAATGAAGATGAAGAAAAGAAAGAAAAAGGGAAGAAAACAAGAAAAAACAGAGGGAGAAAAGGAAGAATGAAGGGAATTGCTATGGTCTGAATGTTTGCAGTCCCCCAAAATTCATATGTTGAAACAAAATCCCCAAGAAGAGGCTGGGCTTTTAGGAGGTGATTAGATTATGAGAGCTTGTTGGGATTAGTACCCCTATAAAAAGAGGGACCAGGAATCTTGCTTGCCCTTCTACCACATGAGTATGAAGGAAGAAGATACCATCTTTGAAGCAGAGAGGGAGGCTTCATGAGAACCCAAATCTGTTGTTGCCTAGTTCTTGGATTGCTTAGCTCTAGAACGTTAAGACATACATTTCTGTGGTTTATAAAGTACTCATTCTAAGATATTTTGTTACAACAGCCTAAAAAAACTAGGACAGGAAGAAAGAAAAGGAAGGAAGGAAGGAAGAAACAGAGGGAGGGAGGAAGGGAGGGAAAGAAGAAGGAAAGGAAAGGAAAGATGGGAGGAAGGAGGACAAGAAGAAAAGGAGAAAAGTCAAAATTAAACAATAAAAAATAGCAGGATTACGCTTTTGTTAAATGGCTGGAATCTTCTATTGACATAAGTCTACTGTTTTAGCCAGAAATCATCAGTCACTCTGAAACTACAAAGTATCACATTTAATATAAACATGCTTAAAACTGGTGAGCATTTTCTTGTCAGGTAGAGAACTTAGAATCATTAATGTAATTTAATTATTTTAATTTTAATATTCCATTATATAATTTGACTAAATTTTAATATTCCAAAAGACAATAATTTAATTTAAAAACATATACATAATTCTTTACATTTTAAGCCAACTACTACTAAGATTTTGATCTTAGAAAGCATCTTCACTTAGCCAATTAACATCAACTTTTTCCATTCATCTTACTACTGGTTTTGTACACAAACTCTTTATTTAGTTGTCAGTTAAAATAAAGGATTGACTTTACATGGTAAAATGATATTCTGTTTTGCCAGGGAAAAGACCTACACTGGCTTTGCTTTTGATGAAGAGAGTGTAAAGCAGAAGGTTTCTAAATTATGTAATGCCCTGTTGGAGCCACAGTGCACAAAAGAAGTATAGTTCAAGAGCCAAAAAAATAATTTTAAAATAATTTACTTTTATTTGCATTTTATAAAAGACACTGTGACCAGAACTATAATGATGTCCTCATCACTCCCAAGTGACGCCTCTTGTATATACCTCTTTGCCTTTCCGCCCCCCCCACCACCCCATGTTCTCTCACACCACAGGCACAAAGTGCCTCTCATCAATTTCCTGGAAAGTCACTCTTCCTGTTTATCTCATGTCCATCTATCTCTTTCTTTCTTCTTTTTTTTTTTTTTTTTTTACCCATCTGTGTCACAAGAATATTTTAAAATAACAGTTGGGCAAAGGTAAGATTCATTTCTTCAATAGAGATGGAAATAGAACCCAGACTCAACTGTTGGAGTCAGCATATTTTTTAGCCAAAAGAATGAGAGAAAGTCCAAGAGCACTGCAACTTTAATGCTATTGTCTTATGTATGAATTCAGTGCCTACTAGGTCCATTAGGCACTATATTCACATCTTTAGATGAAAGAGAGAGTAGCTTCTCTGAGGAAGATGACTCAGAGTGCATGAGGCTATGCACAAGAAATGAAGTGAGTGAATTGCAGGGTTTTTGGGGTATATTTGGTGTAGACTTCATAACAGTAAGCAACCCTATCCCTGTCTGGTACCCAGGGTTTTGTGGGTTTCTCTGAATAGTCAAATGCTTAAATACATTCAAGTATACTTAAGAGAGTATCCTTGGTAGTGGCATTTCTTGCACACTAGAATTTGGGTATTAGGAGTCGTAAGTGGAAGATGTGATTACTTCAGCAGTGAAAAATGACTGGGTCAATTCAGAGCAGAAAAGAAAATCATTTTCCTAGCATGGGTATTGTCTTCAGCCAATATTATCAGTAGATGTTAGATAGGTCAGCTACCTCTTATTAGCTTCATTATTATCAACAACATTCGTTAATGTTGATTTCAATGTGCTGACAAAGGGCAAAGATGGCTCAGATCATTTCATTGAATTATCACAGCAACCTTGTGAAGTACTTACTATTCCATTTATATAAATTAAGAGCTGAGGTTTAAAGAGATTAAATTCCCAAGTAGCAAGAATTCCCTTCTGTCCAATCTCAAACTCATGCATGCCAATACCTACCATGTATACTAAAACCTCATGTAAGTTCCTTTAGCAGCAGTGACAAAGGGCAAGGGCCAGTTTTGGTATAGAGAAAATAGTAAAGGCTTTGGAGTCAGAGAAATCTAGTATTTAACCAGTTGTCACCACTTAAACCAGCTATTCTATCTTGGACTATGGATTTCCTATTGTAAAGTGGGTATAACATTGATTATATTGTTACTGTGAGTCATAAAAAGGCATAGTTCAAATACAATGCATAGTACAGTCATTGGTGCATTGTAACACCCATGATTACTCCCTCACCCCCATTGCCTTTTCTACAAAGTAGAGACTGGAATTTGTACTCTAGTGGAGAGTATCTTAAAATCACATTTCTGTTATTAATTTGCTTCTGTGCTAAGAAGTAACTAAAATACATATTACCATTTATTTATAAATTACTAATAATGACAAACTATATAGCAAAATTTATGACATAGGCCAATATAATACTTTGACATTACCAATAAATGATTTTTTAAAAAGCCTAAAAACATTTAATATATTTACTAAGGGCGAAGAAGAAAAAAAAGAAAGTTAACAACCATGAGAATGATTAAAAGGGATATAATTTTTTAAAAAATGGGTATAATTATATGCAGAGTAAATTAAAGAATACCACTTGGCATAGGAATTTGTTTTAAGATCTATATGAAGTGTATGATTTATTTATAAAATACAAATGGTGAAAACTGGGTCAAAAGAAATAAAACACAATAGATCAATGGTTAGAGAAGAAATTGAATTTGTCCAAACTCGACCAATAAAACCAAGAATGAGTCAAGATATGAGCTTCTCTACACATACCACTGACAGAGCATAAGAAAGTATGGAAATCTTATAAAATCATTCCATAATGAAACTAAAACCTTGCAACCATAACCAAAAATTAATAGCATAAGAAACAAATTCACTGGTGATCTTGCTTATGAGCATAGATGACCAGATCATAAATATATTAGCTAAATAAATTTTGCAATATGTTAAAAGATATGCAAAACCAGGTTCCTTTGAAGATGAGAATCTTCATCTAAAACTAAAATGAATGATGAAATCTGACCTAAACATCAAATTTAGGTATGGAGAGCATGCAGTACTCAGAGGACCCATACTCACTCTCTTCTTCTTCTGTCTTTGAGTTTACTTCCCCCCACCACACATAACTTAATACTCCAGTGGGCCCATCAACAAATTCTAGTTAGCTATATTTCCATTACATTCTAGTATAAGGAGAAAAAAAAACTCACTTATCAGTAGAAAATTTTCAGAACTTCCAGAAAAAGAAAGAAACAAAGCAGGAAGGATATGAAAATTCAAATGCAGTACCCAGTGTTCAAAATCTTAGACAAATTACAATGTTTTATAGGAAAATAAATATAAAATATTAGTTGTTATTCATGAAATCTATGAGTAAGAAAAGGATTTGGAAGCATATGAAGAAAATAGAGGATAGTAGGGGCAGAAGGAGCCGTAGAGATCTGTAGAATCAACTGGGAGAGTAACGCTAATTAGCAGCCATGCTGAATGTGGGAAACAATTCAGTAACAGTCAATCAGTGAGTCACTCAGTCCCATTTGAACTCCAACATTCATAAATGGATGACACAAAAATAGATCCACAATCAAATCTTCATTCTGGAATTGCACAGGCCTACCATGGAAAATTGTGCTGGTAGTAAATATTGGCTTCTTTTTGGAAAGATCAGAACAACATATATCCTTGTCTGCCTGCCAATGCACTTTGTACGTTTTTGAAAACCAGTGACTACATAGTTACAACTTGAAATGACATGCTTATAAGGTGTGCATTTAGGTGTGTGTTTGGAAAGGGGAGAAAGTTTGTGTGGGACAGAGAATAAATCGTTTTATTTTTTAGAAAATTCAGATATAACAGTGGAGAATATAAACCTCAGTTGTTTTTTAGAGATAGGGTTTCACTCTGTCACCTGAGCTGGAGTGCAGTGGAGCAATCATGGGTCATTGAAGCCTTGACCTTCTACGCTCAAGTGATCCTCCCATCTCAGCCTCCCAAGTAGCTGGGACTACAGATGTGAACCACCGCACCTGGCTATTAAAAAAATTGGGGTAGAGACCAGGTGCTTGCCTTGTTATCCAGGTTGGTCTTGAACTCCTGGCTCCAAGTAATCCTCCTGCTTTGGCTTCCCAAGTTCTGGGATTACAGGAGTGAGCCATCAGGTCTGACCCACTATTAACTTTTAATTGTTCACACAGCCAATGTAATTGTGTCCCTAAATAGCAGGGATTTGAAAATCCAAGTACTTAAAACCACTTCTGTATATATTTTTTTCAGAGTAAACGCTCACTAATTTTTAATGACTTAGAAGTGACTAAAAGTAAGACAATTATGTTTTTTGCAAAAATAAATGAATTGAATGAGGAATTAAAAGCAAAAGAAGAGGAAAAGAAAGGTTTTGAGCAGACACTTGAAATGTTAAAGTAAGTACTTAAACTTTATCAAAATATGAAATGTATTACAAATATTAATAAAAGAAATTAGACTGAATTTCCGTATTTAAAATGCATTCTTAAAATCGTTCATATTTTAAACTATAACTTAGTGTGGAATATATGTATGATATTTAATAATTTTAGTTTATAAAAGCATAATCATAAACTGTTTTCATTTTTATTGTTTCTCTGGGTTTATTCTTATTTGAATAACTGGGAATATTTCTCTCTTTCCAATGAAAATAACTTTTATTCTTTATGATATCAATAATATTCTTCATTACTTTCAGATGTATCAGTATTTATACACCATGTTTGATAATTTATGGTTTTTTGCCCAAAGTTTTTTATTAGTTTTGAGGTAAGAGTTAAGACTCAGTCTATAAAACCCCATACAATTTATTCACACTTACCATCTTCAAGAGTTTCTTATCAGTCACCTTATGAGTCAGGGATATAACTGTTCAGGCTTAGTAAGGCCTTTGGCTTGGAGAATCATGTGCTGAGGTTCATTGGGTATCCATAGACCCTAACCTAGAACTTATGTACTCTTCCTTTACTTATTTTGCTTCTCATTTTCTATCTTGTAAAACACTGAGAACTGGACTTGGAGGAGTATTAGAGGAACATGCATTGTCCACATTTAGGGATAACAGCCTGCTTTAAATATAAAATGCTAACATAAGCATTAGCAAAATCATAATGCTTGAGGGATAAGTGTCAAAAAAAGTTATGCCCAGCCTGATGCCATGCATTCCAGTGGAGTCAAGTCAATGCCCCCATCAAGGATTTGTTTAGCTATTATCATAGGGTAAAAACTTATGTTCGACATGATAATTCAGCTTTATCTGAAAAAGACTACTCATATTCAGTATATTATGTGAAAAAGCAGGGAAACATATCATTTACTTTGAAATATATTTATCCACATTTTTTAACACCTGCAAGAATATCTTGGGACTCAAATATATAAATATGAATTTATATAACTTACATTAAACTTATAAAGATCTAATTCAGGAGCTGATGAAAATTTTTTCTTCAGGCTTCCTCCCATTTCAGTCCTAACTTCTTCTGACGCTGGATTATATGGCCTTTCAGACAAGAGTAGTTTCCGTGTCCCAATGAAACAGTTCTCTCTCTAAACTTGACAAAACGCTGCCTTCCAACAAGAAAAGGAGAAAATGAATTAGCCAATACTGTAGAATTACTTATACAACTATTAATTAGCAATGATGATAGATAATGCCAAATAATATTTAAAGCTACCATTGAATGACTTGCTATTGTGCCAGGTGCGTCCCGGACAATGTGTGTACCTTGTCTCATCCAATTCTTATAGCAATTGGTTAAACTGTATCATTTCCAATGAATGCTGAGAAACAGAGGCTCAGGGAACTTAAGATCACACTCTAACTCATGGTAGAGCTAGCATCAGCTTAGCTTCATCCTGTTCCAAGTGTGTGCCCTTTTGACTGACCCCCTAAAGTGAGATTCCAAAGGAAAACCAGTTGTTTTATGAATAATCTACTTATATATTCAATAGGTTCCCATAACAAGTTACTAATTATTTATTGGCAACTCATAGTGGGCCTAGTGCCAGGCCCCAATAAGGACAAAGATGGCAAGTGGAAAAGTGTATCTTCAAGTGTCCAAAGATCTTTGCAGAGACAAACCTCACATATATAAGACAATTAAAATATGATGTTAAAAATAATGGCAGTCAAAGCCATCCTTGACCCTCACTTAATTTTTATAATTGTTTCTTACCTGGAAAGTGGAAAATTAAAATCCAGACCCATAAGACTTCAAAGTCTGCTTGTTTTATCACTAGGAGGAAGAAAACACCATTTTATTGCATAGATATACATGTATATAGTGTATATAAATGTCTGTGTAGATATAATTAATAAAATGCTATAATATAATTCAACTTCAAAACAATGTAGAGAACAAAGTACATGTGGTCAAAATATATCAATTTTTGGGGTGAGTAACTATGAACATTTTATCCTTTTGGTCACACTAGCTCCTTCCTGCGTGAATTCGTTTTGGTTCTTTATGCTCCCAGATGTCAATATCATTGGCTACTGATGATAAGACATCACTTAATAATTTGGAATGTCATTGGTATGAATGATGTAAAGGAAAAATCAGGGCAAGGTAGATGAAAAAGCAGAAGAACCTTATTTCTTGTAGAAGAAAAGGCTGACATCCACTAAGTGTAAATAAGGTGGTATGTTCTCAAATTTGCTGATAACAGATATAATGAAGAGAGAAGAAATGAGTACTTAATGTTGAACTGCTGAATCAGAGAAAGGCAGCACTAGATTTGAATTCTGGTTCTTTCATTTACCAACTAGTTGAGCTTACACAAGCTAATTAATTACGCAAGTTCAGGTTCCTCAACTCTAGATGGCTATCTTATTATTATTTCATGGTGTTTTTGTTTTATTAAATGGGATATTGTTTAAAAGCAGAGATATTATTTTAGTCATTCCCAAAATATTAGTATTGCTGACTTTATAGCTAATTGTGCAAGTGATTTAATTTTCTCTATCAGTAGACTTGCTCACTAATGTGGATAGAATAAGACTGTGCTGAGGTTTTTCCAGATACCTTATTCTGGAAACTGAGTTGCTGCTCAACTTTGGCCAGCAGGTTATTGTTACCAGTATTGTTTAACCACGTTTTGGTACTTTTCTACTAGTACTGTTCCTTGCATAATACTGAGTTCACCATAAAAGTGTCGGGGGAAAAGGGGAGGGATAGTGGGGGGTGGGGGAGTTGGGGAGGGATAGCATGGGGAGAAATGCCAGATATAGGTGATGGGGAGGAAGGCAGCAAATTACACTGCCATGTGTGTACCTATGCAACAATCTTCCATGTTCTTCACATGTACCCCCAAACCTAAAATGCAATAAAAAAAAAAAGTTATTTACCTTTGCATTAGGATGTATTTAATTACAAATGATAAAATACAGACATGCACACGCACACATACATATACACACCTATTCACATACCAGCTTAAACAATAAAGAAATGCATCATCTTATATAATAGGAAGCACAAAATAATAAAAAATGCATCATCTTATATAACACCAGCTTAAATAACAACAAAAAAAGTGCATCATCTTATATAATGGTAGGGAGGGATGTTGCGGGGTTGGTTGATTCAACAGCTCAACACCAGGCACTCATTTTTTTTCTGTTTCCACTATGGCTGTTGGTAGCAACTTTGAAAACATGAGTTGTAAGTCACATTTAGTATGTATGAGCTCTTCTACATGGAAGTAAGCCCTTCTCACTCACTTCATTGAGCTATCTTAATATGTCTACTCACTCCTGGACAATGTGTCATATGCTGGTTGGACTAATCTAATCAGAATATATCTCTAGAGTTACATGCTGCTTGGAGGAAGGGTTTTCTTGAAATATCTAAATAACAGAAACATTCTGGATAGGCAACCAAGAGAATCCACTGTTTTTCCATAGATTTTCTTCTACCTGGATGATTTAGATGTAGCCCTATGGAAGTAAGCCTTTGGAAAAAACTAGGGATTTTTTCCAAGGGCTGTCAGCTGAAGGCTCTCAAAGATTTTTTATTTTGGGTCTTTTAAAATGTATCATAAATGCATTTTATAAAATAAAATGTGAATTGATTAGTGGCACATGAAATTCTTTCTTCATAGGAACAAATTTATAAGTATGAGATTTAAAAGGGAACATGCACAAACTGTGTTCGATCATTTTATGCAAGAGAAAAAAGACTGTGAAGAGAGACTCTTTGAGGAAGATCAGAGATTTAAAGTGCTCCTTGCTGTAAGGCAAAAAACTCTTCAACATACTCAGGTGAGTATTATTTTTGACTGCTTCAGAATGAACGAAATATAGTGATAGTTAAATTAGCAGCTATTTTGAGACACTTTTTATCCTGAAGTAGCAAGGATGTTCAGATTTTAAACATAAATTTGTTAACATAATAAACCTATAAGTTTTCATTGTCTCTTCTAAGTAATTATAACATATTCATAGAGCATATTATACTTTTCAATGCATTTTATGTGTACTCTCGTTTATTATCATACTTTATTTTATTTTGAACTCTATTAATATAAAAAGGTAGACTGTATTTATTCCAGAGCCCTTTTATGCTTTTAATGAAAGATGTGAGAATGGTTATCATTTGTTTCTGAATGAATATACTTCGAATGTTTACCAAGCAACTTTTTTGAGGAATGAAAATATGTCATGCTCTTTTCCTATAGAAAAGTTTTTCATAATATCCTAATGGACCTATAAGTTTACTTGTTTGAAAAAGGGAAATTGTATCAAAATGTCTTTTAGGCCTGAATTTTTACTAATCAAATTGTATAAAGCTATACTTATAAAATGTTTGTATTCAGTTAAATGAGTCCTATCCCATTTTGCATTTCACAATAGTTTCTGTTACATTTAATTGTAATTTGTGTTAGTACCGTTTTAAAAATACAGTTAAAAATATTACTCAGTTTTGAAAGATACAATGGGACCTTTTTCTAAAAAAAAAGTAATTTTCTGTACTATTTTAAAACTATTTTCTGTGAAAATTTTCAAAGTATATATAGTTTCATAATATACTTATATCAGCTATTTTGATCCTTATATTCATATAGTCAAATATAATATTTATATATTCAATTATTATATCTATATCTCAATTACTTTGCCTACTTTTTACATACCCAAAGACATGTGAGAACAGTTTTTTAAAGATTATTTGGAACAAATGTACATTGAATGAACAAGTATGTGGGTGAAAGAACATATCTTCTTTAGTTCTATTGCTGTGGTTTGTCTATAAGAAAATTATTAAGAAGAGAATAATATTTTATTAACAACAATGCTAAGAAACATTCTTCCATCTTAAATGTGGCCATTACATTTTTTAAAAAGGGTTTTTTTGACCTAAAAATATGAAAATAATTGGTGCCATCTAGTGGCAAAACATGATGCCTCTTCTTACAGGAGCTGCTGAAACTGATGGCTGAGTTTCAGATATGTGAGCTAGGAATGGATTGGAGGAAACTTAGGCTACAATGCACCTCTCAGAACAAGAAGGCTTAAGTTATTTATCGACTTAAGCATTCTTCCCCACCTCATATTTTATTACAGCAGTAGAATTAGTTATTTTAATTCAACCACATTTTCCAATCATAGTGGTGCTGAGAACACAGTGGGGTCTCAATAATCATTTATCGACTGGCATTCCAGCACTATAATGGAACAATAATAATTAGTGAAATGGCAAAAGATGGTCAGCAGGAGAGAGATGAATAAAACATCCTCTGTAACTAGCCTCTAAATTATTGAGATTTGCATTTCTTTTCATCAAAAATCCTGTCCTTGCCTTTCTACTCCCAAGTGTACCCACCCCCAGCCAATTGGAAGTATTATATGGTCTCATGTTTTTTCCTGGGCACTGATCTCTATCTAAACTTGTTTTGGTAATTCATTTATACCTTTTTTTTTGTCTGCCTATCTCCTGCCATAATAATGTCTTCTCTAAGGGGAGGGAATTTTCTTTCATATTCTTCTATATATCCTAAAAGCTCAGTACTATGTCTGGCCAGAAGTACCCAATAAATACATGTTGAATGAATGAATAAATAAATAGATAATGGATGCTTGTTTGGATAATTTTGTTGTCCACATGCATAATAGTAGCAAGAAGCAGGAGCATTTTAGAAGTACTCTTCAAACTCCACCAGCCTGATACTCCTGATGCTTTAGCAAACTCATACTGGTGCAGAAGGTGAATCAGTCTCTCTTTCTCTCTGTCTCTGTCTCTCTGTCTCATTCTCTTTCTTTTCCAGATACTTCCACTTTAGTGAAAATGGTTAAATCGCCTATTTCTTTCTAGCACTTAAGGATTCTGTGAACTGTGTCAACAGTGCTTGTCAAATAACCTTAAATTTACGTGAAGTTTTCTCTTACCAGTTTCTTGGATAGCTCTTTGTTGTACATTCACCTTATATGACCTGAATCATATAGTTTGAAAATGTGGAGTTTAGAGATTGATGTGCCTCATCATTAATGATGCTATTTATCTATGATTATTATCAGTTATTGAGTGTTAAATAGTGAAAAAACGATGTGATTTCTCATAGAAACCTGACCTCATCCCTGTTTAGGAAGTGGGTAAGTTTGTAAATGTGAATGTAATGTAAAGGATTCCTGCGAAGAAAAGAGTCTCATTAAAGGCATCATTATAAATGTAATGTTACTAATCCAAGGTGTCCCTTTTGGACAAAGGAATTGATAAAAATTATGGGTCATCTGTAGGGATGATTTAATAAAATACTTCATAAAAGCCACAATAGAGTTAATAGAGAATATGAGAAAACACACCATAGAATTAGAAATACAAACAGCTAATAAAATAAGAAAATATACACCAACTTCAAATAACATACAGACAGCATGGTTCTGGAGTTAACTTTGATCTCTCTTCAGCAGGCAATTTCACATCATATATCCTAAATGGTAGATTGTTTATAATGCCATGGCATTTTTACCAACTTCTATAATTTGCAAATGCCATTGCTTACGATTAAATTTTCAGTGTACCATATTCATCAGAGGACTATAGCTCTAGCTACTGATGTTTGTCCTTGCTTTTGGAAAGATCTGTACAAAACTGGAGCTAATATATGATATAATTTGTTATGAGTTGTCCTTAGAGGGCCGGCTGTATTGTCTATGTTATTGCATTTCTCTGTGTGTTCTTCCATAGATTTGGTCTCCCTCTATAATTTAGCTTATGAGAGAAGTGCAATGAACTACACTGGAAGAATAATTTCAAGATTGAGTTTTAGTGGAGACAATCTCCCATTCATTGTAGAGTTAATTGCATTTTATTCTGCTTCATATTTTCTACTCTCAGGAAATATCTCTTCCTCTGTCTATAGCAGTCCCAAATTTGGATATTAAATTATTTTTGACCCTTTCATGTGGAAAAGTTTTAGCTTACTACACTGTTTCATTTGACTACCAGATACTGGAATAGTAAAAATTTGAAACAAATTTAATTTCTGAGATATTGCAAAGATTATTACAATTGGTATATTATTCTCCTATTGGTCACTCATCATTTCTGCATTCTCACAACTATTTCATGAGTATTGCTGTATTCAAGGCACTCAGTGTTGAATGACCAAAACCCTAGACTCCATTTTCAAGATACATCAGCAGGAAGATGGAAGATATGAAAAATAGATTTGAATATAATGGTCACATCCAAATTATACATATGGTGACCACATCCAGATTACAAACAGCAAATTGTGGCCTCATCCACTGTTCTGAAAAATTAGAGATTACTTTTAGTAAAAAAAAAAAAATCACATATTCTGTGGTCTCAGTTGTGGGAAATGAATGTATGATAAACCTGGAAACATTTAGAGGAACTGACCAATGAATTTCCCAAGCAAGAGTAATTTGCCTTAATGACAACCTTCCTGTCGCAAAGACTGTTTTACTGTAACATGAAATTTTTTTGTTAGGAATATGCTTTACATAATTAATATTTCTTTCAAAGTAACTTCTGATAGGATTAAGCATCAATTAATCACACATAATTATATAAACTAGGCTCATTGTATTGCTTTTTAAAAGTAACATGTTAAAATCTATTGCTGCTTGAGCAATGAAAATTTTAATTTGAAGATTGGCAGTAAGAGTGCTAATTGTGTGTCAGGGAATACCTCATGTTTTTGCACAGATCCGGTGTTTAAATCATCACAAGTACTTAACAGGATAGAGTAACGCTAGAATATAGAGGAAGGATGGAGCGTGGATATAAGTTGATTCCTAAATATATATTTAATATATTTTGAGTGTTTGCCTAGAGCATGATCCATTAAACAAGGAAGAAGCTTCTTTTCTTTGCGAATCTCTCTTCACCATCATGTCACTCCTTGTGGACATGTGGCAGAATTACTGCTAATACTATATTAAAGCATTGTCTATCTGAAATTTGAATAGATTTTTTATTTTCTGCATTGACAACCACCATGTTTAGCTTTTTTTTTAACTGCCTTGAAGCATCTATTGCAATTATTTGGCTATAGTCCATTTCAGATTTTCTACAAATTAGTATTTGTCTTATGTAGTTGTTCTAATACCTAATGAACATCGTTTTGGGAGCTATGTTCTGTTTTTCTCAGGGTCATTTTCCACTGGAAAATGAATGTTTCCTGAGAAAATCATATCATTTTTGCAATTCCTTCACCCACTGTAGCATAACAGCAAAAATACGTGATTTTTCTCCTTTGATCAACTAAAATAATCATGAGTTTTCAACATCAAATTGTACATTTAAATATACCTTAATTAGCTATGGTTTATTAAATTTTTAATACATTACTAGATTCAATTTACGATCATTTAATTTGGAATATCTATTGGTCTGTAATTCTATTTTTATACTTTTTTAAAAAGCTGAGGTGGGAGGATCACCTGAGTCCGGGAGGTTGAGGCTGCAGTAAGCCGTGATTGTGCCACTGCACTTCAGCCTGAGTGACAGAGTGAACACCTATGTCAAATAAGTAATTTGCATAGGGTCTTCAACTTTTGCTTCATAGACAATTCGTGAACAAATAAATCAATGAAATAATTAGTTTAATCTGGTTAACAATAGATTCCACATAATGAAAGTTCTTATATTTCAGTCCACTTGATCTGCCATAGACTATTCATAGTATATTAAATTTCCTACTTGATTTATTTCTGTGGGCTTTGCTTTATATATTTGTTGGTCGTGTTATTCAGGGAATATTATAAGCTATAATTATTAAATTATCATCTAGATTGAAATTTTTTATAAAATGGTAACTTTCTTTTATATTATTTTAAAATTAATACTATTAACTCCTGCTTTACTGTGCATTACACTACTTTAATTTTGCATTCTATTATTGACTCTTCTGACTAAATTTTTTAGATGTGCCTTCTGTAAGCTTTATGTAAAATATTTAGAGTGATTTTGCTTTTTCAACCCATTTTTATTTAGTGATTCATTTGTATGAGAATTTTATTGGTTCTTGCTTCTATCATTTTAATATTTTCTGTGATATTTTTCTGCTTTTGTCATTATTCCATTTTGGTACATATACTATTGTGGATTAATTTTATTGCCATTAATAATAGAAAATGGAGACATTCTACTTTTAATTATATTATTGCTTCAAATAATTAAATGTATTCATAAATCTATTTTGTATTAATTATCAAAGTCATGGATCAAAAACTTTTACCTTACTCCAACAATATGAACAAATTGACCCCTTTATTCTGTTATCCTTTCTCCCTCCTTGCTTCCTGGTCATAATTAATTGTGCTAAGAATTATGGCTTTCCTATCATTAACATGCTGTTCTTGTTTTTACCATGTAAATTGGCACTTTCAGAAAGTGTTTAGCCTTTTGCATTTCCATATCTTCAATAGTTATTTTTATAATATTCTACATAGTAAATGGGTTTTCATATTTGTTAAGAATTCTTTTAACTATGACCTCTCCCATTGCAGTGATTTTAATATCAATACATCTCTTAGTTGATCAGTCCACATATTTTGGTATTTTTTTCCAGTAGGCAATTGAGTTTATACGTTTTCCAAGTTGTCTCTTTACTCATGAACAAGAAATGGTGGTATATAAATTTTTTAATGTCACAATCTCAGTCTTTATCTGTAAAATATAATAATTACAAGATGTGCCCTCTAAGCTTCTAGTAAGAAACGTGTTAACATGAGCACTTAAAACAGTTTTTGGTACAAAATAAGGGCACATTACATTAATAATTTTATTGTTATTATTTCTCTTCAAAAACTCTAAGAATTTTGCTCATTCATTTATTGGTATTCAGTTTGGTTGAGAACAAACCTGAAGATATTATTTTATTGCATTTAAAGATAATATTTTTCCTATTTATTTTTTGTTCATTTACAATATCAAAAGTTACTTTTGTATATTTTAAATTAATAATTTTTCATTAATTTTGCTCAAATAATTATGACATATTTAATCTTGAACTCAGGGTTTTTAAGTTCTAGTTTGGGAAACTTTTCTTCTATGTATGTCTTTCATGATTATTTACATTTGCTTTGACTCTTTTAAAATTTGATAATACTATTCCTGGACTATATTTTGTTTTCTGTTTCTGTATAATTAAAAATCATTTGTTTTCCTTTGTCATACTCAGGGAGATTTACATTTGTGTCCTTCACATTAATGTCAACTCTGAAGCGACTGGGATTTTGAGGTTATTTGTTCAAGCAGTTAGCTTCCCCTAACTCTTACATAGACCTCACTGAAAATGCTCATTGGGTAGAGTCTTAAAAGAGCTATGGTGGTTAGTCATATAGACATTTGAAAGAAGAACATTACAGAGACAAACTCTTCAGGTGGCAGCATGCCTATGTGTTCAAGAAACAGCAAGGTCACAAACTAATTTAAGCAGAGGGAGCAATGGGGAGGATGATAGGTGAGGTTAGAGAGATAATGTGAACCATTTTAAGGAATTCGACATTTGCTTTGAATGAAATGGAGAAATAGTTTAGGTTTTGAGCAGAGGAGTGGTTAAATCCTGACTTTATGTTTAAAAAGATTCACTGAGGCTACTGGGTTAAGAATTACTGAGGCTGCTGGTTCAGAGAACCAGAATGGAAATAGAAGACCACTTAGGAAAATAATTATGTCTTTATTTCCTACTTGTAAAATTAATAATAACAGTAATAATAAAAAGATAACAAAGTCAATATATTAGTAAAAGTATCAATGACTGTAAATTGTCTTGGATTGTGAAAAAGTTAGGCATATCAAAAAAGCAGAGACAAGAAAGATAATTTACTACATAAAATAAGATAAAGATAATACCTAATAGAAAAAGAAAAAATAATCTATGTGAAAGGAAAGCAAACTTAAAAACAAAGTTAAAACACAGATGACTCATTGGAAAAAGAAAAATAATTGCAAAATATATGACACCTAATATCTTTAATTTATTGAGGAGTGTCTATAAATGAAAAAGCAATATAAAATATTCCAGAAATTGTGAAAATTCAGTTCATAAGAGCAGATATGTATATTAAATTGATAAATATTTCTGATAATCTCAAGACCTGAATTAATACAACAATGATATACCTTAATATAGGAAAAGAGGAAATTATGCTAATATCCAGAGTTATAATAGCTACATTGGAAATGTAAATTTGTCTATTTCTTCCAGACGGAAATTTTGCAATGTTTTCAAAACCTCCTAAAAGAGCATATGCTATGATCTACTACTATTCAACATTAAAAATATGTCCTATAAAAAATGATTAGAAAACTATATACAAAAATGGTTATTTAGGAATTTCCATCTAAGTGTGCTCTTATATTAGTAATGTGATACACAATAAGAGATAAGGCTGAGAATACAGGTAAATAATATATTGTGAAGACCTAGTGAAAAGTTTACACTTAATTTGCAGGGGGAGACACGAAAAGTTTTTATGGAGTGAAATGTACTCAGAGATGGGCTGTAGCAAAATCAATTAGAGAGCATTATGTAGAATGAACTAAAAAGAAATGTAAGCACGAGTTGCAGAAAAAGGTCACAAAAAAGTGAAATATTCATCAAAGAGAAGTGATGAGGCACTGATGGAACAGGAATGCAGATGAAGACTCCACAGAGCCCAATCTCAAATCATGTGTCATGTGAGGAAAACACTAGAAAGTTAGAGGTGGTACCACCCTGGTTGACTGGCAACAATTATGTTGGCATTTTCAGTAAAAAGAACTTTTGGCAAATGGATTTTCTGAAAGTATGACCCGTTTGGGACATTAGTAGAGACATTTTTTTTTTTTTTTTGAGACAGAGTCTTGCTCTGTCACCAGGCTGGAGTGCAGTGGCGCTATCTGGGTTCACTGCAACCTCTGCCTCGCAGGTTCAAGAGATTCTCCTGCATCAGCCTCCTGAGTAGCTAGGACTATAGGTCCCCGACACACGCCTGGCTAATATTTGTATTTTTAGTAGAGACAGGGTTTCACCATGTTGGCCAGGCTGCTATCCAACTCCAGACATCATGAACCACCCACCTCAGCCTCCCAAAGTACTGAGATTACAGGCATGAGCCACGGCGTCCAGCCAGTAGAGACTATGTAAGTGGAAATATGTACCCAGTAATTCACCATGCAGTGGTAGAGTTTGGGATAAGGAGTAAGAATGGAGTATAAGATCTGAGAGTCAGCCACTGTGCTGATAGTTGAAACCACTGGGAGCACATAAAAGCCTTGAAATAAAATAGAAAATGTTTGAAGACAGAACCTGGGCATGGTGCTTGATAGATATTGTTTCTCAGCTCTTTTCTATTCAGCTTGGTAAAGGGTTGGGCTCAGCCATTATATTTCTCCTTTGTCATCTGGCTCTAAGTTAGGCTCTGCCAATAGGGGGAAATAGAGGGAGACAGGAAAATTAAAGGAGAAAAAGAAACTTGTTCCTTACTGCTTGCTTCCTCTGTGGGCTTCCTTTGGCTTCCTCTCTGTTTGTGGCTCCTGTCAGCGTCTTCCTAGGGAGCAGCAGTTCCTTCCCACAGCTTCACCTTAATACAACTTGCAGCTTTTGCAACACTTGCAGAACTGATTTTTTTCACATCCCACCTCAAGGACATCAGAGCCAGCCAACTGGAGCTCCTCCTCTGAAGTCTGTGTTCCAGGCTGGCAGAGCCTGTTCTTTAAACCCAGAGACACTAGCATCAGTCCAGAGGTTTGAGTTTCAGCTCCACAGGGGCTCAAAAGTGCCAAACGTTGCCAAAGTGTTGAGTTATATATTCTTAACTTTGCCATTAGGGAAAGCATCACTAAGAGTGGGATCAGTCTATTGGTGAAGGCAGTAGATCAACTGTAAAGATGAAAGGGGCAAGTGCATGGAAAGAAATTAGAGAGGGCAGCTTTGGAGTACTGTTTCAAGGGCTTTAGTAATCAAGGAATTTAAATGTTTTATTTGTTTGCAACTTTTAAATGCCAGAAATAAATATTTTTCAGCAAAAGGGTAAGTGACAGGATTGAGAGAGACATTGTATTTATATGTTGTGTGATGCAGGATTTGCTTAAACATTTGGTTTGCATTTCACTTGGTGAATGCTTTAAAGTAGAGAATAATATCTCACTCCTGTGGGCCTTCCCGAGTCTATCACAGTATCTGGGGAGACAGTAAATTATCAAATTTGCTGAACTGAAGTCCAAATGAAGTGATGCAACTCCTTAAATAAGCAAAAGAGTAAAATTTATATTTCAATTTACTTTGGCAAAGATAAATTATATTGATTTCTGTTCATTCACTGATTTATTTATTCATTTTGAGGTCACATGTCGAGTCTCAGAATCTGCGTGAGATTCTGAGCATGTTACAAAGGCAACACCTGCTTTTAATTAACCTCTCTAAGCAATGGTGAAAAAAACAGGCACAAGTCAATTAAAATAAGGTGTAACAAGTACTTTTCCTGAATTAAGCACAGAGTTCTCTAGAACCTGGGAAGAGGGGGTTCAAGGAAATCTGCAAAAACTTGCGAAGATGATTATTTCAGCACTAAATCTTGGAAAGTGGGAACAAGATAACCAAGAAAAGAATTCTTCAAGTAGTGAAAACATTAGGAGGAAAGGCATACAAGTGTCAAAAATCAGCATGCATTTAGGGAACTGCAGGTGGTTTGTAGCGTTTGTAGATCACACGCAGGGGAAAAAGGTCCTACATATAGGTAAGAACTATGTCATGAAGGCTCTAAATGTCATACTAAGGAGTTCATGTGTTAGGTTCTGAATAATTGATTGGAAGGGCAACAAGGCTAGCTTTCCAGCTGAAATATATCCCAGTAAAATTCACACATTTTTCCCCCTGGACTGTTGTTCCACATTAGTGTCACACTAACAGGCTATAGGTAGACTGAAACATTAATCTTGTCAGCACTTAGAGTTGTTGGGAATGGCCTAAGGATGGCTCAAGATTAGACTTAGACGCCTGTCCCATCAAAGAGCCTTGTCTCATTACTCCAGTGCAATAAAGTGACAATTTCTTTTTCTATGCTTTCCATGACATAAACATGGTTCACTATCATTGATTGCATGTAATAAGTTGGAGACAGACAAATAATGTTTGATGAAGCTATACCAATGAAAAGTTTAGAAGTGAAATTATGAGGTTCTAGTGAGAAAAAAGAGGGAATCTCAGATTTTTTTTGAGTTAATGTAGACAGAACTTGATGAGTCTTTGGATGCTGATGGTGAGAGGAATTGTCCAAATATATATATCAGGTTTCTGACTTTGACAACAGGAAAGTTGTGATGTCAGCATCCAAAACCAGAAACTATAAATTGAGGAACAGATTTGAAACTGGATTCAATCAAATGTAAAATATCTTTGGAGGAGCTATTTGGAGTCCAGTGCCCATCTGAATGTAAGAATCCGAAACTCAGTAAGTAGAATACGGTTGCAGAAATTATAAGCATATGCATTGCTTCAGAGGCTTCAGGAAATCTTTAATAATACAGGAAATCTGGAGAAGATCTACCAAGATAAAGCCCTGGTTTGGTGATTATGAGTTGGAAAAGGGAGTAAGAATAGAGGCAATAAAAGACTCAGAGGTTGTAATTAGAAAACGAGGTATAGGAGTTTTGAAACTTCAGAGGTGGCATCATTCCAGATGACAAGTTAGAAGGGTATCCGTGGGTATGAGTGGTTAATGGAATGTGGAACTGAAGTTAACTTGGTCTGAGTAATCCCACAAATTCTAAGATTAAAGTGTTGGACAAGTCATCACAATAGATACTAAAATAAAAGAGAATGATGGGTGGAACAAGAGGTAGACAAGAAGAGGAGACTGAGTCCCATGGTCCAAAGCCTTTGCTTAGTGTGGAAAATGACCAGGAGACCATTGAGTGGCAGGGCAATAGGTGGGAGAAGAAAGAGTATTATATTCTTTAATCAATATAAATTCAAAACAGGAGTATTTTCACCTGGAGGTGGAACGGTTGAGCATGGAGGAATAATGGTTTGGAAGCAATAATGGGCAACTAGGTATACACTAACTGCAATTAGACCTTCTAGTATATAGATCCCTGATAAAGTAGGAGTCTCTAATTCAGGCCCAGGTTTAATTAATGCAAACAGTTGTATCTAGTAGTCTGAAATAAGGATGAAATATAGCTAAGCTTGTTTACCAAGAAATGGCACCTCCAAAGTTCACATTGGAAAGGTTTAGACTGGGATAATTGTTCAGTCCAATTAGCAAATATATATTGAGTTCCTGCTACATAAAATACACTATTGTAGATACTGAGGCTTGTTGCAATAAAGCACATCCCTTAACTCTGAGAAGCATATTAGCCTTACAGAGGAGAGAGAATAATAAACATCATTTTAAAATGCTTTGCTAACCAGAGACAGAAACAAGAAAGAGGGACAGTATTAAAATGCAACTTCTAAATATTGCCACCAGTTCTTTTATCAGGAAAGTTTTCAAGTAGAGAAAGTGAGTTAATAGGACTACTAAGACTTGCTAGGATGTTGCCTCATCTATACCATTACAAAAGGCATCAACAAAATATTATTATAAGTATGTATTTATATATCGGTTTCTATCATCAAGAATTTTTAAAAATCACATAAAATGGGCTAAGCATTGCCGAACATAGCATAAGACATTTTTTAATCTTGGTTGTCCATATAATTAAAAAGACCTCCAGTTGTCCTGTCCACCTTCCTTTAAACGTATGAATTTTACTTGAGTTGTTACCTGCAAGAAGGTCACCTTGTCCTGCTTTTAGAAAAAAATGAATTTAATGTTGCATAAATGAGATAGCTACAGGATTATACTGTTCGTAAGCATAGATCTTAGCCTAAAGTGTTCCCCTAGAGCCAGGAAATTGTTTTTAGTTACTATAAATTTCTAGTTTATTTCTATTTCTTTAAGCTTTTTAGGAGAGGTAAAGATAGGGGGAGAGAGAGAGAGAGGAAGGCTAACTCTTACTTTGTCTTTAGTGAGTTATCTGGTTTTCCATAGAAGTAACAGCACCAAGTGTTCCCTGTTAAGGTTAGGATTTTGGAATGTGGCCCTGATGCTCTGACAAATATCACAAATATGACTTGCACAGTGTCCTGTGGGGAGTACTGTTAATATTACCCAGATAGCCCTCCCACTGTCTGATTTATTTGCTTATAGAGAACATGTATACCTGACTTCCTGAGGGAGCTGCATATCTCAAATTTGGGTGTCATGATAATAATAACAGTTTGAGAGAAAATGAAATAGGCTATAAAGAGAAAGGAAATGGAATATATAAACTATTGTACAGTGTCATGTTCATTTTCAGTACTATATAAAATAATGAAAATGTTTTTCAATAACCTTTGTTGATTTTATAATGTGAAACACACTTTATGAAAAAAGACAATGAATGTACAAAGCAAAAAAAATTAGTAAAAATATTTTTAGCTTTTGACTCAAATCTCTGCATTAATTTCCCATAAGTTTAGACTAGAGGTGAATTCTGAAATAGAACAACTTCAAGATAAAGGATCCTTTTTCCCCCAGCTTTGGCCATTCTAAGTTGCTCTTTCAGGGTTTAAGTATGTATGTATATATTTTATAAAGCAATCCAGTGTGGAAGGTCACAAAAGTTTTATTTTTCTAATTTTAGAGTTGCAGTTGGAAAACAAACTGAGAGACATTAAACAAGACTTTCTCAAGCTTTTAAGTTTCACATCTGGAATTACAACAGTTCTCCCATCTACTAACCCCCGTCACCCCACTACACACAAATATCCTGAAAGCCCTCAGTAAACAATATAGCAGTAGGATATTTTACCACTCACTACAAGTGCCTAGATGCTCTTTCATTTGTCATTGTTCTTTGGGTATTAAGATCAAGTGGCTGGATGCGGTGGCTCTCACCTGTAATCTCATCACCTGGAGAGGCCATGGCATGAGGATCGCTTGAGTTTAGGAGTTTGAGAACAGCCTGGGCAACATAGTGAGCCCTCATCTCTATTAAAAATTTTAAAAATTAGCCAAGCATAGTGGCACACATCTGTAATCTCAGCTACTCAGGAGAATCACTTGAGCCCAGGAGATCAAGACCGCAGACAGTTATAGTAGCGCCACAGCACTCCATCCTGGGTAACAGAGTGAGACCCCGCCTCAAAAAAAAAAAAAAAAAAAACTAATAAAATGGAAAAATTAAGATCAATCAAGGTGAATTAAGGCCCAATAAAAGACCCAAAACCTTGTGATCAAGTGACTTCTGAAGTTAAAATGTAGACAGAATACAAATAATATATCAAGGCCTTCTCAAACTGTTCACCAGTAAATCAGGCTCAACTTTACAAGAGGCACTTTATTCAGGCACATAGAACAACAACAAAAAATTCGTGGATTCCTGTCACAACACCATAACCATCACCTGTGTGATGGAAGACAGGTAGGTGGTATATGTTGGACAGGAAATATTAGCAGAAGTTATGAGCTAAGAAAATGTAGTACAGTAACTTGCACCTTTAGCTTAAAGACATTTGTATGCTCAGCTTTTGACATCTTGGCATGTGATAGGCCCTGTACCTATAATATCCAGAAGTTAAACAAACTGCACAGCCAGAGAGCATAGTCTCCACCAGACTGCCCTCACTTCAGACACCAGCTGGCTACAAATTTAGGGATCCCATAAACACCCTCAGTTTCAATAATTTGCTGGAAAGCTCACAAAACTCAAAAAAGTGCTATGTTTATAATGAGTTTTATCATAGTGAAAGAATATAAGTTAAAATTAGCCAAGGGAAAACACAGAGTACCGAGTCCAGGAGGGGTCTAAATACAGAGCTTCCGTTCATCCTTTGCTCCCTGGGGTCAAGGATGGTGTTACCTCCTCTCTGCCACCAGGTGTGACAATACACACAGAGAACTGCCAACCAGGAAAGCCTTTGGTGTTCAGAGTTTTTATTGGAGCTCAATCACATATTGCCCTTGTTGGCTGACCTTTATTCTCCAGCCCTTCCTGGAGGTCAGCATAATCACCAGTTTTACAGAGGTTGGAACTGATGCTGTCATAATTGCATCAGTAATTGATAAAACTAATTGCCACAATTACTTTTGCATCAACCTAATATGTGACCCAAAGTCCCCATCATAATTTCCATTATTAGACTGTCCAGCAGCAAAGCCTCCAAACAAGTAAAGACATTCCACAGGCCCAGAGGTCATCCCAATAGGTGAGGACAAAGGCCAGACTGCTCTTTAGGTAATTCTACTCTACACAAATAATTACTGAAGAAACAAGACATTACTCGCCATCTTGGAACATGAGTTCTTGCCCACATCCAGCCTCAGAGGATGCAGATAAATATGTAGAATTCCATAGATTATACATTTCCAGTAGGGGGAAAGGAAAATAGTAAAACATCAATGTAGTATAAGTTATTACCATAGGACTCTGTCTAATCAATATGGAAACATGGTCTTGTGTCCTAAGAAGTTATTTAATCTGTGATCAATCATAATAGATACCTGACTTTTAGGAGAGAAACTATTTAAGATACTGTTCAATTGTCTGTGGAAGGGGAAGGTATATGAGGATGACTTGAGGAAAATTATCCATGCATCTGCATGGTAAGATTGATGGAGACATATTTACCTGGACTACAAAACACAGGAGGAAAAGCAGGCTTGGCAAGAAAAGAGATGCAAAATGAAGTTATGTATGTGTTGAACTTCATGTTCATATCATAGATTGTTTTGAAATGAGAGGCCTAATGGACAGTTGCATATAAAAGGCTAATTCTTTCTCTCAGGTAACCAGGATAACTTTTTTGTCACTACTGGTCCTTTCTCTTCTAAATACTCTCAATGTGGTATTACAGCTTTTTAACTTAAGGATATAAAACCCATAGAGGTTGGTTTCGGAGATCCAAAGATTTAGGTAAAATATCAGGGCTGGGCATGGTAACTCATGCCTGTAATCCCAGCACTTTGAGACACTGAGGTGGGTGGATCACAAGGTTAAGAGATCGAGACCATCCTATCCAACATAGTGAAACCCTGTCTCTACTAAAAATACAAAAATTAGCTGGGTGTGGTGGTGTGCAGCTGTAGTCCCAGCTACTCAGGAGGCTGAGGCAGGAGAATCACTTGAACCCAGGAGGCAGAGGTTGCAGTGAGCTGAGGTCGTGCCATTGCACTCGAGCCTGGTGAGCAGAGAGAGACTTTGTCTCAAAAAAAAAAAAAGATCAGGTAGACAAGTGGTACTAGATCATATAGATTCATGAGTGAATTATCTAGAGTTATACATTTTACTAACCCATTCTTTAGTATAGATAGTTGAAATTGTATTTTTCCTTTTTAAAGTTTTCTTTTTTCTCTTTTCTTTTTTCTTTCTTTTTTTTTTTAGAGACAGGGTCTTATTCTGTCATTCAGGCAGGAGTATACTGGTGCTCTCATAGCTTGCTGCAGCATCAAACTCCAGGGCATAAGCGATTCTCCTGCCTCAGCCTCCCAAGTAGTAGTTCAGACTTACAGGTGCATTCCACTGTTCTCTCACTCTCTCTCTCTACCCCCACATATATATATATATATAGATAGATAGATAGATAGATAGATAGATAGATTTTTTTTTTTGGTAGAAACAGAGTCTCATTGTGTTTCCTAGGCTGGTCTCAAATTCCTGGGCTCAAGCAGTTCTCCTACCCAGTCTCTCAAAGTGCTGTGATTACAAGCATGAGCCACCATGCCAAGACTGAAACTGTGTTTTTCATTTGCATGTAGCCAAATATCACATAAAAAGTTAACCAGAGAAATGAATCAAAATGATCATCATCATATCAACTGTTGTTGTATGAAACCGACTAGATAAATATGTGAAGATTTCATCGTAGAAAGCAAAAACACATGAAAACAAGTGATGGAAAGGAAGTACGAAAGTTCAAGCAGGTCAAATGCAACATAGAAATACAAAGTTAGTTTTATTGGATGGGGAAAAAGTGAGTGTGGTGTGTGTTCAGAAGTTAGAGTTGGTGAATGTGAAGTGACAGGTATTCAGGAATAACTGAAGTTAAGAGTCAGCATTGACTTGCCCAGGAGATTGTGCTGAGGGGTAACTACCTATGTATATTAACTGTGCTCAGGCAGCACACCTCAGTAGTTAACAACTTCCGCTCTCCAGTCAGATAGCTCTCTGTTCTAATCCTGACTCCAGGATTACCTATTTCATTATCTTGATCAAATTACATAACTACTTTAAGTGGCAATTTTCCATTGAGCATATAGTTATAAAGATTATCTGAGATATTTATAAAGCATTTATTTCATTGCCTGGAAGATAGTAAGCTAGTAAGCACACAACAAATGTTAGCTCCTATGTACAGAGGTTAATACATACTTACTTAGTGCTATGGTTTGAATGTTTGTCCCCTCCAAAACCCATGTTGAAATTTAATTGCCATTGTAACAGTATTAAGCGGTGGGACCGTGAAGGGTGATTAGGCTATGAGTGCTCTGCCTTCATGGGTAGGATTCATACCATTATAAAAGGGCAAATTTGGCCCCCTTTTGCCTCTGCCTGTCTGCCTTCTTCCATGTGATGATGCAGACACACAAGTGTTCTCCCAGATACTTGAGAGGATTTGATCTTGTACTTCTCAGCCTCCAGAACCATGAGAAAATAAATTTCTGTTCATTATATATTACCCAGTCTTACGTATTATGCCACAGAAGCACAGAACAGACTGAAACATGCAGGATGCAATAAATGAATATACTCTGCTTTATAAATCAAGAAAAGGTAGTATAACCACTTAAATATAGTTTACTATAACAGGTTTTTTCAATAAACTATAGCTATTGGATATATTTGGTAATGACATTAATATTTTCCAAAAATATATTGATATAAATTAAAAGCTACTTCCTTGAACTGATTCAGAATTCTATGTGAGATAAGACATTATAGAAATCACTTATAAAAAATATTGCAATGTTTTGTACAATGTGGAGTTAGGAAAGTTAAAGATATTTCAGCCTAAAGATTTTCAAATGAAGCATTCCACAGTAAAATGTCTACTATGTGAATTTCTCTCCATATTAACATGGATATGCATGACTCGATTATTTTAATTATGTTTAACAAAGTCATTAATTGGATACTTTTAGTTTCCAAGGCTTTTTTCTTCTGCCACATCCTTGCTCAATGGCTGCCCCCTCTAAGGCCGCCTCAGACCTCCTTATTAGACTTGTCATTCCATTCTCTGCTTCCACTGAGTCTCAGAGATAGAGTTTTGCTCTTGTCACCCAGGCTAAAGTGCAATGGCGCAATCTCGGCTCACTGCAACCTCTGCCTCCCAAGTTCAAGTGATTATCTTGCCTCAGCCTCCCGAGTAGCTGGGATTACAGGCACCTGCCACCATATCCGGCTAATTTTTGTATTTTTAGTAGAAACAGGCTTTCACCACATTGGCCAGCTTGGTCTACAACTCCTGACCTCAGGTGATCCACCAGCCTCAGCCTCCCAAAGTGCTGGGATTACAGGCGTGACCCACCGCACCTGGCCCTTAGAGAGTATTTTACTCTTCACAGTTTATTGTAATTTTCTGTTGGAAAGCCTGCCTCTGTTGCAGATTGTAATAATTGCGCAGCAGGGACAGTGGTTTTTTTTTTTTCTTTTTTCTCCAATGTATATCAGAGTGCTTTGATATAAAATTAAATTACTAATGTCCATATCATGTATTTTTAATATTGACCATGACTATTAAGTATAAACGTGTTAGTATATCCTTTAAGTGCTGAGAAAATTCAGTTTAGTTGTAGGTGATATAAGTATAATGGCCGATGGAGGTCCACGGAGGAAGCGATTGTTTTCATGTCACCACAGTACCTACTGTATATTATTCATTTATTTAAATATAATTTAACAAGGTTATGAAAGCTACAGTTATTGCTAAATAGTTTTAAACATTTATCCATTATCAGTTTCTATCACATAACAGCATGTGTGACTTTACCATATTTTTGATGTTCTCAGTTGCTTTTGGAAATTAAAATAATCATATTTATTACTTAAATTGATGGACTTGATAATATATCATCACTCAAAATAAGCTTTACTTAAATATAGATATTTATCTCACTATATTTTTTTCCTGATCATGGAATTGTTATTTGTCTGTCTATCATTTTATTTTCTTCTATTTCATATTATTCATTTGATTTATTTGATTACTATTCAGAAGTGCAGATGACAAGGCATATAAATCCAATACATATTAAAAGACTAAAAATTTAAAAATTGAACTCTCTATGCACATGAAACGTCTTCAATGCATATCTGTGAAAACTGCAATCGCCATGTAAAATTTCTAGTATTATTAGAAAGAAAATGGATCTAATATGTATTCTTGTATGATGCATTATGTTAATGGAATCCTGAGAAAAGACTTACATAGTCTTCTCTGAACCTAATTTTCTTAGTATAGAAAATAGACAACAAATTATTCTTATAATGCTTGAAAATAAATTCAAAGTTGAAATAAAGTAGTTATCATAAATGACTTCTTGTAAAATATATGCGGTAGTGTTTTAGGACAAAATTTTCTACAACAAACATTTGTTGATACTTTACCATGAATTAGGCATTTTGTGACTTAAATAAAGATCTTGTCTCCAATGAACTCACTATCTATTGGAGAAGCCTGATATCAAAATAATAATAATATGGCAAATCCAGTAATAGATAAGTGTGTAGAGAAGTATTATGATGGCATCCAACTCAAACCTGAGGTTAGTGAAAGATGGAATTCTGAATGTAGTAATATAATTTCTCAGAGTCGTTTGAGAAATAGCTAAGAATTGTGGAACATAACAGAATAATAGATAAATTCATAAATTTAATAGTGTGACACATAGAATTACTGAAACCATCATGCCTGACATAGTTGAATACCATGCCTTAAAAAATGAGATAATGTAAGCAAATGATAAGCAAATTGCTGAGTGGAGAGTCAAAGTGTATTTGAATAGAAGTACTGAGTATATTGCTGCACTATTGGGATGTTCACTGAGAGTAATAGAGAGAGGGGAAATAATGAAGAATAAGTTACAAGACTGAAAAATAAAGGTAAGGTGACACCCCAAGATTCTGGCTGATGTTTCAGAGTAGAGATTTACAAGGAACACCAAGCTGCAACTGTGAAGGATAATCCTCTATTACACTCAGCTTCTCCAGCATGAAAGTGAATCAGGAAATTTTGTAATATTTTCCTCATTTCTGGAACTGGTCATTTGGGAGCTAGCTCTGCCTAACATTGCATCAAATGTCTACCTTGAAAATATGCAAGTTATCTCAAGTTTGTAACATATTTAGAATGTATATGCTTTTTCATTGACTGGTGTCACACTAAACATGTGCACTTAGAGAAAAAATTACTAAAAATATTACCCAGAAAACAAAATTATAGAAAGGAAGAAACAACCTATAAAAATTATAAAGTTATATCTATTTGTAGTCTTAGAAGAGTCTCTTTCAACAGTGTGGACCTCATTCCTCAAATTCGGTGTAGCTATGAAAGAATTTGTATCAGTCATGTTTCTGTTGAAGAAACGGAGTCTTTTAGGAGCAATATGGGAATAAGAGATGTATTATAGGAATTCAGCCTAACACACAATGAAATAAGCTTGAATGAAAGATCTGGAAAGGGAAACTGGATGATTAGAGAGTCAGTAACTAGTCTTCCAAATCGCTAGAATAGGGCAGAAGCCTAAGCTTCCTAAAATTCTAAGAAGCCAAGTACATCCGGCCACTGAAGCAGAACCATGAAAAGGAGGCTCATGCAGAGTTCTACAGGAAGCTAATGCTTCGAGGTGTCAACTACCACAGCCAAGCATTGGTTGGTGGGTCTAGGTCTTCTTTTAGCAGTGTCAACAGTCAGCATATGATCTGGTTGCAGAGTAGAGAATAAAGGCATACTGGTGTCCACTGGGTATCTCCATATCTACCATATATGACCATGATGACCATCCAAGATTAGCGCTACCACTTCAGTATGTTTTCAAATCCCATGCAAATTCCTCATGTTTTTTCTTTTGGCATACTCTAAACGGGAATCTTATAGTCAAAGGTTTTGTGAAAAATGTAGTTCCCAACTAAACCAAGTTGATAATAACATAATTCAATAGTATACCCTTTTAAGCTTGACCTCCACACATATCTTTTAAAAATATGTTTTGCTTCTAAGTAAAGTCCATTGCAAATAATTCTTCTGATTCTCATGTTAAAACAAGTCTCCATACAATAAAAATGTGCCAATTTGTTAAGTCAAAACAGGATACACAGTTCATACCACTTTGTTCATTTAGCTAAATGACGCTCCTTGTATGCTATCCTGTAATGTAAATACCAAGATGTAGGGCTATATATCTTGTGTTAAATATTACTGGAAGTAGGTGGAACAAAACTAACTTACATGTATGTAAATACATATATATTAACATGAATACATATATAATATACAAATGTATTCATGTCAAGACAAAGAAGAAATAGCCATAATTGCTATGGTTCTTGTTTCTGCAACCGGTTATCTGCTCATATACAACTTTACAACTTTATTTATAACTTTACTCTTCTGCTACTTATACTACTTGCCCTCAGCAAACCCCTCATCTTGTTGTAGTTGCTTGTCTATGCAGATGACCCAAATCTTCATATAAGCCATCCTGTCTTTGTTGTAATTTTCCATTTACTTACATCACAGTTCATGGAGTACTAACTGATGCCTCCATATACTATGGTCAGTGCATCTGGACTACAGACAGAAGAGGTGGTCTGGGATTGGCTGTCACCATAAACAACTGTTAGAGTGCTAAGTTGCTACTTAAGATTAAAATACACAGTTTAAAATATATATACATACATACTTTAAGAGTGTGTATATATATATATATATATATATACTCTTCTACTTGTGTAAGGCAGGTTATTAGATTGCAAATCAGAATAATTTCCAAGTAGAAGAGTAATATGTAATTTTAAACATTTTGAATGGCAAATTCCAAGTTTTATCATGTACTGTACATATTTATGTGGGTACTAAGTATCTTGAAACAGGCCTTATCAACTACATCATTTGTATCTAACCTGAACATATTACAGTACTTGGCGTATATTAGATAATCAATAAGTTATTCTTAGAGGCATGACTGAATAGATGAAATATGGAATCATTAAGGCAGATGAAAGATGAACTCTGTAAGCCTGGAGAGATTTGTTGTTGCGATTGGTGTTGGTCATATTGGTAGTGGTAGTGTAGTGGCTTTTTTCTTTCAAACAATACCCATTTTCTCCCTCTGGAGATAGTCATTCTGGTAAAGTCTATTTGTAGACTTTACCAGAGCAGGATAATAAAGTTGAAAACTACTGACCCATAGATATTTGAAGATGATACTTTCTATGTAACATCTTCTTTAACCTTCATACAAAAAGCCCAGGTTTTCTCTGCTCTTCTCAACGATAGTCAAGATTTCCTTAAATTAAGTGGCACCGAGTCAGAACTTCCCGTTTTGCCAAATACATCTAAATTTCTCTTTGTCAGAAAAATTTTTGATACTCCTTTTTTATATTTGTTTGTTGTGATCTCCTTTTGTAATAACCTTCTACTTCTGGCTTTATTATTATTTTTTAAAGTTGTTTTTAAAAATGTTCCAACGGAGATTATTTAATTTCTCTGCAGTTATTTAATTTCTTATACTGTAGCTAATATAAAGCAGATACAGAAAAGGTAATAATACATACTGGAGTATAATGCTTCAGTGTGCTTTTCTCCTAGTATTTGTAAGTTTGTAAAGATTTAAAGCAATATTCACAATGTACTGTTACCCCTTTCACACATATCTGTTTTCTGCATTCCATCCTTTGTCATGGGAGGTTTTTCCTTATACTCTAAAGCAAGACTTTCCCTGTCATACTGCATACGCTGGAAGAAATTGGGGGTTTTCTCTTCTTGTTCATCCTTGCAAGTTTCCCTCTGTACTTTCCAGTTTCCCCTTTCTTGCAGTAATTGTGATGTAGGATAAGCACAGTCCTTTCCCAACTCTCTCTCAAATGATTTCTTCAAGCTGCAATGCACCTTTCTGCAGAGGAGGGGGCTAAGGAGTCACACCCCACATTCACCCGAAAGATACTGGATGACTATCTTTACAGTATGGCTGTTGTCATACTTTCTGAAGTAAAGCCTGTATACAAATCTTTGCTTGGGTCTTTTTAGTCTGGTATAGATGCAAATTAACCTTTCTATTCTGCTTCGCTTGAGTGCAACTAGTTACAAGAAGCAGTAGTACCACAGTGACCTGATTTAAATAAGTAACTGTGAGCAGGTTAAGTAAACCTGAATAATGACCACTCTGCTCCTTGAAAGATGTCAGTTTTTTTGAAGTTTTCTGATACTTATGTTAATAACAGTACATATTTTCCCATGATTTTTTAGTAAACTATAAAATCCTTCACTATTATAGAATGCACTCTGGTAGGTCATCAATACAGGAAATCTAATTGGAAGCAATAGTTTCATTAAACAGAATCCTGTATGATTCTGAGTCTATGAAGTTTTCCCCCAAATATAGACCAATATTTGAAGAAGGGCATAACAATGCCTTTGGCTGCAGCAACTTTCTATTTTAAACTTACTGGGTCCTTCATTTTCTGCTTAGTGTATACCAACCCTAATGGCAGTAATGTATATTGGACTTTCTTATTATTCAGTCTTTTGTCTTCCCTTCACTGCTTGCAAAGAACTATTGATTGCATTGCTTATTACTCATATCTGAAACATTTTGTCATAGCTTTTGGTTCCTTGTAAGTAGCCACTACTTTGCTTACTTCTTGGGTAGCACTCTTCCTTTTACTCTGAAAAATATTTTATTATATGTTGAAATAAGATGACAATGGCATTCCAAAGTAAATATATCATCAATATTCTTTTCAAACAAATATCTACTAATGTTATATACTATGAACAAAAGAGACAGAGTCTCGACATAATCTGTGCTTGTGCATAAGTCCACTGACATTTGTGACAGTCTAAAACAAAATATAATATACACTAAAAAACAAATGTAAACATCCTTTTTTCCTTCTTGTTTGAAATCCAAATCTACAATTCAAACTTAAGCTGCAAGTAACTTTTTTCCGCTAGTTATAGTTTAAGCTATAGAAATATTAATAGATGGCAGTGATTCTGGGTTAGAATAAACATAGAGAACAGATAAGTCTTTTAAGATAAACTGTATCACTCTAATAAAATATTAAATAGCACATATGAAGCTCCCCAAATAATTTTTCATTGAAAATTCATAACAAGTTCTGTTGCTTCCTAAAGGCTACCTGAACACATCATGAAAATTCTATAGATCAGAGTGCAATGAAGTAAGAGTGAGTAATAACCACTGACTAGAGAAACTTGTAGAATAAATCTATTTAATTGCATATTTAAGATGAGCTTGGCTTCTGTGTGGGGGGGAGCAGAGCTGAATGCCCTATCACAAACCCAATAGTGCCAGTGTCAGTGAGCTGTGTGAGTTGTCTCTATGGGTTGTAAATTGGATCCCCCTCAGTGACCAGTTAATGTTTTCTGTATTTACGGCAGTATTTCTGTTTTTCACAGCCACCAGGGCACTTTGGCAACATAAAAATTTAAAAATAATTTTTAGCAATCATACCGTGCCAATTTTTTATAGTTAAAGGGGCTCATTTAAATTGGAAAACCTGCTAGTCTGAAATTTTCATCTGAAGGATTACCACCAGCCAGAGCTACTTGTCTGATGAGGGTTTCACATGGCTTATCTAATGTGAAATCTCCATGTGGTATATAGTTTCATTAAACGGTGATCAAGAATACATTAGTTCAAAACAAGAAAAGGCAATGGAGCTTAATCCGCCAGGCATCTTGGCGCAACAACTTTAAAAGAGTTATTGAAGTGAAACAATTTGAGAATTAAAAGTCTTCCACTTATACAAGACTCCTGTCAAAAGCCTAAAAGTCAGCCTTTCCTTTTTCTGTTTTCTGTTTGTATACCACAACAACAAAAGCCTCTGAAACAATATTTTGACTGTTGTAAAGCCAATAAAATGCATATATCGGTGAAATAACCTAATCCATTTAAAAACCAGATTTATCAAGATAGAAAAATAAAGTAACTGGTAGATAATGTAGAAATAAATTGAAAAATAAATTGTTTAGAGAGAAAGGTAAAAAACAAGTATTGGCGTGATGTAATAAAAACTGAGATGCATATAGCCTATGTTTATGTTTTAAAAACAATAGTATTAGCTCCCCTTACTGAAGAATTGATCATTAAACCAAATATTCACATTGCAAATATACTATTTGAAGAGACATTGGGATATATTTACAATTTATATATAACACAAATGTCAATGATTTTCCATTTTAATGAATAGAAATTCACAATAATATTAAGTGATTTTAGAGTTACAGTTTTTTATATATCTCAGTAATGTATAATAGAGCAATAACTAAATAAATAAATATTTATAAAATTAATTTGACTTGTCATGTTGACATATATAGTGAGAGACTATGCATACATTCCTTTGATCTAACTGATCATTTTCATCTATTAGCACTTGATGAAAAATGTATTAGCTTATGTCAGGAAATTTCAACTCCCAGCACCAAAGATTTGAAAGATTTCTCAACATGCTTTAGCACACAATATAAAGAGTGATATTTTAAAAATGTTATTACAAGTATATTTTGAATAAAGAGTCTGAAATTTGTTATATTGAACTATCGTGTAAAAGACAGACATAATTTGTTTTTTAAAAATGTAATCTTACTGTAGTACTTTAGAAAAATTACAATCATCTGAATTTAAAAGATCAGCTTCTGGAAATATCTGCCACTAAATGCTTATTTTCTACTTGTTATTCAGCTTGGATTTAAAGATACTATAAAGTGCATACTTCCCTACATTTCTCCACCAGTGTATTTCAGCCTTAATCTTGAAGGAACTGTGTCTAATGGTGTAAAGATATTTCAGGTTATGTGTTATTTAATCTGAGTTCTCTTTTGAAAAGTGATATATTCCATGATAAAACCAAGAGTTATCAACATTTTTAAAAATCTCAAACAATATGTGTCAGCTATTTTGCATTTTTTACCTTTTTTTGCAAGTCACAACGATACAAAGTAAAAAGTTCTTTTATATACACGCTTCAAATTTTGAGGATTTTTTTACTGTAGTATAAGGGGCTGTAATTATAACATCCCCTTATTATATGGTATGGTGTTTGCCCCTAAGTAATGTTATAACTTAAAAGATTTCATGATTAGTCACCTTTTTTTTAATATGTCATTTGCATATATTTCCCTATTTTGTTATTGTTAAATAGCCTTTAAAAGAAATTAATAAAGTCTATGTAGTTGGCAGCAAGTATAGCAACACAGAATTTAGGCACTCCCTAATTCAATCAGAGTTTAGATAAAACACAGACTATATTAATGTATGGGCGCTGTTATAACCTCTATTAATATAGTTGAAAGCCGTCAAGCACCACTGATTCTCAGAAACATAAAAAAGTTTGTATTAAAAATCACTGAACAGTACAAAAGTGGGAACAATACATATAAATTAAATTCAATGCTCAACTTTATAAAACACCTTTCTTTATAAAAGATGGCCTATGTTTGCATGCATTTCATGTTGTAGTAAATACTAGGTTTTTAACTGGGAGTACTCAGATGCTTATTGCTTATTCGACAATTTATCTTCTTATGTTAAAAGATTAAGAATTTCTACCCAAAACAGAAATATATTTTTATTTTTATAGTTTTAGATGGCCCTTTTAAAGGAAGTTAGTGTAAGAATGGCAATATTTACTGTTGTCTGCATTTGAGTAGTTCACAGCTGAGCACTCCTCTTGTGTATTCAGTGACAAATGGCAATCACTTTATCATTTATCTTATGACAAATAGCAGATTCAGCCACAAACTGCTGGCCGTAGCAAACTTACAGGATGAAGTTCTTTATTGTTTATGGTTTGTGGGTTGATGTATTCATGCCTTGTTTATTTGTGAAATGAACAAAAATCAGTAAGCAGGCATGAACAGAAATTTGGCCACGCAATCAATTGTACTTTTTTCCTCCAGTCTTCCAAGGACCTTACAAGGAAATTCGCTGAACTAGGTCTAAGCTATAAGCTGCCTTTAGAAAATAAAAGTCATTAGAGAATGCACCAAATTGTGACATTATGCCCTTAGGCAAAAATAACATTGAATGGAGTTCCTACCTCGCATTAACCTCCTGAATAAGGGTCTTAAATTTGATAGCAAGCTATTGTCATAGACAAGTGGCATAGGCCAACAGTAGAAGGAAATTACCCCATACTTTCACAATTTAAGCAATACGTTGAAGTTTTTACTCCTTGTTTTGTACAGCTAAAGGAAATTTGCAAACCAACTTTGTACATCAATGTGAATTGTACCTGGATTGCATATACCAACTGTGTTGTGATTACATATATTCTTAAGTTTGTTACTAATGTAGCTTATATAGTTAATATTATAAGGAAATATTGAAGTCGGTCACATTCCGTGACATGTTTGAGATTAAAATATGTGATACTGGATAATAACAATAGCACATTTAAAAAATTCTAGCAACACAATAGACAGAAACATGTAATGTTTTATTCTGTCTTTCTTCCAGGATGTCTTTGAGAAATTTAGTGTGATGCATTGGATTATGTTTATAATTAATATACCTTTTAAAATCATTATGATACATTATACTGGATCTAAGGAAATGTATCAAAATTCCTGATCTGTTGAGTTAATAGTGACAAAATCACTAATAAAGGTAATCCAGTTAATAACAAATAATTAACATTAGGGGAAAGATTTCTTTTCTTTAGGGATAAATGGATATAAAGAAGGACTTAGTTATACATAAGTAGAAAAAATATAAGGTACCTATGTACAACATGGAATCAAGTTTTGATATCTATACCACTAATAACAAGTCAGCAAAAGAAAGTAAAGCCTAAGATTTTGCTAATTTTAAAAACTCAGTAGGTAAATGTGATGTTTTAAGGTAAATTAAATGATGGACTCATTTAATAAATATTTAATGTACATTTATTTTCAAGTCATATTCTTAAGTGCTTTGCATAAAAGCCATTTGAATAGCCTCCAAGCAAATGTCTATAAGTCTCATAATTTGGTGTTATAAAAAAACAGATATTTGCATTGTAATATATTTATCATTTCTATCCTGAAAGACTTTCTGCCAGAAAAAACAAGCCAAAAAAAAAAAAGAAAAGAAAAGAAAAGAAATCTGTCCCATTAATGTCCATGAAGTTTGTAGACTAGTGGTGTTAAAACTAATATTCTGAAAGGAAACTGAAGTTAGAGGTCCAGAAAAAGCTATTATGTAGCTCTGAGATTTGCATATGCTATCTGCTTGGCTCATCAGAGGTGAATGATAGTTTCCACTGCACTTAGTTACAAGCCAATCTAGATGCAGTTATTTGCATAAACAATTTGATTGGTAAACATTGCTCTATACTTCTGTATTGAAAACTTTTGGGGGAAAGAGACACTATCTTGCTCTTTCTTTTTAAAATCATACTTGGGTTATATTTCCTTTGTGTTATGACAGATAGAAGACAAAGAAGAATGATATACAGGTAAAATTTGATCAAACAGATAATATAATAAGAAGACAAAGCATGGCTTTAAAATATTATTTGAATTAAGACTAATTAATAAAAAATATTTACTGAAATTACTCTGAAAAAGGAAAAGTTGTCAATAAACCTAGATCTATAATTCAATCATCCATATTTGGATAAATTTTTATGCTCTTTTTCTCTCTACATCTATATTATTTATAAAACTGTAATGATTAACTTATAATTTCATACACATTTTTTCACTTAGCAGTAGATCATTTTCCTTGCTACTATTTGTTCCTTAAAATAATGTATTTATATTTTTACTGAGTGCTTTAGTAGTCCCTCAAGGAATAAATTCATTAAACAGCTATGGAAGGATTAACATAGGCCAGATTTGTTGAAAGTTGTATAAAAAATTGTTATCACTATGATGCTGACTGCATTGAGCTTACAATCTAGACAGAAAAATGGAATGAGAAGAAAAATCAAGTACAGGGTGATAACTGTGGGGTGCATTGAACAGTTCAAGAAGAAGCATCTAAATCAAAATAGGGGCCCATGGAGGGTTTCCCCAGTAAGATGATTGATCTAAATTTTGCTTGAAATTTTTAAAGAATAGTTAGGAGCCAGCCAGGTAGAAACAGTATATGGTAGAAGTTGGATAGCACTTATTGACAAAGATAACAGTGCAATTGAAAACATGGTTTATCCCTGAATAGACCAGTTCAGCCAAAAGGAAAAGTCTATATGGCCATGAGGTGGGAGGCCATCTTGTACAGAGCTGAAAATGGCACTGGAAACTAAATCTGAACATTATCCTGAAAGGAAAGAGAAGTGAATGAAAGGTTTTTAAGGTGGCAATGGATACACCCATTTTGACTCTTTGTAAAGAGGGTAACTGGCAGCAGTGTGAAGATTGAATTGTGATTGGAATGTGTTTGGAGACAGGAATATGGGTAGGGGGTGCTTACAGTAATCCAGGCTTAAAGTAATAAATATTTCAAGAAAGACAGTGAGAATGGAGATGAATAAAGAGAAGAAAGGAAGATTTTGAAAGAAAATTAATGGTATTTTGTGAAACTTTATTCACTAATTGGATGTAGGAACCAGTGGGACAGAGGAGTTAAGGATAAGTCTCAGGTTTCTAGCTTATGAAACTAGGTAATACCTAGTTTCAAATGCCTTTTACTAAGAGGAAGAGCATCTGTGAGTGAGAGGGTATTATGAGTTCAGTTTTGAAAAGATTGGGTTGGGTTGCCTGTCCCATCCCAGCAGAGATGTAGGAGGTCGATACGTCTCTGGATCCTAAGGGCAAATATTACATTGAAGCTTTGGGAAGGATTTGTGTATGGTGTTATTAAAGTATCAAAGAAAAAGTTCATTGAAAGAGGTAAGAGCAAGTTGCAAGGGTATGGAGTAATTTGGGAAGCACTCATATTTTATGAGAACATGAGAATTTCATGAGCACGAACATTAATCATATGACAAGTTGTGGGGAAAAAGGGAGAAAACCAACCTCAGGCAAAGTAAAACAATGGTTTCGACAGAAAAGGAGTAGTCAAACATGTCAAAAATGCAGAAAACTAAAAGATACTAGAGATAATTAAGAGATCATAGTTACTTTAAGAAGTTTGACAGAGTGGTGGTGGAAGAAGCCATATTTCAATGTGCTGAAAAGAAACGAGAAAATGAGAAGGTAGACAAATTCATTATAGCTTATTCTTTCGAAAGTATAGATTGTGTTAGAAAACGGGAAATTAGTTGACAGAAATAGAGTAAAGGGATTTTTATAAGGTGGGGGCACTTGAGCACGCTTATTTGCTAAGGAGAAAAAAACTAATAGAGAAAGAAATGTTAATGCTTTTTACACGAGCAAAGGAGATGTTTCACAAAGCCAACTCCCCCAAGGATGCAGAATGGAATTGGAACACGCAGAGTCCCAGCAGAAGCACTAGCCTTGGTTAGAAAGGATAGAGAAGGAAGGTGGTAAATAAGATGGTTTTTTATTTATTTTATTTTTATTTTTTCATTTCATTTTGCTTTAAGTTCTGAGACACATGTGCAGAGCGTGCAGGTTTGTTACATAGGTATACCTGTGCCATGATGGTCTGCTGCACCTATCAACCTGTCATCTAGGTTTTAAGCCCCGCATGCATTAGGTATTTGTCCTAATGCTCTTCCTCTCCTTTCCCTCAATCCCCCACAAACCCCGGTGTATGATGATCCCCCTCCCCTGTGTCCGTGTGTTCTCAATGTTCAACTCCCACTTATGAGTGAGAATATGCGGTGTTTGGTTTTCTGTTCCTATGTTAGTTTGCTGAGAATGATGGCTTCCAGCTTTATCCATGTCCCTGCAAAGGACATGAACTCATTCAATAAGGTGGTTTTTAAATGAGGTGAGTTCAATCTTTAAATAGGAAAATGAAAATGTTGTTAAATCAGAGATTTAGTGAAAAGGTTTATTGTTGAAAGTTATAAGTGAGATGGTGGCTGGCCAGAAACATAGAGGAAGCATTGAGAAAACAGTTTCACTTATAGACCTTGAATCTGTAGTGGTAGCAGCAGATCATTTTCTCCTATATCACAGCTCAAATTTCAAAGAAAACGCTTATATATATTTTTTAATTCAGAGCTGGAATTTTGTAGATTGCCTGAGACCTAAACACAAATATGGAATAAAAGGTGTGCTGAAGACAAAATAATTGAAATGGTAGAGTTGGTATCTAAGGAGGTTAGAAAGGGTCAGAAAAGCAAGTTTGCTAGTGAATGGAAAATGCAGAGTAAAAGCATAAGAAAACTTGTACCCAGATAAGTGAGTAGATGTCTCTTCTAGTGAAAGAGGGTGAAAAATGGCTGTGAAAACCTGAATGTGGAAGACAGAGACAGGAGAAGCTAAGACAGTTCTCACCTTAAAGTTCTTAGTAAAATACAGAGAGCAAATCTCTTGATGGGCCTAGCAAATAAATCACAAAGTATGATAGTAAGAGGAAAAAAAATCATAGTTACAAAATGAGATGATGTGATTTAAAATTTCAGAAGTGGAACATTTTTGGGTGGCAAACATGGGTGTGCCAATGAGTTCAGGTGGTTACAGAGCTATAGCTATAATCTTTGAGGAAGCTGAAGTACTCTAAGATAGATAGAGTGTTGGATTGGACACTCCATGGATGTTAAAATCATCAAAGATAATTTCAGTATTTAAGTTGTGAGGAAGTCTTCAGCAAAAGTAGGAGAATGACACTAAGTAAGAGTAAAAAGAAGGGTTATCAGGTGTAATACCTGGATGGCATGATCTTTAAATGAGGTGATTGATAGGAAGCTGGAAGAGGGAGTGTGTGGAAGGGGAAATAAAGGACAAGAGAACACACCTGCCTACCTCTCCTTTAACTACCTAGGTGTCCTGGTGGAGATTCAGATTTCAGTTAAAGAAAAAAAAAATTGGTAGGAACAATCTATGAAGAGTATGAAAAAGTGGAGAATTGATCAGGGAACAGGGGTTCCAGAAAGAGCAATAGACATTTTTGGAGTGGAAGGCAGTTGTAGAAGCAAAGAGTGTTATCCCAATGACAGTAAAGAGAGAACAAAGGGATAACATCAGCATATTGGGTAGAGACCAGCAGAGATAGAGGCATCACTGAAAGAGTCACAAGCTTTAAGTTTCTTCTTGGAACTCTAAAGCAAAATGCTCTCTGCCCACATGGTAGCTTCACTTCAGCAGTTTAAGGCCAGAGAATAGTCACTGTAGGTTGCCAGGGCATTTCAGTGGCCTCTGCTCAGTGTTTCAGATAGAAACCAGCAAAGCACTGTCTCTGCAAAGTTAAAAAAAAAAAAAAAGTAGGTTCATCTATTGGGGCTTCAGATGAGATATATGAATTAAAATCTGCAATAAATGAGAGCTGGAAACGGAGGGGAAACACCTGTAGTCCTAACTACTGGGAGGCTGAGGTGGGAGGATATCTTGGGCCCAGGAGTTGGAGACCAGCCTGGGCAACATAGCAAGACCCCATCTAAAGAAAAAAAAAACCCACAAAACTGCAATAATAACTTTGTCTAAAAAAAATATTAAAAGGAGAACTAGAAGCTTAGGCAAACATACGGGATTATTCTGGTGGAGGTTGACTTTAAAGTGTAATGGTTGGGACAAAAGAATTTCAAGATAAATTTTGTGTTAATGCTCCTATTCTCACCAATACATAAACAATATATGAAACAGGAATTGTTGGTTAATGAAAAGGAAAAAGAAGGAGAGATAATGTTAATCCTATTATTGCTCTAGTTTGGGATGTGAGAATAGTAAAATGAAGAAGATAGGATTTTTTAAGAAAGTATTTGCTCTTATATAATTTGATACAATCAAGAGTATGAAACCAAATAAAATGGAATGGCTTTGACAGTTACTCTCCTCCTTAAAATAAAGGATTTATCTTATTCCCAGCTGGTTCAGGTGCTGGCGTTTCTGAAGTGTCTGAGGTGATGACCTATCCTTGGTCAGTGTCTTATTTCAGTTCTGTCTGTTCACTATTCCAAATCTCATCCTCTGTGCTCATTCATAGTTCTTAGAAGGCTTCTATAAATAATATAAATATAACATTTAAGAGCCCACGCTCTGGAATCAAATAAACTCATTTCAAATCTCTGTTATTTAACTTTGAATGTGTTGGATCTTGAGCAATTAATTTAACTTCTGATATAATTTAGATATTTGCCCCCACCCAAATCTTATGAGGAAATGTCAGTGTTAGCGATGGGGGTTGATGGGAGGTGTTTGGGTCGTAGGTGAAGATCTCTTAAGGCTTGGTGCTGTCTTTGTGACAGTGAGTGCTTTGTCACAGGATCTTGTCATTTAAAAGTGTATAATACCTCCCCCTGACACTCTCTCTTGCTCCATTCTTGACATGTGATACGCCCACTCTCCCTTTGCCTTCCACCATGATTGGAAGCTTCCTGAGACCTCCTCAGAAGCAGATGCCCCTGTGCTTCCTTTGCAACCTGTGGAATCAGGAGACAATTACATCTCTTTTCTTATAAACTATGCAGTCTCAGGTATTTCTTTACAGCAGTGCAAGAATGGCCTAGCACAACTTCTCCATGTCTTAATACCATTCTCTGGTAAAAGCCGATTGTTGATCTCCTTACTTAGATAGCCATGATAAGCACTTTTCAAAGATTATCACTTTTACTCTAGTCTTTTGATTTGGCAGTAAAACTTGAGAATACAAGAGAAATGCTAAATGGTGTGAGGAGAAAGTCCCAAACTAACCCAGGACATACTGAAGAGAGAACTCTATGTATCAAGTGTTCTCATCAATGCAAGACACAAAGGAAGAACAGTCATGACAGAAGCTTTAGCTAGAGAAGACAAACATATGACAGGCAATGAAGGCAAGAAATATTTTTGCCCTTTTCATGAAATTCAGAACCAGACTTGGGGAAAACTTATTAACAATGGGAATGCTTATGCAGGGAAACATTAACTTTAGAAGTTGCTCTAACTTTAAGGAAAAAAGCATAACAAGAGTCCTAAGGGAGGACATCTGTTCTTTTTTATGGCATCTTTTCTTTTTATCCAGTGATTCTTTAAAGCCATGGCACCTGTAGTTCTGAAGCTTTTGAGGAAGGTCATAATAGCATTGCTCATAAAAATTTTACATGGCTTGTAGGAGAAGGAAAATAGCAAGTAATTAGAAGTTTCTATAAAAGTAAATGCAAGCCAGGCACAATGGCTCATGCTTGTAATCCGAGCATCTTGGGAGGCTGAGGCAGGCAAATCACTTGAGCTCCGGAGATTGAAACTGGCCTTAGCAACATGGTGTAACCCCATCTCTACTAAAAATACAAAAACTATCCAGGCACAGTGGCCCCAACCTGTAGTCCCAGCTACTGAAGAGGCTGAGGTGGGAGGATTGCTTGAGCGCAGGAGGCAGAGGCAGCAGTGAGCCAAGGTCATGCCACTGCACTCCAGCCTGGGAAACAGAGGAAGACCGTGTATCAAAACCAAAAACTAAATGCAACTCTAAAATATTGCAAGGATTTTATTTTAAACAGTGGAATCAAGCAGAACTGTACAGAATGACCTTTATTAGAAGATTAATTTGACATTCTCTGAAGAAGTATAAAATTATGATACAGGATGAATATATATCAGTTATTAAAAATCTTGGATTAGTCTTTACAAGATAGAAAGACCTAAATGTGTACATTTCTTCATAAGTAAAAGTGAAAGAATTATGAATCCTTCTTTAAAAACAGCAAAAATTTGAACAATTTGGAAGCAGCATGTTTTATTAAATAGATTCCAAGATAAAACAAATTTTGAAAACACCTGCCAGAAGCCATAGATCTTCCAGAAAACAAAAATATAAACAACATACAGCTGAAAGAATATGAGGATAATAAAAATAAAATACTATCTAAAAGCACTAGGGTTATATGAGGTTTTCCTAAAGTAGTAAGGCCCTGAGATTTGTGGAATATCCCTAGCAAGGTTTTAGTGGTTAGGAACTAGCATGCTTAATATATTTCAAAGCTATATATTTACAAATATAAATGTATAAATATATACATTTTTATGATTATTACAGCTTTGATTCAAACTATCTTTAAGTATTTTTAATTTTCATATTTATAGATTTGATATTTCAAAATTTATTTTATGTATTTATATTTATTTAACTCCATAATTAAATATATAATAAGTGTATTTTAAGGCTGTCTTAATTACACATTTTCCAGGGACAGGAGATTTTTGTCAACTACTTAGATAAAATATAAACAGCTCTGAAGTCAAGGACAGGTATATATAGAAACAGGATATCAAGTGGTATTAATAATATTTTATAATGGTCTTTTGTTTTAAAAAGAATTGTCTGGGAGTGGTGGCTCACACCTGTAATCCCAGCGCTTTGGGAGGCTGAGGTGGGTGGATCACCTGAGGTCGAGAATTCAAGACCAGCCTGGCCAACATGGTGAAAACCCCTCCTCTACTAATATACAAAAATTAGCCATGCACGGTGGTGTGAGCCTGTAATCCCAGATGCTTGGGAGGCTGAGGCAGAAGAATTGCTTGAACCTGGGAGGTGGACATCGCAGTGAGCCGAGATCGTGCCACTGCTTTCCAGCCTGGGTGAGAGAGTGAGACTCCATCTCCAAAGAAAAAGAAAAAGAAATTTGACATATGTAAATAGAGGTCATTTGAATATCAAAAGTAAAACCAAAGTTTAACAAGTATAGCAAATTCAATTCATTGCCAACCACTAACCTTGGCACTAGGAACACAGGAAACTAAAGAAATGTTGAGCCTACGTTAGGAGTATTTCCTCAGCAACTCTCTATTCAGAGACACACTATTCCTCTACACGTTTTCACCAAGAGCATGTCAACTGTTACCCCAGCATAGCTAGGTGCTGAGGATTTGGTTCCTCTATAATTGGCAGCACAGGCAATTGCAGGAATTGTCAAAAAACACAGACTCCAACTCTCTATAGCTTCAATAGCTTTGGTCAAAACTGCAATTCAGTAATCCATTCTTTTAAGTAATATAAAATCTTTTCTTGAATTTTATCAGACCAGCAGAAAGCTGCTTCTGATCATGCATTATCTTTTCTCTATAGAATTACTACCTTGAGGGTCACTATTAGAAATGGCTCCGATGAAGCTCATTGTGTTCACTATAAAGAGGATGTTATCCATTAAATTCACAATACCCACTTTAGGAGCAGAATTTTTGTCAGGTGTCCGTATCAGAAAGAGTTTATAGTATTTATTCTGCAGATTCAGTTTCTCTGATCTCAGGGGCACTGAATTGACTGGGTTTCCCTTTTAATAGTGTCTGCTAGGGTATGTAGGCTTATATTTGTTAGATGCTTTAGGAAGTAGATAGGTTCTATTTTACGCCCCATGCTTGCCTATTGCGCTTTTATTTTTCCTCAGCTGGTTTAAATGTATTTTTTTCAGCTGTGTTTGTTCACAAATAAATTTGAATCCTGTCTCAGGATGGAGTAGGAAAGAGAAAAAAAAAAAAGAAAAACAGATTATCTATATGGAAAATACTGTAATCCAGAAATGAGTGAAAAAGGAGTCTTTTCCAGTTAACCTATAGTATGAATAAGTAATACATAGAGAAACCATAACATAATGGAGAACCAGTATTTTTTCTAGAAAATAATGTGCTACTATAAGGTGAATAAAATTATTATAAGAATGGTCAGAATAACAAAATGGATTATTAATAAATGGAAAATATCCATTTAACTTTTTTCTCTTGCCAAGCCAAGAAATAAAAAATCCCCTGCTTTTATAATAGAAAAACTTGAGCTATGTTAAGCAGTTTTTATATATGACATAAAATTGATATTAATTTTGTAACAATATGAATATTTATTTCCATCAATTTATATTTACATCACTTGAACTGCTATTTGTAATTTTAACATGTAATTATTTATTCAAGTCATTATTTTTCTATTAACCAATATTTTTCAAGATATGTATAGAGTGCTAGGATTTCCCCCACAGCTGATATCATTATATTTATGTTGTACATATGACAACTAAATATTTCAAAAGCTGTAGTTACAGATTTTAAATTGCACTTTCCAGAGTAATTATGTTTTGTGATATTAAAATTAAGAAAGCAAAAGAACTTCAAAAGAGATACACTCCTCTTAAATCAGAACAAGAGAACAGAAACATTTATGCTTATAGAGTTCACAGTCTTTCTTGTTAGCCTATTCCATTAATTTATAAACAGGAAATTAACACAGGGGCTTTGGGTTACACCGAGCCTTGAACTCCCTGAAATCCATATATTTCATGCTTAGATTCCAAGAGTAGCTAGAGAAGGATGTTTTCCTGAAAAAACTTTGCATGACTTTCCTCATTCTTCTACAAAGTGAAGGAGCCATTTCACACACACACACACACACACACACACACACACACACACACACACACACACATAATGCCTGGGATATACCACAAAATATGACATCTTTGAACTTAATGAATTTCATGGCTGGTATTGGTTTTGAGGAAGAGAGATGAGTTGTTATATGTGGCAGCAGAGATTGAGGAAATTGAAGAAGGTCTTGCTTGCTATGTAAGCTGATGATGAATATTGTCTTTGTGCAATAATACTTAGAGGTGGACCCTAAAGTTACTACCAAAAAAAACCAAGTCACATTTAATAATTGAACTGAAAATGATAATACTGGCTTTTATTTTTCCTAATATAATGAAGCCATTATATGTTCTTATACTACAAGAGCAGAGCATTTTTCGCTATTCTAAAGCTTAAAATCTGACATGTATAGTCAGGAAACAGGACACTGCTATCTAGCCTCTCAAATATTTTTATAAGCATTTTAAGTGAAGATTTGGCATGTAACAGAAGGAATATAAAAGCTGGTGATATTCAACCACCCCTCTGTATTATATTTTAGTTTAACCCTGGATTTATTATTTCCGTCAACTTTATAATTCTTGTTTTTGGGTAATAGGCCAAGAATAGATTTTTAGAGAATGGCACTTGAAATTAGTGACATGAGACTTGAGCCTTTGCCTCCTGGTTATAGAAGCAGAATTTTTTTCTAGTGACCCACCACATTCTGTACTTCCACAGTCTTTAAGCATTTCCAACCAGCCAAATTTTTCTATTATCAAAAATCAGTTAACTGCATGATTTACTCAGGCTGATCTCACTAGCTTAAATCTCCCAGTAAAATGTATCCCTAAGAGGAATGAATTGTTAAATTAGCTGAAATTGCACTTTTGAGAACTGAAACAGGTGTGATTTGAATACACATTTTACTTAGGTTTTAATGCCTGATAGAGAAAGAAACTTGAATAGCTAAAAATAGTGTATTCTCTTTGTAAATTTCCTTAACTTACCTGCAGTTTTAGATAGGTGGCCAAATGGTCTGACTGTTTTGATTCAGTGACAACTGAAATGCTTCAATCTATTAGGCAATGGCCATTGCCTATTGAGATGTAAAAAAAAAAAAAATTTTTTTTACCCTTGCAATGTAAGATAATTATGTACTCTAGATACATTGAACAATAGCTGTCAAAAACCACAGCTGGATGTAGACTGAGAAATTTGATAAACGTTACTTAAATATTGGAATAACTAAATTGTAAGCAAAACTTTTTTAACTAGGTTTATTTTATTTTCTGCAATTATGAAACTATTTTGGGTCCAGTTAAGTTCTGTCTGCTCAAAATTTTTTACAAACTAAGAGTAATTATTTGTGAATAATAGTAGAGCTCTGTGTTCTAATCTTTTACACCATTCGGAAATATTACTAAGTAGGTTCAAATTAAACGCAAAACTGTATGTTACCAAACACCTCAATCAGTATGATAGTTGCATTCGTAACTCATATTTCAAATGCTCTTGGTTTCATAATAAACTGCTTACTTTAACTTCATGTTTTTGGATTTTAAATTTTTATTTTAATAACAGTTTTATTTAATTTTATATACACACATTAACAAAGAACTGATTTTTTTTAGATTTGAAAAAGTATTTTTTAACTTGTTTGTAATTATTTTCTCTACTGCTACAAAAGCAGACACATACACTGATAGAACAGAATAGAGAGCCCAGAAATAATGCTGCACAACTACAACCATCTGATCTTCACAAAATAGACAAAAATCAAGCAATCGGGAGAGGACTCTCTGTTCAACAAATGGTGCTGAGACAACTGGCTAGCCATATACAGAAGATTAAAACTAGATCACTTCCTTACACCATATACAAAAATGAACTTGATGTATTAAAAACTTAAATCTAAAACCAAAAACTATAAAAACCCTGGAAGATAACCTAGGAAATACCAAGCTGGACATAGGACCTGGCAAAGACGTCATAACAAAGATGCCAAAAGCAATCACAACAAAAATACATATTGACAAATGGGACTTCATTAAAATCAACAGATTCTGTGCAAAAGAAACTATCAACAGAATAAAAAGACAACCTATAGAACTGGAGAAAATATTTGAAAACTATACATCCAACAAGGGTCTAATATCCAAAACCTTTAAGGAACTTAAATAAATTTACAATAAAAATACAATCCCATTAAATGTGGACAAAGTACACGAACAAACACTTTTCTTTTCTTTTTTTGAGACAGAGTCTGACTCTGTTGTCCAGACTGGAGTGCAGTGCCACAATCTCAGCTTGCTGCAACCTCCACTCCCAGGTTTATGTGATTCTCCTGTCTCAGCCTCTCAAGTAGTTATGATTACAGGCATGCACCACCACACCAGGCTATTTTGTGTGTATGTGTGTCTGTATTTTTAGTAGAGATAGGGTTTTACCATGTTGGCCAGGCTGGTTTTGAACTCCTGACCTCAAGTGATCTGCCTGCCTCGGCCTCCCAAAGTGCTAGGATTACAGGTGTGAGCCACGGCATCTGGCCGAACAGATGCTTTTCAAAAGAAGACATTCATGTGGCCAGCAAGCATATGAAATAATGCACAACATCACAGTCATTAGAGAAATGCAAATCAAAACCACAATGCAGTACTGTCTCATACTGGTCGGAATGTTTGTTATTAAAACGTCGAAAAATAACAGATGCTGGTGAGATTGTAGAGAAAAGGGAACACTTATGCACTGCTGGTGGGAATGTAAATTTGTTCAGCCATTGTGGAAAGCAGTTTCATCCTTCAGGCAATTTCTCAACTTAAAACAGAATTATCATTTGACCCAGCAATCCCATTATTGGGTATGTAAATCGCTCTACCTTAAAGACACATGCTTGCATATGTTCACTGAGACACTATTAACAATAGGAAAGACATGGAATCAATCGAAATGTCCATCACTGGCAGACTGGGTAAAGAAAATGTGGTACATATTCACCATGGAATACTATGCAGCCATTAAAAAAGAATGAGATCACATCCTTTGCAGCAACATGAATAGAGTTAGAGGCCATTATCCTAAGCAAACTAACACAGGAAGAGAAAACCAAATATTGCACATGTTCTCACTTATAAATGGGAGCAAAACATTGAGTACATATGGACACAAAGAAAGGGACAACAGACATCAAGGCCTACTTGAGGGTGGAGGGAGGAAGGAGGGTGAGGATCGAAAAATTACCTATCAAGTACTATGCTTATAACCTGAGTAACAAAATAATCTGTACCTCAATCCCTTTGACATGCAATTTACCTGTATTACAAACCTGCACATGTACCCCTGAACCTAAAAGTTAGAAAATCAAATCAGACCAGTATGAATTTTTATGTAAAAGTCAGCTACAGGCCAGCAGAGTGTGGAACACATGTGCTAGTTTAATTTGGCTTCCATAGTCACTAAAAGTAAATAGGTATTACTGATAGAAAGACAATGGGAGCAGAGAGGTGAAATAAATGTCTATTTGATTTGGATTTGTATTATCTCCTTCAGGTGTTAATTTTACTGAATCTTGTCCTTCCCCAATTGCACCACAACTCTTTCCTTATAGATACCTAGTAGGGAAACTATTCCCTGAAAAATGAGTTTAAGGGCTCTAAGCTCTAGGCCATCCAATTGGGATCAGAGTTGGAAGCTAGTGTCTTGGGGAGACTTTTTTCTTTTCTCCAAGTTCCTACATCATTCATTTGGCCAGAACTTCAATAAGCAATAAAATATTTTGTGACAAAGGGAAATAGTTATTTTTAATAATGGTTTTATTTTGTATAAACACATTCAGAAAATACTGAATTTTTTAAGATTTGAAAACAATATTTTTAACTTGTTAGCAAGTGTTTACTTGTTCAGTGTTGTCTGGACCTAGAAGTTCTTAAAGTATGGTCTACAAGCCTTTGGGGATCCATTAGACCCTTTCCAGGAGAAAGAAGGGGAGGGAGGACTTATAAACTATTTTCAAACAGTAGTAAGATATCTGTCTTTTTCACTGTGTTGACATTTGTGCTCATAGTGTAAAAGCAATGGTGGATACAACTGCTGATACCTTAGTATAAACCAAGGCAAAGTGGTGTCAACAGTACTCATTGTGTTTCTCACTGCTAGCCTCTTGCATGGTCAACTTTAATAAAGAGTTTAGTTGGTGTTGTAAATATTAGGATGGTACCAAAATAATTGTGTTTTTTCCATTAAGAAAAATAATATTAATTGCATTAAATCTCAACACTTTAGTACATGTCTTTTTTTATATTCTTTGTGATGAAATGTGAAGTACATTTAAAACAGTCCTGCTGCACATTAAAGTAAGCTGTCTCTAGAAAAAGCACTTGTGTGATATTTGAAGCTGTGAATTGAACTAGCCTTCTTTTTTAAATAAAATATCATTTTTACTTAAAAGAACAATTGACAGGCAAACTGTTAATATTCAGACTAAACCATTTGATATACATTTACTTGAAAATGAACAAAATGAGCGTGTCACTTCAAATAAAACAAGTTATAATATTTATTGTCCATAAAACATTTGAACTTTCAAACGAAAATTAGAATTTTATAGAACTTATTCAGTCATCCTTCGGTGTCCACAGGGGGATTGATTCTAGGACCCCTGTGGATACCAAAACCTGAGGATGCAAGTCCCCAACATACAATGGCGTAGTATTTACATATAACCTACACACATCCTCCTGAATACTTAAATAATCTCTAGATTACTTATAATACCTACTACAATGTAAATACTGTGTAAATTGTTGTTATGCTATATTGGGTTTGTTGGTTAGAGACAGGTTAATGCTGTGTTGTCCTGGCTGGAGTCCTGTGCCCACCTTAGACTCTGGAGCAGCTCGGACTATAGGCATGTGCACTGCAGTCAGCTGTTTTTTTGTTTTTGCTTTTGTTTTAATTCATATTATTTTGCATTTCCTTGGATAAGGAGGCTTTCACATCTGCAGATTCAACCCACAACTGTATCAAAATTATTGCATGTGCTACTGAGAGCTTCACATCCTTCCAAAATGTACAGACTTTTCTAAAAAGATAAGCATGATATTGACAAATGGCATTTGTATATGGCATAATGCATTTATCAATATTTGGAAGACCCGTATAACTCCACAAATTAATATACGAAAATGACCAATGCATGATATCACTAATGTCTTTTAATTTAACAAGGTATGAAAGGTTCATTGATATGACTTCTGAGTCCAAATTGTAAATAATATTTGAGAAACTACCACTTGCTGAGTTGGGGGCATAGTATCAAAGAAAAATATCCACAATTAGCTGAAAACCCTTGTATTTCCATCTATATATCTGAGGCTGGATTTCTCCAAATCCAATAATCAACACAACATATGTCAATATACTGAATTTAGAAGCAGATAAGAGCATCCATCTCTTTTTTTAATTAACCCAGATATTAAAGAAATCTGAAAATGTTAAACAGTGCCATTCTTACCACCATTTTTTTTTGTTAGGGAGGATAGTTATTTTTCACCAAAAATATGTTATTTATTGTTGGTATTTTCATTTGTTTATTTTAATTTATTTATTGCTATATTTAATGTAAGCAAATTTTACTTATGTAGGATACTCAGTAAAGTTCACAGATCTTTCTATAAACCAATGAAAGCAGGTGTGTGGCAAATATCAGCTATGGATTGAATTGCTGATATACATGTTCTGATACAAAGTTACTATTATTTTAAATATATTTTCACATTTAACTTTCCACAGATACAATCAGTTTTATGCTATAAAGTTGGAAAATTATTGCTGCACAATAACATTCTTTCAAATAGTATAAGAGTTAACTAACACTAACTGAATCAACATTCTGATACCAAAGAATTATTTTGCTTCCTTAGTACCTTTTAATTGAAGTGATTAGTTTTGGCTGCCAAACTTTAATGACTAGTAAATATTATTATTTTCATGTCAAATGAATATTATTTTATTATGGAATAGCTATAGCAATTCAGGAAAGTCAAAGTTATTAGAAAAAAAGGGCACTGAACAGCAGAATTGATTTATTGCATATGAAATCTTATGTAAAGCAGTTGATTCTTCTCCTTTTTATCAAGTACCTGATTTTTTAGTAATAGCTAATAAGCAGGTATGTACATAATAATTTTATGAGAAAAATGAATTCTGATTCCATCATTTATACTGGGGTCACGGTTCTCTATTTTCTATGTTGTTGTTGTTATTATTGTTATTATTATTGCTTTAGAAATAATAAAAAGCATCTATTTAAATGAGACCTGTGTTGTAGAATTGAGGCTATGTGTGTGAATCACATGTACCCTGGCTTAGCCATCACATATTGGCAGGCTATATGTTTATGTATTTTAACTTGACTTCTGCAAGTTTAACATTGAAAAGGTTTTATTTAAAATTATGTCCTTTTCAAAAGAAGATATGAATGTGGCCAAAAAGCAGATGAAAAAAGTCTCAGTATCACTGATCATTAGAGAAATGCAAATCAAAAATGACAAGGAGATACCATCTCACACCAGTCAGAATGGCTATTATCAAAAACTCAAAAAATAACAGATACTGGTGAGGTGTGGAGAAAGGGGAACATTTATACACTGCTGGTGAGAGTTTAAATGAGTTCAACCATTGTGGAAGTAGTATGGTGATTCCTCGAAAAGCTAAAAACGTAACTACCATTCGACCTATTAATCCCATTACTTGAGTATATAGACAAAGGAATATAAATCATTCTACCATAAAAACACATGTACATGAATATTCATTGCAGCACTATTCGCAATAGAAAAAAACATGGAATCAACCTACATAGCCATCAGTGACACATTAGATAAATAAAATATGATACATATATACCACGGAATACTATGCATCCATAAAAAGGGATCACATCTTGTCTTTTGCAGGAACATGGATAGAGCTGCAGGCCAACCTCCTTAGCAAACTAACAAAGGAAGAGAAAATCAAATATCGTGTTCTCACTTATAAATAGGAGCTAAATGGTGAGAACTCATGGACACAGAGAGAGGAACAACAGACATTAGGGCTTTCTTGAGGGTGGACATTTGGAGAAGAGAGAGGATCAGAAAAAATAACTAACAGGTACTAGGCTTAATACCTGGGTGACGAAATAATGTGTACAACAAACCCCCATGACATGAGTTTATCTATATAACAAACCTGCACATGTAACCCTGAACCTAAAATATTAGTTTAAAAAAGTAATAAAAACATGAAATTATGTTGAGAGCATTTCAGCTAGATATGTAGTTCATATGGATAGTTATTACAAATGAGGTTTAACAAATTCTTATTTATAGTAAGTCTTCAGAGAACCTAGAGGTAATTGGGAATGGATAGGCTAATTCTATCCATTTAGGATAATTCCAAACCTCTATTCTTTAAGTATGATCAAGAGAAGATTCCTGCCAACTCTTGCTATAGGAAATTTTTGGGCAATTCAAATTGCAAACAAGCCTGATGGGAATCCAGTATATATCTATAAAATATGAACAGGAAGGCTGTCAGTAAAGGAGAGATTGTAAGCTTTGTAAGAAAAAGTTGGAAAATTATGGGACAGAGAATGGCCTTTTCATATATTGTGTACAGCTAAATCCTGATAGAATGTGTCACCCATTTTCTCTACTCACATGTAGTTTTCATTAGTCTCCGTGTTTATGTGATAGCCTCAGAAATATGAAGTGAAAATTGGGCACAGGAAATGGGTAAAATGCTTTGCATAACTTTTAAAAATAGGTTTTCAGTGATCTGAAGCCTTCCCTTAGTGGACCTTTGATTTTCCAAGGTCATAGATTATTTAACTCCACTATTCTTCTCTTCTGGAATTCCATTCTTCTTGTTGCTCCCTCTTCTTTTATACCTCTCGGTAGCTTATGGATAAAATCCTGCTCTTTAAATCACATGTACGACAAGGCTAGAACAGTTGACATATTTTTTAGTTTTAGAAATGCTAGTTTGAGAATTTGTTTACTTATGTGGGAAATAAAATTGATTTTCCAGAGTTATATATTTTTGGGACATTGTTGGCATTCTCTTTCCTTTTTGGCAATTGACAATCTCAAAAGGGTAGAATTAAGCAGGGTAATTTTTTGGGAAATTTAATGAAGAGTCAAGTGAATGAGTATTTAGAAAGCATGAGGTATGTGAGGAGGAAATAGTATGGTTACTTGCCAAAGCTTGAAGAATATCATTCAAGTCTCCAAACCAAGAATAATGGCTGAAGAATCAGACTCCTATAAAATAGAAACAATTAAAGCAAGATGCTTCTTTGACTGGAACCAGATCCAGGAAAGGTAGTAAATAAGGATTTGCATCTGTGAGCAATGATGTTGACCTTTAATTAGGAAATAAACCCTGAGCTCAGAACCAAAGCACCCAGCTTTCTTGATGGACAGAGTATTGAGAGAAATACCTTTGCTATTGATCTCTATCCTATGACTAAAGGAGAACATCAGAGAATATTGACCAAGTGTTTACACTTTGAAAGTTCTACTTGTCTAAGGCAAGATTGAGATTCATGGGAATACTCAAATATAAAATTACAAGATAAAATGAGTAATACTTGTAGTGATTTGCAGCATAGGCTTTTTAAATTGAATCAGGCAGATTATTTACCAAAAAGGTGGCTAAAAAGACATATATTTCAAGTAAGTTAAAAGTGGACATCTATGAACACAAATTCAAGTGTTTATTTCAAGAAAATATAATTCAATACCTTTCATTTACCAAGACTGTGCTAGAAAATGAATAATAAATGTTAAATTTCATATAAGTTATATGCCAGAATTAGATCTTTGAAAGTGGATGTTTCCTTCCCCAGCTATCTTGAATCATTGAAGCAGAAACTCACTTGTATAGGAACATGGAGGTAAGTAGCTTTCCTGAGGGCCATATTCCAATGCTTTCCTCTCTTGAATTATTTCTTTGGGCTTTGTCTTCTTTAAAAGAACTCTAAACCCATACAACTTTCAAAAGAGATAATGAAAGGCAGTTTTTGTAATATAACTACTTTCCTACTCTAATGATAGAAATGCTATTGTTACTAAACCAAGGGGTCATCTGTTCTGTTAGAAGTTTTCTGGATAGGTTAGAGTTAAATAACTACCAAAAAAGATATTTAAGTATTTAAAAGCCTGTTTATTCCTACCTCCAGAGAGATACTATTTAAATGCAAACAAACATATGTCTTAAAATTTGTATTAATTCTGATAGGCTAAATAATGATCCCCTAAGATATCTACATCCTAATCACCGGAACCTGTGAATGTAATCTTACATGGAAAAAGGGACTCAGAAGATGTGATTAAATTAAGATTTTGAAATAAAGAGATTATCTGGAATTATTTGAGTGGGCCTGAAATGTAATCCTAAATGTCCTTATAAAAGAGAGGCGGAGAGATTTGACAACAGAAGGAAAAGGTGACATGACAATGGAAAATGAGATGTGATTTGGGGCCACTAGCCAAGAAAGCAAATTCTTTTCCTGGAGCATACAGAAGGAAGTAGCTCTGCTAACATTTGATTTTAGCTTCATAAGATTTCTTTCTGACTTCTGACCTTTGGAACCGTAAGAGAATACATTTGTATTGATTGGAGCCACTTAGTTTGTGGTAATTTTATAGCTGCATCAGCAAAATAATACAATAAGATTCAACAAACTGACACTAGGCCACTTTCATAAAGATTATATATTTTTTTCCTCCCAGTAATTTTCTAGAAAGAGGAATTAGATGATATGATGTTCCACAAGTGCAAACATCTGAAAAATTATTTATCGTTACAATCAGTTTTTACACTTTTGCCCTTCATTACACATATGAGAGATAACTTATGACCCAAAAATGTATAACTGTGACCCATCCTAAATTAATCACATGGCCTCTATTATTCCATGTTGCAGAATCTGTTATTTATTCATAAGAACATTGTTCTTATGAAAAGTGAGTTACTTCTATTATGCAACCATTAAAAATTATTATATGACAATGAGCTGTCCTCATCCAATTATAAAAGAGTAAATACTGTGAAATTATCAGCCCATAAACCTATTGCATTCAAATGATGCACTTTTAATAACTAAACTACCTTTAAAATGGGAGGTAAGCCTGGGGCTTCCATAAATACAAGTTTTATTTTGAAATTTTTCTTCCAATTTATGATCTTCACTCTAGCAATAACTTGGAAAAAATTCTGAGGCAGACACTTTAGTGTAGAGAAAATTTTCTAATCATAACATACAAAAAATAACGTTGAAATTCCTACTCCTTTTGCTAAATATTTAACCTTAAACAAATCATTGTCTTTGAAATAAATAATTTGGATTAGATGTTCTTGAAAGGCCCTTCAGATACCACATTCTGTAATTCTGTGATGTTTATAGTAATGATATTTAATTTATAGGAATTATGACAGTATTTGGCGCTAAAGTATTGATTGGTCTAAAATTTTTCTTTTTTAAATTAAAGTGCTTATTGTTTATAAATTTTAATTCTTTTTTAAATTATAAAATTAAAATGCATTTTAAACTGGTATTTTAAAATACATGAATTTTAAATTTTACTTCTTAGGTGATTCTATGGAAATAAAGTGCAGATATCAAATTTATAATTAACAATGATTTTTGTACTAACTGTAGATTGAAGGTAGACATTTGCTGTGGAAATTCTGGGCTGCAAGTATTTTCATAGATTTCTTAGGGAAAAAGGAAGATATACCAATTAGATCACTGAGAACCTTGTCAAATCAGACTGCATCTTGGAGAAATAGTCATCCCCTTTAGCAAAAGCACACAAATATATTAGAAAAGTCTTGATATCAGTGATAAGAAAGCAATTTAAACAGATGTTGCATTACAGAAAAGGCTTGTTTGACACACTTTTAGGAATGGGAAGTAAATAAAAAGAAACACTACTATCAAGAAGCACATGTATCTAGTGTTTACAAAAGCTTCTCCAGAATCATTTCAGTTAGTCTAAGAACAAACTGTCAGATAAGTGAGCATTCCAAATCCAGTGGAAAAAAATGTTACACCTATGTTTTAAAAAGCTGTAAGAGGCTCCGAATTACTTACTTCAAGAAGTAGCAATTTCTGTTGGCAAGATGCATGAAAAGTGTTAGCCTCATGGGAATCCATTTGTGACAACAGAGCAGAGAGCGGCCCCTGCTCTGACAATAAAAAAGTGACAGATAATATAGAAGTAATCAATCTGAAAGGTATAGAATATTTAAACAATGAAATGTCTAAAAAGCCATAAGTGAGATCTTAAAATCAATATAGGATGCTACTGAAAGTCAAAGTAATGACTCAAGAATAGGTATATTATACTGGTCCCAGAAAGGTTTTTGTGTTAAGGCCAACAGCAAGGAGGTAAAATAACTATGTCTATGTATTTTTTAAGCCACATTATTGTTTTGATTGTTTTTTTTATAAAAGAGAATAGAAATTGTGCTGATGTTTCATAATATTAAAAGTGACTTAAAAGACATTTAATATTTTCTAACATTTTGGTTTGCGTTAATATCATCCCAAACTATTTCATGAGAACTATATTAGTTCATTTAAAAGAAGGGTTACAGAAAGCATAGAACCTAATAACTGCTTAGGTCTGGGAAGATTTAACTGGTTTTATCAGCACTTCACTTAAAATTGTCCTAAATGCAAGCCATGTAATTTGGAAAATCAATCACAGATATTACAAATGTATCTGAGAGGGAAGAAATATTGGTGTATTCTTGTGCTCTTGGAAACATTTCTTTTGATTCATTCAGTTATCAGATAGTTGGGAATAATGAAAGGAGCATTTCTAGACATGTTTAAAACCAAAGAAAGTGCTTAGCCATCATATTGATTTATTGAACCCACTTAAAAATTATATGTAGAATGTTCTGAATCCACTATATGTTGGATAGAAAGTTTTAACCTATCTTCCTCCTTTCTAAGATAAATGTAGGGATAAAATGCTAACAATATTTCCTGGAATTAGATTTTATGAGCCAAGGCTAACTTTTTTTCCAACTGAGCACCAGGCATTGCTATAGGATCAGGGAAACTGGAAACCTTGTTTAGCTTATGTCTGTCTCTGGCATATTTGTTAGCAAGATCAGAAACTCCTGTGATGGAAATCTTCTTCATCCCCTCCCCCCCACAACTCCAGCTCTTTCCAAAATCTTTCTATTTTAATTACAGCATCTGAAACAATTCACTACTTCTTTTTTTGCTTTTATTCTCTCTGTCTCTTTCTCCCTCTCTCTCTCTCTCTCTCTCTCTCTCTCTCTCTCTCTCTCTCTCTCTCTCTCTTTTTAAGACGGAGGGTTAGGGCACAAAAATGATAAGAGAAATAGAGAAGATAAGAGCTCTGATTAAGAAAGGATCAGCTATAAAGTTGCTATGGAACAGCCCAGAAGTGTGATGCAGAATTAAAATCACGAACAGGTTAATGAGGAATACTCCTTTCCTTTTAGAATGCCTATTATTCGCTACTTGGGAGGTTTTTTTTGTTTTTTGTTTTTTGTTTTTTGTTTTCTGTTTTGTTTTTGTTTTCCTTTGTGGGTGATATTTCCACATACATTTCAGATTGTTTAAAAGAAAACATTTTCAGCCGGGCATGGTGGCTCACACCTGTAATCCCAGCACTTTGGGAGGCTGAGGCGGGCAAATCACAAGGTCAGGAGTTCAAGACCAGCCTGGCCAACATAGTGAAACCCTGTCTCTACTAAAAATGCAAAAAATTAGCTGGGCATGGTGGCAGGTGCCTGTAATTCCAGCTACTTGGGAGGCTGAGGGTGCAGTGAACCAAGGTTGCACCATTGCACTCCAGCCTGAGCGACAATGCGAGACTCCCTCTCACAAAAAAACCAAACCAAAACCAAACAAAAAATATGTTTTCTAGATGGCCAGACATCTGTCAACATGCTCCAGATCCCCAAAGATAACTACTGTAATCTGCTTTTTTTGTTAACTAAAGATTTCTTTTGAAGTATTCTGACCATTTTTAAGTAAAACTTTCTCATTTTACATTGAAGTCCATGTTGATCAGAGAACATACACTGTACAAATTCATTTTTGTAATTTACTGGGGCTTATATAATATTATAATATATTGTCTATTTTGGTGAAGTTTGTTTGCATTTGAAAGGAATGCATATTCTCCACGTTAGACACAAAATCTATAATCTCAATTATGTTAAGATAATTGCTGTTGTCCACAACTTCTATAACCTTAGTGATTTTTTTGCTATTCTATCAATTACTGAACGAGAGGTGTTAAAATTTCCCACTATGATTATAGATTTGTTTAGTTCTTTTGGCTTTTACTTCATGTATTTAGAAGGCTTTGTTAGAGATTTGTACATATTTATGATTGTTGTGTATTTTTAATCAATCAACCCTTTATAAAATGTCCTTTATCACTGATCATACTCCATGCCTTTTTTTTTTAATTGTACTTTAGGTTCTGGGGTACATGTGCAGATCACGCAGGATTGTTGCATTGATACATACTTGGCAATGTGGTTGGCTGCCTCTATCCCCCCTGTCACCTATATCTGGCATTTCTCCCCATGTTATCCCTCCCCAACCTCCCCACCCCCTGCTGTCTCTCCCCTACCCCCCCCCCCAACAGACCCCAGTGTGTGATGCTCTCCTCCCTGTGCCCATGTGTTCTCATTGTTCAACACCTGCCTATGAGTGAGAACATGCGGAATACCCCATGTCTTAATGCAAGTTTTGTCTGATATTTTAGACACTGAATTCTTTACACTGAAATCTGCGTGGTATGTGGTATACCTTGCATTCTTTTACTTTGTCTCTCTGTATCTTTGTACATAAAGTTCATCTCATATAGATGATATGCAGTTGATTTTGTGATTAGTAAAACTCCACTTTTAATTGGAGTATTTACTTCATTTGCATTTTTATGTTTTATTATACATATTACACAAATTATTATACATATACATGATATGTTTAATTCCATATTTTTTTTATTATCTACTAAAATTTCTTATTTTTTCACTCATTATTTCCATCTCTTTCATAATTCCTTGACTATATTCATAACAGCTGCTTTAAAGTCCTCCTCTGAAATTTCATTACCCCAGATCATCTTGGACTCAATGTCCATTGACTAACTTTTATCTTGTCTGTAAGTCACAATTTCTGATATTTTTGGACATTATACCAACTCCAGATACTCTTATCTTTCTCTGAAGTCTGTTGATGTTTGTTCTGACTGCTGGTGTCTTCCGAGAAAAAGTTGGGTCAACAGGGATCTCTCTCCCTGGGGTCTCCTTCTTTTAAGACCTCCTCCAGTTTCTGCCTACTTTTGGTCATTTGCCAACACCTTCATATATTTGGTCTTTGTATCATGGGCACAGATTATAATTTCAATCTACAGAAAGCTACTATGCCATTACCACAAACTGAACTCATTTCCATTATATTTTAAGGTTTTTGTATGAATGATAATAGTTTCATAAAGACACAAAATTTTAAAAGATTGTAAGTTGAATAGTAAACCAACATTATGTCTTTTTCTTATTATATATAGCAATACAGAATCATTACTGATAATCTAAAAAGTAGACAGGAAGAGACAGCAATGAAATCATTTTCCATGTGCTTTTTATATATGCATACCATATACATATATTATTTCAAATGTTGTGTAATACTGGATATAATATTTTCAATTTTTCTCTGTTTACTTGTATTTTAAATTAGCCTATCCTTATGGCATTACTCTTCAAAAGCATGATTATTTTATTGAAGAACATTTACTGTATAAATATATGATATTTGCTTGTTTCTAATTCTTGTATTTTTATGTGACTTCTAAATTGTTTTGTTCTTACAAAAATACTATGACAAAATTCTTTGTAATACCTGTTATGCTTCTATTTATTTTTGTAATTATTATGGGAAAGAACTCAAGGTTCAAAATATTTAAAACTTTGCAGTTTATTGATAAATATTTGGCCAGAACTTTTCAAAGAAATAAGTATAGACGTAGTATGTAAGATACATAGATATAAACATAGATATAAGATATGAGAGACATAAGAGATATATTTAGTGAGAGGTTTTTTTCCTAGATATTTGTTGCTTCAATGCTTTGCCTATTTTAATTTTCTATTTTCCCAAATACAGTAGTTACATAAGTTAAAATGTTAAATTATACTGTAAGAGCAGGAGCCCTCTGCCTCACTCTTTCATAATTTTCCTTGGCCCTCCCTAGAGGCAGCTACTGTAAAATATTTAATGTCATATTTCAAATAACAGTTTTCCACTGTACTATCTTAGCATTTCTTATTGAGTTAAGCATATCTATCTATCTATCTATCTATCTATCTCTATATATATATATATATAAAATTATTGCTCACAACTGATTTAAAGCATATAGCATGAAAATTTTCCATTTCTTATGTAATTCTCTTTTCTTGGAATTAGTAATTGTCTCTTTGTGTTTCTTTGCCTGTTTTTTTTTTTCACCAGTTTAAAACTAATTCATTTCTTCTTGTTTTTTTCTTTGACAATGCCTTCCTATAGTCTCTTTCCTGCTCCAGTCTGACTTGTTTATTTTGCTGCTTAGCTACTGTCTCGTGTCTAACTTTCAAAGTATTCGAAGAAATTCTCTTTGCCACGTCCTAGCATTGGATCAACTGCTTCCTGGAACCAACTGTATCTTCTTTTTCTGCCTGGAGGTGTATATTCTCCAGAGGCTTCCTGAGAGAAGATGAGGGTGTAGCAGTTCGCTTTTGCTGTGTAGCAGTCCACTCCAAAACTTAATGACTTAAAACAACTACTTTGTGAAGTCAGTTGTTGTGGTTCTTGTGATCTGGTCAGCGTGGCTGGAATGGGAGAGTCTAGGATAGCCTCATTCACATATTTGGAACTTCAGCTGGATGGCTGAGATGGTTGTGGCCCCATTCCCTCACATGATCTCTTATCCTTGGAGTCTAGCCTCAGCTTCTTCCTGGTGATCTCTGGGTTTCCAGTGGCACGAGAGGTCAAGAACCAGTGCACAGCCACTTTTTGAGCCTCTCTTCTTGTGTTGTGCTTGCTAATGTCTCATTATTCAAAGCAAGTCACATGGTTCAGCCCAGATTCAAGAGGTAGGAGAAACTGCAAAATATTATGACCATTTTTGTAAAGATTCCCACTTTGCATATTTGAAAATGATTTTGGATTATTTTTCATCTTTATTGATAATGCCCTGGGTGTAGAGTTCTAGGTTAGTGAGCATTTGCTCTCACAATTTTAGGACTTTATTTTCTGGTTTCCATTTGTTGTCTAGCCACTAAAAATTCAGATGTCATACCAGTTACTGATCATTGTACATACTTATCTCTTCACTCCTTTCCTCCTTCTTCTCTCTGAAAAGTTTAAGATCATCCCAGTATTCCTAGGGTTATGAAATTTCTTTTGGCCTGAATCTATTTTCAATAATTATGTTGAATGCTGTGTGGATCATTCAAATCTTGAGATATACATTCTTAGTTTGGAGACATCTTCTTGTATTCTATACATAATGTCTTTTTACTCTGCTCTCTATCCCTTTTACTTTTTCTCTTGTTGTTGGAAAGCGTATTTTTCACCATAATAATAGTGTTATTGATACCAAATGCTGATAGCTATTGAGTGCTTTCTTTATTCCAAGCATGGTTCTAAGTCCCTTTACTAATTCTCTCAACTAAGTTAATCCTAATGACAACTACATTAGCTGGGTATTCACTGTAACATGTTTAATAAGACATTATTGTTGGTGGTGTTACTATTATTATCCCAATTTGACAGATACAGAAATGAGAAACAGTTTACTTGGGATGATAACTTTCCTCAGTTGATTACTTTCCATTTCTTATAAACTTTTGGTTTACTTTTTGAATGATACCTTCAACATTGTCTTTCATCCTCTTTGTTGATTTGAGGAAATATTCTCATTTACATTTCTAAGGGAACTGTCTTATTTTTTAGAATTCTTTTCTCTTTGAGAATGTTAACTATAACTTTGCTTGTTTTTTTGTTTGTTTGTTTTGTTTTCTGCAAAGTCTCATTTATATTTAGGATTTTCCCCATTTGTTTGACTTCTTACTTTTGAATTAGAAGTATTTTTCCAGTATCAAGTAAACTACAATTCTGCTGGTAAAAAGAACTTATAATAGTTGAATACTGTGGGTATGTATTTTTTTTTCAGGCACTTGCTACCATACCCACCTAATTTTTTTGTTATTTTTCAAGAATCAATTTATTTATTTTTAATTGCTATTTATATTTTAATAGTTTATGGGGTACAGGTGGTATTTTGTTACATGGATAAGTTCTTTATCAGTGATTGCTGAGATTTGCACGCTCCAAAGTCACCCAAGCAGTGTACACTGTACCCAACATGTCATCTTTTATCTCTCACCCCATTCCAACCTTCCCCTCCAAGTCACCAAAGTTCATTATATCATTCTTATGCCTTTACATCCTCATAGCTTAGCTCCCACTTATAAGTGAGAGCATACAATATTTGGTTTTCCATTTCTGAGTTACTTCACTTAGAATAATGGCCTCCAACTCCATCTAAGTTGCTGTAAAAGACGTTATTTCATTCCTATTTATGCCTAAATAGTATTCCATGATGTATATATACTACGTTTTTTTTAACCATTTGTTGGTTGATAGGCACTTAGCTTGGATCCATATCTTTACAATTGCAAAATGTGCTGCTATAAACCATGTATGTGCATATGTATTTTTCATATGACTTCCTTTTCTTTGGGTAGATACCCAGTAGTGCTGGATTGAATGGTAGATTGAATGGAGTTCTTTAAGGATTCTCCATACTGTTTTTCATAGTGGTTGTACTAGTTTACATAAAAACTGGCAGTGTAAAAGTGTTCTCTTTTCACCACATCCACACCAACATCTTGTTATGTTGAACATTTTTTCATATGTTTGTTGGCTGCTTGCATATCTTCTTTTGATAATTGTCTATTCATGTCCTTTGGCCACTTTTTGATGAGATTCTTTTTTCTTGTTGATTTATTTGTGTTCCTTGTAGATCCTGGATGTTAGTCCTTTCTCAGATGCATAGTTTGCTAATATTTTCTCCCACTTTGTGGGTTGTCTGTTTATTCTGTTGATTATATCTTTTACTGTCCAGAGCTTTTTAGTTTAATTAGGTACTATTTATTTATTTTTGTTTTTGTTGCATTTGTTTTTGGGGTCTTAGTCATAAATTACTTGTCTAAATTAATGCCAGAAGAGTCTTTTCAGCATTATTGTCTAGAAGTTTTATGGTTTTAGGTCTTAGATTTAAATCTTTGATCCATCTTGAGTTGATTTTGTATAAAATCAAAATGAGATATGGGGATCCAGTTTTATTCTTCTACATGTGGCTTGCCAGTTTTCCCAGCACCATGTATTGACTAGGGTGTCCTTTCCCCGATTTATAACTTTTATGCTTTGTCAAAGATCAGTTAGCTGTTAAGTATTTGGCTTATTTCTGGGTTCTCTATACTTTTCCATTGATCTATGTGCCCATTTTTATACCAGTACCATGCTGTTTTGGTAACTATAGCCTTGTAGTATAATTTGAAGTCAGGTAATGTGATATCTCCAGATTTGTTCTTTTTGCTTTCTGTTGCTTTGGCTATGTAGGCTATGTTTTGGTTCCATATGAATTTTAGGACTGTTTTTCTAGTTCTGTGAAGAATGATGGGTGTGTATTTTTGCCTGTTAATCTTCACTGTGGCATATTTAATGAGAACAAGCATGTTATTGTGAGAATGTTCAAATACGTAGTGTTTAATTCTCTTGATTTAAATTCTCTTTGTTGAATCATGTTAGTCAGTTCTTTAGAATAATTCCATCTGCTACATGTTTGTCAGGAGTAGGGGAAGGGAGATTGTGTAATGAAGGTTAATGGGTAGAGGAGGGAAGAAGATGGAGACTTCATTATACAGCATATGGCCCTTGACTTATTTCTCTACTTTCAGTGTGGCCCTCTACTTTCACTGTGACACCTTCTCCTGGTGTCTGAGGCAAAGGGCAAAGTATCTCTGATAATCTTGGTAGATGACAAACTTCCAAAATTGTGCTAAAGAGAACTAGCCTTCTGATTGCATGGATACAGAAAGGCTTCTAGGATCTTCAGAGTTTCTTTTGAAAAATCCTAATTCTCTTGTTTTCTGTTCACACAGCTCCACATTCTGAGATGGGTAGTACCTTCACTTTTAAAGCATTTCTGGAATTTGGGGTACAGATGGACTCTGTTCTTCTTAATCTCCTCTCTGCTAAGGCTGCTTAGCTTCCAACTTTCTAAAAACTCTAATCCAGTTAGTATTATCTAATCATTTGCTTTCTGGCTTCCACAGTGTGTAGATTCTTCTCATAAAATATTATAATGTCCACTGTAGGTCCAAGGGAAGATTTCCTATGTGTGGGGATCCAGGGCGTTTTCATCTTGGGGATTCTTCATCCCAACAGGAGGCCTACCCAGTTATTTTGACAGGAGAATAATGCATTAGGATGATGCACTAGCTCTTAAATGTTTTAGCCTAGAAGTTATACACATCATTTCTGTTTACAGCACATTGTCCAGAAACAGACACATGGATCCCAGCAAGAGGGCTGGGAATAGCCCATGTAGGGTTTGGGGTGAGGGGACCACAACTGGATATCCACTGGCAAACAATTGTCACTGTCACAGTTGACACTTCTGGTTACAAAAATGTTTCTTGCTCACTTATTGTGACATGCCCCAAGAAAAACAAACTAAGTCTTACCAAGTCACTGCCTTAAGCTCAAAGTCCAAGTTTCTGGATATTATACTATAATCTCTAGATTCAGACAGATGAAATAAAAAGACAAGTTACCTGCATATCCTCAGTCCCATAAAACCTAGTGTTTAATTGTGGAAATGAGGTAGAATAAAAACACAACACATTCCAGAAAGGGAAAGAATGGGAGATATCCAGCAGAATTCATTGAAATTATGAGATCTTGAAATCTTGCTGGACAGACATTGTAAAGATTCTCCAAGCCTTCAGAATGGTAGAAATCAGCTACCAGATAAGGCTTAATGTGCTCACTGGGATTAGTGTCATGTTCATTGTTCTTTATGGCTTTGGGAGTTTCTTCTGGTTTTCAGGATGTTCCATAGCCAAGTCTGAAGAGGCTGTTGTGGAATATGCCAGGATCAGGGCTTCACAGCTTTCTTAATAAGATCTTGCCAATGGAAAATTGAGAGTCCTAAGACTGGTAAGACTCAAATAATCACGTAACTCAGCAGATATTTTTTCAGTGAGTATTAAAAATCCAATAGAATTTCTGTCTGTTGTTACTGGTCAGTTTATTTGCTGGACTCATATCCAGATGTCATTATGAGCCATACTCAAATCTTTATTTCTTTGTTCTCATATCTTATGCTTCTCTGTGCTTAAGGAGAGCTATCTGAAGACTGTCATACTAAGGACAGAAAGTCTCCTTTATTTCACTTCTTTTCTGAAGCACTTTCATTAGTGATAGTTTATTGATTGATTGAGACAGGGTCTCACTCTGTCGCACAGGCTGGAGTGCAGTGGCATGAATATGGCTCACTGCACAATCTACCTTCTGGGCTCAATTGATCCTCTGCCTCAGCCTCCCAAGTAGCTTCCCATGTGCCACCATGCCCTGCTAATTTTTAAATTATTTTGGAGAAACAGGGTCTTCCCGTGTTGCCGAAGCTGGTCTCAAACTCCTGAGCTCCAGCAGTCTTCCTGCCTCCACTCCCAAGTGATTGATAGTTTTAAAGTAGGTGAGGAAACCACTCTGAATCTGGTCTTTGCCATCAAAGTTTTTTTAGCTGGCATTTGTCTCTCAAGGGCTTTTTCAATTTTATCTCTCACTTTTTCCCAAACTTCTGTTTTCAGACTGAGATATTCCTTGCTGAATCATCTTTCTTGTTATATTTTGCCAAACACAGCTAGTAGTAAACAACACACCCTTGTAAGTTTCCCGTTTCCAGTGTTTTGAATTCATTGCTCACATGGTTGGCACTGCAACTTATTGCAGGCAATAGCATTATCAAATATCAGTATCAGATACTGCTGTTGATCTTTACTATAAATTATCTAGCTTATACCAGACCACTCATCAAATACCATATTATTTTAATCTAGTTTAGTTTTTTTAGCTTTTACTTTGTTTTTAGCAGACATTACCCACTTCTTCTATCAATCAATAGTGTTAATCAGGATAGATTAGGTTGTGCTTCCAGTAACATTTCCCAAATCTCCAGGATGAAAGATTGTATCTGTTAATTTCTAATCCACAGAAGTTTTCTGGTTTCTCTGTGACTCTCCAGGGAATTTCACTTCACAAAGTAACAAAGGGCACCAGTTCACTTTCGTCTTTGGGTTCCACCATCACAATTGAAGCCCTTCATGGTCTCCTTGACAGTAGAAGAGAAAGTTGAAGGGTAACACACCATCCATTTAGTGTTTTGGCCTCAAATTGATTTATGTGTATTCTGTTCATTATCCATTTGTCCAGAACCATTCTCAGGGCCCTTCCTAATTGCAGTGGGGCTGAGAAATGTGGGTGAGCCTATGGATATTTGGTAAGCAGTCCATGTCTCCCATTAATGCTATTACAATTTTTCAAACTTTGCAAAATTCTGGGTCAATATTGTACTTTATGATGAACTAGATAACATTTCAAGTGTACTATACCCAATAAATCATACTTAAAATTGAGAGGACAAGGATATTCTTAGCAAGAGGACTAAAACAAGTTGGAAAATTAGTGGAGATATTGTGTAAACATGAATGTTCCTGTCCTGAGCCTGAAAAATAGCGAAAATCCAAACTCTTTTTAAAACATAGTTTTAAAAATACAAGGAGTTTCAGTAAAAAATGAATAACACCAATTTCAAAAGAAGGTTTATAAATGGAGTCATGAGAAACATGTTTTGATTGGTAGAAGAAACCAGGTCACAGACACTATGAAACAGACTAATACAAACTAATTTAAAATACTTTTTAAAAGGTTTGGACTAATTGTTTCAAATTAGTCCAAACCTTTTAAAAAGTATTTTAAATCAGGATTGGTTCAATGTCTGGAAATTAAGCTCATAATTATCAGATATAAAACTACACATCTTGACCATCAAAATAAGGAGAGTCTTTGAATACTAGGAGGAAGACTATGGATACTGGTTAGAGAGAAATAATGCATACGTATTATTTCAAACATATTTGCCTAGTCCTTGTGTTATCAATAAATTACTAATAACCTTTGAAGGAAATTTCATAGGAAGTGATAAGAAAATGGTGATCTTGGTCAACAGGCCACTGGTTATTCATGGCACTGTTATTCTAGGAAAAATACTCCTCCTTTGTTGAGTTCTAATTTTCTTCCTTGAGTCTTTTTATTTCTTCAGGAATTATTTTTACTCTGTTGACTTTGCTGTTATTTAGACATTTTAAAATCCAGTATGATTTTAGACTAGATTTTGTACTGAAATTATTCTATAATTATTTCCTCCAGCCTTTTCAACATTAGAAATTTGGCAACCTAACTGGAAGTAGGGCATAAGGAACTGAGGCTGTGGAGGGAACAAAACATACAGTTTAGGGGCTTTAGCTTGGTCAGTCACTTCATTCTCTTTCTCTTCCGGACATAATGACAATGGGCTTGAAACAGGAGAAAGTTACCTATTCATTGAATCAAGCTGCTTCTGCTAGCATTATAATATTATAATATCTTTAACATTTGTTTTATAATTTATAAAGAGCTTAATATTAAAGTGTGATCCATTTGAATGTCACTGACATTTTAATGTCACAATATTAAAATACTGTGCCATTTAAGAATAAATCTTCGAAGGAGCCAGCATGTAAAATAGGACAAATTTAAGGAAAGCAAAATAAAATCACAAATGACATCTAGTGAAAAAACCTCGAAAGGGAATTGTCTTTAATTAGTTCACAGTTGGAGATGGTTCATACTGCTTATTTTAGTTAAGTCTTTCATTTGAGGAGAAACAAGCTATTTAACTTTCAGGATGCTTGCGGGTAGTTGGAGAGCAACTTGAATCCTCTATCTTATTGAATAAAACTCTGCCCCTCAATATAGTACAATTTTTATAGGGAAGACTATCATCTACAAAATATAATAGTCTATTGGGATTTGTTACACATTAGTACAAGAACACAAAGGTGATGCAGTAAAGTAAACTTATAGCATGTTCATGAGTCTGTGTAGGAGTCATTGGTATTTATTTGAATCAGTAAAACTGGCTCAGAGGCATTTCTAAGTAGATATCCTTTCTACTGAGCCTTAATACAAGATCTAAGCTTATGCTGAAAAGAATGTCCTGGTTTACAATATGTGGTAGATTTTTCTATGTAGAGAAAGGAATAAAAGAAATTCTGATAAACATGTTAATTATTTTGGTTTTATAAAGGTTTATGAACAAATATCCTCAGAAAAGAATAAAAATTTTACACTAATATTCTATAAGGTTGCTACTTTGTGGAAACCTGGTTTTGTAATATGCTTATAATCATCCACACCTATCTGTAGTTCACACAAGGTCTACCCACTTCAAGTATCTCAATATAATAATATTAGGGAGCATTATTTCACTACAGACTTCATGAAAACAATGGAATCTTACCACAGTTGAAGATGCACCATGAATGATACTTCTATGCATTTTTATAACATTTATTTAGTCATAATCTATTCACAACAAAAATGTAGAGATACAGCAGAGGATATTCAGTGGGTATATTTATAAATTTCCAGTTCCTCCTGACTCACAATGTGATGAGAACACATAGCCAAGTGTTCTCATCAACCACAAAAATAGTCTTTGTTTTTTATTTACATTCTGCTTCTAGGTTTTGTGATTCTTCTGTGTGTGTGTTCAGGAAAATTCTTGTGTGGTGCTCTTCTTCACTGAAAACATACTTTCCAGTGTCATGGTCTCAAACTCTGTATTTATCTTCATTCCCAAAATTCAATTAAAACATATTATTTGTGATGACTGTTTTGCCCAATAAGCTTTGTACAATGCTAGCTGCCTGCTTTGCTTCTTAATGAGGAAAAGGGTTTTCTATATCCCTCTTTGAGTCTTGCAACAATTCTGCTTTCTTTTCTCTAATCTTAATACTGTGCCCTTTTCTTTGTGCCATGTTTTCTGTAGCCTGTGGAAGAATATAGTGATATTTTAATAAGTAGAAAAACTTATTCATTAGATTTTACATGATATATTACACTTTTGTTCAAAAGTATGGATGCTTCGATATTTCTTGTGTAACTCCCTCTAACACTCCCAAGCAGCTCCTGGGATAAGGGAAAAATAAGATTTTCTATACTTCCATTACTTTCAATGGCAAAAACCACAATTACTTTTGAATCAACCTAATATTTAGATATTCTTCTTTCTCTGTCTTAGGATATTTATATGTTTGCAAAAATTCAAATAAATGGCAAAATGTCTGCTTTTTTCATAAAACTGTTTAATATCGTTCTATAAGCCCAATATCTAGTCTTGATACATCTGCTTGAATTGTATTAATATCACTTACTTCTTTCTTTCTGTTATTAAATTCCTTCTTAATAAATCACAAATTTTCCCTTTCTTTCTATTTCTCCATCCACTGACAATCAGGTTCTAATAATCAACTCTTAACTGGATTTCTGAACTCTAGACTTCTACTTTCCATTATTCCTTTTCTAGTCATCCATTCTACGTAAAACCCCAGTTTACTCTTCTCTCTTCTCATTTTATTCATGATACTGTATTGTTCAAAATTTTTCAGTGGCATAGAATAACATAAAAAAAGAAGTAATAGCACCTTCTAATGCCATGGAGGGGCTTTCCATTTCACAGTATGGAGATCCCTCATCTTCAGCATGGTTGACATCTCAGGGTAGATAAGCCTTTGTCATGAAGGGCTTTCTTGTGCATTGCAGGCAGGATATATTAGAAACCAATAACATACCTCCAGTTGGGACCACTAACACTCTCTGGGCATTTTTTACAGGTAAGGGAAAGGCAGAATTACCCCAGTTGAGAAACACTGTTTGCATCCACTTTTGTCTTCATTACGGTCATATTCAGCTGCAAATACACAAACGCCTGTTTACCTATAGTTTAAAGAATAGGCTTTTATTATTTGTTTGTTTTTTATGCATTTATAGGTGTCTGTAGGTGAGCATTTGCTGGGGTTAGTACAGTGGGTCAATAATGTTAGGACTAACATCTGTGAGATTCTCTTGGCCTTTTCCTCAGGGTTACAATATGGCTGCTGAAAATTTGGGCATCACATCATGTCACAAAGAAAAAGGAAGGTGAGGAAATGGGGAAGGGACAGGCTCAGGAAACATACATTGACATTTCATTGACCAGAATGTTGTCTCATGATTGGCATTAATTCCATTGGAAAGTGGGTTTAAGTTGATCCAGGAAAAGAAGAAAGGGATTGGAAACATGTTGGAGGAGCTAACCCAAGAGTCTAACATGCCCTAACGTCACTTCTCTAAAGGAACTTTCATCTTTGTGTTTTTTGGGATAAATAATTTTAGAAGCTAAAATAAAATGTCCCAAATTTTATTAAGTGTAAGTAAATAAATGTTTGTTTCTTGCTGAAAATGTTCAATATGGCTAACGTTGAGCAGTGAGCAGTCTTCTGTGTGTTCTTTCAGAGATCCAGGTTCTGTTTAGCTTTTGGTTTTGTCTTTTCCAAGGCCTTGGTCTCCCCAGCCAGCTCCTCTGCTTCTGATCTGCAGGAAAAAGAAGAAATGGTATAGAGGATTTTACAGAATATGTTTGGGGGCTAGGCCAGGGATGTATTTTTACCATGCTCATTGACATCTTATTGGCCAGAACATAGCTAAAATGGCAATAACTAACTATAAGTAGCCCATCTCTGTCACCTGCCACAAAGAAAATATTTGTTTCCATGTCTACTTTCTATTTGCTTTTCTGAATTTCGATCACCCACACCTTTCTTCTTTCTGCATGTATTAGTCTATTTTCATGCACATAAAGACATACCCAAGACTGGGAAGAAAAAGAGGTTTATTGGATTTACAGTTCCACATTGCTGGAGAGGGCTCACAGTCATGGCAGAAGGAAAGGAGGAGCAAGTCACATCTTACATGGATGGCAACAGGCAGAGAAAGAGCTTGTTCAGGGAAACTCTCATTTTTAAAACCATCAGATCTTGTGAGATTCATTCACTATCATGAGAACAGCACAGGAAAGACCCACTCCCATAATTCAATCACCTCCCATGACATGTAGGAGTTGTGGGAGTTATAATTCAATATGAGATTTGGTTGGGAACATAGCAAAACCATATCATTCCACCCCTGACCCCTCCAAATCTCATGACCTCACATTTCAAAACAAATCATGCCTTCCCAACAGTCCCCAAAATTCTTAACTCATTTCTACATTAACTCAAAAGTTCACAGTCCAGTGTCTCATCTAATGCAAAACAAGTCCATCCTTCCTATGACCCTATAAAATCAAAAGCAAGTTAGTTACTACCTAGATACAATGGGGTACAGACATTGGGTAAATACAACCTTTCCAAATGGGAGAAACTTTTCAAAACAAAGGGGCTGCAGGCCCCATACAAGTCCAAAATTCAGCAGGACAGTCAAATCTTAAAGCTCCAAAATGATCTCCTTTGACTCCATGTCTCACATCCGTGTTACGCTGATGCAAGAGGTGGGTCCCCATGGTCTTGGGCAGCTCTGGCCCTATGGCTTTGCAGGGTACAGCCTCACTCCCAGCTTCTTTCATGGGCTGGTGTTGAGTGTCTGTGTCTTTTCCAGGCACACAGTGCAAGATGTTGGTGGATCTACCATTCTGGGGTCTGGAGGAGGGTGGCCCTCTTCTCACAGCTCCACTAGGTGATACCCCAGTAGGTTTAGTGTGGGGGTTCCAACCCCACATTTCCCTTCTGCACCACCCTAGCAGAGGTTCTCTGTGAGATCCCTGCCCCTACAGCAAACTTCTGCCTGGACATACAGGCATTTCCATACACCCTCTGAAATCTAGGCAGAGGTTCCCAAACCTCAATTCTCGACTTCTGTGCATCTGCAGGCTCAACACCACATGCAAGTTGCCAAGGCTTGAGGCTTGCACCCTCTGAAGCCACAGCCTGAGCTGTACCTTGGCCCCTTTTAGTCACAACTGGAGTGGCTGGGACACAGGGCACCAAGTCCCTAGACCGTACACAGCATGAGAACCCTGGGCCTGGCCCATGAAACCATCTTTTCTCCCTAGGTCTCCAGGCCTGTAATGAGAGGCCCTAGAGACATGCCCTGGAGATATTCACCCCATAGTATTGGGGATTAACATTTGGCTCCTTGTTACTTATGCGAATTTCTGCAGCAGACTTGAATTTCTCCTCAGAAAATGCGTTTTTCTTTTCACATTGTCAGGCTGCAAATTTTCCAAACTTTCATGCTCTGCCTTCCTTGTAAAATTGAATGGCTTTAACAGCACCCAAGTCACATCTTGAATGCTTTGATGCTTAGAAATTTCTTCTGCCAGATACCCTAAATCATCTCTCTCAAGTTCAAAGTTCCACAAATCTGTAGGGCAGGGGCAAAATGCCACCAGTCTCTTTGCAAAAACATAGCAAGAGTCACCTTTGCTCCAGTTCCCAACAAGTTCCTCATTTCTATCTGAGACCACCTCACCCTACCTTATTGTTCATATCACTATCAGCATTTTTGTCAAAGCCATTCAACAAGTCTCTAGGAAGTTCCAAATTTTCCCACATTTTCCTGTCTTCTTCTCAACCCTCCAAACTGTTCCATCCTCTGCCTGTTACCCAGTTCTAATGTCGCTGCCACATTTTGGGTATTTTTTCAGCAACACCCCACTCTACTGGTATCAATTTACTGTGTTAGTTTGTTTTCACACTGCTGATAAAGACATACTTGAGACTGGGAAGAAAAAGAGATTTAATGGACTTACAGTTCTACATGTAAGTGGGGAGGCCTCACAATCATGGCAGAAGACAAGGAGGAGCAAGTCATGTCTTACATGGATGTCAGCAGGCAAAGAGAGCTTGTGCAGGGGAAACTCCTGTTTTTAAATTCATCAGATCTCATGAGACTCATTCACTATCACAAGAACAGCACAGGAAAGACTTAGCTCCATAATTCAATCACCTCCCACTGAGTTCTTCTTATGACACATGGGAATTATGGGAGTTAAAATTCAAGATATGATTTGGGTGGAGACACAGCCAAACCATATCACTGGAATTCCTTGCCTTCCTTGTCTTGTTTGTGAAAATCCAAACTCTTCACTATCTCCTAGTAAAGATTAGGGGACTGTACCACTTCAAGGCAACTAACTGCTCCTTCCTGTGAAACTGATATCATGTCATGATTGGAAGAAGAGCTTTGGAGTCAGACAAAACTGGGTTTAAATGATGATATGCAGTAGTTTTGTAAACTTGCCCAAGTTTGACATCTATGAATCTTGGATTTCTTATTTGACATCAATGCATCTTGGTTTTCCCATGTTTCAAATTGGGCCAATATTAAATTATGAATGAAATGAAATAAAGCCCTTGACATAGCACTTAACGTACAATTTGCCATAAATAAATATTATTTTTGAAATCTGATCTTCTTAAGCAGTAACTACCTGTGCTATGCATTGGGTACCTAGCTGAATATCACATTTTTCTTTTCTGTTAAATTCATTAGTTCCCTAGGCAGCCATAAGCATTTCTCCAGGCAGGAGCCATGTCTCCCTGGTATGTATGGAGGAGGCACTGAGGAAAAGACTGATAAGTGATACTTACTTCTTACTTTTTCCCTCGGTGCAGGCTGATTGACCATATGGAAGCTATACCAGTAATACCTGTACCTCATGAGGTAGAGATGCCTTTTTCTTTTGTCCTTTTTTGCCTAATACTTATTTTTTATTTTCTATGAATATTCTTTTTAATTGTCAAATCAGAATTGTATACCTTTATGTGGCACAATATGATGTTTTGATATATGTAAACAATGTGGGGGAATGATTAAATCAAGCTAATTGACATATCCACACCTCACGTACTTATTTTTTTTTTCATGGTAAGACATTTGAAATGTGCTCTCTAAGTTATTTTGAAATATGCAATACATTAATATTGACACTGATCACCCTGCTGTGTAATAGATCTCAAAAATGTACTCTTTTTATATGAAGCTTTGTACTATTTGAACAGTAATACCTTATTCCCTCTCTTCTCACATCTCTAGTTCCTGGTAACCATCATTCTACTTTCTACTTGTATGAATTCAACTTTTTTAGATTCCACATATAAGTGAGATTCTGCAGTATTTGTCTTCCTGTGCCTGACTTACTTCGTTAGTATAAAATCCTCCATGTTCATCCACATTATCCCAAATGACAGAATTTCTTCTTTTAAAAGGCTGAATAGTATTCCACTATGTATATATGCCACATTTTCTTTATTCATTGATCTATTGATGGGCACTTAGGCTTATTCCATAATTTGGCTAATGTGAATAATGCTACAATCAACATGGGAGTGCAGATATCCCTTTGACATAATGATTTTAATTCCTTTATATGTATACTCAGAAGTGGCATTGCTGGATCAAAAACTATTTTTAGTTTTTGAAGAACTTTCATACTGTTTTCCATAATAATTGTACTGATTTACATTCCCACCAAGAGTGTGCAATAGTTCTTTTCTCCACATTCTCACCAACATCTTCTATCTTTTTGATAAAAATCATTTGAACAGATTTGAGATGACAGATAATCCCATTGTGACTTTAATTTGCATTTCCCCAATGCCTAGTTATGCTAAGCAATTTTTCATGTTCTTGTTGGGCATTGGTATGCCTTCACTTGATAAATGTCACTCAAGTCTTTGTCCATTTTTTAAGTGGATTGTTTGCTTTCTTCCTATTGAATTGTCTTCGGTAATTCAAGATTTGAAAAGCCCTAATATAATAGTATCTACATTTCAATAACTATTGATTAAAATAAAGGTTATAAAATAACACAGTTATTAAAATGTAGGAGTCTACTGCCATATTTCATTAATCAAAACAGTTCACTTCTGCTACTATCCTAGACCCTGTTTACACTGGTGCCTACTTCTAGAATTCATTCATTACAGAACTGTGATATTTTTAAAATTGTAAATCATCTCATGCTCCTGCTTAAAACTCTAGTGGCTTCAGTAACCCTCAAAATAAAAGCTAAATGCATTGAGTTGGTGTACAAGTCACAGAGGCAAGAATATGGATACCAAAATTAGTATGTAAGTAGAATCCTCTGTGGAAACCCTCTTAAGGGGAAGATTTGGTTTAAACATTGAAAAGATACTTCATGCTTAAATTTATATATGTGAACCCAGTTTTAATGGCCTGAAAGATAATCTTTTCTTACCATAGTTTATTGAGGCTTACTTAGAGTTCTTTGCTTCCAAAGCACAAATTCAGAGAGATTGTCCTATAAATGTTTGCTGTAGGAAGGTAATTGTAGAGAAAGCAGTTTGCCATGAGATATGTCTAAAATTTCTGTAAGAGTTGACTGATGACACAGATACATATACACATAAAGGGTCTTGATTTTAATGCTAAGAAGAGTCTTGGTAACTACTGTTAAAGGATATCTAAGAATGACATCTAGGTTTTTAGGGGAGACTAAATCACTGGCATTTCTTGGCCTTATCAAATTGCATAACATAGAAATTATAATTCTTAGAAGAATATGAAAAGTTTTATTTTTATTCCCTTTGGAATTCTTTAATTATCAGACTGGAAAATGAAAACACTTTAGGATGAATTTGAATCTTTGCTTAAGTAGTTTACCATTTTGCAGGTGGTTAACTAAAAGCAGTTATTTTGTCAGGAGGTGGGGTGGGGAGGGGAGAGCATTAGGAAAAAGAGCTAATGCATGCTGGGCTTAATACATAGGTGATGGGTTGATAGGTGCAGCAAACCACCATGGCACACGTTTACCTATGTAACAAACCTGCACATGTACCCTGGAACTTAAAATAAAAATAAAAATTTTTAAAAAGCAGTTATTTTGCGTGGTTTGGTGTTGTAAATAACATTTAAAATGGATCTTTATCTTTCAAAGGAACTTTAAAAATTCCACCTGTAAGTATTTGTTGACTATATTTGTGTTGCTATATTTATAATAATTTGAAATTTTCTACTATAAGATGTTATTGTTAAATATGAAACCATTAACCATTACTATTGTATGATTTTTCTATAAAATCTTTAGAGCTGTATTTTAGCTCTACCCATAACTTATAAATTCCAAGACATTCTCTGTGTTTACATTTTCTTAGACTTACAAATGTTCGTCAATTTTAACTTTTATTTGAGATATATTTTACTCATGTTATATTGATATCTACTAAAGGAGTTTCAATTTTTATTTAATTTCAATAATATCCCAAAAATAATTGGAAAAAAGTTAGCAAAAAAGCATTGATATTATGATTGTGTTAATCTAAATTCACATTATATGGAGACCAATGAAAGAAAGCAGTTTATAAAACCAAATGAGTTTGTGAATATTAAATGAGAGGTTTTTCTTTTATTCAAAAAATAGTGACTATAGAGTAAGTCCTCATTTAATGTCATAAGTTCTTGAAAACTGTGACTTTCAGTAAAAAATCATACAGCAGGTGCTTGAATAAATGTCATTTTGTTCAAGATTGTTTGGATATAACATTGATGAGAAAGAAATGGTTTTGTTATATGTTTTTTAGTTTAAAGTCACAGTTTCTGAGAATCCATGATCTTAAGTGAAGATTTAGTATACATATTTCCCTCCCTCCCTCCCTCCCTCCCTCCTCCTTCCTTCCTTCCTTCCTTCCTCTCTGTCTCTCTGTCTCTCTCTGTCTCTCTTTCTCTCTCTCCTTTTTTGAGATAGGGTCTCCCTCTGTCACCCAGGCTGGAGTGCAGTGGCGGGATCTTAGCTCACTGCAACCTCTGCTTACTGGGCTTAAGCAATCCTCCCACCTCAGCCTCTGAGTAGCTGAGACTACAGTAATGCACCACACCCAGCTAATTTTTTGTATTTTTTGGTAGAGATAGGGTCTTACCATGTTGCCCAGGCTGATATTAAACTCCTGAGCTCAAGCAATCCACCCACCTTGGTCTCCCAAACTGCTGGGATTACAGATAATGAGCCAGTGCAACCAGCCCTGTGTATATTTCTAAAACACTAATTATTCATATATAATAAAATGTCCTCCAGGTTCATCCATGTTGCTGCAAATGACAAGATTTCCTTATTTTTTGATTGCTGAATAATATTCCATTATGCATAATTACCACATTTTCTTTATCCAGTCTTTCACTGAAGAACACTTAGGATTCCATATGTTGTTTATTGTGGATAGTTCTGCAGTAAACATGGGAATGTAGACATCTCTTCTACATACTGATTTCCTTTCCTTTGGGTATATACCAAGTAGTGGAATTACGGGATCATATGGTATTTATATTTTTTGGTTTCTTAAGAAGAAACCTCCATACTGTTTTCCATAGCAGCTGTACTAATTTACATTCCCAACAATTGGGTGTAAGAGTTCCGCTTTCTCTGCATTCTCACAAGCATTTGTTTTTTATTTGTTTGTTTGTTTTTTCTTTTTTTATAATTGCCATCTTAACTGGAGTTAGATATCTCATGATGGTTTTGATTTGCATTTCCCTGATTATTAGTGATGCTGAGTATTTTTGAAAATACTTGCTGGCCATTTGTATGTATTCTTCTGTAAAGTGTCTGTTCAGATCATTTTTCCATCTTTTAAACAGGCTATTTGTTTTCTTGCTGTTGAGTTATTTGAGTGCCTTATATACTCTGGATATGAATCCCTTATCAGATGGACAGTTTGCAAATATTTTTTCTCACTCTGAGGGTTGCCTCTTGACTCCACTGAGTGTTTCATTTTTTTCTTTTGTGCAGAAGCTTTTTAGTTTGACAGAATCCAGTTTGTCTGTTTTTGCTTTTATTGCCTGTGTTTTTGAGGTCTTATTCAAAAATCTTTTTCCAGTCCAACATCCTGAAGCATTTCCCCTGTTTTCTTCCACTAATTTCATAGTTTCAAGTCTTACATTTAAGTCTTTAATTTATTTTCAGTTAATATTTTTATGAGAGATAGGGGTCAGGTTGTATTCTGCAGATGGACACCTAGTTTTCTCAGTAGCATTTATTGAAGAGGCCGTTCTTTCCCTAGTGTGTGTTTTTAGCACCTTTGTCAAAAATCAGTTGGCTGTAAATGCATTTATTTATGGGTTCTCTATTCTGTTCCACTTAAATATATGTCAGTTTTTATGCTGGTATCATGCTTTTTTGTTTACCATAACTTTATAATACATTTTGACATCAAGTAATCTGATACCTGCAATTTTTTACCCCCCCTCGGGATTTCTGTAGCTATTCAAGGTCTTTTGTGGTTCTATAAGGATTTTAGGATTTTTTTATTTCTGTGAAAAATGCTGTTGGTATTTTTATTGGGATTTCATTGAATCTGTAAAATTATTTATATATACAGTTGACCAACAGCTACTGGCTATAGTGGGAGATAAATCCTGTCTTCCCTCCAGAGTCATGTAATTTGGGGGCAAATCAATTATTTGGTATGTAAACAAATGTGATTCTACACAACAGTTTTGGAAAATGATTATACACACTTTTGAAAGTGTGTATAAAGCATGCTATTTTTGATTTATATATTTTCTATACTTTGGTGCATAATGATGAAAGTGAATTGAGACTAGTCTGAATGACTTCATTCAAAGCTTTGATTTTCCGTAGTATAGTATCTAAATACTGAATATTGTACATATATACATATATAAACATATACACATATATATGGACACATTCATAAATACACACACATGCGCACACACACAGATATATACACATCACATTATTGAGGCTTTTTATGTTTTACTGCTGCATGGTATGGATAACTCTGTCAAACTCTTCATATAATTGTTTTTACTCTTATTAAGAATAAAATAAATCCCCACATTTTTTAATGCAGAAAAAAACATGGGTTCTATTTATACCTCACAATACAAATACAAAGCTCTTCTGTGCTTTCTCAGGTAGCTATACATAAACATTAATAAGTAGTTGACATATGAAGAATTAAATAACTGATCTTCAGCAGCTGGGTATCTCTTCGAAGTTTAGAATGCCAACATAACAGAGCATAACATTTGTACATCAAGGCTTCACCATTACCAGTAATGTTTGGTGGATGTAAATGACAATATCTTTATATCTTTCACATAAATTTCCCCATTTGAACTCATGTGAGACTAGACTAGGCATTATTATTTCCATATTGTAGATGTGCAACTTCAAATACCTTGAGATTAAGTGACTTGCATAATAAAATGGCTAAAGAATATATCCTAAGTGTTCACCTTGTCCACTTTCCATTACACTGCTGAATTACAGAGCTGTTCAAATACAGCCTTACGTAGGAAAAAAGCCTTGGAGCAAAATACAGGGGGCCTGTGCTCTGGGCATGGCTTCCACTAATTGCCCGTGTGTTGTGACTTCCAAGTCTTGAACCTTCTATTTGGCCAGTAGCTACATCTGTGATGGTAACATCCTTAATTTAGCTTCTGTGTAAACAGGGATGCGGAAACTAAATCCACCTGATTTGCTATGGAAATTGGTTGTCTAAAGTAGAAACTACATATCCATTGAGAAGGAAGTCTAGTAAATTAGTTGATGCCTGGAAATAATTGCTTTTCCAGATGGGTTTATAATGGATTTATGAAGAATAAATAGAACATAAAACGAAGTTAGAACATAAAACCTAGATAAAAGATGGGAAGGCCTTGAAACTTTGCAGACATTCAACAAACATCAGCTCAGATAGACTAGGTTCTCTTCAAAGAATAGCACTAATAGTTGTAGAAATTTATAATGGTGTAAATACACAATTGCTAAAATAAAAATTTACATTAGTATTGATATTAACCTATTTAAGGATATTCTCTTTTACTTAATTCTTTATAAAATCATTTGTTATGCCTTAGACTGTATTTTATGAAATCAGTTTGAACTATAGAAATACAGTATATTACCTGCTTTTTAAAAAGTGTTTGCATGAGAATGACAATGCATAATAGACGCTTAGTGAATGCTTATGAATGAACTGAATAAATTAATGAAAGCTGTTCCATTGAGAGACTAACATTTTGATTTCTTTCATCATTTTTTTTTTTTTACTGGAGCAGAAGTAGGAATATTTCAAACTTCCAGATTGATCTCGCTGTCTTTCTTCTCTCTGGCTCTTACTCTCTTAACTCTTTCCAATTTAAATTGCCCCAAGCAAAAGTATGTTACTTTAATTGTGCCTCTTAAATTATATTTACATAGATATGGGGTCAGGAATATTGGCTGTTTGTTCACTTGCTCACTACTATGGCCTCAACCCCTAAGCGATAGGTTGGCATCTAATAGGTGCTTAACAATTATGTATTAATGAATAAATAAATCACATAGATAATTTTTTTTCATTGGCCTCTTGACTCATCCACAATAAATTATATGAAATAGAGTGAATAATATTCTTCAGTAATATGTGTCATCAAAGTTATTGAGATCAAGTTATTTTTAGAAAAATAGGATAGCACCAAATAAAAAATATAAAATTAAATTTTACTGTACTTGAAAATTTGTAAGTTGAGTTAAACAATGTGCCTTGTTTCCAAAATGAGGTCAAACTTCTTTTAACAGTCAAATTAAATGACCCCAACTCTTTATCCTTTGGGCCACGAGTGTATGATTCTTATGTCCCTAGAGTCCCTGTTGCTCTATTGCTAAGTTAATACTGACCCATGTTCCCAAAGGCTTTGTACTCAGGCTAAGTAATCAACTCTAGTTATTCTCACCCTGCAGAGGGAAAATTAGAAATCTGATTCATGTCCTGAAGAGCTCTCCAGTGCTTCTGCTACTTCATAGTGTCATTATGGAAAATAAGCAGTCCTGAAGTCAGAGGTAGACATTTTCTAACTCCATATTTATCAAGGCAGTCACCAATACTTGAGGTCTGGTGATCTGCTATTCTTGTAGTAGTTTATCAAGGTGTGTGGGGGAGAAAGGGAACATGTCGTTTCACCATATTAAACCCAGTTCCACACCACAGTGGATCAAGGCTGCCAACATTCAGAGCTGTGGCTTCTCAGCTCTTTTCGTTTAAGCTCTACACAGTCATTCCCCCTCTGCCTGCCTAGGGTCCCACGGAGGCTGGGTCAGCCTCTGCCTTTTGCTCACCAGAATAACAACCCAGGATCAGATTTTTCCCCTTCCTCATGGTGAGTTTCCTCATCTTATTTGCTAGATTTGTAAAACAGTAATTTGCACAGGCTGGTATATAAATTCTAAAGGGATCTTTCAAGTTTGCAATAATAGACAACAAAAATCAGTTACATTGGGTCATAGGCTCTGTAAACAAGAATCTGTGTCTATTACCACAAGAAGGATGTGAGAAATCTTGCAGAGCAGACCAAGAGTCACTCTGTCACACAGGGTAAATGTTAGGGTCAGTACCCTATTCATCCCATCAGCAAGTTAGATGGGCTACCCAAAAAATGTTTAAATTAGGCAGATTTTTTAAATGAATCATGCAAAGTTCATAAAAGTTTATTCAATAGTATTGGTGAAACTGCTTATGCAATCAAAGATAGACACATGCAAAAAAGACACCATATATCTGAAAGTTATCACATTAAAGAAACAGACTAGATCATTTACAGGTGGTTATCACTGTGATTTTTACTTTGTTCTCTTAACTGTATATATTTCTATGTAATTCTATGTAATTGTGTGATGATAGTTACTTTTGTATCAGCAAAATCCAGGATAGTTTCATTTTTACATCTAGTGTTAGATAGATCAAATTGATTTTTGATGTGTTGCTGCATGATACCTAAATATCAGACAGATTTTAACTCATATGTCTCCTTGTAAAATACATATTTTTTGTGTGCCATCTAATTGGCTTTACTAAGCTTTGCATATTTGTTTACCAAAACCTTGACCACTATATTTTTAATGAAATAAAATTGTAAATTTAACATTACCTGTGCAAATTGCCTTTTCCAAGTTTAACTTTTACTATGCCAAAAAATCTAAGGTGCCTTTTTTTATTATTAGTGACAAAATTAATAAGCATTTTAAACATTTTCCCCTTCATCTTAACTTCAATTTATGTTTCTACATTATTTAGACAAAGACTGCAAATTCAATTCACCATTTAGGGCAACTGATAAACATTCTATTTACAAAAATGCATTTTAATTTTATTTTTTTCTGAAATACCACTCCCTTTTTTAATATTCCATTTTAATGGAATATCAATTTAGTTTGGGTCTAATGAAATACCAAATTAGAACACTACAAATTACGAACTGAAGAATTAAGCAATATCTTTCGTTAATCTGTGAAAAGCAGCACTTGCTCATTGGTTTTTCACCAAGAAGTCCTAATTGATCTGACCATGCCGGTATCTTCTCTTCTGCTAGTAACAGAGAAACATACATGTGAAAACTCAATTTTTCACATGTGCATTAAACTAGGAACAAGTTTTTATCCTAAACAGTGATTCGTAGAATCTGATACTTACAAGCTGCTCAATAAATATTAGAAAGAAAGAAGCAAAAAAGGAAAAATGGGATGGGGAAAACGAAGGGGACATATTGGTCATTTCTAATACAGGATTTAAAAACACAAATCTTATTTTGAAAACAGTGGCCATTTTCTTATAACTCAGCTATGAAAATGTAACTCTTATATGCAGATAGAGTAAATTACATATTTCAGTAGCTAAGAGTGAACATTTTGTAGCTACTATTAATTTTTCCCAATTGCAGTAAATGTCCTGATCATTATTATAAAATTTCTCAAAACATTTGAGATAATTTAGGATGCAAGCTTGTAATTACTGTTTTAAAAACTGCTATTTGTAGTCACATGTTGGAAATAGGCCTGCAATCTAAGCAGATGTTGGACACAATCTCTTGGTAAAGTGATTTTCAATTATTCTAATTCCCAATTATGAACATTCATAAAATATGGAAAAGGTACTCCTTAAGCATAACAGGAATATTTTTGAAACTATATATGTGAGTAGAATATTAAAAAATAAGAATAGATTTCTGGGTTCTAAAATTACTTTTCCTGGAGACCTAAAATTATTATATAATTCTAGTTTATAACTTACCTCTCAGATGCAAACTTTGATCCATGAGTTTCTAGCATTTTGTACATGTTCTTTAAATTTTTTTCTTTTCTTTTGTAATTGCATGCAGAATTGATTAGCTTAAGTCTAACATACATCTAAGAAGACAAAATCATCATCATTTCAGCCTACTTAATGATTTTCCTCTTTGCCGACATCATATAAATACGCTTTTCCAGAAGTGTATCTCAAAATCTTGAATCTAGTGACATCATATTTCATTATATAATATCTACCTACTTTTTATTCAAAGGAGAATTGAGTTAATGTTTTCTGATTACTACAAGAAAATTTCCCAGAAATTTTAGACAACTAAGAATACAGCCTTGCAATCACTACTTTGAAAACTCCCATTCATAAACAGGCATATATTTAAATACACTAAGCAAAATGACCCTGTGCAATGTGGCTTCTTGGAGCCTGGGATTAGGGCTCAGAAGACTTCATGAATTGTCTACAGAGTTTACTGGGCAATTTGGGCATGCCATTAATAGACTCTCTAATCACTGAAATATAAAAAAAAAAAATTGTAAAATAATAGATACCTCACGTGCTTGTTGTGGAAATTGATTAAAGAAAGATTTAGTGACAGTTTTAATTTAGAGAAAGGTTAAAGCATATATCACAACAGGCCCTCAGGGACAGGTATGTTTATAGTAGTTTGAAAAGTTATTAATTTCTTTCTATAAAACCTAGAGGACACTAGTTAGGCATGATCAAATTTATGTATTTTCTCTTCAACCTGGCTTCATTCCTCAGTTTAAACTAGAATCAGAAAAAAAAAAAAAACTTCTTTAAAAATTATATTAAAAGATTAATAATATTCTATGTATTTAATTCTGTGATAACATACAGAGTCCTTTTGTCAAAATATATTTTTTTCTGCTTATTGACCATTCCTCACAGACATTTTCAATAACATTTCAACACATCACGTGAAATCATATCTGAGCTCTCTCTGAATTCCCTATGATAGCAAAACTCCTTCATCTCAGTGCTTTTGAGATTTATTCATGTAACTCCCATTAGAGTTAATTGGAGTTACTAACATAAATTCCACTTGCTCCAAATAGAGAATAGGTTTCTTTAATGTTGTTTTTATTTTTAATAAGGTTAGACTTAAAATAGAATCTTGTGTACAATGGTCTCTTTTGCCTTGGGAAATTAAAATGCCTTTAACAACTTTTAGGGTTAGGGAATTGAAATCTCTTGCAAAGTTTTCTTTCTTATTTTAATTCTGCTGTATTACTACATCATCATTACAAATTACAATTGGTAATGAAAGAAATAGGGAAGTAAATTATAAAAGCATTTTTTTCAGCAAGCCACCACTATTTACATACTATTTGTAGTTTTATTTGTGGAATTACACTGTTAATGGTATATTATTAACACTATTTAGAAAAAAATGTGTTTTTTGTTCTTAACAATAAAGAGAAAGAAGTAGATATTATATGTTGAGAGAAAAGTACCATTTCAAATGAAAATAAAAGCCTCCACCTCTTTTTCATGAATGCTGTTTACAGGCAGATTCTTTTAAATTACCTATTAAAATATGATTGTTAATAAATAATAGTCATTTAAAATATGGGTGATTTTATATGTGCAAATGTTATTATTTAAAACACTTGAAAGCAAATCTCTAAAGAAAAAAACCTGATAAATGCTTAATTAACTAAAAGAAAAACAACATAAGATATAGATGTTTGTCAATTAAAGAAGGTTTAATTAATAGGCCAATGAATTTGCTTTCAATAGTGCATGACCTCTCTTAGATTACAGGAAAACATTCTTCCATGTCTAGTACATTCTTGAAAAGTTATTTGTAACTAAAACATTTCAAAGAAGATATGCAGTGAATTAATTTCACCTTAATTATTTTTCTTCTTTTTTTCATGGAGATATTTCCACAGAAAACAATTGACTAATAACGAATAATTCAATAAAAATATACCCACTTTACTCATTTATCACCCCACTAACATTTTTATAAACCCATTAAAGACCATTTACGCAGTGAAATTGTAGATGAGGTCAGGAAGTTAAAAAGTTAAAATAGTTACTAAAAAATGAGACTAGGAGCAGTTCTCTTAGCTACATGAGTAGCACCAAATAAATAAATAAAACAAGTATAACTGAATTTTGGGATAGTCTTGACAAAAAAAGAAAATGTGAAGAATTTTATAATTCTGTTTTGTCCCAAGAGGAGGCATAAAATGTACTTAGAAATATAAAAGAGAAAAGTTAATATTTGTAAATGACCTAACTTGGGCCAGGTATTAAATTTAGTAGTTGTCATGGCTAGATCATATAATCCAATGTGGTTTTATGTTATGTTATTATTTATAGTTAAGGAAACAAACTCAGTGAGGTTGTTTATATACATCTAGGGCAAGTTTTTCAAGTTCATATTCATTTCTCTGAAACATTCAATACAACAAATATTATTTTAATGTTTAAATCCTATAAGAAATGGCATAATGTTGGTAGGTAAGTATATTAAAAACAGAGAATCATGCCTTTATTATTTCAGAAACCATTACATTCATAATTCTAAGATAATTGTATTAACTATATGATACTTTTAACAAAATTTTTCTTTTCCCATAACAAAATAATGTTACCACTTTAATTTTGAAATTGTCACTTTTATTGTTCTGAATTTTCTTACTTGCATAATTCTGTTTGGGCATGAGTTTTTTCAGTTTTCCTTTTGATGAGTTCATAACTAACAAGTATTCAAATATTTTTAAATGGAACATTTTTCTAGGTAATAGTTAATATTTGTAATATCGTTTCTTGATATAATTTAGCTGTGCTGCATTATAGAAAACTGATTTAATACAGAAATAAAGTTGAGAGCACCTACAGTAATCAATAGTTTAAATGACCTTTTAACTTTCTCTTGAATATTTTCAGATAGAAAATTAATCATTATGAATTCTATCATTAAAATTCCATTCAATAAAACATCAATGAAATAATTTGGAAATATGGCTCCCATTAGCTCACAGCTCCACACTCAACTCCTTATATAATAGGCACATTTTAATTTTGTCTTGATTTTGTAAAGGACATAACATGGTAAAGTGGTAATGAAGCAACCATCCTCATTGCTGGTGCCTTCCCCATCTTAGCTAAATCAATGTTGAATAAATATTTAAGTTTTGGCTCAAATTTGCTGACAGCCAGGGCAAAGAAAAATTGTAATAAATTGTGTAATTCCTTTTTGGCTTAGGAAAGGAAACACACAGTTCGTCTAGAAAACATATTGAAGAGGGGGACAAAATATTAGCCTGACTACATCACCTACCTGTCTGATAGACTGTTAAGCTTGATAAGAGGAAGTATGTATTTCTTGCCTGTAGAATATTTCAGAGACAGCCCAAGTCAAATATTTGCGTTAATCTCAGCAATGGTTATTAATAATCACAGTAATTTTTATTAGTCTTAATTTCTTGATATTTCTACTAAAAGCACAGCACCATGTGTTTAAACATGAGCTTGGTACCTAACACTCTTGGCTTTTAGACCTGAGTTTATCATAAAATAGCTGAACAACCTAGGGAATTTATTTTACCTCTCTGAGGCTTAGTTTCCTTATCTGTAAAATAGTTATAACAATGCTACATACTCAGGATTTTTTGCGAATATTAAGTCAAACTACATAAAAATTTAGTACATTGCCTAGCATATAAGGTTGCAATAAAATGGTGACAAAAATTTTATAAATGTTTGCTTATAAGAAAAATCTGAATATCTGCATTTTAATAGTAGTATTCTAAGAAAATGAAAATATTACAGTAGTTAAAAGATATATTCCAAAAATTACAATCTGCTATTTTTTACAGACATTTTAAATTATTTAATCTCACCAAAACTATCTTAACTTTTAATTCAGAAATCCTTGCTCTTAAGGAATGACTTTACATTTAAGTTTACAACTGTCATAAGTCTATCTTAAATGAAATTTAGCTATGCTATCTTTAAATATTATACTGCCAAAGAGCATTAAATATGAATGCATTTCTCTGTGAATTGTGAACTCACATATTTAATCCAGAGTTAAAATTCTTGATGTACTTGCAAATAGCTAAAATACTTTACAAGAATATTACTATAATTTTTATATTGTGAAATATACTTAACAGTAAGTTTTCTATGAAAATGGTATCCAATGCAATGTAAAGAATGAAACAATGAACAAACATTGATTTAAAATTCCTGAAAATAACTCAGAAAATAACTAGAATTTATTATTTTGGATCAGCTTTTGTTTGATCTTTTAAAATTGTAGCAACTACCCACAAGAAAATGCATTATAGATTACATAATGGTATATTTGCAGAAAACAGGTATATAAAAGTCTACAGACAAAATTGATGAAATGAAATCCAAATTCTTTACTACTTTTTTGCTGGAACATTATTATATGGAATTTTTCTAATGGGACCATATCCAAGTTGTAGCATTAACAGATGGGATCCTGTTGGGGTTCCACATTTTTAGTTATTTAGGACTTTAGTAAACAGTGATTTTATCCAGTATGTGATTGGAACAGATGTGATCTTATCAGGGTTCCACTTTTTTTCAAGGGCATAAAATTGCCATGATTTGCTGTACAGTGCTGGAGTTTACTTTTTGTGGTTTTAGAACCAGAGTCCTTTTTAGCCAGAATTTGCCCTTGGGTTCTAAAACATCATAATAGGGAGTTAATGTTTTATTCTCTATTAATCCCATTAAATCCTTTTAATATTAGAGCATGTGTTGCTTTATAGCATTAACTAGTGTCTTGCACTCAACAGTATTTTCACAGTTTATGACACTGCTTAGGGCATTAACAAACAGCTGTTTGAATTAAATGAGCAGTTAAGGACCCTGTTCATTAACTCAAAAGTTTCATGTATTTTTAATTCCTTAAATCTAATGGTATCATCACCCTCCAAGAAATCTATCTTTGATTATAATTTTCTCTGACCACTATTGGTTATGGGGGAAAGTATTATTGTTTTTGAATATGAGTTATACCAGGGGTGGGTATCTCTAATGAATCTTAACTATCGCATAACAGTTTCATTCTTATGGAATATAAAACTTTAAAAGTTGTTTACGGCAGTTGTGTTAAGATTTTCTCCAATTTTGGTTACTGATGACTTCATTTAGCTAATGTAAAGAGGCAGTTGGAACAGAATTATTTGCATTTGAAATGGCGCAATCAGAGGTTTGATACTGACTCATTTACAAAAAAAGAAAATTGTATTTGGACAGTGACAGATTATGTGATGCAGTTCCTGGTGCGGGGGCAAAATGTTAGTCATTGATTCTCTCCGTGTAGAGAGATCATGCCTTCCAAGACTTCCTTAGGGACTTTACCTCCTGTTCAATCACAGTCATGGATATCTCGACTCAGTAATTTGAAGGGAAGTAATTAAATAAAAGGACAATTTTAAATTAATGTGCCTAGGATTCTAAATAAGCTGCATGAGGGTCAGATTCTTGGTTGATTCATCCTATACTCCGGTGTTCTAGTCAGGTCCCACAAAATTCAGGGCTTTATTGCACTTAGTAGGTGCTAAGTCTTTTTGAGATAATAATTGGATGCTTTCATTAAGTCGTTTTTTACCTGTTGGATAAAACTCTTCCAGGTTTCCCACAAATTGTCCCATAATTTGATCTTCAGTTCTTTTAATTTTCTCTAATGGGTCTGTAGCTCTTAAAGGAATTTAGTTCACAGTTGTTTACTAATTAATTAAAAAGCATTATAAAATTATAAAGTGGGACATATGACTTCACCATTTTAGCAATCATATTAACTTTTACTCACTTGAAGTGCTAAGAATTAACAATATCAGTGCAGAGATGTTGTTTGTGTAGTAACTGAAAGGAATGGGGTAAACTAATAAGAATGGTTCTCTAAAAGAAGCAGGAAACTAACTTTTCCTGCTCATTGCCAGAAATTAAGTCCACATTTCTCCTGCCTTGAGTTAGAAACAGACTTAATGAGAGCTGGACTCCAGGCCTGGAAGTTTTCTTTAAATCAGTCTGAATTGGCTTGAAATTTGTAACTGCCCCATTTTCACCCATGTCAGATGGCAGAGGGTGCCTTTTGCTCCTCTGCTTTGCGTCAGGATATCTCCGTGGACTTCACTTCCTCCCTTCCAAATCCTTCATCCAGAGATGGTGACTAGAGGGTAAGTTTTGATAAACTTTGAAGCAGATAGGGTTGTTTGAGGATTCCTCTCCAAACTTAACTACTAAATTTGTAGACTGTATCAGAGATTTCCTTTATTCTCTCTACTGTTAAAAATACCAACTGATCAGTTAAAATATCAAGCTATTATGGATATTTGGCCTTTAAGAATAAAATATTATAAAATCTAGAAATGTAGTCTGAACTGTAACAGATTCCATTCTTTTAATTAAACCAGAGTCCTTAGATATGCTTAGTTTTGCTGCTATTGGTAGTGTTATTATGAAAATGATCTCCACTAATATTTTAGGAGTCCACAGAGAATCCAGACATTCAAATGAATAAACATCGGAAATGTCATTTTTTAAATAATCGAAAAGGAAGATTTCAACATATAAAAGCAAAGAAGTCTAAAAAATAAAAACAACTTTAGTATACATAGATATCTATACACACATATTAAATATGAATATTAAACAACACAGATTTGAATTGCAGATCCATTTATATGGTTTTTGTTGTTGTTGTTGTTTTAACCAAATGCAGATCAAAAATAAAGTACTTGTGGTCAGGCGCGGTGGTTCACGCCTGTAATCCTAGCACTTTGGGAGGCCGAGGCCATCAGATCATCTGAGGTCAGGAGTTTGAGACCAGCCCAGCCAACATGTAGAAAGCCCATCTCTACTAAAAATACAAAAAATTAGCTGGCGTGGTGGTGCATGCCTGTAATCCCAGCTACTTGGGAGGCTGAGACAGGAGAATCACTTGAATCCAGGAGGCAGAGGTTGCAATGAGCTGAGATCACACCACTGCACTGCAAAATATTTGCATTTGCACTGTTTCAAATGCAAATATTTTATTTTTTATTTTCAAAAATAAAAATAAAATACAGTACTTGCAAGACATGAAAACTGTGCGTACAGAGGACCAACTTTTCATATGCATGAGTTCCACAGGGCCAACTGCAGGATTCGACTATAGGTGGATTTTAGTATATGCAGGGAGTCCTGTAACCAATCCCCTGAGTATACGAAGGGATAACTGTCTGTTTAATATATATGCACTTATATTTAATATATTACATGCATTATACATATCTATTTAATACTTGTATATATGTAATGTGTAACATTACATATATATGCATACTAATAAAATATATTTAATATATACACATATATACAATATATGAAATACATACTAAATATGCCAACTATATACTACATATTATATACAATACTATAATTATATACATGTCCTACATACTATATATATATATGTATATATATATATATACACACACATGTATATATAAATATTCTGATTTCCTGTCATCACTATTTGGAATCCATCCATCTCTACGGACACCATCTAAAGCAAGGTACCTTAATCATTTGCTTGAACTAGCCTCATAATTGGTCACTGCATTCACACTTGTCTCCTGTTCACCTGGAGCTATTCATTACAAAGCAGTAAGCCCTAAGCCTTAAACCAGACACAAACACACAAAATAACCAAAAAACTCCTGCCTGGACCTTCAGTGCTGAACATACTTCAGGGGCTTCCTTGAGCTCCCAAGAGCCTGGAATCTAAACCTCTTAAAGTGGCCTGTATGACCAGCCATTGTCCACCTCTCCATCCAGATCTCAGACCACTACACATCCAGTTCTCTGTCCTCTGGGACATTAAGCTTCTTTCTGCATCTCAGCTGTGGCAAGCTCTCACCTGAGCACTTCAGCACAAGCCCCTCTGTTTCCTAGAAATATGTGTCACATGCTCCGAGAAGCTGTCTCAGCCTCTAGCTCTAAAGCAGGTGTTTCATTTTCAGATTCCTGTTGCTCTCTTTACTATGCAATTATTTGAGTAATCTATTTTTATTTTTTGTCTACTAGAGGTAAGACCTATTTTCTAACCTCTGGATAACCAGTACCTCACAGCCAGAGGAGACACTCAATAAATATTTTCAGATAAATGAATAAATAGCAGATGGAAACAATAAATGTATTTTAACTTGTAGCCTCAAAAAAAAAAAAAGAACATAAAAAGACAGTTTTAAGAAAAGATTTTGTACCACTTAATTTTTTGATAAATAAGCATATGTGAAGTCATTTAGGTGTTTTCTAAGATTATCAACATTTCCTTATTATTTTTAACTACTCTTTAAAACCAGTTAAATAATTGATGAATACATTATTCTTCTGGAAATCTAATATTTATCAAAATAAATAACTGGAGATTACTCTTTCTTTTTCTGGAAATTCTTATTAAAAATTTTGACTGGCAGTTATCAAATCTTGCATTATCCTTTATATATCTCTTGAATGTATTAGCTTCTGGCTTTGATCTAGTCTGAAGTGCATTATATTATGCAAAATCCAGAACAAAATTAGAAGATGGCCGTGTGTCTGAAGATTACAAATGTAGGATGAGATATTGAAGCCTGCCAGCTTGAGAGTGTAAACTGGGAAATAGATACCCACTGTTGTGCTAGGCATTGCCAAGAATGGGAAAAATATCCTGGCAACAGGTGCTGAACACGAGTATCAACACAAGCATCAAGCAAATGTGTGCAGGTGGAGGTAAGAGGGCACAGCTGACACTGAGGCATGAACTATGTCTCAGAAATCTACTTCCAGCTTTGGCAGACACTACCACCAATGCACATGCTTACAAATATCCTCATGTCATTGTTTCACTTGTTTGCACAATCCTTTGTATACATAAACAGTTTATAAACTCTACTGCTATTTGATAACTAAATAGCATACTCTGACACAGAAAATGTTCTTCTGCAAGTATTATGAATTATTACTTCAATAATATCCTTCAGTATTATCTTTCAGTAAATCACCACTTTCAAAAGATTAAATTGAATTGAAAGAGAAAGAAGACACAATTTATATATCTGAAAGTAGAGATGAAAAGGGAAAAAGCTAGAGAGCAATTAAACGAAAGTTATGATTTCTCACAAATGTTCTGGAAAAACTAGTATTAGAAACTAGAAACTAAATAATTTAGGAGCATTTGGGGAAAGACTGTATGGTATCAGCTGTTTATTGGCACTGCAAAAACAAGTAAAGAACTCATCTTTCATTTCCTTAGACATAAAACCTGTGGAAAGATCCCAATGGCCCCAGAGTCAGTACTTGCAGGTCCTGGGCTGAAGGGTTCACCAGCAGCCATGAGATCAACATTTGTTGTCAATGAGACAACTGCTGAACTGTTGTTCCAAGGCTGTTGCTGTAAAACCATAGTGCATTGTAGTTTGTTGGAGGTTAGTAGCACTTGTTAATTTGATCAAGGCTGAAGTTTACGGAGGATAAAGTAAACAATGCAAACTGCAGACACCATCAGTTTCCTATGGGCAGTGAAGTGTAGTCTGTTCCATTTACACTTCACAACAACATCTGATGGGCTTTGTCAGTGCTGCACAGAGTAATTAAACCTGAAATCAATAGCAGGCATTTGTCATGTTTACAGCCGCTCTTTCTGCTGGGTTAAACTCATCAGTTTAGTGCCGTTCTGTTTTACTGCAGAGACACGCTCCATTATTTCTTCAGGTACAGTTGAGATATTCAGTTACATGCCCAATAGTTTGAATACGACATTAAGATTAAAAGGGACAGGAAAATGGACAGTTTTTGTAATGTATTTGCTGATTTTCTTAACTGGTGTTGGATTTCTATTTCCTTCAATCTTTTTATGAAACCCTTTGTGGTCTGAGATAATATATTCCCTTAGCTCCCAAATTGGCAAAAAGGCTCATCTCAAATTTGATAGAATTTGACATCAACTATAACTATACACAACGATTGCTGACATGTTTTTATTTGAAAAGAGTGAAGAATATCCAAGATTCAAAACTGTTGCCTTAGTTGAAGAAAATTGGTCTTTTCCACTTTCAATTAAGGATTTGTGATAAAATGTTCTTTTATGTCATTTTTAAAAAATCCTCACCTTTCATTCTTTTTGCTCCTTTTAAATTTTTCTGTTATTTTTTAAATATTTTAAAGGATGTGTTTAGAGCATGGTGGCTTTTATAGTAATAGAGTCTGCAGTTCAATGGTAAACTTGAATTTGACACACATATTTGAAGGAAGCTGAAGAGCATGCCCTGGTCAGTGTTTCAGTCACTTAATGAAGGCCCTCATTACTCTCATTTTATGCAAATCATCTTAAGCATCTTACCTTTCCGTAAAGTACTACTTGTCTTGATACACCAAGGTAAACAGGATTGTTGTAAGAATGAATCTTACTGCCAATTAGTTGATTATATATAAAACCATAGTATTTTTATATTATTTCTGCATTCATGTGGTATTTTAATATTTCAATACACAACTCTCCTCAAATGTGAGCCTTCTACTAAATGTCAGTGATGATAAAGGTGAAACTTAGGGACTATGCTCAAGATAATGCTTGAACTCAAAATGATACCCTGTATGCTGACAGCTAAATATTTGAAGACTGGGATACTTATTCAAGGCATCTGATTTTGTTGAACTCTCACATGTGTTCTTAGTGCTTCGTGTTCCAGTTAACATAAAACAGGAGTTATTTCCACAGCCCATATCAATGAGAAATTTGATTAAGACTGTGGATAGAGTATTTGAAGGACTGTTTTGTAGAACACAGAGTCTTGCCCAAAGAAGCTAATAAGTCATATACAAGGAATATTAAAATAAGCTAATTAGACTTGTTAAAAAGCTAAGCAAATGGCAGTCATTAGCTGCAGTTACTTAGACTGGGTCTACTCAAATTCTCAGGGTCAATAAGAGACTTTACAAATGAATGAAGTCTGGAAATAGAATTCCATGCTAGTTGCATGGTTGCTCATTTATTGTCTGTCCAAGGCTGTTTGTTTTAATTCCTTAGAAGACTATGATCTCACATAATTAGGGAATGGAGTGTCATCTTTGGTAGCTTCTCTAAGTGGTAGGCATATGAGTGATGTTTTTCTTATTATATTCTTGCCTTTATATAGATTATCTAATTTTAATAACACAGCATTATGCCTGCTATGGAGGCTACATAAATGTAGTAAAAATCATGAAAATTCTGCATCAATAATTTCAGAGTTTTTATACTTTCTGTCTTTGCATAAGTATAGGTATAAATATTTCTGTTCTGATATGCCAAGCCCCAGAGCATCAGTTATTCAATATAAAGCATTCCAGAGAATCCTAAGTCCATGTGACAAATCTTCTCCAAATTCAAGTCAACTTCCATTTCAGTCATCCCCAGCAAGGAGATTACCATGAACAATGCAAGCATTCTTACCCATTTAGCAAATTTAGCTTTTTGCAACATTTATATAGTATTCTAAAGTCTACAAGACACTTTTGTATTTATCAGTCATGTTTCACTTAATAACAGGGATTCCTTTTGGGAAATGTTTCATTAGGTGATTTGTTCATTGTGTCCACATAGTAAAGTAATTATACTGACACAAACATAGATGGTATAGCCTAATATACACCTAGGCTGTATGATATAGCCTATTGCTTCTAGGCTACAAGCCTGTACAGCATGTTACTGTACTGAATACTGTAGGCAATCAACTTTTCATCTCTCCAAATATATCTAAAAATAGTAAAGGTACAGTAAAAATATGACAGTATATTCTCAAGAGACTACCGGCCTACGTTTAGTCTGTCATTGACCTAAATATCATTACATGGCACATGACTGTATTTTTCTCATCTGGTGCTCACAACTCTGTGGTGTAGATTCCTGAAATGTAGAAGAAATAAGTGAAGCTCAGAGAGGTTAAGTGATTTTTCTCAAAATTATGATGCTTTTGGTGGCAATATCTAGCCTCAGACTTGGGTCTTCCAGTTCTGATTCTGATGATTGCTATAGTATCTTGCTACATTCCAACAAAAAGCCTATAGTGGTGAGAATTCCAAGATAGCCCCTCTATAAGGGTGCAGTCCAAGAAGCAGAATTAGTAGGATAGCTATCCATGTCTGTGTCTGTATCTGTCTGTGTCTATGTCTGTTTCTATATCACCTATCCACCTATGTATTAACATATGTATTTGTTAATTTATTTATTACAAGGCTTACAGTGTTATGGGGACTAGCTAAGTCAGTCTGAAATTTGTAGGGCAGGCAATCAGAGAGGAAGGATTTTGGGCAGGCTGGAACTCAGGGGCACAATCTGAAGCTATTAGGCACAGGTGGAATGTATCCTCTGACTATCTCTGTATCTGACTCTTTGCCCTTTGGTGCTACCCATTTCTGTTAAGCCTCAGCCCTATTTCCAAGTCCTTCCAAATGGGCAAATCAGACTCATCCAGATTATCTAGGATAATTTCCTTTACTTAAAGTAAATTGGTTAATGGATTTAATCAAATCTGCAAAATCCCTTCACAGCAACACCTAGATTACTGTTTGATTGACTGAGGAATGAAGACTAGTTAAGTTGACACATCAAAAAATCAATCACAGTCCACCCCTTGTCAACTTGGCACTCATATATAACTTTTAAAATTATACCTAATTTCCAAATAAAAACAGTTATGTATTCATCTAACATGATACAGCTATTCTACATACAACTAAAAACATGTTAATCTTTTCCCCAGAAGAGAATACAAATCTTTGAATGATACTCACTTTTCTTGTTTAATATCCTGTAACTTAAATAAATACTGAGATAATAAAGTTATGTATCATGTTAAATAATTAGAGAGTAAGATAGAAGAAAACAAAAATATTTGGTTATTATACATATAAACATATTTATATCAAAGTAAGAAAGAAATCCATGTAACTATTGTAGTCGATCACATGATTGGAAATGTTATTTATAGCTATCCTCATCACCATCCATTTCATATTTCTTTAGCTCTCAGCAAGCATCTCAGCTGGTCAAGGTTCTTTGCCTGGTGGGTTGACCCAGACCTTTATGTCAGTGGATACAACAATGACTCCATTGTTAAGGTATAATCCATTAACAGTCTCCTGAATTGAACTGCATGGTGATGGTTTTTCTTTGACTTTAAACATAGAAGTAATAAGAGATGCCTAAAGGACTGCCTGTATTTCAGGCATGCCTCTTATTACTCACCTTGTATAATTGCAGGCCAAATTCCCATTGGCTGTCAGAATAAATCAGCCCAGCAATATCACATAATGACCTCCATCTTTGCTTGTTGATCTGGAGACATGAGAAGCCCAAAATGGCCTACAGTAAGTCTCCATTTCTAATTCAGTGGAACCATTGTTATGTCCACTTGTAGAAGTTTCCTTTCTTTAGCTCTTAGGCCTCTGGATCAGCAGAGTTACAACATGGGAATGGGAAGGAAAACTTTTGCTAGTGGATCAGTAGGGATAATAGTGAGTGGAGCCACTTCCATTTTTGGCCCTTGGTTTATGGACCAGTAAATGCTGACTGTGGGAGAAATAGCACCATGCATTGGATGCTGATTTAGAGTAGATATCACGTCCTAGAGGACATGGACCCCGCTCTGTAGGGCATTGCCACCTAGTTAGTATTATACCTGAGTCCTCAAAAGGCCATTCCGCCGTTCTATCAAGTGTCATTTCAGGATGATAGGGAGGCTGATAAAACCAGTAAATTCCATGAGCATTGGCCTATTACTACATTTCATTTGCTATGGAGTGAGTTCACTGGTCAAAAAAAAAATGTTGTACCAAATACTTTGACAGTGGATAAGCATTCTGTATATCTATGGATGTCAGACAGGGGTTATTGTGCTGGCTGCAGGGATTGATTCTGACTACCATGCAGAAATTGAACCGCTACTACACAATGAGGGTAATAAGGAGTCTGTAATATAGGAGGTCCTCCAGGGCATCTCTAGTACCCCCATGTCTTGTGATTAATGTCAGTGGAAAACTACAATACCCCAATTGATCAGGATTGAATAGACGTCACTCTTAGGGATGAAGGTTTGGTTCACCCTACCAAACCTTCAGATGAGATGTTTTATAGCAGAGAAGGAAAATCCATATGTAGAGGAAGTATCTCTTCTATACAGATGAAGCAGTTCAGTATAATCAACCTGCAACCAGGTAGCTGGCTGGTCACCTCGGGAATGGTGCCATATCAGGGATGCATGTTGGTCTATGCTGCTGGCAGTTTGAGGACTCTGCAGTGCCTGTAACGAGTTCAGCTTTGGTGAGTGGAAGTCAATGTTGCTGAGCCCATGCATAACCTGCATCCCATTAATTGCCATAAACACCATGGCCATTTTGTTCAGAAGCCAAGACAATGCAGGAGTGGTTGGGGAAAGAGGTTAATTCATAATCGACTGAATGGGCCATCCTATCCACTTGATTTCTAAAATCTTTCTCTGCAGAGGTTACCTTTTGGTGAACTTTAATATGAAACACAAATACCTTCATTTTTTGCCCATTCAGAATGGGCAATACATCTATCTCTTCCCCAGACCTCCTTTTCTTCTATTTTCTATTCATGCCCCTTAGTAGTTCATGGTCATACAGCCAAACTATTAACCACAGCCTATGAATTGATATAGTTTCATGCCCCTGGCTTTTTCTCCATCCAGACCAAATGAACAACGAGGTACACTGCTCAAAGGAAATTCTACCCACTGGGAGAATCCTCTTCACCATTGTTCTTCATGCCTCTCCCCAGAAACTAATTATAGTGCTGTAGCTGTCCACTTTCAGGTGATGCCTGTGTGTCATGTAGGACTCTCTATCAACCAGGCCTGAGACTTTCCTCCTCAATCAACCAGGTTGTAGGAGAACTCCTATGAGAACACAGGAGTGGACTGAGAGAAAGAAGAAATTCTAACGTTCTATCTGCCGACAACAGTTTCAGCCTTCCTGTGATCCTTCCTTATTGTGGACTTTGAATTTACTTAGCCAGCCCTGACAGTTGTGAAAGTTAATTACTTGAGATAGATAGATAGTTAAATAGATAGTTATATAGATAGATAATAGTCTATGTCTGTCTATGCATCTATCTATCTATCATCTATTATCTAGCTCTGCATCCTACTGATTCTGCTTTGCTGATTGAGCCCAAGATGTGTGTGAACATTTTCCATTCATTCAACTAACACTAGCCGAGGAGTTGCTGTGAAAGAATTTTGCACATGTAATTAAAGTCCCAAATCAGTTGATTTTTAGGAAGAGGACATTATGCTGAATGAATCTGACCTAATTGACTCCTTAAAAGCAAGTAGCCTTTTCCTGATAAAGAGATTCAAAGTGTGAGAGGGGCTTTGATAGGGGGTTCTTTGCTGCTGGCTTGAAGCTGGAGTGGGCCACCTGAGTGCATTTCTAGCTGCTCAGAGCAATGCTTGGCTGACAGCCAACGGGAAAATAGGAACCTCAGTCATACAGCTACAAGGAAATAAACCTGCCAGCAACCAGATGGACTTGAAACGTGAGCAACAGCCCTGGGTGTTTTCTGAGAGAGAACTCACTCCAGCTGCCACCTTGAGTGTCAAACACTGAGCCAAGAACCCAGATGGGCCATGCCAGAATTTCTGACCTACAGAACTGTGAGATGATCCCTGGATGTTGTTTTAAGCTGCTTACTTTGTAGTGATTTGTTACGCAGCAATGTAAAACTAATACAAAGCCACTCCCTTGCCTATCCACAGTTTCACTTCTACAAGATTTGTTGAGAACATCTTTACCTTAGAGTTTTCAACTACTCTTTGGAACCTTGATTTTCCTTCCAGAGCTTATGTTCTTAGCAGCATTAAGTGGGAGTAGATATGGCCACAACACTTATGACCCGAGTCTCCCAAATTTCCCAGAAGCCCCTGATGGCAACTTGAGGTTTAGAAAGGTAAAGCCCCCTCTGTAGTAGCTCAGCTTTGCAGACCCCCCCCTGGCTCTGCAATCTATGCGGCAGATCACAGGTTAATGATTCACAGATCCTGATAATCACCTTGAGGGCTAAGCTAAGCGTGGCAATTCCTTGAACAATAACAATCAGAAAAGATTAGGAATATTTTGTGGTAATATTTTTAATTTTAAAAGTTTCAAGTTGAAAAACTCTCAAATTTCGTTTATTAATTTAGTCAAAATAAACTTAGTAAGAATTAAAATTCATCTAATTTGCCATAAAATAGTCACCATGTATACTGTAACTACTTAAAATGCACTTATCCTAAATAATAGATCTTAGCAGATTCCTCTCAGAGGAAAATGCGCCTAGACCGAGGCAGAACCAGTAACTCTTTGAACGGACTCAAAATATGCAGGAGCAGCACATCTGGGGTCTACAGTGAACTAAGAACTGATCATCAGCAATAGAGTGCTAATGTCGGGGCAGGTGGAAGGTAAAGTATGCAAATGTGTGATTTAGACATACAGGTAAAGTAGACAAATGTATTAAGGCTATATGAAGAAAAATACAATCTTTGTTCAGTGATTTCTGAAACTGTAGTCAGTATTCCCCTGTAGACTCTATGGCTGGAAAAAATTAAGATCTACCTTGGGAGTTTTTCACAGAACATTACGGTGATCAGAGTTTGAGAAATGGGAGTTTTAAAATTTGGTATTACTATTATTTCTAATAGTGAAAAAAGGATGTTGAGACTTGACATTTTCATAAAATTCTGTTACAATAAGGCTTCTAAACAATTTCTGGAGATAGTCCATTTTGATAAACCAAGTTAAATAAAGCAGTTAGAGCTACATTGAAACATGATACTATTATACTAAAGATTTTACAGGCCATGAGTACAATACTCATGTATGAAAGGAGAATCAGGGACTGGAGTAAATGGTGAAGATAATACCCTAAAACACTTCAGTTAAATGTAAATGTTTTTAAAAAGTATCCATAGCCCTGTTCCATTTAATCTACATATTGCCAGAGTTTAGATTTAGGAACTTAATACAAGATAGTTGAATGTGAAAAAGAGCTATTTGCCTCATATTCTGCTTTTCGATTTTCTAGGGGCTCCTTTAACTTAGAGACAGATTAAAGAGTATGGACTATTAGCCATTAATTAGTAATTGATTAATAACTGTTAAGTAGTTATTAACCATTATGAAGCAGTCCTGAATTCACAATGTCCAATCTCCATTGCAGTGTTCTCCTTCTCAATTACTGGGTTCTCTTCCCCACCCCCCCATTTTCTTGAACTTCCATATGGTGATTTGGGCCACCAGGGTCCCTCCTAGACAGCATTCTCAAGGCAGATGCAAAACGTGCTGCAGATGGTCTCTGACATTTGGCCTCTTCCTCCATTTTTTTTCTCCTCACCCTACCTATTAAAAGAAAAGGGATCCTCTAGTCCTTTCCTCAGGCAGGTTTATGTCTATTTGGCCTGAAAGTAAATCAGCCTCTTCATTTGGGCAGCAAAGATGAGTGTGGAAGGGGAGCTGCCTTAGAATGTTATTTGCTATACTCATTTCTCCTTTTTGTCAATCTCCTATGATAGTTCAAAGTCCATGGGCATTCTATTCTTACTGCTTTTTTTTCTTTTTCCTGTGTAAACTATCAAATAGCATCTGTAATAATTCTGGTTGTTTCATGGCAAAGGGACTAACACCACAATTTGAACTCTTGAATTACCCGTGTTCTACCTGACATCTGTAATGACCTTTGATCACTAGCCTGGGAAGAATGTAAACTACCTCTAAGGTGAAGCATGGTTTTAACAAGCCCCTGGACTTAGCTTATATGTATAAACCCTATAATTTCTATAACATAGCCAAAGTAGCGCCCCTTGCCTGCAGGCCAGTAGCCTCTCAAATAATAGTGTGTAGCAGATGTTTCTGAGGGAGTAAAACATATAATGTACCTAATTTTGCAAAGCTACACAATAGGTAGACATTTCTTTTTCACCCCAGCTGGTGATCAGTTTATGCCCTGAAGCTTGGAGATTTATAACCCTTGTAATTTTATCCTAAACAGAGTAATTGCAGATGCTCTTCCATTGCTATTTTAATTAGTGATGAAGACTTTGCCAAGATGTTGAATCTCAAGATAAAGAATTTCGTCTAGTAGGTAGTGGTGACCATTTTAAGATACCTAGTGTCCTCAGAAATTATTTTATTAATTTCAAAGTCTGTATTTGGGGTTTTAACCCCAGCTTATCCTCAAATTATTTAAGGAATGTTATGACACAAGTCATCAAGTCTTTTCCAACAAAAATAAATAAAGTCCAACAAAAGAAATATACGTGTTTTTTTTTTGTTTGTTTGTTTTATTGCATTTTAGGTTTGGGGGTACATGTGAAGAACATGGAAGATTGTTGCATAGGTACACACATGGCAGTGTGATTTGCTGCCTTCCTCCCCATCACCTATATCTGGCATTTCTCCCCATGATATCACTCCCCAACTCCCCACCCCCCCACGTGTTTTTATTTAAAAGGTCTTTTGCAACATATCAAGGATTATTGATTTTTAACAGATGATTTTCACTAAATAATTTAATGTACACAAAGGTGTAAAATAAATATTTTTAAGTTACTATTGAAGAAAACTAAACTATAATTGTATTTTTTTCTCTCAGCAGACTTTTAATCTTGATTGAGCACGTATTTTCTTTTGTCATTGGGTAGTCCTTGGGAATTAAAAAGAAATTCTTAGAGTTTGGCTTTTAAAGAATTTTCTTATAAGGAAAAGTCTCTATCAAAGACCATGACCTTATTTATGTAAAAAAAAATTACAAAAATATCCTTGGTTTTTATGAATAGGAATCCTAAGGATTAGTAAAGTTAGGCTAACAGTTTAGAGTCGTTTTATGTATAGGTGTGCATTTTAATCAGCATCAGTCTCTTTTGATTTTCATGTTTTCCCTCTCTGGAAAATGTAGGGATCCCCCCATCATCTTCTGTTTGTCTTGGCCATAAGTACGTGTGGTAGGGTATAGAATAATCACCAAAACAAATGGAGCGATAATAATAGGGAAGATGTTTGGAGCCCAAGTGCTGATCTTGTTCCCCCAATTCATATGATGAACCCGACATTAAAGCTAACTGGCTATGAAAGCTAACAAAGTGAAACTTGCAGTAGAAAACTGGTGTGACTGCTGTTGCAGACTCTTCTAGTGCTGAGCTCTTCACTTTATCTTTCGGGAAAACGTAGTCTATCTTTGGAATTCTATCACCAGGCTATCTAATAAATGAAAATTGATATAGCTAGAAAAAGGAGAAAGACAACACCAAAAAATAATTTGTAACTAATTTCTTAGAGGAAATCTTTTACATATGACTAGTAGGCTTAAATTGAACATGATCATGTCCCCCTCTGCTTTGAATTTTATATCGTGTATTCTTAAGTAGGATAAACGTTGAAAATAAAAAGAAGAAATTTAGCATGTTACTTTTTCTAACAAAATTGGGCAGAGAATGTTGTTACAGTCCATTTTCCCCATAAGGAGATCTGGAAAGAAACTGAGGCTGTGCTTGGACTGTTATGAGCTTACTTAGGTCAGAGGGTTAATTTTAGGAAGCTTTTTTTAGAATAAAACTATATAAAAAACTATGTCTTTTTTCTTATCAAAAATAAGAAAGACTACGTTCATTACATACATTAAATTTTGATTTATAATATCAGCAATGAGTTTATGAAAGCAGAATAAACACATTGATGTATTTATTACAACAGTTTGTAAAGTCTCATTGATTTGAAAGTTTCTCATTTGTTAGTTTTGGCAATTTGGATAGCTTTGGGAAAAAAAATTAATAGACAAACCCTGCTTTAATGTTCAAGGAAAATAAAGATACTAAGAAAGAAGATTCAAGTTACATATCTTATTAAATAGAACTTTAATACATAGTAGAATAAGAAAAAATCATTTGAACTTTATATGAATAATCTTTCTTGATAGCTTATCATGGATTTTCACTTCTATTAAGTTATTTTATCTTTATAATCACCATGTTAGGCAGATGGAACAGATTTTACTATTCTCATGAATGGAGGATAACGGTAACACACAGCTAAGTACACAAATGATTTTGAAACCTGTTATTCCCATTATATCTTAGTTCTGTTCTCATATTAATTGTGTTTAAATGAATGGTTATTTTTCTATTATCCATGGGAGAAAGTAGCAGGTGAAAAGGTAATTAATAACTTGCAATGTTACGTAGAGAAATGATTGACTTACCCAAAATCAAAGTAAGCAATTTCCAGTCTTTAAAAAATTTAGTAAATGTAATGTATCACATTAACAGAAAAAGGAAGAAAAGGATCAAATAATAATCTCAATTCTAAAACCATTTATGATATTTTCAGCAAACTAGAAGTAGCAAATAACTTGTTTAACATGATAAAAGATGGCCTTACAAGCTGTCATTATATGAGAACATTATTTGTACACAGAATATCCAAAGGACTATACAGATAAACAGTAAGAACTAATAAGTGAATTTGTGAAAGTCAATGAACATAAAATAAACAAAAATTAATTGTGTCCCCATATACTAGCTACAAGTAATTAGAAAATAACACATTAAAATACATAGTATTTATAATAGAATAATTAATCATCTAGGCATATATTTAACAAAAGATGTACAAGTCTTCTCTGCAGGAAACTACAAACCTTTCTCAGAAAAATTAAATAATTTCTAAATAAATTGAATGATTACCAAATTCATAAAGTGGAAATTCAGTATTTGAAAAATATGAATTCTCTCCCCAAGCTGATTTATATGTGTGATGCAATCCTACTTAAAATTTCAAGCAGAATTTTTGGAAATTGGTACATTCATTCTAAAATGCCTAAGAAAATGTGAAGGGCCAAGTGTCTTGAAGACAGACTTGAAAATGGACAAAGTTGAGAAATTACTGCCAGATACCTAGACTTACTATGAGGCTACATTATAAGAAATTGTGATACTGTTACAAAGACAGATGAGAGCAACAGACAGAATAGAGATTTCAGAAACACGCCCATAATGTAAACATAGCCTCTTGATTTACAAGAAGATGCCACCAAAATACAGTGTAAAAAAAAATGTACTAGATAGTATATGGTGCTGAATCAATACATGGTACATGAGCAGTTGGATATCTAAATAATGTTTTTTATAAAGGAACCTTGACTTTCTATTTCACAATATATATAAAAATCAATTCTACCTGTTTACAGATATAAATGTTAAAGTTATATAAAGCTTTTAGGGAAAAACCTATGAGAACATCTGATTTATTTTATAATTGCCAGAGATGTTTTAAATGAGACCACAAGTACCAGCCACGAAATACATACATAGTTTATAAACTATACCCTTTAAAAATTGAGATGTTCCATTCCTCAAAAGATATTATTAAAGAATAAAAAGACAAGTTACATCTTAGGAGAAAATACTTCAGATACATATGTCCAACAAAGTACTCTCATCCACGATAAATAAGGAAACCATAACAAAACAATAAAGACAGGCTGCCTAAGTAAGAAAAAGTGACAAAGACTTGAAAATCACTTCAAAAAGGAGCCATACAAATGTCCAATAAGCATATGAAATTGTGCTCAACATGATAATCAAATAAATGCTCATGAAAACTATGATGACATATCTCTACACACTTCTCTAAATGATTAAAATTTTTAAATGTAGATAAAGTGTAAAGCAACAGGAACTCTCAGACAGCTCATCGGAAGGTAAATTGGTGCAGTCTTTTTTACAATGTTGGCACTATCAACTAGAGCTGAATATATGCATATGTCAGGAATTAGAGCACATGTGCACCAAAATATGTTAATATTTTATACCAAATGTTACTGTCAGCTTTATTCATAATAGCTCCCAAATTAATTTATGGATAGCAGAGTAGATAAATTGTTGTTTATTCATAAAATGGAATAGTATATAGTAATGATAACGAACTGTTGCCACATAAAAATTATGGATTAATCTGACAAAATTAAGATTGAGCAAAAGATGCCAAACTCAAGAGAATGTATACTGTGGTATTATATTATAATTATATGGCTATAAGAAACAACCAAAACTTGTGTGTTTGGGAGTATGGTTAATTACTGACTGGGAATGGAGATGAGTGAGGTTTCTGGGATGATTTTTTTTTCTATGTTTTTATGTAGATGCTAGTTATGTTGGTGTATTCATTTATAAAAATGTATTAATCCCTATTACTTTGTATGCTATATCTTAAAAATAAAGCTTAATAAAAGATCAAAGGATTAATATAGACTTTAATAAGTAGAAAACCCATCGACCACAACCTTTTTATAAAAGACACATACCAAATGCAAATTTTTTGCATCTCTTTTTAATAAAAAGAAAATAAAAGTGAGTTCTGAAGATACATTCTGAATTTGAAAGAGTACAATAACATTTCTTTAAACATTTTATGGTTTAAGTGGTTAAGCAATTTGACAAGTTTATTCTCCTTGTATTATGTATATAAAGTTGTGATTATCTGAGAAACCCAGCAGTCTGTATATATGTGTATTGTATTAGTGGGTTAGTATTCTTGAAAAATACGATATTATTTGCCTACTAATTTCTTAGCCCACAGAAAGCTGTAATGTAGGTATTTTGTCCATTGTCATACTTGAATCTTACTTGAGGTCACTACGTCAAATTAGGAAAGGGGGCAGACTTGACTCAGTTATGCTTTAGTGGAGAGCGAGCATATGACTGTGTCATTGCACACCAACTGAGAGCTCAAAAATAAACATGAAGAAATAGACCTGGAGCTACAAGAAGGAAGAAGCAAGACCTTGATAACTGGAGGGAATATCTTGCTTATTTGCTGATTTTTAAAATAATTTCCCTAGCACAAATAATATTTCTAACCAAAGTTTTGTTTTTAAATTGCAGCTTGAATTCCTACTAATTCAAACAGAAGTTCTCAAAATACACACTTTTTTAAAAAGCCATTTACATGGTTAGCTTATTAGTTACTCATATACAAGTTATTGGCTAGAGAGACTTTTGTACCTAACACAATAGGAAGTTCATAATATATTTAAACTATATTTAATCATGATGGAGAAACACAAGAGTGTCAAATTTTCTTACTTATTTAATAATAGACCTTTAAAATATAATCAATAAATCACAAAGTGAATACATAAATGTATTTTAAGGGAGGGGATAATGATTTAGTCTGTCTGTTACAGTTAACACGAACAAATTTAGTTAGAAAATCTTGGCATAGTCTACTCTATACCATATCAGAATTGATTTTTCAGTGGTGATTGACATGCTAAAAGATAAGCCAATCATAATTTCTAAAAGATACAATCTGGAATGCCATAACCTCAAATGCTGAAATCCTGTAATATCTAAATCCTGAAAATATAATTCTGGAAAAAATTTTTTAAAAAATTAAGATATTTATTTAAAATTTTTAAAAACATATATTTTATTGGATTTTAGGTTCTGGGGTACATGTGCAGAACACACAGGATTGTTACATAGATACATACATGGCAATGTGATTTTCTGCCTCCAACCCCCTGTCACCTCTATCTGGCATTTCTCCCCATGTTATCCCTCTCCTACCTTCCTACCCACCGCTGTCCCTCCCCTAGACCCCCCGAACAGACCCCAGTCTGTGATGCTCCCCCTCCCTGCATCCATGTGTTCTCATTGTTCAACACCCATGAGTGAGAATATGCGGTGTTTGATTTTCTGTTCTTGTGTCTGTTTGCTGAGAATGATGGTTTCCAGATTCATCCATGTCCTTACAAAGGACACAAACTCATTGCTTTTTATGGCTGCCTAGTATTCCATGGTGTACATGTGCCACATTTTCCTTATCCAGTCTATCATCGATGGGCATTTGGGTTGGTTCCAGGTCTTTGCTATTGTAAATAGTGCCACAATGAATATATGTGTGCCTGTGTCTTTATAATGGAATGATTTATAATCCTTTGAATATATACCCAGTAATGGGATTCCTGGGGTCAAAATGAATTTCTATTTCTCAGTCCTTGAGGAATCGTCACACTGTCTTATACAATGGTTGAACTAATTTATGTTCCCACCAACAAAGATTTGAGAAACATATAAAAACATGACAGAAAGCTTCATATGCCACTTTACACAATAAAATAGGCAATAATAACATATATATTTTTGCAAGCATAAACACTCAGGTATACTAATGACAACTCCGTGCATATATGTAAATGAACCATGTTCATAAAGAAAAAGGTCAAAAAGGGAAATGTATAAACACATATCAACTATGGTTGGTAAATGTGTGCACCCAGCTTTATAGTTGTGGTCCTCTGAAATACCGTGACATACAACCTAAATCTTTTGACAAAATGGATCAAAAACTTCAAAGGGTCATCACTGCCTATGCAGTTGCACAAAGAGCCATGATCTCAAGAAATTTTCTTTCACAAATGCAGATATACAAAAAGAACATTTCTTCTTTTTTGAGGAAGTTTAATATTTTTACATACGTGCACAATGCTAACACACAAAGCAAACCTTTTGATAGTGTACTTTCATGGAGTCAAATTTGCAAAATATGCATAAAACAAATTAGAACTCTTTAAAAGTCTCTACCCAGTTAATACCTCCAGTATTGGAAATGATACAAAAATAAAATACATAGCATAGTGAATTATAAGAAATAATGATGACTTCTGCAGCCAACTAAGCCAAAAAAAAAAAAAAAGAAATAATGATGATCATTTAAAAGTGGTGTTGAAAAATAAGAAAATAAAAAGAAAAACTGAAAAGAAAATTAGGCATGTGAAATTGTATTACTGGGATATATTATGGACAATTGCATGGAGATAATCCTAAGAGCTGGCCTAACATGATGCATCCATATTATTATTGTGATCTTCAGGGTTTCAGAAGTTAGGGATTTTAGACTTTTGGGATTTTTATCTTTTGGGATTTCGACATTTTCGATTATGGCATTCAGGATTGTGTCTTTCCAGATTATGGTCCAAACCCTCTAAAGTCACTTCACATACTGTTAGAAAAAAATGTTAAATGCAAAATGAATGAATAAATGATTGAATAGATTTATTCATTTATTAATAACTTGTTTCTTGATTTTCCACCATTAAAATGCCTGTGTCTCTGCAATATCTTATTAATCTTTATGTGTCTAGTACCTAACACAATTACCTGGGTTACCACATTAGTTTTATATTGCTGCCATAACTCATTGGCACAAATTTATAAGCTTAAAAAGACACAAAGTTATCTTATAGTTCTGCAGGTCAAAAGCCTTACTTGGGTCTTGATCGGTTAAGTCAAGTTGTTGCCAGGGCTGTATTCTCCTTCTGAGGGCTCATGGAAGCTTCTGTTTCCTTGCTCATTTGGATTGTTCACATTGTTCACAGAATTCAATTTCTTGCAATTGTTGGAACTAGGTCTCTGCTTTCTTGCTGTCAGTTGAGGGCCATTTCCAGCTTCCAGAGGCTGCCTGCATTCCTTGGCTTGTAGCCTCCTTCTTCCATCTTCAAAGCCAGTTTTGGGGTTGACATGGATCTCAATTCCCATATATATTTTAAATTTCTCCTGTTTCTTGCTTTACATCTCTCTGAACTTCAGCTAGAAGAGATTCTCACATTAAAGACCTCGTGATTAGTTAGTCCCACATAATCCAAAATAATGTCTTCATCTCCAAGTCTGTAACCTTAGTCTTAACTGCAAAGTCCCTTTGCCATGTATAGTAGCATATTCCCAAATTCTGGAGATTATCTTTCTTATATGAGAACTATCAAAGACACAACTTCTGAAGGGTTAGGTTGATCCCAGATAAGTGGAAGACTCAATGGCCTACCTGAACTTCAGATAGTGTCCGTAAGTGTTATTATTCAAAATAAATTCAGGAGTCTGTCAGTTTGAGAAGGTTCAAAATTTCAGTGCCTGATTGCATGTCAACAGGTTTCCATATCAGGGCTATTCTCAGGTTAGTCATTACTCTGAGATCAAAGCAAGGTAAAAACTGATAATACTGAATATTTCTAGAGTGAGTGTCTCATTTAATTCCAGAAGTCTTGCCCGCCCGCCCTCCCCTCCCCTCCCCTCCACCCTTCCTTCCTTCCTGCCTTCCTCCTTCCTTTTCTTGGAAAAATTGAAGGGAAGAAACTTGCATGAAGGAAGGAAAGTAGGTTTGACATCGGCATAGTTACAAGGGTAGGAAAGGGCATTTGTTCTGACCAAGGACAAAGAAAGGATGAATCCTGTGAAACTGAGGAGCATGCTTCTCCAATCCAAAGATACAGCAGTATATTATATAAAGCATTGTTTCAATTTAGAAATGTGTCACTTCTCCATATTTAAGTCCTTGAAATATGCAAGAAATTTATCATTTCTTTGTTCAAAAATATTTGGGATAAGGTCATTCAAATGCTGCTTTTGTATTCTTATTTACTATTTTCACTTCTCTTCAAGTATTCATATCCACTGACAACTGTGAAGATTCTCTGTAATTTTTGAAAATCAACTACAGTTATTTCATGTGAAACTGTCTTACTATTTTTTTTTTTTTTGAAATTTTAATCTCCTGAGTTGTGAGAACGCAGCTTAGCAAAGTGTATGGAGGCAGCAAAGCAGGTAGTGTAGATTTCTGTTAGCCTTCCAAGGAAAACCTACAAGTAAACTGGAATGCAACACAGAGAGATTATACAGTAAAATGCTTTTGCAAACTAGGATTTAAGGAACTGGAAACCTTATTATTTTTCTCAGTGAAAATGTAAATAGATAAATTTCTCTGTTTTTATGTTGTAAAAATGAATTGTGAAATGTTTCTTCACTGAATAAAAACATACACACAAACAAAACGCCATTCATGTATAATTCTTTGAAAAGTCCACTCATTTAAGAATACATGGCTCTAGTGGATACTTTAAAAAATAATCATTAGTATTTAGTCCACCTATTTTCTTCATAAATATCTCTGTGCCCATGAAAGTATGGGTATTAATGCAGTTTTACATATGTATTAAATTGTTCAATAATGTTTTCTGAGAGACTATTATGTACCAAGCATAAGGGCAAAAAGTTAAATGGACACAAAAAAATTCACAGAAGTGGGGGAAATTAATAAGAAGATAGTAACTATAATAAAACATGGTGATTGCAGTGACAGAGCTACATGTAGTGCAGTGTTAAAGAGTACTAACTGTGCCTGACTTAGTGGTAGTTTTCCAAGAAGAGTTGAAAATGCTAATCTTTACACATTTCTTCACATACCAATATGTATGCACAATATTTACTATCAATTAATTAGGAATTATTTTCCAATAACAAACGCATCATTACAAATTCCAGTTCTATTGCTTTTGAGTCCCGCATTCCCCCTAAGGAGTTTTCAGCTTGTTTTGCTCCTTTTCAGCCTCTACCTCTCTTCATAGTTGTCAATAAGTTACAAATATAAAAAGAATTATTTGTGTATTTGTGCATATAAAACAATATAATTTTTGTCATATTTAACTTACTAATGGAAACTTATTACAATGGTACACTTACACTTCCTGCCAGGCTAAAATGTCATATTGATAAAGAACTATGAAATACCTCTTACTAACCTTTCCAGGTAGACCAAAGTCTTTTAATTTCATACATTTGTTACCATAACTACCCAAATTAATATATGGCCAACATCAAAAAGAAGGCAGCCATGGGCCAGGCACGGTGGCTCATGCCTGTAATCCCAGCGCTTTGGGAGCCAAGGTGGGCAGATTACCTGAGGTCAGGAGTTTGAGACCAGCCTGACCGACATGGAGAAACCCCGTCTCTACTAAAAATACAAAATTAGCCAGGTGTGGTGGTGCATGCCTGTAATTCCACCTACTCAGGAGGCTGAAGCAGGAGAATTGCTTGAACCCAGGAGATGGAGGTTGCAGTGAGCTGAGATGGCACCATTGTACTCTAGACTGGGCAACAAGAGCAAAACTCTGTTTCAAGGAAAAAAGAAAACAAGCAGCCATGTAATGGATTATGCCATCTATGTTTAACCTTCCTTCCATTGTACTACATGAAGTGTTTCATTTTGTGGGGGAAAAAAAAGTGGGTCATTCAATATTTCCCCAAATATTTTTAGTTTTTTGACACATTTCTATTTCTACACTTTAATGTGGGATGAACAGGGTTGAAGAAATGACAGGAAGGAAAGATGGTGTCTTCAGGAGTGACAAGAGGACCTTAAACAGTTGAATGTTTTGAATATTTTATGCTTGACAAAGATAATGAGGGGGAAACAAAAAGAAGAAAAGAAAAGATAGAAAAATAAATAGAAGTTGAAGAAAAACAAAGATGAGATAAAAAGAAGGCATAGAGAAACAACCACGAATTCAGTAGCTAGTAATGATGACAGATTTCATGCCTTTATTTTTCTGATTGAGGATAGTTGCATAGAAGAAATCTCATGGTTACGAATCCTGAGAGACCTGTGGTTATGGAATTGGATTTCCGGAGATGTTTCCTGTTTGGTTTACATTATTTAGAAGTTTTCTATTAAGACCCTGGAAAAACCTGGAAGATCTGGATATCCATTTACTTAATCATTTTAAGAGAGCGCAATGCCATTGGTGACCATATAGATTTACATATCTTCAAAATATTAACTTTTCATTTATTTCCTTCCCCTTTGATGTGTAAATATTGTTTCTATTAAATTGCCCATTGGCACTTTCCTTTATGAGCTGATTTATGCAAAATTTCTTATTCTGTTTCTGTGTTCTCTGCTCAGCCTCATATTTTAAAGATCATTCGGTGTGGCTATAATGTTTGTCTAGTCCATTTCTTTTAATCACTGTAGAGTCATTCATGGTAGGTGACTTCCACAGTTTATTTAGCCATTCTACAAATAAATGGACACCTATGCTGCCCATGAAATTAAACTTTAGCTTAGCTCAGCAACATGAAATTAATTCTGAGCCCCCAAAACAGAAGTTTCAGAAGTCCAAAAATGAGCAGACCTCTAGCTTCTTATAAATCAAGATCTCCATGAACCTCTAATTAATCTTCTTTTAATTAGAGAAGGCCTGGGTAGACACATCTGGGCATGATTTACAGTATTTTAACAGCTCTGACTATTCTTTGCAAAGTTATTGAGTCTCTTTTGAGAGTACTTACAAAGTTCACACAGCTTTCGTTATTTTTTTAAGGCTTGGAGAAAATTTTGAAGTTACTATTGATTGGCTATATCACCTTACTATAGGCCTCTTCTGGAAAAATAAAAATGCTTTCTAGCCATTTCTAAGCATATCTACTTATGCTTAGGCCTAAGTAGAGCCCACATAGATCTTGAATGAGAAGTCTAAATTGGAACTTTGTTGAGCATGTGATATGGTTTGGCCATGTGGTCCTACCCAAATCCCATATTGAATTGTACTCCCATAATTCCCACATGTTGTGGGAGGGATCTGGTGGGAGATAATTTGATTTGTGGGAGCGGTTTCCTCCATACTGTTCTCATGGTAATGAATAAGTTTCACAAGATCTGATGGTTTTATCAGGGGTTTCCACCTTTGCATCCTCCTTATTTTCTCTTGCTGCCACCAGGTAAGACATGCCTTTCACTTTCAGCCATGATTATTAGGCCTCCCCCAACCATGTGGACCTGTAAGTCCTATTAAGCCTCTTTTTCTTCACAGTCTCAGGTATGTCTTTATCAGCAGCATGAAAATGGACTAATACAGCATGATACTAATATATTAATTAAGACTCTAGAGTAGGGGTCAGCAAACTTGTTTATAAAGGAACAGACAGTAAATATTTCAGGCTTTATGATCCATACAGTCTCTATTGCAGTTACTCAATTCTGCCACTATATGGCAAAAGAGGCAAAGAGGCTAAAGACAATATGTAAACCAATGAGTGGGAGGTGTTCTAATAAAATTTGTCTACAAAAGCATGCAGGTACTGGATTTGGCTGGAGGGCCATAGTTGGTTCATCCCTGATCTAGAATATAATTTTCCCCTATGCCAGGATTAAGTTATTTTGGGACGTAGACTCATCCCAAGATGAGTATCTGTAGAAACTTGCTTTAGGTATTTTAAATCCTATTTCTGCTTGGGATACATTGCAAAGTTTGGACAGTGCCCTAATGTGAACAACAGTATCAGGTGAGTAGAGATGCTCATAATATCTTCTCTCCCAATAGAGTAGCAAAAGAGTGAAGACATTACCAGTAATTCAATCCATAAGGATACCATATTAGACTGCAAATCATTTACTGTACTTCTCATAGTTGGCACATCTGTGGCAATAGACCTAATATTTTCTGACCCTGAATATCCAGGCAAAAGACTCTAAGGCCTGTTTTTTTAACTTCAAAGCACTCTCCTCAATGAGTATCTAATTTATTTTGAAAGACTGATGTAATTCTATAGGGCATTCAGAAATGAGAGCCTTTACATACTATAATCTTCAGGGCTCTGCAATTCAGACCCAAAGTTAGGAGGGAATGTAAAACCAGAAATGATGTCAGACTAAAATTAGGCTGGACCCTAGCCTTAATGTTCTGTCCCTGTGTGACCTTGGGCAAAAAATTGACTTCCTTGGCCTCTATTTCCTCATTGTAAATGTAGAAATTTTTTTTTTAATTTTTATTTCTGAAGGACTTGCACCAAATTGTTAATGCTATCTCTGGAGTATAGAAATGACCATCACTATGAAGAAAGGTTTTAATTTTCTACTCCACATACCTCTCTGTTATTTTCTATATAATATAATCAGACTGTATTACTTCATAACAAATAGATTTCTAAAAGAAATATTTAAATTCTGATGTAACGAAGATATGACAATAAAATTGACATTAAATATTTTAAAAATGCTTTCAAAATTAAACATTTTCTATAAATGTAAAGTGGCATCAGGTTATCTGACTAGATCAATGGCAACTTGCAAAATATATATTTTAATTATTCAAAGATTTTACTTAATTTATGCCATATTATGTGTTCTGGAACCCCTTAGATCAGTTTTTCTCTCATTTGTAATGAAGTTTCTAGGTACTGTTCTTACATTTCTGCATTTATACAGTACATTATTACTTTATGATAAAGTTAGTTCATAATTCCTTAACTATTTTTGCTGATGACCTTTTAAAGTTGCATAATTAGAATAAGTTGTGGTTATTGTATTGGAATCTATATCCCATGGGCCACGAAGGCAGCACATTAATTCTTTGCATCACCCACTCGATGTGCAGTGCCATCAGCACAAAGATATTATTCTTTGTAATTACATAAAGAAAGGGTCTATTTAGTGTTAACTGACCTTTCTGTGACTGATCAGCCTTTTCCGCCAGTGAAGTAGAAATGTATATCATTAAAATGTGAGTAAATAGGAAACCTTTCTAAATCTTAAACTGTTCAAATCAGGAGGTGCACATGAAGAGGAAATGGTTGTTCAGCCTTACACATGATACTGTGAAAGAGGAGCAGACTTTTAAAATATATATTTTAAAATATCAACAAAATAAAATCTAATTAAACTATGGTAATGCATAGGAATATTTAACAAGGGCATAACATCAAATATGTTTCTGTTTAACACTGTTGATATCAGAAAAAATATATTAAACTCAAAAATATATTCAGGATTAAAATTTTGTTTAATACACAATTAATAAATTTAGAGGAATTATCACTGTGACTGTCACTTATTGAGGACAAAATTATCCGGGATTATTCTAAGATGGCATATACTTTAAATACTGTAATCATTTAAATCATGTCCTTTAATTTGGGAAAACATCATTGACGATATAGATTAGGTGAAACTGATTTTTGCTTCTTTTCTTATTACATAATTTACTTCTGCAATCAGTTACATCAAATTATTTGAAGGGTCATAAATTACATTGAGGAAAACTTGACCAGATGGTAATTTAATAGCTAACATAAGTGGCATTTGTGTAAGGTTTTCTTAAAATTGTTCAATAGTTACAGGAGGAATACTATAGTCAACGTGGGGGATAAATGTTTCTTTCTTTAACACACACCCACATTTATCTGGTGTTTTTAAATAATAAATAAGCGTCTGTATTTCTGGGTCAGGTTTTCCCTGTTGAGACCGCAAACAGAGCCCTTATGTGAAATATCTCCAGAAATCAGTTGACAAACTGATTCTTCCTTGAAACTTTACCATCACTTTTGCTGGAACTGATCTCTCATGGAACTACTATCACTATGTGAATATGCCTTTTATCCTTCTTCATGTATAATGCATTCTGATATAGTTAGATTTGTGAATGCCTCTATTCCCTTATCTGATTGCAAGCTCCTTCTGCCATGAAATTGTGTGTTTTTTCATGTTATTATCAATAATTCTTGGTCAAATATATACAATGAACAGAGACAAAAAATAATAAGGAAAAGCAGGGTTAACAAAAGATGTTCAAAAATTCTCATGAATCTCTTCTGAGTTCTGAGAGGCAATGCCATAATGTCCATTAGTAAACTTTATGAGTAAATCAACGCAGTAGCTTAATTTGTAACCCAGTCAGGAAGGTAAAATGAGGAGTCCTCTATGTACTCATATAGTTGGGAACTGGGGTAGGGCAACTAAAGGAAGTATTCCCATGGACTCCGGCAGGGACAGGTTTGATTGGTCAGCTGCGTGTCACAGGCTTTCCTCAAACAGCGTCATAAAGGTTCCTCTGCCAGTACCTCCCACACTGCTTTCTGTCTACCACTTGTTCAATACGTACTTGTGAATAAATGAGTGAATAAAGAGAATTTTGTTAAACATGATAATACATAGAGTTTAAGGTATGTAATGACCTTGATGCAGAGGACTGATTTGTTCATTTACAAATCAAGAATGTTCTTTTAAAACTAATTATCAGAGAACTTGCCTTGGACAAGAGAGTGGTTTCCATGGCAGCACAGACAAGGAAGTGGGTCCTGGGAGAGTTAAAACAGTTATTTGCTCCTCTGAGGCTTCAGGGTATTGACACATATCATTCTTACAGACTTGCTTCTTGGAAACACTAGGGAGAACTCTTGCTTTCTGTAGTAATTGGTGTATAGATTTTAAGGGAGAAGCAATGCAATAATGCCTCTATGCACACTATAGGTGATGCTCTTAATAAAGGAGATGTTTTCTCCCTGTCTTCTACATTGTTAGAGGATCAGCCTGTATTTTAAACATTTGTGTTAATCACACTAATGCCCATGAATCGAAGAGGGGGATGCTTTGAAGTAACTCACAAAAAGACCTGGAGCCCCCTTGTCTTGTTTATTCTAAAATATATCCCCTGCACATTCTATGAATCAGTCTCAGCACCAATGCCTGCTTTAAGGACATCAAAGCCTCATGACATGCAAAACTTCATTCCAGTGCTCCAGAAGGACAGAAGCATGCCAAGGGCATATATGAGGACTGTGGGGGATTCAGTGGGATGGGATCAATGGTATAATGCACAAGTATGTGTGCAGGATCATATACTATTGAAACAGTGGTGCTTGGAACTGAGCATTACTTGTAATGCTATGTGTCGATAGGATACTAAATATGTGGATACATTTTATTGTTTACACTATTAGTAATATGCTAAAGTCAAAAGACAGCAGAACATTTAACCTGACCTAGGAGAGTTTAATTCACAAGTCATAGGCCACAATAATCTAATAGTTCTAAGGGACCAAGAAAATATTTTCTTGACTCTCACTCCCCCAAATTTGCTCAGACATATATTAACCTATGTGGTGAGGCAGCTTTGATCTTCTGATTCAAGTCAATGATTTCTTTCTTCTTGCCAAGCTTTTTGTTTACCCTGTTCCCCCATTTGATGGAGTCAATTCTACTGTAACGCGAATAGAATTGTTCACACCTCAGCCTCCTCCAACTACAGCTTGTAATTTTGGCGAACAGGAATTATATCTTATCCATCTTTTTAATCCCAGGCCTAGCCATAGAGCTGAATCCATAAAGTAAACTTACTAGGATTTGCTAAGCAAATGATTAATTAAACAAAACAATGAAGAAAAGGCAAGATGTGAGGACGTTCTGGAGTAAAATCAATCAATAAATACTAACAATACATTTTTTGTTTTCTGGTGGTTCTGGTGGGAAGTCCATTCTTTCCAACCATGGGACTGAAGTGAATGTGGTGCAGTCTATGCAAGAATACGGATGTGGTAGTAGAAGCCAGCAGAGCTCTGGTGAGATGAAAGAAGGCAAGGAGCTGTCTGTAGTAAATTATTAATAACTAAGAATTAGGGGATGACAGACAGATCATCAGAAAAGATTAGCTGAGACAGCAACAGATAATTACATCAGGACAGGAGAGTTAGAGTTAGAACTGGGTCAGAAGATGACAGCTGTCTTACAATACATAATTGAAAGAGAGGCATAGCCCCTCTGCCTGGTAAACTGAATCCAAATGCCTGTATTTAGAGTAATTAAGGGTTTATATGACACATTGCTATACATTTAGTCATAGACACCATGATGATTTTACTAACAATAAGATATTTGTAAACAGCTATTTCGCTGTTTGTACTTATAGGTACAGTGCAAATATTTTAATCATAACCACCTTTCTAGAATGTTTGAATCAAGTTTTTCTCTTGTAATCTCCTTTGGCATTAGTCCATCTTTGATTTTAAAACAACAGTGCAGATAGATTCAGACTTTGTCCAGGATAAGTGTCTCTGGCTGAAGCTCCACAGATATCCATGGGTTACATGATTCTACTGCATTCAACCATAGTCCACAGTTGTACAGGCCCCAGGTTTGAAGGTCCATGCATTTGGTCTTTGCAGGGAATGCATCAGACCTAATCAAATCATGGGATAAGGAATCATGTAGATCAAAAAGCATGAGAAACTGACAATATATCACCAAAATACCCACAATGATTAACAGTAGACTGAGACCAAATTTTAATTTCCATAAGTGGCCTGTTTTATCTATGTCAAAATGCTGTGTTAGCCAGATTATAAGAAGAGAGTTGCTTGGCGGAAATGGACTTAGAACCATGGAATTCAGTTATTTGATTTGATTATTTAATTTCATTAGATTTTATGAAGACTGCTTTGCATATAGTGTATAAAAGTGCTGGCTCATGTTTATGAAGGTAATATATTGGATGGTTAAGAGTACAGGATCTGGAGCCAGTCTAACTTGATGACAAGGTGGCCCAGCTCCTCTGCCTAATAGCTGTGCCACCTTGCACAAGATACCTGATATTTCAATTGCTTTGGTTGTATAACAAATACCCCAAAACTTCATGATGTAAAATGACTATACTCATGATTCTGTGTGCCAGATATTTAGACAAGGCAGAGCAGAGATAGCATGTCTGTTTCACTCTTTCTGGACATCAGTTGGATGACTTGGAGAGTAGGGATTGGATTTATCTTCAGATGACTCATTTACTCACAATTGGTGCTGTTGGCTGAGACTTGAGCTAAGACTGTTCGCTTGAACACCTACACATGGCCTCTGGCCTAAATTCCTTACAGTGTGGTGGCCGGTTCCAAGGGTGAATGCCCTCAAAGAGAGTGCCAGGCAGAAACTGTATGCTTTCTATTATATAAACCAGCCTGGGAAGTCACTTAGCATCATTTATATCATCCTCAATTAGCTGGAAAAGCCACAAGTCTACTAAGGTTCAAAAGAAGGAGAAATAGACTGTACCTTTTGATAAGGAGTGATAAGGTTCTGTAAAAAAACATGTGAGACTGAAAATATTGCTGTGGCCATTTTTGGAAAATACAGTTTGCCTCAAATGCTATCTCCTTGGCTTGTCTTTCTTATCTATAACATGAGGATAATAATGTAAAGTCTCAGACCATTGCTACAAGGATAAATTCAGCTATTCTTAGAATAGCTCCTGGTTATAGTAAGCACTCCCTAATGTTAGCTTTTACTCTTTTCCTAATTCTCATTTTTGTCATCAAGCTAATGTAACACAGCATAACTAAGACTAGAGTGGGAGTGAAATGGCTTACAGAACTGAGGTGGTTGAAGCTTTGAGTCTGGAGGAATATTTCCTGTTGATAGGCACTGGCTATGTTTGTGTCCCTGACTTTTTTATTTTTGTTTCCACTGCTTCTTAACTTCTTTTAAAGTGGCATATTCTTTTTAGGGAGAGAAGGGTTGTTAATGTCTTACATTCAGTTACAATGAAGATTTGCTATCCTGGGTAGTTGTCTTTCTTCTAAAGGTGACTGTAAGTCTCAGTTGCTATTTATTATATGTGGAATTTATAACAACATGCAAGTTCAGCCTTATTTCTAATTTTTTGCTATGTATCACAAATTGAAACAGAAATATGATTAGGCTTTTTTTTCCCAAAAAGAACCAGTTCTCTGATTGGGAATCCCTAGTCCCCACTTACCCAATGAGAGATAGAAAGAAGGAAAAATAAACTGAAAGTGGAGAAAATTGAGGAAAAGTCCAAGTGGAATCTATGACTTAAAGAATAAGAAAAGTCAAGTGAGGGGGAAAAAAAAAGAGTAGAACTACTATTTGTGTATTTTGAATACTCAACCTGTCTCCATTTTCCAGCATTTTTGCTGACAGAGGAGGAAGCCAAACCTTTCTTTAGCAATGGTTCTTCAACACTTTTGGGATCATGGGCTAACCAGATAACCCAAGAAAAATGCTGTGTACAGTTTCATGAGGTTCACATACCTGCTCAAAGTCAATGATTCACCCAAAAGAAAGACTTATTGTTAAGCCTGGACAATATGGTTATCTTTAAAATAATTTTTAAGACAAAAACATATTGTGTGAATTATCTTTATATGCTTAAGATCTTCACCTGTCAAGTAGTACGGTATCAAATAGCGTAATGAATGTGCCATATTATAATGGTGGTTATATCGCCAATTGGTTACTGCATAGAAGCTGAAAAATAAAATGTGTGGTTCCAAAGGGTACAATATATGTATTTCCTAACTCACATGTGTATGCTTGCATTAAGTCATTTACTGAAAACCTGTGCACCTACTTATGTTAGATCTTCCCAGTGCAACATCTCTCAGGGCGAACAAAATGATGGTCCCAGCCCTCATTGAATCTACAATCTAGATTTTGTTCAGTCCTTATAAGCATAATCTTTATTTTATAATAAAATATTGGGAAAAGAAGCTGTAATATCCCCAAACTATCAAGGTTTAATGAAAAATTTGTGATAATAAAGAACAAACAATCAACAGGCAAAATATTTTTCTTAATAAATTCTAGAATATGGAAACCATTAACAAACATTCATAATGTCTCTTCTCTTCACCACACTATCTTCCCAATGTTTTCTTAACTCAATTATTATTAATAACTGAAATTGAATAAATAACAATAAATTCTTTTAGAAAGTTTACATGTATTTAGACCTTTAGACCTTTTGAATGAATGTAATAGTATGGAAAATTTAAAAAGTGAAAAAAATAAGAATTCTACATTCCAATTATCCTTTTATGAGCTATTTCCCTAGGACATATTTCCTACAATAACTACTATTCCCCCCTTTGTGTCATTTACATGTAACAATATTACTGGTTAAAATTAAACAAGTCAAAGTTGTGAGGTGGACTCAGAGTTAAACTTAAAAAAAACATTTTCAGTGTCAAATGAATACTATCATTTAAAATTAATAAAACTTAAACTTCATTACACATCTGAAGGTCACTGACTTTCCGGCATAAGTAGTGCATTGGTATATCTTTCATACAGTCATTACTGGAAAATGATAATGTTAAATATTGTGACTGATGTAACGTTTTGAAGATTTATTGGCATAACTGCACAATTTGATTTTTTGGTATGTATTCTAATTGCAATATATAAAGTGGTAAGAATTGATATCATTCAGAAATTGAAAATGTATGCGTTTAGAAATCAAACTGCATATTAAACAGTGAGCAAAGTATAAGTTGTAAAATATTTTCCCATTTAAGTTCCATTAAGTAGGTAAAATGCAAATCCCATAACTTGTATTACTCTTCTCTATTAAATGTTTGTAGTGGCCATCTAGAAATTGAAAGAAAAGTAACTAAGAAGTAGAATATCTCAGATATCAAAATTGTGCTTAGATTAAATCAAATGAACAAATGAATGAAAAATTCAAAATGATGCCTATTCCTTTCTAAAGTAGAATATTTATCAGTGTTAAACAAGTTAATCACTTCAGGGTTGGATTTTAATATTAATGTTGATACCTAAAATTATTATATCTATTTTTTGAAAAGAATCTCCACCAAAGGAAAATATTTATAGAACTTTGTCCTCCTAACAAAATATAATTCAATGTGATTTTAGGCAAGTTTGTAGATAGAAGTTTCTGAAGTTTTAAATTATTGTGACAGAACTAAGACAAGGGCATTTAAAATGATTCTCAGTTGGTCATTTTGGTTTTTTGAAGAATAGCTATGACATAATATTTATCATTAGGGATCAATATGGATACCAGGCTTTCATGAGAAATATGTTTGTTGACCTTAATAAATCTTCAAATGTGTAAATACAGAAATATTTGTACAGGCAGTTTTCTGCTGAATTAATTTCCTCTATGCACATTCTCAAATGGCTACATATTTTTTTTAAAACTTACACCGAAGGTTTGGTGTGATGGTAATTTTCACAAAGAAACAATTTTAATTGCTTCACATTGGTTATTTCTGTATCTAGTTATTTAATCATCATCATCATCATCATGATTAATCTGCATTTATAGGTTTTGACAACTTGTTTTGCTATTATAAATAACATTGTAATGAATAAAGCATTTTGCTTAGAATAGATTCCCAAAAGAGAAGTTACTAGATTAACAGGTTTGAAAATATTCAAAGCTGTTGGTAAATACCATATTTTTTAAGCAGTCAGAGTAAGTTTTCTGTGCAAGAAATGTCAAAAAATATCAGAAACTAAACTCGATTCATGCATTTAATTTAAAATTATAGGTAGCCCCCAATTTGCCAATAAATAGTGATACAAAAGAGATTGCATTAGATTTGACATATATTTATTTAGTCATGGAGGAAGAGATTATAAAGTTCTCAACTGCTCACAATAGCAGATTTAGCTTTTATTTAAATATAACTAAAATATATTAAATATAAACAATGACTCTGGGTGCTTCTAAATTTTGAGTTTCCTATTCTTTTTTCTTTTACTCTTTCCTCCTCTATGTTTTTAATGTTTTCTGTGAACTTCATGGCGATAAAATTCTAAGCTACAAGGTACCATCTACTTATTTAAGCACAGGGGCTAGAGAAAAGGAGAAGAGGATAGGAAGCTGCAGAAGTGCTCCTGGGATGCTGGGTAGAGGGTCCCAGGACTGGGTACTTTTTCAAGGCATGATAGAAGGAAGTTCAGGAAAAGGGCAGTGCAAAGAGGTAAAATAAAAGTCAGACAAATTCTGATGAATCAACATTAATGTTAAAAAAAAACCTGCATCAAAAAGAATATTATTAAATCAGCAAAGGATATTGGTATCAGGGGGAAACATTTTTTGGTTGTTTTGTTATTTTTCTACTATACATAATAAAGCATCTTTAGATAATTTAAAAGATGCAAAAATTCAAACAAATCCAAATGATTTTAATTGTATGTGTATACATACACAAATTATATGTACATGTTTTTATCTTCTAGAAAATAGTAGCTGATTCACTTGAAGAAAATCTGCGTTTAGCTCGAGAATATCAACAGCTACAGAATACATTCTTAACAGAAAAGGACAATTATTTCAATATATATGATAAACAGCTATCACTTGATACCTCAATCAGAGATAAGAAACAGGTATTTGTTTTTCTAATTGTTTTAAGATATTTAAGATATGTCATATATGCACTACAAAAGTGAAAAGTAGGCAGTTTGGGTATCTCTAATCTGATGATGATACTTCACAATGTGGCATATTTTCTCTGTATAGTTTTGTTGTACATTTATATCAACCTTTTAAATTTGAACTTTGAAAGAATATTTGAGGAATGAAAAACTTGGTTTCTAATCCACTACTTTATACTAATTTGCTTTTAATTAATATGACCAGAAATAACATTTTTTGTTTGTAGATTTCAATATGTTATTATAGACTTCATATTTCAACTTGAATAGTGGGTGATTTTCCATGATAGACTTCTAAATTGTCCTTTTGATATATGGGCTCCAAATTCTAATAACTATTTTCTTATTAGATATGGAGATTAATTGGAAACTTGGAAAAGAGCTGACCTTCTCTGATTACTGAAAATCACTGAGAATTCTAAATATATTTTGTAAAATCTTCTGTAATGACAAATGGAAAGATAAAGCACACAATATGCTATGAATCAAAAAAAAAAAGAAAGTTCCATTACTAGAGTGTTATGACACAGCCACTTCCTCTATATTCTCCAGATACTTAGTAACAAGAGAAAATATTTTCTTTTGAATATTTGATTGCCCACCAGGATTCAAATTTCAGAAAATAGGGTCTCTTTTTTTTTTTTTTTTAACAATTAACCTAACCATGAAAACCAAAATGATCCTTTCTCCTACTGGTGTCACCCATATTATTGCATTATAAATCAGGAGTTTAGAATAGCAGTGCTGTACTTATCCCTCATGATTATGAAATGCTGGGAAGACAAAAGGTGGGATTTAAATGCAAGTTCTACTAGCGCCATGATCTTGGCAAGTTGCCTTTTCCAACCTCAGTCTTCTTATCTGCAAAATAATATTTACCTCACAGGATACTTGGTAAGTAATAAAAAAGAACCATTCATAATAAGTTACTGTGAAATTAAAGGGATGCTATACAACTGTAAGTAATTATTACATTCATCTGGTAACCTGCCTAGGTACTCCTTTATTTCCCATCCATTTATTCTTATGAGATTTAAAGCTTCTGAATACATTGGGAAAGAGAAGAATGCATTTTTCTCTTAAAATTTTGTAATGATAGCAAGATGAAGATAAGTGTGTTTGGGAGGCTGAGGTGGGAGGATCACCTGAAGTCAGGAGTTTGAGAGCAGCCTGGCCAGCATGGTGAAACCCTGCCTCTACTACAAATACAAACATTAGCCAGATGTAGTGGTGTGCGCCTACAGTCCCAGCTACTTGGGAGGCTGAGACAGGAGGACCGCCTTAGCCCAGGATGTGGACATGGCAGTGAGCTGAGGATGCGGCACTGCACTCCAGCCTGAGTGACAGAGTGAGACTCTGTCTCAAAAAAAAAAAAAAAAAAGAATGAAGTAAGTGTGTTTGGGAAAGAATTGATAATACAACTATCTGCCAAAATCTTAGTGTCCTCAAACCATTTTGCAGGATTCAAAGAAAGGGCATGTATGTATCCATGAAGAACTTGTCCAATCAGTTCATGCGTTTGACATTGTTATTTGAGGTTAAACATGTTCTATTTGTTGTCCATAATTGAGAAGGAGAAAATAATCTATGACTATACTGTATTTCTTTTCCTATGGTGGAGGTGGGGAACAAAAATAAATTATGTGTGCACTTATCAGTTTATACAGAATCATTTGGTGGCAAATGACAAATACATTTGATACATATATAAATAGTGGAGACCCCATGCTTTTTAAGAGAAAGCTCTCACACTGCATTTTCATAGTAAGAGCAAAATTATCTTGATCTCATTTTGAAATTAAAAGAAATCTTAATTCAAGATACACGGACTGAAACTGCAGTAGGAACCGACAATGGAGATTGCTAGGAGACTGGGTTCATGTTTGTGATCCCTCAAACGAATCACTTTTAGCACACCTGTTTCAGGGAAACTTTCAAGATTTATTCGTACTTCCAATCATTTTTCATTTCCATCCTTCAGCGATGGAGGTCATTAAGTGCAAGCTGCCCTTGTCAGTGTCATGTAGGATCAATTTGCTGCAATGGACAGAGGCCTTATTGATGCTGTTAAATCTGTCAGTGAGAAATCGTATGTCATTAGCGTCTAATGCACTGCTTACAGGATGGAATTTGGCCATCAAAAATAAGAAAATTCTTTAATATTTTAGTCCATTTCCTTGATATTGCAGCATTTCTCATATATGTAGGTTTTAGTTCTTTGATCAGTTTAGTTTGGGTACACAAAAACACTATTCAGTCTCTAATTCTCTTGTTGAATTCCCTTGTCAGATAAAATGGATCTCACTTTCAGGAATTTTGTACATCTTTTTCCTGTTTTAGACTAATTTCATTGCTTCCGAACATGAATTCCTTTTGGCGTGGCAAATAATTATATTTTAATTATTGTGTTTCTTAGGGACTATTATTATCTCTTTACAAATGGTACATTTTCATACTTCTTGGTATTTTTATGCCAAGAGTAATAAAGAAAACCTAATGAAAGAGTAAAACAAATTGAAAATAATGTCCCCTTACTTAACATAATCTTATACACACGTCTCAAATGTTAAAATGCTGTAGAATTTCTCTTAGTGTTAATATTATGTCTATTTTATTTGCTTGTGTTTTTTGATACTTTTCCATACTTTTAAATTTTGTAGTGATGGATATTTTTGCCTTTAAAAATCAAAAAGAGGCAAAAGCAATTATGCAAAATTCTTATTTGCCCTGTTCATGGCTAACGATAGAAAATAATCCAATCTAAGACTTCTCAGATGTCAAAATTAAAATTAACACTAGAAATAAATGAAGAAAAATCTCTGAAAAACAGATTCTACTTCCATGTGAATATAGACATTTTCATTAGAAGGCTTCAAATACTTTTAATAAAAATATGCCATTTTTAATATTAAAAATTTTTATATTAAAAATAAAAATATCTATGGGTATTTTGATGAATCACCATGTATTTGTTTTAAGTGACACCTCAGATTCTTTGTGCCTGCACAGAAAGGTAAGTTAAGCAAGCATGCAGACACTGATGTGGCCTGTTAGTTGAAAACAGGATGGCTTTCCAAATGTTAAAATATATTTTTAAAATTATTTCATTAGCCATTTGTAAAGCTTTACCCTTGCTTACTACAAATCCTAGTGCTTTCAAACTAAGTGAATGAAAATTATTACAGAATCAACCAATGTATAACAAATACTTATGTGGACAAAGTATTTGTGCTATATAGTTTACAAATATTATCTTTTAGTGTCTCTCAATAATCCTGGGGAATTTTCTATTACTATTATCTCTCCCAATATAAGATATGGAACTGAGATTGAGTGTCATACAAGATTGCTCAAGTAGAGGGAGACGCTGGGATGGGAATAAAATTCAAGTTTTTCTTATATCTAACATTTCAGAATTATAATGCTACCTATTTACTATAACATTAATTAAAAAGTTGTATCATGGCTAATCAAGTTATGTAAAACTCAGAAAAAACATGTAGATTGCATATGATATCTCTGGTGTTCAACTGAAATAGATTATTTGATTTACTAGTTGTTTTTGTAATTTTATTTCATTGGAGCCACTTTTTCAATGATTTTCTGGGAAAGGATCATCTATTTACTTGGAGAATATTTAATTTTCATAGAGTTTATAGGTAGGTTTCATAATTCTAAGTTTTGAAACTTGAACAAGAAGTGCCTCTAGAAATATTGCCCTTCTCTTTAAAAAACAATTTTTAGAGGAAGAATCTTAGGGAAGCCAGCGTGGCTTAGTGATTTATTACATACACAATTATGTAGAAGACATGTTGTCCTAGAACTTAGTTTTTTTTACTCATGTTCAAATGTTCTTTCCAATAAACTGTAGTTGAGCATATGCTATGATTTTTTTTAAAGGTTTGACTGGACCAATAGCTGAGATGTAAGCATCTCTTTTAAGTGACTTGGGTCTGTGAAAAAATCACAGAGACATGAATTAGAAAACTACTCTGCAGCAGAGTATGTTGGCCTCTAGGGAATACTTCTGATCCTCATAGAACACTTGTAATTCATTCATTCAGTTATTCAAAATATATTATTAATCACCAATTGTTCTATAGGTCAACAATGAACAATTGGAATTTGAAATTTAAAATACCAGCAATGAACAATTGGAATTTGAAAGCTAAAACACAATGCCATTTATATTAACACACATACAAATAAAGTGAATTTAACAAAATACGTATAAGATCTATATGAGGAAGAGCACAAAATGAATGAAAGAAACAAATCAAAGAAGATCTAAATATATGGAGAGATATTCCATATTCATGGAGAGGAACTCAATATTGTTAAGATACCCATTCTTTCCAACTTGATATATAGAGTCAATACAATCACAATAAAAATGCCAGCATATTTTGTGGGTATCAATCAAATGATTCTAAATTTTGTATGAAATATACTGTAATCCCAGCACTTTGGGAGGCCGAGGCAGGCAGATTACCTGTGGTCAGGAGTTGGAGACCAACCTGTCCAACCTGGTGAAACCCCATCTCTACTAAAAATACATAATTTAGCTGGGCATGGTGGTGGGCACCTGTAATCACAGCTACTCAGGAGACTGAGCCAAGAGAATTGCTTGAACCTGGGAGATGGAGTTTGCAGTGAGCTGCCAAGATTGTTCCACTCTACTCCAGCCTGGGTGACAAGAGTGAGACTCAAAAAAACAAAACAAAACAAAGAGAGAGAGAGAGATGAAAGGCATAAAAAGACAAAAAATAACTAGCAAAATATTGACGAATAAAGTCAGAGGATTGACACTACCCAACTTCAAGATTTACTATAAAGCTGACAAAGATACTGTAGAAGTCACAGGAATATGCCACCTTATTTTTGCTTCCGTGCTAGAGGTTATGATCTCGAGTCCAGACTATAGAGTAGATTAGTGTAGAATCAAAAGCTCTCCAGCATCCTTTCTTTACCCTAACAAGAGAAGAAATATGTTTTTTTGCTATTTAATCTATCTTGCCTGGGTCTCACTAGACAACATTTCCATATTAAATTCTCAAAAAATTGTATCATATGTAGATTATATACATTTTCTCCTACCATTTTCATCAACTTTCAAACACAGTTTCCTTAATACTCATTTTGTATTGATGTGCTTAGGCGCCAAAGTCAATTCTAGCAATAAACAAAGTTATTTTCTTAGAGAAATGTGAAAGCTGTTTGATTCTCATTTTTATAAGTATTTCGTATTGCTTGTTGTTCTGCACACCATAAAATTGTGCTTGGATAGTGATTTCTGTCTGCTTGTTTCAATGTAGATAGAAATTTACTTCTTTCATATGAAAACCATAAAATAATAGTTTTCCCCCATAACAGCTATTTGAAGACCCTATCAGTGTCTCTGCTTACATTTCTTAGAACACAGGCATGTGGACATGCACACAGACACACACACACACACACACACACACACACACACACACATACAAACATTTGTTCTAAAGGCATTATCAAACTTCATGGACTGATAAGCTTGCATTAAATTTATACTGTCCCATTTCTCTGAAGAGTTTTCCTCAAGAGACCTGTGAAGAACTTTGGTGATGCCTGGGACAGAAGTAGACAGCTGATATTCTATTGTTCTCAGTTAATCTCCCTTTTGTTGTCCTAACTCCATAAGGAAAATACCAAGACTGGGAGTTTATTGCTGGCCAATACTTTAAAGAAGTAAACTTGGCTTAAATCAAACCAATTATTTGGTCCAATGCCAGTTTTGAGTGAAATTTTAATTTATGTATCTTTCTTTTTTTATTTTTTAAATAACTTTATTGAATCATATTTTACATATAATATAATTAATTTATTCCAACAGTACGATCCAGTGGTGTTGTAGTAAATTTCCAAGTTGTGCAACAATGACCATAATCAGTTTTAGCATGTTTTCATAACCATAGTAGTAAGATTTTCATGCCCATTTACTGTTTTTTTTTTTAATTTATTTTTTTTTAAATCATACTTTATGTTCTGGGGTACATGTGCAGATCATGCAGGATTGTTGCATAGGTACATACATAGCAATGTGGTTTGCTGCCTCCATCTCCCCTGTTACCTATATCTGGTTTCTCCCCATATTATCCGTCTCCAACCTCCCTACCCCCTGCTGTCCCTCCCCTTCCCCACCCCAGCAGACCCCAGTGTGTGATGCTCCCTCCCTGTGTCCATGTGTTCTCATTGTTCAACACCCACCTATGAGTGAGAACATGCAGTGTTTGATTTTCTGTTCTTGTGTCAGTTTGCTGAGAATGATGATTTCCAGATTCATCCATGTCCCTAAAAGGAAACAAACTCATCGTTTTTTATGGCTGCATAGTATTCCATGGTGTATATATGCCACATTTTCCTTATCTAGTCTATCATCTATGGGCATTTGGGTTGGTTCCAGGTCTTTGCTATTGTAAACAGTGCCACAGTGAACATACATGTGCATGTGTCTTTACAGTAGAATGATTTATCATCGTTTGGATATATACCCAGTAATGGGATTGTTGGGTCAAATGGAATTTCTATTTCTAGATCCTTGAGGAATCGCCACACTGTCTTCATGCAATTTTGAGATTTTCTTCTGGTAGAGTTGCATAGCAATGAACAGATTTTTTTTTACTATTAGCCACACTGTAAGAGTGATTTGTTGAGTGTGATGATGGACTCCAGTATACCAAAAATATTCAAGATAATATTTTCACATGTATGTGTGGTGGTGGGGATGTGTAGCTCAACCAATGGCTATTTTGTTCCCCTCTGGAATATCTGGATATCTGGCAATGTCTGGAGACATTTTTGGTTGCCCCTGGCTTCTAGAAGGCAGAAGCCAGGAATAGGGATGTTGCTAATCATCCTACAATGCACAGGACAACCCCTCTCCCTTTCACATACACCAACATTCTCCAGCCCAAATGTCAATAGAACTGAGGGGTAAGAAACCTTGATAGACACAGAGAGAGAGAGAGAATTTACTTGTCATATGTATGTAATATGTGTGTATATGTATATATACATATATATAATGTGGAACACTGTATACTATATCCCTCTTCTTAAAGATTTAACCTGTATTTTTATATTTAAAATCCTGAGAAATTCCACATTAAAAAATCTGTTAACTCTGTTAACTCAGAATTTTCTATCCTCCCTGGAATTCTTTCTTCTCAGGTAAACTATTTACTACTGATTGACTTGGTGTTTAGTAGATTAAACCTTGGAAAATGTTATATATAAAGAGAATAACATTTTAAATATATATCTTATGCTTATATTAAGAGTATATATAAAGAATATATATCTTATGCTTATTTATATATATAAATAAGCATAAGAGAATAAGAGGGCACTATGTCACAAACTGTACTTTCATATTCCACTGATATATGACTTTAATAAAAAATAAGTATTCTTTATATTACCTGTAAAGCCATAGAATAATTTGGAATATTCTGAAATAAATACGTTCCTTAGAATCCATCCATATCCAGAATGCTGACTTTTTTTGATGCTATAGTAGAGCAATAAAATGAAATCATATTGTTTTCATCACTTAAAACTCATGTTTAGAAAATTACAATAAAACAAATAAAATATTCTCAGATACATCTTTTATGATCGGCATATTTTCTAATTATCTAATACATGACATATAACTGTAACTGATTTTCAATTTTGTGGGATTATCTGTAAATGATTTTTTCATTTTGAGCTGTGCATATGCATTGCAATGACATAAACATTTGGAAAAACTGATTTTGTAATCATCTTTTCCCAAATCTACAGAACTATATCTTATAATCACTTATTAAAATAAGTATTAATATGGAAAATGTATATTTATATGCTAAATATTTTCTTTAGTCATTTGTTTTTTCTTCAGAATTTAACTGTCATTGAAGGTGGGATGGAAAACCTATAGACAGCTTATTTAATCCCATGAGCCTCTGATAATAAGGAATATGAATATCTCCCTTGTAGGATGGTTGTATAAAACAATAAACTAATAATTCCAATTTATGAAGCACTATGATGTGCTAGGCACTTTGTTATCTTTTATATGTAATCTTACTTAATTCTCTGAACAACTCTATGAAGCATAAATATATGTCTTAAATGTAAAGCACCTAGAACAGTTTTTTACAAACTATATTTTGCATATAGAAGATGTGGCTACTAATATTTCTATTATTTAGAAAAATATGTGTCCCTCTTTTCTTGTATCAAACTGTAGTGTGATTATATGATTATAACATAATCTTCTACTCTATAATAGGAATTAAATAGTGGTTGAGAATATGGGATGAATTATGGGTAGAGAGGACAGAAGTAAGTAGTAGAGACATTATGATAATCAGTTAGAAAAACATGCAGAGCCTCTAAGGAATAAAGGAATAGCACCATGAGAAGAAACCTAATGCCCAGGTGAAACTGACAGAGGATTATAGGGCAGAAAATTATACATATATATATATATATATATACACACACACACACACACACACACACACACACACATATATATACACACAAACACATACATATATATATATGTATATACATGTCTAATACCAGGCATGAGGGGTAGACTCAGCAATGACACATGGGTTGGGGGAGTTAATCCAAATCTTATACCACCAAACACCAATCACAACACATATACAAATGAAAAGTTCCCATTTGCAATAGCTACGACAGCCAAAAATTTCCTAGAAATACCTAATATAAATTATGTCATTGTAATCTTCATGAAGGAACCTGTAAAATTTTACAAACGGTAAAGATAATTAAACAGCACATGTCATAACAATACTCAATATTTTAATTTGGTGAGATCTGTCTCGGCATCTTAACATTAAAATTTTAAAGCAATTCTGAACAAACTAAAAGAATATTTTTTGTAAGCTGATAAAAGCATTCTGTACTGGAACATGAAAACAGATTTTTTAAAATTTTGGAGAAAATGAGGGGATAATTTTTCTAGCTTGTTCTGAAACAAATCATAAAGCTGCAAGAAGTATAACAAGTTATAATAATGACAAAAAGTTCAATGCATCACAAGGACTGCCTAGAAATAAAAGTAAAGTCCTAATATGTCAAGCAATTTGTTGTATAAAAATGTGAAAATGCAAAGAAATTGCAACATAGTCTTTTCAATAAAACGGTGCAAGGCTTATTGTATGGCTTTGGGAAATTGCAAATAAATCCTGCCTTCAACCATGCCAAAAGCCACAAATGCATTAAAGTGTTAAATATAAACACAAGATGTAGTTAAATAGATATCTGATCTTGAAATGAGAAGAGTTTTTATCAACATCATGAAAAAGAAATCTTTTAAAATAATAATTTATATGTTTGCTGACGTGAAAATTAAATGTCTGTGAGTTTAAAACTATGTGAAAATATTTCAACATCTCTGACAAACATGAACTTTAATATTTTTACCCCATGGAGTGCTACTCTATGTCACTTAAAAGATAACTTCTCTAGCAGAATCATGAAAAAAAGTGTTTAAATAAATATTGCCTTGGTATGTCTTGTCTTTATTGAATATTTTTTAAAAAAGCGAGTTGATAAATAAAAAGGAGAGAAGCATCCTTAATAGTTAAAAAAATAAAATAAAAGGAAAGGGAAACAACAGGATAGCGTTTGCACCCACCAGATTAGCATAGCATTTTACAATGATAATATCTAGTTTTTGGAGGAAGCACTGAAATTGTCACTTTCACCAATGGTGATATTGTACTTTGAAATGCTCCCTATGAAGAACAAATTGACAGTATATAGCAAGAGCTGTAATATATTCATACCTTTTTTCTCTAAGGAATATTACCAAAATGTGCACAAATGGTGTTTCAACAAGGATTTGATTATAAAATGGGCAGAACAGTATAGCACAGAGCCCGACTGCCTGGGTTTGAGTCCTGCCCTTTTGCTTCCTAGCTATGATTTTGAGCAAGTTGTTTACCTCTCTGAGCCTGTGGTTTCTGATCTGTAAAATGAGAATAATAGCAGAATCTACTTGATACAGTTTTTCTGACAACCACTTTAATACCTGTACCTAGTAAATTCTACATATATTTCAATTACATTTATTGTTATTAAATGAGATTATGTAGCATACTTCACAAATTGTTTAGTATGTGTAAAGAGAGAATAAGAATCAAAACAGGTATTATCATTATTTTTATGCTATTGTGAAATAACCTGAACAGTGGCAATGGAATCTTTCCAGGAACGACTTTGATTACCTTGTGTTAAGAAAGATTATATGAAATCAAAACACATTGTAAATTCATCACTTTTTGTTAACCAAGAGTGAATTAAAGACAATAAATATCAAATAACTTAGGGATGATTATTTTTATTTTCAAAGGATTCTTACATCATGAGAGGCTCTAATAACGTAGTGAGCCATACAATCATTCCAATTATACTTAACCAAGTAGGATTTTGTCTGTATCCAAATTTCCAGAGAAGATATTTTTCACCTTGTACTCTAATTACTCATATTCTTTTTGACATGGGGTCTCATTCTGTCACCCGGGTTGGAGTACGGTGACATGATCTCAGCTCACTGCAACTTCTGCCTCCTGGGCTCAGGTGATCCTCCTACCTCAGTACCCTGAGTAGCTGGGCTCACAGGCACATGATACCATGCCTGGCTAATGTTTTGTACGTTTGGTAGAGATGGCATTTCACTATTTTGTCCAGGCTGGTCTCCAACTCCTGAGCTCAAGTGATCTGCCCACCTCGGCCTCCCAAAGTGCTGGGATTACAAAAGTGAGCCACCATGCCAGACCTAATTATTCATATTCTGTGTATACCTGTGTACACCTGATTCTATTAAAAGAAATTACTTGATTTTAGGAAGTTCCTCCACTCATTTACTAGACACTAATTAACAAGTTAAATGTTTTCCTGCTTTCTTGAAATGTACCGTGAGTAAAGCAATTTACTGGTACAGTCTGACCCTTTAAGAGTTTAATAGGTGACTATGGAAAAATATTGTGGACAGATAGACATTAAAAATACTTTCCTTTTGTCAGTTAAAGAGTAATTCTCACAGATTTCCTATCAAAATAATCCTGAAAATGACAACTGTTCTTTTTTAAAATCTCATGTTTCCCTGATAGTGAATCACTGATTAACAAATAAAACAACACATACACACAGGCAATACATTATCTGAGAAAAAGAAAAGTAGCAATGCAGTGAATATAGTGTTTAGAATTATGTGAGGCTGTGTTAGATATAAAATCCCTTTCTAGTTATTTTCCCCTGGTGCTGGGTATCAGAATTGTGTCATCTTTCCAAAAAATTATTGTTTTAAAGAAAGATATGTGCACTGTACTCATAGGTTATTGAGAAAAGTATATAAAACAAAGCTACTGTCTGCATGATGTACATAGAAAAAGAGCAAAAATGTTATCTGTGAAAGCAGAAAAGAATTTGGCTTGCTTGACTTTTTGTATCAAGCAGGCTACAGCAATCTTTTGATTCTAATATGAAACTATAGTAAGGATCATTGCACTAATGCATGAGGATTTGTGATAATGTAGCAGAAATTTTACTGTCAAAACTGAACTGCAGTGTAATGACTTTTGTTATCATGGTTTCTAATAACTATTCAGCATGAATTGACCCTACATATGTTTTGCTGCAATAATGTGTCACTAACTCAGAAAGCTAAAAAGAAAATAAAAAACAGTCGACATAATGCTATGTATAACTTCATGATAACCTTTACTATTAACATTGTTAAAACAATTATATTAATAATAATCACTATACAAACTATGGGATCACATGTCAGTAAAACCTCAGACACATTGTGACAGTTCTGGCTAAATAAACCTACAAAGTACTTTACAATAAAACATGTTCTCTGTTCAGCCCGGGCACTAGTTACTGCCTGTTCTTACTACTTCCAATCTGATTGCTACCCTCTATTGTAAGGAGGCTTCGACACGTTTTTCTACTTCCTATAAGGTGTTTCTTTTTCTTTTGGGCAATCTCTTTAGTTTTTTAATTTCTATATTTTTGCATCTTCTTACCTGCAAAAATATACTTCCTTATTGCATATATTTTTATCTCAGCATCTCTTCTCTGCAATAAATAAGAGAAAGTAGAATGTTTACTTTTCTGTGTGGCAGTCACCATACTAGATATTTACAACAGGTGTAAATCATTGAGTTGCACCAACCATATCATAAATGTTGACGAATTACAGATATCATTATCATTTTTATTCTATTATTATTTAATTCACAAAAACACTATGAAACTGGGAATATTCCCATTTTTTCTCAGGAAACAAAGCTACTGTATTGGTTTGCTAGGGCTGCCCTAACAATAAGTACCACAGACTGAGTGGTTTAAACAACAGAAATTCATTATCTCAGAGTTTGGGAGGCCAGAATATGAGATCAAGGTGTCAACAGGGTTCTGATGGCCTAGTGGGATGGATCTGTTCCAAGACTCTCCTTTGCTTGTAGAGGGCCACCTTCTTCCTGTGTCAATATAATGTCTTCAATATAATGACAGATTTGTATGCATCTGTCCAGATCTCTTCTTTGTCTTCTTTTTTGTCTTTGTTTTTGTTATTGTTTGTTTGTTTAGTTTTCATTTTAGGTACAGGGTTACATGTGCAGGTTTGTTACACAGGTAAACTCATGTCACGGGAGTTTGGTGTACAGATTATTTTGTCACACAGGTACAAAGCATAGTACCTATTAGTTGTTTTTTTCTGCTCTTCTTCCTCCTTCTAGCCTCCACACTCAAATAGGCTCCAATGTCTGTTGTTCCCTTCTTTGTGTCCATGAGTTCTCATAATTTAGCTCCCACTTACAAGTGGAGCATGTGATACTTGGTTTTCTGTTCTACATTAGTTTGCTAAGGACAACAGCCTCTAGCTCCATCCACATTCCCACAAAAGCATGATCTCGTTCTTTTTATGGCTGCATAGTATTCCATGTGTAGATGCACCACATTTTCTTTATCCAATCTGTCACTAATGGGCATTTGTGTTGATTTCATGTCTTTGCTATTGTGAAGAGTGCTGCGGTGAACATTCACCTACATGTGTCTTTATGGTAATATGATTTATATTCCTCTGGATGCATACCCAGTAATGGAATTGCTGAGTCAAATGGTAGTTCTGTTTTTAGCTCTTTGAGGAATTGCCACACTGCTTTCCACAATAGTTGAACTAATTTACACTCACACCAAGTGTATAAGTGTTCCCCTTTTCTCCACAACCTCACCAGCATCTGTTTTATTCTGACGTTTTAATAACAGCCATTCTGACTGGTGTGAGATGGTATCTCATTGTAGTTTTGATTTGCATTTCTCTAATGATCAGTGATATAGAGCTTTTTTAAATTTTTGTTGGTTGGTTGTATGTCTGTCTTCTTTTGAAAACTGTCTGTTGATGTCCTGTGCCCACTTTTTATGGGATTGTTTGTTTTGGCTAGTAAATTTGTTTAAATTCTTTATAGACACTTGATATTAGACCTTTGTCAGATGCAGAGTTTGCAAAAATTTTCTCCCATGCTGTAAACTGTCTGTTTACTCTGCTGATACTTTTCTTTTGCTATGCAGAAGCTCCTTGGTTTAATTAGATCCCATTTGTCAGTTTTTGCTTTTGTTACAATTGTTTTGGTGTCTTCAACATGAAATTTTTGCTGGTTTCTATCTCCAGAATGGTATTGCCTAGGTTATCTTCCAGGGTTTTTATAAGTTTGTGGTTTACATTTAAGTCTTCAATTCGTCTTGGGTCAATTTTTGTATATGGTGTAAGGAAGGGGTCCAGTTTCAAACCTCTGCATATATCTAGCCAGTTATCTCAGTACCTATTTATTGAATAGAGAGTCTTTTCCAGATTGCATGTTTTGGTCAGCTTTTTTGAAGATCAGATAGTTGTTGATGTGCAGCCTTATTTCTGGGCTCTCTTTTCTGTTCTATTGGTCTGTGTGTCTGTTTTTGTACCAGTACCATGCTGTTTTGGTTACTGTAGCTCTATAGTGTAGTTTGGAGTCTAGTGGTCTAGTGATGCCTCCACCTTTGTTCTTTTTGCATAGAATTGCCTTGGCTCTTCAGGCTTTTTTGTTTCATATTATTTTTAAAATAGTTTTTTCTAGTTCTGTGAAGAATGTTATTGGTAGTTTGATAGGAATAACATTGAATCTGTAAACTGCTTTGGGCTGTATGTCCATTTTAATAATATTGATTCTTTCTATCCATGAGCATGCAATGTTTTTAACTTTTTTGTGTCATCTCTGATTTCTTTGAGCAGTGTCCTGTAATTCTCATTGTAGAGATAATTCACCTCCATGGTTACCTGCATTCCTAGGTATTTTATTCCTTTTGTGGCAATTGTGAATGGGATTATGTTCGTGATTTGGCCCTCAGCATGGCTGTTATTGGTGTATAAGAATGCTAGTGATTTTGTACATTTAATCCTGAAACTTTGTTGAAGAAGCTTTGGACCAAGACTACACAGTTTTCTAAATATAGAATCATGTTGTCTGCAAACAGATAGTTTGATTTCTTCCCTTCCTAGTTTGGTGCCCTTTATTTCTTTCTTTTCTTGGTTTCTCTGGCCAGGACTTCCAATACTATGTTGAATAGAAGTGGCAGGAGAGGGCACTCTTGTCTTGTGCTGGTTTTCAATAGGAATGCTTCCAGCTTTTCCCCATTCAGTATGATGTTGGCTATGGGTTTGTCATTGTTGGCTTTTATTATTTTGAGTTGTGTGCCTTGAATACCTAGTTTATTGAGAGTTTTTAACATGAAGCAATGTTGAATTTTGTTGAAAGCCTTTACTGCCTCTGTTGAGATAATCATGTGGTGGTTGTCTTTAGTTCTATTAACATGAGCTACATTTATTCATTGTGTATGTTGAACCAAACTTGCATGCTGAGGATGAAGCCTACTTCACCACGGTAGATTAGCCTTTTGATGTGCTGCTGGATTTGGTTTGCAAGTATTTTGTTAGGGAGTTTTGCATTGATGTTCATCAATGCTATTGCCCTGAAGTTTTCTTTTTTGTTGTGTGTCTGCCAGGTTTTTCTGTGAGGATGATGCTGGCTTCATAGAATGAGTTGGGGAGGAGTCCCTCCTTCTCAATTTTTTGGAATAGTTTCAGTTGGAATGGTACCAGCTCTTCCTTGTACACCTGGTAGAATTTGGCTGTGAATTCATCTGGTCCTGGGCTTTGTTTTGATTGGTAGGCTATTTATTACTGATTCAATTTTGGAACTCATTATTGATCTGTTTAGGGAATCAGCTTCTTGCTGGTTCAGTCTTGGAGGATGTATGTGTCCAGGAATTTATCTATTTCTCCTAAGTTTTCTAGTCTGTGTGCACAGAGGCATTTGTAGTAATTTCTGATGGTTATTTTTATTTCTGTGGAGTTAGTGGTAACATCCTCTTTGCCATTTCGAATTGTGTTTATTTGGATCTTCTCTCTTTTCTCTTTATTAGTCTAGCTAGTAGCCTATCTATATTATTTCTTTTTTCAAAAAAAAACCCACTCCTAAGCCAACTGATAAAGATATCAGTCATATTGGATTAGGGAACGTTATAATCATCTCATTTTTAGTTCAGCTACCTCTGTAAAGATCCTGTCTCAAATAGGGTCATGTTATAAGCTACTTGGGTTAGGACTTCAACATATGCAATTGGGATAAAAGGGATTACTATTTTGCCTATAACAGGTACTATGTTGTAATTTTAGGCCACTCTACTTGTAAGTGGGAACCAGAGTTAGCATTCAAACCCAGGCCCCTGGGACTTGTTCTGCTTCTCTTATATTCCTTTTCTTTATCATCCCCAACTCATTATCCACATAGGGTATATTTATTTCTCTTTAAATGCAAAAGTATTTTAATTATAATTATTTTGTAATACCTGTGATATTGGGCATGAATATGATTAAGGATGCTTAGTAATAAAATACCTTTTGAGAGAGGGAGAGTTTATAGTGTTACAGAGGAAATGGTAGATCATTTATGTTTTTAAGCAATGGTTGAAGTCTGGGGCAGAAAAATACCTCTCCCATTAGAGGAACTTTAAAAATCCCCTCCCATTGTCTCAGACAACAGAACATATGTTAACCAGAAGATCTTGATCCTATATGGATTGCTACAGACACAAAGATGATGGATGAGGGTTTACATGCTTTAAAAAAGAGAGGAAGAGATAATAGCGGCTCCAAGTGGCCACTAGAATTTAGCATGGAATACAGAGTAAAGCAAAGCTTGCTGTGGGAATTTGATAATAGAGACTGAGTTTGATATTCTGGAAAACATGGTAGCATGACAGGGTTGGATGCACTCCCTCCTCCTCCCCGTCACACACACCAAGAGTGGACTAGATTAACCAAAGAGAAGTTTTGAAAGTTTGAAGGAAAGAATATTATATAGGATATTATAATAATCAATGCTGACAAGATGGAGTGCTGAAGAATATATCACACAAATAGGAGAAAGGCAACACATTTGGAAAAATAAATGAAGATACTGAGTGCTGATAATTAGAAACTCCCATTTCTGAAACAGAACTGAAATGTGGCAGTAAGCAATGGGAGGAATTGCGGTATCCTTTTCCCCCAAATAGCCTCCTATATTGGAAGCATGTGTGCTGAAGTAAGGACTACCACATTTAATCCCCTTTCAGGCATGAAGACCGATGTTCTTAAGTCCAATGTCTGCTAATGTGGATGGGATCTTTCTTACCTAGGAGTGCTAGGATTGGAGGTATCACTCACGGATATCTGAGGAAGTCCATCTGAAGTCATCGTCAGGACTGAGCACCGTCGGCAGCACAGCATGCCTGTGTGTGAGGCATGGGAAAAGCCACCCATATGAAAAGCCAGGTGGTCGTAGGGCTTTTCTCTGATTATTCTTTGCTAAGTTATAAATTTCAAGGATAAAGAAGTAATTGCATGAAGTATGCATTTAGAAGAAATACAATGCCTACAAAGGGAAAATAATTTCACACTTAACCTCCACAATATATTATGACAGAAAACCATAGAAAAATATCTACATATTTTTTTTTAGATGAAGTTTCATTCTTGTACCCTAGGCTGGAGTGCAGTGGTGCAATCACGGCTCACTGTAACCTCCACCAACCTGGGTTCAAGTGATTCTCCTGCCTCAGCCTCCCAAGTAGCTGGGATTACAGGCATGTGCCACCACCCCCGGCTAATTTTTATATTTTTAGTAGAGACGGGGTTTCACTATGTTGGCCAGGCTGGTCTCGAACTCCTCACCTCAAGAGATCCACCTACCTTACCTCCCAAAGTGCTAGGATTACAGGTGTGAGCCACAGTGCCCAGCCGATATCTATATAATTTCAAAGAAAAAATTAAGGCAAGAATGTTGTTTCTAGTCAAGTTATTGCTTATGTGATGGGAACAGAAAGGTGTTTTTGTTTTTACTTTGTTTAAAAATTTTTATTTTTAATTTTTGAAGTTAAATAGTAGGTATATGTATTTATAGATACATGAGATGATTTGATACAGGAATATAATGCATAATCATATTGTGGAGAATTGAGTATTCATACCCTCAAGCATTTATACTTTGTGGTACAAACAATACAATTATCCTCCAGAAAGTTATTTTTGAGTGAACAAACAACAAATATAGATTAATTAGCAAGCTTTAAAAATCCAGATGGCCAATAAACATAGGCAAAATGTTTCTACCTCTCTAAAAATCATATATATACAATTAAATGGAGATACAAGTTTTCATTTCTCTTTTCAAAAGATCAGTAAGATTGATTATACACAGTGATAGTAGGTTATACATAGTAATAGTAGGGGAGTAGAAGGAAAAAGAGGGATTCATAGAAGATGAAAACTCATCTGTCATCAAATCCATCAAAGTACCTGCATCTCCTCCACAGTTGATGTCTTTCTACCTGTTAAGACTGAACTATATCTGCTCCTAATATAGATGTGTTTTCATTTGTGCTCTGGATTCAATCCTCTTTCACTTTCTCACAGTTATCATTCATACAATTTTTCTATCCTTCCATATCCTCATTTTCCCTCTCCACTGAATTAGTTTCATCATCATACACTATAAAAATATACTACAGTATCTGCCATCTCAAGAACTCACTTTTGAGTTCATGTTTCCTGGAGCACTTTATGTTTTGTTACAAATTTTGGAATGAGTTTTCTGCATTTGCAGTTTTCATCACTTTGCATTCTCTTCTTTGAAGTACCATTTGTCAATTGCCTCCATGATGTCAAACCCCTTAGGGTGTATCTGGTCTCATCTTGCTCAGTAGCACAACTATATTTCAACACTGTTTACCACTCCCCTTCCTAAATCACTGTCCGTTGGCCATGACACCATAGGTTCCTATTTTCCTCCCCTCCTCACTGGACACTAGATAGAATAATCTCTTGTGTCTGCAACTTTTTCTGCTCAATCTAAATGTTGGAGTTCTCCAGGGCTCCATGGTAAAGTCCTTTCACTTTTGTTTATCTACCTTTCTCTCTTCAGATGCCTAAATGTAGATGAATCAAACATAATTTTAAGCAAAAGAAAGCAGACACAGAAATTCATGCTGTGCAATGGTTTGTCCATATATACAGGTGCAAGTAATCCATGATGTTGGAGATCATGGGAGTAGTTACCTTTGGTAGGAAGCAGTGATTGGAAGAGGGCATAAAGGGAGATTGAGAATGATGTAATGTTTTCTTTCTTAATCTGTGTTCAGTTTGTGAATAATTCATTGTGCCGTACACTTATGCTGTGCATGCTTTAATAAATATATATATACGCACACACACATTTTCAGTACATATTAAATCATATATGCATATAATCATAATTAAATTAAAATTTAAAATCTTCTAGTAACTTACCCTTATATTCAGGATAAAGCCCACATTTCTTGCTCTGGCCTCCCAGACTGCATAATCCAGTCTGTTCCTCATTCAGATTACTCTCTCACTCACCTCAGTGTACCCTAGCCACCAGATAAGTTTTGATACTTGACCACTAGCCTCATTCCCAACATAAGGACCTTGAATTTCCAGATGCTTTGAGCTGTATATATTCCTGAAAATTTTCATACATGGCTTTTTCTTAACAATTTAATTACCAGATTAAAAGTCCCTTCCTTAGAGGAGCCTTCCCGGAGCCCGCTAAAATTGTCCCTTAGCCACCTACTATCATGCCACCCTATATTATTTTCTTTGCTCTTAATACTCTGACATTTTATTTTATGTTTATTTGTTCATGGTTTATTTCTGCCATAAACATATGCTCAATAAGAGCAAGGAACTTATTATCTTATTCACAGCCATTATTCTAGCACCTAGAGAAGTGCCCGGCAAATATTTTTGCAATTACTAGATGATCGTTCCCAGTGGGTATCTAAAAAAATGTTTATGCATACCCACTGAGACAGCATTTCTATATCTAGGAATTTATAGGAAAATAATCTGAAGTCTGCAAAGATATACATATAATGATGCTGATTATAGTATTCTTCAAAAACAGGAAACTGTAAGAAAATTCAATGTACAGTTATACAGAACTGAGTATATGATAGAATTGATATACAATGGAATATTATGCAACCTTTTAAATGAATTATATAAAAAGCTACGGTACATAGTTAATTGAAAATTAAGGTATTTTCATATCATATAATCAGGTAATGTATGATTCCTACTTTGTATTGTCATATTATTAGATTTTATTGTAATTATTTCTATCTATCTATCAGTCTACCTGGAAAGCTACATTCCAAAAGTTAGCGATACTTAGGCTGCAAATGATTTTTATTTTCTCCTTTATTTTGCTATTTTATTTTTACTATAATTATTTTATGATATAAAAATGTAAAACCATTTTATGTTACAAAAAAGAAAACTTTAATAAGGGCCCTGAAACAAGAAGTGAGCATTGAAAAATAAATTTTATGAGATTTTGAAAAAATGTGGGATACCCACAAGTAAAAAATACAGAAAAATCCAAGTCAGACAGAATCCCAAATATCTTCAGCTCCCATTGTAAGTACGTGTCACTATAATTCATTTGTTTTGATTATTTTTAAAATGTATAGTTGGCCAGGTGTGGCAACCCATGCCTGTAATCCCAGCAGTTTGAGAGACCATGCGGATGCATCACTTGAAGCCAGGAGTTTGACACCAACCTGGCCAACATAGTGAAATCCCATCTCTACTACAAATAAAATAAACTAGCTGGCCATGGTGGCACACACCTGTGGTCCTAGCTACTCTTGGGGCTGAGGCATGAGAATCTCTTGAACCCAGGAGGTGGAGGTTCAGTGAGATGAGATCGTGTCACTGCACTCCAGCCTGGGAAACTGAGCGAGACCCTGTCTCTCTCTCTCTCTATATATATATATATGTAAAGTATTCTTATCACAGAATTTAGGTTCAGTCATTGTAATGAGGTCCTTTGTAATCTTCACATTCTGAAGTAAAAGCACCTTTTCTAAGAATTGTTCTACCTCTATACAAGGAAAAACTGAACCCTCTAGAACAATTTAAATCAAATGTCGAAAGAAAGAATTGGCAAAATTTTGCAGTATCCCTTAAAATATATACTTACAAATTTAAAATTATTTCATTTTTCTATGGTGATGACACACAACACACAAATAATGAATACACATTTTACTCTTCTTTCCATTAAGGACATTTTAAGTCAATAAACATCGAGTTTGAATCCTGGCTCTGGTAAGACCTTGGGCAAAGTCACCTAGTCAGCCTGCTTCCTCCAAGTATGTTTTCTCTTTTACTGAATAGAGGTACTATTCAGTACCTCTAAAGATTATGGGAGAGATGTATGTGATAGCCTAGCATAGTGGCTATTGAATATTACATATTTGTAAATATCTTTTGACCATAGGCTAAATAACCCTCCTCATTTTGTCAAGTTTTTCTTATATGGACTCTCTTCAATTTATTTTATTTATTTTATTCCTGAAATATTTCAGAGGGTAATATCCTCCATATTTTCTCTACACTATTTGTGTTTGCTTACTTTTTAATAATTTTTAAAAGGTAGCTTGTATACCTAATTACAAAATTAATATAATCTCAATGCAGAACGTCTTAAAAACACAAAAAGACAAAATTTTGTCTCTGAATTCATTTAAAAGTGTAGTATTAGTAACTAAAATTAGAAGGAAGCCCCTTAATGGTAATTAACTAAAACCAGGAAAAGACAAAAATATTTTTTCCAAGTCCTTGCATATCATACGCTTTTTAAGAATTTCCTGTGGAGTACAGGCAGTATTCACAGTAGCATCACATTGTTGATTAATATTCTAATAAGAAAAATTTCTTTCAGGTGTCTAATTTGTGTATTTATATTATTTAGCCTTTCAGTTTTTATCTCCTTATACCAACTAACATTTGTAATTACCCAGAGAGTTGATGAGCACACTCTAAATTACTTACTGCAAATTATCTAATAGCTGTTGACTAGATGATCCCAAGAATCAGTGCTTGGGAGTTACATCAAAATATTAGTGCAACTTACAATTGAAACTTCAATTTCCCTTTGGTTGAACATTCAAGCATGTTGTGCATCCATCCGCCTAAATATAATGTGGCTAAGGTCATATTTCCTCAAGTTTCTCAATGAAAATGTGACAAAGAGCAGATTCCAAGACCACCTGAAAAAAAGATGGATTGTCACTATCATTTTTTCTTGTCTCTGTAGCCTATAATCCTATCACAGAACACAGTTTAATGGGTCTGGCATGATTTGCTAGTCAGAAAACCGTGTTGGTATTTCATAGTACCCATACTTTTCCAGGTGATGAAAATTTGATTGATTACTTCTGGTATCTTCCCAGATAACCAAATAATGACGTCAGATTCTTTAACCTTCTTAAAAATACATACATATTTTGCCTTTTCCAAATTATTTTCATTTAAAATAACACCCTTACAATAATATTTGAAAGACTTCTTGATTTTAATACAGACAGCTAATTTTCCTGTTCTCACAATTTTATATATAGCCAGATCTTTCTTCTTTCCTGTCAAATTTCTATATAGCTAACTCATTCTTCTATGTGACCGTCTTTCCATCGTGACTAGTTCACTCTGGTATGACTACTTGCTCCTAAAAGCCAGTGGTGAAGAAGTCACTTAACCATTTAACTCCAGCCTGTTTGCTGCTCACTGTATAACCAACCCTCTCTATTCAATAATTCACTACGGTTAAACAAATATCGATGGAGCACATACTATTTTATCTTTCTTGTCTTTCAGCATAGCTGTTTATTTTCTAATTGTCATCCTTAATTGATTTGAAGTTTTATATTCATATTTATCACCTCTGTTGGTAATAACTACTGTTGTATCTTTGTAATGTATCTCAATGAATTTTTGCCTATTTTCTATTGTATTTGTCTTTATTAATCAAATTCATTTAAATTTGAAACACTGTTTCTTTGTCTTTAATGTCATATAGGTTTCTGATTTTAACCAATTTGTATTGATACATAATAATTACACATATTTATGGGGTACAGATATTTTGATACATGTATACAGTGTAGAATGATAAAATCAAGCTATTTAAGATGTCCATCACCTCAAACATTTGTTATTTCTTTACACTGGGACCATTTCAAGTCTTCTCTCCTGTATATTGTATATGTTATTTTAACATATACAATAGTTAACCATGCTATCAAACAATGGGACCTATTCCTTCTATGTAACTGTATGTTTGTACTCATTAAGCAACCTCTTTAACCCTGCACCTTCACCCTTTCCATCCTCTAGTAACCATCATTCTGCTCTTTACATCCATGAGAACAATATCTTTAGCTCCCACCTATGAGTAAGAACATGCAATATTTGTCTTTTTGTGCCTGGTTTATTTTACTCAACATAATGACCTCCAATTTCATTCATGTGGCTGAAAGTGTCAAGATTTTTTTATGGCTTAATAGTATTCCATGTGTAGGTATTCCACATTTTTTATCCATTCATCCATTGATAGACACTTAAATTGATTACATATCTTGGCTGTTATTAATATTGCTGCAATAAACATGGGGTTGCACATATTCCTTTGTTATATTGATATCTTTTCATTTGGATAAATACCCAAGTAGTGGGATTGCTGTATAATATGGTAGTTCTGTTTTTAGCTTTTTGAGGAACTTTCATATGGTTCTCCATAATGGCTATACTAATTTACGTTTCTACCAGCATTGTGTAAGAATTCCCTTTCCTCTGCATCTTTTCAGCATTTGTTGTTTTTTGCCTTTGATAATAACTATTTTAACTGGAGTAAGATAATATCTCACTGTAGTTTTGACTTGTACTTCTCTCATTATTAGTAACGGTTAGCATTTTTTCATATGCCTATTGGCCATTTTTATGTTTTCTTTTGAGAAATGTCTATCCAGATCCTTTACCCACTTTTTAAGGGGATTATTTGTTTCTTTGCTGTTGACTTGTTCGAATACCTTGTATATATCTGGTCATCAATCTCGCATTAAATGAATAGTTTGCAAGCATTTTCTCTTATTTTACAGGTTGTCTCATCACTTTATTGATTGTTCCCTTTGCTTTGTGGAAGTATTTGTGGAAGTTTAATATAGTTTCATTTGTCTATTTTTGTTTTTGTTACCTGTACTTTTGAAGTGTTAGCCATAAAATCTTTGCCTAGATCAATGTCCTCGAGGGTTTCCCCTGTACTTTCTTCTAGTAGTTTTATAGTGTTAGGTCTGTGTTTAAGTCTTTAATTCATCTTGAGTTGATTTTTGCATATGGTGAGAGCCAGACATATAGTTTAATTCTTCTGCTTATAGAGATCTAGTTTTGGGGTATCCTTTCCTCATTGTATGTTACTGGCAACTTTGGTAAAGAACAGTTGGCTATAAATATGTGAATTTATTTCTGGGTTCTCTATTCTGCTCCATTTGTGTGTGTGTCTGGTTTTATCGCAATACCGTGATGTTTGACTACTACAGCTTTGTAGTATGCTTTAAAGTCAGGTAGCAGGATCGCACCCAGCTTTGTTCTTTCACGCAGGATTGCTTTGTCTATTCAGCCTTTTTTTGTTGTTTCATACAAATTTTAGGATTTTTTAAATTTCTGTGATGACTGTCATTGGTATTTTGATAGGGATTACATTGAATCTGTAGATTGCTCAGGCCAGTATAGTCATTTTAACAATATTAACTCATGAGCATAGGATGTCTTTCCATTTGTTTCTGTCACATCTTTATTAGCTAGTTTGTTCTTGGTGAATAAAAGTGCTCCTGATTTTTGTATGCTGATTTTGTATTCTTCAACTTACTGAGTTCGTTTATTAATTCTTAGAGTTTTTGGTGGAATCTTTAAATTTTTCTAAATATAGGATCATGTCATCTGTAAAACAGAACAATTTGTCTTTCTCTTTTTACATTTGAATGCCTTCTATTTATTTATTTATGTTGCCCGATTGCTCTGGCTAGGACATCCAGTACCATGTTGCATAAGAGTAGTAAAAGTGAGCATCCTTGTCTTGCTTTCATTCTTAGAGGAAAGGCTTTCAGCTTTTCCCCATTCAGTATAATGTTAGATGTAGGTTTGTCATTTATAGTCTTTATTATGTTGAAGTAATTTCCTTCTGTACTTAATTTGTTGAGAGTTTTTATCATAAAGCAATGTTGAATTTTACCAAATGCTTTTTTCTCCATCTACTGAGATGATCATATGATTTTTGTCCTTCATTCTATTGGTGTTATATATCACATTTGTTGAGTTTTGTATGTTGAATCATCCTTGCATCCCTGGGAGAAATCCCACTTGATCATGGTGTATTATCTTTTTGATGTGTTGTTATATTGAGTTTGCTAGTATTTTGTTGAAGGTTTTTGATGTCTGGTTACCAGGGATATTGGCCTGTAGTTTTCTTTATTTGTTGTGTCCTGCTCTGGTTTCATTATCAGGATACTGGTGAGCTCATAGAATGAGTTAGGAAGAATGAACTCCTCTTTAACTTTTTTGAATACTGTGAGAAGACTTGGTGCTAGTTCTTCCTTATAAGTAAGATTGATAGAATTCAGCAATAAAGCCATCTGGTTCTGGGCTTTTCTTTGTTGAAAGACATTTTGCTAATGATTCAACCTTGTTACTCATTATTGATCTGTTCACATTTTCTGTTTCTTCCTGTTTTGATCTGGTAGGTTGAATGTTTCCAGGAATTTATTCATTTTCTCTAGATTTTTCAATTTTTAGCAAATAATTGTTCATAAGTCTTTAATAATCCTTTGTATTTCTGTAGTATCAGTTATAATGTCTCCTTTTTGATTTCTGATTATTTATTTATTGTACTTTAGGTTCTGGGGTACATGTGCAGATCATGCAGGATTGTTGCATAGGTACTTCACTCTTTTTTTCTTTGCCTCTAGAAGTTTTTGATATTCTTTGTCTCTTCAAATTCCAGCTTTTTAATTTTGTTCTTTATATTGATTTTTATTCTCTATTGTGTTTAGTTATGCTTTGTTCATTATTATTTCTTTCCTTCTACTAATTCGGGGTTTAGTTTGTTTTTCCTTGTTTAGTTCCTTCAGGTGCATCATTAGGTTGTTTATTTGAAATCATTCTGCTTGTTTGATGTAGGTATTTATTGGTATAAACTTCCCTCTTAGCACTGCCTTTTATAGATTTCATAGCTTTTTGTATGTTGTGTTTTAATTTTCATTTGTTTTAGGAAATTTTTGACCTCCTTCTTAATTTATTTATTGATCCAGTGGTGGTTCATAATTATGTTATTTAATTTCTATATATTTGTACGATTTCCAAAGTTCATCTTGTTGATTTCTAGTTTTATTTCACAATAGTCTGAAAGAATACTTGACATGATTTTGACCTTTTAAAATTTGTTGTGACTTTTTTTGTGATCTAACATATGATCTATCAAAAATAATATCCCATGTGCTGGTGAGAAGAATGTGTATTCTGATGCTGTCAGATGAAATATTCTACATATGTTTGTTAAGTCCATTTGGTCTAAACTGCAGTTTAAATATAATATTTCTTTGTTGATTTTTTGTCTAGATGATTTTTCCAATATTAAGAGTGGGGCGTTGAAGTCTCCAAAGATTATTGTATTAGAGTCTATCTCTCCCTTAAGATCTAGTAATATTTGCTTTATATATCTGAGTGTTCCAGTGTTCTGTGCAGATATATTTAGAATTGTGATATCCTCTTGATGGATTAATTCCTTTAGCGTTATACAAAGACCTTCTTTGTCCCTTTCTATAGTTTTTTACTTAAGGTCTGTTTCATGTGATATAAGCATAGCTACTCCCATGACGTCCTGCCTTTGTTTCAGCTATCAATACTTGGAACATCTTTTAGGAACTGTGCCTTGAGACTTATTTCCATAAAACTATGTTTTACAATATGTTTTTCTGTGCCTCTACATGGCTGGACCTTTCCCATTTCCATTCTGAAGAGACAATCTTAGCAACCTATGGATCAATTAGGAGGTTTACTCTTTCTGTCTGTAGCATTTCAACTTTCACTGGTGACTCCTGTACTGCAGGTCTCACATTTATTGACTATAGGCATTAAGGATACACAGTTGTCCACATTTGGGGACAGTCTAGTTTTTTTACTTAGCATAATGTTTTCCAGACTTACCATATTGTATCATTTTTAGGTACTTCATTCCTTTTTATTATGCAGTAATACTGCATTGTATGGATAGATCACATTTTTTTTACTCACTCCTTAATCGATGGACATTTATGTTGTTTCCATTTTTTGACTCTTTGAATATCAACATTTATGTCTTTGTGTAGATATGTGTTTTTATTTCTGTAGGGTATATATCTAGGAGTGAAATTCCTGAGTCAGGTCATATGGTAACTCTCTGTTTTACCTTTAGATGAACTGTCATATTTTTTTTCCAAAGTGGCTGTACCATTTTACAATCCTGTCAGTAATGCAGGGAGTTTCAATTTCTCCACATTCTCATCACCATTGCTATTGTCTGTCTTTTTTATTTTAGCCCTCCTAGTGGGTGAGAAGTGCTATCCCACTGTGGTTTTTGGTTTGCATTTCCCTAACGACTACTGACAAACAATTATTTGCCATACCATACAGAGCTCACAATTTTTGGTATCCAGATACAAAATATATTTTCTTTCTCTCACGTTCTTTACGCAAAATTCATTTTAAAAATTTCAGTTACATCTTTCTAAATTATTATCCTAACCTTAAATGAGTTGCAACCTGCAGTTTGAAAAACACTGGGCTGTACGATTCGTAAGGATCTCTCTAGACTTCATAACCCAACAGTGCCTTATATGACATTATTGTTCTAAATGCTTCATAAGCAATGTCTCACTAAGTATTTATAACAGCCCTTTCAAGCAGGTGTAAATAGCCCTAATTTATATAGATATAAATCCAAAATCAAATAAATGAAACAACTTTGCCCCTAAGGCCCATGCTGTTGTATGCTTTATTGAAATAAAGTCTTGCTATGTTCAGTTGATCCTCAGAAACTTATGTAGTTTTCTCATAGTCCCCCAGGTCAGTCATTTAATGTACTTGGCTCCTGACTTTCACTACATGACTAAATAAATAATGTCTTTTACTCTGCTTGCTTATTTAGTTATTGTAAAGTTTTGACTTTTTTTCTGTCTCTACTATTAATATGTGCTTATTACAGAAAATTGGAAAAAAGCAGTAGAAATCAAAAAAAAAAAAAGAAAAAAAATTTATAAATACCAGCAATTCCAACATCAAAGAGGACTTTTCTAACTTTATGGTATCTACAATTCCAGACTCTCTTTTAGCAAAACTAGACTCATCCTGAACATAATGGTCTATAAACTGGAAAAGTATACTCACAATACATGATTAAGTATATTTGCTTTTTACTCTAGCCTGAGTTTACCTTCCATTAATGATGGATCTCCCTTTCCCATTGAATTTGCAACCTCTTATGCCTGACTCTCTCATTTCTTTCCCCAAATTAGGATGAATTATGTTTTCCAACTTCTAAATATTGTGAATTTCTGAATCTATGCCAGTTTCTTCATGGATAAAACTCTTAATATTCCTCAAGCTTCTCACTTTTATTATTCATCCTTAAATCTGTTCTGATTCTTTCCATGTTGCCTGTCTTCCAGACTTCTCTGTACTGTACCATAAAAATAATTTTTAATAGTGGTGATTTCATGCCTCTGCCACGTTTATCAATATATTGTCACCAATGCCAGTTGGCAACTTTGCCAACTCCAGTTCATAAGCTTGAAACCATATTTGATGACAATCTCAGAAACAAATTGTATTATACAATATAGAGAGCATAAATTACTTTTAACTTGACATCTTTCCTGGCACACAGGTGATATTCAATGGATGTTTGCTTGATGAGTGTGAACTGACCCATTCTCATCCCTTCTCTCCCCACTTAGATGAAGGCAGAAGCCAGTTGATGGTATAATTGACATTTCAATCACATGTAGTGAGTAGCATAAGCATGTGTGTCCAAGTAAGCAATTTTATTTTTTCATTTATTTAATAATCTTCCATTGAGGCTGACTGCAGTGGTTCATGCCTGTAATCCCAGCAATTGAACTTAAAAAGTTGAAGAAAAAATAAAGACAGGTATGTAATATATGTATGTATGTAATGATTGTCATATTTGTTTGATTTGAAGAAACAGCTCATGGAAATGTTTATTGCAAGTGAACTCAGTTCAAGAGGACTCATCTCAGTCAGAAAGGCTAAAGTAGGTAGTATTAATAATTACAGAAAAGGGTATATTTTCATTGGGATAGAGAATGTGAATTAACTGCCCATAAAGGGCAAAGAAAAGCACTGGGTGCCTTGTTCTGAATAGATCTTGGACATTCTGGTATAATATTTTAAGTTTTAGAGCAGAAATAGTATATTGAAACCCTATTTTAACTTAAAATAATACTTTACCATTACATTACATTAGCATTACATTAAGGATTTTATGCACTTATTATTTTGTATGACACTGGACAAAATATTTTCCTAAAGCAGCAGAAATACAATTTTGAAACAAAAAGTTGTCATAAAGTGTTATCCAAATACATTTTAAAACTGAACTATATTTTAAAATTTATGTAACTTGAGATGCAAATACTTACTTGAAACATTGAGCTTCATTTTCCTATTTTTAGCACTGCTTTGACTGTATACTTAGGTTGTTTCATTTGTATATGTTTTTCTCTTTGACTCTTCAATCTCTGAAGGTGGAAGCCCCCATAACCTATTTTTGTCTCTATTAACATCTAATGTATTATTAGTGAATGTTGATTGAATTAAAAATCTTGAATTATTATTTTTACCCCTGGAAGCTCCCATTTTGGAGTTACTTCCCCTTCTTACAAGGAAGACAGCTAAACATATTCTTAATTCATTTTTGTTTTTTTCCATGAAGAAGAAGATACAGTTTTCATCACAAAGTATTACCTATGCCAGTACACCATTTCAATCCATTTTTTTTCCTCTGAGTTTGGAGCCCTCAACTATTTGAGTCACTGTAATAAATGTGTTCCATACATGAAACAATAAGTGCTTCTTTACTATTATCTGTGTGACATTAGACCTTTCCACAGGTAACAGGGACTGATTTTGGGATAATGAAACAAATCCGTGGGGAAAGCCATCTCAGTAGGTAGACTGTGTAAATGGATTATCTGATGGATCGAAGCCTGTGATTTTCAGGCTGATGTCCAGACACCAGATGGTTTTAATCCTTTCATCCAGAACAGTAGCAGCCTGCTTTAGTCACATTGCTCTTGCTAATATTTGTAGAGCATCTATGTGGTCCCCAGTGCATGCACTTATTATTCTATTAGGCAGATAATATTTCTTTTGAAGCTAGATCACATGGCTCCTAGGCTATGTTGCAATCATTGGCATTAATCTTTATTTGTCCAGCTTTAGGGTGGAAAGTTTCTATATATGCATCTTCTAGGGAAGGACATTTAGACATCCTTCTTCTGAAGATGAAGAAATGACTTACCAATATCAGAAATTTCAAACTTATCAGGAGTACCTTTCCCTACCAAAATACATGTTAATAATAGGTAGCTCTAGTTGTTAAAAAAAAAAAATCCTGCTTCCTAAAAGAAGAATGAAACAAAGAGCTTATGAGGAGCTAGCACAGAAACTTCCTTGTCATTTTCAAAACCACACAGGCTATCCTGAAATAATAATAAATGATTTTATAGGAGCTATTCATTTCAAAAATTGCAGTTATTCCTCAAACACTACATAGTATTTTTTTCTTTCTCTCTAGGTTTTTGTTTCCTCTTAATCAATATGAACAAGTATTTTCCTTCTTGATAGTGATATGGTTGGACTCTAAATGCTGCTGTTTTGAATACAAATCCATACAAAGTGTAGAAATAACAGAAAGAGCCTCTCTTTGCATGTTTAATCAGCCTTGTTACAAACTCTCAGTAGTAAAAATTGTTATCATATAACTTCAAGTTAAATTTGTAATCTTGTTACCCTATTATGTACTAGAGTTCTGAATTTACCTAAGTTGACAAAGAAATTAAATTTTGCAGCTTTTGTCTGACATGCATGCTGTTTATGATTTTAGGGATTATATTCATTTTCGGCATTAAATTCATAGAATAAGCAAAATGTCAAACTTTGTTTACTAATTCTATACTTATCTGTTCTTTAATATCCTGTCTTGGTTCTCTAGTTATAACATAGATGAACCTAAAGTTTGCTAGAAACATTTGCCATTAGCTTCTTCTAAAAAAAAATTAAATTTGAGGATAATCCTACCTCCAGAGCTTATTCTGTTCCTGGTCATTGACTGTGACAGTGGAAGGCTCATCTGAAAGCACCGGAGCATCCCATCTAAAAGCATAAAACATATTACATTTCATGAAAAAGCTAATTCAGATTGTTTAATTCTGGTAATATTGCCTCTGTCACCTTCAAAATCAAAATGTTCTTTCCTGTTATTATAAGGAAAACAACCAAATTGCTAAAAAACCCATTTGAATACACAGCTGCCTTATGTTGCATACTAATTTGATTAAAAATGCTCGTGCCTCACCAGCATTTTTATATAAAACACATTGGTAAATTTAACAAAGACTGTTTAAAAATATATAGAAGGAGATTTTAATGACCAGAGTCCTCAGCAGTGACTACTGGCACTCCTGGACTGAGCAAAAATCTTTCTGGCTGTCTTGAAAGGCATGAAACAATTGTCAAGCTATATTTGTTTGCTCACTGCTTTGGGCACTGAGCCAACCTCATTGCAAATAACTGCATTAGTCAAGTGTATCCAAATTATTACAACAGAGCGTCCATCCCACTTATTGCTTTTGAAGCACTTTCTGAAGCTTCATGTCACTAGAAAACATTTATTTGAAGGGTGAGCATCACATAAATTCAAGTCCACTTGTATTTATAGAAAAGTGAGAAGACTACTTTCACAAGTGGCTTTATTTTTCTGTCTTTATGAGAAGGCCTTTGAAGTGCTCAGTGTTGTAATCCTAAATCAGAAGAGTTTCTCACCTTCATCAGAGTATTTGCCATCCCGTATGTTTTCTTTATCTCTTTCTTGAGATGATTTTTATCTAGTGTTAATGCTTATCTACACTTTAACTAACTGTAACTTTGTTTCTAATAATGAATGTGAGGGGTGAAAACACTGATGATCAGGCTGGGCACAGTGGCTCATGCATGTAATCCCAGGACTTTGGGAGCCAAGGCGGCAGGATCATCTGAGACCAGGAGTTCGAGACCAGCTTGACCAACTGGCAAAACACCATCTCTACTAAAAATACAAAAATTAGCTGGGCATGGTGGTGCATGTCTGTGGTCCTAGCCACTCAGGGGGTTGAGGCAGGAAAATTGCTTGAACCTGAGGCAGAGGTTGCAGTGAGCCAAGATTGTACCACTGCACTCCAGCCTGTGCACTCCAGCCTGTACAATAGAATAAGACTGTGTCTCAAAAAAAAAAAAAAATTGATGATCAGTCAAAGCCAAATTACTGAAATCTATGCAACTAAATAGACAAAGCTTTTAGAAATATTATTTCATACCTTATGGGTGAGGCTTAAGCTAGGTCTACATAGAGAAAAATAAATTCTAGGTCTTTCTTGATGAACATTCTGGTGAATTCATACACCAATGGAGATATTCTTCAATGCCTCATTACTCTCTAACAATAAGACATGTTATTTCAGAGGAGGCACTAGCTCCTTAATCCACAGGATTGCTAAGTAGATACCCTAAAAGTTTATCTGACATAAACCATCTTGACTTATTTAGGCTTCTAAGTTAACTCTGAGTTGCATAATGCTTGGGTTTATTTATTTGTTTGTTCTTGCTGCTTGCTATACTTTTCTACTTATTTCCTTTATATTATCTAGCGTTCCAATCTACTCTTCCATATAGCCCAGGCCACTGTATACCTCAACTTGCTTCTTAGAATCTTAATTAATAATTTCACTATCAGTGATATTTTTAAAAAATGTATGTCATTACTCTTTCAAGAACATTCAGAAGACTAATGAAAAATTATTTGTGATTTCAAACTTAAGAAGTTTCTGTCATAAATTTAAAGTTTAGCAGCATTTTGCCATTTCATCTCCAAAATTAAACACAATTTAGAAAATATAACATGAGAAAATGAACTCAAGTATATTTCTGAAAAACTACACTGAATAAAATAATGTCCCACAGAGGTTTGATTCCATTAAAAGCTATTTAGGATGAAGTACAAATTAAACAAGTAAATAATGTGATCTTAGTTTTTTTCATTTATTTATTTGTTTGTTTGTTTGTTTGAGATGGAGTCTCACTCTGTCACCCAGGCTGGAGTGCAGTGGCATGATCTGCACTCTGCAGATCTGCACTCTGCAACCTCTACCTCCGGGATTCAAGCTATTCTCTTGCCTCAGCCTCTTAAGTAGCTGGGATTACAGGCCCAAACCATGACCAGTTACTTTTTGTATTTTTAGCAAAGACAGGGTTTCGCCATGTTGGCCACACTGGTCTGGAACTCCTCATCTCTAGTGATCTACCCACCTTGACCTCCCAAAGTGCTGGGTTTACAGACATGAGCCACTATGCTAGGCCTTATTCTTAAAATATTTTTAAATATTATCAGGAAAACAATTCTGTTGAGGGTCAACAGAAATAAGGAGTTCTCTGATTTTTCTGTGACTGTCTGTTAGCAAAAAGTGTGATGCATCTATCTTCAAGTTAAAAATATAAGCTTGTCTTTCAACAGTATTTATCCAGCATTCACCCTGTTAAATATTCTGAAACTTCCACCGTATTCAAGAATAAATGCCAAACAATTAGGAGATGGTTAACTGAAGCATACTGGAGCTATAAAAACAACTTTTAACAAATGTCATGGAAATTATCTTGATATAATGTAAAGTGATAAAAGTTTAAACACAACAGGGTAAAAAGATGATAGTAATTCGGTTAAATATATGGGGGTACATAACTATATACAAGTTTTAAATTACATTATATCAAATACAGATGTATTTGTCCACGTTTGGTATGTGTATGTATTTCATAGAAAAATTCTAATTTTAAATAGAACTTATCCTTGAGTTATAGGATATTGCTGATTTATTAACATCTTTATAAGTTATCCTAGTTTCTCAATACATTTCATGGCTTTGTAGGATTTCTTTTATGAATTAAAAATCACACTAAATGTTGGGGTTTTCTTAAAAAAATCTTATTGTGAGGCTATGAAAAAAAGTTAATACCCTTTATGCTATGATAAACTTTGTATTTACCAATTCTGCTACCTTTTTAGGCTTAGTTTTATTTACTTAATTACTATTATGGTTGTGGTAAGATATACTCACTTTCTTGTCAGTTGATTAGAACCTAGTATCACTAAAATTTTTAATTTTATCTCTAAAGATTACAAAATATTGACAGGTTATCTGGATGTCATTCTGTGAGTGGATAGCGATGGGGTAGGAGACATTTTCTAAGTGAGGTTGGGAATTCTTATAATATTTTTGAAAATGCCTATAAAGTTGAAGAGAGAATTTTACTTGAGACCATATAAAGGATTGGGAAAACATCTCTGAAATTGTAATATGCTATTTTAGGCCTCATTCTTTTTCACTATCTATTTTTGCACATTTCTCCCTTGACAAACATGAAGCTATCCTTAAACCTTTATTTGATGGTTTCCCCTAAGATACAAACAGATAAAAGCAATGATTCTCACAGTCAGCATACAGGGAAAAGATCTGTAGAGATTTGTTACACAAATATTTCTTTAAAACTTCCAGAAATCTTTTGTGTCTAAGACTACCTGTAAATTAAAAACACAAAGATGATGCAGGTAAGTTGTAAAATTGCTATTTGCTTTATAAATATTTGTATATCATGATTCATTTCATGAATATGTTTTCAAGAATGACTCTATTTCATAATGCAAAGAAATTATTCTAATCTGAGAACTGCTTCTAGAAACTTCTATGATATTGTACCATAATACAGTATAGTTATTACAAATTATTACTAGGAAACTGAGTTAGAATGTTGGGAGCATATTACCTGATGGTATAAGCAGATCGTTATGGGCTGTTGTAATAATGTATCACAAACTGAGTGGCTTAAAAAATCAGAAATTCATTGCTTCACAGTTCTGTAGAATAAAGTTCAAAATTAAGGTATCAGCGGGGCCATGCTCCCTCTGAAGATGTTAGGGAAAGATCTGTCTCAGGCCTTCCTCCTAACACCTGGTAATTTTAGATGTTCCTTGGCTTGCAATTGGCTGTCTTCTTCTCCGTGTCTTCACTAATTTTAACTTGATTACCTTAGTAAAGAACCTATTTGTAAACTAGATCACATTTCTAAACTAACTTGGAGGTACTGGGGGTGAGGACTTCAACATATCTTTTGGGGGGGGACAGAATTAAACGGCTAATCCAGGCAATCTATACTTCTTACAAACTTTGACCTTCCAAGTTGATCTTTTATGTTTAGAAGGGTAAAAGTTACCTTTCCGCAAAAAGCAAATTGATGGCTAGTAAGTGTTTTTCTTGAGGACAAATCACTCGACTTACAACACCCAAAAGAATTATAAATACTCAAAATTGGCAAAACCCGGTTTAGCATTAGGGCTTCACCGTAGAGACTTAGAGAAAGCTAAGAGTCCATTTAGTTTCCCATGTTCTTTGCTGTTTAGTGTATTACTCTGTAGAAAGATTTTTGAACTTACAAGGGGACATGAAGATCAGGGCATTTTAGGTTGGAAGTACCTCTTTTCATTTCACAGATGAAGAAACACTTGAAGACCCTAAGCAATATTTGGCCAGAAAAAAGAACTTGCTGGGAGATGGATTAAGCAGACAAAATTTCATCCATAAAGAATATCTTATGCCCTAAAATATACAAAATTAGAGGCATCAATTGGGAAGTTTCATATTTGACAAACATAGCCAGTGAAATGCAGGTATATCACAAAAATAAAATCCGCCAAATATAGACTACCACTTTTAAATATACTGGTTAAAACTGTGAGACACAAAAGTTATGGGAGAAAAGCAATGACCTTAAACCAGAACAATTAATATGTGCCCTGAGATATCATAAGCCTGAAGTTTGAATTCACTTTTTCTTTATTGTGGTATTTGTATTTTTTCCTTTTAATTCTGCTCTGATTATTTAGCTGACTGAAGCAACTAAAGTAGGATAAGTTGTGACATCTTTGCTTTTTCAGTTGAATTTTTTGAAGTAACATAAAGACAAGAGACAGTTGTGTGTACCATTATGCAGTGCTTACAAAATCCTTATATATATTGCTTGCAATTGCCAAAAATATCTACAGATAAGAAATAGCACACTTCCATTTCTAATACAATGTTTTACCTTACATAATAAATGTCAGAGCTGAGTTAAAGTGAGGAATCATTTACTCTCTGACAGTCAAATACAAGTTACATAAGGCATTTCTATATCTCCATACCTGCAGTCTTACCTTTCATAATCAAAGTTTAAATTACCTTTGAATAAGTATCAAAGTAGTTACTCAATAGCAAACATGAATTGCTTCATTTTGCATTAAATTATAGTTTGTAGTATTATCATAAAATTGATAAATGCCTGTTTAATTTTTTTCTTCCAAAACATTTTAAATGTTAAGTAGGATCATTCACATTCTGAAATTACTGGGGTTTTGTTTTGTTTTGTTTTTGCTTACACTTAGCTTTGTCTTGTAAACATTTTCATTTTTAACAAGTATATGCTGTACTTGTTATATATTAAAACAGTAATATAAGAGAAGTTGTCTTTCTCCAGGCCATCAAAAATGAGTTTGGGCTATCATGATACAGGATTTTTAAGTGGTTGGAAAAAGGTCGGTGATCAGATTTATGTTCAACTCATAGCTATGCCACATAGTAATTGTGTGTCCCTGGCCAAGTTATCAAAGTTTATTTTTAATTGTACTTTAAGTTCTGGGGTACATGTGCAGAACATGCAGATTTGTTACATAGGTATACACCTGCCATGGTGGTTGGCTGCGTCTATTACCCCGTCGTCTACATTAGGTATTTCTCCTAATGCTATCCTTCCCCTAGCCCCCCAACCCCTGACAGTCCTCTGTGTGTGATGTTCACCTCCCTGTGTCCATGTGTTCTCATTGTTCAACTCCCACTTATGAGTGAGAACATGCAATGTTTGGTTTTCTGTTCTTGTGTCAGTTTGCTGAGAATGATGGTTTCCAACTTCAGCCATGTCCCTGTAAAGGATATGAACTCATCCTTTTTATGGCTGCATAGTATTCCATGGTGTATATGTGCCACATTTTTTTTATCCAGTCTGTCTTTGATGAGCATGTGGGTTGGTTCCAAGTCTTTGCTGTTGTGAACAGTGCTACAATAAAAATTTGTGTGCATGTGTCTTTGTAATAGAACAATTAACAATCCTTTGGGTATATACCCAGTAATGAGATTGCCTGGTCAAATGGTATTTCTAGTTCTAGATCCTTGAGGAATCACCACACTGTCTTCCACAGTGACTGAACCAATTTACACTCCCACCAACAGTGTAAAAACGTTCCTATTTCTCCACATTCTCTCCAGCATCTGTTGTCTCCTGACTTTTTAATGATCACCATTCTAGCTGGCATCAGATGGTATCTCAATGTGGTTTTAATTTGCATTTCTCTAATGACCAGTAGTAATGAGCTTTTTTTCATATGTCAGTTGATTCCAGATCTTTACTATTGTGAGTAGTGCTTTAATAAAATACAAGTGCAGATATCTTTTTCTATAATTATTTCTTACCCTTTGGGTATATACCCAGATCAAATGGTAGCTCTATTTTTAGTTCTTTGAGAATTTTCCATATTGTTTTACAAAAAAAGTTGTATTAATTTACATTCCCACAAAAAGTGTATAAGCATTCCCTTTTCTCTACATTGCCAACATCTGTTGGTTGTTTTTTTTTTTTTTTTTTGACTTTTTAATAATAGCCATTCTGATTGGTGTAAGATAGTATCTCATTGTGGTTTTAATTTGCATTTGTCTGGTAATTAGTGATGTTGAGCATTTTTAGGATTAGAGCTTGGGATTTTTTTTCTAATTCTGTTAAAAAGTGACATTGGTAATTTGATAAAGATTGCACTGAAGCCGTAGATTTTTTGGGGTGGTATCATCATTTTAACGATATTGATTCTTCCAATCCACGAGTCTGGAATGTTTTTCCATTTGTTTGTGTCATCTACGATTTTTTTAATCAGTGTTTTTTAGTTCTTGAAGAAACTGTTTAACCTCCTTGCTTAAATGTATTATAAATGCCATTTTACAGATAAGGAAATTTAAACTTGGAAAGGTTAAATTATTTATTTTCCTGTTTTCACACACACACACACACACACACACACACACTCACACAGTGTGTGTATGTTTATTGTTAAAAACATCAATCTAGAAAAGTCTGAGTCTAAATTCTAAATCTTAATTATTATTTTAAATATAGTAAATATAATTTTGTTTTGACTTCTTTTAGCATACCATCTAGTGCCATATGATTTTGATTGCTACAAGTTGAATTAAACTATTATAGTGAGAAATTTTGAGAGAGGATAAAATGTACTGAAAATGATTAGAGTATGTGATTTGCTTTTAAAAATCATATGCACATAATTGCTAGAAAATCTGAGCATTGATGTTATACTATAATTTCTTTTTAAGTCTATTCCATGAATATGATTACAACTCGGAACCCTTTTCTGGAAGTAGAATGAGAGTGTCCTGGAGCATTTGATTACTTGAATTATACCCCAAAATTAAATTTATGTGAAATTATTTGGTTTTTAAGATAAAGGAGCTAATTAACATCCAAAACAGGAGACAAATATGTTAAGTTTAATTTTACAAATGCTTAAGTAAGACTTAAAATATGCCACACACCATTGTAACCACTTACACAGTGATATAAGTGTCTTTTTTAAAAGCATAAAGTAGTAAAGTAACTGCCCAATACAACACAGCTAGTGAGTGGTAAAACCAAAATACCCACTGAAGCGCTCTGGATCCAGATCCCATGCTTTTCACCATCATGCTAGGCTGTCACTTTTTTGTAAGAATAAACATATTATTCTATAATAATTCTTAGTAGAGCTGCAATCTCTGTATAATGTCAATATGACAATAGTTACTACAGTATTACTTTCAGATAGATATTTTTTACTGAAATAGATGATATCTATTACTTGATCTTCCTTTACATAGAAACTTTAATGTTACTTACTGTATATCATATTTTAAAACAAGATTAAAATCCACATGCAAATTTATAACTTGATTGTAGTCTTATTTAACTTAGCAATATTCATTCAGTATTTTCTGCAAATGAATTTTTTTGTTTTGAAAATTGAGCATTCAGTGCTACTGCTTTCTCTACTTTGTTTTCTTTTCATTTTTCTATCTCTGTTTATAAAATATACATATACCCTTTCACTAATGAAACCCAGTGGTCAGTTGTCCTACGTAAGCTGTTACTTTTCTGACCATTATTGCTCACTCTTTTTTAAATCTTCGAATCATATTTTTCATCCATTATGGAAAATTCTCTGCCATTATCTTCTCACTTTTTGATATTCAAACGTATAGAAAAGCACAATAAGTATACAGCCTACACCTTCATTCAAAAATTAGTAATATTTTTCTCAAGCTATTTTTTTCTGAACCATTGGAAAATAAATTGCAACTGTCATAATTTTTCAGTGCATTTTCTAAAAATAGTGAAATTCACCTAGTAACCACAGTATCATTAGCACACCAAGGGAAATTAAAACCAATTTCCTAATACGCAGTCCATATTCATATTGTCATTCCCAGTTGTCCTCCAAATGTCTTCTACAGCTGTTCTTTTTTAGCCAGCATATAATCAAGATACATATATTGCATTTTGGGTCTCTTTAGGCTATTCAATACAGAACAGACCTCATCCATATTTTACATATATACATACATTGACTTTGTTTTACAGATCAAGCCAGTTATTGTATGGAGTATCCATCTTTTAAACTTATCTATTGTTTCTTGTGGTCTGACTTACTTCTTTGTCCTCTGTACTTTCTATAATATTAAAATACATGTCTAAAAGTTTGAATACAGTCAGATTAAATATTTTGGGCAAGAATACCTTATAGGTGATGCATCTCATTAAGGGCTTGTAATTTCACTATTAATGATGCCATGTTTGATCATTTCCTTAAAATGTTAACTAGAGGAAACAGAGCATTGCACTGGGAGGTAACTCCACTGGGTGAGGTGCAGCCTGTCACCTGACCGGTCTCTGGGGCCGCCAGTGGCATCAGGCTGCATTCCTTGAATTCTTCCACCGGGCACCGGCTTCACAATGAACAACTTCAGGTTCACTGAGCTGAGTGGATTCCACTCGCTGTGGCCTCGGAGCCTGCCTGAATCTCCTGCCCAGTTTCAAACCTTGATGCTGAGTAACTGCAAGGGCACCTTTGAGGAGTAGCACGCAGACAGTGTCAATGAAGACCTCAAAGTCTGGAGAAAAATGACCTTTCATGGAATACAAAATATACCTCCTGCTACGTGTTTTTGTCTTACTGACCTCTGATAACTGAAACACATGGTTCTGAGTCTGTAGATAGTCAACTGATCAAACTCCTCCTCACCATGCATCAACTGTTCAGACTGGTTCGGGATAAAAAGATCTCTCACGAGCTGGGGATCTCTTCTCCTTAGATGACTCTGAAACTGAAGACAGCCTGACAGAAGCTTTGGAGCAAATTAAGATAATTAGCTCATCTTCAGATTACCAAACCAGTAACAATGACCAGGCGGTGGTTGAAATCTGTATCACGAGAATCACAACAGCCATCAGAGAGACTGAGTCCATTGTAAAGCACGCAAAGGCCCTTGTGGGGCTCTGGGACTCCTGCTTGGAACATAACCTAAGACCCTTTGGGAAAGATGAAGATATTCCTCATGCAAAAATCGCATCTGATATCATGAGTTGCATTTTACAGAATTACAACAGACCCCCTGTGATGGCATTAGCCATCCCCAATTCAGTGAAATTCCTCCACAGAGGGAACAAAGAACTGTGCAGGAATATGTCTAACTACCTGTCTCTGGCTGCAATTACCAAGGCAGATCTCCTGGCTGATCACACGGAAGTCATAGTAAAGAGCATACTCCAAGGTATGGTGCAAAGGCTGAGCTTGGGAACATGTTTTAGGAGGCATTTAAAAGTATTTTCATGAAGCATTTATAGTTCATGGGAAGCAAGACCTAGAGTATTAGAAGCAAGTTAATTTCTCTGCTTTGCCGTTAGTTGACTTGTGAACATGCAAAAGGTTACTTAATCTGGCTGAGTCTGTGTCCCTTCCCAAGGCGGATGAATTACTTAGACTCATTAAAAGAATTGTAAGCTTTCTTCCAAATCTGTCTTTCTCAATTTGAAGAACTGTATTTTCTATGCTTCTGGTCACCTGTTCAACTACTGACTGTGGAGAGCTTATCTCTATGTATTGAGTGAAAAATGTCACTCAGTTGGAGATGAAAAACCTCTCTTCATTTGGTTCCAAAAGCAAGAAATGTCTTTTGTTAGATAAAATATATCAGAAAATATGTAATAACTTCTTAAATGTGAATGTGATTTGGGAATGATAACAAACATAAAAAGTCAAGTAGTACACCTCTGTTAATTGTTACAACATTTTAATGAAAGAGGTGCTCAAATTAGTTCATGCAAAATATTCTCCTTGTCTTCTTTTATTTTCTTTTGTTTCAGATCAATCAAAAAACATGTTTTTTGAATTTGGGGTCGAGGAACAATATATGTTATTAATTAATATGTATCCAAATGTCCCCAATTCTCATTAATAAAGATGCATGAGGTCCATGAGTTAAAAAAAAAAGTTAACTAACAGTTTTCTCCATTATTAAGATATATCTTCCAATTGGCAATGAGTACACAATTTGAAGGGTGGTGGTTGGTCTCATATGAATATCTTGTACCCTATCATCCTTTCACTTAATTGCTTTGACATTTATTGATGCTCCATTTCTGAATAAGTTACTTCAATGAGTATCAAAATAGTGATTTTCCAATACAGGTATTCCTATATATTTATAAGTTGGCATTCTTCTATAAAAAACAAAACAAAACAGCTTTCTTTCTCATCAAATGGGTGTGAACTATAGTAATTTTGTATGATAAATTTGTACCCTAATGCTTACTGAATTCCTTAATTCTGATCTTGTTGGTTTTCTTATCTTGACTTATGAGAGTGTGTCTAAAATTTTTAAGTAAAACTTTGAGTTTGGGAAGGAGGAATAATTTCTCAATTGAAGAAGTAACAATTCTTATTTTATTGAATGTTTTTATTAGTAATGGGTATTTTTGCCCGATTTTCCAGATTTATGGAAAAGATAATGTCATTTTCTTCTTAGACTAATCAATAAATTAGATATTATTAATGGATTTACTAACTTTAGATATTTTTACAAATCCTGAAATAGACTTCACTTGATCATGATAAATTATTTTTAATATATCTTTATAGTTTTTCTAATATAACATATACTATACATTATATAAAATATTTTATTTATTTATATAGGTAAGATTAATCTGTGGTGGCCTACTTTGCATATTTTAAATTTTATGTAAAATACGCATATAAATATTTTCATGGTCTCTTTTTTCTATGCTTTTAAAAGATTAAATAGTTTTAGGATTATCTGGAATTTAAAAGTTTTAATTCATCTGTCAAAATATCAATAAGGTGGCTCAGTTTATATGGTGATAGGATTCTTTAAAGTTTCTAATTTGTTTATATGGACATGGATAATTTTAAATTTTGTGTCTCAATGGGTTCATTTTTGGTAAACTTTAGTTACTAAAAAACTGACTTGACCTTCTGTTCAATTTAACAATTAAAGAAATATCCTTTCACTTGTACCTATTACCTATTATTATTGTACCTTCTTTCTCTTGCTCTTGGAATTCTACTTTAAAAAATAAGTTATTTTAATTTTTCAAAGCACAAGGCATTTTCATACTATTCTTTCATCCTCATTTTACCCTTAGACCTACAATTACACATATTTGATGCTCACTACTATTCTCTTTGCAAAAATTTTACTATCATTTCCTGGATAGGAGAAGCCTATTCACCAGCATTTTCTTCAGGAAAGGGTTACCATGTACTATTTTTTTAGTTCCTGTATGTAGGGATTTGACATTAGAGAAAAATTTGGCTGGATAACTCCTCAACTCATACTTTTTTCCTTGAGTACATTTTAAAAGTTGCTCCCTTGTTACTTTGCTTTATGTGTTAATATTGAGAAGTTTACTGATTTTCTTTCCTTCCTAAATGGCTTGGAATTTTAGAAGCATTTTCATTATCTATAAAGTATAGCAGTTTTACTAAGACAAGTCTTAAAGATGATCATTCTGAACCTATTCTCCCAAATAGATACAGTGCAACTTTTCATTATATAGTTTCTTGTCTTTTATTTTGGAAAAGTAGTCTTACATTTTTAATGATAGTTTTATATTTTAATTCTTTTCCATTGATTTGGTTTTTAATATTCAGAGACTCCAGTTATACATTTGTTTTATCTTTTTTGTTTGCCTTCTTTAGCTATCACTTTCTATCATTTTGCCTCTTTATTTTAGACTCTTCTCACTTTTGTCCTTTATACCCTTAATTTTACATATGTGTGGAGATGTATATATATATATATATATATATATAACTTTGTAAGTTGGTAATTTATTTGTTATATATTTTTGTCTCATTCTTCAATAGTTTAATTTGGATTCTGTCATATTATATTTCACATCATTCTATTTATTCTTTTCTATGTTGAGTTTTTATGTGTGCACCAACTCATCAAATTTTAGTTAACTTAAATGGAAACAATGTTTCCAACTTTTCTATGATTTATAATCATGAAATATTATGTTTATCTTCTTCCTCTGCCAAAATTGTATTTATTTTTGTATTTTTTATGGTATTTTTGTATAAGTCTTGGATCTCTTGTGGTTGTTCTTGTTGTTGTTAATTTTTCTGTTATGTCTTATTACATCAGCAATTGTAGTTGATCCTGTGGGATGAATAATATGAAAAATGCAATTAATTGTCTTTCTTAGATTTTTAACCCAGTTTCTTCCTTTTCTGAGGCTAGAGTAAGGAGAATTTTATTAAAATAGTTAGTACCTAAATTTTTAGTGTCTTCTAATCCTTGGATACAATTTTGTTTCTGCAGGGTCATTGTATTCAGGCATTTCCTTCTATTTCTTCACCAAGGGATGCATCTACCTTCTAAGGTTTCCTCTCTCATCTTGAAATAGTGCCTTTTAATAATTGCTATTAAAATTTCACCTATATAGTAGCTAGGATTTGAACCATCAGATCTGAAACTTCATGTAAGTATTTTATATTCAGAATAGGCCTTCTCTTCTGAGGCTATGCTCTTGTTAATGATATGGGAGTTAGGCCACACAATGGGGCCTGATTCAGACTTCCCTGTAGTCACTGATCAATGTTTCACTCCAGGTCTTCTGGTCTTGGGAAATACGTTTTTCTACTTTCATGTAAATTGGGATGTTCAGTCTCTCCAGCTCCTGATTTCACTGTAGGCATGAGCTATTTATGATGTGTTTGTCCACCTTTTAACATGTGGATGTGTGGATAGATTAAAATTAAGGTGGTTTTCATTATCCTCTCATCATCTCTTCTTTCTGTTCTCATTCTATTACTCCAATTAGAAATGCTTTGGCCGGCTGGGCACGGTGGCTCACCCCTGTAATCCCAGCACTTTGGGAGGCCGAGGTGGGCAGATATAAGGTCAAGAGATCGAGACCATCCTGGCCAACATGGTGAAACCCCGTCTCTACTAAAAATACAAAAATTAGCCGGGCATGGTGGCACATGCCTGTGGTCCCAGCTACTCGGGAGGCTGAGGTGGAAGAATCGCTTGAACCCAGGAGGCGGAGGTTGCAGTGAGCCGAGACTGCACCACTGTGCTCCAGCCTGGCGACAGAGCAAGACTCCATCTCAAAAAAAAAAAAAAAAAAAGAAATGCTTTGGCCTTTTAAATTCACCCTTCATATCTCTCCGTATCTCCTCAGCCCATTAAGTGTTTTATTATGTTTTTATTTGAAGAAGTACATGGTTTATTTCTAGATGTTTCATTTGTTTTATTTTTATATCTCTTTGTTCATTCTTAATATTCTTTGACAGGTTATTTTTGTTATTGAGAACTTAATCTTTTAAAATACTTTATACATGTCTTCTGTATTTTATATATTGTAGTTTTAAAATATGAGCTTTTGGCCATATACATATGTTGTTTGTTGTTCTGATTGACTGGCCTTCTTGTGTTTTTGATAATCCTTGATTGTGAGAGCATTGCTTAAACTAAATTGTTTGGAGTCCCTTGGCATATGTTGAGGATTAAGAAAGTCTTCCTGGAAAAAGGATGTTTTCATTAGCCAGAGGTGAATGGGAGTCCCGTTGTCATTTTGTCTACATTTAAGTTGTCTTAAGATTCCATTTCCTGATGTCAGTGATACTACCAGCATCTCTTCTTAGACAACCTCATTCTACCTCACTGTCAATGATTCAGGTTTTGCAAAAAATCCACTTCTTACTGGTCTAGCCTGCTGTAATTTTTCTGTAAATGTAGTAGAAAAGATTCTTCAAGTCTTCACTACCTTCTATAAAATGAGAATGTCCCAAAGAATGTGCCATTCTGTTTTTGCTGTTCTACAATAGGAGGTCACTTGGAATTCCTTGGCAGGCAATCAGTCACAATCATGTATTAATATGCTTTTTTTTAATAAAATACAAGTATATCTAATTCACTGACATACCAGCATGAAAGGTAGAAAAATCAGTAAGTGAAATAAAAACCAATATTTAAAGATATGAGAAAATTCAATGTATAATAATGTCTTCAATTTTTATGACATAATATCTGCTTTGTAGTCCAACTCCAAGCTTCCCTGATATATTTATACATCTTTGAAATATGCCAGATTTCTTGTTCATAGTTTTCCAATCTGTCTTTAATTCTGCCTGATGCTACAGACTCGAGCTAATTTAACCATGTTGAATTTTCAGCATTTTAGGGCTTGTCATAAAATTCAAACTTTTAGAAACAAAATGCCTATAGTACTTTGCTCTGGTAATATGATTATTTTTGCTTTGATGCTTGTATGTATATAAAATAATCATGCTTTTCTTGAGAAAACTGGGAGCTGTGTTTTTCTGATCAACAGAGAATTAAGAGAAATTCAAATTGTTAAATACATAGCATAGATCCAAGTAGTTATAGATTGTATTGCAATAGAAATAATTTCTATTATGGCAATAATGTTGTTGCCTTCTCCCGTTCCTATTCTACTTCAAATAATGATCCTGCATCTTTAAAAATAAGTAAACCTTATCATTTTTACAAATGGTCACTCATAGTTTCATGAATGAGCTAGCCTAGTTTTCCTGCTGAAAATTTATGAGTCCAGTATAAGAACAAAGAAAAAATTCCCGCGGGGGGGGTATCACTAAAATGACTTAAAATATAGATGTGTTCTTGGTGTCTAACTTGAAGAAGGAAAGGAAGTTGAGGTTGAGATGTATCCAAGAGAGTTTAAACATTTTCATAAACTTCTGAGAAAGAAGAGTATTTACATTCCTGGGCTGGACTATTGATAGTAGTTCAGAATTCTCCATTGTCAAGGAGGCAAGAAAACATTTTAAAAGAAAGGTGTGCTTATTAGTCAACTATGGTAGAAAAATAATAAAATACTTCCAATTGTGTGATTGTACAATAATGAATAAACAGGGAATTAATGCTAGATAGATAGAACTTATCAACGACAGGTAAGTTAGATAGAGCTTATCAATGACAGAAGTTTACGAATGTGCTTTCAGAGTTTTTCTGGAGAAAATTACTGGAAAAATTGATAAGCAATATGTTAATGCATCACCTGCTTTCTAAAGAGACTCAATCAAAGGAACATAGGAATTCACAATAACCAGTGTTAGATCTGAGACTATTTATCTCATTGAAAAATCAACATAGTCTATTAATGTCTTGGTGCATTTTGTAAATAAAACAATTTTTCAAGAAAGTATTTTGATTAAGTGCCAGCCACATTTCAATCATTATATTACAAGGCCTTTCTGTAGCATTTGATGCTTATATGTGTGGATTTAGGTGCTATTTATCATTATATTGCCAGTGCCTTGGTTCCTGAAGAACTGTTCTCTCCTGATTCTGCCTTGACCACTGTCTGCCTTGCTCTTAGTCTTCTTCAACACTTTCCTTCTTTCACTCAAAGAGAAATGTTGGCAATTTCAAGTCCATGTAATTTATATCCTAAACTCAGCTATAATTAGTATCCTCTTTTATGTAGTTGTCATCTGGATTACACCAACTGCTTCCTATTCTGTCTTCCTGTGTCTAGTCTTAGCCTTTTGCATAACCTCCCTCTTCACAGCTATTTAAAACCCTTCAGTGACTCTTCAAAATCCAAACTTTCCCAATCATGTGGACTCTGCCAGACTCTCATTCTTATTTTGGGCCGCCCATTTTTACACTATAGACTCTTGCATTACCGAGTTGTGTGTAGTTCTCTTTGTACACCAAGTTGTTTCCTGCTCTAGACTTTTGTTCATGCCATTCCCTTTCTAGGCTGCCTCCCCCGAGTCATATTTCTATACTCCTAGTCATCCTTTGAGGCTCAGTGCTAATATCATGTTTCTCAAAAAGCTTTCCCTAGATCTTTCTCTCCCTGTGACATTTTCTCATGGAGTTTGGTGTTCTTACAGCCATGTATTATATAACTATTGATTTTCTTGTTAGTAGCACCATGTCTTAATCACTTTTTAATACTCTATACCTATTACAAGGTCTGGCAAATAATGACATATAATGAATAATTGATGAGTACATTAATTAAACAATAAATTGAATTTTTTTAGGCACAAGGAGAATTGTGAGTTCTTTTTAAGGAAAATACTATTTTCTTCATATATGAATTTATAGATACTATATGTTACTACATTTAAAAAATTTTTAATTATATAAAGATCATGGAAAATATGACAAATCACACAGGTATCCTTTTAAGTGGCTTAAAGAGTTTAGGCTTCTTTCTACTACATTTGACATTCTTGTGTTTGTTTCAAATTGTAGTGAAGTTCAGTGAATTGGGCATAAATATAAAATGCCACATTACTATTTTTTCAAGAAATATATATCTATGGAATGTAAAAACTCTTGAAATCCCCATTGTGCTATAGTGCTACTATAAATCGACATCAGTGAATCTTTCAACTTTTTTATTTTTAATCAAACCAAAAAAAAAAGTCAGAATATTTTTTCTCTCTTATTTTTAAAGCCTTGGCTTTATTTTCCTCCCAGATTGTGATCCAAACTAAAGTCTTTTGAATATTTAATTGACAAATAAAGATTATATATATTCAAGTTATACAATATGATTTGATATGTTAATACTTATACATTATGTAATGATTACCACAATCAAATTAACACTTTCATCACCACTTGTGCTGTACAACAGATACATGAACTTGTTAATCTTATAACTGAAAGTTTTAACTCTCTAACCATCATCTCCCATTTCCCTCAAGCCCCAGCCCCAGTGAAATACATTTCTATTCTCTGATTCCATGAGTTTAAGTATTTTTTCTTTGTTTCTACATCAAGTGAGATCTTCCAATATTTGTTTATCTTAATCTGGCTTATTTCACTTAGCATAATGTTTTCAAGGTTCATCCATGTTGTCACAAAAGATGGGATTTTCTTCTTTTTTATAACTAATTATATTCCATTGTGTGTGTGTGGATATATGTGATGTTTTCTTTATCCACTCATTTGTCTTGAGCTTTATTACTCTCTGTTGTTATTTACTCTCCTTTCTGGTTGGCCAAACCATTCCACTTGTATGCTGGAATTTGTGCTTTTCTGTTTGCCTATGCTCAGCTTATTTATTCTGACTCATATGTTTCCCTCCACTTCCATATATCCAAACTCTAATCTGTTATCAAACCAGAGGTCAAAGCCTACCTTCTCTGCCTTTATAAACATCCTAGCTTCTACCCTAAGAGAAGCCATCTCTCCTTTCTATAAGTCTCAGCAGTTTGATTTGTACCCCTCTAAGGAATTCTACCTCATTTCTGCTCATATATTCCCAAACAGCTGACCTTAAATAAGCATGTCTCATGTTCCATACCCCCTTTTAAGTCACCACTCTCTCCTTGAGTGTTATATATAAAAATATATTATTCATCTTTATATTCATGTACATAAAACAAAATGCACTTTATATTATATGGGCATTATTTTAATAATATGTATTGAATGAGCGTGTGATGTACAAATAGTAATATCATAGTAAATTATCAGTAACTTCATATGAATTATAATTAATTCAACTTATATATATTGAGGAACAACTGCTAATATATGCTAGTCACCATGATTTATGAAAGGAATTGAAAAATCCTCAAGCGTTTAGGCTAGGATCTGGACACATACTGCAACAATTAAAATACTGTGAAATCATTGTATACACAATGAAGACACCTTGAGAACAGAGGGGCATGCCAGTAAGTCTGGGAAGGCAACAAAGGCTGGTTAGAAAAACAGCTTTTCCAAACCTTGAATGACTAGTCAGGGTTACACACATACATAAAGTTAGAAAACATATCTCAGAAACAAAAAAGAAGCAGCAAATATAAAGGTCAAACTGGAAAAATGTGACACTTTCCAGAAACGTACAAGAATGTCACTAACCCAATCTGGAAAAGTTTTATGTGCTGACATGAGGAGTTTGACCTTATCATAAAATTTACTGGTTTACATAAAAAGCTTTTAAGCAGAGAAGTGACAAGATAAGGCTTTCATTTTAAGAAAAGCCCTTTGAGGCAATTGTGTAGACTGTATTAGAGGGAAAAAGACAGGAAAGGAGTTCTCTTTGGAAGATTTGCAATGTTTCCCAGACAGGAGATGATGAGAGCCTAATGCAAAAGGTGTCAGCAAGGATGCCATGGGAAGGAAGAAGATGAGACATAATTCAGAGATAAATGCCACAAGATAGCTGCAAATGCAACGTGTGGGAAAAGGGGCCTAGAATGACTCCAAGGGTTCCTGCTTGGGACACAGGTGATGTTCTAAAAGACAGGCTTAATAAGAGGAAAATGGGTTTGTAGGGAAAGATGATGACACTGGTTGAGTTTTAGGTGTGGGTTAACACCTAGAAGATAATTTCGGGTCTTTTTATATAGGGGTGGTGTGTGTGTGTGTGTGTGTGTGTGTGTGTGTGTGTATACACAAAGATATTGTCTTGGGTTCTGTCGATGTGTAATTAGCAGAATAAATCATGGGGTTAGATATCAATCTGAAAGAATGAACATATAATATGAAAAAAATTAGTGGGCTAAGTAAGGTAAGAATTGAAAAGCCTATGTTGTTTTGAAAAATACATTGTAATTCTTGCATAAAGACAGATTACGTAGGTTTAGAAGAGAATACAAACAGGGAAAGGATAAAAATGCAGCCCACTCTTTGAGGAAGCCTGACTAGGAAAAATTAGTGAAAGGCGGGTTAACTGCTAGAAAGGATTCTAGGTTGAAGGGAGTTACATCTTGGCTTTCTTTTAAGTTGGGAAAGGTTTAATACTCTTGTGTGCTAAGAAGAGACATTCAATTGAAAAGGGAATAGGATAGAAAGAATGAATAATTAATGGACTGAACCTCAAGGAGACAGGCAAGGTTGGGAAAAAAGGCACATGTAGAGTCGCCCCTTAAACCAGATGCCAGGGAAGGAGTTAAATGCTGGATTCATCCGGAAAACACTAAAGTGAGAAGATGCAGAAAGATTGAGAACAGTTACAGGATAAACTCATGAGGAGAAAAAGAATTACTTTTTCTCAGAGACTTGGTCTCTTAAAAGATACTTGCTGAACTTTACAAAAAACAAAAATATTCATAACACTAAATTAAATTGTTTTGCCAAGGACCTTCTCCAAATGCATTCGTTTTGTAGATTGTCAGAGGAGTGATACAATTCTTTCATTTGTAATCATAATTATAATTTATGGTGACAGAAATGAGAGAACATACAACAGACCATAAATGAGAACAGTGATGGGACTTCTTTAGAATGCAACATTTAAGGTGATTCTCTAGTATGTGAAGAGTTACAGGGAACAAACAGCCCTGTGAAGTCCTTAAGGGCAGAAAGGTGCATGGCATTTTAAAAGAAGTAATAGGAAGGTCAATGTGGTCAAATTTTCCCAGTTCAGGGCTTGTTAATAAAAATTAAACTGAGGAAAGGTAGAAGAGGATGGGGAAGCCTTAAATAAGGGTGTCAGACTTCCTTCCATAAGCCATAAGAGAATATTGAAGGTTTAAAAGAGAGAAAAGGTGTGCTCAACCTTTGCATTTGCCTCTTCTCTGTCAGTTCTCACCCCAAATCTGCACCCAAACTAAAGTACTTCCAGTTTGTTGAAGACACCTTGATTTTCTCATCCAGCTCTTTGCATATGAAGGTCTTCTTGAAAAGTCCAATCTTCTCAGTAACCTTTCATGAGTACCCCACAGAGCATCTACTACCCATATGTTGTTCCTAACAACCTATACTAGCACCTATAGTAGCATTTTTACTGACATTTTAAATCAATTTTTAAGTATACATGCATACAAGAAAATGCACAGGTAATTTTCCAGCCCTTTCTTAGGCAGATTGTAAAATAGCTCTAAGATTCCCCTCCTCTTGGGACTACTTCCTGTGTAATTCACTCACTTTGAATGGCAACAGAATATGTGATTATGGTGGGATACTCTTTATTGATTAAATCATATCACGTAAGACCCTTTATAAAGAGATTCTCATGCTGCTTTGAAAGAGGGGAGCTGTGATTTTGTGAGATACCCATGTAGCTAAGTTTAAGGGTGGCCTGTAGGTGCTAGGTGCAAACTCTGGTACTAACCAAAACAAAACAGGGATCTCAGTTCTATGAACACTAAAAGCTCATTAATTTGCATAAAGCAGACACAACCATGTGAAAACAAACTGAGTCAGTAAATGGAACACTAGCATCCAGAGGCCTACATTATGCCTCCTTTTAGAAACAATTCTTTTCCTTAAAGTTTACCACAGTCCTGACTTGCCCAACATTTGTTATTTTTGCCTGTTTGTGAATGTTATGTAATTGAATTACACTGTGTTATCTTTTATGATTGACTTCTTCCATTCAACATTATATTCATGAAATTTATTCGTTCTGGTCTATGTAGTAGTAGTTTATTCTCATTACTAGATAGTATTTATTCTCATTGTTCTATATATTGTGTGAATAAATAGCAATTTGTTTACCCAATCTATACCTGAGAGACATTTTTATTCTTACTCAGATTGGGGCTATTGTGAACAGTGCTGCCATGAACATTGTTATAAATATATTTTCAGACCTAAAGTATACACTAATGTGACATATATGTCTAGGATTTGTATCATTATAACTTATTTGCCAATATTAACACAAAGAAGGAGGATGGGAGCAAAGCTGTACTGGAGCCAGCTGGTTACTTGAATCCATAGGAACAAATGAAAAAAAATCAGAAATAGTAAATAAGGTTACTATAACAACATCTTTAAATATATACTTGTGCTCTTCTTTCTACTTTTATAAAAGACATAAAATTATGTAAATCAATGTATATACATGTCACTGAATTAAGATACAATTAACCAGATTCTGTGAGGTTAAAATGTATAGAGTAAGCCCTGGAGCAACCACTAAGAAAATAAATCTAGGAGCTGGTTGCAGGGTATGCACTTGTTTTCCCAGATGTTCCCAGATGAGGTGGGAGACTTGTTTGAGGCCAGGAGTTTAAGCAGTGTGCTATAATTGTGCCTGTGAGTAGCCACTGCACTACAGCTGGGTCAAGACTTCATTAAAAAAAAAAAAAACCTCCAAAAATATGTAGTAAAAAAAGTCATCAAAGGAATTAAAATTGTGTACTTGAAAATATTCACTTAATATAAAAAGAAGCAATAAAGAAATAGAGGAACAAAAAAAAGACATAGACATCTAGAAAGAAACGAATTGATAATGTGATAGTTAATTTTAGGAGTCAACTTTAATCCTAGAATTGAATCAGAATGCCAGGTTTTCAGGTTTTGTACTCCAGGACTTAACACCAGTGCCTCCAACTGACCCAGGTCCTCAGGCCTTTGGTCTCAGACTGAGAGTTATACCATTGACCTCCCCCAGTTCTGAGGCTTTCAGACTTGGATTGAGGCATGCTACTAGCTTCCTAGCGTCCTTAGCTTGTGGTCAGTCTGTTGGAATTCTCAGCTTCTGTAATCATATGAGCCAATTCCCCATTAAGTTCTCTCATATCCATATCTCTGTCTGTCTGTCTACCTATCTGTCTATCTATCTATTTAGCTTTCTATCTATCTAGCTTTCTATCATCTATCTATATATCATCTATCAATCTTTCTACTATCTATCTATCTGTCACCTATCTCTCTTCTATCAGCTCTGTCTGTCTGAAAAACTCTAATATAGATGATATAACTATATCAATAATAACATTAAATGTGAATGGATTAAACAATCTAATCTAAAGAGAAATTGTTGGATTGGGTGAAGAGAAAACATTCAACTACATGCTCCTACATGCAAGAGATAATTTAGATTCAATATACAAATAGGTCAAAAGTTGAAGAATGGGAAAATGATGTATTATACAATAGCAAAAAAAGAAAAGCTGAAAACGTGTACTAATATCCTACTTTAAATTTTTTAATTTTCTAGCATAAAAAGAGGAATTTTATAATGATAAAGTGCTAATCCATCAGGAAGATGACACTATTATAAATATATATGCAGTAAACAACAGAGTCCCAAAATAAATTTAGCCAAACTGACAGACTTGAACAGAAAAATAGATAATTCAGCAATACAAGTTGAAAATTTCAGTGCTCCACTTGCAACAATGAGTAAACCAACCAGGAAGAAGATCAACAAGGAAATAGAAGACTTTAAAAACATTTTAACCTAAGACTTAATGGAAATATATAGAATACTCCATCCAAAACCAGCAGAATATATATTCTTCTCAAGAGCATATGAAATCTTCTCCAGTATAACCTTAAAACAAGCCCCAAAAAACTTTATAAAATTTGAAATAATATGAAGTATGGTCTCTGAGAAACAAGATATGAAATTAGAAATTAAAAGAAGGAAATTTGGGAAAATTACGCATAAGTAAAATTAAATACACTCCGAAATAAACAGTGAGTAAAAGAAAAAAATCACAAGAATATTAGAAAATACATTGAAATAAATGATAATGACACGACATACCAAAACTTATGAGATACAGTTAAAGCAGTGTTCAGAGCAAAATTTATAGCTGTAAATGCCTGCATGAAAGAAAGAAGAAAGGTCTCGAATCAATAGCTTTCTGTTTTATGACACCAGTAAATAAGTGTAAACTAAATTTAAAGCAAGTATATAAAAAGAAAATAAAAAAGATTAAAGCAGAAATTAATGAGATAGATAATAGAAAAATAACAAAGGAAAATCATTGAAATCAAAAGCTGGTTCTTTGAAGAGACCAACAAAATTGACAAAACTAGACTAGCCAATAAAATAAGAAAGATGCAATATGAAAATCAAAACTGAAAGATGTGATATTATTACCAATTTTAGAACAATGAAAAGGAATATGAGTGAGGAGCACAAACAATTGAATGCCAGCAAATTAGATAACTCAGGTGAGACTCATGTATTCCTAGAAAGACACAAACTATCAAAACTCACCAAAGGAAAAATTAAAAATCTGAATGGACTTACAAGAAGCAATTATATAGAATTAGTAATCAAAACTTTTCCTCAAAGAAAAGCCCAGGGCCAGATGGATTCGCTGGTGAATTTTACAAGTTTTAAGAGGAATTAACACAGATTCTTTACAAACACTTCCAAAAGCTAGAAAAGCAAAGGACACTTCCCAATTCATTCTATGGGATGTGTATTACTTTGGTACTGAAACAAGAAAAATATTACAAGAAAACTACAGACCAATAACTGGTGAACATAGACACAAAAATCCTTAATAAAATACCAACAAATTCCAACATGTAAACTGAGTTATACATTATAATCAGGTGAGATTTATCCTAGGTTTGCAAGGTTATTTCAATATCTGGGTATCAACTAATATAATACACCACATCAATAAAATAAAAAACAAAAATACGTGAGCATCTCAATAGACATAAACATGGCATTTTACAAAAACAAACACTGCTTTATGATTAAAAAAAACTAGAAATAGAAACTTTCTAATATGACAAATTAAGGCATCTACAAAAACAACACAAACCCACAACTAACATAATTATTAGTAATCAGGAAAATAATGAAAGACATTAATTATTAGTAATCAGATAAATAAAAACCAAACCACAACATCATAACTTCATACCAACTAGCTGGCTGTAACTTTTTAAAAAACAGGTAATAGCAAGTATTGTTAAGAATGTGGAGAAATTGGAACCTTTATTCAAACCTGGTTGGAATGCAAAATGGTGTAGCCACTCTGAAAAGTCATGCAGTCTAAAATTGAATTGCTTAAAGAAGTTGTTCATTTCATTTAAATTTTGAAATTTATTATGATGAATGTGTTTCATATATTCTCATTACTTTTTTAAGTGGATCTGTAGTCATATCAAATTTTATATTCCTGTTATTGATAATTTGTGCCTTATCTAACTTCCGTCTTGGTAAGTTGCCTATTTTGTTTTATTTTATAATCTATTCTAAGAATGAACATTTGGTTTTGTTGTCTTACTCTACTGTAAATGTGTTCAGTTTCCATTCATAGCTTTATTATTACCTGCCTTTAGTATATTCTTTAGATTCATTTGCAATTCTTTCACTAAGTTCTTTAAATCGAAATTTAGAGCATTGATTCTCAAACTTTGAAGCTTTAAATTTGCTGCATTGTGATTTGACTGCATTGTAAAAGCTTAAATGTAATATTCTTCATTAAGATTCATTTCTGAATATATTTATAATTTATCTTGAGATTTCTTTTTTAACTAGTGTTTTTCACTTGTTAATTTGTTTTTTGTTTTGAAAATCTGTTGCCTAATATCGAAATATTTGGGGATTGTTTTCATAGTTATTGTTGTGATACTGATTCATAGCTTTATTCCATTGAGATCAGAGAACAAAATCTGAATTATTGCCATCACTTGAAATTTTATGACTTTCCTAACAGCCTACAATGTGATCATTTTTGCTTAATATATTTTGATGATATGTTGTTAGGTGCACACTTAACTAGAATTGATATATCTTCCTGCTATACTTTTTCAATATAAAATATCTTGCTAATCTCTAGTAAATTTTTTTGAAATGAACTCAAATTAAATATTATTGTTATATTTACTTTATATTGTTCATGCTTTATGATACATCTTTCTGATGTTATATCACACTTTCTATTTTCTTATTCTTCAGGATTTGTTTTGGTATGTGACAGGGATTTTTTCTTTTAATTAAGTCTCACTGTTTTTACTCTTTTAATTGTAGCTGTTTCTAGTTCTAACTGTAGCTGTTTCTAGTTACATTTATTATAACTACTGTTACAGTTGTTTTTATCTATTATGCCACCATAATTTTATTTAGCTACTCTTTTGTGTACAGGTTTTTCATTCTTCCACCTAAGTTTTTGGAATAATAAGATATTTTCATTCTTCCACTTTTCTCTCTAATAACTTGTTATTTATTTTTTTTTTACTAATCCTTTTCATGGGTACTCTTGATATCATAACATGTATTCTTAGCTTTTTACAGTCAAAATCAAATTATTATGTTTACCACTTCCCCCAAAATGCTAGTTTTAGAGTAAGTTAAAATTAGTATTCCCTTCTGCTTTTTGTATAAGTTTTGCAATACATTTCAATTTTCCAATTATTTTGAATCACCAAGATTCTATTATCCTGTGGTACAATTAGTATAGCTTTATATTTACAAATAGATTTTCCATTTCTTTTTACCTTCATTCTTTCTGCATTTCCACGTATGCATCTGCCTGAAGAATCCTTTGGCAATTTCTTTTAGTACAGATCTCTTTGCAATGAGTTCTCTCAGGAGTTATTTGTCTAAAAATACCTGGATTTGCCTCACCTTAGAAGGGTGTTATTATTGGACTTAGAATGGTAGATTGCTTTTTTTCTTCATTTGTCTTACATTGTATAACGAGGATTTTTGTTTGTTTGTTTTTGTTTGATTCTTTACTTTTGGCATTTTAATTCTACCTTTTTTTTCTATCATTGCTGTTACCAATCTATATCTGCTTGTTAAAATGTAATATACTTTTTCTTCTGGCTGTTTTTAAGATTTTTAATTTAACTTTGGTTTTCAACAATAGTATATAATATATCTACGGATGTTTTTCTTTGTATTCATGCTGTTTTCTATTTTAAAAACCTCTTGAAACTTGTATTTCAACTCTTTCATCAACTTTGGAAAATTCTTGAGCACTATTATTTTTTAAAGTTTAAGTTAAACTTTTATTTTGAGATGTTTTTAGTTCCACATGCCAATGTAAGAGATAATGAAGAAATATTTTGTGTATTCTTCACCCACTTTCCCCTAATGATAATATCTTGCAAAACTGTACAGCAATATCACAACCAGATACTGATATTCATACACTCAAAATACAAAATGCTGATTAACAACAGGATTCCTCATATTGCTCTTTTATAACTATACACACTTTTCTTCCTCAACCAGCCATTTCTTTACTTGGCAACCACTAATGTGTTCTTCATTTGCATAATTTTGTCATTTCAAGAATGTCATATAAATGGGATCATATAGCTTGTGACCATAGGAGATAATTGATTTTCCTATGGAATTTTCTCCAGGTAAATGCATGCATGTATCCATAGTTTATTCCATTCTATTGCTAAGCAGTTCCATGATATGACTATACTATAGTTTAACTATTCACTTGTTGGAGGATATCTGGATTGTCTTCAGTTTTTAGCTATGATGAATAAAGCTGCTATAAACATCCATGCACAGGTTTTGTACGAACATGTCACTTCTCTGGGATAAATGCCTAAGAGTACAATTATTGGGTCATATGGTAGTTAAATGATTAGTGTTTTAAGAAACTGACAAACTTTCTCAGAGTGGTTGTACCATTTTAAATTACCAGCAATGCGCAAGTCAAATTTCTTTACAAACTTACCAGCATTGGGTGTTCTCATTATTTTTGTTTTAGCCATTTTGTTAGATATGTAGTGATCTTATGGTGATTTTAATTTGATTCCTGTAATGGCTAATGATGTTGTTCATCCCTTCATGTGCTTATTTTTCATATGTATATCCTCTTTGGTAAAATACCTCTTCATGTCTTTTGCCTATTTTCTAATAAGATCATTTGGTTTTTTAACCTTTGAGGTTTGACCATTTTTAAATATAGCCTAGCCTTTTTTCAGGTGAGTGACTTGCAAATATTTTCTCTCACTCTGTAACTTTTCTTTCCATCCTCTTAACAGAGTCTTTCACAGAGCAAAAGTTTTAATTTTAGTAAGGTCCAACTTATCATTTCTTTCCTTCTATAGATTATGTTTTTAGAGCTGACTCTAAGAACCCGTTGCCTACTTCTAGATCGCAAAGATTTTTTTTGTCTAGAATTTTTATAGTTTTATTACATCTTAATAAGTGATCCATTTTAAGTTTTATAAAATAATTTTTCTTCATCTGTTAATATGAAACTTTTCTTCTTAAATTTGTTAATATGGTGGATGACACAGGCTGATTTCCAAATATTGAAATAGCCTTGAATCCCTAGAACAAAGTCCACTTGGTTATGTTGTATAATTCCTTATATACAATTGTTGACCTCTATTGCCTATTGTCTTGTTAAAATTTTTTATATCTATATTCGTAAGGATGTATTGGTCTGTCATTAACACTCTTTTGTACTGTCTTTGTCAAGTTTTAGTATCAAAATAATAGTACTTTCATAAAATAAATTGAGAAGTGTTCCTATTTTCTGTAAAAATGTGTTATTAAGGGTGTCAATTTTGTGTTCAGATTCATCATTGAAGTTCTAACAGCTGGTACCTGAGAATGTGACTATATTTGGAGGTAGAGCCTTTAAAGAGGTAATTAAGGTTAAATGAGATCATATGGGTGGACCCTAATTCAATATGGCTGCTGTCCTTATAAGAGGAAATTTGGATGCAAAAATAGATGTCAGGGATGCACACATACAGAAGAAAACCCATGTGAGGACACAGACAGAAAGCAGCCAGCTGAAAGCCAAGGAGAGAGGCCTCAGAATAAAAATGATCCTGCCAACAAGTTGATCCTTGACATGCAGCCTCCAGAACTGTGAAAAAAAAAATAGTTTATGTTGTTTAAGCTACCTGGTCTGTGATGCTTTGTTATGGTATTCCTAGAAAATTAATACAAAGAATGTATATAATTGGTGGTTTTAATTGTTCCTTAAACATTTGGTATAATTCTCCAGTGAAACCATGTGTCAGGAAATTTCTTGTTTTGCAAATTTTCAAATTGTGGATTCAATTTCCCTAATAGTTTTATGTGTGTTTAAATAACCTATTTCATATTGTGTGGATTGTTGTAGTTCATGCTTTTTGAGGAATGGTTAGTTTCATTCAAGTTGCCAAAGTTACATTTATAGAAATGTTTATAGTATTTCTTTGTCATTCTTTTGATGTCAACAGGATCAGCAGTACTATATACCTTGCTTTGTTTCTAATATTAGTAACTTGTCTCTTCCCTTCGTTTTTCCTTCTCAGTCTTGCTAGAAGTTTGCTAATTTTATTGATGTATTCAGAGAACATATATATTGAAGATAGAGATGTATTCAGGTCTTTATTTTATTGATTTTATTATTTTTCTATGTTCAACTTTATTGATTATATTTTTGTATTTTTTCCGTCTTCTTGCTTTGGGTTTATTTAGCTCCTATTTTTCTAGTTTCTTGGGATATTTCGGAAGCTGAGATTGCTGATTTGGTAGCTTTCATTTCTTCTAATATATGTACCTAGTGCTATTAATTTTTCTTTCAGCACTGCCTTAGATTTATCTAACAAATTTGAACATGTTGCTTTTTCATTTTCATTCAGTTCAACGTACTTTTTAACTTCCCTTAGGACTTCCTCTTTGACCCACAAATTATTTAGAAATGTGTTATTTTCCAAGTCTTTCTAGATTTCCTGTTAACACTCTGATATGGAACTCTAGCTGTGGTTGAAGAAAACATTCTGTGTGATTTCAATTCTTTTACATTTGTTAGTATTTGTTTTATGGTCCAAGATATGGTCTGTCATAGTATATGTTCCATGAGTACTTAAACACATGTGTATTCTGCTATTGTTGGATGGAATGTCCTATAAATGTCAATTAAATCCTGTTGATTGATGATGTTGTTGAATTCTTCTCTAGACTTAACGATTTTCTGTTTAGGTGTCCTCTCAATTATTGAGAGAGGGGTGTTGAAATAATCAGCTACTATTGTGGATCTTTCTACTCATCCTTTCTGTATTTCCTTCACATATTTTGCAGCTCTGCTTTTGGATTCATACACATTTAGAATTGCTATAACTTCTTGATGGATTAATTCTTTTATTATTATATAATGTCCCTCCATGTCTCTGATTATTTTCTTTGCCATAAAGTCGAGATTATTTGATATTAACATAGTCATTCCTGTTTTCTTTCAGTTAGTATCTTTATATCACTTTTCATCCTTTATCTCCAGCCCCTGGTGTCATTATATTTGGACTGAGTTGCCTGTTGACAGTACATAGTTGAGTCATGTCTTTTTAATATGCTCTGCTGATGTCTCCATTCTCATTGGTGGACTTAGACTATTTACATTTAATGTAGTTATTAACGTTACAGCATAAGTCTGTCATCTTATTTTTTGTTTGCTTTCTATTTGTTTCCTGTTTTTCATTACTCAGTTTTATCTTTCTTGACTTCTTACGGGTTATTGGAATATATTTTTGAAATCCACTTGGATTATTCTGTGTTGTATTTTAGTGAATCTCTGTGCAGCTTTACTAGTGGTTGCTGAAGGTATTACATTATAAATATATAACTTGTCACAGTCCACTGGTGTCTGTTAGAAACCCTACCTCCCTTGACATTCCTCTGCACTCTCCATATGTAATATAATTGTTTTAAATATTTCTTCTAAACACATCTGGAACCACATCAGACAATGTTATAATTTTTGCTTCAACCACCAAATATAATTTAGAAAATTCTAGGGGAAGAAGTGTATTATGTCTACTCATATTTTTGGTTATAAGGGTTTTTTTCTTCCTAATGTTCTAAGTTTCCTTCCTTTATCATTTTCTTTTTGTAACTGAGAAATCCTGGTTAATGTGGTTTGCAGGAGTCAGTCCTCCAAAATACAAACCAGCACACAAAAGAATGGGAAAAGATTTGAGAGCAAAGGGCAAATGACCATCACATTATCTCCATTTCATATATCCTCCTCTGTGAGAATACTGGAAGAACATACCAAAAGAACATTAGGCAGTAATATGACATGTCATTAATTTTTATGTGTTTTTGTAAGATGTTTGCTTCCCAAATTTCCTGAATTTACTGTTTTAATTTTAAAATTAAAAGAAAATTATATACCTATTCCTTTTAGAACATTTTTGGTGGCCAATAAATGATTTTTAAAATATGAACAGAGAGAGAGAGAGACAGATAGAGAAAGAGGTCTAGTTGAGTAGCCTAAAAGGAAGCCACCATTAAGAGACAATAAAAATATAAAGCAGTGGTGTTAGCACTGTGATGAAGTAGAGAAAAGTTCAAATAGGAGTAGGTGTTTGAAGGCTTCAAATGCTTAGAAGTGTCACACTGGGGGACTTTCATGAGAGCAATTGTGGCAGTTTGAGAAATAAACATGAGGTGAGGTAATAGGAAGGTCAACTAAGAAATGTGGTATCCTTTCAAGAAACTTGGATTAAGAATGAAAGCAAGAGAGTGACACTTTTGTCACAGACCAAGGGTCAAGGGAAAAGTTTTGTGTGTATTTGTGTGTTTTGTTTGTATCGTTAGTAGAGACAGGCTCTCACCGTGTTGGCCAGGCTGGTCTCAAACTCCTGGCCTCAAGTGATCCGCCCACCTTGGCCTCCAAAAGTGCTGGATTACAGGTGTGATCCACTACGCCTGGTCTGTCATTTTTTTTTCACATAGATGCAGTCTCAAATATTTATATATAGCACTGAAAGAGTCAGTAGCCATGAAAATGAAAATATATGAGAAAAGAAAAACTGGTAGAAAAAGATTCAGCACAGGTGAAAGAAACAGTCATGCCATTGAGACTGCTTGGTGTACAGAAGATCCACCTGTAAGAAGATACGCAAGATCAATATATTTTCAGCTGGTGATCTGCCAGTATCATTGCTTGTTTTCTTTAGTCATCTGATTCAGTTATGTATGAGTGTATTTAACATCATTTGCTGTTTCTGAGCCTCCAGGTGGCAGTGGCCTTATTGCAGTAGCTTTTGTGATACCACCAGTCTCTGAATCCTATGTGAGAAATGATGAAATCATTCTTACATTAATTGTTTTTCAGTAGAACCTCACAAACCATATATGTCCAACTCTCATTTCTTCACATGATGGCCATAGTATCCTGTGGTCGCTTAACACTAACACACATGCCATTTTCAAATAATAGTAGTACATACTAGGGTTTTATAAATATAGTCAGTAAATACAACCTAAAATTCTCTTAAATGAATTAACTTAGAGATGTTTTAATTAGGAAATCAGAAAAAAAAAAAAAATATGGTTGTTTGTCTTAGGCCACTCTATGGGCATGAATTAGTTTACATTTTTACAACTTACTGCAAAAATGCTATAACCATGGAAAAACTCAGTACGTAATTTTAAATTAAACATCCCCTGATTTATAAAATTAAAGACATTCCCATTGTGATCAGTAATTGCTTTTAAAAAAGTAAGGACATAACACATACATTCACTGTTGTTTTATATTTTAAAAACAAAAGCAAAATGGACACATGGATTTATAAATACAAATCTTATATTTATTTAAAGGATATCAATTATTTTTAGTATTCACAAGTACTGGTACCCTAGTGGATTCAAAATAGTGATGTCTAAATCTCATTATTTTTATGCTATGGCTGCATTGTATTTCTGAAATCCTTTGTCAGCTAATAAAAAAATGTGAGCAAAATTATTTCAGTTTCTTTGTATCACTATAATTTGTTTAATGGAGGACAACACAACTTTCAGAGAGAATGATAGAGTTGGAAAAGTAAGATATTAATAGTGAGATTTCCGCTGGGTGTGGTGGCTCACGCCTGTAATCCCAACACTTTGAGAGGCCGAGGCAGGCAGATCACTTGAGGTCAAGAGTTTGAGACTAACCTGGCCAACATGGTGAAACCCCATCTCTACTAAAATTACAAAAACTATTAGCCACACATGGTGGCTGGCGCCTGTAATCCAGCTACGTGGGAGGCAGAGGCAGGAGAATTGCTTGAACTCAGGAGACAGAGGTTGCAATGAGCCAAGATTGCACTACTGAACTCCAGCCTGGGAGACAGAGCAAGACTCCAGTTAAAAACAAATAGAATCAGTGAGATCTCTCAGTTAAGGGGATCATGAAATGAATGGTCATCTGGGTTTTCACATCTCTGGATTCTGATTTATAGCATTTAGATGTATAGTAGACTAATGTTTACCCCCAAAGTTATTTCATTACAAAGAGTCTTCATGAGTTTTGATGTCACACAGAGGAATTAAAGCCATGTCTCCTGATTTTATCACTAGTGATATTAAATCAGCCTTAAGTATCAGTTTCCTTTACTGTAACACGGATGGAAATAACACTCCATGGAGTTGTTAAGATGCTTACATTATATAAGTAAGGTACCTTTCACAGCATCTAAGGGTATAAGTGCTCAATAAATGATATTTTTCTTTAATTTAATTAGTGATGGGAGAAATGCCTTATGTAAGAGTGAAGAAGCAGTACATCTCCTAATATGGGAACCAAGTGTACCGGTTGGTTGTCCTCCAGTGATGGGGCCACCTGAAAACTAAATTAGCAATCACATGTGTCTTAGACAACCTAGGATAAGAAAAGAGCAAGCTATTCTTCAACTGCTTTTTCCCTGTGGTAGCCTGAGATGATGTTCTTCACCACATTAGGAACATTTACATACAAGTGTTAATAAGGATTCTGTTTTTATCAATTCACTTGCTAAATAGCTAGTCAGAGTGCCCCCTGCCTTTCTTTGTCTCAATTCTGTGCATACCACCAACCTTCTGCCAACATCTGATTTTACAGCTTCTTTTTATTCATTCATTTATTCTGAAATCAAAAATACTTACTAAATGCTGATTTTTAGGCACTATGGAAGCAAGATGGACTATTTTTGCCCTCAACACATTTAAATATGAATATGAAAAGGTAGATAACTAAACAAGCAACAACATAGTATGGAGAATTTCTATCCTAACAATTCCCTAAGGATTCTCTGGAGAACCTCTACATGAACAAGATATTTTATTGGTAGAAATGTATCTCATAAAATCAGAAATGTGGTATGCCAGCTCTGGTTATTTATATTGCAAACAGGGACTTTTTATAACAGCTTTATTGAGATATAATTCACAAATCATAAAATTTACCCACTTTTACATTTCTATGATTTTTTATATATTCACAGATTTGTACAACCATCACTACTAACTTTGATAATGTCATCACTCCAAAAAGAAGTTCCATACTTATTAGCAGTGGTGTCAAATTGCCTCCTATTTCAGTCACTGTAACTACTAATCTATTCTGTGTCTCTATAGATTTGCCTATTGTACACATTTAACATAAATGGAATCATACTGAATGTAGATGTAGCCTTTTGTCACTGGCTTCTTACACTGAGCATAGAGCTTTAAAGGTTCATTGAGCTTGCATCAGTATTCCATCATTTTGTTTGTTGAATAATATTTAATCATATGACTATACCATATTTTGTTTATTCATTCATCACTTGATGGGTATTTGGGTTGATTCTACTTTGAGGGTATTATTATAAATAATGCTGTTATGAACATTCATGTGAAAGTTTCTGTGTGGACATATCTTTACATTTCTCTTGAGTGTATACCTCAGAGTAAAACTGCTAAGTTACATAGTAACTATATGTTTAACATTTTGAGGAGCTGCCAGAGTGTTTTCCTAAGTAACAGTATCATTTTACAATCCCACAAAATGTATGAGGGTTCCACTTTCTCCACATCTGGTCAGCAGTTTTTTTGTTTTTTTTTTTTTTTTTTTTTCTGCGTTTCGTTGTTTGTTTGGTTGGTTTTTAACCATTCCAGTGAGTATGAAGTGGTATTCCATTTTTATTTTGATTTCTCAAATGACTAATGATGTGTAGCATCATTGTCTGTGCTTATTGGTCATTTATATATCTTCTTTGGATAAATGTCTATTCAAATATCTTGCTCCTTTTAAAATTGGGTTATTTGCTTTTTTATTCAGTTTATGAGTTCCTCATTTATTCTAAAGATGAAAGTCCTTCAACAGCTATAAGGTTTTCAAGTATTTTGTCTGATTCCTTTGGTTATGTTTTCACTTTCTTAATGGTATCCTTTAAAGCACAAATGTTTTTAATTTATCTTGCATTTCAATCTATCTGTTTTTTCTTCCGTGGCTTGTGCTTTTGGTATCATATCTAAGAAGTTCATGACTAATCCAAAATTAGGTAGATTTTCATCTAAGTGTTTTATAGTTTAGTTTTTACATTTATATCTATGATCCATTTGAGTCCATTTTCTATGTATGGTATAAGGCAGGTTATTAACTTCCTTTCCCCATTGAATTTGTCCTAGCACTTTTATCAAAAATCAATTAATCACAAACTTAAGGGTTTATTTCTGGACTTTCAATTCTACTTCATTCTTCTGTTTCTATGCTTATATCACTACCACTGTCTTGATTACTGTAACTTTGTAGCAAGTTTTGAAATCAGGATGAGTGAGTACTCCAACTTTGTTCTTTTGCTAGATTGTTTTGGTTCTTCTGAATCCTTTGCATTTTCACATGAATTTTAGAATTTATTTCTCAAATTTTTCCAGAAATATGTAGCTTGACATTTTATTGGGATTGTTTTAAACCTGCAGATGAATTTTGGAAGTATTGCCATGTTGACAATATTAAGTCTTCTGATCTTTGAACATAGAGATGTCTTTCCATTTACTAGGCCTTCTTTAATTAGTTTCAACAGTATCCATACTTTTAGACCATAAGTTTTCCACTTCTTTTGTTTAATTTATTTCAAAGTATTTTATTCTTTTGATGCTATTTTGTTGGAATGCTGGTATTTTGAGATTATTCATTGATAGTGTGTAGAGTGTAATTGATTTTTGTTCATTAATCTTGTATCCTTCAATCTCCCAGAGCCTGCTTATTGGTTCTAATAGTTGTTTACTGATTTTCAAAGATTTTCTATATGTAAAAACATGTCATATGTCATCTGTAAATGGAGATAGTTTACATTTTTCCTTTCCAAACTGAATGGCTTTTATTTCTTTTCTGGCCTAATTTCCCCAGGTAAAACTGACAGTAAAATGTTGCATAAATGTATTGACATACTTACTGTCTTTTTCTTGACCACAGAAGAAAATATGTATTTACTGTTGAATATAATGTAGCTAAAGGGATTTTTGTCAATAGTCCAGACCAAATTGAGGAAGTTCCCTTCTCTTCCTGTCACATTGGGTACTTTTCATTAAGCATTGTCAAATGCTTTTTCTGCATCTGTCATTTTGCTAAGTTTTTCTAAATGTTTTCATTTTCTGTACTTCTATTATTTTATTGCTTCATTCTCTACGTTAAGTATATATTTTCCAGTGTGCCATTTTAATTCCTTTGCTGTTTCTTTTATATGTGTTTTGAGTTAATTTGTTAGTGCTTACACTGGGAATTACAAGTAACACCTTTGCTTATAACAATCTAATATCAATTAATACTAACTTGATTTTAATAGTATTCAAAAACTTGACCCCAATAAAGCTCTGCTTTCCTCCCATTTTTGTGCTATTCCTGTCATGCAAGTGACATTTTTCTGCATTGTAAGCCCAGCAACACAATTAATAATTATTTCTTTATTCAGTTGTCTTTTAAATCTATGAAAAGAAGAAAAGAGCTACAAACAAAAATACTTTTTTTTTTTTTTTTTTTTTTAAGACGGAGTCTTGCTCTGTCACCAGGCTGGAGTGCTGTGGTGTGATCTTGGCTCACTGCAACCTCCATCTCCTGGGTTCAAGTGAGTCCCCTGCCTCAGCCTTCTGAGTAGCTGGGACTACAGGCACAAGCCACCATGCTTGGTTAATTTTTTGTATTTTAGTAGAGATGGGGTTTCACCATGGCCAGGATGATCTGTATATCCTGACCTTATGATCTGCCTGCCTCAGCCTCCCAAATGCTGGGATTACAGGTGTGAGCCACCACACCCAGCCAAAAATACATTTTTATGGCAATTGTTATCTATCTGTGTAGTTGCCTTTGCTGATGTTTTTTATTTCATAATGTGGATTTGATTTTTTGTCTATTTTTTTTTTAAATTTTAGTCTGAAAAACACTCTTTAGAGCAGATCTGCTATCCAAAACTAACCAAACAAACAAAAAATCTGATTTTGCTGATCTGGGAATGTCTTAACTTCTTCATTTTTGAAACATAGTTTAACTAGACACAGAATTGTTGGTTGACACTATTTTTTTGAATACTGTGCATATATCATTATTTAGGCCTTTATGACTTCTGATGGCAAGTCAGCTATTTATTTATTTATTTATTTATTTGAGAATCTCTTGTACATGATGATTTACTTTTTTCACTCTTTTTTACTTTTTTTCTCTTTGTTTTTCAAAAGTTGACTATAATATTTCTATATGTGGAAATTTGATTATTATATTTAGAGATTACCGAACTTCTTGAATATGTAGGTTAATGTTTTTCCTCCAAATTTGGAAGTTTTTCCCCACAACTCTCTGAGGCTCTATTAACTTTACTTTATTCTTTTTCTTTCTATTCTAACTGAAGAATCTCAAATGACCAATTTCAAGTTTACCGATTCTATCCTATGCCACCAAAATCTGTTGTTGAGCCCCTCCAGGGAATGCTTTTATTTCAATCATCTTACTTTTAACTCCAGAATTTTTATTTGGTTCTTTTTTATAATTTTGATTTTCTAATTGATTGTTTCTAGTTGCATACCATACATACAATTCTTTCAGTTCTTTAAGTTAGATTTCTTTGGTTCTTTGAACGTATTTATAACAACTGATTTAAAATTTTTGCCTAGTAAATCCAACATCTGGGCTTTTTGGATTTTTCTTTCTATTTACTATTTTTTCCATGATTGGCCATACTTTCCTTTTTCTTTCTTTTTTTTTTCTTTCTTCCTCTTTTGAGATAGAGTTTCACTCTGTCACCCAGGCTGGAGTGCAGTGTCATGATCTTGGCTCACTGCAGCCTCTGCCTCCTGAGTTCAAGAGATTCTCCTGCCTCAGCCTCCCAAGTAGCTGGGATTACAGGCACCCACCACCACACCCAGCTAATTTTTGTATTTTTAGTAGAGATAGGGTTTCACCATGTTGGCCAGTCTGGTCTCGAACTCCTGACTTCACATGATTTGCCCACCTCAGCCTCCCAAAGTGCTGGGATTACAAGTGTGAGCCATTGCACCCAGCCTCTTTCCTGTTTCTTTCCATTGTTTTATGCTTTCTTAATGTTGCTCAAAACTACACATTTCAAGTAATATAATTTGGCAACTCTGGAAATCAAAGTTTTTCTCCCCCAGGGTTTTTGTTGTTGTTTTTATTGCTATTATTGCTGCTACCACTGTTCTTTCATGATCTTCCTGGACCAATTCTATAAAGTTTGTATTCTTTATTATGAGCAGTTACTGAAACTTCTCCTCAGACAGACTAGTAATTTGACAAATATTTTTTAAATGAACTGAACCAATAAGTCTTCCAGATGTTGTCAGTGGACTGTGTGTGGGTGTGCTATGCATACATTAAACAATACATCAGGTTATAACTATGTCCTTTCCTTCACTTCCTGCTTATGCAGAACCTCTAGAACAAACAGCAGGGAGAAAGTGGAACGTTGTCGTGTCTTTTCTGAGAATGTAAACTGCCTTACACATAGTTATGCCTTCTAGATTGCTAGTACTTTTTCAGAGATTTACAAAGACTCTTTAAAGACATTTTGTTTTCCAGTTTTTCCTTTTATGTTTTTCAGTTAGCGTCTTGCTAGCCCCAGTGTCACTTTTCCAGGAAACCATGGTATCAGTTCCTACTGATTGTTCTAGACAAACGCTCTAAGCATGGACTTGTTTACACTGATTAAACTATGAGTCTTGTCAAATAAAGATAAACACTGAGTATGGGATTTTTCCAGGGAGTTTCTCAACAGATCAAATAGTGACAAGAGTGCCACACTCATTCTGCGGCATCCAGTGTTTACTAGAAATTGGTTGTCACAGTTACTGTGGTATTAAGGCTGTTCGTTTTCCAGATTTACGAGGAGTTGAAGTAGGAGAATGGGAACAGGGCAAGCTAGAACATTACAAAGCTTACAGTTTTTACAGAAATTCAGCTGTTTTCCTTGAATGGATACTCTTCAGACTGTGGGCAAGATGTTGATTAATTTTCAGAGTTCTGTCATGGTTCATTTTCGACAAATTTTGCTTTATGAAGGGGCATATATTCAGAGTTCCTTATTCCACCATTTCAGAATTGCTTCTCTGCAAACATGAATTTTTAAAATAAGTCATGATCTTTGACACAGTGTACCTTGACATAAACAAGATTGTCTAAATAGCAGTGGTTATAACATTGGCAAGATATTTGTATGCATATATATAGTCCTCCCTGAATTTTTCTTGGGAGAGTGCAATATTGACACTTAAGTGAAATATCTTTCATCCATGTCCACTTCTTGAGTGAGATTATCTCTTTGAAACCTCCTACTTTATTTCCACACTGAAGGCAGAGCAAATGACAGCATTTTTAGTTACAAGAAAAAAACTATCTTTTGGCTTACATACCTCTTATAACTTAAAATGTAGTAAAAAAATAAATCATAGACTTATATCATAAAATTATATGTGCCAAGATAGCCATTTTATTATAAAATGGGATGCATTTAAAAAAAGGATGCACCACTTTGAGTGTCCAAAGTCAAAGATAGGTAGAAGTAAATACTGATGAACTTTTATTTTGCTTTTATTTTCTTCACCAAGGAGATTAACCATAAACTTGGAAAAGGTAAATAGTAACAAGAGGGCCCAAATCCCTTAAGGCTGATAGTATCCATACTCAGCAAAGCATTCCTGGATCCTGAAAGAATGTATCCAAATGATTAAGGAACTAACGTTAGTTATTAGAAAGACGCTCTGAAGAAGATCAATGAAATTTCAAAACACTAAAATTAGGAAGTCTCATTTTTCAAAAGAAGAAGAAACTAAAGGTTGATTAGAGTAAAATTAAGCCTCAGAAAAGTATTCTAGATTGGTTTATTTAGGAGATTATATGTGAAAACCTATTAAAGAAAAATGTGTTCCTGAAATATAATATGAATTCACTAAAAATTAATTATGCCAATTATGCCAGATTTCCCTTCATTCTCTTATAAATAAATTTGCTCTAACTACCATTTAGAGCATAGGCTGATTTTTGCAAAATTATATTTCATTGCATCCTTGTGGAAGAAACAGTTGCATAACCATAACCAAAAAAAACCTGTTGGTTTTAATGTCATCCATGATATGCCATTGGGCTGCTGCTGGGCTAAATGATTTTTGTCTTCTATTTGGTAAAGGCATACTTTTAAAATGTGTAGTTTCCAATATTATGGGGAAATTGTATCATATGGCAGAAAAAGATTGAAGATTATCTTGATTATAAGCATAAAACAAAATTATGAAAATTTAAAAGAAGACAGTGGAAACCATCTACAATTTAAGTTTCAGTGTCCAATTATGTAAAGCCAGAAGATGATACTCTCCTTTTATATTAATGTTAAAAAAATATTTTGGGGGGAGCACTGTAAAATAAGACACTGCATGATTTCAGAAAATCATGATTTCTGAGTTCTTCCAATGTCAAAATTTGGGGATTATATATAGGAACTTTTTATGTAAGGTAAAGTTGAAATATTTTAATAACAGGCAAAAATCATATACGTGTAAAATATTTTGAATCCTAATATCCCAAAGTGATGCATTTGTCTCTACCTATGTCATTCTCTACAATAATCCTTAATTTATCCTGGTTATTGATATTCATAAAGCCTGATATTAAATGGGAATATCACTGTTGAAGTAATTAGTATGTATGTAGAAACGGATTTCAGATCACTTCTTCAAGGCTGGCATGCAAAAGCCTGTGCTAAAAATAAAATACAGGAAAATAATGTAATGTTTTGCAGAAATAACTTTTAAGTATTCAAATTGAGTCCTCACTATCTTAAATTGTAGCTATGTAACTTCATCTAATGAAAGAAACTAAATGAATCCATGCTAATGCATTATTGGTATGTGAAGAACAAGAAGAACAAATCACACAAATTTACCCACTTAATTATTATGATAGAAATTCATTGTCATATTATTGACCTATTTGGTCATGCCCAAGTTAATCATGTCTGAACCTTTCCCAGTGGGAAATAAGCTTGTTCACTTCCTGTCTTGCAAGAAAATCAACTAAAACTCAGTCACATATGCCTATAGCCCGATCACTGCAGCCCACCGTAACCATCATCTCCAACAGGGGAAACTGCAGTCTGCAGTGAGCCCAGGAGACTTGGTGTCAGAAACTCATCACTTGCTGTGTCCTTTTTTTTTTTTTTTTTTGCATTCTGTTCAATCATTTGCCACATTAAATTAAACCTGTTAGCCAAAGCCATTCCTGCTTTCTTTTTGCAAGGAGCTGTTTTGAAATACTGAAACAGAGTTTACGTGCAATAACAGACTAGTAAGCCAACAACTTTAGTCGCTTATTAAAGTCAAGCATGTGTCTTTGTTTCATGTTGCTAATGATGTGGAACCGTAGAGGCCTGAGTATATTTCGCCTGGACGGTGTGGGAGCGAATGCTGAGAGCTCATTACTCGGCTCCCCATTGGAATCCTGCAGGCTTCCGCTCATTGAGGAGACTGTGGGGGCTTTGACAGAATTATTATACTGAATATTTTTAGACTCATTAACTATATCACCAAAGCAAAACATCTCTTCCTCAGATGCAAATGGCTGCAGCTACTGTGGTTTTGCTTTAGTTATTGCAGAAAAAAGGATGAAGCTTGAAAATAACTTAGGAAGACTTCTCATGCCTGAATGTTTGATTTTGCAACTTATATTGGGACTGTTGTGGCTGTTTTGCCACATTTAAGCCACTGCTATGCAAGTGCTATTTATGAAGATAAACACATTCATTTCTCCATATTAAGCAATAATCAAAATCTTTTTAAAATTTTCTGTGTGTTCTATAATGCATTTTGGGAAGAGGCTTTGATGATTATGCTGTGAGCTGAGGGTTATGATATTCATTCCCAAGACTATAGAGTAACTTTGGTGCCTGACCTAAGTCTAAACTGAGAATGACTATGTAGTTAAAATAATAATTTGGGGGGAATAGCTTTTCTATAATTCAGGAATTGTAACATATGCTGCCTGGCGTGAAAGATGACACACTGTCTTAGATCATTACAATACCTTAACACAGCACTCTGATTTAAGGTTGAAGAGAAAGAAAGGAATTTTAACCTACCTCCAAATTGCCTTGCTCTTGTGGATTTCAGTTCAACTTTAATATTACTTTATTGAGGCTTTTGGTGATTTAATTTAGGCTTAAGAAGCCCTTAAAGAAAAAAATATGCATACCTTAAAATTAATTCTTTAGAGCAAAGGACAGAGAATTACATTTATGGTCCTTTGCTATGAAAGTTAAGTTGGACCTATAGAGGATTTCAGATTTCCAAAAATAAATTAAGTTTAGGCACTTTGACAGAGAGTCTTTAATTCCTTATATATTACTGTTTACAAGTGTGCCAAAAATTTGCCACCTAAGTCAGCTAGACTGAGATGTGTTTTCTCGACTTTTAAACATTAATATCTGGTCTGATTATTTTGTAATTTAATGAAAACATTGTTGTTTGTGCATAAATATTCAGTGCTTTGGAAGAAATACCCTTTGATTTTATTTGTGGTTCATTTCCCACACTACAGTGCTTTGACAATGGTGACAGTGACTTCATACATCAAGAATTTCTCCTGCTTTCCATGACCGCCAGGGAATCTGAGGGGAATACTTTACATCTGAAACATGTTTTCCTTTGGGATTCTACCATTAGAATAACAGGTCTGATCAGTAGCCCATTATGAAATGGAACTTCCACATGGAAGAGAAAGGAAAGAAGGAAGAAAATACCTCGAAGTCAAACATATAATAATAAAAATACAAAACTGAATTTTATATGCATATTAAATGTATGCTATAGCTTTTAGGATGCCATTATACTCTCATTAGAAATCCCAATACCCTATGTTCTTTTAATATCAAGAGCATAAAAAACATTGAAGGGTGTGAGGTAGGAACTACTTAACATGGGTGATTAGAAGACAATGATAATGTGGCCAATATCGTGGAATTAATTGTTTTGTGCAAGAGTTTACTGTACCGGGAGTCTCAGAGAGATTACCCAAAATTTCTGTCAATGTTTCTAAGAAAGATCATGAGATAAAGTATACATCAGTTCTCATTTCTTGTATTCCTTTCAAATAAGAATTCGAAACATAAATGTTACTATTGATGGATCTGTGACACCATCTTTTATTCAAAGATATGAAAGATCTGCTTCATGGAAAGCATTCTTCTAGATATTCGAGTTACAATAGTAAATAAAGCAGAAATTCTTGTCCTTTGAGGGAAACACATAGCAAACAAGACAAATAAAGTATGGTGTATTAATAAATTAGAGTGGGTATAGGAATATGTGTTGGGGAAGGGATAGAATTCTAGATAGGATGAGAAGAGAAGTATTAGATGAGAAGGAGTATCTTTTAGTAAAAATATGAAAGAACTGAGGAACTAGCGATGTGGATATTTCTGGGAAAGGTATTGCAGTAATGTCAAATGCACAAAGTCACTAAGATAAAAGCATATCTATAAGAATAAAGAACACCAGGCCAGTGTAAAAGAAAGAGGAAGAGGAGAACAGAGAAATAATAAAGGGATGTACTATTTAGAGACCTAAAGACCACTGGCTTTTCCTCAGAGTGAGCTGGAAAACCCTTGAGAGCTTTGAGATGAGAAGTGACAAAATCTAAATTATGATTTAACTGGATCACTCTGGAAACTGGGTTCAAAATAGACTGAAAGTGGTCAAAGGCAGTCGAAGGGAGGCTATTTTAATGACCCAGATAAGAGATTTTGATAGCTCGGGTCAAGATGGTGCCTGTGGCAGTAGTGAAAAGTGGTCAAATTCAGGGTATATTTTAAAAATAGCACCAATAGAATCTTCTGATGACTAGATGAAGGGAGTAAGAAAAATAGAGGAGTGAAGAATGATACCGGGATGATTTGCCTGAACAACTAAAATGAAGTTGGTCGTAACCAACGAAAAAAGAAGAGGAGACAGGTTTAGGGGGAAATACCAGGAAATCAGTTTTGAACATTTAATATCTGAGATGGATTTGAAACATTCAAGTGGAGATGTCAAGTAGTTTGTTGATAAACAGGTCAGGAGTTGAGGGAAAGTATCCTTTCTGGAGATACTAATTTGCAAGCTTTTTACATAGAGATAATGTTTGCAATCATTAGACTAAGTGAGTTAATCTCAGGATAGAGATTAAATCATTGATGACCTTGGCAAGAGAAGTTTTTTCAACAGAATTACATCAATGAAGAAAAAAATCTGCTTGGAATAGATTCCACAGAAAATGAGAGGAGAACCTGAGCAGACATGAGTAGAAGAGACAGCTCCTTCAAGAATTTTGATATAAACATAAGGAGAAAAACAAAGAAACAGGAGAGGGCAAAGTGTGAGCCTGAGAAGATTCAAAATATTTGTACATGAATGCAAATGATTGAGTAGAGAGGAGGAAACATGTGGAAGAAGAGTTAGAGAAGATTGAGGAATTGCTGAGACACTGTCCCTTGAGCAGATGAGATGAGGTGGAATTGATTGCACAAGTAGAAGGATTGGGCTTTGCTAAAAACATCCACAGTAACAAGAGAGAGGGTAAACTACACCAACACCGACAAAGATGGTTGCTGGAAATTTGTGGACAATGTTTTCTGATTACTTCAGTATTTTTCAGTGAATTAGAGAGCAAGTTCAGTTGGGAATGAGTGTGGAGGAAAAGTTGTTTGAGATATGCAAACATGTACTGTAATGGAAGGAGTATTGGTTTGGGGATTGAAAACTTGAATCCTGTTACTAATTATTATTAGTTTGCCCACTTTAGTGTCATTGAAACTCAAGTTGCACAACTGTGAAATAAAGCATTCATGCCAAATAATCTTGAATTCTGTTTTGTCCACTGATTCACTTGTAACCAATCCATCAGAATGTTTGACATAATGTCACAATCAAAGTAGCTAACATAATTACAAGAAATGAGAAGCCAATATATCACTACCCAGAAGATCAAGGAGAAAAGAATTGCAAGCATGCAAACACAATATCACTATTCAAATGTTTACCATTATAGATGCTATTGTACAATGTTTGTGTTTTGTTTTCCATCTGCATACATTAGGAAGGACTGAAAATTTCAAAGAAGTAGTTACTGATGAAAAATTCAGCCCTTGTTAAAACTGTGTAGTCCTATAGCTGATCAATTGGCCTGACTCAGTCATGTCGTATAAACTGAATGTGTGAACAGGAATATAATAGTCACCAATGGGCTTGATTTGTATGTACTTAGGGAGCAGTCTTAAAACTTTTCAATGGTCCAGTAGCTACCACTCCCCACTATCTTGTCAGCAATATGAGGACCAATATAATTTGAGTTGCTAGAGGGGAATGACAGGGTTCTATTTCCTTGATTTTGGGTCACAGTGCTTTTGGGCAGAGAATTTTAGTGATGACAATGAGACAAGCTGCAGAACTCAACAATGAATACCTGACACTTAGCTTGAATTTTCCATTAACAAGATGTCACCTGTTGAAAACAAGATGTTGCCAGTTGAAATCTTGAATCAGCTTTTTAAGTGAAAGAAGTAAATGTTAACTCACATAAACATATGAAAGAAAGTAAATTTGAATCTATATATTGTTTATAGTATATGTTGGAAAGCCTTGACCATAGAACCCCAATAACAACTCCTGTTATTACTACTATAACTTTCTGTGATGAGATGGGATGATCACAGGCCTTGTTGTTGGGTAGAAAACGATAAAAATTCTTTATAAATTCTGTGAACATAGATTATTTTCACGGCCTCTATGTAGGAAATGCTGCTTCTCCTATACCGAAATAGTTCATAATAGCTTTTAAAATAGTATTTGTGTTAGTTTTCTATTGCTGTGTAACAAATTGAGCAGCTTAACATACAATACATTTATTAGCTCACAGGTTCCATAGATCAGATACATAAACAGAGTTGAACAGGGTCCTCTGCTCAGCATTTCACAAGACTGAAATCCAGTTGCCATCCAGGCTCTGTTCCTTTCTAGAGTTTCAGGCCATCTTCCAAGATTATGTACTGCTGGCAGTATTCACTTTTTCTTGCTGGTTGTCAGTGAGAGACCACTCTCATCTTCTAGAGGCCCTCGCAATTCTTTGCAATGCAGTATCCCTTTCAAAGGCCCTCTCATAGCACAGCACTTCAAGAATAAAAGGAGACTCCCTCCTTATCTGTAAAGACAGAGTCTTGTAAAACCACAAAGCCTAACATAATCACAGGAGTGACGGCTCATCACCTTTTCCATATTCTATTGGCTAGAAGCAAGCCAGAGATTCTGACCACACTCAAAAAGAAAGGGATTCTACAAGGGTTTGACTTGTTGGGATCATCTTGGAATTCTCCCTACCACAGTGGTACAAGGAGTATTTATTGAGATAATGTATCTACACATTCAGTACTTGGTTTATGAAAAGCACTTGCTAAATGTAAACTGTTATGACTGATATTGTCCATGTAATATTTAAACACTAAGCAAATAGCAGTCACTTTAAGGTTAAATTTAGAAAAAAATTTATGAAATTGAAAATTGAAAATTGTTGTCATACATTGCCATCAAACATTTATTAGACATTTATTTGTACATTCCTCTCAATGGATTTTGACTGTGTAGTTAAATTAGCTTACATAATGCATTGAAGCATTAGGAATTCTTCCCTCTTAAAACAGTACTTCTTAATAATCATTCTGAAGTGTGAAATAAAACCAAAGCAAATTCAATCTTAAATAAGTTATTTTAGCCTATTACAAAGGCTAAGCAAGAAGCAACAGTTTTATTCTAAAGATGATTTGGTCTAAAAATATGATGTTAATACAGTCAACCAAATGAATGTCACAGATCCTGATTTTTAATAACTGATAAAAAACTGTAAATTATCTCATGTTGAAATAGAAATGTGCTTATTTATTTCTCCTTTTTAAACATAACTTCCAGTAAAGAAAATATTTAAGTCTTTCATTTAAATTCAAGGGAAAGGCATCACAATCATTTAGAAGAATGGCATATGGCATGATTACATTTGATTTTATGCTTCAGTTCTAGTTATTTCAGGTTTTCACTACTGGTAGGAGTTATATCGTAAAAGATCATTACCTTCTTTGTGTACACAAAGTTAGAACTGTAGAAAAAGTAGCATCTACTTATTTTGAGTTTTAACTTTTAATTTTTGTGTGTGCATAATGCGTATATATATCCATGGGTTACATGAAATAGTCTAATAAAGGCATAAAATGGATAATAAGCAGAGTAAATTAGGTATCCATCACCTCAAGCATTTATCCTTTTTTTGTGTGTTACAAACAATCCAATCATTCTCTTAGTTATTTTTAAATGTACAAGTCATTATTGACTTAGCCACCCTGTTGTGCTATCAAATACTAGGTATTATTTATTTTATCTAACTGTATTTTTGTACCCATTAACCATCTCCTATTCCCCATGCCACTAACATTCCCAGCCTCTGTAACCACCATTCTAATCTCTATTTCCATGAGTTCCATTATTTTTACCTTATAGCTCCCACAGATAAGTGAGAACATGCAAAGTTTGTCTTTATGCCTGGTTTATTTCACTTAAAATGATGTCCTCCAGTTTCATCTATGTTGTTGCAAATAACAGGACCTTATTCTTTTTATGACTAAATAGTACTCCATTATGTATGTGTACCACATTTTCTTTATCCATTAATGTGTTGATAGGCGCCTAGGTTGTTTCCAAATCATGGCAATTGTAATAGTGCTGCAGTAGACATTAGAGTGCAGATATCTCTTCAATATACTGATTTCCTTTCTTTTGGGTAAATATCTAGCAGTAGGATTGTTGAATCATATGGGAGCTCTATTTTTAGTTTTCTGAACAGCCTCCAAACTATTTCTCATAGTGGTTGTACTAATTTGCATTCCCACCAACAGTGTACAAGAGGTCCCTTTTCTCCATATCCTCGCCAGTAGTTGTTATTGCTTGTATTTTGGATAAAAGCTCGTTTAAATCGGGTGAGATGATGTCTCACTGTAGTTTTAACTTGCAGTTCTCTGATGATCAGTGATGCTGAGCACCTTTTCATATACCTGTTTGCTATTTGCCTTCTTTTGAGACATGTCTATTCAAATCTTTTGCTCATTTTTTGATCTGATTATCAGATTTCTCCTATAGAGTTGTTTGAGCACCTTATATATTCTGGTTATTTATCCTTTGTCAGATGGATACTTTGCAACTATTTCCTCTCATCCTGTGGGTTGTCTTTTCACTTTGTTGATTGTCTCCTTTGCTGTGCAGAGGCTTTTTAACTTTATGTGACCCCATTTGTTCATTTTTGCTTTGGTTGCCTGTGCTTGTGTGGTATCAATCAAGAAGTCTTCAGTCCAGTGTTCTGGAGAATTTCCCCAAAGTTTTCTTGTAGTAGTTTCAGTTTAAGGTGTTAGATTTCAGTCTTTAATCCATTCTGATTTGAATTTTATATATGGCAAGAGATAAGGGTCTCGTTTCAATTCTTCTGCATATCAATATCTAGTTTTCCCAGCATCTTTTACTGAAGAGACTGTCTTTTCCTCAGTGTATGTTCTTGGCACCTTTGTCAGAAGTGATTTTACTGTAGGTGTGTGAATTTGTTTCTGGATTCTCTATTCCATTCCATTGGTCTATCTGCCTGTTCTTATGCCAGTACCATGCTGTTTTGGTTATTGATGCTGTTTAACATAATTTGAAGTAAGGTAATATGATTTCTTCATTTTGTTCATTTTGCACAGAATAGCTCTGGCTATTGAAGGCATGTTCTCTGAATCAAATTTTTTTTTTCATTATCAATTGAAATAGCTCTGGCTATTCTGGGTCTTTTCTGGCTCCACATAAATTTTAGGATTTTTTTTTCTGTTTCTGTGAAGATAGCTTTGACTACTCTGGGTGTCTTCTGCTTCCACATAAAGTTTAGGATTGTTTTTTCTATTTTGGTGAGGATATCATTGGTATGTTGATAGGGATTTCATAGAGTATTTAAATTGCATTAGGTAGTACAGCCATTTTAATTATATTGATTCTTCTAATCCATGAACTTGGAATATTTTTTCTATTTTTTTGTGTCCTCTTTAATTTCTTTCATCAATGTTTTATAGTTTTCATTGTAGAGATATTTTACTTCTTTGGTTAATTACTAGGTATTTAATTGTATTTGCATCTGTTGTAAATAGGATTACTTTCTTGATTTTTTTTCTAGATTGTTCACTATTAACATATAGAAATGATGAAGATTTTTGTATGTTGATTTTGTGACCTGCAACTGCTGAATTTGTTCATCAGTTTTAATAGCTTCTGGTGGAGTCTTTAGGTTTTTCCAAATATAAGATTATATTTTCTGCAAACAAGAATATTTACTTCTTTCTTTCTAATTTGAGTGCCCTCTATTTCTTTCTCATCTCATTGCTCTAGCTAAAATTTACAGTACTGTGTTGAAAACTATGGTGAAAGAGATCATCTTTGTCATGTTCCATATCCTAGAGGAAGGACTTTCAGTTTTTCCTTATCAGTATGACACTAGCTTTGGATCTATTGCATACGGCTTTTATTTTATTGAGGTATGTTCCTACTATGCCTGGTTTTTTGAGGGGTCTTATTATGAAGGGATGTTAAATTTTATCAAATGTTTTTTCAGCATCAATTGAAATGATCATGTGGTTTTTGTCCTTCATTCTGTTTACATGATGTATCACACTGATGGATATGCATATGTTGATCCATCCTTATTTTCCTGAGAGACATCCCACTTGGTCATGATAAATTATCTTTTTTTTTTTTTTTTTTTTATTGCATTTTAGGTTTGGGGGTACATGTGAAGAACATGGAAGATTGTTGCATAGGTACACACATGGCACTGTGATTTGCTGCCTTCCTCCCCATCACCTATATCTGGCATTTCTCCCCATGCTATCCCTCCCCAACTCCCCACCCCCCCACTATCCCTCCCCTTTTTCCCCCCCGACAGACCCCAGTGTGTGATACTCCCCTCCCTGTGTCCATGTGTTCCCATTGTTCAACACCCGCCTATGAGTGAGAACATGCGGTGTTTGATTTTCTGTTCTTGTGTCAGTTTGCTGAGAATGATGGTTTCCAGGTTCATCCGTGTCCCTACAAAGGACACGAACTCATCGTTTTTGATGGCTGCATAATATTCCATGGTGTATATGTGCCACATTTTCTTTTTAATGTATTGTTGAACTCAGTTTGTTAATATCTTGTTGAGGATTTTGTTCATCAATGCTTGTTGGTGATATTGGTTTGTAGTTTTCTTTCTTTCTTTCTTTCTTTTTTCTTTTTCTTTTTTTTTTTTTTTAATGCATCTTTGTCAGGTTTTGGTATCAGAGTAATACTGAACCTTGTAGGATGAGTTTGAAAGTGTCTCTAACTCATCTATTTTTCAGAATAGTTTAAGTAGAATTGATATTAGCTCTTCTTTAAATGTTTGGTAAAATTTAGCAGTGATGCCCTCAGGTCCTGGGCTTTTCTTTGCTGGGAGACTTTTTATCATGGCTTCAGTGTCACTATTTGCTATTGGTCTGTTCAGGTTGTGGATTTCTTCATGGTTCAATCTTAATAGGTTACATGTATCTAGGAATTTATCCATTTCTTCTAGGCTTTTCAATTTATTGCCATATAATTGCTCACAGTAGCTGCTCCTTTTGAATTTCTGTGGTGTTTGTTGTAATGTCTCCTTTTTTATTTCTGATTTTATTTATTTGGATCTTTTCTCTTTTTTTTTCTCAGTCTGGCTAAAGATTTGTCAATTGTGTTTATCTTTTCAAAACATCAACTTTTTGTTTCACTGATCTTCTATATGTTTGCTTCATTTCAATTTCATTTATTTCTGCTCTGATCTTTATTATGTCTTTTTTTCTACTAATTTTGGATTTGGTTTGCTCTTGCTTTTCTAGTTGTTTAAGATGCATTGTTAAGTTGTTTATTTGAAGTTTTTCCAGCGTTTTATGTAGGTTCTTATTGCTATAAACTTTCCTCATGGTACTTTCTTCACTGTATCCCATAGGTTTTGGTGTGTTGTATTTCTATTATCATTTAAGGAAGTTTTAAATTTTCTTCTTAATTTCTTCATTGACCAACTATTCATTTAGGAGCATATTGTTTAATTCCATATGTGTGTTTTATTTCAAAATTCCTCTTATTAATAATTTCTAGTTTTGTTTCATTGTGGTCAAAGAAGATACTTGATATAATTTATATTTTTTAAAGTTTTTAAGACTTGTTTTGTGGCCTCACATATGATTTATTCTTGAGAATGATTCATGTGCTGAGGAGAATAATGTGTATTCTGCAGCTGTTAAATGAAATGTTCTGTAAATATCTATTAGGTCCATTTGTCCCATAGTGCAGATTAAATTTAATGTTTCTTTGTTGATTTTCTGTCTGAGACATCTGTCTGATGCTGAAAGTGGGGTGTTGAAGTCTTCAGCTATTATTATATTGAGATATATCTCTCTATTTCGCTCTAATACTATTTACTTTGTATATCTGGATGATCCAGTGTTTGGTTCATATATATTTACAATTATATTCTCTCACTTAATTGACCTTTTTATCATTATATTATGACCTTATTTTATCTCTTTTTATAGTTTTTGGCTGAAATCCATTTTGTCTAATATAAATATAGCTACTCCTGCTCTTTTTTGGTTTCCATTTGCATGACGTATCTTTTTCCATCCCTTTGTTTTCAGTCTATGTGTCTTTGCAGGTGAAGTGTGTTTTTTGTAGGCAACAGACACTTTATGCTGGGTCTTGTCTTTTTATCCATTCAGACAATCTATGTCTTTTGACTGGAGAGGTTAGACCATTTACATTAAATATTATCGATAAGTAAGGACTTAGTCGTGTCATTTTCTTACTTGTTTTCTGGTTGTTTTGTGATCTTCTCTTCCTTACTTCTCTCCTTCATTCCTGTCTTCCTTTTAGTAAGGGTGATTTTCTCTGGTAGTATGTTTTAATTTTCTGCTTTTTATTTTTATGTATTTGTTGTAGGTTTTTTGATTTGAGGTTATCATGAGACTTGAAAATGTTATCATATAACCCATTATTTTAAACTGATGATAACTGAACACAGATTGCATTAACAAACAAACCAATAAGAAAGAGAAAACTAATAAAAACTCCACTTTAACTTCTTTACCCCACCTATTAACTTTTTGTTGTTTCTATTTATATCTTATTATGCTGTCTTGAAAAGCTGTTGTAGTTATTATTTTTTATCAGTTCATCTTTTAGTCTATCTATCCAAGAATGAATGCACACTACAATTACAGTGCCATAATATTCTGCGTTTGTCTCTATACTTACTATTATCAGTAAGTTTTGCAACTTCAGATGTTTTCTTATTGCTTGTTAATACCTTTTCTTTCAGATTGAGATACTCCCTTAGCATTTCTTATAGGACAAGTCTGGTGTTGATGAAATCTCTCAGCTTTTGTTTAGCCAGGAAAGTCTTTAATATCTTCTTCGTATTTAAAGGATATTTTCACTGGATATGCTATTCTAGGATAAAAGTTTCTTTCCTTCAGCAATTTAAATATGTCATGTCACTCTCCCCTGGCTTGTAAGTTTTCCACTGAAAAGTCTGCTGCCAGACATATTGGAGCTCCATTGTATGCTGTTTGTTTCCTTTCTCTTGCTACTTTTAGGATCCTTTCTTTAGCCTTTGAGTTTGATTATTAAATGTCTTGAGGTAGTCTTATTTGGGTTAAATCTGTTTGGTGTTCTATATTCTTCTTATACATGAATATTAATGTCTTTCTCTAGGTTTGGGAAGTCTTCTGTTGCTATCCCTTTAAATCAACTTTCTACTCCATCTTTTCCTTTACTTTCTCTTTAAGTCCAATATCTCTTACTTTGTCTTATGAAACTATTTTCTAGATCTTGTAGGTGTGCTTCATTTAAAAAAATATTTTTTCTTCTGTCTCCTCTGATTATTTTCAAGTAATCTGTCTTCAAGCTTACTAATTCTTTCTTCTGCTTGATCCTTCTGCTGATAAGAAACTCTGATGCATCCTTTAGTATGTCAGTTGCATTTTTCAACTCCAGAATTTCTTCTTGGTTTTTTTGAATCATTTCAATCTCCTTATGAAATATTTTTGATAGGATTCTGCATTCTTTCTTGATATTATTTTGAATTTCATTGACTTTTATCAAAACAACTATTTTGAATTCTCTATTAGGTCACATATTTCTGTCGCCAGGAATGCTCCCTTAGTTCATTTGGTGAGGTCCTGTTTTCCTGGATGGCCTTAATGCTTATGGGTGTTCATTGGTATCTGGACATTGCAGAGTTAATTATTTATTTCAACAGTTTCGGTATGGGCTTATTTGTACCTCTTCTACTTGCAAAGGCTTTCCAGGCATTTGAAGGGACTTGGGCATTGTGATCTGAGTTTTGGCATCTATGGCCATATCTACATTAGGGATCCCCCAAGCTCAGTAAAATATGGCTCTTGCAGACTCATAGAAGTACCACCTTGGTGGTCTTGAAAAAATTTAAAAGAATTTTCTTAGTAATTAAGTAGACTCTTGTTCTCTTTCCTTACTTTCTCCCAAACTAATGGAATCTCTCTCTGTGCTGAGCTTCATGGAGCTGGAGAAACTATGACAATAAGCACTTCTGTGGCCACCACCACTGGAACCACACCAGGTCAGACCTGAAGCCAGCACAGCACTGGGTTTTGTCCAAGACCTGGAGCAAGCACAACCTTGCTATAACCTATGTTTGCTCAAAGCTTTAGGGCTCTAGAATCAGCAGGTGGTAAAACCAATCAAGCTACCAAGCTTATGTCCTTCCCTTCAGAGCAGTGAGTTCTCATGCTTCTTGGGTGGGTCCAGAGATGCTGTGTGGGGAGCCAGAGCCTAGAGTTGGAAACCTTACAGATCTGTCCGGTGCTCTATTCTACTGAGGTCCTTTTAATAAGCAGATGATTCTCTCCCTATGGCTGCCAATGCACCAGGCCCATGACAAGTATTGTCTGGCCACTGCCAATCTTCACTCAAGGCCCAAGGGTACTTTGGCCAGCTTGTGATGAGTGCTGCCAGGCCTGTGACTCTACTTTCAGAACTGCGGTCTCCTCTCTGGTCCAGGGAAGATCCAGAAATGCCATCCAAGTGCTACAGCCTGGAATTGGGAACTCCAATTGTCCACTTTGTTGTCAACTCTACTGTGGCCAAGATGCTACCTAAGCTCTGAGACAAAGTCCCTTTTGCTCTTCCCCTCTCCTTTTCTCAAGCAGAATGAATTTCTTTCCATAGCTACGAAAGTTGGAAATATGTTGGGTCACACCTGATGCCAATTTATCTCTAAATCTCACCCAAGACCTGCAAAGAATACTGCCTGGGTATCTCTGCTCATTATTCAGGGTCCAAGGGCTCTTTGGTCAGCAGGTGATGAATCCTACCAGGGTGAGGTCCTTTCTAACCCAAGGTGTCTAGAATTATCATCTGTGAGTTAGGGTCTGAAATAGAGGCTTCAGGACTCTGGTGGATGCTCTGTCCTACTATAGATTAGCTAGTATCCACGTTGCAAGACAAAGTCCTCTTTACTATTTTCTCTTCTCTCCTCAAGCAGATGGAAGGAGGCTTTCCTGGATCTGCAAGTTGTGCCACCCAGGGTTGGGGCAGGGGTGGTGCAAATACTCTCTTGGCTGCTCCAGCTGGTATCTCTGCAGGTTGCATGTCCTTCAAGTCCATTATCTCTGAGTGAAGCACAGCACCAGGAGTTGCCCAAGGATTAGTCTTCATGGCCTAGACTGCCTTTCAAGTTTATTTAGGATCCCTTAGCACATTAGTCCACAGTGGCGAGGCTTGCTGGAACTCAGGTTTTGATTGCTGGGATGAATGGTTCCCCTTCAGCTAGGGCTGGTCTAAATGCTTCCTCCATGGGTGTCAACTGAGTTCTTTCCCAGTATTGCATTCCTCTATGATAGGGCTGCAATGACCTCCAGTGCAAAGTTCCACAGTCACTCTACCTCCTCCAAGCACACAGATTCTCTCTCCTCACTACATGGCTGCTGCCAGAGGATAGGGGGAGGGGGTGGTGTCAGTGATTCAACACTGTCTTTCCAATTGTCTTCAGTGCCTCTTTCTGTGATATGAAGTTAAAACCAGGTACTGTGATTCCTCACCTGATTTTTGGTTCTTATGAAGGTGCATTTTGTGTAGATAGTTGTTCAATTTAGGTGCTCCTGTGAGGAGGACAATTGGTGATGGCTTCCATTAGGACATCTTGCTCTGCCTTTCCATCTATTTATTTTGGATAGTATAAGAATGAATAAGATGTTTTATTTAATTTCCATCAAGTTCTCATATAGAAATGAATTATTGCTAATGAAACAAAACAACTGTATTTGCCTTCCTTAGACACCTGCTGTTTTGGTCAGGATTCTCCAGAGAGACAGAGCCAATAAGAAACATAGATATATAAATAGACAGATAGATAGATATACAGATAGATAGATAGATAATATATAATCTATGATATACATAGATATACCATATATACTCTTTATATATATACATATACACATGCATATATGTATATATATATACACACACACATGTGTGTGTATATATATATACACACACACACACACTCTTTACACACACACACAGTGTGTATTTATAAGAGAGAGAGAGATTTTATTTTAGGGAATTGATTCACATAAAAGTCTGAGGCTGACAAATCCAAAATCTTCAGAGTAGGCTGGCAGGCTGAAGATCCAAGGAAGACTTGCAGCTTGACCCTGAAGGCTATCTGTTGGCAGAATTCCCTCCCTTTCATAGTGGGTGGTGGGGAACATCCATCTTTTTCTCTTAAGGCATTCAACTGATTGGATGAGAGCCACCCACATTAGGGAGGACAATCCATTTTATGCAATGTTCACTAATTTAAATGTTAATCCCAGTCTAGTAAACAATCTCCTCAGAAACATATAAATTAGTCTTTTAAATATTTGGGTACCATGGTGTAGCCAAGCTGACATACAAAATTAACTATCATACCTGTCTTCACTGCCCCATCCTACCACCACACACAGAGTACAAATAGTACTAGGGTTATTTAATCCATTGAAAAAATTTTACATGAATTGCCAGGGAAGATAACTTAAATTCACAACTAAAGAGAGAAGTTTTGGATTATGGTTTTAAGTCTTTGTAAATCGGTATGAGAGGGAAGGTGAGCTGTGTAATTTAATGTTGTATTTTATTTTTCTTTGTTATTAATAGCATTGGATATTCTATAACTTTATTTAACCTTTGTGTTAATTCATCTGTAATGCATTTCTGCCATTCATTCATTTATTTCTGCTGTTATTATTCTTTTTTCTTACTGATTTATATGATCTCTTTATAATTGTTTCTTTTTTACTTTCAAATTTTTATACTACATTTTGAATTTTACTTGTGGTAAAATGCATCCACATTTTTAAAAATTATTTATTCCATTGTTTTGTGCTTAGAAAATACTTGCCTATACCGGAATCAATTAAAAATCCATCTGGATTTTCTGGTTCCTGTGGCTTAAATGTTTATATTTAAATCTTTAATTCATATTTTAACAGTTTGAAATTATATTATAGATGCAGTTTACATTTTACTGTATTCATATAATATTATATATTCAGCATTTTCCTATAAAATAAAATTTTATTGGCTTTATAATATAAGCCGAGGATATAATTTATAGTTTTCCAAATTTCTAGTTTCCTCAACATTGTTGACTTGTTGACTTTCTTTAAATTTAAGTTCTTGTAAACTATTCCTAACTCAATGATCTTAAGATTACTTAATATTTCCGTCATTAAACTTTTTTGTACATAATAAGCCTTCGTATATAATAAGGGATATTAATAATACCACAATCAGATTTGTTGAGAGGATTACACTGGGAACTTTATATATATCTCAGTAAAGTTTTATAACTTGATTACTATAGATCTTATAGTGGGTTTTCTTGTTGTTGTTTTTAATGCTATTCCCAGGATTTTATATTTCTGATATTGTGTGGTTGTCATGTTATTCTTATAACTGGGATTTTTTTCTATTATATTTTTATTTAAACCATAAAGGGAAGGTCACTTTTTAAAAATGCATTCATTCCATATCTGACAGTGTAGCTGAATTTTATTTTTATATTTGACTTTGCACTTTATTTTCCTGAGTCTTTTAGGGGTGTGTGTGTTTGTATGTGTATCATATACATATATATATATATATATATATATATATGTAGCTTCAGAATGATACACAAGCATCCTAACTACAGATTACAGGGTTTTTTCTAATATATTCTCCTATAGCATCTTTTTTGAAAATTTGTATGCCATTCTAATTTGTCAGCAATTAATCTTATTGCTTTGATAATATAATTGACTTATATCCCCCCAATTATGTAATGTACCATGCTTTTGTAGAATGGAGCAAGTATAATAGTACTTTCTCAGTTTATGTGTTTTGGTTTTCTTTGAAGAGAAATAGTAGTTAATATACTTCAGAAGGAATATGACCAAAAGCATTCATTAATTCAACTAATATTTTTAACTTAGAAATAGAGGCAGCTTAGCCATTTTTATAAAGTACAACACACAGCCATTTATTTTGTATATATCTGGTTTTCATTTAGGGCTCTATTACAGTTGTCTTTAATAAATCTTATGTAAATTAGTTGGTGAAATAGTATCTCATGTTTTGGTTTTATTTCCTAGAGCATCTTTTTACAAAAAAAACAAACTGGAAAGAAAACTATATTGATTTAATATAAAAACTTTTTTAAATTACTCTTTGAAGAATCACATCCAGGACTGAACAACTACTCCATACACTTAAATAACAATTGCTTTTCTGTAAAAAGAAGAAAACTATGAAAATAGACAACTTCTGCTACATTGTTAAATCCTGATTCTTACTTGCAGAGTTGTTTTAATTATGTGTCATTAGTTCCTCCTCCTATTGATAAGCAATCTCATTTATTTGAATTGCAGTACCACATATGGATTAATAAAATGCTGCTTCCAGGGACTGTGCCCATGTAATTCTGTTACACAACGGCTGGTCTAGTGCAACAACTATGAAAAGGAGTACAGGGTCATTTCCAGCTTTCACCTCAACTTGGCATAATGGAGACTCTATCATCAAAATGGCAGACAAATACTAAATATTTTTAAATGAGCCATTAAATAGAAAACTGTTTCCTATTGGTATGAAACCATGATTTAGTCACCTTGAAAATATTGCTGATATTCTAATCACTAAAACTTAAACTCTGCTTTTATTCTTATTTTTCTCTCTTTCATACCTATGGCAAACATGGATGATCATCACTGAATTTTCTTTTGCTTGGTACAAGCTAATCTTCTAGCTTTCTAAACAATGCTCCAGATAGCCATAATTAATTAATTAAAACTGGCACTTGAGATGAAACCTATTTACCTACTTGCTAACTCATAATTTCTATTGACCAGAGCAATAAACTTGGTGATTATTCTAGGTTAATTCTAGTCTTGGAGGCTTTTCTGTTCAATTTTGTAGAAATGAAGTACTGTGTGTCAACTTCTATTTTCTCTTTGAATTTCATTACCTAAAACTAGTACTGGAAACAAGATATCTTCATTTCAAAGGCAAAGTGGAATTTAGATTCAATAATATAGCTCCAAATTCATACACTGCTTGCCCAGAGAAGGAGCTCAGAGAAGGGTTAAAATTATTTTCCAGGTGATGAAAATTTGCAGGATGAAATTCTTATTCTTTAAAGTTTTTGGTGTTTTGACTTTTGTCTCTGCATTATCCCAGTTTTCTTTCTACATCTCTAACCAACTTTCCATCTTGTGAAATCGTTGAGTAACGTAAGTTGAAGGACTAAAATCAAGTAATGGCAATAAGTTTGGAGAAAAAGAATGGAATACAAACATTCAGGAGTTATAAATTAAGAGATTTAGTAACCAATTGGAAGGGGATGCATGAAAAAAGGAAAGATTCATGGGTAACTCTGAGGTTACCCTGGATCAGAGTGAGGCATTCTTTTTTAGGGATAATATTAGGACTCTATAAATAGAACATGAAGGAGGAAGCATTTTCTCTCTGCTTTGGGTAGGGAGATGCCTCAGGAAAGGCTTCTCTATGTAGTAGTAGTCTCTGTTGCAATACAGGACTGTGTTGTACAGAATTAACCTGTGGTGTTGGTTCAATTGGCATAATAGCTAATAAAATTTTACAATGTAAGATTTGTTGTAATTGAAGTGAAAGGAACCCAGCTTTCTTGACACTCATTAAAGGCCTTATATTTATTAATTAAGTCATTCAAATAATATTTGTTGAGGACTTTTTAATGCACCTAACCCTGAATCAGGTGCAGGGGCACAAAGATGAACATCACATTGACCCTGCCCTCAAGGACTTAATGATCCAGCAGAGAAAGTACATATACAACCAACTACAACATACCTGAAATAAACTAATCCCTATCTGTGCAGGATAGAACATCACATTCAAAATGATGCTGGGCAGGTGAGCCCCAAAACTGGGGCTTAGACCAGGAGGGTTCTTGGCTTTGCCTAGGAAATAATTTAACAGTGAGCCAGTGGTGTTAGATGGCAACATTTATTGAAGTGGTAGTGTACAGGAGCAACAGAGGTACTGCCCTTGCAATGCAGGGCTACCCAATAGACCATATGCCCAGGGCATCAGCTCGGGGCAGTTTGCAGTCATATTTATATTTATTTTTAATTATATGCAGATTAAGAGGCTGTTTTGGGTCATCAAGTCATAGACATCGTAAGGGTGGTAACATTTGGATGTTCTCATGGTGGTGGTAGACTGCCTTGGCACTCCAATGGGCAATCTTATGTAAAGCTGCTTCTGCCCCATCTCTGTTCTAGCTAGTCCTTAATTTGGTCTGATGTTTCAGGTCTGAGCTCCCACCTTTGGAGTCAAGTCCCTCCTTATACCTCAAAAGAACAAAATCCTCATTTTTTTTTCTTGAGACAGAGTTTCACTCTGTTCCCCAGGCTGGAGTGCAATGTCATGATCTCCACTCACTGCAACCTCTGCCTCCTGGGTTCAAGCAATTCTCCTGACTCAGCCTCTAGAGTTGCTGGGATTATAGTTTTCCACCACTATTCCTGGCTAATTTTTGTATTTTTAGTAGAGATGTGGTTTCACCATGTTGGCTAGGCTGGTCTTGAACTCCAGACCTCAGGTGATCTGCCCTCTTCGACCTCCCAAAGTGCTGGAATTACAGGCATGAGAAACTGCTCCTGGCCCCAACATCCTCAGGTTATTAAAGGAAAGATAATATTATCTTGGTCCATCTAATTTACATTTTTAATTGTATTTTTAGGCGTCAATAACAGCTGTATATATTTATGAGGTAAAATGCAATGTTTTGATATATGTGTACATTGTAGAAAGAGTCAATCAAGCTAATTAAAATATCCATCACCTCACCAACTTATCACTTTTGTGTGTAGGGTGATCATGCTTAAAATCTGTTTCTTTAGCAATTTTGAAATATACAACACATTAACTGTGCAGTGCAATAGCAAATGTTTCTGCATTATTCCTCAGAAGTCTCCTCATTATTTTACAGTGTCTATATACTTTTCTCTTCCACTTTCTGTAAGTTTTCAAAATTCCCTCAGCTGTCACCTTGTGACTGTTTTTCTTTTGCTTACTTTCAAAGCATCTTTTGAATACCCATGAGCCATAATTTAGGAATGACCAACCACACATAGTTTTGTGTGTCATCCTCCTTGTTTAAAATTTAATCTTCCAATTTAAAATTTGATCCAAAACTTGTATTTAGAGAAATTCAGAAAGTTTATCCCAATTTATAATGTGTTAGGAACAGCAAAATCTTAGTGATTTGATAATCCCACATACCATGCAATGAGCAGAACAAGCTGTCAAAAGAACAAAGAAGGGACTAGGTCTCTGAAAGCTCATTTACAGAAAATGAAAAGAAAAAAAAAAACACACATGTGTTTTATCTGACAAGTTGTTACAGTGCTTATACTAACATGACAGAAAATATAATAAAATTGGTTCAACTATTACACTGTCCTTTATTCCAAGGACTATGACTAAGTTTCTACATGTTGACTTACAGCTTATGTACATGCTTTTGAGATGTGATTTGGAAAGACCTAAAAGTTCCCATTATTTATGTACTTTATACCACATGCACAGCACGCTATAAAATTTCTGTCATTAGCTGTACTCCCTTAGGTAAAGCAATGGACAGATGTCCTTTTTAAATGCCTGGGGTAATTAACACAAAACTTAAAACTTAAAGTTTGGTGAGTTTTGCATTATGTACTTATTTCCACCTTCCATTAATTTTGGGAAGTTCACTTTCAATTTACCTTTCCATTACCTCTTGCTTCTTTGAGACATAATGGTCACTTTTTATGATATCTCAAACTCTGCTTTCACTTGGCATAATTTTATGCTTTAAATTCTTCTCCCTTAGTCTTTTTCAGCCTATCTGAGGTCTTTACCACCACACAATTTCTTCTGAAAGACCCTCCCATCTACTGAGATGCTATTACCTTATGCACTATGTTAATTCAGTTTAGCTTAGTAATATTAATGACTGCTTTCTGACTCTGTTGTTACCTCCTAGTTGATAATGTCTTACTCAAAAATTTGACATTAATGTTTTATTTGCATATATTTAAGGTGTACCATGTTTTGATATACGTATATATAGTGAAATTATTTCTACTGTCAAGGATATTAACATATCCATTAACTCACATAGTTTCTTGTGTGTGTGTCTGTGTGTACGTGTACATGTACGTGTACGGTGTATGTGTATGTGTATGTGTGTGATAAAAGCACCTAAAATCTACAGGTAAAAAAGAATGTGACCAACCCAAATGCCCATCTATGATAGACTGGACAGGAAAAATGTGGCACATATACACCGTGGAATACTACACAGCCATCAAAAATAATGAGTTCATGTCCTTTGCAGGGACATGGATGAACCTGGAAACCATCATTCTCAGCAAACTGACACAAGAACAGAAAATCAAACACCGCGTGTTCTCACTCATAGATGGGTGTTGAACAATGAGAACACATGGACACAGGGAGGGGGAGCATCACACACTGGGGTCTGTTGGGGGAGAAATAGGGGAGAGACAGCAGGGGGTGGGGAGTTGGGGAGAGATAGCATGGAGAGAAATGCCAGATATAGGTGATGGGGAGGAAGGTAGCAAATCACACTGCCATGTGTGTACCTATGCAACAATCTTGCATGTTCTTCACATGTACCCCAAAACCTAAAATGCAATAAAAAAAATGTGCACAAAAATTTTAAACAGCACAGTGTCAGGAGAGAGACTCCATTTTAGAGGGAAAATGTTTAATTACTTAATTGTATAATTAAATTAAATTAAATTAAATCCCATCCCAGTGGTGAACTGAATGAGCTACCTTTCAAAGTCACCTAAGTTTTTTTCAAACAAACAAACCCATCCAAAAGTGGGCGAAGGATCTGAACAGACACTTTTCAAAAGACATATATGAGGCCAACAAACATATGAAAAAATGCTCATCATCACGGATTATTAGAGAAATGCAAATCAAAACCACATTGAGATACCACCTCACACCAGTTAGAATGGCAGTCATTAAAAAATCTGGAGACAACAGATGCTGGAGAGGATGTGGAGAAATAGGAACATTTTTACACTGTTGGTGGGAGTGTAAACTAGTTCAACCACTTTGGAAGACAGTGTGGTGATTCCTCAAGGACCTAGAAATAGAAATTCCATTTGATCCAGCAATTCCATTACTGGGTGTATACCCAAAGGATTATAAATCGTTCTTTTATAAATACACATGCACACCTACGTTCGTTGTGGCACTGTTTACAATAGCAAAGACCTGGAACCAACCTAAATGCCCATCGACAATAGACTGGACAAGGAAAATGTGGCACATATACACCATGGAATACTATGCAGCGATAAAAAATGATAAGTTCATGTCCTTTGTAGGGATATGGATGAATCTGGAAACCATCATTCTCAGCAAACTGACACGAGAACAGAAAATGAAACACTGCATGTTCTCACTCACAGGCAGTTGTTGAACAATGAGAACACCGGGACACAGGGAGGGGAGCATCACATACTGGGGTCTGTTAGGCGGCCAAGGGAGGGGATAACATGGGGGAGAAATGCCAGATGTAGGTGACGGGGGGATGGAGGCAGCAAACCACATTGCCATGTGTTTACCTATGCAACAATCCTGCATGATCTGCACATGTACCCCAGAACCTAAAGTACAATTTTTTAAAAAAGAAAAAAAAAGTAAAGTTTTTTCAAAGCTTTTTTCTTTTAAGTAAATTTACTAAAATCTGTGTTTTGATTATCCTGCTTGGCACAACTGAGAAGATGGTGTAGTCTTTGCTAGTCACAACCCTGTATCTCAAAATTTCCCACAAGTTGCTTTTGAAAGGCTTTTAGTTATAATACAAAGTTTAATAAACTCTGTATAAATTGAGATTTTTAAGTTATCAATATAAAATTCATTTAGTAGGAAGAAAACAGGAAGATAACCTAGGACCAACTTTCATCTCTTTCTCCTCCTGCCTGAGGAGCCTTGGGTGACTGTCTCCTCTAACACTAAGTTCATCTGGCTAACGCCAACTGAACTTGGCTCTGGTATTACCTTCTTCGGGAATCCTCCCAGCTGGTGCACCAGTTATTAGATACTTCTCTGAGATCTTGTAGTCTACTGCATTTCATTTATCTTTTATGTTTTGTATATTTATCTTCTGTGTACCTCTGAGCCACACTGAAGATAAAAACCGATTGATCCACTGGGTCCTTGGTACATAGCACAGGCTCTGACACCAAATAGTTTATCATTAAGTGTCTGCTTCATGAATAAATAGTAGTGACCACTCTGTCTTCTGCCTAGAAATGTAAGTATAAATGAGAACAATGAGAATGATATAGTATTTCTGTGCTATAAGGTACTATAAATATATAGGGCATTAGTATCAGTTGAGACCCAACTATCTCAGGGTATGTCTATATCTGTGTCTACAAGCAGTAAGAACTAAGTCATTCAGATGACATTAATTTGAAATTTATGATTAATATGTGCAAACTGGAAAGACATATCTGCACTAACTGTGAGGAAATGTTCAGTAAATAAACAGTTAAAGAAAGATCTGCTTAAACTACCTTCAGAAATGAACTATTTTAGAGTATAAATTCTTCATTTATTGGTATGCATACCTCATTGTTATTGACAAGTAGTTCTTACCTCCTCATCAGTCTGCTTTTGCCAACACCTCCACTTAAAAGCAATGTTCACAGTTGCTTGAAATTTTGAAAGCATTTCCATGCCTGCAAAAATAATACATAATCCCAACCTTCACTAATAAGCCTTCTTCCTCTTTTCTGGTTTCAGCTGATGTATCACAGGGCTCTTGAGGCATTCCATTCCCACCACTATTAGAAAACTTAGCATTGTGGCCTTAATTATTCATTAATTGTAACCTGTACAACTGATGAACAAATGAAGCCCAAATGGTAACTTTTCTATTAGTGATGGGAATCAGTCGTGAGGAGGGGAGTAAAGGGCCCAATAGAAAAATTTTAAAAGCTAAAACTGATGCAACTTAGTGAATGAACAAACTGAGAGATGTGGGTAAGAGAAGTGAGTACAGTGCCAAGGTTTTTGGCTTGGGTGACAAAGTTGATTGTGGCATCTTGGTCTAAATCACAGGAGTAGAATGAGAAGGATGAGAGGATTCCCAGACTCAGTGGATTCATCTCTGGGCTTTGACTTTGAAGTCCTGTTGGGTAGACAGAGATGAGTATCCAGTAGTTTAACAGTAAAGACTAGTCAGGCTTAGAGATGTCTGCGTTGCCAATCAAGTCTGGAGTACATTATGGTTTGGATAATAGTTTCAATGTTGGGAGTGCATGAGATCAGTCGTGCAGAATATATAGAAGAAAAGAATTAAGTGCAGGGTCTTAGAAATTATTGATGTTTAGTGATAGCTAAGGGCCAGTAACCTGCAAATGAGGCTGAATAGGACATGTGGAACAATGTGAGAAATCAAGAATGCAACCATACGAGGAAAGACTTTCAAGAACTAGTAAGGGTGTAAGTATATGAGATGCCACAGTCAAACTTTCCTAGAGCATTTTAGTGGAAACATGAGAAGAGTCTGAAGAGTAAAAGGAGCTAAATAAATGCAGAGGGAAAAAGAGACAATAGGTTTTCAATTTCTTCTGGAAAACTGAAAATGTCAAGTAGCTATGTATTCTACTGACAATCTAGTTTAGTGGAACTACACTTGTTCCTTACATGAGACAATTAAGGTTCAGATGACACTAAGTCTCATAGCCCAGTAGTACCTAGATCTGCTTAGGTTTTCAAATATCCAGTGATTCTGCCTTCTACTACCACCACCATAAATTTCCAGAATGTGGTAGAACATCTATAGTTTCCTTAATATGATTCAATATTATTTTATTTATATTAATCATTGCTACTTATGTTATTTTTAGATCTTTGAGTATGTGAATTTAGTTCACAATGTTTTCTGAAAGAATGGTATCAGTTACTAATAAAAAGCATTGTTTTATTGTTAATATATTTGATAGTATTTGTCATAACCTGGATTTAATTATATTCTAGTGCAAGCCAGCAAATTAGTTCATAAATTTTGGGCATCTGTGACAACTTGCAGATTTTCTTCTTATTCCTGCAATCCTTCTAGTGCCAGAGCAATTCTAGATCACTAACGAGAAGCTAAGACAAGCAAAGGATCATAAGAGTTTTGCATTCTAAATGAAGCTTATACTTTCTGACCCTTGACTTTTATACCTGTAGACTAGTTTCTACATTTAGTCTGTCCCACACTGCATAATTGTGTGGCCTATTTTATTTACGTTTGCAGTTGAATTTTTGCAAATTGTTTAAAACAAATAATTTCATAAGCATTTTTGTTTACTTATGTTTAAAAGAAATACAAATGCTGGGGGTATTTAAATGAAATTTGATGTTTGAAAAGTAGAAATACACTAATTTCTTCTTGAAATTTTGAAATAAACCAATGACCTCTATAATTAATATTTTTTGAATGTTTTTATTGTGAATTAATTTTAGGCAAATGTAATTTTAAAGCATTTTCTTGATCTTTTGTATTAAAATAAGTGGATCTCAGAAGACTATAAAGATATGCTATGGATAATCATCAGAGAAAATTGCTCAACCACAGTTTATAAATGAAAACCAAAAGAACCAGCTTAGAGCATTTATTTGGCCACATTTTAAAATCAAGGGACTTAATTGCTTTTGGGCAAAAGTGTATGCTTCAAAAATATGTTCATCTCTGTTTGACAATATAATCTTTCATATTTAGCTGTCATGTAGTACTATTTTCAACCATTTTTGAACAATTATTTGAAAAAAGTTAGATTTTTATAGTGAGGATAATTTTTATCATATAATTTTGTTTTATTCTCGGTTTAACTTATTTTTCAATCACAGAGAACAATTTTAGAATTAAGCATATACGTTCATTCATTTATTTCTTATTGAACTGTTCATGGGATTCGAGTGTGAATTTTAGCAACCTAAGTAAGAAAAATATCTAAGTAATTTTATTTCAGAACCAAATTTTCTAACTAAGAAAGTTGTAAGTTTTGCAGATTACTACTATTAAATATGAAAAACGATGAGTTATTTTCTATGTAATAGTGTGTGTTATTAAGTATACAAAGAAATACATTTGCACATTTATATAAAAGAATAGACTTGATCTTTAACTATTCAATACAAAAATTAGTAGTGTCTGTGTGGATCAGTTTTCTCTCTGTCATACCAAGGTTTTATGTATTAGCAGAGATCCAAATGCAGAATTATGAAATATATTATTTTTATATAACTAGAGTAATCAGTTCTTTTTTAATTTTCTTAAATGCTAGCTCCAAAATTGGGAGTGCATGTGGGTCTTATTTTTCTTAAGGACACATCTAAGCATTTGATAAAGGATATTTCCAGAAATGAGCTATGTAATCTTTAACACTAGTCTGTGAAATGGATTTGATAATAAAGAAATATTTCATTACTTTTGATGTTTGTATATTGTACACATATAGCTTGGTAAGTGAGTACTATAAATGGCTCAGTATTAACTGGATTTTTTATATCTGTCATTCCTGCCTTGACAAAAATCTGTGTAGTAGTTTATAATTGCTATTGTTTGGGTTATTACAATAAACAGAACTGATAAGGCTTATGCTATTTGCCTTGTGAGCTGAACTTCACATCACTCTGTTGAATTAAAATTGCATGCACATACATTCACTTATCAGTTTTATTTATCTGTCAGAAATTGAGAAACACAGTATGCTTTCAGTATGTGAAGCCTTATAGCAAGCAGATTGAAATTATAACCATTATTTTAATATTCTAGTGCAAATAAATGAATATATTTGTGCTATTATCTACCTTCCTTCTATCTAAAATAAATTCCTATAGGAAAAGCCCATTATTTTTTTCCAGATGGCCTTTATCATATTTTGTCAAAGCTTTAAATATGATTTCAATTAGATTACCTAAGATGCAAATGCAAATCTACATGATACAGCATTTTTTTCTCTTATTTGTCAAATACGAATAAATCTTACAGCTGCTTCTGCAGTTGAACCATTTGTTTGACTGTGTTTGTAGGTAGGAAATACAGGCTTCTGAAATGCCTTCATTTTCTCCCAAGGTATTATTCATAATATTTCTATTCTTAGGTTGCAGGCTTCTTACCTAAGAAACTTCCAAACTCTCTACCCATCATATCAGATAAACTCTAAAATTTTCAGGTATCTGTGATGAATCAATCTATGCATATACATGCATCTTTCAGAAATACTATAACCTCTAACAATTGTCACATGCTGTCACCACCAGGTACCCACTCCCAATATCCACTCCAGCGTACTGAGAGGTGATTTTTTTTTTAGATCTTCTTTTGTAGAGGAATTTTTAGGTTTACAGCAAAATGAAGTGAAAGGTAAAGAGAGTTTCTGTATACCCCCCTTTCCACACACATGCACAGCCTCCTCCATTATTAACAACCCACACCAAGAGGTACATTTATTTCAGCTGATGAACACACATTGACACAGCATCATCACTCTAAGTTCGTACTTTAGGGTTAACTCTTGGTGTTGTACATTTTATAGATTTGGACAAATGTATAATGGCATGTATCTGCCATTATGGTATCATACAAAATATTTTTACTACCCTAAAAGTCTGGTGTGCTCTGCTAATTTATCCTGGGAGGTAATTTTTACTTCAAAAATTTGGAATTGTTCCACACTTCTCATATTTGTCCTACATGTTGTATTGATAAAGATTGTTTATTGCAGTGATTCTGTTAATTTTCTCTTTGGATTTTGTATCCAATGGGTTTTTCATGTTGTACGCAGAGAAATTCTGTGTTCTTTTCAACTACCACTTGAAACTGGTTCTTTATAAAATCCAGTTTTTATAAAGATATTTTTCATCCAGAGAAGTATAAATGAGGTATTTTTGAAAATCTGTTTCATAGATTTGAATCCAGCAGTTGTATGTTTTCATTAGTCCAGTAATGAACAAACCATTATTCATAGACAAAGAACTTTGAGTGCTGCTCATGCACTGTCTACCCTGCCCATTACTATCATCTTTGTATTCTGAAGGACTTTTTTGTTTTCATTATTGACTGGTCTTTGTTTCCTGGCAAAACAACTTATAGTTCATTTTCAGATAACTATACATATGGTATTTGTATTTTAATTAAAAAGACTGTTGTTATGTCTGATTCTTATAAGGAGAAATTCATTATAAGGACACTTCTCATTTCCTTGAAACGTTCCCTTTCTTTTTTCCAGGGTTCTTAAATTGCAAAAGCCAGTTAAATGATGTGCTTTGGGGAGTTAATTTTTGGTGCCATATGTCTCCAAAAATGATTTAATTTTATCTAAAGTGTGTTTGCAATGATATTTATGTTCTTTAAGACACAGACACAACTTCAGAAATTTTTTAAAGAAAAAACATACTTGTCATTATTTCAACACATTAGTATATGTGAATAAGCTTACAAAAATATCTGTTTATTAAGGTTAATATATTTTTAATATCTGAGGTCTATGGCTACCTTTTGAAACTAGCAAATTCAAATTCTCATGAAAATATTTTACATATGGCAATCTTTAATTTCATATGAAATAAATTATAACGTTACTAACGAACAACTGTGTTAATTGTATGAGAGGGAAGAAGAAAAATACCAATAATTTTATGAGGCAGCTAAAAGTAGTAATTTTTTCCTTAATGATGTAAACTCGATATTTTGGATATTTTGTTTATTATGGGTAAGATCACATTTACTGGTTATATAACAAAATTATTGTACAAAAAAGCCATTTTTGTATTTTGGCATATGGTCAAGTATAATAGGATACTCTTAAAAAACAAATTATAATAAATTCTCCGAGAGTAAATCCTTCTAAGCCACAAAATCTGGAAGATGTCTTTCTTGCAGAGATGTCACCTTAACATAGGTTTTTTTTTCTTAATGAAACGACTTAACATGCAGTAAGTTACAGAGTTATATATAAACTATAAGTAAGCAACCAAGTTTCTAATAAAGTAATGTGTAATCTGACCAGTTTGTAAATCCTGACATTTTCTATATTTGTTTTGCATGTTTAAACCAGTATAGATGCATGTAAAATCCTCAGTTGGCCTCTTATTATTATTCTCCTCCTTTCTCTGGGTTAACCTTTTGTGTTTACCATTCCAATTGTTTTTAATACCATTTTTACATAGTAATAAAATTAAAACAAAAAGTATCATTTGTAAGTTTTCTTTGTTTCTCTAACATACATACCACCTGCAATTTTAGTGTGTTTATTTTATTTTTTAGAGACAGAGTTACTTAAGATGGTTTCAAAATCCTGAGTTCAAGCGAGCCTCTTTGCCTTGGCCTCCCAAAGTGCTGAGATTACAGACATGAGCCACCACACCTGGCCAGTGTGTTTATTTTAAATGCTGTGGTTTAGGGTATGAATATACCACAATGTATTTTTCATTACTTCAAAGATAATTAGATAATTTCCAAATTTTTACTATAGCAAGCAATCCCGTAAGTGAACACTATTTTATATTTTTTCTTGCGTACATATGAGATTTTTTTGAGAGCAGTATTTCTCAAACTTTAGCATACATGAGAATCACCTACAGATCTCAATAAAACACCTATTGCTGGTCCCAGGGTTTCTGATTCAGGGAGTCTAAATAACTATATTCATAGCATTCTGAGGTGATTGATACTGATCCTGATGGTCTGGGAACCACACGTTGAGAATTGCTGGTATAAAGTACGAAGCTTTAAGTATAATTGCTGGGTCAAAGGGACAGTACAACTTCAATTTCAATACAAAATAATAAATTGTTCTCCAAAGTTTTTCTATAAAATTATACATTAATTTGAACAGCATGAGTTTAATTTTTTTCACATCTTTACCAAAATTTGGTATTGACAGATTTTTGAGTATTTGACAATCTGATGAGTTTGAATTTTATTTTTTCATATCCTATTATTAAATTGAAGAATATTTCAAATGTTTTCAAGCCAAATAGCTTTCCTTTTATGTGAATTGCCTATCTGTATAATTTGTCCTTTTTTTCTCTATGTTGTTTCTACTTTTATTATTGACTTATAGGGGCTTTTTAAATGTTAAAGAAATTAATCCTTGTCTCCTGTGTTATTAAAATCTTCTCTAAACCCGAGGTTTATATTGTTACTCTGTTTAAATTTAACTTAAAAAATATTAAATGTACTTAGATTTGTCCATTTTTCCATTAGAAATTATCATTTTAATTTTTATTTAAAAATTCTTCCTTTCCTTTAAGGCATAAAGTTATTGTATCATGTTTTTTAAAAAAAAAATTGTTAAATTCAATTTTCAATCTACTTTGCTTTTGTTTTCTTTATGTTGTGAGTTAAGGATCTAATTTTATTTTATTTTGCTTAGAGTATTAGCCATCCTTTCTGCACTAATCAAATACTCTCTTTGGATGATCCCTACATTATTCTTAATTCCTACACCTTTAAGATAAATTGTAAATATCACATGTCAAATTTTTCAGGCTTGTTCTCCTATTTCACAATTGTCTCGTTACATATTCTCAGTCCTTTCTTCTTCCACGTGAATTTTAGATCAACTTTCATGAAACCTGATGAGATTGTAGACCACTTTGTAGAAAACTGACTTGTCCCTGATACTCTTTTCTCTTATATGATCATATTACACCTCTAGATTTATTCAGTTCTTATTTTTCAAAATGTTTTGTAGCTTTCTTTATAAAATATTGCCCATTTTTAATAGATATAAACTTAAGTACCTTGCATTTTATTTTATGGTAATAAATAGAATTTTTTCTACTACAATTCAAAATTGGTCATACTGATTTATAAAAATGGGCCAGACTCAGTGGCTCATGCCTGTAATCCCAGCACTTTAGGAGACCAAGGTTGGCAGATCACCTGAGGTTAGAAGTTTAAGACCAGCCTGACCAACATGGCAAAACCCTGTCTCTACTAAAACTACAAAAATTAGCCAGGCATGGTGAGGGACACCTGTAATCCCAGCTACTCGGCAGGCTGAGACAGCAGAATTGCTGGAACCCAGGAGGCAAGGTTGCAGTGAACTGAGATCGTGCCACTGTACTCCAGCCTGGGCGACAGGGCAAGAATCTGTCTCAAAAAAAAAAAAAGTTATTAATTTTTGGAGTTCAGATCCTATAGGCAGAAGGTTCCTAAACTCTCATCACCTCCATTTGTTGTTTTTTAGAGCCTACTGGATTTTTCATATAGACATTTTTTTTCTAACTCTTATAGCTATCTTTTGTAGTTCTATTTTTTTATTGTTTTGAGAAGAACTTGCAATAAAATTTTTAAAAGGGATGTTGATTTCTGATATCCTTACTTTATTTTGCCCAGCATCCACAGGAAGATTTCTAATGTTTATTTAGTAAAATCTCTGATGGAAGTTTTTGGTTTATACCCTTTATCAGGTAAATTTTTATCAGTTCAAGTTGTCAATTTTAATAAACATTTATTGAGTGATCACTATCTTCTGGTATCTTAAAATGGGGTTTTTTTCATAATCACTTTCCTAAAATAATTGTGTCATAGCTATTTGATATAATCAATCATTGTTATCAGCATCTTAGTTGTTTTTCCTTATATATTCTTTTGAATTGTCTTACTGTCTTTCGTGTGCATATGTGTTTGTGCACATAAGTTATTTTATTGGATGCTGGTTCTTCGCTCTTTAAGATTGCCTTTAATTCTTCCTTTTCCTGGTTCTTCTTTTACCATAGGCCTATTAGCTATTGATTTTCCCCCATAAAATCTCTTTTTTGAGATATTACTCTTTCTTAGTTGATCCTTAAAAAACTTCTCTGTTTAAGAGGCTTTAGTTAACACATGTATATTGATAAATTTAAGGCTTTTGTGGCTACCTCAAGCTAGAATAGACAACTGAATTAAAAATAGACACTGCATACAGCTGCTTCTCCTCATTTAACTTGTGGCTATGAAAAACATTACTATTCAGTTTGCTCTGTTTACACATGCTGAAGAGCTCCCACTTGTAAAATTTACCTTCTTGTTAAGGAATTCCTCTACAGCTCATCTTTCTCATACTTGCTTTTTGTCATATTTGTGACTATTCTAAGAGTACTAATTTATTATTTTCTTTGACAAACAGATCTTTGTTTATAGGTGTAGTTCCAAGTATCCAAGAATCTCCTGGGGGAAATAAGGTATTCTGAGACCTAAGCTGGCTCCAAATAACTACAACTTTGGAATAAGAAAAATACTCTAGAAAATTAAAGTGATATTTTGCTGTAGGTGACTTTTCACCGAGATATCTAATTCCACTCAGTAAGGCTAAAAGAGTTCATCCCACAGCCATTCTTTCAAAATCACTTATTTTTGGCTTATTGCTGTGAACTTTTCTTGTCTTGATAGTCTATTGTCCAATTTCTTACAAGGTAGGTTTCCATTTGTTGTTGTCTTAAAAATTTCAAATTACAACAAACTGGTAAAGTAAGGTCTGAGGTAGACAATAATTTGAAAATCTATGCTATGTGATAAGGTTTTATCATGCACTTCTTACTAGTATCTAATAAGCATACATAGATGTTCATTTTGCATCACAGTCTATTTTCCAGGAAACTCTGTGGCAAAAGTCTACGGAACCCTTGGGTGTTTCTAGCAGTCTTTATGACTATCTTTAATCTAGAAGTGACGGCTAAAATACTAGAGGCAGAAAGAGAAAAGCCATTGAACTTTAACTGATAAGGCATCATGGTTAATAACTTAAACTTTAAGTTAGAAGTAAATAACCTAAAGCAACTTAACCTCTTTAAAATACAGATTCCTCAGCTGCAAACTGGGGTTAATAAAAGAAGCTATCTCAACTGGCCCACTGTGGATACAATCAGCCTATGAACTGTGTTGTTTAAATAAGTCACATTGACAAGAATTGAGAAAGTTGACCGATTATTTGTCTTTATTAAGAAAATAGCAAAAATCTAATCTCTTCAGAGCCTCTACCCACAACAGACAATTTATAGTTTAGCTTCATTTAGCAAATTGTATTTATCTATTAGATTATGTCCCCTTCATTCAAGATGTTTACCTCAGCAAACAATATATTTAGGCAGCATAAAAAGAACTATACTGTAATACGTGTTACAAAATATATTTCCACATGTAATTTCAGAAATGAGATATCCTGTTAGTAAAAATGATTGATAATTTTAGTTTATAAGCAAGTAAAATTTCCTTCACATTCATTTCTATTTTTGCCCTTTTAAAAAATATGTAGCTACAAGGTCGTATTTTAGTAATAAACACCAGTATAAAAATCACAAAAGTTTCAAACATATGTATGTTATGAAATTATTTTCAGAAATATTTGTCATGATTCTTTTCTTCTGTTATTAATGTTTAGTTGACACTAAATGTCAGCTTCTTTAGCCTTGCCCACAGTTTCAGATTGAAGTAATTTCTAATTTAAATATACGTGTGCTCTGCATCTTATTGTTAAAGCAAATTTAATTAATGTTATTTAAATCATCGATGCATACATTAGGTAATACAGGACCAGTGCTAACTCCCATTGATCATTCCTGAACCCTCAACACCCAGACCCTTCCCCTGTCCCTGAACAATAATTACAGTCTTAATATGACTCTTTATGTAGTTAGGGACATACACAATGAACCTAAACTTTTCAAATGTCTTAATGAGTATATCAAGATAAAGCATACCTCCCTGCAATGACTGTCAGGCTTCGCTTATACTACAGAAAACACAATGTTTTTAAAGCTTGACAGAATTTCTCTTCAAAGAATAATTTCTCTTCAAAAAATAAAATAAATTTTCATTTAATAGCCCAAATTATCTGAAATGCCCATAAACTGCTTCTGAACAATGTATTTCAGCATTTAGTAAACTGAAGTATCTATAGTTTTCAAAGTCTTTTCTTCTTTCTAGTTAATCAACTAACCAAAAATACAGGCTTTGTTTTTCTGTGAACCAAACATAAATACATACATGTTGTTTATAACAATGCATAATGAGGATAATGATGATAAACAATTTACATGCAACACCAAGTATTTAGTTAAGTGAATTGTTTTATTGAAATATATATACAAAGAGTTCCCAAATTTTACATACACTCCTTATTGATGTTTTACAGAGGATCCCACATATGTAACCCATCAAATAGCCACATTGTTAACATGTTTTTACTGTGGTATGAAAAAGTGTTTAATATAAAAATTGTGTTTGATATTAAATATTTGGATGTGAATTTTGTTTTTCCATTCTGCAAAATATGCTAAAAAGGAATTGATATCAGCAATTAACCACATTCCCAAAACCAAGAGTTTTCAGTGACAGAATATATCATATTATATTCATGTAATATAAACATTCGTTATAAATGTTTGGGATTTTTAAGAAATAGTTTTGACTGTTAATTTTATGTTTATCCCTTTGAAAATGTCTTATTATAATAATTCTGTATGGTGTGCCTATGGTAACTGTTGAAGAGCAAATCTACATTGTCTTGATAAAATGTCCACTGTTTTCTGTTGGTTTTTATATTAAACTTCCAAATGATCTAACATATGTCATAGGTGAATTCTTTCTTTTTCTGTACAGATCCTGTATTAAACATGTCACTTCTAAACACCGCGTCCACTATGCTTTAGTGCAGTGAGATGTTTCCATGTCACATGGTCAGAGGGAGGTAGATTAATAGGGAGTTCTAGCTGGAAATTTCTTCCTTGTTATTGTTCTCCCTCAGCAGTTGATGGCTAAGTTAATTCTCTTTAGTTTTGTCATGCTCTAAAGCACACATTGCCAAGCAATGGTAAGCTTTATGAGGAAAAAAAGCAGCGATGGTGTCCATCAAAGTCTTAAAGTTGCATTTTTAAACTTTGGCTTGACCTGATGTGCCATTCAAAACAGCTTCAAAAGATGATTTTTTTCAAGAAAGGTTCAATATGTCCCGAGGCTATTGGTTTTGAGTTAAACTGGGTGAAGTAGAAATATTTTACTCATCAGCTTTGCAGTCACAGAGTTTGCCTCAGCTAGAACAAAACTGCTGAGGCATTTAGAGAAAATTAACCCCCCATCCTGGCGGCCAGATGTGACTGGTTTCTGATGAATGCACATGAGTGGGCTGAAAAATCAAGAGACTGTGAAATTCCTGTCAGGTCCGTACAGTGCAGAATGGGCTATTGACTGCTTTCTATATTTCCCTCCATCATTCTTCTTGAACACTGCCATTAATTTCCTCTCCTCCTCTGACTTGTGTTTTCTCCCCTCCCTCTTCTCTTTAGCTCTGTCAGCTGCAGAGAACGATGCACAGGCTGTGGCAGGAGCACTTCAAACTGGTGGTCCTCTTCAGCCAGATGAGGCTGGCCAACTTCCAGACAGACTCTCAAGAGAGTATTCAGAAAATATTAGCTGTGCAGGTAGGTGATTGCAGGGAAGTAGGAAAGATCATTCTGATCTAGATTGAAAAGCAAATGATGGGTAGTGTGATGAAGCATTAAAACCATATCCCATCAGAGTTTTATAAATTTTTAACCTCTTTAATAAACTGGAATTGCATGAAGGATGAATTCAGTAAGTTAGCATATATATACCATGCATACTTTGGGGGAAATGGGAGATTGGACTTATTTCTCAGAACAGATTTTTATAAATGCATTTGGTACAAAAATGTTTTTTTTACAAATCTTCAGGCTTTGCAGATGCCATCCAGCTGTTTAAACGATGTTGACCCAAGATACCTTGTGCTGCTTTTGTGCAAAATCCACTTCACTGAAAATAACCCTCTTATGTTTACTTAGTTCAACTGTTGTCTTTCCTTTTCTATTTTGCAAGAGTCTCATCCTCCTAAGCAGATTTGGAAATGACTTTATTTGAAAAATAAGCAATTTGAGACTAGAAAGTAGCTGTGGTTCTAGATGCATGTGAGATTTTACTCCTTGTTTCAATAAAAACATTTAGCAGATCCACTGTTTCATTTTAAGAATGATATATTTTAGAAACCCATATTAACTATGTGAGGACAATTCTTTTTTTTTTTTTTTTTTTTTAGACAGTCTTGCTCTGTCACCAGGCTGCAGGCTGGAATACAGTGGTGCAATCTCGGCCACTGCAACTTCCACCTTCCGAGTTCAAGTGATTCTCCTGCCTCAGCCTCCCAAGTAGCTGGACTACAGGCATGCACCACCACACCCAGCTAATTTTTGTATTTTTAGTAGAGACACGGTTTCACTATGTTGGCCAGGATGGTCTTGATCTCTTGACCTCGTGATCTACCCACCTCGGCCTCCCAAAGTGCTAGGATTGCAGGCATGAGCCACCATGCCCTACCAAAGACAATTCTTAATTATTACCTAAACTTTTAAAAAATTAATGTTTTACCATATCGAATGTTGCTAGATGCACAAAACATGACCTCCCAAAGACAAACACATACTACCTTGTTCTATTAAGTAACAAAAACCAGAAGGCCTGTTCTATGAAAAACAAAAACAATGGCACTTGCACTTTAAAATTCCACTTTTCAGTAACTTTCAACATATGAAATGAATGCTGAACCCTAAACCAAATTTTTTTCTAAACATTTTTATTATACATGCACTTCATAGTGCTTTTAAATCAAGCAAAGAAGATTTTGCATAGCACTTGAAAAGCTATGAAGCTATTTCAAATTTCGTTTTTGTTGTTTTCTATTTTTTGGTATTTTCTTCTGAGGAGTGTGTGTGTGTGTGTGTGTGTGTGTGTGTGTGTGTACGCACGCATGCATACTTTATATATGGGTTGTATTGACAATTGGTTATAGCAAAAAATTTAAAATAATAGAAGACAAAGGAAGATTTTGAAAGGCAGTGCTTACACATGTAGAGTCAATAGAACTTTATGTACAAACTTGAGTACAAACTACAGTTGCATTATTTTAGAAGTCTGGAGAATCTTGTTTTCCTTAAGCATGTTAACATGTAACACATTATAGGGCAGCTAGAACCTGTGAATCTCTTTTAAATATTTAAAGGTAATCTGCATGCTCTAATTAGTATCTTAGAAAAATCTATATTTTTGTCCAAATGTTCTAAAAAATCTACAAATGATAAATTCGCACTGAATCATTATGTATTTTCTAATATTAAAAATATCATTAGAAATCATTTGAATATCAGTAAAGTGACTCCCTAATTCATATCCTTCGATAATCCTTGTTTTAATTTTTATAAGAGTTTCTTCAACATATTGTTTACCAAACTTGATTTTAAATTACTTATTTGTACAAGTGTTACATAACAATGGAAATGAAGGGATAGGATAAAATAGGTAGGGAAACCCAACTACTCAGCATCTAGAAACCCAGTGCAAGGCTGGATTGTATTTGGGGAATGTGAGTAGCATAAATTAGTGCCTTCTTTTCTTATCTATTGGAGATGCCTTACATTTAGAATATTTCAATTTTGACTTTTAATAAAAATATGAAAATACAATTTTCAATATCTTGCCACAAAACAGTGGAAATATGCAATCTCTGGGGGAAAAAAATCAAGTCCACAACCTTCAGCATGGTACACAACAACCTTCATGACCCAGCTCCTGCTTACCTTCCCAGCTTCATCTTCTCTCTGCTTCAGTTCTTTAGTTTGTTTCAGCCACTCCAAAATTTTTACTAATAAAGAAACTTGCTGCGAAACTCATTCTTCCTCTTTTGTGTTCATACTCTTCCGTTTCTGCAATGCTCATTTTTATCTTGCCTGTTTAAAAACACCTGACCATCAAGCTACCATTGACTTTCTTCGCAGAATTAGAAAAAAGCTACTTTAAATTCCATATGAAACTAAAAAAGAGCCTGTAAGCCAAGACAATCAAACAAAAAACACAAAACTGGAGGCATCATGCTACCTGACTTCAAACTATACTACAAGGCTGCAGTAACCAAAACAGCATTGTACTGGTACCAAAACAGATATATAGACCAATAGAACAGAACAGAGACCTCAGTAATAACACCACACTTCTACAAGCATCTGATCTTCAACAAACCTCAGAAAAACAAGCAATAGGGAAATGATTCCCTATTTAATAAATGGTGCTGGGAAAACTGGCTAACCATACGCAGAAAACTGAAACTGGACCCCTTCCTCATAGCTTATACAAAAGTTAACTCAAGATGGATTGAAGACTTAAATGTAAAACCCAAAACCATAAAAACCCTAGGAGAAAACCTAGGCAATACCATCCAGGACACAGACATGGGCAAAGACTTCATGACTAAAACACCAAAAGCAATTTCAACAGAAGCCAAAACTGACAAATGGGATCTAATTAAACTAAAGAGCTTCTACACAGCAAAAGAAACTAGCATCGGAATGAATAGGCAACCTGCAGAATGAGAAAAACAATTTGCAATCTACCCGTGGGACAAAGGTCTAATATACAGACTACACAAGGACCTTAAACAAATTTACAAGAAAAATATAACCCCATCAAAAAGTGGGCAAAGGATATGAACAGACACTTCTCAAAAGATGACATTTGTGTGGCCAAAAAACATATAAAATAAAAAGTTCATCATCACTGATCATTAGAGAAATGCAAATCCAAACCACAATGAGATACCATCTCATGCCAGTCAGAATGGTGATTATTAAAAAGTCAGAAAACAATAAATGCTGGCGAGGCTGTGGAGAAATAGGAACACTTTTACACTGCTAGCGGGATTATGAATTAGTTCAACCATTGTGGATGACAGTGTGGTGATTCCTCAAGGATCTAGAACCAGAAATACCATTTGACCCAGCAATCCCATTACTGAGTATATACCCAAAGGATTGTAAATCATTCTACTATAAAGACACATGCACACGTATGTTTCTTGCAGCACTATTTACAATAGCAAAGACTTGGAACCAACGCAAATGCCCATCAGTGATAGACTGGATAAAGAAAATGTATGCAGCCATAAAAAAGAATGAGATCATGTCCTTTGCAGGGACATAGATGAAGCTGGAAACCATCATTCTCAGCAAACTAACACAGGAACAGAAAACCAAACACCGCATGTTCTCACTCATAAGTGGGAGTTGAAAAATGAGAACACATGGATATAGGAAGGGGAACAACACACATTAGGGCCTGTATCGGGGTGAGGAGCAAGGGGAGGGAGAACATTAGGACAAATATCTAATGCATGCAGACCTTAAAACCTAGATGATGGGTTGATAGGTCCAGCAAACCACCATGGTACCTGTATACTTATGTAACAAACCTGAACATTTTGCACATGTATCCTGGAAATTAAAGTAAAATAAAAATAAATAAAATATAGATAAATAAAAAAAAACATATGACCCAATTCAATCACTTCCTCTACAAAATGATTCTGGTCCTTCTCCCACCTTTCTGTGCAAGATGAATTAAATTATGCCTAACTTGGGTTCCTCCTGTACCCTGTACATACCCACAAAGCACAATTGTATTTTTAGTGGCTAACCCCTCCTACATGTTGCTTGTCCTCCTTCCTGGAAGATTCTAAGTTCCTTCAGGCCTTTATACTATCAGTGAAATCCTTTCCATTCTCCCTAAGTTGTATTTTAGGGTGTATAGCAGCAAGGCCACTAGGAGGCTTGATAGTACCCTATGTCTATCTTGTTTCCAATTATTATATCCATGTGTTTTTTTGTTTTTTTTTTTTTTTTTTGAGACGGAGTCTAGTTTTGTCACCTAGGCTGGAGTGCAGTGACACAATCTTGGCTCACTGCAACCTCTGCCTCCCAGGGTCAAGTGATTCTCCTGCTTCAGCCTCCCGAGTAGCTGGGCCTACAGGTGCCCACAACCACACCTAGTTAATTTTTGGATTTTTAGTAGAGATGGGATTTCATTATGTTGGCCAGGCTGGTCTTGAACTTCTGACCTCATGATCTACCCACCTAGGCCTCCCAAAGTGCTTGGATTACAGGCGTGAGCCGCTGCACCTGGCCTTATTATATCCAATTTTTTTAAAGGAAAACATGCTAGAGTGAATTAATATATTTGTGGAGTGAATCTGCAAGTATCAGTGTATACAACATGATCCAACATGACTAAAAATTGCTTAACAGACCAGATGATGTCAGTTTTCATTTTCCTTGACTTAGTATCATGATTCCTTTAAGTGCCAATGTCAGGGAGGTCTAAATAATGTTTCATATTTTGAAAGTGGTATTAAAATGATGCCGTAAGATTTTAATGAACTAATCAATGAGAAAATCGTTTGATGAAGGTTTCGAAAAGTAAATTGTATATAACCAATATTGAGGAAAAACAATTAAAAAATCAGTTAAACAGAAAAAAGAAATTTTGTTTTATCCTTGGTTTTGGAACAATTCATTACAGGGCCACATAGAGGCATGATTGGCAGATCTATAGTTGGCAGAAAACCAGGTGGGCCAGATAAGCTTTTGAATTACATGATCAAGCAGAAACCAATAAGATGAGCTATAGCTGGAATGAAGACTTGGTGTATTTGACTTTTATGCCCTTTATATGAAAAAGATTTAGGGATTTCAGTTGACCACAATTTTAATATAAGCCAAAGTGAGCTACTATAAACTTGGAACCAAAGGCCTGTCCCAGCCCTAGTAATAAGAGACAATTTCTTGGCTCTGACAGTAATATGAGGTCCTAACTTCATGACAGAGCTTGTATGAAGTACTATTATCATTTTCTTTTTCTTCCCATTATTTTTTATTTATTTAACCCTGTGCTATTTATTACCTTTTTTGTCATCTTATTTGGAAAAAAGACTGAACATTGGCAAATCATTTAAATGAGAGTGATGAAGCTACAGCATATGAATTTTGTCTTAGACTGAGTAAGCAGAGGCATTTTTGTCTGGAAGGAGATAAGTCCCATAAGATAAACTGCACTTTTTCTTAAATTGAGTATGTCTGCGTATTTTATACAAGTTTGGGAAGCATAGTTTAAGGATCATATTACACCCTAGAGAGCAGCAATATAAGAAAGATTAAAGAGAGGGAGAAATATAAAAATTTTGGAATGTTTAAACATAAAAGAAAAAGGCTTTGGAAGGACAAACATCTGAAGGACTGCAAGTGAGGGTTGGTATATAGTTTGTTGAGCTCTAGAAGCCAACACTGGGAACAAATCATGGGAGAGGTTGGAAAGTGGGTTTAGGGTCAATAGGAATAAATTTTATAGCAAGTATTCCTGCCCAAGCATGCGTTGCTGGTGTTCAGAGGTTAAACAGGCCAGGTGTATTAGGGAAGATATTACTGCAGTGATTGAGGGGGAAGCAAATGGACTCAGATCAACCTAGAGGGCACCTCCTCAGTGATGTGCTCCCCCGCTAGGTTCCCATGACCTCTTTGTGCAAATATCTGCGTGTGTGTCTGTGCCTTCTCACCCACTAATATGTAAGTCTTCCCAACTTAGAAAGCATGACTTATTTGTTCATCTTCATCACCCTGGCACCAACTGCAGTTCTTGGAACATAAGAATAATAATTTTGTTGAATTAGTGAACTGATTTACTAAGATTAAATGTGATAACTCCAAAGATTCTTTCTACGTCTAGGTGTCTATAGTTCTGTAAGTTAATAAACAAAAGCTTTCACTGGGTGCTTTGCCAGGAATTCTGATAGCATAGGTTTAATCATTTAACACAGACACACACATACACATACAACTATTTCTGGAAAAGAATTGTGAAAATGAAAGAAAGACAGAAACAAACACACAACAGAAATCTAGAATCACTTAGTGGTATGATGAAAAGGAAATCTCTGATTCTGTGTGATCTTTTGAAACACAAAAGAATTTATGAAAACCTGCATTTTGTCTTTTAATACATATACATTTGGAGATATTATGCTTGAGGAATAACATTAAACTGCGAGATATTACTGGTTCACTCTAGACAGTAATAGAAAAAGTATTTAATTATAGTTGCCAATAACTTAAGAATATATACCATAAATCTAAAATTGAATTTTTCAAATGTAAATTGGTACAGCCATTATGGGAAAAGTATGGAGGTTCCTCAAAAAATTAAAAATAGAACTACCACATAACTTAGCAATCCCACCATGGGGTATATAGCCACAGGAAATGAATCCACTGTGTCAAAGAGGTATCTGCCACATTCCCATTCCCAAGTTTATTGCAGCACTATTCACAATAGGCAAGACTTGAAATCAACCCAAATGCCCATCAACAAATGAATGAATAAAGAAAATGTAGTATATCTACACAGTGGAATACCATTCAGCCATAAAAAAAAAAAACAATGAAATCATGTCATTTGAGACAACATGAGTGAACCTGGAGGACATTATGTTAAGTAAAATAAGTCATACACAGAAAGTGAAATACCACATGATCTCATTCACATGTGGAATCTTAAAAAAATTATCTCATAGATGCAGAAAGTAGAACAGTAATTATCAGAGAATGGGGAGAGGCTAGAGAAGAGGAGTGTGAAAGAGATTGGTCAATAGGTACAAAGTTACGATTAGATAGGAGGAGTAAGTTCTGATCGATTGCACAATAGGGTAAATAGTTAATGTACATTTCAAAATAGCTAAACGAGGGTTTTGAGTGTTGTCATGAAGAAATGATAAGTGCATGAGGAGATGAATATGCTATCCTGATTATTTAATGTATACATGTATTGAAACGTCAAATTGTACCCCATTATTTAATGTATACATGTATTGAAACGTCAAATTGTACCCCACGAATAGGTACCATTATAATGGATCAAACAAAAAATTGAAAAAAATAATGAAAATATGTGTGAAAATTACAAACACAATTGGATTAGTCCAATGTAAAAAGCACATTCTATATGATTCCATTCAAATAAAATTTAAAAACAAAACAAAAAAAAGAATTTGTCACTTTCAAAATACTAGAGAAAAAAAGTACCATAAAAAATTAGATATTTCAAAATGCAAGGAGTACAGGTAGAGCAATAAAATGTGCAAAATAAGGCCAAATACATTAGTGATCCTAACAACTGGAAATGGTTTCATTGCACAGTTTAAAGTTACAGATTTGCAGATTGGTCATAAAAGCAAAATTCATGTTATTTAGAAGAAATGCACTTCAAACAAATAAAAACTGAATAAAGATCCTAGAAAAAAATAATAAAGAATTATAATCTTGAAAAAAGAATTCAAGGCAAAAAGAATTAGAACACTCAAATTTGGATATTTTATGTTAATAAAAAATATAGTCTAGACATATCAATCCTGAACTTAATGCACATGACAACATAACTTTATAATATATAAAGTAAGATCTGATTAAAATCCAAAGAAAACTAGACAAATCCACAATCACAATGGGAAATATTGGCACATCTTGAAATTTTTAGAAATAAAAGAAAAAAAGAGCATCAAATATAAAAACCTGTGAGTTGTGATTCAATTGCAAAGAGACTCAACTTTTAAAAATATGTTAATGTAATTTGATACAAACACAGATTAAGGGAGAAAGACTGAATAGTTTTAATCAATGTTGAGAAGCATTTGCTAAGAACAATATACCTATTCTAATAAAAGTTACAAAATAGTTCACCACAAATTTAACTTTATAAAATGTACTTGATAACTTGATAAAGAAGGTAGAGATACTACGCAGAAAATGGACAAACCTGAGAATCAAGAAAAAACCATTACAATTAATAAGACAGTTATTTAAAATGGCAACCTGAAGTATAGTTTCTAACAATAATTAACAAAAATTTAGCTCAATCTTTTTGGAGAAGGCTACTTAATAGTGTCAAAAAGACAGAACCCAAATAAAAGTAAACATTCATCATTTTCATGGATGAGAAGATTACATATAAATATAGATAGGTAGATATATTTAGATATCAATTTTTAAATTTCAAAATTTTTAAAAATCCTTAAGTTCAATACAATCATACTCAAAATCCAAACAAAATTTGTGTATGAAGCTCAAGAAGGTGAAATGCATTTGGAAGATTAAAATCCACAAGGATAGCTCTAACATTTTTTAAAAAGAAAAACTGTTGTTGGGTTGGGGTGAGGGAACTTATGTCACTGGGTAGCAAAACATATCAAAAAGCTATATTAATTAAACTTACACAGCACAACATCAATGCAAGAATGGATAGAAAGATCTGTAAAACAGAATAGTTGGTACACATTTTATTTAAAGGATAATATAATAAATAATTTTAGTTTTCCAGGCCATACAGTCTCTGTTGCAACCATTCAACTCTGCCTTGTAACAGGAGAGCAGCCATAGACAGTAGTATATAAATGGATGCAGCTGTGTTCCGATAAAAGTTCTTTTACAAAACAGACAGCAGGCATGAGGCTGCTCACTGGAACAGAGAATCCAGGAAAAGTCCCACAGATACTTAGACTTTAGAATATAGTAAGAGTAGGATTTCAAATTGTATGTGATGAGAGTGGACTATTCACTTGCCAACTATCTGAGATAAAAGTAAATATCCAAAATATACAGAATAGATTATTTTGTATATCTATTTTGTATATTTATATACATTCTAGAGTAAACATTTAAAAAATCTTTTTTAATATGAAATATTATATAGTGTTAAGGTACACTGAGGGAAATAAACTTGACTACATAAAATAAATACATTTTCTTGAAAAATGATATAATTAAAAATCTATTTTATTATATATCTTATATATTTTTATATATAAAATAAGTATTTCTTTAAATCAATAAGAAGTAATATAACCCAATAGAAAACTATTTCAAGTTTCAGGCAGCACTGTTAAATGATGTATGAAAAAATGCTCAATATCAGAAGTATACACAAAAATCATTAATAATGTAAAAAATAATTTTTTTCAGTCATGCTGGCACATTTTTTAAAGATATTAATTAGTGGTGATAAAAGTGTAAAGAAAAGTAAACTTTCATATTCTGTTGAGGACTATGTTGTCCTCAAAATTTTAAATCCTATATTCCTTAATAGAACAATGTCATATTTTACACTAAAGATACCCTTTCACTTGTGTACCAAGAAGCATGTTCTAAGGTTGTTCATAATATAGCACTTGTGATTGTGAAAAACCGAAGACAATGTAAATACCCATTGAAGACAATGTAAATTTCCATCAATATAAGAAGACATAAACAAACAAACATCTGTCTAAAATATGTCAGGCTAAACAGGGCTTAAAAAAAATCAGGAGGAACTTTGAGAAGCCAAGAAATTATGTCAAAGAAATACTAAAAAGAAGAAAAGCATACAGAAATAGGATTTGTGGTCTGTGTGGCTGAAGAGATTGGTGAGAAAGAAATTTTGCTCATCTTTGCTCATGTATTGATATATTTTGTTTACAATTTATTTGTTAGGTAAATAATTATGTAAGCCTATGTGCCAGTCACTGCTTGAGGTGCTGGGTATAGAGTAGCAAGCAAAACAGACAAAAATCCTTACCCTTGTGGAACTTAGCTTCCAGTTGTGGAAAAAGAACAGTACACAAACAAGTTAAAAATATAGTCCCACTCTATTCTAAGGAGAAAAACAAAATAGGCATATGAAAGGACAGGAAAAGTACTGAAATACATTTTACCAGCGGTTTTTGCATTAATACTTGCATAAATAAGCAGTTCAGAGAGTAAACTTTTAAAAAAATCTCTCTTTCTGTGGGATATTTTCTGAACTGAAAATATACACTTAACCTCTCTGAATGCCAGAGTCTGAGTTTTGCAGCAGATGGGTTGACGAGTTAGTTGCTGACTTGGTTTGTATCACCTGGGATGTGAGGCAGGTATAAACAGCACCCATCCAAGGGTCACTGTGCAAATTAGATGAGATGATGTATATATAGTGTGCCCTGTACACAGTAAAGAACTGAATACCTTAGCTCACTTTCTTCTCTTTTTTCTCCTGATACTGTGTTAAAATGACTATGAAAATTCAACCTTTTGCCAAAATTAATTAATCATGGAAAAGTTCATGTTTCCCAATCATTTCCCCCATTCAGGAACTTGTGACTCTATCGTTTCAAGCTCTATAGAATTCAAGAAACTACATATAGGCACACAACACCTCTAGTCATATAACATAATAAAATAAATGCTTGGTCGACTTTAATTCTTTAATGATTCCTCCTTGGCCTTTAATGTATGCATAAACACATAAACAAAAAAGAAAACAAATGCTTAGTTAAAACGTCCACATTAATGAGTCACTTTTAACCAGACATCTTCCTTTAGATGAAAATCAGCATTCCACCCTCATCCAGAGCTGACTATAGCTAAGAAATAAGTGCCTTTTGCCAAAAGTTAGAGTCAGAAATTATGTCTGAGTTTATAAGCTAATTTGTTCTATACCCCTACCTTTAGCAGTGATTATCTTATTATTCTCCTATGGTCAAATGCCTCTACAATTCCATTTTGATTGATATAGGTAAAACATAAATTACCATAACATATTGAAACACTGAATGCATTCTGTACTTATTGATTACCAATATAATGTATACAATACACAACATTTCTTTAACCTTAAGCAGTTTGCTGCTAAGTTGAAAAGTATCAGTTAATTTCAAGGCATATTTTGGGGGCTCCTACTATATATGAAAGGCATTTTCCTAGACACTTGCGGTCCAAAGGTAGAAGACATACTCTCTGTCTTTAAAGAGCTTCGATCTCACAGAGGAGGTAGACACAATATATTGTGTAAATACAAATGAGGGCAGGAAGAAAAGCATTTAGCTCAACTTGAGAATGGAAGGCCAGTTTCCTGAAGGAGAGAACTCATAAACTACATCTTGCAAAGTGAGGGGTACATCAACAAAATGTAGTCAAGGGGGTTATATAAACAGGGAACGAGATATATGAGAATAAAAACAGTGCTGTGTACAGGAGAAATGGCTAACAATTTCATATTAGTAGAGCATAAAAATGCAAAACAGGGAGCATCAGAGATGAAATGAAGAAGGAGATATAAAAATATTTAGGAATAATAATTACATGATTAAGTATTACCAGGTGCAGACACTAAACTTTACAATTGGCCAAGAAGTGGGAAGAATTACTTAAGCCTGAATTCAGGGGGAATGTTTTTGTAAGAGTGGGACTTAAAACAGGAGTGAGCAACTGAATAAAGGGAAGAGTGGAAACATTGTGAGATGAAGAAAGGGAAGCAACTTAAAGCAGATTAAGTATGAGGGACTTAGGAAAAGGTTCCTGGAATATGGAATAGACATTCTTGTTTTGTTTCTTCTTATCTAATGCAGCACTTATCTAGCCATTACTATGTGTCAGACTGTGTCCTCCATGCTAGTCCTCAGGATATAAACACAGGCAATCTGGCTGCGAGGTACCTGCTCTTAAGCTCTATACCATGGCAATTCTCTGTGTGTTTGTTACTGGGATTAGACTATGTTGGAGGAAGTCAGTGTGAAACAAGAGATAAAGTAAGGTCTTTAACAAGTCCACAAATATCAGGCTAATTTAGGGTTGGTATTTCAAAAATGTACTAAACAGTTAGTAAATCATTCTTGACCACTCAGTTACCTAACCAGGTGCTAAAATATCAGCATGCACTTCTTAGGTATTTCTTTGTATAGTATTAATGTAACTTGATTTCTTGTCTACCAATGGTGAGTGCACTTAAACCATAAAAAATAGAGAAATAATATGGCCATTCACATACACACCATGGAATACTACACAGCCATAAAAAACGATGAGTTTGTGTCCTTTGTAGGGACTTGGATGAATCTGGAAACCATCATTCTCAACAAACTGACACAAGAACAGAAAACCAAACACCGCATGTTCTCACTCATAGGCAGGTGTTGAACAATGAGAACACATGGACTCAGGGGAGAGGAGCATCACATACTGGGGGCATTTGAGGGGGGGTGGGGGGGGGGACAGCGGTGGGGTGGGGAGGGTGGGGAGGGATGATATGGGGAGAAATGCCAGATATAGATGAAGGGGTAATAGAGGCAGCAAACTACCTGGTTATGTATGCACCTATGCAACAACCCTGCATGACCTGCACATGTACCCCAGAACCTAAAGTAAAATTAAAAAAAAAAAAAAAGAAATAATATAGCCATGTTGGTGAAAAACCTGAATTATAAATCTAATTGACTCAAAGACCCTCTTAAAGGAGATACACATAAAAAAATCATACCCAGGTAAATTATAGTAAACTCCTGAAAATTAAAGATAAAGAGATCATCTTAAAACCAGCCAGAGGAAAAGAAATAAAAAATTCCGTCTAACATCTCATCAGAAGCAATGGAGAATAGAAGACATTAAATAATATCTGTAAACTGCTGAAAGAATAAAACAAATACAAAAGCAATCAGCCCAGAATTCTCTACCCAGCAAAAATATCTTTCAAAATTAACGGCAAAACAAAGATATTTTAGCCACATGAAAGTGGAGATAATTGTTGAGCAGTAGAGCTGAATTACAGTAAATGTTAAGAGAAGTATTTCAGCTTGAAGGAAATGACAAGAAGAAAACCTGTATCTACAGAAAGGAAGGAAGAAGAACAGATATGAGAAATATACTGGCAAATGTGATGGACCATTCCCTGCTCCATCTGTTTGTATTGTCTTCATTTACTAAAACGACAGTTGAATTCAGATAAAAAAAATTACAACATTGCAGTGTAAGATTTATAACATATAGGCCAGGCAAGGTGACTCACACCTGTAATCCTAGCACTTTGGGAGACTGAGGCAGGTGGATTATGAGGTCAAGAGATTGAGACTGTCCTGGCCAACAAGGTGAAACCCCAGTGTGCACCTGTAGTCCCAGCTACTCCAGAGGCTGAGGCAGGGGAATTGTATGAAACCGGTGGGCATAGGTTGCAGTGAGCCGAGATCGTGCTACTGCACTCCAACCCCTGGGTGACAGAGCAAGACTCTGTCTCAAAAAATAAAAAATAAAAAAAGAAATTACAACATATATAAATGCAAAATAAATAAGAATAATAGCATAAAAGATGGGAGAATAAACAGAATTTTGCGGAGCAAGTCTTTAACATAAATTGATTATGATATTGACTCATGGAGGCTAAGTGAAAGATGTATATTGTAACTCTTCTTTAAAAATGAAAAGAGGTATCACAAAAAAGCCAATGATAGGATCAATGATAGGATTAACATAGAATACTAAAAAGTATTTTATTAACCCTAAGAAAAGGCAGTAAAGGAAAAACAGAAATAAAAAATAAATAGAAAAAAATGGGAAAAAATAACAATAGACCTAAATCCAAGCACATCAAAAATTATATCAGATATAACTTGATTAAAATCCCCCCATTAAAAAACATATATTACCTTAGATCAAGGATCCTCAACCCCCAGGCTGCAGACAACCAGTTTATGGCCTATTAGGAAGGGGACTGCACAGCAGGAGGTGAGCGGCCAGGAGCAAGCATTACAGACAGCCTGGCCTCTGTCAGACCAATGGTGGCATTAGATTCTCATAGTGGCGTGAACCCTATTACGCATGCAAGGGATCTAGGTTGCCTGCTCCTTATGAGAATCTAATGCCTAATGGTATGAGGTGGAACAGTTTCATGTGGAAAAATTGTCTTCCATGAAACCGGGCCCTTGTGTCATAAAGGTTGGGAACTGCTGCATTAGACAGCATACAAGACTCAACTTAAATTGTTTGTAAATGACACACTTTACCAAAAAAAAAAAGACTGGTAAGTTGAAAGTTTTAAGGATGGAAAAGTGTACCGTGCAACACCAAGCTCAATGTGGTTGGTGAGTCTATATTAATATCATACATTTCTCAACTAGAAATACCAGGAATAGAGACATTTCATTAAAAGACTGAATGAATTCATCAAGCGCATATAAACAACCCTAAATATGTATGTATCTAATAAAAGTTCAAAATATGTAAAGCAAATATTGAGAAAACTTAAAGTAGAAATAAAATAATGTATAATTATAGTTTGAGATTTCATATTCCTCTCTCAGGAGTTAATAGAACAGAAAGACAGAAACCCAATAAGATTATGGAAGAGTTGAACAACACTATCAACCAACTTGACTTAATTGTTATTTAAAGAACAGTTCATCCCAAATAGCTCTATATGCATTATTTTAAAGTACATATGTAACATATATGTAATTCCAAATATAGACCATATGCTGGGTCATAAAGCAAGTCCTAATAAATGTAAAAGGATTGAAATAGTAAAAAAAAATAAGTATTCTGACAACATGGAATTAGTATGAGTAATAAAAAGATATTTGAAAAGTCCTCAAATATTTGAAAATTAAATTATACACTTGTATATATATTATGGGTCAAAAAATTAATTATAAGGAAAATTAGGAAATATTTTGAACAGAATTAGAAAGTTCATACAAGATTAATCCCAGGTTATGAAGCTGACAATTAAAGGGGCATAAGGCTGAATCGATTTTTTGGGTAGAATTAGAAGGCCTGTATGGGTGAAGCATAGGGCTGTGGTAGAGAAGAGTACAAAATGAGGTCAGAGATGTGATCAAGACCAGATTTCTGTGAGTCCAATTTAGGGATTATCTTTATTGCCTAATTAGCACCTAATTTAGCATTTAGCATAGAGAACCTAAACTAGCACCTACGGGTATCCTCACAAGAAAGTTGAATAAATGAATACATAGTTTTTCTTGACAGTTGATTAACCAAATCTACTTTTTTTTTTTCAAATATTGACTGTTGTCAAAATCTCCCTTTGAGTGTGTTTAAGAGCTCCTTTTCCTCCCCCATCTAGTCTTTAATTTTCTGTTTCACCTTAAAGTTGTTTCCACTCACTGTTTCTAACCATTTGTTCTCTAATTCTTTATTTTTTATTCATTGGTTATGATACCAGTTTTCTGACTCTCTCACCTCTCAAAATATCTGGAAGATCCTGATAACATCCATGAGTCCTGTGGGTAGCAAGTGTAGCCTGGGATCACTTATTTTCCTTCCCTTTAAAGATAAACAAAAGAGAAACACAATTAGAATATTGATATCTAAGATGAAAGTACATTTATTTCACAATGTATCAATGTGATGTAGCTTTAGGAGATTAATAAAACATTTGTCAATATTAAAGTCCATGAAACAAATTAGCTACTCTTTTCATTCTGTTAAGTGACATATTAAGCCAAAATGTATTCCTTCCTTTGATTTAAAATAAGCTTATTTCTGATCATTTTAATTAGGAAGACATAAATTTCATGTGTTCTGATTTTTTTCTTAGACTTAACAACAACAAAAGACTCCAGCATTTTTATGTTTTTTAATTCACTTGATGCCAGCAGTACATTTTTCAAGTGGAAGAGCCATGTCAATGGTGTGAGGGAGAGGAGTTTTTCAAAGACAGAACTTTTAGTTTGAAAATTAGCGACTAATGGAGCATATCCACTAGGTATTTTTCATACAACTTAGCATCATCATTATATAATGATGCTGCTTTGATGTGAGATTAACTCAGACACATGATTTTTCATCCAAAATTATCAAGACTGTAAAACAATGAACAGTGCAGTTATAACAAGAGAAAAAAATTAGGATATATGTTTAAAAGAAAACTCAAAAAAGATGAAAACTTGAAGCAACCTTGTTATCATAAATGGTGCCAAGTCTATTATAGACCATAGACAAAGAGAAAATTATGAAAATGGAGAAAGGGACTCCGTAAAACAATGTGGGAATGGCATGTTACAGAGTTAAAGAAGCCAGACTCAATTTTTATTTTGCTTCATAGAAAGTGTACACCAAATGAGAACTAATGTACAATCCACTATATATCCTGCCTCATTCCATCAGAATCTCACAGGCTTTTAAACATAGGAGGCTTAACCTTTGGATTTTCATTCACGTAAGAAACTGCACATATTATCAACAGGGGAAAATTGTCTAACATGACCAAACCTTGACTTGAAAACTCCTCATTCCTTTCCCCTGCAGATCCCTCAGTTAGTAAAGGGAATATTTTCCAAACAAGTGCTTATGATCTCGACAAAACGAACTAGAATCCAGGCAAATAAAAAACATAAATTTACTTCACATTCACTTAACTGGTTTCGGTTTCATCGATATCTGACTTGCTAATTGTAACACACCCCTCAGTTAGGACAGGAGAACTTGTTAACACATCTGGGGGATTTGGTAACTGAGCTGTAGAAAGCTGAGGTAGGAGTCCAGAGACTCATGACCAGAAAGTGTTGTATCTGTAGAATAACGTCTCAGTGATTGTGAGTTCCACCCTTAATCCCTCTTAGTGAACAATCCCTCTTAGTTAAAAATCAGCCTCGGGTCGCTTCAGATTGAGCCCTTGTTTGAGTGAATCCCCTGTAAATCAACCCTTAGCCAAAAAGGAAGGCAGTGGGCTCACAGAATTAAAGTCTTAGGTTGGGAGAGTTAAGTTAGGAAATATCAAAGGACATTGCCATTACATTACAGAATGTATAGACCTCTATGCGCCTTAGCAGGATTTGAACCTGCTTCAATTATTGCCATCAGGCCCTGACTTTTTCGAACTTTTATCACTTTGTAGTACACACTGTATTCTCTGCCACACATTTGAAGATAAACTCTTTACCAAAACAGACCTGCTGGAAGTCCCTCTGTACTTGGCATTACTTGAATTAATTATGAAATTACAACACAGCTCCAGTAAATGTGTTGATAGACATATCATAGCTTATAAACACATCTGTTGGAATGCTAACCATGGTTACAAAGCAGATTATCTTAAAGAGACTAGTTTTAAAATTTAGACATTTAATTTAATTATATTTCCCAGAAGTATATAAGGAAATCAGAAACCTAGTGTGAATAACATTATCTTCAGAGAAATGAAAACTTGCAAGAGCATTTTTTGCCACAAACTCAATAATTTTAGTATAATCACTAACTATGTTTTTGTTTTACAGAACCAATATGATTTGGAAAAAGAATAAAATTGCTTTTAAAGTACAAAAATAATTATGAACCACTTCAAACGTAATGTCTGTGTTTTATTTCTCATCAGAATTCATTAGTGTGTAACATCAATAATTTAGCCCATCATTTGCCAACACTGACTTGGCTCAGTAGTTCAATCATGTAACCCTGTAAACTCACTTTCCATTAAAATGAATGTTGCTGACAAAGGATAACTAAAGAGATACTTCATTTATTAACTAAAGAGGTACTTCATTTATCAACATTTTTAAATTAGGAGTTTGGGACCACAGAAGCTTAGCTGGATGATTTATTTGAAGGATCTTTATATTAGACCTAAAGACTTGCTCCAAATCATACGATACTACCCACAAAGACAATCGCATTTCATTTGTGTAGTTGTGACTCAGGGTTCTCTTTTCAGAGGCAGGCAGAGCCACCTGCAGAAAATCAAATGACCTACCAGAATGAAAACTTGACTGTGTGGTAAAAAATTATAAAATGTACAGCATTCTCCTATATCGTGATTTACTCTGTTGGGCATATTTCTTACAAAACCTACAGTTTGATGTCCAATATTATAATATCCTAATGTTGTTAAAAATTGATTTGAAGCATTAAATAAACAGGCTAAAATCAGTTCATGATGAAGGTAAGGCTCCCCAATATTAACAATGTGTACTTTAGTATGTTCAAATTTCTCATCATTTGCCCCTGACCTACACTTTCCCTGACACAAATGCCTATAGATATTACCCACACTGTTTTGAACAAGATAGTTTCATTTTCCAGAATTGATCCCACCTTCTGCTGCTATGTTAACATCACACCATTTTGGATGCAAAAAGCAAAAAAAAAAAAAGAAAAGAAAGAAAAGCATCTGCAGTGCAATGAGCAAAACATGAAATCAAAATTCCTCATATATGTCAAAATTTTTATCTCCTAGGCTTTTAAACATTTGATTTCTAGCAAATACCACAAGACTGCATGATCAGAACCTTCCTTGCTTCTTCTGTGATAAATTAAATGCATGTTCTTATTAAAACCTTTTCGTACAACAAGGAGGATCTCAGCATTCAGCCTCTACAGTTGCCAGCTGGCATCTTTCCCTGTCTTGGATCAAAAAGTTCTCAGCCAGCTGATTCATTCAAAAGTCAAAATCCAGGGCTAAGGTTGGATTATGAAATGTTATCTTTACTGTATCAAAACAGCTTCTTTTTCTCTTATTTCATCTCTTCTCTCTCCCCTTTAGCTTTCCTTCTTTCCTTTAGGAATATTTATCCTGGAAGATTCTAAATAAGAATGGTCTTACAGAAATGCTTTCTCATGCCTCCTTCCAACTTTTCTTTACCTTATAAAAGTCAATATGTAAAAAATAACTCTTTCCAATATTATGATAAGAAGTTACTCCTCTCACATGACTTGTTAGTAGCATCCTGTAGTCATTTTGTGAACAAAGGAAGCTGCGCTGCACCAATGCAGAGAGCATCCAGGGGTCTACGGTGAGTTCCAGCATCGTTGCCTTGGGTCATGTTTCTACAGCACTTTATATTTTCAATTTGGCTTATTTTAACTTGGGCCTCACAAATAACCCTGGAAATAAGATTTTGTTAGGCCCATTTTGTAGGTCAATTAATTAATTCCAATAGTGTAAGTGATTTCCCAAGGCCACTTCCTCAGAGCAATAATTTTACATGATTTATTATCAGAGGGGAGAAGGGGCAAAATGATTTTTCTGTAATAAACCTGAGGTTTGTGGATTTGATTCTGTATGTTTTTAACTTATTATGGAAAACATGTCACAATCATGGTATCTATTAAACTAAGTGGCTGTATTATACAATATGACGTATTATCCAGGCTTAAACCATGTGACAGAAAACACTTTATGCTGTATTTCTGAGTTATGTTAAAAAAATTAAATAATTAGTTTAAAATTTTCAGAAAAATCCACCAGAATCCACTTAAACTTACCATACACATATAGAAATATAAAGCATGAAAACAAATATGTGGATGGCCAGCATCTTAGCCATTGAAGTCCTCTCCCATGCATCTGGCTTCATTAAATAGAAACGTTCTGATTGTTTTTTTATCTTTCTCACTTAAACATATTTGTAAAGTTTAAAAATAGGAAAGTATAAGAATATACATTACTCTATTTTCAGGCAAAATAAAATGAAAAAATGTGTAAAGTAGTGTTAGTTATAGGTAAAATTTTTCTAAAGACCCTTTAAATATATATCAGGAATGGACTGTGATGGCTGGCAAATAGATTTTAAAAAGACACTTGAGGGAAAACAGTAATATAAGCCTTTTATTAGAAAAGAGAATAGAAACTATATTTATAGTTAAGTAGTACCTATCACAGAATACCTTAAAATAATGAAAAGTTATACAAATTCTGGTTGACCTGAAGAGATTATGTAACACTAAGAAAACATGAATAGAAACCAATCAGCAAATTCATAAGACACAAATTATAAGGGGCTAAGTGAAATATATAATAAGTTTACCATTATATACAGACATATTATTTCTGAAAATCATGAATATGTTGAGACATGGCAAAGATCTGAGTGTGTGTGTGTGTGTATGTGTGTGTGATAGGAACTTTTCATTAATTTAATGAGGATCAAATACCTATGTAGGTTTTTATAAATATAAATAAAAATGCAGACAGATATAAAGATGAACCAGATTCAGTTCCTGCTAAGAAAAAAATCTAGCCTATGATGGAAAAAAACAGTTAAGAGGCAATGTCAATATAGTATGATAAATGCAATGACAAGGCAAGAGGCAGAGGTGGGAAGACTTTCCATACAAAAGACAAAGAAAATACTAAAACCTAGACCTGAAAGAAGTGTACACATTACTGGAATTAAAATATCTACATATGACTCTATAGGACTACAGTTGGGCTGTAGCTATGGGTGAGTGTGACGAGATAAGAGGAGCCTAACCTTGCAGATAGTTGTGTGGCATGCAAAGAAGCTTCAACTTCATCCTTAGGATATAGGGGAAGAAGGAAAGGAGTGGACATTTATGTAAAGAAAAAGAGGGAGATTATAACAGAGTTTTAGAAAGATTGCTTAGCCTGATATATGTAAAATAGAAGCTTGTGTGGGGGAGATGAAGGGGATTGAAATCGAGTAGAGGTTTCATGACTGAAAGTGAGGAAATTGATTAAGGTGCTCTTGTAGGAATTCAGTTTGGATATCTAGCATCCTGAAGTGATGTCATGTCATTGGAGATAAAAAAGGGTGTTTGAGACATAGCGAAGGAGTATGAATACCAAGACTTTTTTTTTTAATGGATGTAGCATTTAGTTTCTAACATAGATATTTCTTTTACTTTTCCATGAATCTTGGCTTGGGAATTCAATAAAACATTGTCTTACACCATTCATTCTTTTCTTCCCTCCTTTTTAAAACTACTGAGTTTGGAGAAAGAGATAAAATGTAAATGGAGACAGATATCTCTTTGCTCCTGGGGACTGTCTGACGCTGTTTCCCGTTCCTTTGAAGTCATTTTCATCACTACCTCCCAATTCTCTCTGTGTACCTTCGATTCTCTTATCTCATAAAAAGAATGTTCTTCCTGCTTCTGTATGTCCAGACATTGTTCTTTTATACTTCTACCATGGCAATTGATGTATTAAGTTGTAGCAGCTTGAATTTCTTTCCCCAGGTGGATTGGAACCCAAAAACAATACCTTATTGAGCTTTATATTCCCAATAGAGCCAAATACAATGTAAAATGCTTATTATGTGAAATATATGCCAAATATATACATGTAGTGTTTTTATGATATATATCTACAACATGTATATATGATATATACATATCTTCTTCAGAAGTCTCTAAAATCCTTGTAAGAAGAGCTCATGATTTATTCAGCATCATACAATGTGGAGTGCTTAGAGGGCATACGTTCTAATAGGTTTGCTATAAATATTTGATGAATAAAATAGACAGTCCTATCAAAGGATTACCTGAGACAGTATTCAGGAAATAATCTGGTATTCAGTTAATTGAAAAAAAAAATGAACTAGGGCAGCGTTCAGAAAGTATCAGATTTCATTTATTCATACTTGAAGAACTTTTTTATAAAAAGTAACCTAGAGTCAGTGCATTTTTTAAGGCAAGTAGGAACACCCTATTGTTTAAAATCATGTTTGAAAGCTCTCTTGTGTATAAATTTTTCTGCTTCCAATCTGCCTGTAAGGCTAGAAAAAAAAAATCAAGAAATTGTATGAATCCAAAAAGTCATGAGATACATGTAAAAAGAAGCTTATGCATTAACATCTCTAGAAGTCTGAATGTAAAGAAAACTTCTGTTATCATTTTGCCCTTATTCATATTATTATTTACAAGTAAATATATAATAACAAAAACTTTAGAAATCCAAAATAAGGAAGTCCATTGAAAAACAAGGTCAAGGCTGCAGAAATTAACAGTGAAAAAGTGTCACTACATTGTTTTATTAGAGAAAAGAAGAAAAAGTTATCTAGATGTGCATGAACTAAATGGGGTTCCATCTTTTGTTATTAAGTGTAACATTTCTAAAAGGACATTTCTGTTCATCATTTTTTACTTAGATAACCAATTACTTTTTGAGTGTCAAAGATGAGTTCAGGAATGGAATAAATGTTTTTCCTGTATTATTATTGTTGAGAACCTACGGTTCACCAATGGTAAGGCACAAACAGGCTATATTTACAAGACAGCCCAAGATATTGATGAAGTCTCTAGATATAAGAAAGTTTGTATCTATAAGAAATATGATTTGTTGCCTAAAGAAATCAAGCCTGTGGTTTTAGGATAAAGCCCATTGCTACTGTGGCTTAACCAACTAAGCTAATTGACAGATACAGAAAATATTGAATCTGATCAGTTTGATATGGTCTGGCTTTGTGTCCCCACCAAAATCTCATCTTGAATTATAATCTCTTAATCCTCACGTGTTGTGGGAGAGACCTGGTGGAGATTATTGAATCATGGGGTCAGTTTTCCCCATGCTGTTCTCAGGATAGTGATTGAGTTCTCACAAGATCTGGTGGTTTTATAAGGGGCTCCTCCCTTCATTTGACACTCATTCTCTCTCCTGCCTCCCTGTGAAGAGGTGTCTTTTCACCATGATTATAAGTCTCCTGATGCCCCCCAGCCATGCAGAACTGTGAGTCAATTAAACCTCTGTTTTAATGAATTACTCAGTCTTGGATATTTCTTCATAGCAGCATGAGAACAGACTACTACAGTAAATTGGTACTGCACAGAGTGGGATACTGCTATAAAGATATCTAAAAATGTGGAATTGACTTTGGAATGTGGTAACAGGAAGAAGTTGGAACAGTTTAAAGGGCTCAGAAGAAGATAGGAAAATGTGGAAAATTTGGAACTTCCTAGAGACTTGTTGAATGGCTTAGACCAAAATGCTAATAGTGATACAGACAATGAAATCCAGTCTGAGGTGGTCTCTGATGGAGATGAGGAACTTGTTAGGAACTGGAGCAAAGGCCACTCTTGTTATGCTTTAGCAAAGAGACTGGAGGAGGCATTTTGCCCCTGCCCTAGAAATCTGTGGAACTTTAAACTTGAGAGAGATGATTTAGGGTATCTGTTGGAAGAAATTTCTAAGGGCAAAGTATTCAAGAGGTGACAGAGCATAAAAGTTTGGAAAATTTGCAGCCTGACGATGTGATAGAGAAGAAAAACACACTTTCTGGGGGAGAAATTCAATCCTACTTCAGATATTTGCATAAGTAATGAAGAGCCACATGTTAATCACCAAGACAATGTCTCCAGGGCATGTCAGAGACCTTAACAGCAGCCCCTTCCATCAGAAGCCTCAAGGCCTAGGAGGGAAAAATGGTTTTGTGGACTGGGCCCCTGCTCTATGCAGCCATATAGAAAGAAAATGGTGTCTTGTGGCCCACCTGCTTCAGCTCCAGCTGTGGCTAACAGGGGCCAAGGTAAAGCTCAGGACATTGCTTCAGAGGGTGCAAACCCAAAGCCTTGGTGGCCTACACATGGTGTTGGGTCTGCGAGTGCACAGAAGTCAAGAATTGACACTTGGGATATTCCCCTTAGATTTCAGATACGTGGAAAAACCTGTATAGCCAGGCAGAAGTTTGCCACAGGGGCAGAGCCCTCATGGAGAACCTCTGGTAGGGCAATGTGGAAGGGAAATGTGGAGTTGGAGTGCATACAGACTCCTCACTGGGCTCTGCCTAGTGGGAGCTATGAGAGGAAGGTCACATCCTCCAGACCCCAGAATGGTAGATCCACCAACAGCTTGCAGCATGTGCCTAAAAAAGTCACAGGCATTCAGTGCCAGTTCATGAAAGCAGCTGGAAGAGGGGCTGTACCCTGCAAAGCTGCAGAGGCAGAGCTTCCCAAGGCTGTGGGAGCCCACCTCTTGCATCAGCATGACCTGGATGTGAGACATGGAGTAAAAGGAGATCATTTTGGAACTTTAAGGTTTAATGACTACCCTATTGGATTTTGGACTTGCATGGGGTTGGTAGCCCCTTTGTTTTAGCCAATTTGGCCCATTTGGAATGGGTGTGTTAACCCAATACCTGTATCCCCATTGTATCTAGTAAGTAACTAACTTGCTTTTGATTTTATAGGCTCGTAGGTGGAAGGGACTTGCCTTTTCTCAGATGAGACTTTGGACTTGGACATTTGGGTTAACGCTGGAATGAGTTAAGACTTTAGGGGAACTGTTGGAAAGGCATGATTGTGTTTTGAAAAGTGAGGACATGAGATTTGGGAGGGGCCAGGGGCAGAATAATATGGTTTGCCTCTGTGTCCCCACCCAAATCTCATCGTAAATTATAATCCCATAATCCTCATGTGTTATGAGAGGAACCTGGTGGAGATAATTGAATCATGGGGTCAGCTCCCTCCATGATAGTGAGTAAGTTCTTATGAGATCTGATGGTTTTATAAGGGGCTTCCCCACTGCTTTTGGCATTTATTCTCTCTCCTGCCACCCTGTGAAGAGGTGCCTTCTGCCATGATTGTAAGTCTCCTGGGGCCTCACCAGCTATATGGAAGTGTGAGTCAATTAAACCTCTTTTTTTCTAAAATAATTTATTTATTTTACTTTAGGTGCATACTGTATCTGGTATTTCTCCCCATATTATCCCTCCCCACCCTTCCCTCCCTCTCCACACCCCACTGTCTCTCCCCTACCCCCCACAACCATCCCCTGTGTGTGATGCTCCTCTCCCCTGAGTTCACGTGTTCTCGTTGTTCAACACCCACCTATGAGTGAGAACATATGGTGCTTGGCTTTCTGTTCTTGGGTCAGTTTGCTGAGAATGATGGTTTCCAGACTCATCCAAGTCCCTACAAAGGACATGAACTCATCGTTTTTTATGGCTGCACAGTATTCCATGGTGTATATGTACCACATTTTCTTTGTCCAGTCTATCATTGATTGGCATTTGGGTTGGTTCCAGGTCTTTGCTATTGTACACAGGGGCTGCAATGAACATACATATGCATGTGTCTTTATAGTAGAACGATTTATAGTTCTTTGGGTACATACCTACCCGATAGTGGGATTGCTGGGTCAAATGGAATTTCTATTCCTTGAGGAATCAGCACACTGTCTTCCACAATGGTTGAACTAACTTATACTCCTACCAACTGTGTAAGAGTGTTCCTATTTCTCCACATCCTCTCCAGCATCTGTTGTGTCCCAATTTTTTAATGATCACCATTCTAACTGGCATGAGACAATATCTGAGTGTGGTTTTGATTTACATTTCTCTAATGACCAGTGATGATGAGCATTTTTTCATATGTTTGTTGGCCTCATATATGTACTCTTTTGAAAAGTGTCTGTTCATATCCTTTGCCCACTTTTGAGTGGGTTGTTTTTTTCTTGTATATCTGTTTTAGTTCTTTGTAGATTCTGGATATTAGCCCTTTGTCAGATGGGTAGATTGCAAAAATTTTTTTGCCAGTCTGTGTCTTTTGATTGGGGCGTTTAGACCATTTACATTCAATGTTAATATTGTTATATGTGAATTTGATCCTGCCATTTTGTTACTGGCTGGTTTTCTTTCTCATTAGTTGACTCATTTTCTTCATTGCATTCTTGGTCTTTGCCAAATGGTTTGCTTTTGCAGTGACTCGTACTTATTCTTTCCATGCTTAGTGTTTCTTTCAGGAGCTCTTGTAGGGCAGGTCTGGCGGTGACAAAATCTCTCAATAATTGCTTGTCTGTAAAGGATTTTATTTCTCCTTCACTTATGAAGTTTAGTTTGGCTGGATATGAGATTCTGGGTTGAAAGTTCTTTTCTTTAAGAATGTTGAATATTGGCCCCCACTCTCTTCTGGCTTGTAGGGTTTCTGCCAAGAGATCTGCTGTGAGTCTGATTGGCTTCCCTCTGTGGGTGACCTGACCTTTCTCTCTGGCTGCCCTTAGCATTTTTTCCTTCATTTTGACCCTGGTGAATCTGACAATTATGTGCCTTGGGGTTGCTCTTCTTGAGGAATATCTCTGTGGAGTTCTCTGTATTTCTTGAATTTGAAATTTGGACTGCCTTGCTAGGCTTGGGAAGTTCTCCTGGATAATATTCTGGAGTGTGTTTTCCAGCTTGGATTCATTCTCCCCGTCATATTCAGGTATGCTGATCAAGCGTAGATTAGGTTTTTTCACATAATCCCATATTTCTTGGAGGCTTTGTTCATTTCTTTTCACTCTTTTTTCTCTTGTATTGCCTTCTCTTTTTATTTCATTGAGTTGATCTTCAATCTCTGATATCCTTTCTTCTGCTTGATTGATTCAGCTATTAAAACTTGTGTTTGTTTCATGTAGTTCTCGTGCTGTGTTTTTCAACTCCATCAAGTTGTTTATGTTCTTCTCTAAGCTTGTTATTCTAGTTAGCATTTTGTCTAACCTTTTTTCAAGGTTTTTGGTTTCTTTGCATTGAGTTAGAATGTGTTCCTTTAGCTCTGAGAAGTTTGTTATTATCCACCTTCTGAATCCTGTTTCTGTCAATTCTTTGCACTCCTTCTTGGTCAAGTTGTGATCCTGTGTTGTTGAGGAGTTGTGATCCCTTGAAGAAGAGGTGTTCTGGTCTTTGGTGGTTTCTCCTTTTTTGTGCTGGTTTTTTCCCATCTTTGTGGATTTACCTGGCTGTGGTGTCAGAGCGCTGCTTGATGAGGTCACTTGTCTGCCTGTGGTGTTGCTACTGGGTTTCTAGGGACTCCTTCAGGTTACTAGGGAAGCTTCCTGTGTCTTTTTTGTTTATGCTGGGAGATTAGACCCACCTCTTTGGCTGACCTGTAGGCCTGCTGGGTTGGTGAGAACGCCGTCCCATGTAGGCTTCCTGTGTTTTTTGTTAAAACATGCAGCCCAGTCCCACCACGCTAGTGGTGGGTTGTGCCCTTCCTCCACTGGGTTGGATCATTCAGGGTTCCTCTCAGACTTGGCACTGGCTATGCAACCCACTAAAGTCAGAGCTTCAGCCCTCTGGGGTTTATGGGGGAGGGTAGGGACCCGCCCAGCCGAACCGGCAGTCTCCCCCTTTCAGCTTTCTCTCTCTCCAGTCATGGCGTAGGGGCCACCCAGCTGCTCCAACTTACAGCTCCCTCTCTCTCTTGGCGCGGGGAGGGGGTGATAACTCAGTCTGCAGACTCTTATTCAACTCCACACTTGTAATTCCCGGCGCTTGACTGGCAAAGATCTCCTGATCTGTGTATTGCTGAGGCTTTGGGGGAAGTGCTGTATCTGGACTGGAGCGCCAGAGGTGGAGCCTCCGACTCACCGGTCAGATGCACTTTCTGGGTGAAGCAGCACCACTCTCCACTTTGGTCTGCCCTGAGTGGGCTTTGCTCACCCTCGGACCAGACCTGTTGAAATGCACCTGGTAACTCGGTTGGAGCTAGGAGATCTCTGGGTTTCTGCGTCTCTTTCACTGGGTGTTGTACACTGGAGTTGTGTCTAATCCACCATCTTGGATCCCTCTTTTCTTATAAATGACTCAGTTTTGGATATTTCTTCACAGCAGCATGAGAAGGGACTAACACACATTAAACTATTAAATTTATAATAATAAAAAGGTATGCTCCTATGATATCTCCAGATTATTTATTAAGGCAGAATGATCTCAGTAGGATTACATCCCAGCATATTACTTTCAAGCATAGGTTAACATAGGTATTAACTGAGAAAAAAGAATAAATTGATGAAAAGATTGTAAAACAATTGCTCCTGGCAAGATTAATAAATCTAATTTCACAGACTTTTTTTTTTGACAAAACAAATACATCTGTAGTATTTGGAGAGATAATAGTTCCACATTAGAAACAGGAAAAAATATCTAACAGAAAAGAAAAGTACTAGCATTACATAGGGCAAAAATAAACATTGAAAACAACAAAGTACAATAAATCATTTTATTAAGAGTTACTTTTAGGTCCATTAGTTGGACATCTTACATAACTGAACTGTTATATTCGGCCCACACTTCAGAAAGTGATATTTTGACAGTTGCCCTATATCAAGGCACTTTTATTTTTATAAAAGATAATTCTAATATATTTAGCAAAATCTTTTTGTCCCAATGACACTTTGTAAGCTTCATGTAAAATTTAAATTCTTTTAAATAATATATCAGAAATTAGTTTTATTATATTGTAAATAGTCTCTGAAGAATGTAGAGACATAAAATCATTAATTGTTTCTAATACATATAAATTCAATTATTTGTAAGACATTATGAAACTTTCTGTCAATTTTTAATTTTCAAGACACTTGTCATGTAACTTTGAAATTTTATTCAAAGATTTGATAGTATTGAGTACCTTGTCAAGTTCTTTTACTTCTGTAAAGACTTAAACACCACTAAACTGAAATTATGCAAACAATATGTGCATAAAAACTTTATTCATGTTCCTAAAGTTAATTTTTCAGTAAATATTCCATACAGCTTGTGTTATACATCTATTTATTAAAATCAACTCTGAATTGATGCAGATAATGTTTTGATCTCATATAAAGTAATACTAGTTTTCTTTCTAACATATATGAAATCCATGAAATATTTCTTAATTAAGAAACCTTTCATGTTTTCTTCAGATATTTTGTATAATATAACAACTGATTTTATTACAATGGTCTCATGATATTTTTAATAGATTAATTGATACTGGTCTTAATCATGATGTCCAGCCGCATTTTAGTTGGAGTTTCACTTGTGAAGAAGTTAAGTCACAAAATCATTAAGATAAATTATATTTTCATGTTTAACAATTGCTCTGATTTTTCATGATCTCTGATTTTTTTCTTTAATATATAGGAAAAAAATACTTACCTTGCTCTTTCAAAGAAAACATAGTTTTTTAAGACAAGTGTTTTAAATAAGTAAAATAAGTAATTTCAACTATAAACTTTAGGTATATTCAATTACATTTGATATTCCTCAATGTCTTTTGGATGACAAAAGTTTGTCATATATTTTCATTATAATATCAATAATAACTTTAAAATTGCAGTGATTTAAAAGACATATTTCCAGGTTTATGAAGTTAAGAAAAAAGATTATAATATGTAATACTAAATTTCTCTAAGCAGAGACTGTTTTCAACTAGAAAAACACCTTGAAAGACAACTTAGCAGAATGTGCAAGAAGGAGAGAGAACAATAGACAAAACTCTCATAATTAATTACTGACTTGCTGTGTGAACGGAATTAGTAGAGAATTCCTCGAGGGCAGAGTGAGGTAGTGGACCAACATAGTGGAAGGCTACACCTAAGTTGGCAGAAATAGTTAAAGGATAGTTTGAGAACAAAGATGTTTAATAAGCATTTTGTATTGTGATGATGTAATTCACCACCACTACTCTAATCTCTGAATCTTCACCAATTTCTGTTGCCATACCTAAAGCCTTCAGTGTGATCTTTATTGTGAAAATAAGGAGATAAATTCTGTGTCAGGAATGACATGGTAGGGCACAGAGATAGCCACTCAGTGTGAGAAAATGATACACAAACAGAACCAATTCAGCAGAGAATGGAGCTACATTATAGCTAGAGGGGACAATAGGATTATAAGCACTTCAGGAATTCATAGGAATCTTGTGAAAGGCACAGTACTATTCACACATGTTAACTACACTAATATACACCAAGATTCCTATGAACTTCTGGGAACAAGATATCATTGTGTAAGGGCTGATTATAGGAAAATTATCCTATTTGAATGCAGAAAATTATATACAAATTTGTAAAAGCATAAGAACATCATGATAAGTCATCCAGAAGCAAAGAAAGGTTGGTAGCTGACAAGTAACTGTTTTCAAGCTTCAAATAGAAGGAAACTGAGATTACTTTACAAAATGAAATTCTAGAGAAATGTATAGTAGATTATGAGTCTTGTACCAAAAAGATAGTCCTGGGCTAGAAAAAAAAAAATGTTAGAAGACGTTAGCATATTAGTAGTAACTGAAATTATGGGGAAGCATTCAGCTATACCGTAGGAAAAGGTATCAGCTATAGAAGTCTAACACTCTGTGTTGATCACAATTATGCCTAAGTATTATAGATTAAATTTTTACCCTTTACTATTCTTCCTTTGAAGTGGTATTCTCCAATATTTTCCTAAAATTACTAAAAAAAAAATTGTTTTTATCTAACTTTAATCTTACCTGTTAAACTGGGCCTATTATTAACTTCTAGTAGCTTAAGTTGTTAGGAACTCACACACTAGGGCCCCACACAGCCATATCACCAGTTTCTGGGGGCAACTAACTGTTGGAAACCAGAAAATGTTTTTAAAAGTAGTACTAAAAGTAAATGAAATTGAATGAAACATCCACACCCAGCTAAAATGAGCAAGAGTCATATTTACCCTCCTGCCTAAAATAACCAATCACTGAACAAAACATATGGAACCATAGTTTTCAAGGCATTGATCATCAATTAAGAAATGAGTGATCCCACAAAGAAATGAAACAAACAAGGTGAACCCTACATTATGCTTTCTTACTGCCTTGAGAGACTTTACAAATCATGGTGCAGGTGGGAAGAATAGAGGCAGAGTCCAGCAAATTATGTGAATTGAGTAAACAAAGCTGAGAGTTCAAGGAGAATAAGGCAGCTAGAATTTACAGTATCAGGGATAAAAGCCATGCATAGACTCTCTGGAGGTTTGCAGAAGTCTCCCTTGGGGTAACCCTTTGAGCAGCAAATGCTTATAAAAGACTACCCAAGGCCATGAAAAGATTCATTCAAAATATTAGTGGAAATAGTATCAGGTTGTTACATATGACCTGTTTCTCTACAATAGAATGAAAAAGCTCATGATTTGTGGAGAGTTGGGTAGAATCCTCAGAAAAGTCTTGCCTCAGTAGTAGGAATGAGTTAGCTCTAGACTAACATAATTCATTCCCACCTAACAAATCTTAAAAGCAAGGATGGCACTATTTTCAAGTAACCTTGCTGCATGTCAAAACAAATCTCAAAACTATATATAGGAATATGAAAATATCCAGCACCAAGGAAGGTAAAATGCACAATGTATGGCATCTGAGGAAACATTAGATCGAGGCATGCAAAAAAAAAAACCAGAAAGGTACAACCAATTATGTGAATATAAATAATCAATTAAAACTGACACAGAACTGATAAAGAAGTTAAAATTAGCAAACAAATATATTAAACAGTTGTAACAGTATCCCATATGTTTATAAATTAAGTAGAGACATTGAAGGTATAAAAAGACCTAATTGAACTTCTAGAAATAAAGCTTACAATGCCTGAGATGAAAAATACATAGAATAAGATTAATGGCTGGTATACTATTGCCTAACAAAAAAAGACTGATAAATTTGAAGACATAGCACTAGAAACTGTACAAAATAAAAAAAGAAACAGTTTTAAAAATTAAGAGTACCAGTTATCTGTAAGATATCTTCAGTCGACCTAATAAATGTGACATTTGAGTCTATGAAAGAGAAGAAAATAAGGAGAAAACAGAAAAATGTTTGGAAAAATCATGGTTAATTTTTATTATCTATAAACTAAACTGTAAACAAAGAAATATAGAAATCTAAAGAAACCCCAAACTCAAGAAATGTAAGAAACTATAGCAACACACGTCATAATCAAATTGCTCAAAACCAGTGATTTAGAGAAAAATCTTTAGAAGAGCAGGTAAAAATAGACATGTAATATGCAGATGAACAAAGATAAGGTTAACAGCAGATTTCTCATAAGTAATAATGCAAATGAGAAGAGAGTAGAGTAACATACTTAAAGTAATGGCAAGAGAAAGTCATTCTAGAATTTTATACACAGTAAAATAGCTTTCAAAATAAGGCAAAATGAAGACTTTTACAGATACTCAAAAGTTGAAAATAGTCATCGCCAGTAGACCTGCACTAAAAGAAAGGTTAAATGATGTCCTTCAAGAAGAAGGAAAAATAACACTAAATAAAAATCAGGACTCCTGAAGGGAAGAAACAGCTCCAAAATGGTAAAGACATAAGGAAATATGTGATTTTTTTCTTATTTTTAAAACACCTTTAAATGACAATTGACTGTTTAAGCAATAAATGACAATATATTGAATAGTTTATAAAATACGTGTAAGTAAAAACTATGACAACACTAGCATAAAACCAATAGAGAAGAAACTTATTATTATATGGTTTTATACAGTTTTTGAAATGATATAATATCACTTGCATCTAGATTGCAAAGAAGTAAAATGGTCATTATTAGCAGATAACATGCTTATCCATATAGAAAATGTAATGAAATCTGCAAAAAAACCTTATAAGCTGACAAGTGAGCTTGGTAAGTTTGCATAATACAACATCAATATGAGCTATATATATATATATATAAAGAGAGAGAGAGAGAGAGTACATATTGATATATATATATACACACACATACACACACACATATACACTAACAATGATTGGATATTGAAGTTAAGAAGACAATGCCTATACAATAGCATAAGAAATGTGAGATAATTTATACTTCTATGCCAAAAAAAAACTTAACTACATTTCTGAGAGAAATTAAAGAAGTCCTAAAAAAATAGAGATGTACCTTGTTTCTGAGTCAGAAGACTAAATATTGTTACAGTGCCAGTTTTATCCAAATTGATTTAAAGACTTAACACAATCTGAATCAAAATCCCAAGATACTTTTTCTTAACAACTGAAAAGTTTATTTTAAAATTCCCAAGGAAATGCAAAGGACGTGGAATAGCCAAAACAACATTGTAAAGGAAGAATAAAGTTAAAGGACTCACAATACCTAATTTCAAAATTCATTATAAAGTTACAGTAACCAAAAAATTGAGGCATTGGATCAAGATATAGCAATAGATAAATATAACAAAGCAGGGAATACAGAAATAAGCCCACATTTATTAAAAACTGATATTTTTACAGTGTTGCAAAGATAAGCTAGTTAACAAAGAATAATTTCTTCATCAAAAGGTGCTATTAACATTGCATATCCATGTGAGAATAAGTAAAATTTCACCATTACCTTAGACAATATACAAAAATTAACTCAAAAAGTAATCATAATCCTAAGCATAGAATCTAAAATTATAAAACTAGATTGTAGGGGAAAAATACCTTTATGAATTTGGGATTGGCAAAGTTTTCATACACATGACACTAAAAGCACAAGACTAAAATAATAAATCAGATTTTATCAAAATGTAAAATTTCTGATCTTCTAAAGATACTATTAAGAAAACGAAAAGAGAAGTCACATATAGGAAGAAAATATTTGTAGAGATATAGCTGATAAAGGACTTGTATCCAGAATATATATGTTAAAGAAAAGTTTCAAAACTCAATGTTAGGCAAATAAATACAATCAGAACAGGGCAAAAGATTTGAATAAATAATTCACCAAAGAAGATATACAAATGGCAAATAAGTAGATAAAAAGCTGCTCAACAGCACCGGTCATTTATAAAAGGCAAATTAAAACCGCAATGAGATACCACTACATACCTATTTGGCTACAATTAAAAATACTGTGCTCTAAAATATAAAGATAATTGGATACAATTTCTGTCCTTGGTGAGCCTACAATTTGTGAATGATTTGAGGATCAGTAGATAGAACCTTTAGTAGAAAATAACAAGGCGATCATTCATTGTATTTTCTGTAATAGCTGTATATTTCATTCATAGTCTTTTAGGTCTATATATTTTGAATAAATATTATTCAAATATTTCTGTCTTCTCATACCATTTCAATACAATCAGGATGAAGAATGTTTGAAGAAAAATGATGGATAAGCCGTACTGAGATAACAGTGAAATTCAAATTCACAAGCAGAGTGATTTTGTTGCATTTTAGGGCAAATTCAAGAGATTTTACCTAACTGAAAGCCAACCTTAACCATCTACAAGTTTAGCTCATCAGTGGTATCACATTTATTCTCATCAGTAAAAATTATTTGGGGACCTCTGATGAGCACAGAGTGTCACTGGAAGTAGATTACTTGGGAATTCCAGTGGTGTGAGGAACACAGCTATACACAAACATGAGATTTTTCTTGATGCCTAGTCCAAACATCAAGTGTAATACAAGGAAGTGGAGTTTATAAATGGCACAAAATGAAGCTAAATACCTGCTCAAGAGACAGTTATCCTAAAGCTTTTAACATAGAGAACGATAATTTAGTCATAGATTATGTAAAAGTAAACAAATTAAAGCCAACATTTAAAGCCCAGTTAAAATTGGGCCCAAATGAACTAATATCTGGTATATCTAAGCTTTTTTGCTTTCTACATTAAAAACTGTGTTATATCAAGTAAAAAATATAAAAGAAGTTATATAACATTGTCTTTGCATGAACATGGTAAAAACAATACACAAACACCAGCAGTACAAGATCTGCTCCAAAAAAAAAAAAAAAAAAAAAAACAAACAAATTTGTAGGAATTTTAGAATGCATAAACCTTCAAATTTAGGTCATTTCCTGCCCAACAATTCATTTGGTTAGTCCTCTTAAGTGCTTCAATACGTTATACCATGTGGTCTTCTCCAAATTGTGCTTACACAATTACTAAAGTGAAAGTTCATATTGAGCTGAAACACCTTAGTTTTTAAATTATTGAAATTCAAAGATAATGTGTAAGAAAATATAAAGCCTCTATATGTAATAAAATTAAAATGCAATGCTAAATTGTTTTGTATAAACCTCTTTTCCAAGTGATATTTCATGTAATCAGCAATCTAAAATAGATTAGACAAATAATTGACAACTTAGAGTTTCAAATTTGGGGAGTACGTTCATATTCACAAATGTATATTTCAGAAAACTTACATGAGATTATTAATTAATATGACTGTTAAATATTCTTATATATGCAAGTCATTTCCCAGTTATACTGAGGTCTAAATATTTTTATATTGCTAACAGCTTTAGAACTGCCTTCAGAACACATAGCCTACAATTCCAAGTATATACAGCATTGACAAGTCTCTGATTTCTGTAGGTTCAATTTTTAAAGCAATCAAAATAAATTCATGAACAATGAGTAAAATGAATGCCTAACTATAATATTATTTGTATTATTCTGTTTTCCTGCAGCTGATAAAGATACCCAAGACTGAGTAAGGAATAAATATAAGGAATAAAAGGTTTAATAGACTCACAGTTCCACGTGGCTGGGGAGGCTCACAATCATGGCAGAAGGCAAAAAGCAAATCTTACATGGCAGCAGGCAAGAGAGAATGAGGGCCAAGCACAAGGGGAAACCCCTTATAAAACCATCAGATCTCCTGAGACGTACTCACTAACATGAGAACAGAATGGGGAAACCACCCCATGATTCAATTATCTCCCACTGGGTTTCTCCCACAACACATGGGTATTATGGGAGCTACAGTTCAAGGTGAGATTTGGGTGGGGACACAGCCAAACCATATCACCATTTTTGTTTCAAGTTGTGAGCAAGAAACTTCTCAACATTAACTATAAAGTTGGTTATGAGGATGGTGCCCAAGCAAGAGCTGTAAGAACACATTGGGGGAAAAAAAACATATAACCTTCCAAATAGGATATGTAAGTACATATTGTGGCTTACTGAAATGGAGTCTTACGTCATAGCCACATCTCAATTAGCATGCACTACAGACATGGTGATTCTTTAAAATAGGCCCTTCAATGCTCCTTCATCACTTACAGCAGATTATCTTGGTGTGGAGTATCTGTCATCATCTATTTTCTGTCTGCCTTTCCAAATATATCTTTAGCCATGCTCTGAGTTCTGAACACTGATATATTTAATGTTCCTTAAGTAGATCCATGCTTTGCCGTCTCCTGCCTCATCTTTCAAGTACCAGCTTACACATCATGTCTTTCATTAGATTTCCCTAAACTTCCAGCCAGAAGTAGTATTTCTCTCCTCAAAACCAGCACCTTTCTATGACCATATCACATTCTGTGTTGTGATAAACTAGTTATTTCCACATTCCTTGAAGCCAAACCATATTTTGTGCTCTGGTTTACCAAGGGTAGAAGGATCCTTCCCTAAAAATTGTGTGCTACTTTTCCACTTTAAGCCACAATATCTTCCACTGTGCCAGGAGCAATGCCTTAGAAATAACAGAGGCAAATAAATGTTGTGTGAATACATGAAAGAGAAAAATTTACAATATCCATACGAGGGTTGAAATGTAACTACAAGATCTCATTTTGACGTAATTGTTTTTCTGCACATCACTACAGTTTTCCAGAATATGTCTGATTGGATCTTAATATGTGTTACCTGATAAAAGATCAAGTGGACAATAAATTTTAGAAATGCTGAGTTTTAAAATGTTAAGTGGGATTTGTTTTTTGAAATTTCAGAATATCTGAAATCATACCATAGTGCTTTATATCTCTTGAAAAAGTGGAATAGAATATTCAGTGTTTACAGCATGTTTTACCACAAAGTAATTGGCCTTTTTCAAGAAAACATACGGGACTACTCTCTGCTGATTGTATTCTGAGAATCAAAACACAAGTAGGATTAAACTCCTGCTAATTAATTTAGTAATAAGTCTAGGAATAGGAAAAATGAAGTATCAACAGTATCCAATTTTGTTTACACAAATAATTTAAGGAAAGATTACCACTCATGTTGAATTCTAGGTATAAAGGCACTAGTTTCCTAAAAGAAAAAAAAATGGACCTCTTATTACCCACAGATTTAAATTTTTTCCCCCAAAATTGAGCAAGATCATGGCGCATGATCATTTGTTCAATAGGGGATTCACATGAAATTGTCTTTGTTAAGTGGCTGGAATAGCATGCTTGAAATACTTTCCTCCCTTAGAGTATATTGGTTTAGGATAAGTAGTCCTCTTTTAAACTATCACTATGTTACATATAAAATGAAAGCAACACTTTCTCTCCATCATTTGGTATATTGTTAAAGATGTGATTATTTTCCTCCTTAATCTAATTAACCTTACGTCACCTTTCCCGAAAGTCAACCTCATTATTCACCTTGATGATTCTCCTTGCAGTCTCCCCCAACCCCAGCACAAAGGCCTGCAGCTGCTTTGGTCTCTGAATTTCTAACTTACTTTTTGGAAATCTGATAATATTTGAAATACCAGTTAAAATCTAGCAATATAATGTTTCTTATGAATGCTTCCCCGCCAAAAATCTAATAACATTGCATTAAAAAAAGACAAAGTAACAATTTTCTTTCTTCAAAACCACTCAGCTATGCAATCTTGAGTTCTTTTAGACCTTCAGAAGGTATGATCAGTATGCATAGGAAAAGTCATGTCTCTTACTTAACTTTGCAAGAGTGCACTGCAAAGCATTAATAGCAGCATTGCCGTGTTAATAAACTTCAGTCAAAATGCTTTGGGAGATAATTTGATTAAAAAAAAGAATAAAAAACACCGAAGCTGAAATATAGCTTTTATAAGTTGCAAGATCAATTCACCATGGCTTTTTTAATCAACTGAAATATATACATTTAAACAGAAAACACAGATGACTTAACATTCTCTTACATCATGTCAGTGAGCATGACTAGTTCCTCATAATTTTTTTTTCGAAAACTCTCTTGTGCTCTGACTTATGGGGGGAAAAACTTTCCATGAAAAATGTGTGCTACTTTTCCACTTTTGGCCTTGTATGTGCTTCTTCTCTGCCTTAATTGCAATATAAATCAACTGTAAAAGAAGATTTACAGTGATTACGCCTCACTTGGAGAGCTGTGAAGATTGATCTGGAAGTGGTATGTTTGTCAAGCCCTGGGTCTACTTCTCATCTTAGCTGGTTCTAAACTGAATCCCAGGACACATATGGTGATATTCAAAATGAAATCGATGTGAGGGGGAAAAAGTTCTGGTGGGTCACTCTGTTCTCTGTGTTCTCACCGAGTATACCTAATCACTTACCCTTCCAAAACACTAAGGTAAAAGACTTTACAAACAATTGTGAACTTCAAACTCATTTACTATGTTAGGAGAAAAGATTCCCATAACTACTGAATGGATCCTATATATCCTCTCGTTTTCTCTGTATGTGGTCAACTGGGTGAGATAGCAACAGAAACAGAAATCTTCCTGTTTTGAGTAGATGAATTATTAACACTGCTATCAATAATTTATTAAGGAAGGGCTATATTCAGGTCACTGTACTAGTTTCTTGGAGATAGGTTAATCAATCCTTTTATAAGTTTACCTTCTTTCTACTGGAAGTTTATTCCTTGATGTGATCACATCAAAGCAACACATGCGCATAGAATTCCTGGCAAGCACGATGAAGCCCCACCTCTACTAAAAATACAAAAATTAACCTGGCATGGTGGTGTGCACCTGTAGTCCCAGCTATCTGGGAGTCTGAGGCAGAAGAATCGCTTGAACCCAGGAGGCGGAGGTGGCAGTGAGCTGAGATCGCACCACTGCACTCCAGCCTGGGTGACAGAGCGAGACTCGGTCAGAGAGAGAGAGAGAAGAGAGAAGAAAACAAGGAGACACAGTATAGCATGTGCTTTCATGTCTTTCCTCCTTCAAAAGTTCCGGAACGTGTTGAATTTTGGTCTGAGCTCAGTAGCTGGACCTAACTTCCATACCTTTACATAACATCTGCACCTTCTCCCGTACTGTTGGCATTCAGTCAAGTGTCACTCTTGTCTAAAAGATGAAATAGCAGGGCTTTTAGCTTTCTTCTTGTTTGATTCCTTTGAAAGAGTCTTTTTTATAATTTGATTGCTTCAGTTAAAAAGTGACCTCAGTGATTTCTTCCAGATGAAATGTAATAAAACCTCTAATAAATTATTAGGACAGCTGTTTGCTAACTTGCCAATATATCTCTTTTAAAAATGGGCTCCTCTTTCCAAACAACACTCCTGAAAAGTCATGCTTTCCTGTTGAATTGTTCCCTACTTTTATCGTTTTCCTATAGCAGAATGCTCCTGTTGAATAGACAAGTGCCAAAGATTTTAACTCTCAGCTCATATGAGGACTCAGAAAGGAACATAATCATACTTAAAAAATAAAGTATATTCTCAAATCTAGAAATTAGCTAGTAATTGAAATTATCATCACAGTGTTTTAACTGATGACCATTGAACTCTTTTCTGGCAAACGGCTCATAGAGCATTAATTGCACGTTACATTACAGATCTCCAGAGTTAAGTTCGTCTTGCCCTTGGGACTGTGAGGTCTAAAGCAACTTTGTAAGTGTCTTTCAGAATTTTTTTTAAAAATCATTAAACTGCAGGAGTTCTATTAGGTCTGCTAATTGTGTGCCCCACTGTCCTTTCAAATGTCATTCTTTGACCCTTTGAGCTTTATTATTGAGTTTCTACCATATTTCAACACTGCTGAGGAGCTCTACCTCCTTCTGTGTCTCCCCATAGTGCCCCAACTATGTTCTTAACACACCCCAGAAAATCATTTCCCACATAAAGCAAATCCAACGAGTTTAGAAAGGGAGATTGAATCTGATTTCATTTTTTTCTCATCAATGTTTTGCATAAGAGGGACTACCTGGATCTTTTTCTTGTATAGTCCTATAAATATTTTAATTGATTATTTAAAATAACTCACATAACTCCTGTACACAAAGAAGGGAACAACAGACACTGGGGTCTACTTAAGGGTGAAGGGTGGGAGAAAGGAGAGAGGCAGGAAAAGTTACTGTTGGGTACTAGGCTTAGTACAAAAATAACCAAATAATCTGTACAACAAACCCCCATGAGGGAGAAAACATGTTACAAAACAAACATGTTTACCTATATAACAAACCTGCACATGTACCCCTGAACCTAAAATAAAAGTTAAAAAAATTAATAACAATTCATAATAGGGACTATGCTAACATAAAAATAGAATCCTAATTTAAGAACAAAGAGTAAATTGTTTTTTCTGATATCAATCAGTAAATTACATTACTAGATCTAATATCTGCATTATAAAGTTTGCAAGAAGCAAAATAAGAAAAATTTATAAAAGTTAATGAAAGATAACTTTGAAGGTATGACTATACGCCAACTTCACACAAACATTCACAGAATTATAAATCTTTTTTCCAAATTTCGTTAATTCAAAAGGGGGTTCTTCTTTTTCTATATAAAAGAACAAGGGCTTGGTTTGACGTTGGATCAATCATTTTACTGATTTTCACCATGAAAAGATTTTTATTTCCCAAGCCAATACTGAAAGCATAATATAAAACATCTGCCAATTCAAGTAAATGGATTCTTTTTGAGTACTTTAGAAACACTCTTACATATGCAGAATGTAATTGTAATGCTAATTTAAGATTAAGAGATGTAAACTGGCATTTTGTTACGCAAATTACATACCAATTGTAATTAGCTTTATTAAAGCAAGTCTTTCTAGTTAAAATTTTCGTACAAAATCAAAATTTAGATTCGTTGTTCTTCCATTTGTCTATCTATATATTTATAATAGAGTATGTGTTTCTATATAGAGACCCAAACATTTAGGATATGCAAGAGCTAAAGTTTGATTACTGACAAGTATCTGAAGCGGGAAATCATGGATGGTGAGCCTATTGACAATGCTCCTATCCGCACGCTGAATCATGCAGGTTATTAGTGCTAATCACAAAATAAAATACAGGTGGACTTCTCCTGTGTGTTGTCTTTTACTTCAAGGATCAAGGCTCATCACCATCATTGCTGTTGTGTGCCATCTCCAAATCAAAACATAAGTTCTTACAAAGATTAAAACATGGTTCTCTTTCCCAATAAAAAGAAAATACAGTCCTAGTCCATTAATTGACCAAGTATTCTTTATATCTATGATATACTCATTTCTGAATGAAAGATTTCCACCACCTTCGACTATTCTCATGGGACTTCTTCTTATACAACTTGACTGAATCCAATTATGAAATCCTTTAAAAACAGGATGATTTTTTTCAGGCTCTTTTCAGATGGATTTTTCAATGTTTCATTCTTATCTCTTATTTAAAATCTTTTTTTCTCAGTTATGTTTCTATTCCTAGAAGAAAATTATATTTAAGTATCTTTCTTGTAAATAAGCATAGAAGTATTTCCATCATCAAGAAATACATATTAACACATATCAAATATTTAAGTTGGAATTAATCACTTAGTTTTCATAAGACTATTTCATACCTGCCTAAGTATAGCCTTATATCTCTATAAAATATGTTCGTGATGCCATTGAGACATCCAGACAGCCAGAGCTGGACCTTTTAAGGGATTATTTCACTTCTTGGGTAATTAAAGTAATTTAGCCTTTATTGTAGAGGCTATAAATAGCACTTGAGGGATGAGACATATGATAATTACCCAAAAAACCACTTACATGCATTATGGGTCAGTTATAACATGCATTTAGAATGGCAACAGACCAAATCAATATTGAAAATCAGAGCACACAGTTATAGTACACAGTCTTAATATCTGAAAACAAAAGTGAACTCTGCATTTTCCTATCTACAAGAATATTTTGAGAAAAATACTTTGCAATAAACCTTAAGACAAATCTCATCAAAAATTAACCTTTTATGTGCTATTGCTTTTGCCCTTGTTCATGTATAGAAGAAGAAAACAGTGGGGATACTATGTTACTGCAGCATGTAGTTATAAATATGTATTACACATATTCTAAAAACACATTTTACTAATTATTAGGTACTCTTTTGTATGTGATGTGTGTGCATGTGTTGTTTCTTTCCTTGCATTACAATGTAAACTCCATGAGGGCAAGAAATTTTCTTTTTTCCCTATTTATATAAATATATTTGTTGAATAAATATGAACTTCCAATCACTGAAGCACTATGAACAGAAGCCTAACGGCATCATTATAGTTTGTCCTTTTCTAATAACCAAAATTTTACTTTCTCTATGTGACAAATTTGCCTGAAATTCAACGTAATGGGAGAAGGATGATGGCATGTAAAAGAATCTCTAAAGCAGTAGAGTAATTTAATTGCCTCATTCACTCCCTACCTTAAAGTTAGTCAGACTTCAATTTTTAGAACTTACTAGGTTGTAAAGAAAGCACTCTTCCTTGGTGTTTTGTTGTTGTTGTTGTTTTGTTTTGTTTTTGGGTTTGTCTTAGTATATAAAAAAGGTTTTAATTTAAGACTATTAAGCAAGATTGTATAAAATCTTAGAAAGCAGAGAATTGGGTTTGTAAATTTTTTTTGAGGGTTTCTTCATTTTTTTTTAATTGTACTTTAAGTTCTGGGGTACATATGCAGACCTTGCAGAATTGTTGCATAGGTACACACACGCCATGGCGGTTTGCTGTCTCCATCCCTCCATCACCTACAGCAGACATTTCTCCCAGTGTTATCCCTCCCCAACCTCCCCGCCCCCTGCTGTCCCTCCCCTAGTGCCCCATCCCCCAACATACCCCAGTGTGTGATGTTCCCCTCCCCTGTGTCCATGTGTTCTCATTGTTCAACACCCACCTATGAGTGGGAACATGCAGTGTTTGGTTTTCTGTTCTTGTGTCAGTTTGCTGAGAATGATGGTTTCCAGATTCATCCATGTCCCTACAAAGG